>OV656762.1:5000000-7500000 GCA_927399505.1 Luperina testacea | reverse complement strand
GTATACCCGCGCTATTGATTGACCAGGAGTTGAATAGCGGAATTGTGGGTGGAGTATCCAGCTGGCCTGACCCAAATTCTGCAGGTCAGGGTCGGGTAGCGACGTCAGTGAACCTACGTCATGGTGAGGGCTCCAATTTTGCGGGAACCAATCGCGTTGCAGGAGTTACGGAGCAAGGCAGCTGTCCTGTTGGCCTGATATAAACTGGAACAACTTTATTGACTTGCAAGGATAAGATGACGTTAAGTATCTACCTAGTGGAAACTTATTTGGATTTATATTATACTGACTTTTGCCAGCGACTTTGCTACGTGGAGGTCGGAAATGATTCCATAGGAAAGTCCTATCGGGATAAAGAGTATCCTATTTCCAGTCATGATCTACCTGATCGACATCCTTTCAGCCGTCAGGGCATGAAAAGGTAACAAACAGACAGAGTTACTTTGCCATCTATATAATAATAAAGCTGAAGAGTTTGTTTGTTTGTTTGAACGCGCTAATCTCTGGAATTATTAATTGGAACTCTCTACCTGCGTTTGTGTTTCCGAGTGCATAAAACCCGAATCTCTTCAAAGTAAGAGTGAAGGCTTCTTCTGGGTAAGCTCACTCCATCGTAGACTTTGTCTCTGTCACCTCTGACCTAGACTAGAGTCAAGAGCAAAACCATATCAAATAAAAAAAATTAACATTCGGATATGAAAAATATTTTTGCATTTCTAAAACAAAATAAAAAATCTAAACGGCTGGTTGACACTTTCCGTGACCCAAGGGCTGGCTTTTACTTTGACCAGAGGCTAAGCATCGCCTACAACGTGGTAATGCCGCCAGTCTCTTGGGTACATTACCAGTCGACAGCGATGCGGATGAATTTTTCGACGCAATTTTCTAGTTTGTGTATAGTATTTAATTGTGTTATTTTTAAAATGATATATTTGGTAATGTAATTAAATAAGATTGTTTTTTTTGCATTTGATAGCCCAATTTTTGAGGAAGGCTAGTATAGGCTATTTAAAATCACGCTAGGACTCCTAGGAGCCGAGCAAAAAGAAAAAGTATAAAGCACGCGGAAACGTAATAGCTCGGCGCGGGCAGACGATGGGATGCGACAGGGTGGGTCGGTCGGGGCTACAAGGAATTATACACGGACGAAGTCGCGGGCAAAAGCTTGTTAATAATATTATACATTATTAAATATAAAAATATTTTAGTTAAACAGGGTGGCAGGAACATCGACGTGCAACCTTGTTACCACGGAATCAGTACATGATTCTGAACCTCTCTGTACGGATTAGCCGGTAATTTAACAAAACTGGCCAAGTGCGAGTCGGACTCACCCACGAAGGGTTCCGTACAAGGCAAAAAAGCCGAAAAAAACACGTTTGTTGTATGGGAACCCCCTTAAATATTTATTTTATTATGTTTTTATGCATATTTTAGCGCCCCGTGGTTTCACACGTATAAGTGTCGATCCCGTGGGAATATCGGGATAAAAGCTATCCTATGTCCTTCCCCGGGATGAAATCTATCTCTCTGCCAAATTTTATCGAAATCCGTTCAGTAGTTTAGGCGCGAAAAGGTGTAACAACAAAAATGTGTAATTCTCTGTCTGTCTGTCTGTATGTTACCTTACTACCGATATTCCCACGGGATCGATATTTATGCGGGTGCATCCGTGGGCCGCTGCCAGTTAATTCATAAAAATAATAAAATAACAATAAAACTGTTCACTAACTAAAATATAGCGTCGAAAAATGCATCCGCATCGCTGTCGACTGGTAATGTATCCAAGAGACTGGCGGCATTACCACGTTGTATGGCTAGTAGAGCTTTATTTGGCAACAAATAATTAAATAGACTTCCAGAAACCGGACAGACGTCAGTATCTTCGAGAATAAGCACCCAATGTATGGCAATTTGATTTGAGATTTTTATATCCAAACCTTTCTTTAGTTATCAAATATGGCGTGGTGTGAGGCACAAGCACAGTACATTGAATACAGCCTACGTCCGTCTGAAAGAAAGCTTTAACGACAAAACGGTTTTGGCAAATTCCAGTTATCAGGCCCACGTGTTTTCTTTTTTTATGGTCTTTACCAAAATCTAAATATAAATAACATTGTAGGTAGGCACCTACAATGTTATTTATATTTAGAAGAGAACTTTGTTGGTCGGACTTACAATCTACGTGCCTATATGGAACATTATTTGGCAATATCTGAAAAAAATAAAAATATAATAATGTTTGTCGAAGGTCGGTGGAACACACTAGTCCTGGAGTGGAGACTGCGTATCAGCAAGCGTAGCGTGGGACTAGATGGACGAACAGGGCTGGAACAGACTGGATACGGAAGGCGGACAGTATTGTGGCGCAGCCTGGGAGAGGCCTATATCCAGCAGTGGATTTCAATGGCTGAGTTGATTGATCTGAAAAAAAAATTAAGGGGGAAGCGCCAGGGTAGCCCGCGATATTCAATTGTTTTTACGTTTTTTGCAATTTGCTGGTCATTATTAAGTTGTAGGTACGTCGATCAAAATATGACTCGCGGCCGTAACAAATATGTATTTACAGATTCATAATCATTAGAATCAGTAATACATCTTGTTAAGTTAGTATAATCCCAAAATGTCAAGATTTCATGAAATACCTAGTTATTCTTTGGGATTACTTGGTCTTAGAGAGTCGTGTTGATGACTTTAATGATTATAATTCTGTAAATACATATTTGTTACGGCCGCGAATCATATATTAATCAACGTACAACTTAATACTGACCAGCAAATTGCAAAAAAAGTAAAAAAAAAATGAATTTCGCGGGCTACCCTGGCGCTTTCGCCTTAAGGCATGTTACGCCTTTTTTTTTTCAAATAAATCCCTAACGGTGTGACACGTCACTTCTCCATTTCAAAGACGTTAAAAATTAAGCTTTAATGAAAGGAAACATTAAGAAGGAAATAATAATTGATGCGAACAGGGAACATGCGTATCCGGTGACGGCCGGAAGTAGCGCCATACGCCTCGCTCCGGAAGTGACGCGCCCCTTTCTTTCGCTCCTTGAATCATGTGCAAGCGCACTTCATTCATACACCGTGGGAGAGTTACGACGGAACTAACCGTAACTTCTAATTCATGAATGAAAATAAAACGACAATTTACAAAGGTATGCGGGTATTTAAACAAAACAAAGTGTTTAAAACTATTTTTCATTTGGTCGGTTAATGCCGTGTGCTCACTGAATGAAGCCGAGGGGAGGGTATTTTTATAACCGACCAACTGTGATTTTCTTGTACTATTTTTATTGCGGTATTATCTAAATGCATGTTTCTTGAAGACATTTCGGTCTTATGACAAATTATTATTTGCAATGCAATACATAGGTACTATACTTACTTCTACACTAGCTGTTTCCCGCAGCTTCGTCTGCGTGTACCTATTTGGTATATCATTATTTTTTTAAATTCAATTTGAAAAGTTGGTGTCCATGTCCTTCTCCAAGTACCAAGTTACTTATCTGTCAAATTCATAACGATACTAAGGTTCAGTGATTTGGCCGTGATGTTAAGGTAACAGACAGACATAGTTACTTTAGCATTTATAGTATTAGTACCTATGGATACGGATTAGTTTGGATGGATAGATAATAATAATAATCTTAAATTAAATTTTTAACACCCTTGCTCGTAAAGCTGATGTAATTCCACCGGTTTTAAATATGTAAAGAGGGTCATAAAAAACGCGTGTGTTATACCAAAGCAAATAGTTAAGTTATAGTCCATACAAATTCCATAACAGCATTATTTGCCATTTCAAATTTGGAACTGATCGCCGCCGCACGACTCCAGCTGCTAGTGAGCAGCGCGCTGTTGCTATTCAAATTTCGAACTAATCGCCGCGCGGCGCCAGTCAGTAGGCAGCGCTAGCGCGCTGTTAAAATGGCGGGAAAGCAACAGTGTGCATTCACAGATTGAGTTTATTTAAAATAAAAAAAAACTGTTTATTCGGTAATTTAAAGATTCCATCCAAAACAAATATAAGTGCCAAAATAACTCAGACAATAAATTTGGAGCCACAAACGAAGAAGTTTTGCCCTGAGCCGCGCCCCTCTTCTACTGATGATACTTTTTTATTTACAAACTAATGACGAATTACAATGCTCTTCTGCCGCCTTTCAAGAAGTTTCGTCGTCTCCAACATTTACCCTAACACAAAACAATGACATTATGAATAGTAATAATAATAATAAAAACATAATTAAAAAACCAACTACAACTACGTATCATTTTAACAATTGTAATTTCACTGTTTCAATAATTAAAAATGAACAAAATATAAAATGTTTTTTTTCTGTTTCCTCGCAAATGTGTTAAAAAACGTCGTACGATATACGTGCGTATGGTTATAACATGCTCGGCTCAATTACGCCCTCGCCTTCGGCTCGGGCTGAAATTCCGCCTCGCATGTTATAACCATCTTTACGCACTAATATCGTAATGTACTATAATGAGTCTGCCGATAGACCAAGTTATTTAAAACAGTTGAAAGTGATACAAAGCCTTCCTTTGCGCACACACGTTTTTCTTGTCGTAAAAAACTATGCTTTATTCACCGTGTGTAGGCACGGTCGTCAGTGTTGTATGGAAACGGATCACTATGGAAGTTTGTTAACAGACACGTTATTTATTTTACACGCGGTTTATACCCCGCACCGTAAAGAAACCGTGCCGTGCTCAAAAGGCCACTATAAAGAATTGATAAAGAATGTTTCAAATGCTCTAAATGTCATAAGTCAAAAGTAGAATGATGGCCAGCATTACAGATAATAAAACATTTTTTCTATATTTAAATTCGACATAACCAAAAAGGTAATAAATAAATAGTTCAATATCAAGGAGGTCAATAAATAAATGTTTTCGTATTGATAGTGACTGATTTATGATTTCAAATGGCACGTCTCCATAATTAATGGGTTCGGTAGGCTTATTTGGTATTCGTGGCATTAACATTGTGAGTTGTAAAGCTGGACAATCTAGTTTTCCATTACGAGTAATACACATAATTATAACATAGCGCTTAGATGTACGTTCATACCGTGTACCTACGGAACTCGTTAAGATCGTGAACGGACTTCTAATGAGGTTCTAGTACCTACTGCCTGTCATGAGATGTGACCTATGTCATGTCCTAGGAAGTTGAAATAGATTTGTTTACAACAATTCTAAGATGTAGTGCCAACTGCCAAGTTTTATGTAAATGTAACAGTGTTATCGCGGGTTAGTAATGCCTATCTTAAGGGCCTTACTCTCGTTTAGTACCGTAACTCGGTCACTTTATGAAGCTTATAACTCATTAACGGTTTGGTTAGAAGGTCTGTAAAAAATATATGTTTGCTATAGATTCATGTACAGCATTTTTGAAACAGGGTTTTTTCATAAGGCTAATACTTTTGCCTTAAAAAAATATTTACCAAAACGCTATTTTGGCTAATATTTCCTTATAACTTCTAAACGGCTTTGATGTTTGGAAATATTTTTACACTGAAAAATTGATGGTTAGAAGTACTACATATTTGAAATAGCGTTTTTAAATCAATCAACAGTTGCAAAGACAATGCCCCATTTTGAGATATAGGTTCAGAGGTGCTCTGCGCGGGCGCGGGCGGCAGTCGTGCGTTAGCACTGAGACGGGGTGGCTGTGTCGCTCGCTGCTCCGCCCGGCTATCGATCGACTACGCGCGTTTGGCTGTGTTAGTGCAAATATTTATGAACAAATTGTATCAGTATGCGTTTATAGATAAGCTCGCTGCAGAGGGCCCATTTCTATTGTCCGCGTGGACGCTTTATTAGTGGTGCCATTTCTAAATACAGTTTTTGTTTATATTGTTTATTTTGTAAATATAAGATAATTTCAAATTTGTAAACAAATAAAAATGGCAAAGCAAAGCAAGTCAAGAAAAATACGTTTTCTCTACGACGACGCACCGTTTTATAGATATTAGCGAAAAACTCAAAAGTGGGAATTTTTATACCCCCCACTCCGGCTCACCTCCTAGACGCGGGGACTTTTAGTATGTTTACTCCCTAAGCACTCTGAGCAACTTTCTGAAGAAATCGCTCAGGGCCCAGCTCACGCACAGTCTACACCTCTTTTTGGGTTATTCGTTGAGTGGACTAATAAGTATCTATCTAAGTATCTATACAAATAAATAAAATTGGAGTGTCTGTTTGTAATATTAAAACAACCGCTTCAGGCCATTTTATTTTGACTGTTTAGAAAATAACTACTTACCCACAATTAAAAAAAAATGTTTTCAAACACCTTAATTTATAAAAAATTAGCGTTCTTAGTTGTCAATCTATGAGTATTTGCATTACTGAGTTTATTGATCACTACCTTCTCATATTCTTGTGCGGATTTATTTCTGTGACTGGGACTTTCACTAGCAGATAGGTGAATAAGGAGTAACTTAGGCTAGGTACTTTTATTTTAGAAAAAAAAAGAAACTAGGTTCCCACGAAAAAAAATTAAAACCTATGAAATGAAATATTGAATAATATCCGATTCAAATAGGGAGGTTGTATACTACGTTTATTTAGGTACTTAACCAAATGTAAATAAATCATAATAAAGAAACGGAGTATAGTTTTTTTTTTTTTTTAAGTGGATCCTATACGTGAAGATTCCTTAATCTCCAATGAAATTGATTGAATAAATAATAAAATAATATAGTGTTTTTGTTTTGGCCCAAGGAAATCGTTCACCAAATATTGTATATAAAAAGGCTAATACGAAAAACTAAAAATAAATAATAAACTAAAAATGCAAAAACGATCAAAAAGAACTAAATGGAGAAATATTAGAAGAATTTCATTAAAATTAGCATAGGTATTTCTTTACGTGGCGGTGAATAGACGACTTTTATGTATTTGAGGGGGTGAAGCAGATGAAGTGGGATACGAATAGTCCCCACCTACGGCGGGGTGCACCGCGCGAGAATCGTCGATGAGCGACTTCCATTATATTTAGAAGCGTAATTTCGCGACTCGAATAAGACATACGATTGCCTCCGCGCTCTACTGTCCGGATTCTCACTGCGTAATCACCAGGTTCGAATCTCAGTGGACGCATATCTTTGGTTTTGTTATTTTTTAATTATTATAATGTGCTTATCTTTTGTTTTGTTATTTTTTAATTATAATGTGCTTATCTTTTGTTTTGTTATTTTTTAATTATAATGTGCATTTTTTATTTTCTTATTTTTAAAATAATTCAATAAGTAAGTAATTGTTATTTTAATAAAAACAATCATTTTTATTCCTATAGTTATTTTTCTTCAGAATCTAGAGTAATATAATAAAAACGTCCACCAAGCTTGATTCGGAAGAAAAATAATATACCTACAGTGTGTTACAAAAGAGTGTAAGCAATAATAATGTAGTCTGAAAATTTTCAAACAAGAAAATCGGCAAAAAGTAAAATAATAAAAAAACATTTATATCAAATAAGAAAATCAACAAAAAGTTTATTATGGAAAAGGTTGGATTTGAACCCGAGCGTTAGTGCAGAAAACTAAAGTGACGCACGAGACCACTAGACCAATCGAGCTGTTATAATACACGTCGAAATTACGCGTCTATAGATAATCTATACAAACAAAATATGGTGTGTACAAAAAAGTAGGTAGGTACTTACTTTACAATTTGTTTCGTCGAATAAGATCTCTTTATTGCCTGCCGTTTATTTTCTTGTTGACCATTTTTTATACACTGATTGCTTATTTATACAACTTATGAGTAGAACCGAAACAGTACAAACATTTACACCAACAACATAACTTAGAAAAAACTAATCATAAAATAAAATATAATAAACAGCTTTCATCAACAAACAGATACCAAAGTACGTAACTACAGTGGAGTCATTTTAATAGGTAACATTTGACGTCTGTCAGTTTTATCCTCATAGTGAGGTGACCTGCTTATAAACATCGATTAAAGTGAATGAATCGATACGGACTTGAAACATATGCGAATTTTAAAAATCATCAGGCAAATCCCTGTCCCATTATTATTATTATTTTCGTAAATTTAAGGAGCAAAATAAGACAAGTACACAATTTAACAAAAAAATTGCATTTATTCAGTTGAACTATCAGAACTGTTAAAAGTATTGTCATCTTCATCACTGCTGTCAGCACTCAGAGATATTATTAATTCATTTTCAATAATATTGTCTATTCTCACATCTCGTTCAAAATCTTGTAAAATTATTTTCTTTGTTTTCTCTACGACTTTTTTCCAGTCTTCTGTAGTGACTTCTGCACACGCAGTTTTTAGCAGAGACATCATTTTAGCAGTACTGAAGGGTGGTTCAGTATTGTTCCGCGCTGCATAACCCTTTATTTGTGCCCAAATAAGCTCGATGGCGTTATACTGGCAATGGTAGGGAGGCAATCGAATAACTTCGTGTCCATGCTCTAGGGCTAGTTCATCGATTACATAGCGGAGCTTGGACGGCTTAGTTGCTTTTACTAGATTTAACAACTCAACTTTTAATAAAGTTGGACTTGCATCCACACCATTTCTTACCAGCCACGAGACAATTTCTTGCTTTTTATTTGCTTGAGTTGGTGGTTTATCAACTTGTACAGAATGATACGGTGCATTGTCCATTATAATTTTCGATGGGTTTTCTAAGCTGACTAGCAGCTTCTCAAACCACTCTTTAAAAACTTCAAAGTTCATTTCCTCATGGTAATCACTTGTAGTTTTAGAGGCGAATGCGAGGAGGCAGTCTGGAATAAAACCTTGAGAAGCTGATCCCGCGTGACATATAATAAGTCGGGCTCCTTTTCCCGGTGGAACTTTTGAGGTGGACGCCGCTGTATCATCGGTCCATGTCCGCGAAACCGTATGGTTCACATTCAACCATGTTTCGTCAATAAACACGACATTGTCCCAATCTGTAATTTTATTTACTTGACGTAAGAATGTTACTCTCTTCAAAATAATATCGTAGCGTTCTAGCAGGATTTTCCGCTTGTCAGATTTTTTAAAACTAAAGCCAATCGATTTCAAAACCTTTGATAGAGACGATTTACCGCCAAAAAATAAGCCTGCGTCTTTTAACGAACTTATTAGCTTTTCCCGTGTAGGATATTCTTTTCTCGAGTAATATCCATAAATGTGGTTGCGAATTGCAGCAGCATCAAAATTATCAATGCCAACAATTTTCTTGTCCCTCTTTCTTTTTTTCGGTGTACGTAAAGTATTATCTTCTGAGCCTGATGGTCCGTATTTCTCTTTCAGAATTTGAGTTACTGTCCTCTTCCCTATTTCCAATGCTTCGGCAACGCGTTCTCTCGGTTGTGTCAATGGTAAAAGAGGCCCATCGTTAATTGATTCACGTTCAAAATAATTGTACAATTTCACCACTAGTTCGCGAGATTGACTGTTTAGCGTTTTCCCCCGTTTCGACATGGTAAGACTGTAATGTTGTTCTTGTTTACTAATCGTTAAGCAATCGGAGTCCAATTTATAGCCAGGTAAACGTAGTCAGTAAGATCAGTCCAATAAAAAAGCCGGGTCAGAAGAAAATAACAGAGCACACCAAAAACGCACAGTCACTTCGCACAACGACAAAAGACTGCGTCATGTAATTGCGACATGACATGGCGTCATCGACAGGCACTGGTGTTGCCAGCAACATACCACCTAAATTGTACCTAACATCAATGATTTTTCTATTTGATTATTTTTTGTATTTTTATACCTAGTTAGTTAAAAGAATAATAAATAAATGTTTTATTATAATCACAACGTGGTTATTAATTTATGGTGATATTTCTTCACAAGTCATCATTGTATTCGATTCTACTTATCAGCTTTCGATTTTTAGAGTAACATCCCTAGTGTTTAAAAAGAAAAATGGTTAACTGACGTAACCTTGTAACGACGTTCAGTTCTTTAGATCAGAAATTGTTTATTATATTTAGAATGGTTTATTAATGAAAGCAAATCGTAAAATTACTCGTATCGGTCATTATTACAATAAATATGTAATCGTAATTGAAAAAAGGTAAGCAATTGTGCAGTTCTAACAAAACGAAAAAATATGTTATTTTATGCCCGCCGTTACAAGGTTACGTTGTTGAATATTTGATGAATTGTCAAATGTTACCTATTAAAATGACTCCACTTTAGGTACCGACCCGAACTAATTGCAAGACTTCAAAGTACATATTTTATACGTCTACTCGCTCAACTACATAGGTACCCAACCGCGTCTGTTTTCGCAAATGCGATCATGCTCCTTATCAATTAGAGTCTACGGAACAATTTCGTATGAAAGTATTTTTACTTTAATGGTTTGTGAAAATATTAATTGTAAACGCGATTATGCTCCTTATTCATAGAAGGTAACGGGTCAATTTCCTATGCAAGTATTTTTACTTCCAACAGGGCTATGAATACGCGATTGTATTTCTTATTTGTATGAAGTCATGGATCAATTTTCGATGCAGATAGAAAATACTTGAAAGTATCTCGAGCTATGGTTTTTTAAGGTGGACGTACTTTGTAGCTCTGGTACTCGATTTTGCAAGTACGACCCATGCCTAAACGCGATTGTGCTCCATAAGTAAGAATTCAGAGTTCAATTTCCTATGCAAGTTTTTTTTCTTCCAACAGGGCTCTTGGTTGGAATAGTAGTAGAAACTTTAATCGTCTATACTCCATAAGTACGTATTTATTTGTAAAAGCGATTTTGCTCCTTATTTGTATACAGTTAAGGTTCAATTTCCTATGCAGGTAGAAAATACTTGAAAGTATCCCGAGATCTAGTTTTAGGACGTGATTTCTTAAAGAAGTCGTACTTGTAAGCCGTGGTACGCGATTTTGCAAGTACGATCCATGTGTAGTCACTGCTGTTTAGTTACTTATACTCTATGGGTCACTGAGTCACTGTCGCTCCGCGTAGAAATGAAAGAGAAGCTAAAAAGACGCCGCGATGGCGCGACGTTTCGTTCGACTTGTTAGAGTTATTTATCATTAAATACAATTAATCCTTACAAATATCTTATTTCAATCGATAAATAAAAACAACAGTTCCCTTTATTATTATACATTACATCACTGTTATTAATTTTATCAAGATTTGTTTATAAATAACACAGTTACAATTGCAACGATTTCAATTTTAATGATTATTTTATGATTTTTTTCTATCGAGAAAATTTACCGAAAACGTGTTTTGAACACAATGGTCCACTCATAAATATGATCAAGATTAACATATTTTTTTTGCTGTTCTAAAATTATACATTTGGCTAAAATATTGTTTTGCGAAGCCTATTTTGACTAAGTACAGCGCCTTAATAAGTTATCGTAAACTCTGCGAACTCAACAATAACTTTTTTGTTAAATTCCACACGGACGAAGTCGCGGGTACAAAATATATCAGCCTTGCATCCGCCATTCCCTTCTGGAATCGTAGGCAAAAATGGCGGCCTACGTGCGGCATGTCTGCGCCTCTTCATATTCTTTGATCATAGTTTTAGTGTAGCGCGCCACCGTACACATTTTTACGTATTCGGGAGTAGGGCGTTTAGCTCCGCCCACATGCACAAGGTCAGTGAGCCATCTATACACCTTAAAAATTCATCCGCATCGCTGTCAACAGGAAACGTGCCCAAAAGACTGGCACCATTGCTACGTTGTATGGCAATGCTGATTCTTTGGCCCAAAAATAAGCTGTAATAGGTAAAATAATAATAATAATAGCCTTAACTACTTTTACTTTATTGTACACCAGAAAATATATAACAAAAAAAAACGATTATTAATACAAAACATACAATGGGCGGCCTTATCGCTTTCTGCGATCTCTTCCAGGCAAAAGCTTTAGTGAGTATCCAATGACCAACCAATGATTAGCATTTGTGTCCATTGCAGTATCATATCATAATCAACCTATAATATTCCCACTGCTGGGACACAGGCCTCCTCTTTTCGAGTGGGAGTGGGCTGTAATCTACCACGCGGGCCCAGTGCGGGTTATTAGATACCACGTCTTTGAATTTTTCGGTCTAGGACATGCAGGTTTCGTCACGATGTTTTCCTTCACCGTTTTGAGAGCAGTGGTGATGAAATTATTTACCTCTGGACCACCAATGCTCCTTTATAGTATCATTATCACTATATTATTATAATCTAAAGAAACAAAAGACATGAACTGTTATGTAGGTATCAATCAAGGAGTTATCTTAAATGGACCTCCATCTGCGATAAATTTGCTGCTAATTGATGATTCAGTTCATTTTCAGTAACGTTTAGTAACCTCTCACCTAACAATCAATGAGTGCTACAACTACTACAAGTACAAGTAATCAAAAAATTCTTTGTGAAGCCGAAGTTCCTTAATCTGTTACGAATCATACTCCCTAGTCTTAGCCTTTTCCCAACTATGTTGGGATCGGTACAATAAGGATTGTAAGGTGGGGTTCTGTAATTTCTCTGCTCTGCCCACACTCATAGGAAAAAACCGTGAGTTTATGTGTTGGGGTCGGCTTCCAGTCTAACCGGATGCAGCTGAATACCAGTATTTTATATTGGAGCAACTGCCTTCATAACCCAGTTACTGGGCAATACGATACCCCTTGGTAAGGCTGGGTCTCCGAGTATTAAAAGTACTAATACCAGGGTTCTTCTTCTTCTTCTTCACGTGTCGTTGGCAATCTAAATGTACTCCGCCCAGAATTCGGCTACGTGTTTTGCGTCCTTCAGTTCCAGTAACGTGCGTTCCAGTACCTGATATTAAGTGTCTACAAGTGTTCAATGCCAGAGTGAACTGACTGGGTAAGCAGTACAGCATTGAGTCCTGAAGGTCAGTTGACACGTTCATCGTAATTTAAGAAATTAGGTCTACACCGACAGTTTATCGATTTCAATAGCTAATCTTGATTAACGTTCAGGCAGATTTAATCATTGTTTACCGAAAAACCGGATGCTAATTTAATAAGTTTCCTTCCTAACAGAAAAACCCAATTCCTCTTATCTGAGCCGTTTGAACCCTGCGGGGTAATTGCGTAACCCTCTAACAGTAGCAATGACTGACATTTTGACAGTTCAACAACGTTCATTGCGTTATTTACGTTGTTGAGTAGACACATTTTTCGAACATAATATGAGGCAATGGATTAGCAATATCCTTCAAATACATAATTCAGATTGTTATTGAAAATGTGTTAGGTACGCAATTAGGGTGCAAGACCTCCTATATTTACAAGGGCGCGGGTAACCACGGAACCAATGCGGCGGTCATTTTTAGGGTTCCGTGCCCAAAGGGTAAAAACGGGACCTTATTACTAAGACTCCTGCACTGTCCGTCAGTCTGTCTGTCACCAGGCTGTATCTCATGAACCGTGATAGCTAGACAGTTGAAATTTTCACAGATGATGTACGGACGCCAGCACATCAACCTACCCGAAACTGTCAAATTTTCGCAATCAACTTTAAACCTTATGCTTCAGTGATAAAGTTGAAAATCTATTAAAGAAATCTGACAGATTGTAGTAACTTGATGTGCTGGCGTCTGTACACATTTCTGTTGCCGCTTTAACAACAAATAATAAAAATAAAGTTAAAATTTAAAGGGGTATAAAAAAAACGTCTTTTTCGGAGTTTTATGCCTTGTGGTACGGAACCCTTCATGTGCGAGTCCGACTCGCACTTGGCCGGTTTTTTTTTTGATTGATGATTCTTATCTCTATATCAGCAGCGATCGATTGCCATTAAAAAATATTTTTATACTCATGTACAGACGCCAGCACATCAAGCTACTACAATCTGTCAAATTTCTTTAATAGATTTTCAACTTTATCGCTAAAGCATAAGGTTCAAACTTCAAAGTTGATTGGTAAAATTTGACAGTTTCGGGTAGCTTGATTTGGTGGCGTAGGGGAGAGGGGGGCAAGATGGGGTACTTAACGTTTGAAACTCAATAAAACTAACATTTTCGTGATTATATTATGATTTTTAGTTTAGTAATCATCTTTGGTAATCAGTCTTCCATAATTCAATGTAATTAGGAATTTATTTTAAGTAATTATATAGCAAATCCTCAAAAAGTAGATAAAGTCAGATTTCCCCATCTTGCCCCTCCCTCGGGTAAGATGGGGTACCCTAAGTAGCAAGATGGGGTTTGCAAAAATCAATTTATTTTTGCTGACAGAATTCGCAAGTAAACGTCGCATCTTCATCTTCATCATCTATACCAGCACAGGTGCAGTGAGCCTATTTGCCGCATTCAGCACATGTAGCCCATTTTGCATAAAAATATATTTTTTTTTTCTGCAGGGACTGAAAGGTTCCTAAAATCAAATTGGGGCTACTAGGGCATGTGGGGTATCATATGAAAGTGAAAGATCGCTGTTTGCACATTCTCGAACATTTTTCTTTTGTTTAGGTCGCATCGTTTTTGACTTTTCATGAAAAATTTAAAAAAATAATACCGCACCTCCCCTTTATCTCCGAAGTTTACATAGAGAAAAATCTGAAATTATTCTATGTGATAGAAGTTTATGTAAAGTTTACAGGAAAAATAAAACGATGTCTCTAAATAGCACGATTTTAATATCCACAGATTTTCTTTCAATTTTCTATTTTTTTTTTTGCGATGAAGTTTTAATTGCAGTTTTTCCTCGTTTTCTAATAACCCGAGAAGCTTTTCGTGGTACTGGAAAGGGCATAATTTGCTGAGGAGTAGCCACAATAAATCAATTAATTAATTTATCCAAAATAAATTTAAATAAATAATTATATATACTTTTACAGAGGTAGCAAAACAAACTTTTAATGCGGGCAAGATGGGGTACCCCAAACCCCGTCTTGCCCTCTAATGCCGAAATGAATTTAAAAATTGATCTCTAAAAACAAGGTTTCCGCACAAAGATAAACAAGTGCTTACCTGCAAGCGTGATTGTTGACGCATGTGAATAACCTTGTTTGTATTTTGATATGTTGTTTTAAACAATACAATTACGTTCCAACCAAAGTGTTAAAACCGCAAGCAAATCACCAAAAACTGTTTTTTTCAATTTTACAATAAATTACGAGGTGCTGTCGCCCTGAGACATTTCTGACTAACAACTGTCATGGCGGCGGTGTGTTATGAGCAAAAATAATCGTGATTGGTCAATTGGTTTCTGAGGTAAGGCAGGTACCCTGTCTTACCCGCTACCCCATCTTGCCCCCCCTTCCCCTACTTACTTAATTTTAGGTAGGTAGGTAAGTGTTAGTACTTTTATTTAGTCAATAATATATTAAATAAAAGTACTAACACAAGTAAGTACAGACGCCAGCACATCAAGCTACCCGAAACAGTCAAATTTTCCCAATCAACTTTGAATATTATGCTTTAGCGATAAAGTTGAAAATGTATTAAAGAAATTTGACCGATTGTAGTAGCTTGATGTGCTGGCGTCTGTACTGTACATTCAGTAATTACCTACCCCAGCAGTTTCTAGAAAACCAAAAGGTAAGATATGCTTTATACCTACATACATCAAATATCTGCCAACGTATCACTAGACTAAGCTAATACCTACAAAAACTAAATCCATTGATTATAATCGACTGATATTTGCGAAATACAATGCCTTTTAACGTACAGTGTGGGTTGACTTGCAAGCGACAGCTGCTGCTTCATTCACTTCATAAAAACCCCATAACAAAAGATCACATCAACCTTTACAAACGAAAACAAATGAAGCTCTATATTCAGACTACAAAGTTCAAACTCCTTTGTCCCAACTGTGGATTTGTTGGTTGTGAACAAAAGCAGACGAGGTTTACCAATAATTATGTAAGTTCCGTTACAGGCAGCTAATGCCCCACCTCCGCTCTTTCATTAATAAAGCAAGTAGTATGTCCAACTGAATTAGTTTCGTTTCGTCGTAAACAAAATGCTGGTGGCACGCGAAGGTTGACTCCGCACGCTACTAGAATGGTAAGTAATGGTAGAAGAAAAAGTTTACCAGTACGTAACCTAAAGCCCAAAACCCTTCCGGACATTATAAAGACCCAAAAGCAAAAGAAAAAAATGCTCTCATATCAAAGATCATGGATAGACAATTCAAGTCTTTCAATCAGTCTATGGAACTAAATCCTCAAACAAAAACCAAAAGTTAACCTTAAGCCCACACTCCACTTCTTTCATTGGCAAAACTATGCTGAATAACATTTTAATTAAGTACACTATTAATAACAAGACCACAAACAATCGCGTTCTTATTAACGCAAGACTGCAAGCGCAGCCACTCTTCCCTTTTACGCAAAATGGCTCATTCATCTGTCGTAATTAAAAATGGTATCGCCAAGAACATTATTTTGCTTTTTACGTTTTACATGGCCAGACAGTTAATGTAAAGCCAAGGTACAGTTGCTAACAGTTTCCTTTGGGAACTTTTTCTTCATACCTTCAATGTTTTTCACGGAATACGGCGGCATCTCACAATACGTGACGTGATACTTCACACTGCATGGCATTTATTGAAGTATTGCCGTGGGAGCTTATATCGTTCAGTTCGAGACAATCCAGGTTCATAATTGGCTACATACGTATTAGTAAATAAGACGAAGATAAAGATTTGAGACGCATTTGAAAGTCCTAAATCTCCAGCACCATAATTGAATCGTCTGAATCATTTTGAAGTATATTGCTAATCCATTGCTTCACATGTTTGAAAAATTGTCTGTTCCACAACGTAAATACGCAATGAATGTTGTTGAACTGTCAAAATAAAAGCCATTGCTGCTGCTAGTGTGTTACGCAATTACCCCGCAGGATCCCTAAATGTTAACGGCAGATTCCCTTTCTTCTTTGTACGATAGCAATGCTGATCTATCTAAAGGTGAGTGCGATAGCTATTATACATGAAGGTAAACTTGTAATTCCAAAAATCCTATTTGGACACTGGATGTAAGCCTAGCAATGCTGATCTATCTAAAGGTGAGTGCGATAGCTATTATACATGAAGGTAAACTTGTAATTCCAAAAATCCTATTTGGACACTGGATGAAAGCTTCACCGTTGACCTTTGTTCCGTCACTTTATGGCGATTTTTTACTCAGTTTCTACATTAATGGCATTTAGCCGAGTGCGCTCTTAGTCGTTAATAACAACGTAAAACAGATCAATTAAATTCCTGACCTTTCGTTAAGTGCTTAAAAGATATTGTAAAGTAAAAGCTTTGACCTTTCCTCTCTCAACAAATGCAGAAGTGCAGGGAGGGCGGAAACAGCGCGTGTGCAGGATCTCTATATTTGTACCGGGTCGATTTAGTCCAAGAATAGATGTCATAGGTTAATAGGTCACCTGCTTTCCTAAAGGTGTGGCGGCGGTACGTCACGGGCGGTGCTGATAACGATTGTAATCTGGTTTACGTTTACGTCACAGGTCAGGCTCGGTCCGTTTGATGGAATGATATAACTAATATATTTGTAAAAATATAATTTAAAAGAGTGTCCATGGAGTTTCTTGCCCGTTCTTCTCCATAGGTACCTACGCTTTGGACTGGGCAACTAGCTTCATATTTCCTGACTGACATACTTCTTGACAATTCAAAAGTGCCTGTAAATGGTTTAATTGAAATAAATGCTTTGAGTTTGAGTTTGGAACCAACGGATATAAAATCTGAAGACAAGAGAGTCCGAAAAGTTAATTACGTGGAAACCTAAATTGAATTGTGAAATGTTACAGACAAAGCCCCTTTCTACCTATACCATCATATTGCAGCTAGGTATATCGTTTGTTTCACCCCCTTGCCTCGTGTTTGACCTTTGGCTTTTCGCCGCTAAACAAAAATCCATAATGGCACTCTATGTTGTACAGCAATTAACTGACATCTAGGCACCTTTATTTGACATTTTTTGCAGTGCTTAGCCATCACTCAGGTTGCAAGTGTTCGAGTATAATTTCCTGTTTATGTAATTCATTTACGAGAACGACTGTACGACGAGCATCACTGACTGGGTACCCACGCATACGTTTGTTTTTTTTTCCCAAATCCGCCGATCAGCCATCAATTGACGCCTACAGCTTGCGGGATGCCAGCTGATATCCAATTCTCATTATAATACACCCAGATCGGTACCTACACAAAGATAACATAATGGATTTATTTGCTAACTTATCACTAAAGTTATGAATGAACCGAACTCCGATAAGGCCAGTTATAAATTGTCATTAATTTGTTTTGATTACAGAAACGAATCTTGTTTATCCTGAACGTTTATTACAAATATTATTTGAACATGTTTGATACTTAGTTCATTTTGTTCCGTTTCTGACGGAGATAAGCCCTTTAAAAGGTCAATTGGATTAATGTTTATGTTGTACTACAACATTGTTTAAATAAATATTGATTAATTAATAATGGCCTCATTATGACTTCCTGTACTGATACTAAAATAATCAGTCTGGAAAAAAATATTGACGGCTGTCGAAGTTTGTTGTAAGCAAGAAAAATTATGATTATGCCATTTCATATCCTACTTGATAGACGAAGTGGGGTTTCTGGACCTCCATAAAACGTTTAAGTGAGTATAACAGATTCAAATGGAACTGCAACAACACTAGAAAACCCGGGCCCTTTGCCTTTGCTACTTTGAAAATCACATAGCTCCACTTGTCTTGGCCGGAAAGACCTTTTTTCATAGGACTTCAAGTATTTCACCACTCTCTTCAAGAATTTCACTTACTAAAAACTTAAAACCCTTCAAGGTGTGCTCCAAGTTCCAATTTATCTACCTAGCCACATGTTGTACGAAATAAAAAATATCTAGTGAATGGGCCGAGAGTGGATCGTCGGCGATTCATAAAATTCAGCTTCGCCCTGAATGGAGCATCTGGTTGGCCAGGTGCGTCGACATCTTGCCTCTTGAGCCGTTGAGCGAACAAAGGGTGAACCACTTCTGCGAAATGTACATGTATAGATATCGATAGTCGATATAATACCGGCCTATACATCGGTTCTTGCATCATACGAAGAGCTGCGAGGTTAATTTTCTAAGAGGTTTGTCTTATCTTTGGGATTGCAGTTTTTTTTACTTTAATTTTCTTTTTTGGCAGGTGTAGCTGATGAAGATAATGGCGTACGGTCTATGAGCAGCAGAAACTACGAGTCTTTAAATAAAATAGCTTTTTAATTTTGGAACCCATGCAATTTACGTTGCAAGTTACTTGGCTGCAGAAAAAATAATATTTCGCTTAGAGAATAAATGTTAAATCGCTATCTAGAACATAGCTCAGCTAATAAACATGAAATAAACAAGAATCGGATTCTGAAATCAGGTTCATACATACAGAATAGAGCAACTTTGCGCGCGTAAAGTGGTGGAGCAAGTCAATAAGTAACTATAAGCGAGTAGTTAACCACTCTCGCTGCTGTATCTAGCACGGATCTCTATTTTTACATGCCGCAAACTTAATTAATTAGTGCCCGTCATTTAATCCGAGGAGCAGTCTTGTAGGTGGGTGCGCGCGTTCCCACGGTGCGCCCGCGCCGCCGGAAACCGTCCCCCTTCGCCCCCCGCCCCTCCGGCCCATGACGCCCGCGCACTGCTGCTAAGCCCCGAATCGATCCATCGCTCACGCACTCGCTTCCCATCAAAACTAAAAACCGCCTGATTCACTCATTCAGCTGCGAAAGCATGTCGAAGGCACGAATAGCGAAATATCTATTCATAGAGCGACACCCGGCGGCCCTTTTACAGCTCTATTGCGCTTCCTTCCGTTTTGTACTGTACAAAACATCCCAGTTATGGCAAGTATTCAATCTCGCATGCTATTATCGTATTTACGTGTCAGCAACATAGATTAAAATCGCGTACAATTTTGGCTTTAAGTATGCAGTCGTGCCGAAACTATTGTACGCACATGGTCGGAATTTGAGCGATTTTATTGCTTTTAATTAGAGTTGCCGCGAATACTCGCTATTATTCGGTATTCGGCATTACTCGTCATTTTTTTGATATTCGTCGAATACCGAATAATGGCTAGTATTATTCGGCATTCGGCGAATAGTCGTCGAAAATAAACTTTTAACGAACAAAAGAACTAATGAGTTAAAAATAATCATTTTTTAAATTATTTTCCTTAATAAAACAATACACAATATCTATTATTATCTGTAATATGTGCCTGTGCCTATCATATTCATGAAATTAAATTAGTAAGGCTTTTTAATTAATATTTAAAATCCAACAGAGGCAGATTGTGGTGCAAAAAAACAATTTTTTCTGCACGTTCTGGAGCAAGTCGGTTTCGTTTTTCCTCGTAAATTAAACCTGCCTCGGAAAATAGTCTTTCTGAATAAACAGAGCTTGCTGGTGTGATTAAGTATCATTTAGCAAGCTTACTTAAAATAGGAAATCTATTCTTATTGGTACTCAAAGCCCACCATTCATATGGGTTTATTTTTCTGTCAGCCTTTGCTAATGCGATGTAGTTGGCGATTTCTTCAGCAGTGGCATTCTTGGGTTGCTCTTCAGTAATAATAATAATCGCTGGGTTATACAAAACGGGGTATTCCCCGTAAACTAAAGAGAAAGACTTGTACAAGAAAAGGGTTGCCAGCATTTAAAAATGGAAAATTAAATTTACTACATATATGTAGGTATGTATAACATGAAACAGATTTCTTTAACTTTGTTGTTTTCTTTTCTCACAACCTTAGAAGAAATTAGAAATATTTTTAATGTGTTTAATGTTTTTTTTTATGTCGAATAGTAATGTCGAGTTATTCGACTATTCGCCAAAGTGAATGGCGATTAATCGGTATTCGACTATTCGCTATAAACACTATTCGCGGCAACTCTACTTTTAATAGTAAAAACCGGCCAAGAGCGTGTCGGGCCACGCTCAGTGTAGGGTTCCATAGTTTCCCGTCCGTCACAATAAGTGTTCCCACTTATGAGTTTAAAAGTGGATATCCATCCATCGTATCTACGATTATACTACAAACAGTCCAGAAATTATTTTGTACAACTTTTTGTCTTTTTTGTACAAAAACTGTTGTTTCCATCGAGTTCAAAATAATTTTCCTAGAAAGTCCTTATAAAGTTCTACTTTTCAGATTTTTTTCATATTTTCTCAACTTATGGTTCAAAAGTTAGAGGGGGGGGGACACATTGTTTTTTACTTTTGGAGCGATTATTTCCGTAATTATTGACATTATCCAAAAATGTTTTTAGTAAACCCCTATTCATTTTTAAATACCTTTCCAACAATATATCACACGTTAGGGTTGAAATTAAAAAAAAATCACTTCCCACTTTACATATAGGGGGGCTACCCTAATAAAACATTTTTTTCCAATTTTTATTTTACCACTTTGTCGGCGTGATTGATATACATATTGGTACCAAATTTCAGCTTTCTAGTGCTAACGGTCACAGAGATTAAGCGAGGACGGACAGACGGACAGACAGACATGGCGAAACTATAAGGGTTCCTAGTTGACTACGGAACCCTAAAAAGCTTTGGAGCTACACAATAGGTCTTTCGCAAAGGTCCGGAAGGAAGTAGTAAAATATTGTTCTTGCTTGTAACTATGGAATTACTTCCCAGCGGAAGTAATTCCATATATCCCGTACAATCATTGTATCTCATTTTGGTTTTAAATGCTAACCTGATGGAATACAATGGTAGTATATTCGGTAGAAAACCTGTGCTAACGCTAAGTTCGGCCAACAATGGGTGGAAACGAATTCAAGGCCGATATCGCCATTAAAGTATTGTGATGATAAGTTTACAGCGTAATTTGTTGCTTCAATATTAAAGGATAATGGCATGTACTATACAGTATTAGAAACCAGGAAATACACAGATCCGAGATAAAAATAATGAGATGTTAAACTTGATTCAAGGCTTTTTGATAACCATCAGAAGATAATATTCTGGTCCATCAACGTTTAATGAATGAAAAACTTATATGAACAATTTGCCTGCTTTATGTTTTAGTAACTGTCCAGTGATATCTTAACATCACTGGACAGTTTATGTCAGTGACATATTTACGTTAGATGTTGGCATGGCCACCGAAACAGACACTTGGTGCTTTTGAAAGGACGATTCGAGCCTGTGTTTAACCTTTTATCTCCTTCTGTTTCCGCGTTTCCTACTCTATTGATGAGCCAGGTCTTATTACAGTAATATGGTGGATTATGGCCCATTCCTTCTCACAGAGGGTACTCAGCCGCCGCCGCCGCCTGTGTCTCAGCAGTGGGAACGTTATAGGCTGATTTTGCTTATACTTCTATGAGAACCATGAGAACTGCGGTGCTATTCTGTAAAAATCTCACCGTGAAAACTTAGGTGATGTGAGTTTGTTTTTGCTAGGAATTGACACTATTGACAGCTCACTCCACGCTCACTTCACCTAAGTTTTCACGGTGACATGGTTACAGAATCGCACTGCTGGTATTTTTCATCTTTGCTGCAGTATTGTACCCCTCTGATTCCTTCACTAATAGTAGGTATTTAGTATTCCTTCAGCTCGCAAAAACATTCGCTCAGAACAAGCCCAGTTGTAACACATGAACAAGTACCTACCTATTGTAAGCTCATTTCATTTCACTCAAGGACTGAGTCGCAAGTCTTGTATGGGTAAATAAAGGGGCTTGAGGCCGTCCGCTCGACCTTAAAGGTTGCGAGGCGGCCATCGAACCTCGTAACTCGTTATGTAACGCGAAACGCAAACTGACGCGTTTATGTACACGGCTAAAAACGACATTGGTATAAACGTTTGGTAGGGATGCTGAGCTTTTTGTGTTTTACGAATTTGTTTCAGGATTTTTGCCAATGATTTGCTAAGACATAATTATATGGCTATGCTACTTCATAGACAGATAGTTTTAGTAGCATCACATGGTATGACAAGGGTGGCCAACCTTCAGTGATTGGAGAGGTACCTGAAGAATAAGTAAGTACAAGATGAAAAAAAAATATAATATAATATATACGCGTCGACTTGTGAACCTCCTCCGATTTTTCGTCGGTTAAAAAAGGAAGATCATTGTGCGTCAGGAGGCTAAAGATAGTGGACAGGACATAAAAACAATGAAAGGTAGACTCTCATCTACAATAACCCAATTTGAAGCATCCTGACATTTTAATCTAGACTACGAGTGGCATCGTGCTAACTAAATCAATACCTAGGCAAAGCACACCATGACGAAAAAAAAGCCTTTACTCCAATTTCAAAATCGAACCCAAAGACCTTCAGTTAAACCTAACAATAAAACGAAAAAACATGTAGGTACGTTTTAAAAGTAAACATTCGAAGATTGACCAGGCTTGCGCAGGAGTGGGTCCTGTAAGGCTGCGCGCGTGCCTGCAAACAAAGCGACCCCGCCGCCCGCGCCTCCCACCCCGCGACACCCCATCACAAATAATAAGCAAATACACTTTGTTCCCTCACATGCTTTATTTTTTATTTTAACAGTTGCTTTAAATGTAACGAGAAGAATGATTCTTTGGTCACGGACGAGGAGTTTTGAAGAATAGGTTTAGGAACGGTCTAAAATGATTTTGCAAAGATTTGTAATAGAGACTTTGCTAATCTGTGCATCAGAGTTGCTAAACATAATTGTTGCATTGACTAAGTAGGTTGCCATGTTGAAGTCAGTTGAAGAAGAGTCTTTGAATTCAAATTAGGTACCTACTTACTAGGTTTTGCAGTTTTAACAATTTGGGTTTGTTTATAAATTTAAGGAAGCACATTGTGATGGCGTGCTCAACAAAAACTGAAGAGAAAAGTCTAAGACATAAAAACATAACTTCCTAAAGACCTAAACGTGGTTACGCCATGAAAAATGTTTTGGTTTCAGATCTTAAAAGTAGTCCGCTAAACAGAAGATAGGTACCTATTTACAAAAAAATATCAGACAACATATAATTGAATACTTATAGCAAAACATATCCACTAACTTCACCACTAACTTCAAAATACATACTTAATTATGTTTCTATAGAAAAAGAGTAATGAATGAGGACCCAAAGTATAAAAAAAAAACCGATTCATATGTGATAACGAATCTAAATTCAAACAAAACGGCCATAAGGCTGTAACTGGCACCTAACAATGATAAATCATTGTTAAGCCTGCGCGACGCAAGCGCAGGCTGCAGGGTAAACTTGATGACTTAAATGTCCATTGTTGTTGTATGTCCGGGCTGCAACGTGGCGGGAACTCAAATTGGTGGGGTGTATAGTGCCGAAGTTTGGGAGAAGGAATGTTTCGGCAGGTGTGCGGCCCATAGCCAGGTAAGGTTTAACATGGATGTGATTGTAACACTCCTCTTAATTCATTAAATGGGCATGTTTTTCCAAATCAGTTTGAACAACACTAGTTTTTGCATTTAAGTTTTAGAGAAACCCAAAAGTAATTTGAGAGAAGCTGATAGTATTATTTTGATGGTAGAGATCCGGATCTAACTGAAACTATCAATAAGATAAAATATGTCATAAACTTTGATCTAATTAAGGCACATACTGATACAAATCAAGTTAACTTTAAGATATTAGTACATCAAGAGAAGCTGAGATCTAGCGGAATTTCATATTAAAGACTTATTACCTTAAAGAGACTAGGGACGAGTAGCGTTGGTATCCTGACAATAGACTTAAGAAAATAAAAGGACAAGAAGGAAGAAATAGATACCCTCGCCCCTTCTACCAACCTATATAGAAGTAGGTACTTCTATGTAGGTTGGTAGAAGGGGCGAGGCACAGCAGTAGCGGAGGGTCAATTTTTGTAAGAGGTAAGCCGGAGTAGATATCTTTAATATGATATATTATTTGTCTATAGAATACCGACTGTGCCATTTTTCAAAGGGAAGCCAATAGGAATCGAGTTGTATGGAACATTCGCCACTGAGGCACAGTCCTAATTTGGTATCAAAACAGTAGGAATAAATGCCACACAACAGTGTTAACTCTACTAATGTCCACACTATTTCTTACCGAGTATAATTCGGGAACCACATGTCATTTCCTTTACGGCCCCATGCGGGGCGGGGGTGCACGCAGCGATTTCAATAAAAACTATATGTTGTTTCGCTACGAAGGGTTATATTGCGAAATACATTAAGTACAGCAGCAAGTTTGGCTAAGGGCTTTGCCATAAGCTGTTCCTATATTAAAAACGATTCGTTTCCTGCCTAAGATTGGGACCTTACGAAAAAAGCGAAAATGTAAAAAAAACTAATACTTTATGAGCCAGGGAGGATTGCGTAATGTTTTCTTGCCAAAATTTCGTCGTATTCACGTCAACTTTGTATCTGCAATGCTTTTATACAGACGCCAGCACATCATGCTACTACTGTCAAATTTCTTTAATAGATTTTCTACTTTATCGCTAAAGTAAAAGGTTCAAAGTTGATTGGGAAAATTTTACGGTTTCGGGTAGCTTGATCTGCTGGCGTCTGTACCTTTATCCTATTGCAGATATCTCATGAGCAGTGAGTTACCGCTTACCTACCATCAGATGAGCCATGTCGGCTTCTTTGCCATCCAGTAACATAAAAACTCGAGTTTTTTGAGTTTTTCGAGTATTTGACTTGTTTTGACTAGACTCACAAGGATATATTTTAATATATCCTTGTGAGTCTAGTCAAAACAAGTGCGATTAGACCTAGATGCCACTTTACCTACAAAATAGAGATGCGGCAAAATCAAGGTACAACTTTATATCGATTTGACAGAGGACCACGTATTGTTTAATCCCGTATTCAAAATTCGAATGTCCTAACCCAACTGACAGCTAGTATTCAAATTTAAGCACACTCTATTATGCTATGTTTAATGAGGAGATGATGATTAGAAGAAAGACCATAAACGAATGATAGAGTGTAGCACTGACAGTTGGAAACATCAAAAACAGATTTATGTCTGTCAAAAAAGTTTTTTTATTATAGCTAAGCGAAGTGTCTGTGACGGGTTCCCTCTATCTGGCAGATTTTTTTTTGGCATTTTATTTGTCATAACCCACTTGGCATAATCTTCTTTAAACGAATATTTTTAGGGCATACAAATTATTTAACATAATCTTGTTTGGCCGAATGTTTATATTATTATGTCTGAATTTACAATGGCATACTTTTAAGATGGAGTTTTTGGCGGGATTTCTTCGAGTGAAGTCTATTTGGCTGTTTTAATTATTCGCAAATTGATTCCTAGTGGATATTGTGATGTAAAATTGGTGTAGTTTTGTATCTCAAATGATGTCAAATGTCTGCGCAACTGGACAATATGTGTAATCATTGAAACAGACGCGATCCCGGTAAAATGGAGCTGAGAATTTTATTGTAGTTTTGGCTACCTCAGCGAAGTTTACCGGGAAACTTGATTCGATACATTTGCTGCCAAATACTCCTAATACATTAGAATGTGTACACCCATATATTCTAATGTCATGTTAGACTCAAGAAAAATGAAACAAAGACGTGGCTAAAAGGTCTTAGCAACCAGGCCATAAAACTAATGTAAAAAAAAAAACTTTTCAGATGGCAGAATTTTATTTTGCATAATTTCACTTGGCATACTATGAAGATGGCAGAATTTTATTTGGCATAATTTCTCTTGGCATACTATGAAGTTTTCAGTAGAATATTTTTTTTACGAATATTGTTTGTTCGGTGTATTTTTCCATGGTATTTGAATGAATTATAAAAATAATGGTTTCTATAAGCGATCTTGGGACTTGGGGCACTCCGACTTGAGTTAGATTAGGTTCCTTTAAACCCTGTAGACAGAAATAGTCGACTACGTCTTATTTAATAATGCTTGTAAATCAACTTAGACCTTAACTAATTAATAAAAAAAAATGGTTGGGTTAGGTTAGGTTAAAACTGTGACCCCTAATATGCACGAGCTCACTATGCCAAAAGACGATTCTGACTGTGAACTTTCTGCGATGAAATGCGAATATGATGGTTCTACTTTTTAATTATTATGGATATGTGTGCCTAAAGATAATTCTGACTTACAAAATTATGAGTTTTGAATATGTATATGATAAATAAGTGTATGCCAAACGATTTTCTGCAAAATGAATTTTATGCTATAGGTACGCTGTATGCAAAATAATATTATGACATAAAAAGTTCTGCTATAAAGGGAGGACCCGTCTGTGACTAGGGTCACGTCAATCATGCAAGTACTTCTTCTGCATTCAATATTATTGAAACAATATTGAATGTATTTCCAAGTATATTGAATAGTGTGAACAAAGCGATTGGCACTGAATGAGTGGTATTATCTGTTATTGATGTTGGTGAGTTATGTGTTTGCGACGCCCCGACAGTCGCCTGCGCAGCCGTGCAGTCTCACTTGGTCATCACTCGTGACGAGAATACGCTGTGTATAGAACATGTTAGGCTAAAACTTTAGCCTTGAATGAACTGTAAAATCAAGAATTTTAAATTGAAATGGCATTTTTCCTTAGAGAGTGGCTTAGATTCTCTCTATGGTAAAGTTCTGTCAAAAATAAATCATTGTTCGTATAGTAAATTAATTGTTTAGTGGTAATCAGTACCTTATTCTTTTTCTCTAGAACTGAACTAGCACGAGTGTGTATATTGCTCTTGGTGCGAATTAGGAAAGTAGTAGAGGTGACTGTCTAGTGACTGTGAGCGCCAAATGAGTTTTTTTCCTAAAACCTCAATTTTATTGTTTGAGATTTTCCAACAATAGGTTCGCAGATAAGTTTTCAGTTAAACATTGGAAATAATGATCTGATCTGATTTTTTTGTTCGAAAGAAATAATAAGCAGCAAATCGAGACAAGTCCAGACAATTGGCTTTATTTTCAGAGTACGTTGCAAGAGGTCCGGCTTTAGGAAGGATGTGGTATGAATTGCCCCTCTATGGGCCAGTAACGGCTTTTATATTCAAAAATTACGTGAACATTTTTGAATTTCATACGCGTATCGTCTAACAGGAAACTGCCAACTGTGAGCACCATTAATAATGCTGTCGACTGGCAATGTGACGGTAGGAACTGGCGTTCAGAGATAACTACTGAGGAGATGGTAGGTAGTTACATATACCTACATAGTTACTGGACCATATACGATGATAATATACCAAATAGTGTACAGATATTCTGTCAAGAGTCCGCCCTATGCTGATGAAACAGACGTCGAAGTGGAACGCACATGCGGCGAACAGGACACGGCGCATGCGCGAACATTAGCATGCAAGCGCACGCGCACGCCGGAAGCCGCGCGCGGGAACGGCCGCGCACTTACATCCAAGATGGCCGCGCACTTACGATGAATCGATAATTAATCGATAACCGATTTCATATTTCATATCCATCGCACCTTATTAACAGCATGTGATGTAACCTGGACTATAGCAGGAAGACGATGTCACGATCAGAATGCGTACCGCGCCAGATCCTTGAGACGACCAAATCGATCCCACGAAACTGATCAGTTGAATCATTAAACTGTTTTGTTTTATGGGAGGTCGTTTGAAGTACATGTGTACGTTTTTATTGTTTGATTGTTGGTTCTTAAGGTATTCGGTATCTGTTCCTTCAGGTACGTATACGGGTGAGTACCTTACGACCAATAAAGTCTGCAGTCGGGAAGTTGGATTTCTTGGAGAACCTATAAAATGTAGGTTTCGTGCGTCATTGGACAATCATTACCGAATATAATTATGCAACTTTTAGATTATCTTGAAACGAAGTTGACTGCAGTTCAAGTTCAAATTCAGGGCTAAAAATTACAGTAAGCTTTTAAAGGAAAAAAAAAGCTTTTGTCGTTGTTTGTACAAAGGCGTTCGCCTGCCAATGCGTTCGCCTGCACAAAAAATATAAAAGTGGTGGATGTCATAGTATTCAACGTCTTGGTGCCCTAAAAAGAAAAACACAAAAAAAACGTAGTAAACAATTTGTTTATGGTTAGAAGAATAGGTGTAGCTTTCCAAATCCCAAAAATCTAAACGTAGATAAACGTGACCCTTGTATGATAATGTAATAAGTAATTAATGTTGTTTATGAAATACCAACTTGCCGCGCTTGACTCGGTGGAACGCAGAGCTAAGAGGCTCATTGGCGACGAAAAACTGGTGGATGCCAAGCTTCACAGCTTGGCTCATCGCCGCAAGGTTGCCTGCTTGTCGGTCTTCTACACATTGTACTTCGGTGAGTGTGCCCAAGAACTCCACGACCTCATTCCACCGGCCCCCTTCTACCTTCGGACATCCAGACGCACTGCAAGTTACCATCCCTACCTAGTTGCTATTCCACCAATTCGCACTAAGCGTTTTCAAATGTCCTTTATAATGCGCACAGCAAAAGAGTGGAACTCTCTACCTGCGTTTGTGTTTCCGAGTGCATACAACCCGAATCTCTTCAAAGTAAGAGTGAACAGGCTTCTTCTGGGTGAGCTCACTCCATCGTAGACTTTGTCTCTGTCATCTCTGACCTAGACTAGAGTCAAGAGCAAACCCATATCAAATAAAAAAAAAAAATGTTAATTATGCAGCAGCACCCGACTGAAAAGTGAAAATACAAGTGTTAAAATTATCTGATCAAAAAACTTCCATTCGTAAGAATTTAAAAAGAATCACGCTTTAATCATACTACCTAATCTTGCAAAAGCATTGTCTGAAGATTTATTAAGTAAGTTAGTGCAATATTTTTAAACAAAGTTTCCTTTGACGAACTGCAGTTATTGTCTGTTGCGAGATTGCAATGGGTTTAATTGTCGCTTAAAAGTATAGGTACCTATGTTTTATCTTTATACCAACGTACCTATTTGTCTTTACAGATCCATCGTTGTATGAGATGTCTTGTTTAGTGCGGTGTTTACTGAGAGTTTAATGCCACGCACTCACCAGCATAGCTCAAAACAATGAATACGGTAAATTGTCATATCGTGTAGGTACTCTAAAGACCTAAGAAATATCTTCAAGTGCTCACGAGCAGGTGTTGATTATGCATAATCAGCCTAAAATGTTCCCATTGCGGGGACACAAGCGAGGAGGCCTCTTCCAGAAGGAGTGGGCTGTAATCTACCACGCGGGCCCAGTGTGGATTGGTATCTAGATGTCATATGTCGTTGAATTTATGGTTCTAGGACATGCCAGTTTCCTCACGATGTTTTCCTTCACCGTTTTCAGAACAGTGGTAATGAAATGATTTACACAAAATAAACCGTCTGCCTGGGTTCGAGTCAGGGCGGTTACCACTAGGCCACCACTGCACACTGCACTGTTAGGAAACAATTTAAACCAAAACAGTCAATAATTAATAGTAGGTACCTGCTGCTTTAGCCAAAAGCAGCAAAATCTATTATCTGGGGACTTTGAAGAGAGGACACAGTACCTATGTATTTACCTTTTCAATCGGTTTTCACCCTCTCCTTTGCCATTCAACCAAACGATAGTTTATGCTTCATCATTCCAAATCATGAGCATTAATACCTCTATCTTCGAAATCCAAAATAGAAACAGCGTCGAAAGAAAGTGTCTATGGTTCTTTTTGGACAGTGTCATAGTCGAGCGCGCATAGTTTTTTACAGCTACCCTCCGCAACGGTTCGGTGCGTCCGCTCCCGTAGTCACGACAACCGCAACGCTGTCATCTCCAAAACATTGATTTTGTACGACTTTTATTGGGACATCAAAAGGTTCTGAAGTTTTTGTTCTTGTGCCTGTTTTTTTTTCATTGTAAAATGTAGGACGAGGGGGAGGCTGACTGGTTGATATACCTTTGGACTCTTTTAACATATTGTTATCGCTCTTTTAGGCATGAACTTTCACGTTCGTCAGCCACCTTTGTCTTATCTATGCTAATCGTATCTATAGGTTTCACAGCTACGAAAGATACAGCTCTACAGTGGGTTAACCTGATCTAAATTTCGGTAGGCGGTGCCGATGCTTGTTGTATCTGAAGTTAAAATTTAATCTAAACAAGTATAGAGTAGCTTACTATTATCTTAAAAAATAAATAACCGTCCACAAACCTAGAGCTTGAATCGTAACCAATACCTACCTAGTATCCTATCCTAGACTTCATTGAGATTGATATCAATAAAGTACCCACTCTTAGATAGGTTATGCAATATTGGCCAGCGAGGAATTAATATCAATCAAATTGATATGTTTTAAGACATTTCCAAATGGAAACTTCCCCCCTGTCAACACTTTGATTAAAATCCAATAAACAATTTTGATATCGATCCTATTGCATCCATCAATATTTGATTTTAGTTCATAACACACTAATGGGGAAGGTATATTATCAAATATATATATATTATATTTATGAATTCATAATAGTAATGATAATAGTATTGGTCATCAAACTGTCATCAGAAACCTCTGTAAGCGAGTGACGTAGCAGTCGTGACGTAGAGGGGGGGGGGGGGGATTGCGCGGGGGCCGGCGCGAGGACGCTGACCCGCGGCTCTCGCGCAGCCATCGTCGCCGGTATCCTGGCCAAGGCGTTATTTATTCTGCCTCTACTGACAAATTACGCCTTTCGCGCTTTTTACTGATTAACCGCGAAAACTGTACACTAATATAAATAGTCATATTGATTTTTATTATAATTATTTACTCGGTTCTGAATTATTACTTTGGAACGTTCCTACGCAACGTTTTGTTAAAAATAAGAACCGTTAGTAAATTAAAAATATGAAATACTTTAAAAAAAAATAACCCAAGTAGGTAGGAAAATTATACAAGAATTACGAGCGGAACAGTGGCCGACAGTTATAGGTTATTCAGAGGTAATAACTTTAAATGTTATTCATGACTTGAGCTCAGTTTAACTACATTTATGTCAATTAGGTTAGAGCCCAGTTTGTTTTAGATAACACCACTCATAAGTTGAATGAATTCTAAAAATAGATAGGTAAATAACCTAACCTACCCTATCGAACGTTAGATATTGATGTTCCTAGCGTGTTTATGTTCTCCATTTGCATTATACAGCTTCATCAAGATGTGTTATGGTGAGAATAGTTTACGAGCCTAGATATTGCACTAAACTATACCTACATCGAACACGTGGCTAGGAAAAGGCCCTGCCTACGTACTTTCTTAGCAATGGATGTATAAATAACAATCTGTGGCATATCTATTGCTAAATGAATTGACAACAAACTAATTAGATATTAAATAACTGAACTTGATCGATGAAGTTCCAGAATCCAAGTTTTACCTAAATAGAAGAAGCATGACCTGAATTACAAAATCTGTACAATTTAGGTAGGCATTGAACGGAGTTGGCCGAAGTTACACGTAGCTGGAAAAGGCTCTATTTTTCGACAAATGTGCAATCTAATAGAAAACACGAGTCTATCTGGCGAAACTTTGGACTGACATTAGGTACCATTTAGAACCACAGAAGCATAAATAAGCTCTATTTTGACGGAAGTGAATACTTGACCAGCAGTTACGTATACCATCTAAAATTATGTTTACTATTGTACAGATTTCAGTCTGAACGAACGGGACCGGCCAGTCAGTCGGAATTAGATTTAGATAATCAAAGAAATTTGTCAGTCAAGCGGCTGCCGGCTGGGTCGCATGATACATAAGACGTGGTTAAGTGTTAATGGGAAGTTCATAAAATTTCCGGTGCCGGTCGTAGATGATATCATTACGTTGGAATTGGGAGGGTCACAGGATCACAGCTATGTTGACGAGGAACAAGGACGACTGAAATAGATCTGTATGAATTGTTCGCGTGTTTTTACGTCGGGCCCAAAGACCTTTGCCGTGACGCACGATGTAGCTCAGTTTCCTATAGAGTTTCGGGACAAAGCCAAAATTCAAAGTCCCGGCTTATTCCGGCCTTTTTTTGCATGTTTGGTACGAACAAAAAGCGTCAAACTAACCAAAAGTCTATTTCTGGCTAGTCAGGAAAAAGAAGCCCGTTAAGTTTAAATTCATGTTCAACCGCTACTGTGCTGTGCAGGATTGCAAAATACCGGTAAGATCGAGCTGCAATATTAATTAATTTTATGAGTGAAGCTAAATAAAATACATAACGAGTAGGTATGGCAAGTCAGGCACACGGTCACACCATCAACCGGATTTGTGAGAAAAAAAATTAATAACCATAAACAGCCAATCGTTACAGTTTTTATCACGAATGACGGTAAAGTGGCGGCTCAAATCAAATTATATCAAGCGATTTACATGTCATCAAGTTACTACTAAATTATTCATCACTAATTAGCAGTTTTGTATGAGAGCTAGTCGGCAGATCAGAGCGACTCGTTTATGCCGGAAACAGGAAGAGGGCAATCAACATTCCTAAAAATATCACACATTTGGTGTTCATCCGGCGAGCGCGGCGCTGCGCCGGCGTCGCTACGACTTTAGAACTCAATGTGGACTAATTTAATACTTTACCTGTCAGTAACATTACAAATAACACACCGAACTAAGTGGTTTACGTTTGCTTCTCAGAAAACACTTAGGTAATACCTACCTTGTAATGGCTAAACGGCAAAAATTGCATTGATTTCTGGAATAGATTTACACATAAGTAGGTAGTCTATTCTTCAGTTGTTCTATAACTTGGCCATTACATTTTTTGATAATTTTATCAAGTTAGAGTACCTCACCTACCTGCCTACCTTAGTAATACTACTGTTACTTATCCAGTTTCCATGGTTGGTTTTAACCCATAAATGCTCTAATTTGAAGAATTCTTGTAAATAAATAACAAGCCAGCGTATCAACTGCCACCTAAACCTAATATGTACATAGGTACTTAGGTAGCTTATCGTTACATTACAATGTGTAATAGCTGTAACCGATAACATCGACCTTCCTATCGAAAAAAGCGCTCAATATTAAAATTTATCATAATGTCATCGTAATAATTATTATTGTTCGGTGGCCACGACTAATATTACAATTCCCAACAAGTGCGAGTCTAGTACTCGCCGGCACATAATTAGATAATTTCTATTATTTATATGCGAAGTGCTATGTGTGATGCGCATCGAAACGACTCTGCTTCCTCCCGGGGTCGGTGTTGTACGAAGAAATCCGTCGAGCGGTTCTAGCTAAAGAGGATGTACGCATCGCCAGCAATGATTTCATTTACAAAAAGTTCCTGTCGTGAGCGCGGCTCTATGCTGGCTTTTCCTGTGAGTGACGCGCCACGTAAAGCGCTTTTCATTTCCTTTATGGTAATATTATTATACGTGTCAGCGTACTAATGAGATACGGGATCGAGTCACGATTTACCAATAGCAGAACACGCATTGATTGTTATAACTTGTATGAATGGCATTATTCATTTATCAGAGGATGTGAGATTCTTGTATGGGAGGTAATTCACGTGCGGCAGGGGAACGCCTATTTCTTATTGTATACCTCTAATCATATTATAAAAAAAACATTATTAGCTATGACATCACATAGGTACAACATTTTTAATCTCAGACGAACAATGCTACAAACAAAACTAACTTTGTAGGGAGATACCACTGCCTACCCATTTTTAATGAATACTCAATGAGATGTAATGTTCTCTTGAATTGTCTACTAGGTATTCAACCATTGACATTCAAACAAGTAGCCCTAGGCCTCAAATCAAAGGAGTGAAGGCACTTAATTAAAGCCTGCAGCCGTGCGCTGCACAAGCTGTAAGGTATCATCCATCTACCTACTATAAGTAATTCATGCAAAAGCATAATGAATAGATCTTGCAACTAAGATGACTTGTATCCTACACGAATACACGAGTAATCTCATATGAATATGGAAATTGATAATGTGGGTAGTACAACAAGAGCTGCGTGAATGACAAGCAATGCCATCTATTGGAACGAAGAGTTACTACAATGTTAAGTTCAGAACATAGGCTTTGGTAAACACCAAATATACACAAACTAATGCTATTATTACTGATATATTTCCTTGGTATTGATAATTTTTGCAAAATTCTCAAATAAATAAAATTGGATTCTGTCAATGAAATAAAATTAATACACTCATAGCGACCTCTAGTGTTGCAGTTTTAAACTTTAAAGTGTGCTTATCCTTTTGTCATCATAGATGGCGTAAGTAACGTTTTTTGTAAATAAAATTGTTTTTTTTTAATATTCATTATGCAAATGTAGTATTCCAATGCGACAGCAGGATGTTATACAATATTTTGGCCTTCGTTAATCAACTGACACGATATTATCATTTGATAATGTAACCGACATGTTCCAATATTAAAAACCAATAAGATATGGGTAATCTACTCACTAGATGGCGCTTCACAGTATGATAAAAACAGTGTATACTTTCGATTAAAATAATAAAAAAGTGATGTCCGTTTTTTGAGGCATTCATCATACTGTGCGCTCGTAAAAATGCGATATAGTAGGGCGATCGTCGCGCTCGTTTATGAATATGACAAACTAGCCCGATCAGTCTAGTCGCGTAAGTCATTATTCCCCAGTGTCGTAACCGAAAGCGACTGTGGCGCGGACACGCGATCATAATAATTATGAATTATGACGTCCAAACGCGACTTGATCGAACGGGTGGTGTTTACTCATATTCATAAACGAGCGACAATCGCGTACTCGCGTGACGTTTACTTTCGGTTAGGACGTGGCTTTAAATGCTCATACACAAGAAGAGTGTTGACGACTGCTGTCGACGCGAGCCGGCGGCTGCAGTTGCCTATGCCGTTGACGCATGCTGCTCGTGTGTATGGAGCACTACGACGCAGGGTAAGTATGAAATTAAATAGGTGCGTCAATATCTAATTCAATGTGTTATAAAGAAAATTTAGAGCATGTCACTTAGGAAAGGGATGCACATACTTGCGCATAGGCAAGCGATTTGGCAACGTCCGTCGTCGCGCGCCCTTTTTTTTCGTTCGTTTTGTTCGTACGAACGGTCAACATTAGGCAAATATCGCTAGTTCAACGCGTTGCCAACTTGCTTCGTGTTGTAAACTCTGCGCTGAATGGATTGCTTATCGGGCGCGCCCTAAAATTGATACTTTTTTTTTGTTTTGATAATTTTGTTTTTTATTTACTGGTATGGCGATTGCAATAACTTTGAACTATCCAAGACGATAGTTACCCGATATTTTTCAAAAATGTAGATTTGTACACATGTAACAGTTACTTAATGCATCTGTTATTTCGATTTGGCGCAAGTTTTCAATTTCATCGTGTATGTTTCGGAATCTTGAAATAGTAGGAATGATAATATTATTTAGGATTTCAACGATGGCTGTCATGAAAACCCTCCGAAGAAAACACATTTATAGGCGTACCTTACTAATATTGTATTTAAACTTAAAAACTATAATACTCATCATCATAAATATTACAATACATTTTATACCTGTAATTTCAATTATCATAATCTGATTATGTTTGTAATGAACCGAAATAAATTGTGCCAAATATACACAGATTATCAAAGTGTTTTTACTTTTACACATAACTGTTTTTTTTTCTAAATTCATATTTTTTCTTAAACACAATATTATTTCCACTCCTAAGCTAAAAGTGCCTTAAAACAAAGTATGGATTTAAGATTCGTATATTTTTAAAGTATATAAGTGTATTTAAAAAAATCTGTAGAAATAGAACATGTCATGCAGTAGTGAAATACATAATATTCGCGTACAAAAATTCGGAGGAACTACAAACTACATAGAACCATAGAAAATGCGTCTTATTAAACATAATTATAAAAGCTATAAGTAAGTAGGTGTAAGTACAGACGCCAGCACATCAACCTACCCGAAACTGTCAAATTTTCCCAATCAACTTTGAACCTTATACTTTAGCGATAAAGTTGAAAATCTATCAATGAAATTTGACAGATTGTAGTAGCTTGATGTGCTGGCGTCTGTACATAGGTACGAGATATTTTTTCAATTAACTTTATTTTCTATACAAGGGCTTACATGTACAGTACGGCCGAAGAATCATGGCCGGTCCGAACTTTGCACAGAAGGCTGCGTAGTAACATTTTGCGCAAGAAGCCCACGTTCCCACAGACGTAAAAATATCGCGGCGGGATTTTATCGCGCACTGGATTTTCGACTCTCGGTGTTGAGCCGAGCGTTGAGAATTCAGAGTGCGAAACAAAATCGCCGCGGGAAGAACGCAGCCGTGCGAACCTGGGCTAACATTTTTGAGAAACCAAATGGTGACATGCAACTTTCGCGCTTCATATCTCTCTCACTCGTCTCGAGTGAGAGAGAGAGATCAAGCGCGAAAGTTCAATAATGTGTGACAATAATGTGCGTTGTGACAATAATGTGCTGGCGGCGAGCGACATAAGGGGTATGTATTTAAAATTCACCTGGACTAAAGTTTCAGGTATCCGCATCGGAGACGCGTTCTTAACAAAGTCCCCAGAATGATTTGCCACGCATTCTTCAGGCACTCAGGATGGGCTTCTCACATAGAGCGTCCCATAAGAGACAGAATAAATGCTTATTATAGTCCAAAAATGTTGGAAGACGGAAAACGGGTCAGGTCATGTTCTAAAGACCTGTCATCTAGTGAAAAAGGTATTTCTTCAGGTGCCTATGTTCAGACCGGTCATGAGTCATTAGCCGTACATTATTTGTGGAAAGTTTTTTAGAGGAATGCATAATTCTTGATTTTTAATCAAAATCCACTACAACAAAATACGTGTAAGCCTCTAAAAACTATTAATAGGGGACCGATTTCAAAACCTAATCGTAAGGTCACTTGTGATTTGGAAAAAAAACGGGACGAAGTGTCAAGTAATAAATACATTATAACAAAAATAAAAGGATTGTAGAGGAAATGCATTAAACTTATCTCTGACTAGTAAATGCTTTGTTTGTGTGGTTGTTACATTACACGTAGTATAAACGGACGCGCGATGTGGTTATCAGCATATCTCCATCGAAGAACTTAGTTTCAATAACGACGTTCCCACTGGAAAAAAAGAGAAATTGTTGTCAATTATTTATCCTCAAAATACAAAAATGAACTTGTTGTTAGACTGAGTGGATACCAAGGCCTTCAACATAGAAGATTAAAAAGACATAAGTGTTTTAATCTTTCAAGATAGATTCGTCCTGGTGCGGCGTTTCATAATTTGCCAAAGATGTGAACAACAATGGCCGCTCGAAATTGTCTATGGTTTAGTGAAGCTGTAATAGTATGAATGTTTTGGTGTTATCGATTTTACGTTTTTTTTTTTTTTAATATTGTTTCATCAGTATTTTTATGAGTAATTTTCAAATCAAAAGTTATTTTAATTCCAATTCAATTGAAATATGTTCATAGGTTAAACCGTGAAAACGAACAAGATTAATTACAAACATATTTTGCACTTCTTGCAAAACGCGTAGTTACAAATTGTAGGGCCTTTTGAACCGAAGTTGGAATCAGAGAACCAGTTCATTTTTTGGAACAAAGATTACTTTCTCTTATGTCAGTACATCCATCAAGGCAACTCTTGTAATAATAGAGGTGCCAATTATGAAATTGGTGTTGGTACCTAAGTTATTTACGCAAAAATACAATAAACTTTGAACGTTAATATCTCTGAAACGCGACACTTTACGCGGTTTGGTCCTGTCATGTTTTTTGTTTGCATTGATTGTAGCTACCGATTTATATAGGCCGCCATTTTGAAGAAAAATCAAAATGGCGGACAGTAGGTATACCAGGGTCCATATAAAAATCTTGAATCCCCTTAAACACAGGGTGGTTCAGTATCATGTACGGAATCCATGGCAGCATGTTGCGCGTCGATGTCCCTGCGACCCTGTATAGCAGCAGAAATGTACAGGTTGTCGAAGATTTAATAAGTATGTACTTACTTGAGTACGTTAGCAGGCATCATCTGAGATTCAGGAGCAGATTCAATAACGGATTGCCAAGTGTTAGTAGAGTTGGGGATCACATAGCCGAATTCAAAGAACCATTCCTCCAAGCACCGCCCTTTGAACAGCACTTTCTGAAAATCACAAGAATGGTTTGAGACAGTAATATGGATTACTTACTCCACTATTTATCATTTTTTTTTACTTCATTTTGGAAAGAAATGTAGATTTTTTACAAGATGATAAATTAATTAACAAGACCAATTTTAATTGCTATCTGATACCTAAGTATAGAAATGTAATCATTTATAGGGTGATTCATTTTCGATTTTGTCCGAAAATGAAAAACCCATTTTCGGTCGAACTCTAGTTCAGTGGTTTGTAAAACAACAAATAAAACCTAGTATTAAGTATGTACCTGTTCCAAACGGAATCGCTCAAGAATTTCGACGGAGCTGAAGTTCATCTCCCGCGACACCACCCGACACTTCAGGATGCGCTTGGGGACGCGAGCCTCGTGTTCCACATCAGGGCTGGACATGTCTTCATTGTTCTGCCAGAGGATCTTACCTGGAAAGACATATCTTCTATATACAAGGTGGAGACGACAATAAAGGACAATTGGTAATTTTGTATGGGCCCCATACCCATAAAAAAATGACTAGCATTAGTGTAGTGTAGTTTAATTCATTCTAGTAAAGCATGTCTGAATTCACTTGGAGAAAAAAGATAAGTGAGGAAGTTAGATTGATAATAAAGGGATAGACTCTCTAAAAATTTATTGACCTGCTGTTGATGGACCCTTTTTAAAATTAATGAACCTCCAGTTAGTGAAATAATCGCTTTTATAATTACGATGTTAGGATTTATTTTTATTCCAATTTACTATTATTCGTTTGTATAGCCAGTGTTTTCATTTATTGTCTTATTGTTGTTGCCACATTGTATTTTTTTTTTATGGCAAATGATCCGGTTCCGACTATTCTGCCAGTGTCACGTCGTGTGCCACATTGTATAAAAAGGAGAAACTGATTGAGTGACATATAGTACAGCCAGAATGACTAAGACTAGGAACATAAAATTTTGGCCAAAGCTTGCTTTTAAAAGCAAATACTAAGAAAAGTTTTTTGCTTATTCAACCTAAAGCGGGTGAAAAAGGGGGGGATTTTGTTTTTATGAAAAATCTTTTTCCTGGGGGATTCCCCAGGCGTAAGATTTTTTAAAATCTTTTTCTATCTTGAAACTTGGCACAACTACTTCCTTGAATAAATAATAAAGATTCATCATTATGTAAGTTTATTTTATTGTTACTAACACTGTACGAGTCTCATGGTTACTCTTAATAAAGAATTTAATTTATTATTTGCTTTTCATAACTCACGCTCTAAACCCTCTTCAGGGGTTCAAGGGGATTTAGAGTGTGCTAAAGTTTGTATGGAAAAATCGAAATGCCCGACCCGATTAACATTTAATGAAATGGCACAAACCGACAATTATCCCTTTATGTACTATGCATGTGCACTAGGGCCCTCTTTAACCTATTGGAGGCCCTAGGCACACAGGGTTCACGGGGCCCCTGTGTAGATAAGAGATAATAAGAGAAACATACTAATATTTCTTATCTGGAGGGCTAGAAACTTATAGTAAATCACACTGCAAATCACTTATTTTATAATTTAATCGGGTACTAATGGAACGGTGGTTGCAAATTTTTTTTTATTAGAGCGGGCCGGGTCCCCCGTTGATCGCGGGGCCTTGAACACTTGCCCAGAGTGCCCAATAGAAAAGAGGGGCCTGATGTGCACCTATTTTTTATAGAAAAAATGTCAATGATTATGGTTATCAAGACATTCCTAAATATGCCATAGCTTTGTTTTGTCGCTATAGCTACGCTACAACCACTGACTTTGAAATTTCAACTTTAATGTACAGACGCCAGCACATCAAGTTACTACAATCTGTCAGATTTCTTTAATAGATTTTCAACTTTATCACTAAAGCATAAGGTTCAAAGTTGATTGCGAAAATTTGACAGTTTCAGGTAGGTTTGATGTGCTGGCGTCCGTACAAGATTATGTTGCCATGGAATCTTAAAACATAATATTTTCATTAGACTATTTTACATAATTCTTTAGATAAAGTTTACGGGTTGAACTAACCTGAATCAGCATCTCGCAGATTCATCCAATTTCTGTTTGAAGAGCTTGTTAAGGAAAATTCAATATCAATACTGCCGTCATAAGGAAAAAGGGCACAACTAACATTTTTTCCAAAATTGAGTTAAATACATATTCGGAATCAGAAAAAAAAATGCGCATCTGCCAGTTTTTTTATATTTTTTTATGAGCAAGATCTTTAGAGATACTAAAAACTAAAAGGGCACAATTACACTATTTTTCACATTAAGATACGGAAAAAGGACACATTTGACTTTGATTACGTTGAAAGGTCACAATTGTTTAGATGTGGCTTTTATTTTGTTTATTTTTTTATAATTTTGTAAAATAAAAAGGCTCATCTTGTCCATATTAAGAATAAAAGACATATATGAGTCAAATGTGCCCATTCTTTTTAATTTTCACTAACAATACGGCTTACCAATGAGTTTAAAAGAAAAGACATAAATAGTCAGATGAGCCTTTCTTAACTAGTATTTTAGTATTTTACTAATAAATAATTTTGACACAACTAAAATCGAATTTGACAATCGCGACCACGTTGTACTTGTTTGCCCTACCCCGTGATTTTTTTTTTGGTGCCGGAGGCGCGCAGTTGGGGGAAAAGTGAAAAATATGAAAAATTGTTACCAACACGTTGGATTTTAAAGGTTTATGGTTTTCATTAGGGGTCAAAAGTTTTCATTATATTTGCGATATGACACATTATTTTCGAGATAGGTAATAAGCAAAAGAAAAAAAGATACAGTAGGCGCTGCTGAATGGGTCGCAGACACTTTGGATGTTATCTTGAATGATAAGTAAAGTAACTAATGCTTTGTGAATGAGTACAGCTGACTATGAACGCTGACCGTGTAGGTCGCGTTACACTATAATTTGTGCAAGGCGACGGAAAATTGCTGATCTCTGCAATGCTCGTGTGCCATGTACAAGTATGTACAGTACTTGTACATAACTACATAAAAGTACTGTTTTTGCACCTGAAGTTAAGGTGTTGGTGTAAATTTTGGCTCATGACAACTAATTTTATTCCACACCTTTTCAATAGCGATTAAAAATAGTCTGATTTCAAAATTAGAGGCATTTGTTACAAGAGAATCGACACCATTGTTTAAAAATAAAACTTATTTTCACTTGAATACTTTTTATTTAATCCAAACATTTTTTACAGAACTGACTTTATAAGTAAAGTAAAACTAATTCATTGCAACTTTTGAAGTATTTAATTATTATTAAAAGCCAAATATGCCCGTTAATTGTATTATTTCTATTTTTACATCAATCACTAGGAACAAAGGGCAGATTTAGTTGGTAATTTAGGCTTTCTATACCTACTTAATAATCATATTTTTACATAATTTATTTTATGAAGTTGAAAGCCAAAATGTTGATTATTTAATAATACTGAAAGAAATTAATTATTATTATTAAATCGTTCTGTAGGAATCATGTAAATATAACTGAATTCATTAACATATTTTTTTTACAAAATAACTATTTGTACATTTTATTGCCGAAAACCAGTAAAATATTTTAAATTCAATTTCCTTAAAATTTGCAAAATTTTAGATGTGCCTTTTAACATTACGACGGCAGTATAATTATTAAAATAAAAAGGCATATTTTAATAAATGCGCCTTTTCATTTTATTATTTCATATTTTTTTCACAAAATATCAGAATGAAAAGTCACAATTGGTTAGTTATGCCCTGTATTCGTAATATTAATAACTTTACTTATTTTTTTATGCTACGTTGAAAGAGAAAATGTTGATTATTTAATAATTGCCAATAAAATAAAAACTTATATTTCAATAATCGTATAGTAATCGTGAAAATGAACTAATTTTAATTCATCTATTTTCGAAAAATAATATTATAGTCGATATTTTTCGCCAAAAGCCAATAAAAACTTTAAACTCGATTTTCTCCAAATTTATAAAATGTTAGATGTGCCTTTTTTCCTAATGACGGCAGAATACTCTGTGATTGTAAAGAAAAATTTTATAGATAATTGTTAGTAAAGCAAAATTATGTAGAATAGAAAAAGAAGCAAAGAATCACACAAACAGTTCTATTACATCATGATGGTATTTGGTACCATTTGACTATACAATGGATGACCTTTATTTAGAGAGCTTGGCATTCCCCTAATACTTTCTAGATTTGATTTTTAGGGGTAACGCTGATAAAACAACTACCTACCCAAAATAAAATATTTTCACCACTAAAAGGCAAGGATTATTAGCGATTTACAAACACATAACAATATTGAAATTAAACATATTGTGTTAAATGTCGCCATATCATGCAAGATATTGACCCACAGTTCATAAAAAAGGATACACTTGAAATCCTTTTAGAATATTCTTCACTCGTTTTTGTGGGCCTTCTTCTTCAGCGGGCAAAACGTCCGTCATTTTGTTAGGTGCTTCTAACTACTTGATTTTATGAGAATGATCGTAATTTGTACAACTTATTAAAATTTGATTTTTGGACAACAAACACTAGACAATTCACAAGTTTCACAACATTGAACACAAAATTATGATGACAGAATTGACAGAAAGAAATGTTGAGTTAGTACTCTGTGGTTGAGTTGAAGTAGAGACAATAGTCAATACACAATATAGAGGTGTATCGAAAGGAAAAATAAAAATCACTGTTCCACTGTACCGGATTAAAAAAGAACCATTGGTGAGAGTGAGAACCAAAGGTTCTTTTTTGAGACTGAGAACCACAAAATAACGTTTTTGTATTGATTATATTTTTTTTGTTATCTGTAATGGTAACCATAGATTAGTTACTTTACTCTTTGCCATAGATTGAGCCACAGGGCGAGATTGAACATTCCATTGTACGTTAAGATTTTAATTTTTATCTTTGTGGACGTTTAATTAATTTAGCAATTAGTGACAAGCACTGATAAGGAGGTGCTTATCATTTAACTGACTTAGGTTAGTTTTTAAGTTTCAAAATATTTGTAGAAAATTTCAGCTAAAAAAATGTTTGTGTAACTGTATCATAATTATGCGTTGAACGTAGTACTAAAATTCAAAATGGTTGTTATCATTGACAGAAAATAGAATAGAATGGAAGAGAAAAGAACAGTTGTTGGTGTTTTTGTATACCTGCAGTGTAATTCAAGAAAACAATAAAGAAAAAGATAACTGGTGGATGTACAATTTTACCCAACTGCATTTATGTAACGTATTGATTAGGAGTTGTTTTGATTCGGAGAGCACTAATTTCTATGAACTCGAAAAGCGAAACTGACGAAGCTTCAAGGTAATTTTATTTGTCTTATTTTTTCTGCGTAAAAATTTTCATTGTCATTTTGTTATTACTAGATTATCAATAGGTTAAAAAGTTTATATCTATAATTAACTGATGCGTAATAAAATAACAAAGGTTAGGTTAGGCATTACTTGCTATTTTCGTTCTTTGTTTTGAGCTGAAATTGCGACGCATTGACAGGAGGAATCGTGTACAATGTTTGTGTATGTATTTGAAGGGGGAGCGAAGCATCATCGTCAAAAAACCCAACCCCGAATAATACGGAGGAAGAACCTACGTCGAGTTTATGCGGTACGGTTACCAACCGCACACAAGACATTATGAAGCGCGCTGCCGCTAGACAGCTGATCGAGAGGTATTTCTACCAGTTACTCGATGGCTGCGGCAATCCCAACTGTGACAATCAGTACTGTGCATCAAGTGGAGAGGTAAATTTTCATTTCTATTATTTTGTTTACCTTGTCATTTTAGTTGACAGAAAATCAATATTTACTGCCAAGCCTTGGAATTCCAAGGCTGATGTGAGTGATAGATATAAGTTATAGAAAAAGAAAGGCGACAATCAATGTCAAAAATGTATTAGAGGTATTTTTGACAGATTGAGACAGATCAGACTGAACAATCTTAAAATTATGAGAACTGCCCTCTGGGCAGTATTATCAGCACCCTGAACGAACATGTTCACTCACAAGGTGTTGTACTGCCTGCGCACGTGTTTGAGACTGACTGAGTACAATACACTGAACAATGTTGTCAAAACAATACATTAACCTTTTAACCGCCCGACTTCATATCGGTTGGCGTGCCCCCAGCGCCCGGCACAGTGAATCAAAAAATTAATACCTGCATCAAAGAGGGTTGTGCAATAATTAATTTTTCGATGTCGATATTTTGTTTTAATAACGACATTTGCATTTATTTGCGAGCGTGGTTAACTAACAACTACAACTCGACCAAGCTATGTTTGCACCTCGTGTCGGTTACGTCACACTGACGCTTAGGTACGGGATGCAAAAAAGGATTCGCGATGACTTTAAAAAATAAACAAATTTTTGTTAGATTTTACTTTGCATTTATTGTTTTTAACATTATATTATACATAGGTACACGGGTACACGCTGCATTCCAGCGAGGTGCAAACTTAGCTTGGTGGAGATATACCTAGTAGGTACCTACTTGAATACTATTTACATTACGAAATTATTCGGCATTTTTCGTAAGCCAGTAAAACAAAAAGTGTTTAAAAATTTGAACGATTTATTAATTAGTACTTAGGCTATTCACAATAAAATCAGTAGAATTCGTATTAACTCTTCAGTAGTCGTCATGATAAATTTCTGTCATGTCGACATACGAACGTAAAACTACATGCACAAGCACAACACTGATGGAAAATTCCAGAAGTCGGCACTCGTTTATGACGTAAGAAGCGGTCGTCTTTATCCGACCGGGGCGCAGGGCGTACTAACAAAGTAAGTTTCGGAACATGTAGGCTAGGGATGGGAACCATCAATTCAGTCGCTGACATTTCACAAGTAAATTTACTAAATTTTAAAGGAATTAAATGAAATACTCACAAATATTTGTAAAAAAATGTTTTATTAACAATTGCTGTATTTGTTTTAAAGTTAATTAGTCAGTATAACGAGAAATATTTTGATTTATGTTTATTTTTGTATCGGTAAATCTTGGCATATGTCCCGTCCCTCATGTCGGATTTTGCCGTCATGGGCGTTGCACATCAATACAATTTTCTAAAAATAATGTTAGTAATTCATCTAACTTTGGACATTATTTTTAGGACTTCTAATTAAGGGACTAAAGTATATTAAACTGTAAATGATTACTTAGTTAACTATTTACCCTATATAAACATATTTTTGATAGAATACATTGTAATTAAATAAAAAAGCTGATTAAACTGCCAGTGAAATTTTGGTCGGAAATATACGACTCTGGCGAAATGGGCCCGAAAATATTTGTCGGATTAATCCGACGTAGGCGGTTAAAAGGTTAAGAAAAAAGTTCCGTTCAGTTTTGGCAGCAGTTAATTAGAGATAATTCTCAAATTTAATTTCTTATATTCACTTACTGTTTTGGATACCTGCCTTATGCTTATAGATTTATTTTATCATAATGACCTCATTTTAGTACAAGAAAATTTAATTTAAATTTGTGATTGTTTTCAAAACATGACTGAACTTGTCGCCGTCCCCGGAGAATAAAATGATAACTGCCATTATCCTAGTTTTAGTGTTATGTCATTTTTGGGATCTGTGTGTGTTAATACATCTACTCAATTTTTTTCGCAGTTTTTAAACAGTTATTTACGAAACAAAAAAATATTACAATAGTATTCAAAGATTTAAAACAGATCATAAATTACGAGAATAAAGTGTTAATATAATAATATCAAAATGTATTCCCACTTTTTAGTATGACAAACAGTCATACAATTATATTCTCGTGAAAAAATATTCGACTAAATAATGATAAATGCAATTATCATTTTATTCATTTTAAAATTAATATTAAAAAAAAACAGTATTTTTCTTAATTTACTATTATTAGTCTTTTTAAATTGGTATTAATTAAAATCAGCCTTATAATAACATATTATGTGAATTAATATTACAATACTAATGAAATTATTAAGTAATATAATCTGTTACAAATTTTTTTTTAATAACCCGTAAAAAAAAAACCGTAGAATAAAATGATACGTGACGAGTGCAATATTTGATCCTGGTCAGGCTGTACGGAGAATAAAATGATAATCGACATTATACAACTTGGACGATGATTAATTTTGACTAACTTCTTATTTTTTAAATAATATCTCTATTTTGATACTTAGGCGTATTTGATTATAACATTTAGAACAAACAAAAAATAACCTTTTTTAAAAGTTGACAATCATCTGTCTACGTCCAGTATTTAAGAAGCAATCAACGAAAACGTGTTTTTTATTTTTCCTGAAAAGTTGCATTTTTGTAGTTATCATTTTATTCTCCGGGGACGGCGTTGTGATCCTTTATTAATTATCTTTATCAAGTTAGACTTATATCCAAAACTATTGAAAGATACAAAAAAAAATAAACTAATTAAAAAAATAATTCAACCAAGTGGACATCCACTTGGTTGAATTAGCATTTGCTGTCAAGTTTGGAACACAGATTTCTGCTGTATAGAAAAGTAATTACATATAATTATTCTTGCCATAATCACCATGCTTGGCATATAGATTGGTGAATATAAGATAATTTTATCAGTTCATACCAGAAAGTTATTGCAAAACAGTAATTTTCTATTACAGTATCATTTGGTTGTAACACAATCAAATGTTGCTGTAACCAGATCTGTAACTGGAACATTTATTTTATATAGGTTTTTGTTGTTGTAGACAGTCGTGATAAAATCATGAGGTAAATGAACTAAGACTGAGTTTTATAAATAATATAAAAACCCATAACATCTTATAATTGAACCAGTGTAACAGTTTTTTGCACTCCCATTTTATTGACAAGAAGATAAATATAAACTTCTGTAGGCCAGGAATCTGTCACCAAACGAAGCAGCTGCTGAGGCCATAAAACTGTTCTACAAAGAGGCTCGCCTCTGTGATACGCTGCCTAACAAAGTTCCTCGCACTGAGGCAAGCGGCTGTGATTCTAGTGCTAGGTAAGTTCCATAAATTCTCTACTATATATTTTTTACTATTTACATAGGAATAGTAGGCTTACGCCTATTACCAGTAATGAGTGTATTCAATCTAAAATTAGATACCTACACAAGATGTTACTGCATAAGAAACATGAACTTTATGTGTATGAGAAAAAATGCTGATTTAAGAATGACCAAATCTTAATAACTATTTGATTTGCACTAGGCACTACTATGTTTAATTTACATTATAGTTTCTTATCCTACAGCATAGAAGAAGTACATAATTTTAACTCCTTTGTTGTTATTAATTCTAGAGTAAAAGTAATGCTTAGTGCAACACAGAATGCTGGCCAGTGTAGTCAACTAAAAAAAGCTATACAAAAACTTTATCTACCTGACTAAAGTGATCTATTCCACAGTACATTCACTGTTAAAATAAAAACATTGAAATAACTTCTGCTTAGGTGCGTAGGCTAGCCCCTACTAAATGGGACTTAAATATAGCTGGCAAAATGTGGGTGCAAGGTACACCTCTATCTAACCATAACATAAAATCACGCTTGTAATCCTGGAAGGATTAGGCCTTTGCCTAACCCTTCCAGGATTACAAGCGTGATTTTAACTGGCGAAATATGGGTGTACTATTAGGTATACCTCTGTTATAGCACACCCATATTTCGCCAGTTATATTAAAGTCCTATGTAATAGAGAGCGAGCCTGTTGCCACTCTGTCTAACCCTTTAGAGAAATTTTGTTTGGGTGAATTTTTTCATAGAGGTTTGAAAGGTTTTTTTACGACCTCCACGCAGGCGAAACCGCGAGCAAAAGCTAGTATGTTATGTAATACCAGCATATTTTGTTCAGCACAACATGTAACACTTCAAGTGCAAAAGACAAGGAGGACAACAAGGACAGGGAGGCGGCGTCCGCCGCGACGTTAGTGAGGGAGAGCACCTCCAGGGAGGAGGAACCACAAACTAGTCATAATGTATCTCACCAAGAGGAATCCAAAACTCGTAGTCATAACAGTAAGGCAAAGCTTTTTTTGTCTTTATTAATTTTTTAAAATTCTGATTTGGCTTGAAAAAAATTAAAAGTTAAATTTTATTTTGAATTAAAAAAGTCGGTTGTCTGTAAAGTCGGTTTACTGACGATAGTTGAACGTGACAACGTCATAAGAAAATACTGATGGAATAGTTGCATTGCATTTGTTAATATTCGCTTGCACTTCAAGCCGCCATGGAACGCTACAACGCTACAGAGCAAGGCCGCGAGGTAACGCTACATGAGTCATGTTTTTTCGCGTGTGCAGCCAGCTCCATCGATTTATTAGACGTTGTCACGTCAAAAAGAATAATCGAAATCGGTTGACATGGTAAAGAATTATCCGACACGAAGATTGCGACGATTTGGGACACTTTTTTTGTAGTCGGTTAAATTAAAAAATATGAAAACATCATGACACAACTCCATATGAGTTATTGTGTAGTTATCTGAATCCGGCGACTAAGTCCACGTTCGCACGGACATCGAAATATCGCGGTGGAATTTTCAACACCCGGTGTTGAGTTGAGCATTGAGAATAATATAGAGCGCAGGCTTGCGCGTCAAAAAAATCATTCGGAAGCAATGCGTTATAAATACAGTGCGCTAAAAAAATCGCCCGTGCTGGACTAAAAGACTTGCTGAAAAGAAAAGAATAGTATGCATGTGTGTTCACACCACACAAGTCAAGAGAGTGTGATCCTTTTACAATCCAGAGAAACAAAATTCTTTTTGAATGTTAATAGCTTGACCTACCTCAACTTATTGCCAACTTTCCTAGCATTCAACACTTTGTCCAGCCTGTGTAAAAGCTACATGGCGCGTTATCTTGCACCCTGTACTTGAATTTAACGTAATATCATAATTACGCACCATTTGCTAATAACCACTGATCATAACATAATTGATTCTTACTAATGAATTATGTTATGTAGTAAATTATCATACGTTTTACAAGAACATACCTAATTAAGTTAATTACATACTTTCAATTTAATACAATACAACAATATTTACTCTCATTTAAAGTATCGTATACACCAATGTTAGGTCATTTACTTTCTTGTTTTCGTATTGAACACTTGCTCCTAGCAAGTACTTTGTTTAACTGAGGCAGGCTGAATAAATTTATCACACAGAAGATGGACACAGAACACTTTATATGGCTAGTGAAAAAGCTTGACGATTTGATAATTTCGTTGCTAGATGGTGCCCCATTAACAGAGGAGCGTATGTATGAGTTGTGTGAAGAGTGTCTGCAGACTAAAGTGCGACAGCCTCTGATCAGGGCGCTGGGAGAAGCGTTCACACAACCGGCCATACTGGCCCGGTGTTTCGCCAGCAAGGGTGGTGGAAATAGTGATGAAGATGCGAAAATGAATGAAGGTGAGTTTTATTTAAATGTATGCCGCTTATGAGTCGATTAGTCCAGTCAAAATAGACATTTGACTTAGCCAAAATTCGCATAGAGCTGAAAATTGGCAGAGACGTTAAATACATCATTATAAATGAAATGTCAAAAATCCCCTTCGATCTTACTTCTGCAAAAAAAAAATATTCAAGGTCAAAAGTACAAAATTAAGGTTTTTTCCATTTTTCTCGAAAACCGTAAGTATTATCGTGAAAATAGGTCAGACAAAAGTTGTAGATCATACAATTTTCTACAAAAATGGTCCAGTCACTTTTCTCTTACAACTCACCATTCGTGAGATATTGCGGTTTTAATCATTAGAAAATTCATAATTTACTTACATTATATGCACACATTTTCGCACCACCTATGAGGTAATAATGTACTTGGCGCATTTTTAGGGTTCCGTAGTCAACTAGGAACCCTTATAGTTTCGCCATGTCTGTCTGTCCGTCTGTCCGTCCTCGCTTAATCTCTGTGACCGTTAGCACTAGAAAGCTGAAATTTGGTACCAATATGTATATTAATTACGCCGACAAAGTGGTAAAATAAAAATTAGAAAAAAATGTTTTATTAGGGTAGCCCCCCTATATGTAAAGTGGGAAGTGATTTTTTTTTTAATTTCAACCCTAACGTGTGATATATTGTTGGAAAGGTATTTAAAAATGAATAGGGGTTTACTAAAATCATTTTTTGATAATGTCAATAATTTCGGAAATAATCGCTCCAAAAGTAAAAAACAATGTGTCCCCCCCCCTCTAACTTTTGAACCATAAGTTTAGAAAATATGAAAAAAATCTGAAAAGTAGAACTTTATAAGGACTTTCTAGGAAAATTATTTTGAACTTGATGGAAACAACAGTTTTTGTACAAAAAAGACAAAAAGTTGTACAAAATAATTGCAGGAGCGCGAACATAATAGATACCCACTTTTAAACTCATAAGTGGGAACACTTATTGTGACGGACGGGAAACTACGGAACCCTACAATGAGCGTGGCCCGACATGCTCTTGGCCGGTTTTTTTTTAACATGATTTCCCCAGTAGTTAGACTCCACGATCTATTGTAATAAAGAAAGTTTGATCAGATCGTATCCTATTAATTGAAAGAATAGTAATATTGCTAATGATCAAAGTGGAATAGGTTGTTTTTCTACATGTCATTATATAAGATAATTGTCTAATTCTACTTCGACAATTATTTCTTCGTCTTCATTTTCTTCTTTTTGCAGAATTTCTGTTCGTTGTTCTAAGAAAAGGGATGCATCAATTGTCTCCTCATTAATATCATAAATATCTTCATCTGTTGTATTTGTTTCAATATTGGAGCAAGTCTGACCCTGACAATTGATGCATACTGGCGAACAAAATAATCCCACTTTTTGACAGCCACAATTCTTACTACAATCCGTCTTGCATTTACAAAAAATAGTATTAAGTAGTTTTTCTGGAGCAGGCGGGAGTAAAGTTTAAATTGGCTCCAAATAATTATCTGTTAATTTCCAACCCCATCCTTCTGGGTCCAGCTCATTGCCTAGCCACACTTGAACTTGATAATACATACGATACAAGTGTTGAAAAACGTAATGATTTTACACTATCAACCTCAATCTGAATTATTTTGAATGTCATTCAAAATGATTCAGATTGAGGTTAATAGTGTGTTGCTAATCCATTGCTTCATATGTTCGAAACATGTCACACATTGTGTCTGCTCAACAAAGTAAATAACGTAATGAATGTTGTTGAACTGTCAAAATGAAAACCATTGCTACTGATAGTGTGCTACGCAATTACCCCAGTATTAAGTTAAAGTTACGATCAATAAGATCGTAGCTTTAACTTTGACAGTATTTTTACATCTCTAACACTGTTAATTTTGCATGTCTTTCCTTGATCTTTTACATGTTCTATGCACGTGAAAGTGTTATCATTTTCATGAAGGTATAGCTTGGTTCTTCTGTTCAACGCGTTGTGTGTGATTGCAAAAATAGTCGATGTTAAAGTTGTCTAACTTTAACATCGACTATTTTTCTCAAAGATTTTTATGAAAAGAAGTGTATGTAAGAAATATGTGAAAGAAATGATTGAAAATGTCTATTTACGGTTTATATTCTATCCATTTTCTATAATATTAAAAAAAAAAACAATAAAATAGTGTTGTAAGTTTAAAAATATATGAGCTGGAAACAATGTCTCAAATCATGATCATGATTCACGATTGAAAATTTGCCTTTCTTTTATGTATTTTTTAGATAAGGAGTCAAAAGCAATGTGTTTATCAAGTGATCCGGACAAAGATGTGGATAGCGTGGTGGGGCCGGAGTTAGACGTGGCCTCATGTCGCAGAGCCTTTCAGTACCTAGCTAAAGTAAGTGAAACTCATTAAACTCCTTTATTTGGCTGGGCGACATAGAATTTAACTAGATACCCACTGAGATGAGGACTTAGGGCCGGTTTTTTGATCCGTAGTTAACTCAACCAATTGTTAAAAATAGTAACTAATGGTTAAATTTTGGGAAAATGTGTTTTTTGATCAATTGTTTGTCTTTGAATTGTCAAATAATTAACTATTAGTTGACCCAGTTGACCATTAGTTACTATTTTTAACAAGTGGAGTTAACCACGGATCAAAAAACCGGCCCTAAGTGTTATACACACGAGCGGCATGTATCAACGGCCGGGGCAACTGCAACCGTCGACAACGTGCCCTTGATGATGGGACTCCCTTTTCCGCACTTAGACTCCCATTCGGTCCGTTGTGCGTGGATGCCCATGCAACGTGCCCTTATTTCAATTTATTTGGGGTCGGCGCAGCATGTCTTTTTCGACCATAGGTAATAGGTATTTCTTTATTAGTCATCATTTCTTGTTATTATATCGTGTTCAATAGCTTAAAGTCCGGTCGTCGAGAAAATACGTTCCTGACACCTGTCAGTGCGACAATTGTAGTAGCTAACAAAGATCAAATTCGCAAAACACGTATTTGTTTGTATGAACCTGACAGGTGTTAAGAACGCATTCTCTCGTCGGCCGCACTTTAGGTTGTGTTTTTTCTTTTTTGAATTGAAAACTTCTTTAGGCGTGTTGGGCATATTTTGAGATGGGGAAAAAACCATTGCACTCGCGCCACTGTTACCGTAAGCGACATCGCGCGTGACTTGTTTATAAGACGATTAAAAAAATACCCGCTTCGGATGTGTTCGGCTGTCCTCGGGATGTACTCTGTTTTAATGTATATCCGATATGTCAGTGAGTGATGGCAAAGTATTCTGTTTGTGTTTTGTTTTCACTTCTGTCGATACTCCCGGAGTGCCACTGTTTTTTTTTAATGCAGAAGTACTCTCGTTGCCTGACTGCCATTTATTTACTGAACTATTCAAATCTTCATTAAAGTCTTTTTGACTAACGAAACATTATTACCCTAGGTGCCATCAGAATACTACAGTTCAGCGTTAGTTACGTCACTGAAGACGCTGGCAGACAACATGTGTATAGACTTGCGGATAACAAAGAAGATGAGTGTGGAAGACGCGGTGAACTGCTTCGTCATCGCGTTCGAGGTTCCCGACCTCGGGTGCAGTGACTATCTGGAGATAGCACTGCCTGCCCTGTGCCAGACTGCTGAGCATTTGTCGCTTAAAGGTAAGATTATAGGAAAACTAGTGGCATTGAAGCGATTTTTAGTTTAGGACCTTAGAAAACATGGTTTATCGTGAAAACAAATGCCGTATATCCATAATATTGCAATTTGAACCTATAGATACTGTCGTAAAAGACACTTGCAAGTGCACTTTTTATATGTGTTGTATAACAATTATACCTGCTGATAACCACTACTGATTTTGTGTCCAGACCTGCCTTCAAATATTGAAGGAACATGCTTTTGTCACTAGTCAGGCTTAGCGCAGCCATAGAGTTCCCGCGCGAACATGCTCGACGAAGCTTGAGGAACCATTTAAATGTATGCATCAATGTTCGTTCAAGTTTGTACTTTATTACATTTAGAATAAAGTATTTTATTTATAAATCCTCTGTTCTGCGCAAAGCCCGAGGGGAACTATCATCTTAAGAACCTAAACTGTTTCTAAATCAGTGACGATGTGGAGTACTAAATCACCACATGCGAACTACGCATCACACTGACGTCACGCAAAAATCCTGCATCGCGCAAGCAGTTTACAGTGCGGCTTGCGTATTTACAACGCCCGTCTGATCGACGGATCCTCCCTTTTCTATGGAGGATGTTTGAACTTAACACCCTGTTCCTCATACCTCTATAACTGTGTTGTCAGGTCAGGCAAGGCTGGCACGCATCTGGGCTCAGCACTGCAAGGACAGTCTGCGTCATATACTGGAGACACTACAGCAGCTCATAACCCTCCGGGTTATATCCACAAACTATACGAGGCAGTTCCAAGTTCAAGACGACGAGGTCGTCACCATGGCAACCAAGTTTATGAAGGTAAATTGTTGCCTTTTTCAGTGTCCTTATTAACTGATATCTATAATTTCACTGCGCAATTAACTTATATAGACAACAAAAGAAATTTCTACATTATATTGTAATTGGTCTTATAATCTTTGTCATTATTGTTGAACACTTGAACAAAAGTTGGACCTATGTCCTCTGGCAGGTTACATAGCGCAATTTGACGCACAAGTTGCAATCGTGTTGCTGTGAATGTTTCCATAGTGCAGGGCACTGTTGAAGACGTCAACTTGCGTAAAGAAATCTTGCTATTGAACTTCTGCATATTATTTCACTAATGAACAAACCAAGTAGCGAATACACAAGTTCACACTTCATTCATATGTAAAACCATTTTTTTTTTAAATAAACAGTCTTGTTAAGAAACAACTTTTCACCCACAGATAGTATACTATGCGAACATGCTAGCCGGTCTGATGGAGTCAAATATCCAACGCGAAGAGCCGATAGTGCTCTCGAACCAACAGGACCCGCTGGAGAACGTGCTCGGGCATCTGTACCCACCGTCGTCGATAAAGGCCTCGAAACACTTGCAGCCTGATGATCCCTTAGGTAAACAAATTCTTAATTCAAATATATACAGGAGAAATATGTATATTTTTTATTAAAAAAAAAACTTATGGGACCTTTTTGTTACAAAATACAGTCACTCAAAAATCAACTTGTAAATTACATTTTACTAAAGTAGATACCTGAGTGGCGATGGAATGTAAATTATCTGAGATTATGAACACTGCTATCTGCATACGGTCTTTTATTTATGAAGTCCCAGTAACGTATTCGTATTACAGAATTGAATATGATTGTATTACAGCTGAAACATTTTAGTTTTCTTAGAATTTAACACAAGAGAGATTTCCAGACTTCTTGCACTAGTCTAGGCCAGTTCCGCAGGAAGCTTATAAGATTTATCCATGAAATTATAATTTACGATTTAAGCACAATATACATACTATAAAACTACAAAGGTACATACTATAAAAATTGTGAAAAAAAAGGCTAGGCAGATGATGATGATGATACTATAAAAATTTATTGCAATGAAGTCCTGAATAGAAGAAGTCGTTTTTTAGTAGAGAGCATGAAAAATATCAAAACAGAGAGCAAATCCAGTAGTTTATCTGCCCCATGGAAATATAAACACTTTAAGAGTCCCAGCTATACTTAAGAAACGGTAGAGAAGTTTGCACCTCTATCAAATATACTTATACTTAAGAAACTATACTAAGAAGCTATACTTAAGAAACGTCATTGTATCGCTCAAATGATGTACATAACTCCAGCTTCCTCATATGTGATAGAACAATTCTACCTATGCCAAAATTTAAGGCATAATAGCTGCAATCAAAGTTCCCAGTCTTATTTTAGCTGCCACAAAAACTTCGTTAATATGAGCCGTTTAGTGTGTGTTAGCTGGAGTGACGTCACCCCAGCTGCTCATGTCATATCTTCCAAACGAAAGAAGATATGATTATGTATTATAGCTCAAAAATTAAGGCATAATAGCTGCCATTGGCAGCAAAATTTTCAAATCTCTGGTCAAAACACTCTATGAGTTATTAACAAAATAAACATGTGTAAGCTGGAGTGACGTCACCCCAGCTGCTCATATATATCTTCCAAACGAAAGAAGATATGATTATGTATTATAGCTCAAAAATTAAGGCATAATAGCTGCCATTGGCAGCAAAATTTTCAAATCTCTGGTCAAAACACTCTATGAGTTATTAACAAAATAAACATGTGTAAGCTGGAGTGACGGCACCCCAACTGTTCATGTCATATCTTCCGAACGAAAGAAGATATGATTATGTATTATAGCTCAAAAATTAAGGCATAATAGCTGCCATTGGCAGCAAAATTTTCAAATCTCTAGGCCTTGTAGTTTCCACGTAATAAGCAAAAAAACAGGTTCCGCGCCAAAAACATCAATTATTGCTTCGGAGGAGCCAAGGAGCGGCGTTGCCGTTCCGTGCGCTACATCACAGCTACATTATCAGTTTGAACTAGATTATAGACTGGGAGCCGACTACACACTTTAATCGTACTATGTAAGTACCTACTGAGGTTATTTATAGTCAATATTGCGTTTTCAAACATAGGACAAAGGAAAATTTAAAAATCTAAGTGTAACAATTTCGTATATTTTTATCATAAATCACATTTTTGGCATAATTTCTTTCAGATTTCACACTCGATGTGCCCGATCAGCATACAGGTATAAGAACTGAGAGACCCCACGTAAAGGATATATTTTACGATTATTTATTTACCAACTGCAGAATTTATTTCTACAATTTATTTCAATTTATTCGGGGAGTGTGGGATTTTTAAAACTATTTACATACATACCTACAAATTTTTACGGAACCCTCAGTGCGCGAGTCCTTCTCGCACTTGACCGGTTTTTTTAATGACATTTGTTCTGATTCGATGTTACTTTAGTTTTGCTTTATGTATAGAATTGTTATCAAATGTCACGTTTTCATGAAAAAGTCATTCAATCGCTAGTAATATATAGCATTCAATAGACCAATTCTATCTTATTTAATAAAAGAAAGAACAAGACAAAAAAAAACAATAATAGTAGATACCTAGTTCTCTCGCCATCCAAAGTTGATATGAATCTACTTTTTATTTATAGTTCCATTAAAGTTCAGTCGGCTCTCAGTCTATATCTTCAATATACAAAATTAAAATTATTTTTAGCGCAAGTTAAAATGACTTCTAATAGAATGCCTGCTAAGTGCAAACTTGGTTGCAGTATTGTAGCGCACGGAACGGCAACGTCGCTCCTTACTTCCTCCGAAGCAATATAATTGATGTTTTTGGCGCGGAACCTGTTTTTTTGCTTATTACGTGGAAACTACAAGGCCTAGAGATTTGAAAATTTTGCTGCCAATGGCAGCTATTATGCCTTAATTTTTGAGCTATAATACATAATCATATAATCTTCTTTCGTTCGGAAGATATGACATGAACAGTTGGGGTGCCGTCACTCCAGCTTACACATGTTTATTTTGTTAATAACTCATAGATTGTTTTGACCAGAGATTTGAAAATTTTGCTGCCAATGGCAGCTATTATGCCTTAATTTTTGAGCTATAATACATAATCATACCTTCTTTCGTTTGGAAGATATATATGAGCAGCTGGGGTGACGTCACTCCAGCTTACACATGTTTATTTTGTTAATAACTCATAGAGTGTTTTGACCAGAGATTTGAAAATTTTGCTGCCAATGGCAGCTATTATGCCTTAATTTTTGAGCTATAATACATAATCATATCTTCTTTCGTTTGGAAGATATGACATGAGCAGCTGGGGTGACGTCACTCCAGCTAACACACACTAAACGGCTCATATTAACGAAGTTTTTGTGGCAGCTAAAATAAGACTGGGAACTTTGATTGCAGCTATTATGCCTTAAATTTTGGCATAGGTAGAATTGTTCTATCACATATGAGGAAGCTGGAGTTATGTACATCTCAAATGACCACTTTAATACCATATAAATAAGGTTGACTTAAGAATAACCAAAAACCGTAATATGGCGTAAAATTTTCTGTAGTCGCAGCTTGATTGTGCAAGTTTACGATTTCTATACTTTTGCATTCGTCTTTTATCATGCATGTGTGCAAGTTGCGTTTACTTTGCACCATTTCTATTTAATTTGACTTGTTTTTTGCTCTTTTCAAACGAATAAACTCAAATTATCGCATGATTTACTCTGCTTGAGAAGTTAGAAAAAGGCTGTTGTCCTGCAGTGAGCCAGTTACATGTTAAAATTACTTTGTATTTTCTTTATTTTATTTTTTATATACACTACATTAATTTCATTTTTAAATATTTATATAAAAAACATTGGCCTCATAAGTATGGTCCAAGCCAAGCTGCCGGTGGTCAGGGGGCCTAAAAAGGCCACTGGCAGAATCATAAAATGATAACATTATAAATCATAATATGGCGAAGACAGTCCGTGTTTTTCTTTTTTTCGCTGCACGACGTAGGTATAATCAAAGAGATTGGGATTGGATTTGAATTGGATTGATTGGTATTTTAGCACAGACAAAAAAAGAATAACTGAAAAACCTTTACTAATGGGATTTGATACGATTAACTTAACAGTTAATTGTCCTTTATGATCCATAATGTTATCCTTTTATGATTCTGCCAACCAAAGTGGCCTTTTTAGGCCCCCAGGGCTCTAGAGCGAGGAACCTCCTCACTATGCGTGTCGTTACTTTTTATTATTACTTATTTGCTTTATATTCAACACTCGCTATGCTAAATGCTTATGCACCCAATATTAATATAAGATTGTTTTGTTTCAGCCATTGAATTAGATATAAATGTTTTAGATGCTAGAAAGCCATACCTGCCATTTGAGGAATTCTACAACGAACCTCTTAGTGATACAATTGAAATGGACATAGACTTCGGTAATTTTAAGACGGAAATAAGTAAAGGTATGTTTTTTGTTCATACATTGTAATATTCGCAAAAAAAAATCTTTCTGAGTAATCTAAAAGCGCCAAAAAATATAAAAGTTTTGTAGTAGCCGAGTTTAGCTCAGCGTCTAAAGATTGTCACAAAAGTTCACAAAGTTCAATTTAGTTGCTTGGATGGATAAAATACTTACCCATTTATTGAATTCAAGTTGTCCCATCTTATCCTATTATCTTTTACTACAATCAAACATACATGAACTCACATCTTTTTCCCATGAGAGTCGGCAGAAATTACCATTATTTTAACGTAACGTACGTAATAATTTTGTACATGATGAGACCATTTTTACTATTCAAAAAAAAAACTATAACTACGCCCGTCAATCAGATAAAACTTTCACAAATTTTAAATTCCAGGTAAAAAATTCGCCTTCCTAAGGTATCCATTCATCCTGACAGTGGCTACGAAATCGCTCGGGCTTTATTACGAGAATCGCATCCGAATGTACTCGGAGCGACGCGTGTCGTTGTTGCACGCGGTCGTCGGGGCCGCACCGCCTATGCCGTTCCTTAGGCTTAAAGTGCGAAGGACTAATATTATCGATGATGCGCTTGTTGGGGTGAGTTGAATGTTTGATGTATTTATTTAGGATCTCCAACACACCTTTGTTAGATAAGCTCCTACCTAGTTATGACAATCTAGTACTTCTTCTTAGTGTATCGATGGCAAAGTTCAAACATCTTTAGTCCAAAGTTCAGCTGCGCGAACTATGCTCAGTGACGCAGTCATAAGATCAAGTGAACAGGTGATAGAGCATCCGGCGCAAGATGCAAGGTGCCTATTGTCTGTGCCTACTATCCATTTGAAATAAGATTAGACATTTAAATAAACCTTTTTTACAGTTCGTTCAACCGATTTTGAATTCTATTGCGTTGGTAGCATGACATATGGCAGCTGCAGTAAACAGTTGGTATTGTAACCACTTTTTTTGCTTTTAATACCATCCTTATGCCTACGGTATAGAATTCAAAATCGGTTAAGCGGACTGTAAAAAAGGTTTATTAAAATGTCTAATCTTATTTCAAATGGAGTATAGGTGCCGCAAACGCTCGCGTGACCTGAGCCGTCCGTGAACCCCATCTGTGGAGATTGTCTTTTCAGTCTCTGGGGCACTGAGACGTAGTTGATGTACTTCTGGTACTTATAAAACGATTTCTAGCTATCATAACTATGTTAGGTAAGGAGCTACTTCCGTACGCAAAATACGCGCTTGGATGTGGAGTTGCGAACACCAGCCCGTGATACTATACTAGAATTTCCTACAAAAGTTATACATAATACATGACTCATAAATAATGGGCAACATCAGTTATTAAGTAGGTGTTGCTACACTTCAAACATGAAGGAAAACATCGTGAAGAAACCGGCATGGCCTAGACTAAAAAATCAAGGCATGTGACATCTACCAACCCGTACTGTTCCCGCGTGGTAGATTATAGCCCACTCCCTCTCAAAGAGAGGAGGCCTGTGTCCCAGCAGTGGGAACATTATAGGCTGATTTTCATTATGCACTCCTTCATTTATATGAGACCACAGCATGCACAATAAAGAACGTTGTTTGCAAGTCAGATTTACAGTCAAATAGAATCAGTAGCGCCGAGAAACACGGTCAAGTTCCATTGACAAATCATCAAAAACAAAAAAGTTTGTGTTTTAGCATTGAATTTAGAGAGAATTTAATACACGTCGAATTCCTAAGCATCACAAGTCGACTGAGCGCAAATTTTACGTTGGTGAAGTCCCAAACCATACTGGAGCGTCCTCCGGCGAATCGGGAAACGCGTTTGTTTGTTAAAATTCAATGAGAGCTTGAGGAGAACATAAACAAGCTCATCCCAAGTTACCGTATTACAACTCGGGAGCAGCTAGTCTCTCTGGCTTCAATACTTTTTAATTGATCGACATTCAAATCGTAACTTATTCTCCGTAACGTACAATGCGTGCCACGAAAGATGAGTCTAGACCCCGCCGCTCTTTCCGCCGCCCCTATGACGTCCGGTCCCGTCCCGCACTCAGACCTCATACCGCTAAAGATACCTAAAATCGTGTACCTACTGTGCAAGTCAAACCACGTGGTGTGTCAAGTCTCATCTTTCGTGGCACGCATTGTACCTCATTTGGCAAGACGTCGCATTAAAATTAAAACAAAATCATTAAATTGTGGGGGTGGGAGAATTAAATGCAGCGCCAGTATTATGCACGTCAATTCTAGAGGAATTCCAACCAACAGATGGTGCTACACGGAGCCAAACTAAGAAACTGTATATTATAGGTGACGAACAAACTTGTAGTTTAGCTTCACAATTGACTTATGATTATGACCGCAATCATACTAAATTTAAGTATAAATACGACTTTTGTGGTGTCGTCAAGCCGGGGGCAAGTAGTAGCGAAGTGTTGAAGTCTTGCGAAAACTTGAGTAAGTCGTTAAATAATGGTGACATAGTTATCTTGTCAATGGGCTCAAATGATAAAAATCCCTATGAAGTGTTATCGGCCTTGAGTAATTCATTACACATATTGAGGCACCATAAAGTATTTGTAATAAATGTCCAACATAATCTTTGTTTAAACGAAAAATTTTTGAATAACAATATAAAATTATTACTGAAAAATCATTGTAATTGCCAATTTATTGAAATAAACTGTACAGAGATATTGAAATCAAATCCGATAAGGTTTATTGGAAAGTTAAGCTTTAAGTTACTTGTAGAAATTGCATTTTTGGAATGTAATATAAAAATTAAAAAAACACAGCCCACTTTGAGCGACACTAATTACTTACCTAAATTGTTTGAATGTAATACAAGTAAACCAGATGGCGGGAATTGTGCGCATAACCCTATAAAAAAGGGTACTATTCCGTACTATTTTCGAACTCAACCGAAGTTAGATGAGACATATACTAATTTGGCAGTATCATCGGACATAGCACAAGTAAACGTTAGTGACATAGTATCATTGGACCAACAATCACTACAAAATACAAGCAAAAACGAGTTTTTTCTTGACTAAAGGTGAATCGGAAATAACTATACTTCACCAGAATATCGCAGGGGCTATAAATAAAACCGAGGACATTATTTTTGCTTTACACGAATTTTCACAAAAATCTTTGGAAATCGACATAATATGTTTTACTGAGACATTTATAAAAAAAGGTACGGAACATTTACTAAAGATACCAGGTTATAAATTGGTCACATCGCACTCACGCAACTCAAAAAGAGGAGGTTCCTGTATTTTGATAAAAAATGACTTTGACTACAAATCGTTAACGTGTACAACTGACTTTGCGTGTAATTTTCACTTTGAATACTGTGGCGTTGAGCTACTAACACAAAAAATTATAGTAATATGTGTTTACAGGACCCCTACCAGTAATCCTTATACCTTCGTGGAAAAAATGGAAAAACTACTTTTGAAACTTTCAAATAGAACAAAAAGAATTGTTTTATGTGGTGATTGGAATTTGGATATGCTTAAGCCAAGCAAAAATTGTTTAGACCTCATAAACCTATTAAAAAACTTTAATATAAAAATACACATTAAGTTACCTACCAGAAAACAGGCGTGTATTGACTTGTTTGCGAGCAATGTAAAACAAACCCGAGCAGATATTCATTACTTAGGGCTCTCAGATCATGAGACAGGGCAAACGCTTACAATAAAGACCAATATTAAACGTCAGAAGCGCACTTGGTACGAGGAGGTCCGAGATTTTAGCAAGGAAAATGTTGACAAATTCTGCCGTTACATCTCATCATTATCTTTCTCTAATGTCTATGAAAAATCTAACTTGAATGAAGCTTTCCAGGAATTTCATAGTCTGTTTTCATTGATTTTTGACTTATGCTTTCCTAAATTTAAAATAAAAAAATGCAATAAAGTAAACAAAGGTACATGGCTGACAAAAGGCTTAAAAAAGTGTTGCATAAAGAAAAGGATTCTCTATTTAAAAGGCAAACAAGTGGGAGCTGATAAAAAGAGAAATATCAGTTCTTACAAATTATATTCTAAAATACTTAAGCAATGTATACATAAGTCGAGACGGTTACAAAACAATAAATATATAAATGAGAAAAAGAATAAATGCAAAGCAGTATGGGAAATAATAAATCAAAATATTGGAGACATAAATACTAATACAGAAATAGACAAAATATCATATAATAATCAATTATACACAACTACAGATAATATATGTGATTTATTTAATACTTTTTATATTAAATTGACTAATGAGAATGATTTTAATTATAACAATAGTGACATCAATGAAACCATGGACATGGATAATTCCAATTCTATTTTTTTAAGCCCGACAGACCCATTGGAGGTATTTACACTAATTAATAATCTCAATAATACTAACTCCGTAGGTATCGACGGGATTAATACAAAGATTCTGAAACTGTGTGCACAGTCCATAGTGTTTTATAATTAACATGTCTTTTCAACAAGGCCTTTTTCCTACAAGCTTAAAAAAATCTATTGTTAAGCCCTTGTATAAAAAAGGAGATGCAACAGATATGAACAACTACCGTCCTGTTACCCTTATACCAGTCATCTCAAAAATTTTTGAAAAAGCCATGTTAAAAAGACTACATGACTTTGTACAAAATCAAAAAATTCTAAAACAAGAACAGTTCGGTTTTCGCAAAAACAGTAGCACTACACTAGCCTGCTTCAATCTGATTAAAATAATTACTGAATTTATTAATGACAGGATACCTGTAACGACCTTATTCTTAGATATGAGTAAGGCATTTGATTATGTCGATCATAAATTGCTTCTTTATAAATTAGGAAAATATGGAATTAGAGGAGTAGCGAATGACTGGATAAAGAGTTACTTGACAGACAGGTATCAGTGTGTCGAAATTGCAAAAATAGTAAATAATGCCAAAAATACAAGCAGATCGAGTTTCAAACTAAATAGATTTGGTGTGCCTCAAGGGACCGTATTGGGACCATTTTTATTTATAATGTATATTAATGACCTACCTAATATTACTCACCACAAAACAATTTTATTCGCGGATGACACGACACTTGTTATCAGGTGTGAAAATAAAGACACATATGAGACTGACATAAATTTGACGCTTAATAAGACAATTGAATGGTTAACTAATAATAATTTAAAAATTAATGTAAATAAAACACAAATGATACAATTCCAAAATTATAGAAGACGACATATTGATTTAAATATAAATTATAAGAACAACAAAATAGAAGAGGTAAGCACTGCTAAATTTTTAGGGTTGATGCTTGATAAGCACCTCAACTGGAAGGAGCATGTAGAATACGTTTGCAATAAACTTGATAGATTCGTATATGCTATCAAACGTTTACGACAGACCGTTTCAACGGAGGCGGCACTTAGTGCGTACTACGGATACGTATCATCGGTGCTCTCTTATGGTCTAATAATGTGGGGTAACTCGGTTGAGATTGAAAAAGTATTTCGGGTACAAAAGAAATGCGTGAGAGCAATATGTGGAGCCTGGTCTACAGACAGTTGTAGGCCACTATTTACAAAGTTCCATATTTTACCACTGGTTTGCATGTACATTAGAGAACTATGTGTCTTTGTCAAACTGCATCCACAATATTTTAGTAAATATTCTGAAAAAGTGGGTAGACATAATAGATATAAATTTGAACTTCTCCGACCTAGGTGTCGGTTGAATATTTATGAGAAGAATGTCTATGTGCAGGCGATAGATATATACAATAAGTTACCAGATAATTTCAAAGAATTAAGACTTACTCTGTTTAGGAAACAACTTACAGCGTGGCTTGCAGAAAAATGTTTTTATACTTTGAAGGATTTTATGACATATAAAGAAAATGATGTACTTAACTAATTAATGTTGAAATTTCTTAATCTCACTGACATGGCAACACAACACTTGACTTTTAAATTTGGTTCTTTGCTTCTTCGTACAATTATTTAAATTAATACAATAATTAATTATTCATGACATACATTTTGACATTAATTAACTAATAAATTTATATTATTTTTAAAATCAAGAGATGTACAACTTTGACATATTTACGCACCATTGTTATGGTAGAATGTGACGGGATTAGAATTACCTTACCACCATTATGTAACCACATTTCTTGTGAATAAATGATTATCTTATCTTATCTTATCTTATCTTATCTTAAAAAAAAAACAATACATTCCAATCATCTTAAAAGTGTCCATTCATCTTTCAATCCTCAGCTGGAAATGGTAGCTATGGAGCGTGCCCTAGACCTAAAGAAGCAGCTAGTGGTGGAGTTCGAAGGTGAACAGGGTGTGGACGAAGGCGGTGTGTCGAAGGAGTTCTTCCAGTTGATAGTGGAAGAGATCTTCAATGCTGACTACGGCATGTTCACGCAGCAAAATGACTCGCTTACTGTATGGTATGATGTTTTGTACTTGAGTTAACTTTTGAACTGCATATCTGCATGTGTAATTAATGTCATAATTGTTACTGTTAAAAGCCAGTTTCATTTCCGTAATCAAATTACTACCAATATACCGGCCGTATAGAAGAGTGCATAGGTCACCATTGTTCCATAGCGAAAAAGAGAAGCGCTATACAAGACCTATAGACCCATCCCTTGTATCATTGTTTGGTTGTATTGGAATATTATAGTTCCAGTGCCTTTAAAAAAACAATTGCCTCGTTATGTGATGAAGGAGCGGGTTTTGTTAACATTACTACTATTGTTGCATATGAAGATTCTTTTTCACCAGTTTATATTCAGTTCATTTCATCATCTGCCTAGCCTTTTCCCAAATATGTTGGGGTCTGCTTCCAGTCAATGTGGAAGCGGATGCTGGAGCTGAATACCAGTATTTCACATGGAGCAACTGCCTATCTGACCTCCACAACCCAGTTACTGGATAATACGATACCTCTTGTTGAGACTGGTCGTCAGAGAAATTCAGTTCACTTCTACTCTTTTAAATAATAATAATATCCTTCAACTCATCTGTATACATTAACGATGAAGAAGACATCTAAATCAATGAAACCTCTCATTTTGCAGGTTCAACATGACATCATTTGAGACGGAGGCACAGTTCACGTTGATCGGAATAGTACTCGGACTCGCGATATACAACAACGTTATTCTCGCTGTCAACTTTCCTATGGTCGTTTATAGGAAGCTCATGGGAAAGAAGGGCTCGTTTGAAGACTTGGCTGATTGGAATCCTGTAAGTATTCGAACTATAGATGACAACAATAATTGTAATTTAAACCTTACGTAAATGTTCTTCAAGTTATTAAGAACATTTGACGCGTGTTCGTCTTGTCTCGGCTAGCCATGTAGGCGTGTAGTACTTTTAATTAATTATAGTTAACAACTAGAATAGCCACGTCAGCTCGCGTAGGTTGACCAATTCTATCTCTATTCTACCAAGAATAGACAAAGTTCTTTTTTCCAACTCGATATAGAAGTAGATCTCTTTTGCCCGAGCACGGGGCGGCAAGACTCTAGTTTCTATGAAGACAAAGACATATTATTTATTATTTCTATAGTAACAGGGAGCTGATAAAATCAATATATTATGTAGATTCTTGTCTAAGTCCAATGTGATTTGATACTTGTTGAGAAGAAATGTTTCTACCCCCAAGTGTCAAAAGTAGAGAAAAATTGGTCGTCATGCTTGGCATTGTAGACTTTCGTGGACTGAAAAATACTAAACATTTCTTCTCTTCATCGCCATGCTAAAGACGGTAGAAATCCACCACTGGTATCTTTCTACAATCTGTCATTTTGTCTATTCTTCCGTCGCGTCGACAAAACCCGTTTGTATGGTGGGCGATGCTACGCGTGCTGAATAGAGGCATGCTTCGCTATTCCAAACCTATTTTGTTTCTGCTCCAAATGTAATTGATGAAAGTGTAAACAGCCTGTACAGGATAAATTCTTATGCAATCACTCAAATTTTTTTTTAAATACTGATGAATGTGTTACTTCCCGTTTTACTTTTTACTACTGTGAAATTAACCTCTATTGTCAAATTAATGTAGATAAAATAGCCATGCTGTTCAATTCACTCCAAACAATATGATTGATTGTTTTCAGACGCTTTACAACGGTTTAAAAAACATGCTCGACTACACAGGCAGTGATTTACAAGAAGTATACTACCAAACGTTCAGGATCTGTTATCAGGATGTGTTCGGAAACGCCATCTTCCATGATCTCAAAGAAAATGGAGATGATATATTTGTTACACAGGAAAATAAAAGGGTAAGAACGCTCATTCTATGATTCATAGTTACAATTTGCATTAATTTATACATTACTTATCAATAATTTCACATTTCTTTGGCATGCTTTCGTATTCTCTCATGATATTTTCTCATTGTCCGAGGTATTCTGAAATTCCCTCCTGATATTTTTTACATTACCCCTTGATATTTTCGCGTTCCTCTTTGATATTTTCAAATTCCTCTTCGGTATTTTCAAATTCTCCCTTTGCATCTTCACATTCCCCCTTGATATTTTAAAATACCCCTATGAAACCTTCCCAGTTTTCCTAGAACTACAATGCCAACCTTTGATTTCAGGAATTCATAGAATTGTACTCAGATTTCTTGCTAAACGAGTCAGTGGACACTCAGTTCAAGGCGTTCAGACGCGGGTTCCTGATGGTCACGGATGAGAGCCCGCTGGCCGCGCTGTTCCGGCCCGAAGAAGTCGAGATGCTTGTGTGTGGTAGCAAGGTAAGTGTTCCTATTCTTAGTTTGTTGGTTGATTTGGGTATTTTATTGTAATACGGCTTGCAGAAGTAAAATAAACACGTATTGCTTATTTATTTGCCAGAATATAGATAAACTAAAATTATTTTATCATAATAACATGATAAAATAATTTTAGTCTCACTATATTGGACTTATGAGTCACGCAGATATTTCAAGTATATGCATTAATATCATGAAATTACATCAATGTCATTAGTCGTTAATTAGTCATACACATCATAATCATAATAAAATGTACAGTCTTGCTTCGTTAATATTAATTAGGCACATTACATTAAAAAAATACATATATTAACTTAGTTTATTAGGTTGTATATATCTCACAGTCAAGACAGTGATTAGGTTTATAAATAATGTCAATAATTGTAATTTAAATAAGTGTTAGTAAATTTATATTATAGGGACATCATGTCTGCTTAAATTTAAATAATCATCTACAACTACTGACGGTAGTTTAAACCAAAGACGTGAAAACGAAATGAATTTAGTTCTGTTACCACTAATGTTATCATATAACGTTCCAAAATTTGTAACAATACTAAAACCTAACATTACCAAAGAAAACGTTATAGAATATAATTTTCGTAGAACAATATTAAAAGTAACGTTATCGGTATCAGTAACATTAAGCTTATTCGCTTGTAACAATGTTACAGGAGAAGTGTTACAGATTCATTTGTAACATTATTCTTCATACTTTTTCGTATTTTATGTCATGAAGCTGGCAAAGTTGAACATCGAAATGAATAACGTTATTATATCGATATACTAATAACGATATATTGATAATATTGTTAGTGAACAGCTTAATATTTTGTTCAGTTTGTCAGTATTGTTATAGCCAAGGAATTAATTTTGTTACGATCCTGGTGGAACGGTACAAATTATTGTTACCGGAACTACGCATAACGTTATTTTGAGTAACGTTTCAACTCCCTGGTTTAAACTCCCACAAAGTTGATGCGAACTACTTTAGAATGTGGCTCCAATTTAAAAGACGGTTATGTCCTAAATCATTATTACGCACATGCGATCGCCATTGCGCGTCACCACTAAAAGCGAAGCTGATAAGTACTCGATCCCTATTTTTTATATTGAACGTGTTTATGTAAATTATAATTTACATTTTCGTTAGTGTGAGTTATCCAGAAGTTATAATATTAGCCTCCCCTTACAGAACTTCGACTTCAACGAGCTAGAAAAATCAACAGAATACGACGGTGGCTATACATCAGACTCTCAAACAATAAAAGACTTCTGGAGCCTCGTCCACAGTTTGTCGCTGGATGACAAACGGAAGCTTCTGCAATTCACGACAGGGTCCGACCGCGTCCCCGTAGGAGGCCTAAGTCACCTCAAACTCGTCATCGCAAGGAATGGTCCCGACTGTGACCGTCTGCCCACCGCACATACCTGCTTCAATGTCCTACTTTTACCAGAATACGAAACAAAGGACAAACTACAAGACAGACTGATGAAAGCAATAAGCTACTCGAAAGGATTCGGAATGCTTTAACGTAACGCGCTTAGTTATGAATTTATGATGTTGAACAAACGAGTATTGTTGTAAATGAGCCTCTACTGGTCTTTGTAACATTAATGAATAAAGTTTGTTTTATTTATACAGTTTTTGTTTTATTGCAAGGTTGATAAACTCAAAGCATTTATTTCGATTTAGCCATTTATTGGCCCTTTTGAATTGTCAAGGAGTTGTCAGAGAGAAAGTAAAGTTAGTTGCTCATTCCACAGCGAAGTAGGTTGCTTTGGAGAAGAAAGAAACTCGCAAGTGTGAACAGCTCGATTTAGTTTTGACAGTAATCGATCGATGCATAGATAAAAAACCGGTCAAGAGCGAGTCGAACTCGCGCACCGAGGGTTCCGTACCATCATAATAATATGCTTTTAAATTTTCATTGACGAGGCCTATAAATTTTCGTCAGAGAATTTTAACACTGCGCACGGCGGTATATTCCACATATTGCAGTTTTAAGGTCAGCGCCATCCCTTGAGCGATAGTGGAACTAATGTAACTTTTGTTGATGATTTCTGAAAAAGTGTGTTAGACACATCTTTTCATTTTTCCTGTAATCTTTACATAAAATTCTATCACACAGAATTATTTCAGATTTTTCTTTTGGCAAACTTCGAAGATAAGGGGAAGAACGGTATTTTTTTTTACATTTTTCATCAAAAGTTGAAAACTATGCGGCCTAAAAAAAGAAAAAAAATGTTTAAGAATGTGCAAACTGCGCTCTTTCATATGATACCCCACATGCCCTAGTAGCCACAGTTCGAATTTTTCAGACCCCCTTCAGTCACTGTTGCAAAAAAAAAATATCTTATTTGCAAAAAAGTTGGGCAAACGTTATCTAAAATAATTCCAAATTTCAAGTTGATAGCATTAGTATGAGATATTCAGCTGCAGCTGTGACAGACAGACAGACTGAGTCTCACCAAAAGGGTTCCGTTTTACCATTTTGGTACGGAACCCTAAAAAGCGGCCAAGTGCGAGTCGGATCGCAAAAGAAGAGTTTCAGTGCCATAGCTGTAGCCCGCTGTCGATAGATGGGCGGACGAACAGCGGAGCATTAGTAATAGGGTCCCGTTGGCACCCTTTGGGCACTGAAAAGTGTCGTGAGATAATAAAACAATAGTAATTGGTTATGAAAGTTTATATTGTGAAAAAATAAGTCTAAAGAGAAAATCATTTCAAACTGATCAACAATAAATCGTGAAACATAACAAACACCAATATATTTAATTATAAATTCGGTACTGATGATAATGAAGTGATATGATACCAATAAACGATTTCTGAATTCTTTGCAATTGTCTAGGTTTTTACAGCTAATCACCATGATAAATCTATTGATGATATCTCGTAAAGAGGCACAGAAGGTAATATAAACAATAAGATTTCGCGCGCTAAACTTTTTGCAAAAATTATTAAAAAAAAAACTTATCTAATTAAACTAATGCTAAAAGCACACAACAATATGTTATGTAACATGTTAAAGTGAATGCGCAGTGGTAGACCACGAAATTCAAATTTTCTTAGTTTTTTGCCATTCGCAGGTCAGTGTCAGGTTGTATCTAGATCAAAATATGATTCGCGACTATAACAGGTACGTATTTACAGAATTATAATTATTAAAATCATTAATACATTTTTCTAAGTTAGATTTATACCAGAAGAACAAATATCTTATGGAAAACTACTTATGGTACAAATCTAACTTAAAGATATATTTTAATGACTATAATTCTGTAAATACATATATAATGTAGTCGCTAATCATATTTTAATCAAGATACAACCTGACACTGGCCTGCAAATTGCAAAAAAACGTAACAACATTTGAATTTCGCGGTCTACCATTGCGAATTCACCGAAACTCTCATGTATCATAAACATGACAACACGATTACATCGATGTTGTTCAGTCAGTTTCAAAATAATAGGGACTAAATTGAAAATTAAAATTTATCTCGCACGCACAAGGGGTGTCTCACGTCACAATGAGGGTAGTTCACAACTGTCATTCTGACAAAAATTGAGTCAGAGATTTTATTTTTGGAAGTCTGTTCCTATTATTATGACGCTGACTGTTCATTAGTAGTAGTTAGTAATGTGCCCCTAGCCTAACAAACAGTTTGGCGTTTAAAAGCCACAACCAGATTCTGCGAGCACGATTTCGAAATTTACAAACATGCTTGCTATACAAACGATTGACTGCTAAAGTATAACGAGCATAGTTTGTGCATAGCATAAGTTGTCGAGACTTATCCGAGGGAACCGATTAGCATCATCTGTTTGCGGCTTCACATAGACTAGATTTAGACTAAGTTCAGATGGACTAACAATGCTCGCCGTACTTTTCTTTTCGCCGATGACAGCTTTACGATTTTTTAACCGATTTGACGGCGGCATACGTTTATTTCCGAGCAACTAGCTGGTATCATCCGAAGTTAGACTAAAGTGATGCAGTGTTATTCTAGTCTAGTACACTTGTAATTCAGGAAGCGAAAATCTTATGGTGATGACAAACGGCTTTGAGTCGTAGCTCGTGTACCACGAGTGGGAACGGTTGGCGGCACGACGGGTCTGGCAGGCGCGAGGCCATCTCGTCCTCACGCGGGGCCCCAGACACACCACTCGCTGAGGAGCGGCGGTATCTACGGAAGAATTTGAATGCCAAAATTGCAATAATACTGTTTTCAAGGTGATTTTTCGATTTAGGTTTTTAGCCTACGCGCGTCGCGCACTGTTGACGACGCATCAGCGTTCCCCAGCCTCACGTCCTACAAGCATTTCATGTCTGTAACGCATTGGGGTCTGGCCATGCGATGCCTCAATTTATATTTGAACAGACCGTCAGAGAGGAAATTGTTTTCCATCACATCAGTGTTAGAAGACAAGAATTTTATTGAATAAGTGAGACGAAAAATACTCTCCCGGTAACTATACGCTTAGCGCGAACGTGCGAGTTTTTCTTGCACCTGAGGAACTAAACCAATCAATCGTTTGTAATGGAGCGGTATGTCAACGTATAATAAAACGGTAGGGAAGCAAATGAATCATTTACCCTTACATTGCTACAAGGATTTTCGGCACTCGGTATGATTTTGACAGGGGGCCGTTTCTGATAAACATTTGTCACAGACATTAGTTGTGAAACGTATTGAAAAAAAAAACACCATGGCGGCGTCAGTTCCGATTTTGGCCACGGGCCAAATAACCTTGTAGCGCTATACATCAGTTTTTGTCGTCCGACACTTTTTCAACGGCGAGTCTGCACTCTTATTGCGTAACACGCTTTCAATAACATTTGAAAGATTTTAAAAGAAATTGTTAATACATTGCTTCTTGCATATGTCTAAAAAAAATGTCTCAACGACGTGAATAACGCAGTGAATGTTGAAGGCATTGTCATCGATTGCCATTGTAAGTGTGTTACGTAATTATCCCGTTGTACTACCTGTGCCTAGCGTTGCAAGTGCAAGCAGCGGCGGTGACGGCGGCGGCAGCGGCCTGCTGTCGCGCGTGTCGCTCGCAGCGCACGGCGTCGCAGCGCAGCGGCGTCAGGCAGCCTGGCGCACTGCCGCGCCGGGTGGCGCGCGACATCGACGCGTATGTCGGGGCCGCTACTCGATCCACCTGATTATTGATGTGAAACATCTATAGCCGCACGTAAAACAAATTTCTGGCGTGGCGACGCATGTCGTGGCGACGCGTCGCCACGCTATATGATGGTGTATATATACAGTCACAGTCTTGTGTACTGTGTGGCGACGCGTCGCCATGCGCAATGTTTCACATCTGCCAGGCGTCCCGTGACGGCTCACTTTTTTATTTTTGATGTGAAACATCTATAGCCGCACGTAAAACAAATTTCTGGCGTGGCGACGCATGCCGTGGCGACGCGTCGCCACGCTATATGATGGTGTATATATACAGTCACAGTCTTGTGTACTGTGTGGCGACGCGTCGCCATGCGCAATGTTTCACATCTGCCAGGCGTCCCGTGACGGCTCACTTTTTTATTTTTGATGTGAAACATCTATAGCCGCACGTAAAACAAATTTCTGGCGTGGCGACGCATGCCGTGGCGACGCGTCGCCACGCTATATGATGGTGTATATATACAGTCACAGTCTTGTGTACTGTGTGGCGACGCGTCGCCATGCGCAATGTTTCACATCTGCCAGGCGTCCCGTGACGGCTCACTTTTTTTATTTGTATAGCAACAACACGTTCAAATTGAACCATTACCTATTACAAAACATATAATTATAAGCACAAGATTTGAAATTTAAAGAAAAAGCCGGAAAGCGAAAAAACGGAATCGATGTTATATTTTGTTACAGGTAAACCAAAACAGCAAAACAGGTATGCGCTTCTGTAATCTTCATGTTTCCGAATTATTACGAATGTCATGCCACAAAGTCTGTAACCAGAAGAGCGTCGTCGGTATCAGATTCAATGGCTCTAAGTTTTGGAGTAGGTACCTACCCTGCGCTTTGTAGTACTACTGTATACGCATATCATTTCGCGTTGGTAAAAAATGTTTTCTCTGTCGGGTTACGTACTCCGTTCTAAATCGTCCTTAGTCACTCAAAATTTAAAAAAAGAATTTGTAATTGCATAGAGTTGTTAATCTAATACAAAATAAACTCTCATGGATCGTGCGTTCGTATTTCGGAATAGAGAGAGAATTCATAAGAAAATCGGTTTTTTACTCACCTCAAAGCTACCCTTGCGTCGTCTTCTCCTGGGTGAAAGCTGCGCATTCTCGACGCGCTTGCGTCGCTGCGGCTGCGCTGCGCCCGCGCCCGGCCCGAACAGCCCGCGATCCTCCGCCACTCGTATCATAAACTTTGCGTCGAGCCGGGTGATCTCCTGCGGTCAACCTACGTTGTGCAAGGTCTAGCTCTCGAAAACACCATAGGGTACTTACTAATAGCGACCACGTCAATATAAAAAGTTTTAACCAAAAACCAGGATTTTACCCGATTACGGGGCGGACAAAGGAGGATTATTTGCGACTCCAGTTATACCTACGCAATACCGATCTTATTTTGTTACGTTTTCTTTAGATATCTACCTTTTCCACTACGACAACAACATCAACTAGATGTTGTTGTCGTAGTTGTGTTTTAGTTATTAACCTTCTTTTTTTTTTAGGGTTCCGTACCCAAAGGGCAAAAACGGGACCCTATTACTAAGACTCCACTGTCCGTCTGTCTGTCACCAGGCTGTATCTCATGAACCGTGATAACTAGACAGTTGAAATTTTCACAGATGATGTATTTCTGTTGCTGCTATAACAACAGAAAACTAAAAACAGAATAAAATTTTTTTTTATTCTGTTTTTAGTTTTTTGCTGTTATTTAAGGGGGATCCCTTACAACTAACGTGTTTTTTTTCGGCGTTTTTGCCTTGTGGTAGGGAAACCTTCGTGTGCGAGTCCGACTCGCACTGGCCAGTTTTTTTTCTATATTCCATTAGATCAAAGAAAGACGCCAAATGTTATGTGATAGATACGTTGTGTTCTAGGGCAGCCGCTAGACGCTATCGCTTGACAAAAGTAATAAAATAAAACTGCGGGGAATTGAATAACACTAACAGTAGCAATGGCTTTCATTTTGACAGTTCAACGATGTTGTTGAACTGTCAATTGCGTTATTTACGTTGTTTAGTAGACATATTTTTTTGAACGTATGAAACAATGTAAGACGCCAGCACATCAAGCTACTACAATCTGTCAAACTTCTACTTTATTGCTAAGGTTCAAAGTTGATTAGGAAAATTTGACAGTTTCGGGTAGCTTGATGTGCTGGCGTCTGTACTAGCGATGTCTTTCAAAATGATTCAGATTGTGATTGTAAGTGCGTTACGCAATAATGGCGCTGATCTCCATATATTAGTAAGCTGAATGCTAACCTTCCTCTGAATAAGGCCGAGGTAACACCCGTCTCTGTCCAAAATATAATTGATATCCAAACCATTCCCCAGATTCGGTAGCGTCCTTATTTCAAATAAATCACAACTTGGCACCTGCAACAACGGAGATATTTCCAAAATTATAATGGTATGTAGAAACGAAATTGAACTTGTTTATTGTACGGACGCCAGCACATCAACCTACCCGAAACTGTCAAATTTTCGCAATCAACTTTGAACTTTGCTTTAGTGATAAATTTGAAAATCTATTAAAGAAATCTGACAGATTGTAGTAACTTGATGTGCTGGCGTCTGTACGACAGTCCTTCCACTTTTTGCATCACTGCCAAATCACAGTGATTTTTATTGTCGTTGCAATAAGGTTGTTGTTGGGTTGCTGCCATTGACAAGTTTGTCAAAATCACGGTGATTTTTACTGTCGTTGCAATAGGTTGTTATTGCGTTCCTGCCATTGACAAGTCTCAGGATCACAGTGATTTTTATTGTCGTTGCAATAAGGTTGTTGTTGGGTAGCAGCCATTGACAAGTCTGTCAAAATCACAGTGATCTTTATTGTCATTGCAATAAGGTTGTTGGGTTGATGTCATTGACAAGTCTGTCAAAATCACGGTGATTTTTATTGTCGTTGCAATAGGTTGTTGTTGCGTTCCTGCTATTGACAAGTCTGTCAGGATCACAGTGATTTTTATTGTCGTTGCAATAAGGTTGTTGTTGGGTTGCTGCCATTGACAAGTCTGTCAAAATCACAGTAATTTTTATTGTCGTTGCAATAAGGTTGTTGTTGGGTGGGTAGCTGCCATTGACAAGTCTGTCAAAATCACAGTGATTTTTATTGTCATTGAAATAATAAAAATCACTGTGATTCTGACAGACTTGTCAATGACAGCAACCCTAAGGTTGTTGTTGGGTGGGTAGCTGCCATTGACAAGTCTGTCAAAATCACAGTGATTTTTATTGTCATTGCAATAGGTTGTTGTTGCGTTCCTGCTATTGACAAGTCTGTCAAAATCACGGTGATTTTTATTGTCGTTGCAATAGGTTGTTGTTGCGTTCCTGCTATTGACAAGTCTGTCAGGATCACAGTGATTTTTATTGTCGTTGCAATAAGGTTGTTGTTGGGTTGCTGCCATTGACAAGTCTGTCAAAATCACGGTGATTATTATTGTCGTTATAATAAGGTTGCTGTTGGGTTGGCTGCTGTTAGAGGGAAAATAACCGTGAACGGACTGTAAGAGTGTCATGTACTTACAACAACATTAGCACTATCTTTATCAGGGTCTTTTGGAATGTCACAGCCGGGCATTTCAGGGATAGGTCTTGCTTTAGACGTCCCCAGCCGTGACTGCGCTTCCATACTCTCTGCTTGTTTCTTCAGAACAGCTTCACTAGTCTTGCTCTTGGCTGTACTAGGAGGGGAACCGGAAGAACTCGTTTCGACGGGACATTCACTAACGGACGCGTCGCCTGGATCTTCTTTATCTAAGTCGGAGCGAGATATCGTGCTCAGCGAAGTCATAGATTCGTTGACTGCTACAGGTTCATTATTGGCCACAGTTTCGTTCACAACAACCGTTTCACTGATAATTGATTGGGCAACTTGCTTTTGTGGGCTCTGGAAAAAACATAGGTTGATACTTAAAGGTTTTTTTTAATTGGCTTTAGTCCAGAGGGGCAATAAGTACTCGTAATTTTAAGAACATTCACAGTTTGATCTCAGTCTCAATCTGTCTACCTCTAAAATCCCTACATTGTTGACAAGTTTTTGACGTTGATTGTCGCTAAGACGAGATTGCGACTAAGTAGATTTTGAACGATTTTATTTACGGGAACTGGCCTTCCGAACTAAGTCAGTCGATCTGCAGGCAATCTTTGCAAGTTTAGAAAGAAACTTTAAAGTTAGTTAACTTACAGGGTGTCGATGCTTCCGTTTCAGAAAGGCATGTCGTTCACGTGCCAGTCTGTTCGCTTCTGCCACTGCCCGCGTAATTTGCGCCTGATTCTCTGCTTCCAAAGCCGAATGAGTCTCGTACAATATCAGTTGGATCTAAAATGGACAAAAGTTGTAAGTAGTCTGAAGTTAAAAATAGTTTACAACTTTATGGTCAGTAATTATTGTTTGTAAATTACCTGAGGTTTCGACATGAGTGATCTTAAAGTTTTCTTCTGTTCCTCCAATATCATTTGCACTCGCTCCTTGCCTTTTACATCTATTTCCGATTCTGTGAGAATCTGGTGCAAAATAAAACGTATATTTTTGAATTATCTTATTCTGCTCTTTTTCTTTGAACTTTAAATTGGCAATTTAGGTAGCATTAATCGTACCTCAAGCATTGCAAGGTCTCCGCCTCGTCCGCAAACAAGATCAATTGGATCCGTCACGGCTGAGTAAGAGTTGGGTGGCGTGGCTAGCACAGCCACGACTCCGTCCAACGCGTTTACGACCGTAGGAGTGTCACAATGTACGGCCTCACTGATGACGCACACTGGAGCTCCGGATTGTGGAGCCTCGGACGCTTCAATACCCAGTTCGCGTAGAGCACAGACGTAGCTTTGCACTCTAGAAAGAAGACCGAAGTTTGGGTTTAATAGAGAACACAAAAAACCGTCAAATATCGGTGCGGACAAAGTCGGTGAAAGTGGAACTTACAACTTCTCCCGTCAGCGGCTGCCGTCGACAACGCTGTAGTTGCCTCTGCTGTTGACGCATGTCGCTCGTGTGTGTGTAAGTCGACGTTCCATAAAAACATTTTTTAAATAAATACCTAAGCGTCGGACAAAGACCTTTCACCAATAAAATGTAAGTCCGTATAAGCAAAATACCTAAGAGCAAATTATACGAATATAAACATTATATGTACTATATTAAAGTTCATATTCGCATGAAACGCATTCCACATTTGCGTTTACAAATATAGATCTTGTTTGTATTGAATTAAGTTCATATTTGTATTTGAATCACTCAGCAAAGTAAACCCAAAGTGCGGTCTGCAAATCTCGCCCTCCGCCTCAAACAAATCTATGATAAATTGATGAGAAATTGTGGAACGTACTTGTCACCAGCTCCAAATACGACTAGTTTCCCGAGTTCAGGAGTGACTGGTGCTGCTGGCGCCTTTGCTTTGAGTACCGCGGCTAATTCCCGCAATTGGGCAGCAAGGTATGCCGAACAACGCGGGGAAGACGCGTGCGTTTGAGCCACTACACCTCGGAGTGAATTGGCGCGAAGAGCGCGGCATAAAGTTGATGCGCCCTCGCAGAATTCACGCTCCTGAAGCAAGAAACAAGTAGTGGCAACGCTGGCTTAACATCCGAAGAGTTTTGGATTGTTTTGGTTTCACAAGCCTTCAATCCTCCCCAAAAGATGAGAAGATCGAAGATAACATGGTTTTTACTAAACAATGCGGGTTGCGATTAGATAAAAGTGTTATCTAATAAAACAGTTAGATTACCGACTAAAGGAAAATCTGTCGTAGATAATCTATGAGCGTTTCATTGGGTATGAGCTAAGAGAAACGACATAAATATTAGTAGGTACCTGAAGCACTATTACTCCATCCCGTACAAGTTCCAACTGGCCTATGCTATCGTGTTCTGGAGGGCGCAGAGTGATAAATCTGGAAATTAAATCAAATGACCAACTTTAAGAATGAATTATAAAATAAGCAAGCCGTTTATTCGTTGGGATTTGCGCATCGGCAAAAATTACGAACTTTCATTCAAACTTTCATCCCCTTCCATTTAGGAAATGAATTTCAAAATTCGTCCTTTTTTTTGAGGGTAGGAAATCATCAAATGACCCCCGCTCTGGGTGGAGCGGAAGGGAGTGTCAGACTCTTACTGACTAAAACCCACCCGTGTTCCTTCCTTAGCCCTTTATGTTCCGAGCCAGCGGTAACCCTTTCGGACAATCCCGCTGACCCGGCAGGCTTCGGCCCTGACGGGCCACTTCCATTGATGCTGACATCTCTTTGAGGCGCGCGTGGAACACGTACGCGCCGTCCGGCACCGGCCTGGTCCTGATCGGACGGTGAGCTACCCATTACTCTCCGCCCGCAGGCCCGCGCCTACGGTGGCCGGGAGTCGTCGCGCGGCTCCCGACGCCCGGAGCGTCTCCCGCAGCGGCTGGGACGGGAGGCTCTCTCCCTCAGCCGTCTCGCCGCCTCCTTCGCTAGCATGACTGCTTCGCAGAAGGAGGCGACTGCCCCCCACTCTCTCTCGCGCCGGACCATGGCTTCGTCCTTAGTGCACACTTTCGTTTCATACGGAACTCTCATGCAAAATGTCATACTTCTAGAGCCAGCGGTTTAGGCTGTACCTACGTTGTCAGTCAGAATAAAAAATACCAACCTAGGACAGACACGATCAAATCTGTACTCTCCAGCACAAAGTTGACGAGAGTTGCTGTACGTGTATCCCAACTCGTGTAGCCTCTTCACTAGCAACGCTACTTTTCTGAAAAATATATCAGACTAAGTCAAAATCTAAATACAGTGTAAACTCTTTATAACGTTATCCTTAATAACAATAAGCTCCCTGTAACGTTGAAGTGAGCCCAACTTGGTTGGTTTGCGTTAAAACCCACATATTGAAACACTCTTTATAGCGATACGCCATTCTCTATTACGAAGAAATGTGTTCATATTTTTAGACAGTAAATATTTATTATCGGTATTATTGTTTATGTTATGTTATCAGGTAACAAAAGACTTTGAAGCTCCGAAACATCCGAGGTCGGTCTAGCTTTTATTACCTATCCTTAATTGCCTTGAACACGTGCAGTATGACGCATTGTTTTCTCGGAAGTGATGGTCTTCGACCAAGCATATACTGGGTACCTATCGTATTATCAGTCTAAACCTACTTTGAAACTGTTAACATGGCCAGTAAACGGAAAGCGATTAGTGTTGACGAAAAAGTTTGTGTAATACTTGTTAATTTGGTTGTTTTTTTGTTCACTCCATATAACGATAACTCTCTGTAACGACAAAAAATGCTCAGTCCCTTGAGTTTCGTTATAAAGAGTTTACACTGTACTTATTTAAGGGGCTTACATCACCTAAAGCGCGTACCAAACGGTCGGGGTCGTTTCCTATGGAGAAGAGCCTAGGTTGAACTGCGAGATGACATTGCAAAAAAGAACAGTAATAAAGCAGAACTAACTTGGCTTTAAAAGTATTGACCCATCCTGTGACAGTTTCTTTGTTGACACACGCCGACACACGCTCTTCGCGCAGATGGGCTGGCAATAAATCCGATAGCCTGGAGACAATAAAACATTGTAATGACCTTTATGCATCAATGTTTGTTATGTTGGCCTTCGATATTTGCGTAAGCACGGTACATTTTTTATTTGGGCTGCATGACAAAATATTCAAGGCGGGCTTAGTAGGTACACAAGGGTAGAGTGACTCGACATACTGACCTTAATACCGTATGACAATTTTATGATTCTGGGAATTTTGTCATCTGATAGTGTCTGTGAGCTATCCTTCCATCAGGTCTATTCTGTAAAAAATCTTCCGTGAAAACCTAGGTGAAGTGAGCTGTCAATGTCATAATATTCCACCTGAGGCTAGATAGAGATTGACACTATTGGTATTTTCAGTTCACTTCACCTTAGCATTAACGGGAGATTTTTTTTTAAGTCTTGTATACAAAAGGTTGATCGACAGGTCAAACATCAAAAAAGCAAAGCTCTAAATCCTGCTAGGCTGCTACATATGATGGGACACCCTCCAGATAAAACTTTCGTAGAACTTACGAAAATGCCCGATTTTTGATGCGGATCCTTGCTATGGCGGCAGCAAGATGCACCCTTTGCTCCCATATGATACCCTCTATGTCTTTAAAGGGGTATCCTTTTTCTTTCAAGAGTAGCGTGGCTCGATCTATCTCACTTCTCGGTCGTGCTCCCCATCGCCGTCTCGCTAACTCCATCAGAAACAGCCATACTGTGTGGCGGTGCGAGGCAAACTGTACATAAGATTAGACAGTTGTTTTTGTGAATAAATAATTATGACTATAACGCTAATTATATGTAGCACCACCACCACCAAGATCGCCAAAAGCCGATGAACGCTTTACACAAATCAAGCATCAAGTTAATTTGTAACAGGAATTCTCATTTGTTATAACACCAATTGGTGTCTCTTTAAAATATCTAGAACACGCCGATTCGTGTTTTTATTCATAGATACCATTTTATCAGTCTCGAAATCTACAAAATGCCGATTTTTATTTCGCTTACAAGGATAAATGGTCATAAATATTAAGCTCATTTTCGTGAGCATTCTCAACATTAAAAAAAGAAATGGTTTCCGTCACGAAAACGCCGCTTAATGCGAGTTAGATGGGGCATACCTTTTATTGTAACATCTTGTCGAACCTACCCTAACTGGGAGTTATTACTGCTCGGTAATGAGGGCTAAATATACAACCTTCACAACCGCTACGGGTAAAAAAGACCTTCGTCAATATTTTTACAAGTTCATGAACGACATAACAATTGAAATCGGCGAAATTTTTGGCCAACTTTAACGATTTTCATACTGCTTAGCATGATTTGCAAACTGTTAGCGCTAATGTAAGCCATTCTTTGTCTATGAATACCTACTACTATACAAAAATTACGCAAGCTGACAGCCGCAGTCTGGCATAGGTATACAGTATAAAACATTACGGATAACCGGATACCTACAGTTTCCGGTCCAGATCTTATTTTGTAGATCCAGAAAGTATTTGGCAAGCATTGTTGCTGCTTCTCTTGTTCTAAGCGTGTATCGTTCAGAGAAATCTACATTGCCACTAACAGGATGCTTAGAAACATCTGTAGACGACCGTTCAAAATTTTTTAACCAAATTAATTTGAGATAGTTTGAATCCATAAATTGGTTAGATAATGCAAATATTTTCATACAAAAGAAACTGAGATAACTAGAGTTTTATAATATGAGGAACAATATCAAAAGCATCACAACTGACCTCGAGATGACCTTGTAAAAATCCAATGTCTTCTAAGGCTTGATCCAAAATGGTTTTATCTGAAATCACGAACTCGTTATTTTGAAATATAAATCTTACGAACCGAAGTTCAAATAAAACCGCAAAATAAATATGTCGCGTGACCGAAAACTTCTCTACGTATACCTAGTCATCCAAAGTGCTGAATAATAAAAAGGGCAATAAGCACATCATGGCATTTTTATTTCGGCGAACTCAGATATGTCGGTTTTTCCAGTAGATAAATCTTTCTTTGCTCTTGCTAGCATTGTAGCTGGCATGAAATGCCAAATTTCAGCAAATTTAGAAACCGAATCGTAAATTGTATGTAGGTTAGTCAATTACCTATCTCAGTCTGACGAAATTCCGAATAAATTTCAGACCGACCGTTACCTTCGCACAAGCGTTTCAATGGCAAAATGGTTTGCAAACTGAGACTTGTAGGTAGAAAGATGAAATATTGCTTGGCAGTGTGTGAGTGCATCTGCGATAACTGCGTTTAGCTATTTGCTTAGAATTCTCAAATCATAAACAGTGTCCAACTTATGCTCGTTAGCATCATACAGGTTCCCTCTCATAAACAAAGAAAGGAAATACTTTCGCAGTTTACATTTCTCGTGACTAAACTGTTCCGGTGTTTCATAGGAATTTTGGGCGAGTTCCAATATTGTAGGTAAATATTTGGCATAACTTGAGAATGAAACTAGTGAAACTACCACAATAAGACGTTTTCTAGATAAAGCAAGCAGATATGAACACCAAAATGTAAATACCTGCCATATTAATAGTAAAGAAACTAATTTAACCTAGCACGCTATTTATCGCAACTTTATCGTGTAGGCATCAACTTGATAAAGTTGAATAACGCTTTGTAACTGCAATAAAGTAGCTTACCGTTTGTTAATTTACAAAACGTAGCCACGAGCCTACCTCGGAACTTCGTGACACTTCACCTTTTTTCGACTTTCGCTTTGATTCGTGATATTAAATGAACGCTTTACGACTGATATAATATGCTATTTGTCAGTCAACAAGTAAGGTTCACGCAAGGGAAGTTTTTATTTCGTGGTTTATGGGCTTTTTATAGGTTTATTTTGTTTTAACGACTTCGCCTATACAGAAAACTTTCACCAGAGATTTGTGGTTAGAGAATTTCAGACATGAGACCAATAAATTTAAAACTTTGTTGTGTCCATAGTTTCTTTTGAGAATGAGTCTAAAATACTTGGTAAACTCACATCGAAATACTTCGTAAATGAGAGAGTACACGCAACGCATCTCTTGTTCGTCGAGGAACTCGATGGGCCGTGGTGGTTTGCAAAGTAGACACGCAGCTTTTAGCACCTGCAAACAGATGTAAATGTGATGGAGAGTTCCATGTTGATGACAAGTAGAGTAGCGGAAGATAGGGTGCAATTAACGCTACCTATAGGCAGAGCTTTAATTCCCTAAGGGCCGATTTTCCATCGCCAGATAATTTTATAATAGGAATAATTTTGAATTTTTGACAGTTTTCCCATACAAAATCTGTCAGACGTCAATTTTATTCCACGAATAAAAATCTGTCGATTGAAAAATCAGTCCTAAAATAATTTTCATAAAACACTAGAGTCCATGTGAGGCTAAATTCACGTGGAGACCGCTTTCATTTCAAGGCAAGAGATCTACATAGCCCCATTGGTCATTTTTAGATTTATCGTCTGCAGCATCCTAATTGCGTTTATACACACTATCAATCTTAATCTCAATCTGAATAATGTTGAAGGATAATCCATTGCTTAGCAATATCCTTCAAAATTAATGTCACAATAAAATCTATTGCTACTGATAGTGTATTTGGATACCCCACTGTTCCAGTTTTCTAGCCTTGTAGTGAAACACACATAGGTTGGTTAAACACTGATTTATTACGAACACCCTCACATACAATTATAATCTTATGCTGACCTACCGTCAACTAATAAACATAAATATACTACATCTCTTCCCTTCTAAGAAAACAATGCAAGATTTTATTTATACATTTTTAAATATCTAACTATAACTAACATGTTGTTTACCGAACGTACTAACTACTACTAACTATCACTACTACTACTTACTAATTACATGAACTTATTTTCTATTTTTATTTCTGATTATTGTTGCTTAGTCAATAGTAATCCTTCCTAATCACGACCTTAGAAAAGATTGGTCAGCATTCGTGCAGTTCTTTCCTTAGACCTCTCAATAGGAACCGCTAGTGGCGACGATGTAGACGAATGATCGCGAATATCCCCTGGACTCTCATATTCACCACTCTCGTCGAGCAGTACCGACCGATTGCTGCTAGCTGGACTTGCCTGCGCTTGAGTTGGGACTTCAGCCTGCACTCTCTGTCTACGTCTTCGGACACCTGTCGCCGTCACCACACTTGGTGTCTTGCCACTACCTACACTGCCTGTTGGTTGTCTCATTGACTCCCCTACTCTTTCTGTTGACCCTGCCGTACGCCTAACCAACTGACTTCGAGTACGTCGGTACCGGCTACCACGTTCGTCTTCTACAATATACGAGCGTGGTTGTGTAGTACGTGCCACTATGGTAACTAGTTTCCTGTCGCCGTTACTGGTCAAAGTTGCCTTATCGCCTGATGATAGGTTTTTTAGTGTGTTCGCCGTTTTGTCGTAATTTATTTTAATTTGTTGTCGGTTTGTCATTATTTTTGTATAGTTCTGATCGTTATCTACCTTCTCCGTTAGCAACTTAGCACTAATAGGTAACCTTGTTTTTAGACGTCTACCCATTAACATCTGTGCGGGTGAGTCTATATTATGGCGTGGTGTTGCCCTAAAATTTAACAGTGCCAAGTTAAAATCCTGTCCTGAATCTACACACTTCTTTAATAAATTTTTTACTGTCTGTACGGTTCTTTCGCTTTTACCATTTGACTGTGGATAGTGTGGCGATGATGTTTCGTGCCGTATTTCCCAATCGCACATAAACTTTTTAAACTCCTGTGAGCTATAAGCCGGTCCATTATCACTCACCAGCTCCGCTGGTATTCCGTGCCGCGAGAATTGTTCTTTCATAAAAGTAATAACATGTCTTGAGCTGACACTCGACAACTGCCCGACCTCAACATAGTTAGAAAAGTAATCGACCAAAACAATAGCATTAACCCAAGAGGTTGGATGTGTAACCTTTCTAACTACGCCCAACTGTTCCATTCTATGTATCTCTTCCAACAATTTATCCTTAAGTCCTAAAGGAGTTTTCCTAGTTGGGCAAACAACTGGCTGTACATTTTTATCCACTACAATACTATATTTTCCAGGTAATTTTCCCAGGCCTTGAAACAAATCGTGATAGTGATCAATATTAATTGCATGAATTTGACTTATTAATCCTAATGCAATGCAACCCTCCAAACCGAGTACATTCTGACAGTTTAAATCAGCAACAACAAATGACAACACGTAACGTGCTTTATTAAATACAATCGGCACATTACCAATGCCTATAATTGGCAATTGATTACCTGTAAAGGAATGTACACGTTTCGTGAATGGCTTAAGGTCTGTTTTTAATAATCCTAAGTTTAAATAGGTTTCTTTTGAGATAACATTAATCATTGATCCTGTATCTATTTTTAATGAAATGTTTTTACCTTGGCATTTTACAACTTCTATCCATTCCATTGACGACTTACATTGTTGTTTGTCCTCTTCTAATGTATTTACAAAAAACAATTCGTCTCCGCTATCATCACTATTTACAGTTTCTACACTGAGATTTAACACTTTGCGTATTGCTTTCTTTTGCTCACACACTCGCGAGAAGTGACCTTTCTTTTCACAAACATAACACAAGGCGTTCCGCGCCGGACAGCGCTCACCGCCGCGACACCACCCGCTGCCGCACAGCTCGCAGGCGCTGCGCTGCGTGCGCGCCGGCCGCGGCCCGGCGCCGCCGCCGCCGCGCCGCCCTCTAGCGCGCCGTCCGCCTCGTGCACTGCTACCGGTTTGAACTGCATTCACTTGCACACTCGCTAATACGCCATCGATGCATTGACTTTCCTCTTTGGACATCTCTGCCGCCTGGCAGATTTGTATCGCCTTTGATAATGATAAATCATCTGTGCGAAGAAGTCGATCCCTCACAGTGTTGTTGACAATACCACACACGATCCTATCTCGCAACAAGCTTTCGTGCAATTCACTGAACTCACACTGCTGACTCAATACCCTCAGCGATGTTACGTATTGATCGATGTTTTCGCCGTCTTCTTGATTGCGTGTAAAAAATTTAAACCGCCGTACAGTGATATTTGGTTTTGTGCCGAAGTACTTGTCAAACTTTTTCAATAGACAATATAGGTATGTCGTCTTCACTTTCACCTTCATCAAACGTGAACGTTGTATATGCCTCATAACCAGCTGATCCAATGAGGTTAACCAACAAACTAGCCTGGACTTCCTTAGGCTCTTTGCTCACTCCAGATGCTTTAAGGAAAACTTCGAACAACTTCCGCCACTTGTGCCACGCGTCGGATCGCGCGGCCGGACCGCCGTCGAGCGATAATTCTACTGGAGGACGTGCGTGTTCCATTATTATTTATTCGCTTTCCTACACTCACTATGTATCACGGCACTGAGATATAATAGGTTCAAGTCCTTTTTAACTGTTTTTAGTGTTAAAAAGGCTCACCGCTGCCACCATGTAGTGAAACACACATAGGTTGGTTAAACACTGATTTATTACGAACACCCTCACATACAATTATAATCTTATGCTGACCTACCGTCAACTAATAAACATAAATATACTACAAGCCTGTCCTATGATGAACGAGATGCATAACCAGCATAACCCAATGCACCTTGTTCGTCATAGGGTTCCTGGATTCCAACTAACCAGTTAATGGAGCCATATTTCAAATTCGTTAAGTTGAATGATTTTTCAACTGTAATACCTCCGGAGTGTCAAGTAAATAGATTCTTTAGACAAAGTTGAGCGTGTTTAGAAGCGATGAATGTGGCAATATCAACACCTACTATCCATAACTGAAACACCATTATTGCCTCGTAATAGAGCATTACAAGGCTCAGCTAATGTTAGCATAGCTCAAGCCTTGACTGTTACGAACTTGTTTGAAATCTTAATAGGGATCTTTTAAATAGTTTTTGTTCTAATGGAGACTTCATTAATGTGGTAAACTTTTGTTATAAGTTTGTGTGATTCCTAACTGGAGTAGGAATCTGCTTGTGTTGTAGGTAATGGTTGACATTATGGAAATAGGTCCACTTTTAGGACTTGTGGACACTTTGGCTAGAAGTCCATCAAATTCCGGGTTTCAAAGGCTTATTCCAGGGTTGTCAGTCCGGTCAGTCTTTATAACACTTTCTTATATCTACCTGTCCAATGTCCCAGGCAGGTCCGGGACTTGTATTAACGGAGACCGGTGGTGGCGCGTGCGGATTCTTGGTGGCAACCACAAGCGACCATGGCGCCCATTCGTCCACCGGATCTTCCAATGATGGTTTTGCCACCTTGTTACCATCTTCGTCCCTAGGGAAGGATAGTAAAGGCTTTATTTACAGAACTGTTTGCTGAAGGTATACCTACTTATGGTCCTGTTTGTAGTCAGAATTCCTGCGTAACACACTACCAATCACAATTTAAATAATTTTGATTGCTTCATAATTATGTTCGTAAAATTGGTCTGCTCAACAACGTAAATAACGCAATGAATGTTGCTGAACTAAAATAAAAGCCAATGCGACTGATAGTGTGTTACGCAATTCTCCGCTGGTTATAACCAGATCAAAGAGTGGTATTTTTTTAAATCCCATCAAAGAGCAGAGTTTAGATTGCAAATTGTGAGTCATGTTCGATAATAGACATCTGATTTATCGGTCGTCTTAGAGATGTGCTTAGGGTTACCTTCTTATCTATGGAAGTTATAGACGCACAATATATTAGAAGATCCCTAATGTGAATCCAGGATTACCGATTAGGGCTACTGAAATAATTAGTGTTTCATTGGTGTTGTGGACCGAGTGCGGCGGGGTAAACCGATTGGGATACTTGGTGTCGACCTACCTACTCTTCGTACTAGGTATCAATATACACTTACGCCTCTAGAAGACAATGTTGCTCCTCTAAAATAGGCTCCATTTGTTGTATTGAGCCATTTTCTAAAAAAACATCACACGGCACTATTTTGGCTGGTTTCATTAGATTACCCCATCATTTCATTTGTATGCCTATGGAAGTTCGTGTAAGTTAATTGGGTTTTTATTCGGGTTTATTAAAATTAATTATAACTAAATAATAAAATATAACGCTAAATAATTTAAATATAATTCTTTGATTGGTTTTTTTGGGACGTGTTCTGTTCAGTTTTATTTGTTTGACATATTAAGATGTCAGTTATTGCAACTGTTTTGACGGAACTTGGATAATTTTTTATTGTATTTTATTTATGGCCAGCACGTGGTTTAGGGAAACGCAGATAAGGTTACCGATCAAGATCATTAGCCCCAAAAACCTCTAGGAAGGTTTTACCTTTATGTGTTTCCGCTTGACGGCTTGAGCTGCCTCATTATCATCATCATTTCAGCCCGGAATTACCCAATGCAGGGTTTAGACTTCCCCTTTTTCTGCCATACTTCCCGGTTCCGTGCGTCTCTCATCCAGGTATTTCCCGCTACTTTGATGATACCAGGTTAAGCTACGCTTGCCGCGGTTGGTCTGTGGATGGGTGACCATTTTTACATACCGAGACCCTTTCGTGCCTCGGAAAGCACGTTAAGCGGTTGGTCCCGGCTGTCATTCGTGGATCTTAGATAGTCGTTACGGGTCGTCAGGACCCCGAAAGTCTGACAACCAGTCTTACCAAGGGGTATCGTACTAACCAGTAACTGGTTTGTGGAGGTCAGATAGGCAGTCGCTCCATCACCATGTAAAATATTGCTATCCAGCTGCATCAGGTTAGACTGGAACCCGACCCCAACAAAGTTGGGAAAAGGCTCGGCAAATGTTGATGTTGTTGTTTTTTGAAGATATCATCAACCCAACGAGCTACCTGCTTGAGTTTATTTTGAGCAGGGCCAATAAAAAAAGTGGTCCTTTAATTTCTGAAGTGAAACATCTGATGCGGCGGGTCAGGCCGGCTGTTGGCATGGTTTTTGGGGTTATGTATCAAAATAATAAAACGGAACCCTTATGGTGAGACTCAGTCTGTCTGTCACAGCTGGATATCTCAAGAACTACTAATGCTATCAAGTTGAAATTTGGAATAGGTAGTTTTAGAGGACGTTTGCCCAAATATTTTGCAAATAAAAAAGAAGTTTTACATTAGTTCCACTATCGGTCAAGAGACGGCGCTGACATAAAACTGCAATGTTCTACACCGCGCAGTGCACAGCGTTAAAATTCTCTGGCGAATATTATAGATAGGCCTTGCCGATGAAAATTTAAAAACATATTATGATGGTACGGAACCCTCGGTGCGCGAGTCCGACTCGCCCTTGCCCGGTTTTTTTTTAATATATATGTGTGATAATTTTCTAAAACCGGTGTTTTTATGTTCCTTTCTAGCGTGAGCGAAGCACGACGATTTCGCATTATCAACTCACAGCACAATTTAGTACTGTCGTTAGTTCGATGCATTCGCTGAAATAATGGTATTGAGTCTGTACATGCAACGTATGTGACTCGCATGAACTTGCTTCGAACCGAATGTGTTACCTAACTCAGGTAAGGTTAGGCACCAATAATGATATAGGTTAGGTAGGGCCTCCAAAAGTTAATTGACATTTTTCCACTTCAACTGTGATTATGATTTAAAATTCTAGTGATCCAAATGTTTGAACAGCTTTAACATTTTTTTTTTGTTTTCAGGATGAGAAATCATCAAATAGGGTTCCACTCCACCCAGAGCGGGAAAGGTCCCGCTCTGGGTGGAGCGGAAGGGAGTGTTTTTTAAGAGGAGAATTGTTTAACTAGGTCAGTTATGACTTGATCTCGTCAGCCTAGCATAGAAAACTATGCTAGGCTGCATCAAAAATGATGTAAGCAAAATATTAAGCTGCTAGGTAGTTCTTTAGCGGTTCTTTAGGATTCTGATTCTATTCTGAAGTCTATATTTTTTCGATGGCTTGGTTCCCAATTAACCTGTCAAAACAAATTTTTTCGACGATGAAAACCAGCTTTTTCAACGGGACCAAAAACCAATAAACATAGCATTATCAGACTATAATGTTCCCACCACGCGGGCCCACTGCGGGGTGATGTGTGATGTCACATGTCTTCGAATTTTTGGTTCTAGGACTCTAGGATATGCCGGTTTCCCCACGATTTTTTCCTTCACCGTTTAAACCCACTGATATCGATCAATTCAGCTGACATCATAAAGAGAATGACTGATATAAATTAACAATAGGCATCACCTACATCTATGTTTAAAATGGTGTTCCATTAAAATTAATGGTATGTCATTCACAAGGTATCTGGTACCTATGTATGTTCAAGCGGTTAGCGGTGTTACTATGTGTGTAGGTCACGGCCGAATGGGGCCTGGGGGGACCAGGCAATCATGGTTATAGTATAGCAGTTTGTTTTACGTGAAGCTAATCTAATAGCTAATGAGTTTTGTCTTGGAACAGTCGAAACGGAACTTCCTCGTTCTGCGATAAGTGAATAACTGCATGTCTGGTTTCGAAAATTGGTTTGTTAAACTGGGTCGAGAGGAGATACCATTTTTGTAGGTGGATACTTGGTCGAACCTTTTTCAACATAAAGCAACGTAGGTAGGTACACATATACTAAACCCATTTCGTCTGTTTTGCAAATCGAATTTTCCAAAAGGGTCCAAAAATAACTTGAACTAAAACTTACTCTTCCAATTCTTTCTGTAACTCGACAAGAATAAAGTATTTCTGTAGCCTGTAGTCTTTGTCGCTGGGAAGAACCAGTTTCTCCACTTCGCTGGTATCACCATCTTGTCTCGCAGCCTCCTCTTGCAGGAACAGCTGGGCCAGTAGCTTGGGATACACCTCGAAGATGTTGCCATCACCGTACCGCTGGAGAGCCACCCACAAAGTGTTCGGGTCATATTTGACCGGCATGGTTTCGACATTTCAGCGTTAGAAAAATTAAGTAGTAAAAAAAGTAGATTCCGGCATCGCGACGAGATTAGTAGGTATTTAAAAAAAAGTTATTTTATTGATATCCGGATCGTAGGACCATTAAAAAGACCACATTTTCAAAAAGAAAACTTAAACAGTTTATTATGTGAGCGCGTGTGTATTTTTATTGGAGGAAAGCTTTCGCCAAGAGCTTCCCGCTTACTGAAAGACAGTCAAGGCAATAGACAACTTCGTAACTTCGTACCAACTTGTTGCGTTGCCTGGTTTATTTATAGGTAGGTACCGATCCGATCACAGCTATCGTTTGATATGCCACCCCACACTGACCTCCATCATACAAGTACTTGTATGATAGAGGTCAGTGTGCCATCCAGATTCGACTTGAGGATCCTTACTGTTTTTTAATAGGTACTCTCCGTCATTAATAAAGCAGGTACCTACTTACCTATAGAATAATATTTATTTTAATTATTTACAGTTAATTAAAACGGTAAATACCAATTACATACATTAATTATACCTAACATAGAAACTATTAATATTACGTTACAATATCTATGTTCAGAAAACAATCTTAATTTTAAATCTGCCTATCAAAAGAAAAAAGGTTGATCACCATAAAAGTACTCTGTGAACAACATTAATGTCAACGTGACAATGGTTTTATCATTATTCCAATAATTCCATTTCAATAAAATCAATAAATATATCTAAAAAAAAAGCAAAATAATGCATTCACGTTAATACAAAAATAAATTTAAAAAAATACAAAAAAAATCCGTAACCATTAATTAGCGTGCTCATAATCTTATCACAGGCAAGTAGCACTGAACGCATTGGCAATGGATATTATGACAAAGGAAGAAAGCTATGCGGACAGAAGACAACTCTTCAAGAATATTTGGGAGACGGCCATGCAGATTGACGAGAAGGATGTTGACAATCTCATGGGCAAACCGAAAGTCATCAAGTATGTATAGATCGTCCAGTTTAAAATTGCGCACCTCATTGCTTGTTCCACAAGAAAATTAAGAAGAACGATGCGCTATTTTAAATTAGACGATCTAGAACTAGCTAGACCCCTCTACTGTAGACAGCACATAAACTCACGCGTTGAATGTGCGGCGCGGGCTCGCAATTCAATCGCTGACATGAGCGGTGTAACGCAGCACAATGCCGCTCACAAACACAACGGCCCCTTAGTCTGGAGCGTGAGCGGCTCGACCTGGAAGCTTCAGACCTGCGGGTCTGTATCCTCAGTGGGGAGCGCCGTCAGTCGACATTTCTGTCGCTGGTCGTCTTCCGCGGGCCTCCTCCAGGAAAAAGTAAGGATCAGCTGTAAGACCTAGCGCGCAGCACGATTTTAGAATTGCGCTGTAAAATATCGCAGAAAGTGCACGCACTGCGATAACAAGTCTGTGGTCATTGCTCAGTATCACCATGGATTCAGTACAAGTACTTAGGAGGGAAAGAAGAAAAAAGAAACAAATCGTCAATACTGGACTCATCCTTTTAGCCAGCCGGGTCAGCGGGATTGTCCGAAAGGGTTACCGCTGGCCCGGAACATAAAGGGCTAAGGAAGGAACACGGGTGGGTTTTAGTCAGTAAGAGTCTGACACTCCCTTTTTGATGATTTCACAACCTGAAAAAAAAAAAACATCCTTTTACAGCGTATAGATTTATTAAGGGTTTCTTTTATCAGAAACACAATTTAATGATTTATTTATTTTTTTATTGATTTGATTTGATTGATCTTCTGCTATATCCCAAAAATTCTATGACTATTCATCAATATCCTGCCCTTATCCAAATTTATTTGGGTTCGACGCACCATGTCTTTTTCTTCCATACTTCTCTATTAGTCGTCATCTCGGTAGTCACCCCCTTTCTAACCATATATTATCATTCACACATTCCATCCATCGTTTCTTTGGTCTTCCCCTACTCTTATAGCCATCGACATCCATGCTCAAAACTCTCCTCACGACATTTTCCTCATTTCTCCGTAACACATGCCCATACCATGACAGCCGATTTCTACACAACTTTTCAGTTACCGATGCCACTTTCAAACTTCCTCTTATGTACTCATTTCTTATTCTTTCCATTCGTGTAACACCACACATCCCTCTTAGCATTCTCATCTCAGCTGCATGCAATTGCCTTTCATTCATGCCTTTTGTGGCTCAACATTCCGATCCACACAAGACAGCAGGTCTAATCATGGTCTTATATTATCTTCCCCTTAAGTTTAAGGGGAATGCGGGAGTCGCAGATTGTTCCCGTGACCTGCCGCCATTTCATCCATCCAGTGTTAATTCTGTGCTTAACCGTCCGATCTACTTCGCCATCGCTTTGCACGAGTTAACCGAGACACCGAAAGTCGGAGCAGACTGGGAGAAGTGCGACATCAAGCGCTATGGCTCCAGAACTGGAGAGACCGCCGAAATCGCAGAACATATTATACTGGGTGTAATTTTGATCACCGTTATCCTCTTAAGGGGTCATTGTACTCATCATTATGAACAACTTTTACTACGGGACCAAACCTGAAATCGCGAAAAAAAAATCAGCTGTTCCCTACATTTTGACGAGTTATGCGAACATAAATGTAGGGAACAGCTGATTTTTTTTTCACGATTTTTGGTTTGGCCCGATAGTAAAAGTTGTTCATAATGATGAGTACAATGACCCCTTAAGAGGATAACGGTGATTAAAATTACACCCTGTATTCGGTTTTGATTCTGCTGATTTTCAAGCCAACATTTTCCAGCTTGTGTTGCCATTTAATCTCCTATCCTGCGCTCTGTACCCCAAAACATGCAGTCAGTCAAATCAGTTGCCTAAGCCAGTGTTCATTAGCTGAACAAAGTCAAAATTCAAACTCTAAGCATTTATTTAAATTAAACCATTTACAGGCACTTTTGAATTGTCAAGAAGTCGGTCAGTCAGAAAATATGAAGCTAGTTGCCCATTTCAAAGCGTAGGTTAGTACCTATGGAGAAGAACGGGCAAGAAACTCCATGGACATTCTTTTAAATTATATTTTTACAAAAATATTAGTTACATCATTAATGTTGAATTTATAATTATATCTGAGAACGATGTAAAAAAGACGTACGCGTTAAAAGCGTCCAGAGTACAGCAAATAGCAATCATAAAATAACAATCTAAAAATAAAATAATTAAAAATAAGCCGAGGCAGCTAAGGGTTGACCCGCCCCAACTGACGGCGCCCGTTCACGAACATGATGCATAGATCAGCACCATTTAGCTCAACCATTTTGAAGGGAGCTAAATGATCCAAAACACACGCCACCGTCAGCGAGACATTTGTGTGAGCATGACATACTATCAGCCGCCAGGGCACATTCAAGTCAATGAAAGACATATTACCCGGTAAATGGTACATAGGGTATAGTACATACATAGAACTCACATCTGTGCTATGTGTGTGAACGGATTATGGAGCATACAAACTTACGATTGTTATACGGATATTTTGGCGTCTGAATGACATTGACAGGGGGCGTTGTTGGTCAACACGGACAAGAGGGCAGCGTTATTATAGTTCCGCTTTTGACCACGCTGCAAAAAAACCTTGTTGGTAGCGTTGTACACTTGCACCTAAATATTTTAATTTGCTTTTCAGAACACTAAGGCTAGACGAAGTGGACAGATGCGTAATAGGTAAGAAGAAGAAGGAAAGAATAAAGAACTTGCGGACAGTCTGCAAGAAAATATTGGACTTCTGCGATCGGCAAGATGCGGATGATATGTTTTTTGAACAGGTTACTTCCTATTAAAATAGAATGGAATTTTAATTAAATATAGATCTGTTTTGTAGCTATCTACCGTGTAGCGTAGGACCCCGGTCCCTAGCTAGATGGACCGACGACTTTAAAAAGGAGGCATATTGGACGTGGAAGCCGGAGAACCGGGTGTTAAGTGGTGCAACTTGAGAGAAGTCTAAGCCCAGGGGATCGATTGATTGATAAGCTATTTGTTTTGTAAACTGTGTTGCAAATTCAAGATGTACAGACGCCAGCACATTAAGCTACTACAATCTGTAAAATTTCTTCAATAGATTTTCAAGTTTATCGCTAAAGCATGAGGTTCAAGGTTGATTGGGAAAATTTTACGGTTTTGGGTAGCTTGATGTGCTGGCGTCTGTACCTACGAAAAATTATCTGTATGCCAATATTATAGTTTACGTACCTAGGTAGCTACCTGTATTTAGCAACTTGGTTTCCCCACACTGTTTATTGTTGAATTATCGGACCAAAATAGTTATAACTGGATTCTGCGCGCGACTTCGTCCGCGTGGAATTTCTTGCTCCCCCAACCCACCCACATCGTATCGCCTGCCCAGGCTATGGCTTCGTTTTCGCTTAGCGTTCTTTCTGACTCTATTTATTCTTTCTGGACTCATAAGGGTCTCAGCGTGAGGGTTTCTCAAAAATTCGACTAACAAATGCAAAAACAATTTTTCAAATCCGACTGGAAGTTCCAGAGATTGGCGTGTTCAAACAAACTCTTCAGCTTTATTATTTAGTATAGAGATAGCCTATGAATTTTATTTCTTGACTAAACTTTACTCAAAAAACTAACTTACGTTAGGTCTCCTCCTACAATTAGATGTTTAGGTTACCAAGATTTTAATAATATTTTTACAGAAACCCAAAGATAACGCAATTGCAGACGGTGAAGCATCGCCAACGCCACAAAATAAATTGGAGCCTAACATTAAGAAAATAAAAACATACCATAGAAGGAAGAAAGCTAAGAGGGTTAAAACTTTTTATGTCCCTAAGAAGTCCTCAAGGCAACAAGCTACGTCTGAAAGAAAGGATGACTATCCCAGAATTTTCACAAATTCATCCAGAAATAATACGCCTACTATGAGGACTAAGTTTAATTTTGTCCAAAAGGCTTCAGTTACACAAAGGAGGGCATTAAAAGTTAAGTCAAATCCAGATGCGGAAGGAAGCAATACACCAAATAAAGGAAGTGCTACTCGCCATAAAGTCCTGAGAAAAAGACGTACCAAACGAAAAAAGTCAACCGCGCCGAACATGACTCCACCAGGGCCCTCAGGTATATATATATAGTCTGGCAAGACCCGTGAAATGAATGTGAATTGTATCTAATGGAAGCGCTATGTTGAAGATATTTAAGCGTTGTGCTTTTTCAGGTGCTTCGAATAATGTACGTTATTTTTCTCCGCCAATAACAGGACGTGTGATAGTAAAACGCATTAGACAATTCCTAACAGAAAATAAAATAGCAGTTACGTCACAAGTTTAGTCCCGGAAACAGGTGGTTCAGTGATACAGTCTTCTCTATGTCTTCAAAATATAATTACTGTTCTTCAAGGAATAAAAAATAATTATCAGAAACAAAATGTATTTTCATTTAAGACTAAACGGAACTAGGTAGTTGAATGCAAGAAACTCCGCTTCCTCCAAGTGCTTTGTAAAATCCTGTGTATCCAGAATAGAAGGATGGAGTTATGTAGGGGGCAGACCGTAGAGTAGGCTTACGCACGCCACCACAGAAAACATGAATATGCTGTACTGTAACTATCTTCACATATACAAAGCTACTGTGGTACTGTTGTTTACCTACCCTCCTGAATTTGAAGACATATATTTTAATCTGTGGTCTAAAATATTAACATTTCCGAACATGAAGATTTCTGAACGGTATCGTAGTGATGCTCATCAATAGTTTGAATTTGAAAATTGAAATAAATAATAGTAAACTCTTAGAGCATTTAACCTATGCTCTAAGTAGTAAACTAAATCATAAATAGTGCCCGGTTGTTGTTTTGGAGTTTTTCTTAGACATTACATTTCTAAACAAAAGTATACTTAAAAGCAATTAAATTACGTATCCGTCTACTGTAGAAGGTAAGAGAATGTCGTCAATTATTACACGAATCATAATGATTTTTATATTGCTTTTGTGATTTTTTTTTATTGTTTCTATTGAAAAGAAGTAATAAACCTTCTGGTAAATCAAATATGCTGGGTACATACTCAGCGACTTTAGTCGCCAGCGACTCGCTGGCCATTTCGAAAACTCATAACCACATATTGCAACATTTGATACAAGCAGATTTTGACAGCCGATTTGGCGCTAGCGATGTCAAACAAAATCTGTGTGGACGACTGGACGACAATGACATGAGAGTTTAAAATCGGTTATGGCTAAAGTATCTGCGCGTGTTTGTCGGTTCTATTATATTTTAGTCGATCGATTATGTCTAGAAATTAGTCGATTAATAAACGCGTTATAAAACAGTAACGTCACCATTATTAAGCAGCTAAATGTAAAAGTCCCTTGTATCGTGTGTTGAGTGAACGCTTCTCTTTCTTTTTCTCTTGAATACAAGGGAATTCAACTGTCAAACTTTATAGAGTATACATTCCTAAAGTTGTCGTATTCTCTTTCGAATGATGCATACAAATTGAATTGACCCAGTAAAATAATAAAATAAAATCGAGCCGAGATTCATCCAAAATTGTATTATGTAGTGAAAATTAAGCAAATAGAGTGTTATCGGGAAGATTCCTTTGGTAAGACAAAGGGCGATATACTGAGAGCCGCTCGTATGCCGCCTACAAGTTTAGATCTAAAGTTTTCGTGTAGTGTTATGTGCTCATCGCTAAACAGTGGTATTATTGTTTTAATTCCCACGCTCGTGTTGTGAATGTTGTAGATACATATTGAAGGAAGTCTGATAATGTCAGACTACGATCTTCAGTTCCAAGCGGATTTGGAGAAGGCCCAGGCTTTAAGTTTAGAAAGTCTGGCTCTGGATCAGTTCCGCAGGCAGAAGCTACAAACTAGCTCAGGTAACTGACGTAACTTTGTTTACTCCGCGAGATTACTGATGATCCAAGGCTTCAGCAAACATTTCACACAATACCTTTCATGTGTTGTGTTAATGATAACGTAATTCGGCATTCACGCCTTAGTATTTCATAACTGTCTACGTGAATGCCTCGAATTAATGTAAACAGGTTAATAATATCAATGCAAAATTAATGACAACAAAACTATTACACTCAAAACTTATTGTTACTTTGATATAAATAGTTTGTGTTCTAAAATTGAATGCACTGCAATGCATTTTCATGAATTTAAAAGGTTAATTTGTTTTTACTACCTAATACTAGTTTGTCGAAGTTTAAAATAGTTAATTCCAAGAAATAAATTACAAAATATGGGAATACTAAAATTAAACTTGAGTACTAATTTGACAACTAAGCTAACTGCAGAATAGTTATAGTTACTATAAACAAAATAATAAACCGAGGTTTCTAATAGAATGTAGCGGTTCACCAACATCAAAACATCTGGCATTTATTATTATAATAAAGTAAACTGTATTCAATAACTTTCAAGTCAATGGCAATTTGTAAGTAAATAACCCCCTGCTAACACATATTTAATGTTCACCATGCTATCATGATTAAAACTAGATAATTTATATTTATTATTGTACCTTATTTCTGCAATGTTTTCCTTAATTTATTATTATTCTCACTTTATTAACTATTAATAGAATAATGTTATTCATTTATTAAGGTAATTAGTAATTATATATTATATGTTACTGCCGGACTATAACTGTATATTTTATTTGACTGCTGCTGAGCATGAGGTCCTGGGTTCGATTCCTGGATCAGGCAAAGTGTAACTGGGTTTTTCCATCTGGAATTTCTCAGTAGCAGCTGGGAGTCTGAATTTGTGCCCGGTTGATTACAATAGGCTCACCCCCTGTTGCATGGTACAGACGCCAGCACATCAAGCTACCCGAAACTGTCAAATTTTCCCAATCAACTTTGAACCTTATGCTTTAGCGATAAAGTTGAAAATCTATTAAAGAAGTTTTGACAGATTGTAGTAGCTCGATGTGCTGGCGTTTGTACTTGAACTTAACTGCAGAAATGTAGATGCACTACACCTCTGCCAATCTCTTTGTGGAATACAGGCATGACATTATGTTATGTATTTTATTTTTAGTATATTGTTCATAACAATCAATTTTACTAATACACAAAGCTACAAAATACAGCAATTGAAGTGACTAACTGAGCTGTTATTGGCACAACGAGATCAATTGAGGCAGTGTAAACAAGAAAAATTAATAAGCATTGTCAGTTCAGCAAAATGTCCGTGAGTACATCAATCAGAAGGGAAGTGAAAGGTCAACGACCTAATAAGTAAATGGGGCATTGATTATACTGAATCATGATAACTGTATCTTCGTAGTATGAGAGTATCACTTAAATGATGTAGAAAATATGAACAATTTGTATTGCAGTTACAAATTGTTTATATTGTACTCCTTTTTTGACTAACAATAATCACCAAATTATTTTGACTTTAATTTCATGGAATGTTATCTCTTTCACTTTGTTATCTGTAACATAAACTATAGATATCTGTAATAATCATTGGTGATTGGCTTATCACCCTGATATTGTCTAGATAATGTGCGCGAGGTGGCCAGTGTTAGTGCTCGAAGGCGCGAGGAGACTGACGGCCCGCCGCCAGCGTTACCGCCGCCGCCGCGGAAATCTCCACGAGGACGTTCGTCCATCTCAGACGGTCCCAGGTGAATAAACCACAAAATGCTTCTATAGAATGTTCGTCTATCTATGGTTCTTGATATGTCAGTTTCATTTATAGTGAATCAGCCAAACCAAAACCAAAAATTCGAAGACATGTGACATCTACCAACGCGCACGGGGCCCGTGTGGTAGATTATAGCCCACTCCCTCTCAAAAAGAGGAGGCCTGTGTCCCAACAGTGGGAACAAAATAGGCTGATTATGGTTATATTGCATCAACATGTTTTGATTAAGGTGGAAGCGCTAAGGTAGCCCGCGAAATTCAAATTTTCTTACGTTTTTTGCAATTTGCTGGTCAGCATTAAGTTGTACGTTGATTAATATATGAATCGCGGCCGTAAGAAATATGTGTTTACAGAATTATAATCATTAAAGTCATCAACAAAACTCTCTAAGACCACGTAAGTCCAAAGAATGATGATTTCATGAAATAGTTATTCTTGAGACTTACGTGGTCTTAGAGAGTTGTGTTGATGACTTTAATGATTATAATTCTGTAAACAGATATTTCTTACGGCCGCGATTCATATATTAATCAACGTACAACTTAATACTGACCAGCAAATTCCAAAAAACCTAAAAAAAATTGAATTTCGCGGGCTACCCTGGCGCTTTCGCCTTAAGTCAATGCATAATTTGTTGTGCTAACATGTTTTGGACCATGTTATTTAGTTATTAATTTTAATGTTGCACATGATCAACCAGATTTTACCAAAAGGTCCTGGGTAGTTGTCACCAGATATGGTGAAGAGGACTATACTAGGCTAAATTATCAAAAAAACTTAAAGCCATATTATGGCTATAATAACAACATTAATGTTTTTTTTTCTTCTGTATTTAACATATTAACTGATAACCGCTGATAATGAAGACCACCAAGATTAGATATTAATATTCATCAATGAATAAGAGCTGCTATCATTAATTAATGTATAAAATACAATTAAATAAATGAATATGTGAAGTAGGTACAGACGCCAGCACATCAAGCTATCCGAAACTGTAAAATTTTCCCAATCATCTTTGAACCTTATGCTTTAGCGATAAAGTTGAGCACATCAAGCTATCCGAAACTGTAAAATTTTCCCAATCATCTTTGAACCTTATGCTTTAGCGATAAAGTTGAAATTCTATTAAAGAAATTTGACAGATTGTAGTAGCTTGATGTGCTGGCGTCTGTACATGTAGTATGACGGAGATGGTGGATGAGCTGAACTTGTTCGACAAAAACTGATCTTTAGCAGCTTTAAACAGAGAGAAGTGGAAAGAGAGTAGGGAAACCTTTGCCCTGAAGTGGGACATCACATCACAGGCTTTTAATAATAATATGAAGTACGATGCGTGCCACGAAAGATGAGACTTGACACACCACGTGGTTTGACTTGCGCAGTACACGATTTTAGGTATCTTTAGCGGTATGTATGAGGTCTGAGTGCGGGACGGGACCGGACATCATAATATGGGCGGCGAAAAGAGCGGGGGAGGCGGGGTCAAGTCTCATCTTTCGTGGTGCGCATTGTACCTAGTGTAAATAGGTAGTTGTGTTAATTATTCTAAAAGTTATGTAAGTAAACAGATAATAAAAGTAAAACAAAAGATCCCAACCATCACTTCTCAAATAATATAATTATTGTTTATCATTTGGCATACACTGTGTGGCCTTGACTATACATGAGGTTAAGAGTTAAATGTCAGTCATTCTGATAAAAAATATAATGTTAACAACATTAAATTATGTTCATTTCATAGATAATGTAAATATTTGTGTCTTTGTAAGTTGTGCGAGTAATTTTATTAGATTTATTCGAGATTTTTGCATACATAATTATTCATTTAGCTGTTTGTGATTTATGAATGCAATACTTAATTTGTATTACACAATACACCTCTCAATTATTTTGCACTGAATGGCACAGTAGCAATATGGTTATTGCAGTGTGACGCATGAAGATAACACCGCTTTAAATTCGTCTGCTATCGTGATTCCGTCTACTAGAACATTCCGTTAAATGAATCCCGACTTAATAAAAATCTTAAATTCACTTACAGAACGCACAGCCTAAACCTCCTACTCTAGAAGTATTAAATGTTGCACAAATGTTCCTTAATAATGAAAGTGAGCACTAAGGAAGGACTTTTGAAAAAGGGGTTAAATTGGGGATGAAAGTTTGTAATTCTTGCCGATGGGGACCCCATCGGGCACGGCTTATGCCTGAATAAAAGCGTGTGTTGTTGGATTTTTCGAAGTTTTTCCTAGTGTTAGTGAAAATGTCTAAAAACCCAGGTTCCCACGGGCGTATTTTTATTGCGTACTGGATTTTCAACACTGCGTAGCGCCGAGAGTTGAAAATTCAACAGTGTGTTTTCTTGACGCACTGAGTTACAGTGCGTGCCACGTAAGAAGAGACTTGACCCCGCCTCCCCCGCCTCTTTCCGCCGCCCCGATGACGCCCGGTCCCGTCCCGCACTCAGACCGCATACCGCTAAAGATACCTAAAATCGTGTACTGCGCATGTCAAACCACGTGGTGTGTCAAGTCTCTTCTTACGTGGCACGCACTGTACGCTCTGTTGAATTCTCAATGCTCGGTCTCGCTCAATACCGAGACAGTTGAAAACCGGGTGCGCGAAAAAAAATCGCTGCGATAAAAATACGCCCGAGCGAACCTGGGCGAATATCTTAGCGGCCCCATGAATGACGGTTATCCAAAGATTTCATAAAACATACAAAACAAAGCAAAACATGATTTCGTATCTTAGTTCCATGAGTAAGCCATATACAATAACATGTACAGACGCCAGCACATCAAGCTACCCGAAACTGTCAAATTTTTCCAATCAACTTTGAACCTTATAATTTAGCGATAAAGTTGTAAATCTATTAAAGAAATTTGACAGATTGTAGTAGCTTGATGTGCTGGAGTCTGTACATTCACATAGTCATACATTTAGTAAGACGCAATTGTTTAAAAAATAACACTATCTAAGTAGGCTAAACACTGCATTTAGTGCAGGTGATATGATCAACATTGACCTACACCTATTTTATTAATCAAAATTATAATCAACTATAATAAACTGATTTTAATAAAATAAAAAGTAATATTACTTATTTAATTTTAATAGCATATTTTTAAAATTGCTTATTGTTAATTTGTGTCCTAAATTTATTATAAGAATACATTTTATACCTCTTGCTGTGCCCTACAGGGTCCATAATTGTACAGACGCCAGCACATCAAGCTACCCGAAACTGTCAAATTTTCCCAATCAACTTTGAACCTTATACTTTAGCGATAAAGTTCAAAATCTATTAAAGAAATTTGACAGATTGTAGTAACTTGATGTGCTGACGTCTGTACATTAGCTTTAAGCCATTGTAACACCTCTACAACATTATGGAACGCAAATAATAGTACATTACTTCAGAGGGAAGAAAGTGACAGTTTCATACCGAGATTATGGCATTTGCGCCACGAGCTTGCGAGGGGCGCAAACCATTTGAGGTATGGAACTGTACTTTATCCTGAGGGATGTATAGTGCTTTTTATTACACCTACGAGGAAAATTATGGACATATAAGTATTGTTGTATCTGCATTTAGATTTTTCCGGCAACAGATTATCAACAACTTTTTGGGCCGTCTCTAATAGTTCTGGCGGTGTGTTAGGGATAACATCATCACTGTCGCTCGAAGTATCCATATTTTACAAAAAACACAAAGATAAATGTGTTTTTGCGAAAATGCGCGGGCTTTTCCATTTTTTATTCGCCCGTTTCTGGAGTAGGCTAAGATCATAAGGTCATGCAGCCACTTCTTCCGTGATTCCACGCGTTTTATATACAAAAATAATTTCGTTTTTAATTTTCTGTATGCACCAAGGAGGTTGGTAACTGGTAAAAAAAAACTGTATGTGGCCAGTAACAATTTACTTGAAATTTAATTAGTAGACAGTTAAAATCTCTTGGCAGTATGACTGCTGACAAATTAAAAAAAAAGAAAAACCGGGTATGTAATGGAATTTCATACATTTTTCCCACCCTTGGGTCGAAAGGATTTTCATACAAACTTCCATACCTTGGGATGAAAGGATTTGAAGGGCGGGATAAAGGCGTTTCTTCCCTCTAATTGGTATAATTAGTATGTATTTTCAGAGCAGGTGTGATAAAAATAAATATATATATGAATGAATGAATAAAAACAAATGAATTTCAACTATAAAATCGTAACAGTAAAATCACAAGCACTATTCGAAATTTCGAATTCAAATCTTTATTGCATAACACAATGTGTTACTATGTAACTTTACGTCGTTATACTTTGGGGATCGGTTTGTTTTTCTCCATGTTACACAGGTTTTTATAACCCATCTAGGAGAGCATTGCTCACCCACACGATTTTATACCAGAAAAAAATGTAACGGGTGTGCAATCTGTTACCATGAATTCTATAATTTTCTTATAAAAAAAACTTGAACAATTACCTGTGTATTTTGTGAATCGTCTTATAAACAAAACACGCGCGGTACCGGCTACGCCCATCCGCCTTACGAATTTTCGATCAGGTCACGTGTCCTGACGCGAGCTTAACATTTCATTTTCATTTATTTATTCTTAAACAATTTACATTGTGTCGAACATTACATATTAAATACTAAAAAAAAAAAATCATCATGTGCAGAAACAACACCAAATTAAATGTTAAACAAAATTATCACATGCAGAAACAAAACATATAAAACGAACAATACAATAAAAAAGCCTAATTAAAGTTGATTTGAAATGTCCAGTTCCAGAGTCAATTCGTATACCTAAAATATGTCACCCAATATATAATATCTAATGTCAATGCAGGTATAATGTCAAAATAGTGTCAAAAATTCTAGAAGTACAAAATTTATCAAGGTCCTAGTGATGAGCAACATTTAATTTAAAACTTGTTCACTGCTATTATTATAAGTGACTACTTTGTCATAAAATCTGACACAGAGTATAAACATTTTTCCAACAAGAAGGCTTTCAATTTAGTTTTAAAACATTTTTTACCCATTACAAAAAAAGTGTACAACGCCACTAAAGAAGTTTTCACTTCAAAAATCGGCTGTGTCAAAGAAAAGTGAAACCTACGCGGTCAAAATGTATGGAACAACAATTTTTTTTTTACCGGTGAAACAATTCTACCTAGGGGCCTAGATTCTAGACCCCTAGTGTTTCTAGACTCTAGAATCACACACTGAATTTATGGTTACAATTTGCGTACTGGTTATTTTTTTTTCCTTTAAAGTACTTACTTATTTTTTTAAACTATAACATACTATTAACATGTACAACTTAGTTTTAGTAAAAAAATATTGTTATTATTATTAAATCGTCACCTACCTGATGCCCGTCGGCTTGCAAGCTAGCCAAGTCACTGGCAACAACACTGATGCTCATATATTTTTGTCTCGATTCGTCAGATCAACTGGAACCAGTCCAACGAGGGATGAGAGCAGCGACTTGATATCATTCTCGAGCCCTACAAGCAAACATGCGCCGAAGGAACCACACGTGAAGCTAAAGGAGTATATCGAACAGATAAATAAGTGAGTACAGTACAGTTTAGTTTGTACTTTGTACAGTTTCTATATTTATTATGTCTGTAATTTATACGGTGTACATAATAAAGAGCATTCTATTCTATCATATTAAAAAGACATTACTATTATTTATTATATTTACATCCATTATTTTTAATTGCCTGTATATAATTTGTAATATCTTGATTTAAAAGTGTCCATGGAGTTTCTTGCCCGTTCTTCTCCATAGAGATCTACGTTTTGGAATGGGCAACTAGCTTCCACATTCTGACTAACTGACAGACTATTTAATTTTGACAATTCAAAAGTGCCTGTACAAGGTTTAATTGAAATAAATGCTTTGAGTTTGAGTTTATTTTTATGCGTCATGTTTGCCGCAAATAAACGTTTTATCTTTCTTTCTTTCTATTACTTTAATTGGATTTGACATGACCTTTTATTAGATTGAGTTTTCTAAGATCATTCGGTTCTTGTGTAGCCCATGGGTATAATGGATTTGTAAATAGTGCATGAATGATTGAGATAAAAAATTGAAATTAGTGTGTAATAACAGTGTATTGTTTTACTTCGTTCAATATACCAATGTATATTGTGTGCTATGGACGCTAACATTAATAAGTAAGATGATGATGAGCACCTTCATTGCGTGACATACTATCAGTCTCAATCTGAATCATTTTGAAAGATATTGCTAATCCATTGCTTCATTTGTTTGAAAAGTTGTCTGCTCAGCATCGTAAATAACGCAATGAATGCTGTTGAACTGTCAAAATGAAAGCTATTGCTACTGTTAGTGTGTTACGCAATTACCCCGCTGGTCGCACATTTTAGTAGGAAGTTTTGGTGGGTGGTGACAGGTGGTATCTGAGTCCTCTAACTACTACCTTCTATTGTGATTTAACCACAATAGAAGGTAGTATGTAGTTTACTTTCCCCAAAAACTATGAATGAAGTGTTTTTAAGAAAAAACGTGTCATTGAATATTTTCATAATGGGCCTAAATTGAAATTGTTAATAATGGTTACATTGTTATCCCAAACATACAGTATGTTAACTAACAGAGGGCGTTCCCGTTAACCCGCAATAGTATAGCATCCATACATGCTAAAAAAAATATTACCATTCGAAAATAAAATGTTTTTATTTTTTTTATATTAAAATATTCACAAAAAATCGTAAATTGATACTCTATTTATTTAATTAATTCTAATTTATTTAATTAAATAAATTCCGAAATTGCTGTCCTTCAAGTAAGCGTGTACAGAGTATCAATGTGTGTGTGTGTCTTTAACGTATCAATTTACGATTTTTAGTGAATATTTTAATATAAAAAAAATAAAAACATTTTATTTTCGAATGGTAATATTTTTTTTAGCATGTATGGAGGCTATACTATTGCGGGTTAACGGGAACGCCCTCTGTTAGTTAACATACTGTATATTTAAGGAATAATCACTTTAGCGTCAATCATTGCTATGTAAGAGGTAATTACTGCTATTGTTCAACGTAATGCCTAACAATTTGTTCCGTTTCCCAGGTTAGGACAGCAGACTGACGAGCTAGCATTAAACACGACTGAGCCGGCCGTCACAATGAACAATCAGCCTTATAATCAGCGGCCGGGCTATTACGCTCCGTCGTACGGGTATAACTACCAGCCGCCGTACAATGCGATTCCTCCGTATCCCATGGGGCCGTACGCCATGCCTACGCCAATGCCCACACCGATGCCCACATCGGCGCCGCCGACATCAATGCCGGCCCCAATGCCCAACTACGCGTATTACGCGGCCCCCATTGGTGTACCACCAGACACTCCGCCAACTTTCGTGCCTGTAAACCCGCCGATGTATCCCGTACAGTACAGTCAGACGCGAATGGCGTCGCCATCACCGTACGCATACCCGGCTCCGCCTGCATACAACTACAGCACAACAAACATGATCTCGCGAACTCCGAGACCGATGACTATGTACCCGCAGCTGAATCAAATGCATTTGTACCCTCCTTTGCCGAAGAATCCGGTGAATCCTGTGAATAATAGTGTGAATAATAATGTTGTGAAGAACAATAACAGTGTGAACCAGACGGTGGTCAAGACGGAGCCTATCAAGGACAGCGTCGAAAGCAATAGTTCTAGGAAGTTATCGGAAGCTAGCATTGCAGTGAGTGTAATATTTTATTCTTCTTCTATCATTTCATTGAACTGCAAACTATAATAGATTCATGTCATAGTAAAACGTTAAGGCAGTGAGCTAGGTGGAGCCTGTCTGCCTAGGTCCAAGATACGCCTGGCGACCATTTCTATGTCATCCCTGTTCGCTAGTCCCATTGAATGCACTCTAACCTCTAATAGTATAGTTAAAACTAGTTGTGCCCGCGACTTCGTTCGCGTGCACGAGATCGAAGTCGTAAAACGTCGGAAAACAATAATAGATTTCATAGTTTTTTTTTGCGTGGTACCCTAATTCTTTTTGTAAAATAAAAGTAGTTACTCCTTATGACATCAGCTATCTGCCAGTGAAAGTCTTGTCAACATCGGGCCAGCCGTTTCGGAGATTAGCCGGAACAAACAGACAGATAAAATTAAACAAAATAGTTTATTTGTTATGTAAAGTATGTATATACTTTCATATGAATTTTGTAAGAAGCTGTTATTTTGAAATTACAAACAGACACTTCAATTTTATTTATTTGTATAGATGACACGATCAATAGAATTCTTCTAATTATTTGATATATCGGATAAATAACTAAAACAGTATGGCAAATAATATCAGAAGTGATTACAAATTTTAGTATAATTAATTGTAATTCTGAATTGCGTTTCACTTTATTTATTTGCGAGTTGTATCCTGTATGTAAACAATTTTGCCGGCTTTGCTGATAACGATATTTAACGTCAGTAGTTGATTAATTGTTTTCCTGACAAAGGATGAGAGATACTATTTTGTGTGAAATGACGTTAGAATGTTTGGCTTTTGGGCCTTGATATACATATGATGAAATCAGCCGATCGATTCTGTAAAAATCTCACCGTGAAAACTTAGGTGAAGTGAGTTTGTTTTTGCTAAGAATTGACACTATTGACAGCTCACTCCACGCTCACATCACCTAAGTTTTCACGGTAAGATGGTTACAGAATCGCACTGCTGATCCTTTCAAACGGGGTGAATAGGGATGCAGGGGTGAATCGGGACGAAACGTTATGTATCACTAATGCAGCAAAAAAATAAACAGTTGAATAGTCAGAACTCTGTGTATGATATCAATTTCTATTTTTCCAATGTTGGCAAATCATTGGGTGAATAAATATCGCGAGCACAAGAACGGTAACAGCAAAATTCCATGAGCATAATCTTGATTCTCTTGTACTTTTTCACACTGATGAAGATCAAGTTATGAGCCTGATAGCTACACTAATTTATAAATTAATGTTCTGTAGGTTGGTATAATTTGTCAAATCGTTTATTGAAAGATCGTAAAGATAATCTTGTGCTACACTTAACCTACATCTTTGTATATCTATATACTAATAATAAAGCCAAAGAGTTTATTTGTTTGAACGCGCTAATCTCTGGAACTACCAGCCAGATTAAAAAAAAAATATTTTTGCATTTGATAGCCCAATTCTTGAGGAAGGCTATATATAGGCTATTTAACGTCACGCAAGGTCTCGGGTCGATGGAACAAGAAATTTCACGCGGTCGAAGTCACGGGCAGAAGTTAGTTTTTAGGGTCCCGTACCCAAAGGGTAAAAACGGGACCCTAGTACTAAGACTCCACTGTCCGTCTGTATGTCTGTCTGTCACCAGGCTGTATCTCATGAACCGTGATAGCTAGACACTTGAAATTTTCACAGATGATGTATTTCTGTTGCTGCTGTAACAACAAATAATAAAAATAAAATAAAGTTAAAATTTAAAGGAGTATAAAAGAAACGTTTTTTTATGCCTTGTGGTACGGAACCCCTTAGTGTGGAGTCCGACTCGCACTTGGCCGGTTTTTGTTAATGTGTCCTGAAAATAACAGCTTTCCCAGAGACCTTAAATAAAACATCTCAGATCCGACCAGATCCCAAGAGTGGGGCTAGACCGTATCGAATACTATAGGCCGATTTCAATATTTCCTTCGCTATCAAATATTATGTAAAAATCCACCGATCACGCAGCAATTTAACGGGTTTTCTAACCACAAATCCGGATAAATATAATAAATCCCCGAATGAATCCCGAATATTTGTCCTTAATGTTTCCCCTATATGAGTCTTCGCTCGAATTAAAAATTTTAAATTAGAATTTTTCAATATTTTTAGATTTAGCTATGGCCTTCGATACGGTTTCTATTCCAATCCTTGTAAAAAAAATGGGAGAATATTGGCATTCGGGGGAAACAGCTTGACCTTTTGACCGAATATCTAACCGACAGAACTCGGTGGGTCCCTACGCTAGTACTGATCGCCAGTGACCTATGGCGTACTGCAAGGTAGCATTCTTTGGCGTACTCTTTTTCTCGTGTACATAAAAGGGAAAAAGAGTAGGATCTTTTATAAACTCAATTATGTAGTAGAAATTTTTTTTCATACGCAGATGACACTGCTCTCATTTTCGCTGCTAAAACATGGAATGAGACTTATATGTTAGGCCAAAAGGATTTGATTTGGCAAAGAGGTGGCTTTATGAAAATGTACTTACCTTAAACGTTGAAAAAACGATGTACAGACGCCAGCCCATCAAGCTACCCGAAACTGTCAAATTTTCCCAATCAACTTTAAACCTTATGCTTTAGCGATAAAGTTGAAAATCTATTATAAATTTGACAGATTGTAGTAGCTTGATGTGCTGGCGTCTGTACATGACCTTTTCGATCCATACTTCTTCATATGCGAATATAAATCTAATCGCACACAATTGCTTCTTTGAGTCTTTGAATGTGATGGTCCGGTAGAGACCGTCAAATCCCGATAAGGCCGCCAATAGTTTTATTTTTGTTATTTACAGTGCTTTTCAAAATTGCCAACCGAACTACAAATAGGGGTCCATAAAGGGACGAAATCAGAGATGCTATAAACTGTGTTTATGTATTTTTCAGTCAAACGAAGCCTCAGACACAGTAGGTAGCCTGCCGAAGTCAATGAACCTCATCGACTTCGGACGCAACTCGTCTGCGCCAGGTAGCGTAAGAGTCAGTGTGCTTGAAGCCTTTGATCCACTACTAACTGAGAAAAATAATATTGGTGAGTGGTTTGTGTTTCATTTCATATGGACTTGGAAGCGAGGTTTGAGAACGAACTGGTTTCTGAAAGCAAGTCAATTCTAGTGTAAATATCATGGCAGATCGGTGGATGGGTGGCAGGTCGATTTAAAATACCAACAACGAAATCTGCAGGTGTTAAATTAAACTATCTGGCGAAACTTCACAGGCAAGGTTTCTCTTTAGAACCGTGTTTTAATCATTTTGAAATTACGAATTTCACATTGTTAAAATTCTAATTACAAAAATTGACTTTAGAACCGAGTCTAAATTGCTAATTTTGTATCAGTAACTCTGGTTCAGTTGGAATAAAGATTAAACAATGGCTAGATGATTTAAACTTCGGACTAAAGTTAGAACTCTTAATGAGACTGATAAAGCTCGTCAGATAATTTAATTTGACCTTATTGAAGATCAGATGGGCTTTCAGATACCGGTTGAGTATACGCATTGTTTACAGTATAGGTTACAAAAACACCGAAAATATAAGCAATGTGAACACAGCATTAGTTCAATAGATTATTATTGTAAGAAACTTCGAAAATTATCATCTTTACTTTGTGTTAAACAATGTTTATTTTAAAATATCAATGTAGAAACGTGATGTATTTGAAAATAATAGTGCATTATAAGCAAACGTGTTATCCAGTTTAAATTCTTATTTGTAAAATGTATTTTTTAAGTCTACTGCTCCAGATTGTATCTTAGCAGTCATTTGTAAGTATTAAAAATGTTCTCAATTCTAAGTCCATGCTCATTATCCATCTGTAATTTTCAAAGATTTATATCGTTAGATTCGCCCGACTGCGTCCAAAGATGGACGTTTCTGTTTAATTGACATTTGAATAGTATTAGTCTCGCTCACTCGTACTGAAATTTGTATCCTAACACTTCCTGCTTTTTTCTTCACTTCTTTTGCGGGATTTGTGACTTCACTCTTCCGAGTGAACTCACATAATATCATGGAACGAAAAAAGAAGTGTATGTGTGAAAACAAAAGTGACACATTTTCGCGCGACCAAAGTACGGCGAGGACAAATTTAACGATTTAAATCTGGGATTTACAATCCTATACAATATTCACTATGTTCGACACTCCTGCACGTGTTTGTGTCACCCGGTTCGATTTATAAATATCATTTTATTCCTAATTTCAAACATTGCATTTGTGACTGGTTTCTAATATTGTGTGGAAGAATGTTCTAATTTCTAAATCAATACACTGGACTGACTGTTATGAAGGTTGCACCTATTTATTAGGTATTTGTTATTATTCTTTAATGGTCTTCAGTGCATTGTTGATACTATGTCAAAATATTGGAATAAACTTTTTATCGTGTGGGGATCTTCAATAATAAGGAGACTATTTAAAACTAGAGTCTCAGATTTCCATGCATACAGCACTATGGCTGCGAAGACAGACACTTTGTAGACCTGGATGAAGACACTTGGATTCAATTATTGGGCTTATTTTAAGGGACAATCGTTACAATAGGAGTGGAGTGTGTAACTAATATGGAAAACTTTGTCAAAACTGCATTTATAGTAACTTTTGGGTGATTTTTAAATGAGTTCTTTGTATTTTATATTTTGCATTTAAAACGCTAAAAGGGCTAGTAAATTGACCTAATGCTAGCAAAGTTGCCTGTCGAAATAAAGATAAAAAAATCTCTTCATAACCTTTCGGGCGTAACTTAACCCTCTTTAAAACAACAGAACATGCAGCAGTTTCAAGCGAGGGTTCAAGCAGTGTGTATGAAGAGTACGACCCACTGGACTTTCTGTACGGAGAGACAGAGATGCGAGATGCGGCAGTGTACGCGACCATTAACAAGAAGGATACACTGCCCTCTCCACCGCCCAAGTCCATACCTACTGTGCCGGCTGTTGCGTTGAGGTCTACCACTGTAAGTAATATCCAGTGGCGGACTAACAGGGGGGCGGAAGGGGCGGCCCGCCCAGGGCCTCCGGTCTTGGGGGGCCCCCAAATGCCTCCGCGTTCCCCTGATAAAATCCTAAACAAGACTAAAAATGTGCCTAAGCACATTTTTAGTATATCGTCAAATCAATAATGAGGCTTAGTTTAGCTATCTTTTATAAAAGTTTCTTATTTATCTCATTATTTTATTGAAAAGGATTCAACCATCTGGTTCTCAGAAAAGGATCCAAAAAAAACGAAGACTGAAGAGGCAAAATCGCTTGCTGAATCTTTATCCAATTACTTTTCGAATTCTAAAGAGAAGAAAAGTGGCGTTGCCGACGAAATTAACGAATTAAACATAAACACTTATTTATACATACAAATGTGAACTGAATATAAAGCTTGTAAAACTACATTTTTTTTAAAGCTGGGGGGCCTCATTCAGCTTTGCCGCCCCGGGCCTCTGACGGGCTTAGTCCGCCACTGGTAATATCATCTAATTTAGTTAGTGAAGAGTAAAAACTGAGACTAGATCTATGTAAATTACTATGTAAATCCTTGGAAGCCCAGCTTCCCCTGAAAGTATCGTAGAAATCTGCTTGAATAAAGGCGCAATTTTATTTGGGGCTAGTGGCTAAGTAATAATAGCCGCACGGGTCGATCGATCTGGTTAAGCTATGCTTGCCGCGGTAGGGAATGGATGGGTGACCATTACAAACTAAGACCAGTCCGTGCCTTGGAAAGCATATTAGGCCTTTGGTCCCGGCTGTCATTCGTGGATCTTTGACAGTCGTTACGGGTCGTTAGAAGTCCGAAATTTTTGATAACCAGTCTTACCAAGGGCTATGGTTTTACCCCGTAACTGGGTTGTGGAGGTTAGATGGCAGTTGCTCTATGTAAAATACTGGTACTCAGTTGCATCCGGTTAGACTGGAAGCCGACCCCGACATTGTTGGGGAAAGGCTAGGCAGAGCCTTACCGAGACTTCTAGAGCCTTGGCGAATTTTAACGAAGCTGAGCGATTTTTGTAAACCAATGTGGCTTTGAAGTTAATTTTTCCCGTTTCAGAATAAGCTTTACGACTCCATAGTCAAAACGAGAACAAGAAATTATGATAGCGAACACAATGCTTTCCTCAAAATGGTTCTAGATGTTAGAAGTAAGTGTATGCTTTTACTTTTACCTCTAGTGAAATTCTGACCCTTGCGTGTAACAATACCTTTATAAAGATGGGCAGTTTATTAAGGTGCTTGTTGAAGTTAGATTAAGATGATGCGACAGCAAGACTTTAAAGTTCTCTACATAAAGGGTACACGCAGGTCCAGTTCTTTTTTTTTTGGTGACATTAAATAGATTTTACTTAGACATTTTACGCATGTTTTATCCGGGCTGTCTTTTGTTTTAATTTTATTAATGTAGTTCTTTTGTTTTTATGTTTTTTTTTTACCTCGGCGAAGGAAAACATCTTGTCGCAACCTGGGTCTGGAATCGCGACCCCTCTTGAGTAAGCCTGCTGATCAATGCTCATGCTTTCTCTGTATGAGGAGGCCTTTGTCCTGCAGTGGAATAATAATAGGCTGGTATTCATTGATATATAAAAAACCCAAGATGCACACTCAACGTCTCAAAACCGTCCGCATAAAAAGAGTGCACAATTCTAAATTGTGCGCTCATTTCAAATAGTGTCGCGTCGCTCGCGTCTAGGTAAGCACGTCAAAAATGCCGAAGTGTTCTTTGAAAAATTGTGAAAATATTACGTCAAGAAGGCTAAAAAAGGATGGGATATCGTATTTTCGATAAGTAAAAGAGTTTATTGATTAGTTTTTGTTGTTCTTATGACTGAATATAGGAAGAATTAAGTGATTTTGATTTAATTTGTCTTAAAACTTCATTCAACGGTCAAAGTATAATACGGCAAATTTCAATGGCCGCTTTTTTAGTGTCGGAACAATATATTATAGCTACCTTTTTATTTTAGTCGCATAATAAAAATGACCCTGTTCTTATTTAATGGAGTCGATTTTTTTTTATTATGTTTATTTTTTTTATTAATAAATTTTATGTAGTTTCGACCTTTTTGTGTTGAGGTAGTCAATTATACGATTTAAAAAAAAAAAATCGTATATCTATATCGATTCATTATGGGATAATTTATGGGTTCGCGACATGCGGCCTGCTAGTGACAGAAGTGTCGCGTCTGTGAGTAATGCTTTGGCGCAATATGTCTCATTAAAAACTTTTAATGTTTATATTTTAGTTGTCCTCGTGACCCAATACGATGCAGAGAATGGAGATCAATTGTCAGTCAACAAAGGTGTGAAGATTATTTAAAGCCGAATAAAAAAGAACTATAATCTATAAACTATAATATCTTTTTTAATAACAAATTATTAAAAAAGATATTATAGTTTATAGATTATAGTTTTTCGTCGAATCGAAATCGTTTATTGAAATTTTTGGTTCAAAAGGTATTCAAAAATACCTTTTGAACCAAAAATTTCAATAAACGATTTTAACAGTTAATGTTTGTTTCATTGATATACACAAATGTTCTAACCAAAAACATATTTACGCTCAGATAAGAGTATAATTATGTGTTTAGAACACAATTTAACAAACTTTTATAATACTAACACTACTTATGAAAAAAAAAAGTATTAAAATATGAAATATTCGTCTCCACTCAATGCCTTGTCCTACTGACCAACGTCGGTCGTAAAATTTTATTGCTTTTCGCACACTGCATTGTAAAAACAACTTTAAACAATTCGCGTAAGGTTGAATTTACAAAAACTTATGCTTATAGCATAACTATAAGTACATACTACGTAGGTATTAGTGTTCGGCGACAGTTTCGAGCGTTACTTTTCTTCGAGACTGTGCATCTAGGGTTTTTATATATCAATGCTGGTATTACTATTATTATTGTTTTTCCAGAAAGATTCACTTATATGGATGAAAAGACGAACCCCGGCCACGTGATAGCGGCGCGGTCGGGCGGCAAGTACCCACCGCACACCAGCATCAAGATTCTAGTCCACCACGCTCACTCCAATGAACCCATCACCTTTACCTCCGATGGTAAGCGAAAATCTACTTAGTTCCGTCGCCTTAAAGTCCATTATTATGTTATACCATACAGTAAAGTAAACCTAGGCAACCAAACCTAAGCGTGTCAATGGCAAACTAAATTGATTCGACCCAGAATTTGACTGTATGAGTTTGGCGCCAGCGTTCATCAGTTCCGTGCAGGCACTAGGAGACGCAGACAGACAGACCTATTTGTCAGTTTTTCGTTCTCAAGAATATCCTATGCTTGATGGACGAGTTCAGTTCAAGAGTTCAGCAGATTTTTTTCTATAATCTCGTTTTGTTTACAATTGATATTGATCCCTCATGCTTTTATAATTAATTTTACTATAATTATACTTACGTTTCCGTCTTTGGTTTTCAGTGGAATCGACAGTGGAACATGTGATATTAACTGTAGTGTGTTCTCTTGATGAGGACATTAGAGAAGATATGTCTGAATATATGTTGCGGGTAAGACTTAAATTTTTGTTCATCTAATATTTTGCCGATCTACTACTTTCCGCTGTCTGTTGCTTCTGAATTGAACTTTCCCACATTTAATGATTACTAACATGGACTGTAAAATACAGAAGATTAAATAAAAAAAATCCTATGAATCGCTACAGGTTTGTCAAACTCAAACTCAAAGCATTTATTTTAATTAAATTATTGACAGGCACTTTTGATTTGTCAAAGGGTCTGTCAGTTAGTTGAAAGTAGTTGCCCATTCCAAAACGTAGATCTCTAAGGAGAAGAATGGGCAAGAAAGGATACATTTCTTTTCGTATTTTCCAGGTATGGGGAGCAAAAGAATACCTAACACCCGGCAGTTGCCTTAGTGAATACGATTATATAAGGGAATGCGTGCGTCTAGAGAAAGATGTCACGCTAAGTTTGACCGAGGGCAAAGACAACGTGCTAGCACGAACTGAGCGTGACGACGCAAGAGACGCTCATTTGTCGCTTGACGATCTGCTGCCGTGTCACGGCGCCACGCCGCAGCTGTCATTCGATAACCTGTCTATATTGTTAGGTAAGTTACCTTATGTAGATGTTTGAAAATAGACTATATCCTTTCGAAAAAAACCTAGTTTCAACCGTCTGTTGACATCCAGAAGAAATATGCCCCATTGCAAGGTAGTCTGATTTTCGTACACAGGAATAAAGACCATTGATCCCTTTGTGTTGTTGATTTTAAACAAGCAATACCAGAGAGGCAATTGCCGTAATTTTAAGAATGTTCACAGTCTGATCTCAGTTTCAATCTGTCATAAATACCTCTAATTTCACTACATTTTTGACATGTTCTTGAGATTGATTGTCGCAGAGATGAGATTATTTTTAATTACGGGAATGGTCTTCTGACTTCTTTGTCGCCGTCTGGTCGCAAAAACGTGCCTGTTACGTACGGAAAACATTTGCAATAAATCAGTGATTGAGACCTCGCCACAACGACCTTACGCATATTTGCATTTTTCTATCAAATTAAATAAGTACATCAATAAAAAAAATGAGAGGTAAAAGTAGTCTCGCTTACCACCGAAACCGTAAAGCTCACGTTTGCTTGGCAAACATTTTCGCCCGCACATTGCGCGCGCGCGTGAGTTCAGTTCGTCTTCAGCACTCGTATAGCGCGCATGTCGCGCATGCCAAACGCCCAATCCGCGAACGCGATCTTTTTGCATGAGATGTCGCCGCTGCGAGGTCTCACACTTTGGTCAAACTGAAGTTACTGTTTCATTTACCCGACTAATCGCGTACTTGCGTGCTGTGCGCAACATTAAGTGGTCCTTCTTGCCGGATCTTGGATCTCGGCCACGTGTTTTAGTCGGACTAAAAAACCTGTGTGCAGGGATGTCGCTGCTTCACACACCCCCGAAGGGTGTTAAAACACGTAGTAAACGTGCAACGGAGCAGCCGACTACGAAAAGTGAACAGTTTCCAGTAAAATCAGTGAAAAGTGATAAAACCGCGAGTTCGTCGGCGGCGGCCCGTAAAAGGCTAGAGTATGAAGCGGCTCAACTTCAAGCACAAATCGACCTCGATTTAGCACAAAAAGAGCACGATTTAGCACAAAAAGAGCACGATTTAGCACAAAAACGCGCTCAAATTCAGAAGGACTTACTTTCGAAAAAACTAGAAGTCGATTTATCAGACTTACAAGAAGAGGATCACGGCTCGGTCTCGAAAAGTTCGAGAATCGTCGAGTCGTGGTTCAATAAGCAAGATGGCGTCGTCGCCTCCATCGCTAAAAGCGATTACGCAGAAAATGTCTGTGCACTAAATTCGATGCCGATGTTTAATAAAACGTTGAACCATACGGAGCAGCAACAGGACTTCGTCAGCAAGCGCCCGCCGTGTGGCGACAGCATCAGCCAGTTGACGGAGGCGTTGCACCAAGTACTTACCCAAAGTAACGTTCGTGATAACAACAGAGAACTCCTTGCGCGCCTAGCAACCTCGAAAGATTTACCAGTGTTCGACGGTGACCCTATGCAGTGGCTGCAGTTCAAGGAGTCGTATAAAGAGTCGTCACACATGTGCAGTTATAGCGAAGCAGAAAACATTTGGCGGTTGCGAAAGTGCCTACGTGGTGACGCGAAAGAAGCCGTGTCATCACTCCTCATCGGCAACACAACACCGCAATCCATAATTGACACATTAGAACTACGATTCGGTAGACCCGAGTGTTTAATTCATAAAATATTAACACAACTAAAGAAAATTCACCCACTCCCAATCGCATACCACACGGAAATAGTGAATTTTTCAACAAAAGTGAAGAACTACGTCACAGCTGTTAAAGCTATTAAGTTGCAGGAATACCTACAAAGTCCGGAAACGACGTCTATAATACTCTCAAAGTTACCGCCCGCCCTTATCAATAAATGGGCCGAGTATACCTACGAGAGACAAGATAGTTCTACACCCAAACTGGAAATACTATCAGAGTTTCTGTATAGAGAAGCTACTATCGTCGCAACCTCAGGCGTGAGCTACATATTCAGTCAGAACGACGTAAGAAAGAAATACGAAAACATTAATACAAAAACTCATTCAGTACTAGCGTGCACTACTACTTACGACAATAAATGATGCCCGTGACTACCGCAGGACCACCAACGCCAATCGCTTCCATATTTGGCAAATAATTAGTGCTCAATTGGTACTAATTAGTACTCGAACAACAGAATTGGTACCTTAGTAGTTTTCGAGAAAATCGACTTTGAAGGTGGTCCTGCGGTAGTCACGCTCCTTTCAGCAGGACCACCATGAGCGCCGAAAAAGGGCCCACGCTACAGCTATTCTAAGTATACAAATAATTAGTACCCATAAATGTGATATATTTCGTAAAAAAACAGAACTGTAATATTTGTATTTACCGAGAAATCAACGATGTTAACTTTCTCGCAATTGTTCAGCAGGACCACGATTTTGAATGTTGATTCCAAGTTAGAGAAGCTTGTCGCTTTCCTCAAACCTACATAGAAAATTAGTACCCTGTAAGATAAAATTAGTACCCAAAATTCAAAATTAAAACTTCAGTAGTTTACGAGATATACCATGCCATAGGTGGGGTGGCGGTAGTCACGGTGCCAAATTTTCATTTCAAGATTTCCCTATTAAAAACTCTGTGATTTCTTCCCAAATTTATACAAAAATTAGTACTCCTAAAGAAGTTAAAGCGACTAAAAATCCTGATTCCTAAGTGTTGTATTTTAAGAGAAATTAGCTTTCATTACTTTTCCATACTAAATCTCCGCGTATAATCCGACCAAATTAAGTTGTCAATGGTGCCAATTCCCTTGTTCACAAACTAAACTAAATTTGAGTTCAGTGCATCTTTATCTTTCTGTTTCATTATGAAAAGGACAGACAATAAATTTTAGTTTAGTCCTGTCAAAGTAATCAGCGCCTGACACTACTCAATACAAGTTTAGACGTGATTAAAAACGCCTACTAAAGTAACGTCTATTTACGTCAGACGCTGATCAATTTGATAGGACTAAACTAAAACTTATCTTTTGTCCTTTTTTTAATGAAATAAAAAGAAAAAGATGCACTGAACTTAAATTTAGTTTAGTTTGTGAACAAGGGAATCGGCAACAATGGTGGTATTGAGCTGTTCCACTCGTGCACATAAATTTATCGATGTCGGAATAGTATTAACAACAGTTCAATATCTAAATTTTTATACAAACTGTGTATACATATGTGTGTGTGTGTACATATTGAGAAATAAAATAACCTATCGCTACTCATGGCCTGTGATACCTTTGTTATTGACGTGGGCAGGTAGGTAAGTACTCGAATAATTATTTTTCTGTAGGTTTTGTAAGTAGGTACCTACCTTCTGTATTTTTGTAAATGAATATCATTAACGAGCGATAGGCATTTCGTATTTATTTCTTTCCTACTAATTTACCGTTGCTGCAAGCAGTAAGTACCTAGCAGTAAGTACCTCAGTATTAAAAACCTAATTTACCATGTTGCTAATAACGTAAGTATAAAAGGATTACAAAACTAAAAGTAAGTAATAGGTACCTTTATATTTGAATAATATGCATTGCAAAGGGCACATCACGCGTATTTTTGTGTTTTCATATTGATATGAAAAGTATACTAATTATTGACCTATTACGTCCGACAAGCACATATATTTAAAATATCTACTAAATCAACTTTTAATATCGTTAACATCGAAATATTTCTGTAAATTTCGATCTAATTGGCCCTAAAAAGAAACTTTTTTTAAATAAATATTATAGTTCCTCAGGAAATCATTATTAATTATATCATTTTCTGAAACCTTTAAATATTGAGACGCGTGACCTTTTTGAAATTGTATAGGTACATTTATTTCTCTAACTAAATACAATTTTGAAACCATAATCGAATAAAAAAGAACTCAATGTACAGACGCCAGCACGTCAAGTTACTACAATCTGACAAATTTCTTTAATAGATTTTCAACTGTATTGCTAAAGCATAGATAAGGTTCAAAGTTGATTGGGGAAATTTGACAGTTTCGGGTAGCTTGATGTGCTGGCATCTGTACCACGACACGCTTCGCTTGCTTTACTTCGGTAATAAAATAATAACCAGCGCGCCATGCCACAAAAAAAAGTTTTGGACCATAGACAAGATAAATGAGATTCAAATGTATCTTGTCTATGGTCCAAAACTTTTTTTTGTGGCATGGCGCGCAGGTTATTATTTGCAATACATGCCTACTAAAGTTACGTCTATTTATTTTAATTTGATAGGACTAAACTAAAATTTATTGTCTGTCCTTTTCATAATGAAACAGAAAGATAAAGATGCACTGAACTCAAATTTAGTTTAGTTTGTGAACAATGGAAATGGCACAATTGACAACTTAATTTGGTCGGGTTATACGCGGAGATTTAGTATGGAAAAGTAATGAAAGCTAATTTCTCTTAAAATACAACACTTTGGAATCAGGATTTTTAGTCGCTTTAACTTCTTTAGGAGTACTAATTTTTGTATAAATTTGGGAAGAAATCACAGAGTTTTTAATAGGGAAATCTTGAAATGAAAATTTGGCACCGTGACTACCGCCACCCCACCATTAATAATAATAATAATATATTTATTTGCGTAAAACATGGTATAAAATGGTCTTACAGTACAAAAATAGAGCAGACATGTTTTGCCAAGATTAAACATAGCATGCAAATATTTGTAATAACAATTTCCTTAACCAAATTATTATTATATTACACCGACACTATTTACGTTCTAGGAATTGTTTTATATTATAAAAGTTGTTATCAATTAACCATTCATATAGTTTATTTTTAAAAGCATATCTCGAGTTTAACATTTTTATATTACTAGGTAATTTGTTATAAATTCGTACGCACATAGTTATGCAGCTTTTATTGTATTTTGCAAGCCTGGGAGCACTGCTAAGTACGAGTCTGTGAGGATATCGTCGGCTTCGAGGATTTACATCGTTTGCTATTTTAAATAAATTCTTATGTTTCCAAACAAACATGCATATTTCATTAATATACAGACAAGGTAGCGGTAACAAGCCAAGTTTCTTAAATACTGGCTGACATGATTCCTCAGGATGAAGTCCGTATAGAGCCCTAATGCATTTTTTTTGAGCAACAAATGTTCTATTCTGGTCGGTACTGTTACCCCATATTATAAGTCCATAACGTAATATGGATTCCACATACGCATGATAAGCTAATATAGCTGTTTTCAGATTAGTACTTTTTTTTACTTGTCTAAGAGCATACACAAATTTATTTATTTTGCTTGAAACATTGTCTACATGCACTTTCCAATGTAGATCTTCATCAATTGTAACTCCTAGGAACTTAGTCTGTGTTTGAACGGGAATTTAAGGAATATGCCGGAAGAAATAACTTTGATCTTCAATGCAAGCAAATATAATTTTTAATGGGTGTTAACAACTCGGGGTTTCAAAAGCAAGTGAAGTGTCAAAAGGACGGACACATATAATAACAAAATAAGAACATTAAGCTAATTAGACGACTTGCTGCTATAATATTTTGATCAGGCGTTTCAACATTAATAGGGCGCCTTGAGAGCGACCGGTGTCCAGCAGTAGACTGAAGCAGGCTGATGATGATGATCCAACATTTCCCCGGGCGTTGAAACCAACGGTTTCAACCAGATTTGGAAGACACAGGCAACGGGCAGATTCTATTGAATGCCCGCCGAATGACTCCAGTGGACGTCTGAATATCAGCTACACGGGCGATGCCATCAGTTCCGGGGTGAACAGCTACAACTCGTCCAAGTCTCCACTTCAAAGGAGGAAGATTATCCTCCTTAATCACGACCAAGGAGCCCAGCTTTAAACTATCCTTGCAGGAACGCCATTTTGATCGCAGCTGTAATTCTGCTACGTACTCTTTGCTCCATCTGCTCCAGAAGTGCTGGCGAAGTTGCTCAATCCTTTGATAGCGAGACAGATGGTTGGCAGAGGTATCCTGGTAGTTAGGTTGCGGCAAGGAAGTAAGAGGCCGTCCAACAAGGAAATGTCCCGGCGTGAGCGGTGTATAATCTGCAGGATCTGAAGACAACGGCGTCAGTGGACGAGAGTTCAAGATGGCTTCAATCTTAGTTAGTGCGGTGTACAGCTCCTCAAAAGTCAAGTTACAATTTCCCAACACTCTTTGAAGGTGGTACTTTGTTGACTTCACACCCGCCTCCCAGAGTCCACCAAAATGCGGGGTGTAGGCGGGTATAAAATGGAACTTTATTCCGTCGCTCGCTGCACTTTCACCCAAGGACGAAGCATTTGACTTTAAGAACTTGGAAAGGTCGTTGTACGCACCGACAAATGAGGTACCGTTATCTGAAAACATATCAACGGGCTTACCTCTTCGAGAAATAAATCGATACAAAGCCAGTAAGTAACTATTGCTAGTTAAATCGCCAACGAGCTCCAAATGAATGGCCTTGGTGGTGAAGCAAATAAAAATAGCGACATACACCTTTACTAGCCTACATCCACGACCTTGACGACTGGCACACATAATAGGGCCAGCATAATCAACGCCTGTGCTTTCAAAGGGATAACCTGGACGAAGGCGCTCTTGTGGTAAGTTACCCATTAAGGGAGCTACAACCTTACCCTTCATACGGTGACACAGAACACACTTATGATAACAGGCCTTCGCCAAGGTACGACCTCCTATTGGCCAGTAAGATTCCCTAATGGAAGCTAATAATAATTGTGGGCCAGCGTGCATCAGCCTTTTATGCTCGAAATTAAATAATAATTTAGTGAATTCATGAGTGGACTGTAACAAAATAGGGTGCTTTTTATTATAAGCAAAAGTAGAATTATCGAGACGTCCTCCTACTCGCATTATCTTTTTATCGTCTAAATAAACATTAAACTTTAGAAGGGCGCTCTTTTGAGGTAAACTCTTTTTATTTAAAAGTAGGTGATATTCGGGAAATGACTGAAATTGACTTTTAATAATGACAACGGTGAGTGCATCTTGTACCTCATCATGTGATAAATAATTAGTTTTCGGGTAATGCTTTCTACATGACTTAATGAATCGCAATACGTAGGCAACAGAACGAACAAGCCGTGAGTAGTTAGAGAAACGATTAAAGTTGATTAAACCTGCAGTTTTTGAATCGTTATTAACGGCACTTAATACAATATTAGGTCGAATCTCCGGTAATGGCTGAATTTCTTGATTCGGATTTCGAGAAGGCCAAGCAGACGGGTCCAGTTTTAAAAATTCTGGTCCATGCCACCACAGATCTGAATCCTGCAGAGCACTAATATCCATACCACGGGATATTAGGTCTGCGGGATTTTGATCTGTTGGGACGTGCCTCCAAGTACAGTTACCCGCCTTGTCCAAAACTTCAGCAACGCGGTTGCGTACAAATGGCTGAAGTTTGGTAGGCATCATCTGTAACCATCCCAACACGATGGTCGAATCTGTCCAACAATAGACCCGACTGATCTTCACTCGAAGTGAACTCATTACTTTCTCATAAAGACGAGAACCGACTACCGCACCACACAACTCCAATCGTGGGATTGTTGTAGGCTTGATGGGAGCCACTCGACTCTTCGCCATTAACAAGCGAGCCATATACTCACCCTTACCATTAACACTGCGAATGTAGACGCAAGCACCGTATGCGGACTCAGACGCATCTGTGAAAATATGGAGTTCTAACTCCGTATATGAATTACAGACTACAATTCGCGAAATGCGAACATGATTTAGAAGAGGTAAAGAGGCAATTATAATATCCCATTGTTTATTAATCTCATTAGGTAATGGTTGATCCCATGATAACTTATCTAACCACATATTCTGTAATAATACCTTCATGGAGATAACAATAGGACCCAATAGACCTAAGGGGTCGAAAATTCGCGCAATCACAGATAGCACGTCACGCTTTGTGTACCCAGTCGAAGACTTAGTCAGACTTATAGGAAACCCTAACTCATCAGTGCCAATAAACCAACCGAGACCAAGCAACTTGTCAGGCTCATTAGGTCCAATGTTTAAATCAAATGACGCAGGGACAGCATCCGACACTAATTGAGGTTCATTTGACTTCCATTTTCTCAATGGCATACCTGCCGACGCCAGCGCATTGGTGACTTCAGTGCGAATAAGTTTTGCTTCGTCTAAGTCATTTCCCCCGGTCAGCAAGTCGTCGACGTAAAAGTCATGTCTAATGATCTCAGCTATTTTAGGGTTCCTACAGTCGAGTCCTATTTGTTTAAGGCATCGTGTCGCAAGGAACGGCGCACTAGCCGTACCGTACGTGACGGTGTTTAATTGATAAACATTAATAGGTTCAGTAATATTATCACGCCAAACAATCTGTTGCAAATACCTATCCGACGGGTGGACGACTATTTGTCTATACATCTTCTCCACATCTGCAGATAAAACATACTTGTGGAATCTAAAGCGAAGTAGTATAGACAAAAGGTCATCCTGTACAGTTGGCCCGACCATCTGTAGGTCATTAGAGGACACTCCCGTCGACGTAGGACAACTTGCGTTGAAAACAACACGAAGTTTGGTCGTGCTACTCGACTCACGTAAAATTCCGTGATGGGGAATAAAATAACCAACACACAAATTAGGTTTATTAATTTTTGTCATATGACCAAGTGACTCATATTCTAACAAAAACTCACGATACTGCCTACTAAAGTCTGGCCTAACCTTTGATCTACGCTCTAAAGACTGTAAACATTGTACAGCTTTATTAAAAGAATTTCCTAGAACTGAAGGTTCTTTCTTAAGGGGTATGCGAACACAAAAACGACCGTCAGACAAACGTGTCGTATTTTTAACGAAATTATCTTCACACAATTTCTCTTCGGGCATATAAGAATTTGAAGATTTCGCATTCACCTCCTCTAATTGCCAAAACTTTGTCAATTCTATCTTAATTTTTTCCCAGTCACTATCGCTATCGGAAAGCATTTCAGAAAAATTACATTTTACATCATTCGACAGCAGTGAAATATAATTCTGAGAAATTGGACCGGAAACTATCCATCCTAAACGGGTTTCACACAATATTGGTTTACCGGTTCCTAACTTTAGTCTTTGAGATCCTAACAACTCCCAAAAAAGATCAGCGCCAATTAAAATATCAACATCAGCAGGGTTATAAAAAGTAGGATCAGCTAAAGTAATATTCGAGGGTATGTCGAAATCAGAAGTATTTATTTCACGGCCCGGTACGGTACTCGTAATGTATGGCAGAACAAAACAATGAAGTTCGAATACGAAGCTATCATCTAATGACGTAATCTTAACCCGACATGTTTTTCCTACGTGCGAAGTAACATTATTGATGCCAAGAATCGATCTATTTACTTGGCTAGTTGTTAAGTTAAGTTTATTGCATAATCTGTCCGTTATGAATGACGACGTGCTACCGCTATCAAGCACCGCGCGAACGAGATGCACACAACCATTGTGGTCCCGCAGTTTGACCAAGGCGGTTGACAACAACACATCTCGTTGCGTATGACTACACGGAGATGCAATGTTTGCTGATAACGCTACGTTATTCGTATCAGTGGTAGCAGACGGTAAAGAAGACGATACAGACAAGTTGTTTGTCGAATTACCGCTTTGTGTATTCGAAATAGTGCCTTTAGAATCTACGTGAACTAGTGTGTTGTGCCTACGTTTGCATAGCTTACAACCTGGTTTTTTACATTTATTAGCATAGTGCCCTGAACGAAAACAGTTAAAACATATCTTATAACTAGGTAGTAACTTGAGACGATCGTCATTACTTAATACGAGAAACTGTGGACAATTATTTAAAGTGTGATCGTTGTTGTTACATTTGGGACATGATTTCGAAGCTGATTCAGTGCTAGAACTATTCGGAGATTGTGTTGCTACCATCGACTTGATCTTAGGGGCTGACTTACTTGTCGTTTGGGAATAATTAGTACGTGCTAGCTCCAGGGTTTCGATAAGATCGGCACGATTACGTAGAAATAGCATAAATGCGTCAAAAGCAATCGTGCAGTCTTTGTCCATCCTACCTTTGTACTCCTCCCATTCACGATAGGTTTTTTGATCAAGTTTACGAGTGACAATGTAAATTAAAAGTGTGTCCCAGTGTTGAACAGGCTCCCCTAACGAATCTAAAGCTCGCAAATCTTTATTTAACTGATCGATCAAACTTTTAATGGCAACAGAAGATTCCTTTGATATGGACTCAATGTTAAATAATGCGCAAACATGATTTTGTATCAATAATCTTTTGTTGTCAAATCGATCACATAACAACGACCATGCCACAGTGTAATTGCTCGATGAAAACTCAATAGATTTAATGACTAATGCAGCTGTTCCCTCAAGTGATGCTCTCAAGTAGTGGAATTTATTAATTGCGTCTATGTCATCGTTACTATGAATTAGGCTAGCAAAAGTGTCGCGGAATTCAAGCCAATTACAATATAACCCGTTAAACTTTGGTAACTGAATCGTTGGCAATTTAACTGGCTTGTGGAGTGTAGGTGTACTTTTGCAGCTTTCCATCGATTTATTGTCTTTGTTAAAATCACTCAATATGTTTTGGGCTCTGGATAAGGATTTATAATAAATAGACTCAAATTCAGAACGCTCAGAATATTGTGAATTTAAATCGTCTACAATGCATTCCAGACGTAATTGTACCTCATCATATTGTTCGTACAACGACTCAATCTTGCCCGTACGCAACTGCAGTTCAGTCACATTACAGATGGATAATTCCTTGTCCTTGAGTGAGTCCAGGAAATTAACGAAAGCAGTCACACGGCCCTTGAAGCTGCCTCGCTTTTTAATTAAATCCTTTTCCTCAGACATACTGGGAGACGAGTGTTGTCAACCTGGAATTGATACAGGAATACAATTATAAAAACGAACAATATATTTTGAGTACACGCCTAACTGTAGTTTATACACCTTCTAAATGCTATAATTAATAGTAAACAACACAAACTTAATACTGTAACTAGGTACCAAGTGTATAAGCTTTAGATACCTAAAATACTACAATCTTTTTTATTTGTAAAACGTTAACACTACGTAGGTACTAAATAGGCACAACTAAAACACTAATATAATATGTTGACTACATAAATGACTCTAACTGCTTATAATTTATTACAATGACTTGCACTAATATCAAACACTCTCAAATTATAGGGTATTATGTTAAGATACTTGCTAACAATTAACTCCTCTGTTAAATAAATATGTGGATTAGTTACAGCTTTATATAATGTAAGTTCAAATAATGTAGCAATTATGCTAACTATACTGTGATAAGTATGATTTTAAACTTAACTTTGCTGTTGAATAAAATACTAATCACAATGTACCAAGTACCTAATGATTTTAATCTAACACAATACGATCGGTAATACAATTAAATGATACTGACCTTAAATATGACCATTTACTTATACTACCTGAGTGTTGGGTGACGATATTACTTTAATATAAATGCTGTACACCGCTAAATCACTTGCTTGAAGTCAATCCTTTTCACCGGTGATTAACCTCCACTGCACGTGGGTGATAATAAAATCCTTATTCTTGATTAAAACCGCTGATCTCCTTTGTATTATACGCTATCCGGCTCGTTACGGACCATGAACGGGAATTTAAGGAATATGCCGGAAGAAATAACTTTGATCTTCAATGCAAGCAAATATAATTTTTAATGGGTGTTAACAACTCGGGGTTTCAAAAGCAAGTGAAGTGTCAAAAGGACGGACACATATAATAACAAAATAAGAACATTAAGCTAATTAGACGACTTGCTGCTATAATATTTTGATCAGGCGTTTCAACATTAATAGGGCGCCTTGAGAGCGACCGGTGTCCAGCAGTAGACTGAAGCAGGCTGATGATGATGATCCAACAGTGTTACTGGTTTAATTTTGGGTATATTTAATTTCAAGTTAAATTTATGATTGTTTGAATTATTAAATTGTATGTAATGGGATTTGTCAAGGTTTATTTTCAAGTTATGTACATAAAGCCAGTTAATTAAAATGTCAATTGTATTGTTAATGTCAGTTTCATGGTCGAGAATTGTATTTTTTTTTTATTGGATGTCACAATAATAGAGATGTCATCAGCGAACAATATGCACTTATGTTTCGTTATTGTAATGATGTCATTTATATATATCAAGAATAAGATCGGCCCTAGTATGCTTCCTTGTGGGACACCAAACTTATTACATCTATACTCCGATGAGTGTAACGTTACTTCTTTATCTTCGTTAATATTTGTTATGGTAACGCATTGTTGCCTGTTATCAAGGTATGATTTCATCCATTGTAAAGTCGGCCCTCTAATGCCGATTGCTTCTAACTTTTGCAGTAGTAGATCGTGTGAAACTAGGTCGAAGGCTTTCGACAAATCAAAAAATAATCCTGTGGTTAGATTTTTGTCATTGATGTTAGTTAATATAACATTTATGAGGGTATAGATTGCATTGGCATGGTATATCTCGTAAACTACTGGAGTTTTAATTTTGAATTTTGGGTACTAATTTTATCTTACAGGGTACTAATTTTCTATGTAGGTTTGAGGAAAGCGACAAGCTTTTCTAACTTGGAATCAACATTTAAAATCGTGGTCCTGCTGAACAATGGGTCATGTATGAAAATATTAAATTGTCTCGATTTTTTTTCTGCGCTTATGAATAAGCTAATACTATCTACAAAAAAAGTATCAGATTTATCTGATTAGTATTTCCAGAGAAATAAATTAAATTCTGTTAGAGGCGGCCATCGACAGTAACCCACGGATTTTTATTCAATTTCCTTAGCCTACTCAATTAAAAAGTAAAAACTTGTCAATTTGTCATAACATAACCTCACTTTTCACCTCTTGCTTTGTGTTTGTTTGCGATTTTATGGATATATCTTTACGATTACGATACGATTTATCTTTATTTTATTCAAAGCGTGAGGGTCGTCGTAAAGATATATCCATAAAATCGCAAACAAACACAAAGCAAGAGGTGAAAAGTGAGGTTATGTTATGACAAATTGACAAGTTTTTACTTTTTAATTGAGTAGGCTAAGGAAATTGAATAAAAATCCGTGGGTTACTGTCGATGGCCGCCTCTAACAGAATTTAATTTATTTCTCTGGAAATACTAATCAGATAAATCTGATACTTTTTTTGTAGATAGTATTAGCTTATTCATAAGCGCAGAAAAAAAATCGAGACAATTTAATATTTTCATACATGACCCATTGCGAGAAAGTTAACATCGTTGATTTCTCGGTAAATACAAATATTACAGTTCTGTTTTTTTTTACGAAATATATCACATTTATGGGTACTAATTATTTGTATACTTAGAATAGCTGTAGCGTGGGCCCTTTTTCGGCGCTCATGGTGGTCCTGCTGAAAGGAGCGTGACTACCGCAGGACCACCTTCAAAGTCGATTTTCTCGAAAACTCCTAAGGTACCAATTCTGTTGTTCGAGTACTAATTAGTACCAATTGAGCACTAATTATTTACCAAATATGGAAACGATTGGCGTTGGTGGTCCTGCGGTAGTCACGGACATCAATAAATGCATGTTTTGTCGTACCTCTCCGGCGCACACGTTAGACAAGTGCGGCAAATTCAAACGCGCTATGAGACGTGATCGATGGCAATTTGTACGAGCTAAACATCTTTGCTACAAGTGCTTGAGCGCACGGCATAATGAACCCGCCGCGTGCAGCGCTCCTAACTGCAGTGAATGTGGACACCCACATCATCATCTCCTTCACTGGACGAAGACTACAGCGGCTGCACTGCCCGCAACCGCGCGCCCGGCAACGTCCGCGCAGCCAGAGACGGCGCGCCTCGAGGTGGACGCAGCCCGCGTGCACCCATCATCGCCCGACGAGTCGCGCCGCGAGGATACCGTTGCCCACGCCCACACCAGTGCGTCCACTAGTGTTAGTGTATCGTCAGTGCCTAAAGTGTTATTAAAAATAGTGCCGGTTACCGTTCATGGACCTAAAGACAATATCCACACACACGCGTTGCTTGACGACGGTGCCACCGTGACGCTGATATCTGCTGATCTTGCTGATCAGGCGGGGCTCCACGGTAAGACAGTCACCATGCGCGCCCGCAGTGCTTGGGACTCCGGTGAGCTCGTGTGCCAAACGGAAAACGTAAGTTTTGACATTTCTAGTAATACCGGTGAGCGTTTTAATTTGTGTGCTCGAAAAATTAAAGAACTTAATTTACCTATTCAACGATTATCGTGTATGGACTTTAGTAATTATTCGGACTATATTGACTACGACTTGTGCAAATGTGACGCACAACCTAAATTATTAATCGGACAAGATAATTATGATCTTATTGCTCCTATCTTGTGTATAAAAGGAAATAAAAAAAATGAACCTTATGTTACAAAGACACCGCTAGGGTGGTGTGTACACGGTGTTGTAAACAATATAAATATGTTGAACATGTCAGCTGATCGTATTGCTAGTGATGACAGCACGCAACATTGTTGTGATTCTGAGTTGAACGAGTTTGTAAAAAAATCATTTTCGTTAGAGTCAATAGGTATATCAGAACGACCGCGACAAAATGCGGACGAGTTGCGCGCTATCACCATACTAAACAACACATGTGAATTAGTTGATAACCAATGGTTTGTGGAATTGCCTTGGAAACATGACAACTTTGTTATGCCTGATTCTTATCAAAATGCCTGTAATCGTTTAAAATCAATCGAGAGGAAAATGTCAGCCGACAACACTTACGCGTCGCGTTACCGGGAACGTATTCAGCATTTATTTTCCAACAATTATGCCAGGAAGCTAAACGAGGGGAGTCTAGCGACCACATTTGGTACCTACCGCATTTTGGGGTCGATAACCCCAACAAGAAAAAGTTACGTTTAGTTTTCGACGCGGCTGCGAAAACACAGGGATGTTCTCTTAACGATTTTCTATTAACAGGTCCGGACTTGTTGCAGTCCTTATTTGGAATTATGTTTAGGTTTAGAGAAAATCAAATTGGAATTATTGCAGATATTAAAGATATGTTTCTCCGAATTAAAGTTAAAGAAAAGGATCAACATACACTTAGGTTTTTATTTACAGATGAAGCCACTAAGACCGTTAATAAATATGCTATGACGTCATTAATATTTGGCGCGAACTGCTCGCCTTTCATCGCGCAACATATTAAAAATAAAAACGCATTACGTTTTAAGGATACTTATCCGACTGCTGTCGACGCTATATGCAAGCAACATTATATGGACGACTATATCGATAGCTTACCCGAAGTCGATCTTACACAACGAATGATCAACAGCCGACCCCTTGGTCATGTTTCCGTGGACCCTCGGGACGACGAAACATTAACGCCGAGTCACTTCCTCATTGGTTCATCGTCTAATTTACCTAACGCAGGAGTGTTTACGGACAAAGATCTATGTCTGCGAAAACAATGGCGTATTTCCCAACGCCTAGCTGACCACTTTTGGGCCAGATGGGTGAAGGAGGTGCTCCCCGATCTAGAGCCGCGCCGAAAATGGAGAGACGAGGGTGCACAATTGAAGATCGGTGATATGGTAGTAATAGTTGACCCTAACTCTCCCCGTAACTGCTGGCCTAAAGGAATCGTACAGTCCGTGTACCCCGGTGCTGACGGACGCGTAAGGGTTGTCGACGTTAGGACTAAAAATGGCATACTTAAGCGTCCTGCAGCTAGGTTAGCAATATTTTAGATTCTAGTTATATAATGTTTTAATTAAGGTTATCGTTTTGAGTGTCGTGTCGACACTGAGGGGGAGAATGTTACGTACGGAAAACATTTGCAATAAATCAGTGATTGAGACCTCGCCACAACGACCTTACGCATATTTGCATTTTTCTATCAAATTAAATAAGTACATCAATAAAAAAAATGAGAGGTAAAAGTAGTCTCGCTTACCACCGAAACCGTAAAGCTCACGTTTGCTTGGCAAACATTTTCGCCCGCACATTGCGCGCGCGCGTGAGTTCAGTTCGTCTTCAGCACTCGTATAGCGCGCTTGTCGCGCATGCCAAACGCCCAATCCGCGAACGCGATCTTTTTGCATGAGATGTCGCCGCTGCGAGGTCTCACACTTTGGTCAAACTGAAGTTACTGTTTCATTTACCCGACTAATCGCGTACTTGCGTGCTGTGCGCAACAGTGCCCGAATCAAATGTTAGCAAAAAAACTCGTTAAAAATCGGTTGTCTGTAAAGTCGGTTTACTGACGATAGTTGAACGTGACAACGTCATAAGAAAATACTGATGGAATAGTTGCATTGCGTTTGTTAATATTCGCTTGCACTTCAAGCCGCCATGGAACGCTACAGAGCGAGGCCGCGAGGTAACGCTACATGAGTCATGTTTTTTCGTGAGTGCAGCCACCTTCAACGATTTATTAGACGTTGTCACGTCAAAAATCAATCAATCTCATTCCAGAAACGCTAGAAGGCGAGTTATCTCGCGCTATAGGCATCACAAACGCAGAAGGCAGCTGTTCTCCTAAAGCCGTGTTCCAAGCGGTCAAGGCTATCTGTGCGCTCGCCGGCGGAGTTGAGACCTTGCATGTCACGCATACTTTGAATGCGTTCGCGCAAGCTTGTACGGCACAGGTAGGAGACAACTCCATTATTAAGAAGTTTTGTATAATATTATCACTGTACTCTTTGGTGATGGGCCTGGACCTTGCGTCATATTTAAAAGCCATCGCGGCGCGAATACGCGATCGCCGCGTTATGTCACTTTTTATTCAGAAAACCGGAAAACGCCCTCCGTCGACGCAACTACGCGTTCAGGTTCACCGAACTCAGGCAGATAACAGATTCTATTTCCGGCTAAAATAATAAACTTTCTTCTTTTTGAAACCAATATATTTATTTTTATCGGTTTTTAACTGTTTCATAAAATTGGGTGCATACAATTAATTTGATCGTTATAAATAGGTTGCAAACTCGCGAAAAAATATCTTCTTTTGTCTATAAATGCTGTTTTATTGTTTATACAAAGTTTAACCTTTTGACCGCCACACGTCAAAATTCAAAAACGTGCCCTCGGTATCAAAGTCTGTCAAGTAGTCGAACCGTGGCGTGCTGGGCACATTTTGGTTTGTCATCTATACATGACTATGGCGGTCAAAAGGTTAAATACCTTCCAACATCATAATATCTTATTATTGCTAACAGGTAGCATAGCTCTTATTCGAATGTTTACCCTGCATAACTACCATTAATGCTTGCATATTTTCAGGGCAAAAACAACGGCATGACTCCAGAAATCGAGGCAGACAACGGTCCTTATTGCTCTGTATCCCTCCGCGGCTCCACACGGCGCGAGGTGGTGGCGCAGCAGTGCGCGCGCGTGCGTGACGCCGTGCGTGCTCTACTGGCGCTGTACGGACGCACGCGGCTCCTAGACTTCAAACTCACAGACACGCACTTCCTCGCGCCTAATAATACGCAAAGTAAGTACTACAGCGAGTATATTCGGTCTATTTTCTAAAAATCTCACCGTAAAAACTTAGGTGAAGTGAGCGTGGAGTGAGCTGTCAATAGTGTCAATTCCTAGCAAAAACAAACCCACTTTACAGTACCCGGCGATAAATATTGCACATCGACCATTGGAATGAGACAATCGGCTAATTTCGGCTTCGTAGAGCGTTATCTCTGTCGCACGAAATACAAACAGTCCGGTATCTATTAGGAGCTGTTAAAACAATTATGATTTGCTTCATTTGATAAATATTTTATATTCTTTGTATAAAATACAAAAAAGGTAAAGGTCGGTGTGCAATATTTATCGCCGGGTATTGTACCTATGTTTTCAAGGTGAGATTTTTACGGAATCGACCGGCTGGTTGAATGACAGCTGCTCGCTTCGAGCTCACTTCACCTAAGTTTTCACAGTGAGATTTTTACAGAATAGACCGGCTGATGTCTATAGCTTCACACGGCGTGTGATATCACAAGTCGCTTCGTACCGAGACAGTATCATTTCCACGGACCCCTGTAATATAGTCTCTAAATGGTTGTGACGGATATCACACGGCGTGGATACAAGCTGATTTTTCTATTATTCACATGCGCTACGATATTATTATATTGCCAAGTGCAGAGAGTAGGATATTGTCTTTCTTCCACACAGGAGCTAGTCGATATCACGGCTTTGTCAATTTAGTACCAGTTCTCACCATAGAGCAGTGACTTAAAATTTTAATATCCTCATACATATTAATTTCCAGAAGCGGTCGCAGCACACACAATATCAGAGACAACGCTATTCTGCATCGAGGCGGTCCACTGCTTACCCCTATGTTGGGGTCCTTCCGTCTACGAGGACTATTTGTTCCAAGCACAAGTGTTCTACGGAACCCGGCCGCTGAAATCATTACACGTCACTCAGGCGTCGAAGATTGAAAGCGCAGGCTTCTATCCTAGGATCATATTTGATACTTGGTGAGTTGAGTATAAATACCTGTCAGAATTTATAAGTAGCAGCCTGCAGATTGGATTTGTGCCCTGTCAATGATAATAGGCTCGCCCCTATAACAATGGACTTTATTTATCGTAACTGGCGAAATGAAATGTGAAATATCTTCTTTTCTTTCTCTGCTTCGCTCAAAACTAGTGTCCGACCGAAACAGGTTTTTCAGCCGAAACCGAAACCGAAACCGAACTTTCGGCCATGCTCTTAGTTTCGGCCGAAACCGAAACCGAAACCGAAACTTACTTAAACATATTTAAAAAAAAAATATTTTAATTTTTTTTTATCGTATACAGAAACCTGGTGTGTTTTTTACACATTTGTTTGCATATACAATGTATATTATACATACAGACAGTTGAATACTTACCTAATTATTTACGAGGTCGGTCCCATAATGAACTGGCCAGCTGGCCTGATATACATAGTTCTACGCGACATGTTGTGTTGCATTAAATAGTACGTTTATCGTGCACTTAATATAAGAAACACGCATCGACATGAAATGCTTAGTCTTAGTTTAGCAGGAATTAGCATAACGAGTCGCGTATTTTTTCAAAATGTCGAAAACTGAGTATCGAAGTGTCATAAAGTTTTTGTTTAAAGAAGGTTTATCCCTGCCCAAATAAAAGAACGATTGGATGACGTGTATAAGGAGTCTGCCCCCTCCTATAGCACAGTGAAAAATTCGGTGAAAGAGTTTCGCCTCGGGAGAGAAACCGTCGAAGACATTTGCCACGACGGTCGACCTGTGGAAGTGCTCACTCCCGAAACGATTGCTCTTACCGAAGAGGAGGTTCTGAGTGACCGCCGTATGAAGATTAGAGAAATCGCAGCTAGGCTTTGGCTCTCTAAAAGTACGTCATCGTGCGATCCATGAACATCTTCACATGAAAAAAGTGAGTGCAAGATGGGTACCGAAACTTCTTTCAGCGGTACAGAGACAGGAAAGCGCTGCGCTTCGGAGTTTTGGATCTTTGTAGCGAAAATTCAAAGACTGTGATCGAGCGGCTAGTGACTGGTGATGAAACTATGATCTTGTATTATGACCCACAAAGCAAGCGCGAATCAATGGGATGGCGTTATAAGGGTGAAAAGCCCCCTAGAAAGGCAAAGGTGCAACAATCGGCTAAAAAACTGATGTGCACAATCTTTTGGGATTTTCAAGGCATTTTGATGGTGGATTTTAAAGAACGTAATACAGTCGTGAACGGCTAATATTATGCTTCTTTAATAAATAAATTACGAGACAAGATAAAGGAAAAACGAAGAGGCAAGCTGTCTAAAGGTGTCCTGTTGCTCCATGACAACGCCCCTGTTCATACCGCTGGTGTTTGGAAGGATGCACTTCGTCAATGCGGGTTCACAGAAGTTGAACATCCAACTCACAGTCCAGAAAGCCCGCCCGCCCGCCGTCTCGCTTTAAATTTTCTTCCTCTTAAGAGGAAGAAAATTTTCAAGCGATGAAGAGTTGCAGGCGGCCGTCTTCGATCATTTTGAGGCTAAAAATTGTGATTATTTTTATAAAGGTTTATAGATGTTAATTCACAGATGTCAGAAGTGTGTTAGTAGTATTCATGGTGATTATATTGAAAAATAAAATTGGTTGCGTTTCATTTCCTTCATTAGTTCATAGTTAGGCCAATTCATTATGGGACCGCCCTCGTATGTGCAAAACACAACCTCAACTCCATGCGATTAACGATGGACGGCCGCCGTCCATCGTTAATCGCTCGTTCGCCGCCGCGGCGAACTGGGCCGGCAACGCGACGAGCGAGCACGAGCTAGCCGCGAAGTTCGCCGAACGATGGACGATAATTCATGAACACTCGAGTTTCGGCGCGGCCGAAAGTTTCGGCCATTTTCTGGCCGAAACCGAAACTAAGGCCGAAACTAGATTATTTGGCCGAAACTGGCCGAAACCGAAACCGAACTTTCGGTCGGTCACTACTCAAAACTAGCTATTCGTCACTCTCGTGCGAATCGCTATATCAAAAATAGTAATTAGGAAAGGCCTTTGTCCAGCTTTTGTGGGCAATTTAGCAGACCGTAAATGTTTCACTCGGCGAACTAGTACTATCCGCGGTAACGAAACCATAGCGACTTCTAATTCGACGCCAACGCCATCTAGTTGCAACACAGGTACTAAAACTCGTTCATGTGGCTCGTCGCGGAGGATATCTTTTTGTTGAAATAAGCACAAATGGACACACAATTTACTTGCAAATTTTAAAAATAATATTAATATTTTTTTTATTAGTATTATTTGACTTTATTGACTAAATAATCACTTGAAGAGCAGCGCCTCTGGTTTTCGCGCACCCTTACTTAGGCTGTTTTCTACGAATTACTTTGACAAGTGACACCTTTTCTTTACACCACAACACCACTAATAAAAAGTATCCTATTCAATCAATATTTATAATAATAAAATAAAATAATATTATTTCCTCGGTGCCGCATTTCATTAAAATTTCCCAAGGGGGCCTCTGCGTGTTGATTCGGCCCCTCGTACGCCTTCCAAATGTCCGGGACCCGAGATATATACATTCATAAAAATAAAATATTCACAATTAGCACACAAGGTAGTTGACATGTGGAATGTGAGTGAGATTGGCTATCAATGTGCCGATTGTCGTATCAGCCAATGGCCTGATAGCCGAAAGCCTCGATCAACATCTATCGAGGCACTCGTTAGGCGGTTGGATCAAGGGCCTGATTCAGAAGGCGGTACTCCTCGATATGGCTCGCATTGTGAGGAGGTTCCTGTCTCTGGAGCCCTAACCACCGGTAGCTTGGACCCTGCTCCTGACATCGGTGGATCACTATTTTTTTTTATTTTTAAATGATTCTTATATTTTAAGAAATATTTTAAAATGTAATTAGATAAATAAATAGACAAATAAAATATTCAATTTATTATCATGTACTGTAGAATAGTGATGAAGAACTTTCCACTCTGTTCCTCTATATTATACGATTGTTATTTGTTAGTTAATGTTGTGTATTATTTCTTATCGAACCAGCCCTCGCGGTACGCGTCCAGATCATCTCGCGACCATTTTCTAGGCCGACCTCGGCGGCGCCATCCGTCTTCAGGCAACCATTGTGTATAGACTTTTGCCCTGCAGTCATCGTGCATGCAGCTGATTCGACCAATCCCATTTGAGGCTGGTAGCCTTGTTTCATACGTCTATTATACCTGTTTTCATATTTATAAATAATGTCATCACTTCAGATAAAAGACGTCCACAAAAAGTCCCCTTAGCGCCATTTCTCGCATTCTAGCATATTAAACGTTTTCATTTGTTTCAGGCTCAACTTAGAAGATCTTCCCGTGAACAATTTACCTCGAGAATCTCGGCTAGTCATTACTCTGTACGGTCGTTCTCAACGTACGGTGGACAGTCAACACCAGAACAATGAGAACAATCAGACGAACAACCAGGAAAATGAGGAGAATGGTGATGTGCAGTACGAATTGGCAGAATTAGGCTGGGCTGCCATACAGATGTTTGATTTTGATGGGTATGTTGACTAAATTATCGTAAGTTTTCAATTATAAACCGGTGATTAGTATTCAAGACTGACGTGACGGACTTCATGTTGCGAAGGATTTATAATACTGTATATGCAGTCGATTATTTAAAAAATCCTTTTATGTAAATGTCCTTTCCCACCATGTGGCATACTGATGAGCGTCCTGTATTACTCAATCTATTGTAGAGGAGGTGGTAATTTATTAGATAATGATTAAAATTTGAGTTAATTTCCTTTAAGATTTAATTATTCAGTGACTTCTCTGGGTTAAACTTTAGAGGAAGCCTACAGAAGCTTATAAGAAAGAAAGAAAAAAGTTTATTTGGACACAGTTCGTGAAACACAAAATACAAAATTAACAAAATAAAAATAATGTTAATATTAACAATAATTTTTATTTCTTCTTATAATAACGCAACGCATACACGCCCTTTATTGTGTCTTTTGTTGCACTGAATAAACGTTTTATTTATCTATCAACGCGATTTTGTTTTAATTCCAGCATGCTAGCTTCAGGCAACTATGTGCTACCTCTGTGGCCGACGTACTGCGACCGTCGCATCGGACCCGCGCCGCATCCCGTCCACTCGCCCACGGGAACCTTCCCCGTCGTTAATATTGGTGTGTTTGGATTTAACGAACATAGTCGAGAACGACTTATGTTGAAATAATTTACGCCAAATATTCTTGAACCAAGCTCCCTTGTGAAAAATCTAACGCTCATTAACGCGCGTTACATAAGTTTTACGGGCAACAACACTTAGCTTTTACAGAGTGCTTCAACGCACCTTACCGCGTGCTAATTTGTGCCGTTGTATGTCTGTAGAAGACTAGACGTTTGCTTCGGAGCACACGTCAGCTTGCGTTGCCCATTTTACGTTGCTTAGTAAAAATACCTTACCATGAAGAAAACAACATAACCAGTTTAAAACACATTTCCAGAAATTCCCTTATACGCTCACAACGGTGTGAAATGGACGAACGGCGAGGAAGGGCGACAGAGGCCGTTGACCCAAGACGAGCTGCCCAAGTTCGACAGCTTGGACGGACACACGCAGTCGCAGCTGTTGCATCTTATCGAGCAGGGCGCATACCAAAAGATGCCGAGTGAATGTCGGGAGGTGAGACACAATCTTTGTATGAGAAGTAGCATTTATGGGACAAGAACAGACTGGTGTCTTTTGAATAGTCTCTGGCACCCTGGACAGACAGCTCTATATACCATCTTGCTGACTGGCTTATATTTTTACCACGGCAAGAGGCATTTTTTTTATTGTTTGGGCCGATACGAGAGATCTATGAAATGAAATGTTATATTATTTAAAAGAAAACTCTTTAGTTTTAAAGACCAAATTCACATAAAATATTTTTCATCTTAGATAATGTGGGAAAAACGTCAATACTTAGTCCAACTGGCCGGAGCGTTGCCTCTAGTACTGATGGCGGCCACCAACTGGTACGGAGAACATAGAGAACAACTGATCGCGCTGTTGAAGCTGTGGGAGAAACCTTCACCTTTAAACGCAATGCATTTGCTTTTACCTTGGTAAGTTTCTTTAGATCATAATTATAAAAAAATACATTAACGTTTCGGATAATGTTTGAGTTTCATCCTGAAAATAATATTATTAAGATACAGTCTGCCGTTCACCTGCTGTACGCAGTATCCGGCCCGAAATATGGAACCACGAGTTTATGGAAAAGTTTAGTTTTCTAGGGCCTCTGTCACTAACTGACAAACTCTTTTTAATCAAAATATTATTATGTGTTAGACGGGTTAGTGTACGTTGGTACATCTACTAATTATATGAAAATATGCGCGTGCGCATGCTAAGTAAAAGCGCTGTGCGCGATGCCAAACCGGTGAACCAAGAAGTCTAAACACAAGCAAAAACGCTCGATATGTTATCTACGCTAAGAAACGTAGTGTTGATTGCATGGCGTTATTTCAGTTTCCCAGACAATGCAGTCCGTGAGACCGCGACACAGCTGATCAACGAGATGTCGGACGACGATCTATGTCGCGTCATGCCGCAACTCATACAGGCGTTACGACATGAGACGTATGAGGCTAGTCCTGTTGCCGGTCAGTACTTTAATTTTTCACTAATTTTGATTAAGGTATTACTATTAACCCTACGACATAATTTCCGGTATATCGTCACCATATTTTCAAGCTTTTTACTAACTTACTTCATTCGTACCTACAATGCGTGCCACGAAAGATGAGACTTGACCCCGCCTCCCCCGCTCTTTCCGCCGCCCCTATGACGTCCGGTCCCGTCCCGCACTCAGACCTCATACCGCTAAAGATACCTAAAATCGTGTTCTGCGCAAGTCAAACCACGTGGTGTGTCAAGTCTCATCTTTCGTGGCACGCATTGTACGTTTCCGGTTACAAATTAGTAATCCACTTGTCAAGCACTTCCTGGCATCCAATTAGTCTTAAAACTTAGCATACCTACACTTACACTAACTTAGACGACAATTCAATAGTATGGTACTATGGAGTTGGGCTTATGATGCAGCCGGAATGTGGCCATAGGAACTCTTCAACTAAACAAAAAAAAGCCCCGTTTGTATATGTGGACTACAAGGTGTAGACTTTTTAGTTAGTTACTTAAAGCTTGTTTTAAAAACGATTTTAACCAAATTTTATTTATGGTTGGACGACAGCAGTTTCTAGCTTTATCCATTGAAACATCTTAGTCTTTTTATACCTATATTAAAAATGTAAATTATATATTTTTTGTTCTATTACAGAATTATTACTATCACGCGCTCTCTCCGGGCCAGCGGTCGCTCATCGGCTGTTCTGGCTGCTCGTCCATTCATTACCAAACGTACCTCAAGTAAGTAATGCCTCTCCCTTAGGTAATAGGTAATACGGGCTGGTGTCCGCAACTCCACGTCAATGCTCGTATTTTCCGTATTTTTCTGACTCTCCCTTTTATTTTATACTAGCTGCGCCACGCGGTTTTACCCGCATAAGTTTCGATCCCGAGGGAATATCGGGTTAAAAAGTAGCCTATATGGTAATCCAGGGTGTCAGCTACCTCTATACCAAATTTTATAAAAATTGGTCCAGCCGTTTGAGCGTGAAGAAGTACCAAACATATAAACACACACACACACTCACACACTTTCGCCTTTATACTATTTGTGTGATTATAACAGGCGTGTAACTAAAAGAGTGATGAATATAAATTGATAGATGGAGAGGTAAAGAAAGACCAAAGAAAAGACAGCTGTATTATGTGAGGAATGATCATCATCTGCCTAGCTTTTCCTATGTTGGGGTCGGCTTCCAGTCTAACCGGACGCAGCTTTATTTTACATGGAGCGACTGCCTATCTGACCTCCTCAACCTAGTTTACTGGGTATTACGATACCCCTTGGTAAGACTGGTTGTCAGATTTTCGGGCTTCTGACGACCCGTAACGACTGTCAAAGATCCACGAATGACAGCCGGGACCAACGGCTTTGATATAAATGAAAAAGGAGTGGATAAAAGAGACGGCTGTAAAGGAAGCCGTGTTGCGTCCTCAAATAACATGGGACATTGGCGAGAAGATGATGTGTGTGTAGTGGGCATCCTCGATTTATTCACTATTTATAGATAAGTGCATAATTGTATAGATAAAATAGTCTTTATTGTATACTCCATAAAAATTACAGATATGTACCTATGTAGAAATATTACATAGGGTGACACTGGGCGGTTTTATCTCTAAATGCGATCTATTGAAGACAAACGACCTCAAATGAGAACCAAAACAAGCGATTTGTATACAACATCTTTAGAAAACTAAATATGTTTTTATCTGTATTTTCATCTTCGATTCATCCATAACGTAAGCGTCATCTGCTACATGATTTTTAATGTTCTCGGCTGTCTTTTTATTTCCGTCAAGGAGTCCTAAATATTAAGTTTTTATTAAATGCCTGCGTATTATTTGATTTTTAAATAATAACATAATGTTAAATTTGGTAGACAGCAGACACAGTACCTCTAAAACACACGTACTCTCTCCTAAACCAAGCTAACGAGCCCAATCTTGGTAGGTTTACGTATACCAGAGCGTAGATCCTATGACCACCTTCCAAATCCATCATCAGGCTGGCACAGTATTATCATAATATTGCGTTCTCACTAGACTTACATAAGTATTTATAATTTCAGCATTATCAGACTTCAAGAAATAGATGAAAATCGATGTTAATACAAACAGATGAAGTTACTTAAAGAAAAGTCCAAAAAAATTACAAAAGAACACTACACAGTTGTACCTATGATTTATATTTATTTGTTTATAAAATTTATAAGTGAAATTCTCAAAAAACTATGGGTCAGCTATCATGAAGTTACCGGTGCCCTAGTTTAACTTTATCTTCACATATTTACATTGATAATTATAATTAAGTATAGTTAACAATATACCACACAGGCTTACACAAGTAATACGTATAATTACACTATTACATAAAACCTCATGAGCGCATAAACATTAAAAATGGCATTTGATAAAACCTACGTAGGTTTGTTCAAATGCCATTTTTTCATCTGGCAATTTTGGCAACTTTCCGGCAACATTGACCAATATGGCCGGCAATATTGGAAACTTTGCTAGTAAGTTTCGTAAACATTCGGAAATTTTTATCCTTATCTAGGACCCAAACCAAGAGTACCTCGGCATTAGTCTCGAGGACGGCGCAGCAGAAGGTCACGAGGCCGACGCCGGCATCGCGGCCACGTGGCGCTACCGCCTGCTACTGCGCGCGCTGCTGGCCGTGTGCGGAGAGAACCTGCAGAACACGCTCTTGAGGCAGCAGCTGCTTGTGAAGGTCTGTATTCATTTACTCAGTTCTACTGTTCATCTTGTTTTCGCATCTGCAGTGCGATTCTGTAACCATCTCACCGTGAAAACTTAGGTGAAGTGAGCGTGGAGTGAGCTGTCAATAGTGTAAATTCCTAGCAAAAACAAACTCACTTCACCTAAGTTTTCACGGTGAGATTTTTACAGAATCGACCGGCAGATCCACGTGTTTTACCTACATTTCACGCAGTTTTGCCGTCTTAACTTAACTGAGCATTTTGCTGGGTATGTAACTGTAGATTGGTGAAACGTAACATGAAATAAGCTGTACGGAACATTACTTTACCTACTTACGCGCCGTGCATTCTGCACACACAGCATTTGTACAGACGCCAGCACATCAAGCTACTACAATCTGTCAAATTTCTTTAATAGATTTTCAACTTTATAAAATAAAATAAAAATAAAATTTGTTTATTTCAGACTAGGATGTCCATATTTTGTTAGTAACAAATTGTTAGTATCGCTAAAGCATAAGGCTCAAAGTTGATTGGGAAAATTTGACAGTTTCGGGTAGGTTGATGTGCTGGCGTCTGTACCTAGTATTACAAATAATGTATCAAAATATATTTTTAATAAATCAGTGTTTAACGAACATTCACGACGGTCAGTATTATTTCATCATTCCAATTGAATTGTCCCTTTATCATTTATCAGTAAGTTTAGGGATCCCCTTCTTAAGCCGTCCAAATGTATGCAATGCAACATGAAATGTAATACAATACGTTTCATGTTGCATTCGTGCTAACCTGGCTTCCTACGACGCGTCGAGTGATATCACGCGCCGTGGAAAGCCAGCTTTATACGCCGAAGGAAAATAACCTTGTGCGCTCAACTTCCGTTTCCTTATAACCCAATCATATTCATCCACAGACACTATCTGAAGTTGCACAAGCAGTAAAGGACGCCAAAGACACAGGTCGGCAGCGCGCCCTGAGCGCGGGCAGCGACAAGCTCGCCACGTTGTTACGTCAGCAGCCCGCCGCGCTGCCGCTCGCGTTGCACAAATATGTACACGACGTGGATGTCAAGTGAGTAGTGGCGGCCTAACAATATAGTGTTATATGTTTTGAGCATATAACATAATAGTGTCAAATGTTTTGAGGGCTAGTTTATTATGGGACCAATCAGAAATAGCGAAAAAAATATCTAGCCTATCTAGTTAATGAAAACGCTTGCAGAGTCCAGTCACTCTAATCGCTGACTTTCTATGTCCAGAATTATTAATGGGCTTTCGCATCCGTGTACAGACGCCAGCACATCAAGCTACCTGAAACTGTCAAATTTTCCTAATCAACTTTGAACCTTATGCTTTAGCAATAAAGTTAATAATCTATTAAAGAAATTTTACAGATTGTAGTAGCTTGATGTGCTTGCGTCTGTACAAGGAATTTTGTTGTAAATAACAAGTGGTTTTTTTACTAGGTCATGCATGTACTTCGCTTCGAATACGCTGCCACTCAAGATAAACTTCATCGGCAATGATAACGCCATCATTCCTGCTATGTTCAAGGTAAGAAAGGAAAAATTCTCACACACTTTATTACGTATACTGCGTAATTTGGCATGTTTATTTCTGCAAGACAATTATATGATTTCAAACAGTTTATTCTATTTTCACAGAGCAGGCATTTCATTTTAGAGTTACATCAAGTTGCTACAGATTTCATCTCTGATTGATTAGGGTTCCGTGCCTCAAAAGGAAAAAACGGAACCCTTATAGGATCACTTTGTTGTCCGTCTGTCTGTCAAGACCCTTTATCTCGGGATCGCGTGGAGGTATAGAGTTGAAATCAAAACTATGTACTCAGGTATACAGTCCCTTGAAGCTGTGAAAAAAAAAATCAAACTTCTAAGTTAACTTAAAAAAAAAGATAAGGCCGTTTATGTCGCAAGAAACGTATGATATTTCGACACTCTCAAGGCAATCAAAATTAATAGGGTACTTCCCGTTGATCTAAAGTCATGAAATTTGGCAAGAAGCAACGTCATGTAGCACAAGTAAAGGAAAAAATCCGAAAACCGTAAATTTGTAGTTACATACCTGCAAATGTACGGAAACCTCGCTACGTGACTACAACTCGCACTTGGCCGGTATTAATTTTTATTATTTACCAGGTTGGCGATGATTTACGTCAGGATGCGTTGGTTTTGCAAGTCATTAAAGTTATGGACAGTTTGTGGTTGAGAGCCGGCTTAGATCTTCGAATAGTCACCTTCCAAGCCCTGCCTACAAGCGACAAGAGAGGTAAGAAGAATTTATTAGAGGTCCACAAACTACCTCAGGGTTTTAAAAGCCTCATAATATGTACAATACCCGGCGATAAATATTGCACATCATTGGTGTATTTTATACAAAGAATAAAAATAATTATCAAAAGAAGCAAATCATAATTGTTTTAACAGCTCCTAATAGATACCGGACTGTTTATATTTCGTGCGACAGAGATAACGGTCTACGAAGCCGAAATTAGCCGATTGTCTCTTTCCAAAGGTCAATGTGCAATATTTATCGCCGGGTACTGTAATACAATTTCCGTGCATTACAAGTAGGTTTCCTGTTTCGTTGTTGTCGTGATATACTTATTAAAAAAAAAGTTTTAAAGTTTTGGTCCTGGGTTCGATTCCAAAGTTGAGCAAAGTGTTTTCCATTAGAAATTTCTCAGTAACAGTCCGGAGTTAGGAAGTTGCCGGTGATACCCGCGTGCCACGTGCGCGTGCGCCTGCTCCTGCGCCTCTGTCCGCGAGTGCGCGGAGCCGGCCCTGAGGACAGAGTGAGCGAAGAGAGAGTGCACCTGTGTCGGCGCTTGCGCTATAAATATCTCCCGCGCCGAAGGCTAGTCTCCGTTGAGATTGGCCTATTATATTATAGAGAACTATTATTATTATGCTTATTAGGCTCTTGTCAATTAGTTTTTCCTAGAAAATTATAAGGTGAAATGAGGGTCATTTACTCCTGCCGGGTCAGCGGGATTGTCCGAAAGGGTTACCGCTGGCCCGGAACATAAAGGGCTAAGAAAGGAACACGGGTGGGTTTTAGTCAGTAAGAGTCTGACACTCCCTTCCGCTTCACCCAGAGCGGGAGGGGTCAAAAAAAAAAAGGTCATTTACTCGCCCGCATGCGGTCCCGTTTATTTTGTAATAACCGCATGCGGACGCAAGAAAAAAAAAACATGTCCCATAATTCATATTCTACAATAAGTTTTTAATTTTCAGGTATGATCGAAATAGTCTCCGAAGCGGAAACTCTTCGCGCTATACAAACGGAGTGGGGACTAACTGGGTCCTTCAAGGACAAACCCATCGCGGAGTGGTTGGCGAAACACAACCCCTCTGAACTTGAATACCAACGAGCAAGGGATAATTTTACAGGTGAGTTTATGTTTAGCTCTATAAGAGCTACTGGTGCCGATTTTGTTGTTCACAAACTAAACTAAAAAGTTCAGTGCATCTTTTTCTTTCTATTTCATTAAGAAAAGGACAGAAGATAAATTTTAGTTTAGTCCTGTTAAATTAATCACACTTACAAGGTACTAGAATAACGAAGATTATCACTAATCTTCGTTATTCTAGTACCTTCTAAGCGTCAGGGCTTTGATGATCTTCCAAATCCTGGTTCAAAATTTAGTCGCAATCTCATTTCATCGACAAGCAATGTCAAAAATTTGACAAAAATTTAGGAAAACTAGAGGTATGTTTGTCAGATTAGAATTTAAACTCTCTTAAAAATCAGGGAATTGCCCCTTAGATCTCTGAATAGACTAAAGAGCAGTTTGAAAATAAATCGGAAGAGACCGAAACCGGAACCGGACCGGACCGGATCGGAATCGAAAGTTCTCAGACACAAGTTCATTATTTATGTATAGTGAAACTTACTTCTCTCTCCTTTAGCGTCATGTGCTGGCTACAGTGTAGCCACGTATCTGCTGGGTATCTGCGACCGTCACAACGACAACATTATGTTGAAGACGTCGGGACACCTGTTCCATATAGACTTCGGCAAGTTCCTCGGAGATGCGCAAATGTTTGGAAACTTTAAAAGGTATGATCAAAAAGTTTCCTAGTTAATCAGGTTTATACTATAATTTTTAAGTTGGCCAACAAGGTATGGTATTGATGACTCTCCATATTTATTTGAAATAAACCATTAACGAGTACTAACGAAATGCCAGTAGTTTTTTTTTTCACGACATTCAATAGTCTGTCCGATAGAGAAGACGCTTGTAAATAGGTAATTGCCATTGTTACAAACTCATCATCATCAAAAATAATTTCTAAATCAAAATCAATGAATAATGTTGAACTTTTTTACATCTTGGCCTAGTCTCTGTCTATTCAGCAATTTGGCTTTGGCGAGCCGCGATGCAGACATCGTAGTTACTGAAAAGTCGGGACATAACAGAGTATTACCCGACTTTTCGGTAATATTACTCAATGCCTCGGTAAGCACGTTAATCCGTGGTCCCGACTGCCATTCGTGGATCTTTGATAGTCGTTACTGGTCGTCAGCCAGTCTTACCAAGGGGTATCGTATTACCCAGTAACTGGGTTGTGGAGGTCAGATAGGCAGCGCTCTATGTAAAATACTGGTATTCAGCTGCATCCGGTTAGACTGGAAGCCGACCCCGAAATTGTTGGGGAAAGGCTAGGCAGATGATGAGTAGACTGAAAAAGCATTGAATAAAATCAAAAAAATCAAAATATTTTATTTCACATAAACCTACATGGGCACTTATAAACACACAATTATAAACGTAAGAAGCTAGGTGCACGGTTCCAATTGGTCGTTTCCTATGGAGAAGAAACGGCAAGAAACTCCACGGTTACTCTTTTAAAAAATAATTGGCTTTTACACTATTTTCAAATTACAGTAGGTGTTTGTGATTTTGTCGAGTATCAGGTACTTGTTGACAGGCCTACGCTGTCCTGTCAACAAGTACCTGATACTCGACAAAATAAAAAATGGCATACTTAATATTTTAAAACGTTCTTCTACTTTGTGTACAGAGACCGAGCCCCCTTCGTGCTAACCCACGACATGGTGTACGTGATCAACGGCGGCGAGAGACCCACGCAGCGCTTCCAGCACTTCGTAGAGCTGTGCTGTATGGCCTTCAACGTTGTCAGAGCGCATCACGACCATATACTAGACTTGTTTGCTTTGGTAAGTCTAGCTTTTAAGTTTTCAACTACTCTCTAAACCTAAAAACGTTTGAGGAAAACTTCCTGCAAAAACCGGCAAGGCCTAAAATAATTAAAAAAAAAACATCAGCGGTAAGCACAGAAGGAGCTGGCGGGACGAACTCGACTCTTTTCTTAAGGATAGGCCACAGACAATAGTAGATAGGGATAAGTGGAAGAAGGGAAGGGATACAAACGGCAGATAATAATAATAATAATATGGCACCCCCAAAAAACTGACTGCGCCCCCTTTGTGGATTACTGCCTATTCCCATTCATGAAGAGAAAGCTTGAGCTTCAGAAGTGGAGGAACAGTATAGACTGATTATTATCTTATGTGGTTCAGTGGTTTATTCGATAATTTTCGAACTGTCTATGTTTCTAAAGATACGCTATATTTTTTTCCAACTAAGCCAAGTAAATAAATAAACAGCGTATTGCAATAGTTTCGGAAAGTACTTCAAAACACTTGGGTCCGGGATAGTCCTGGATGTATGTCCACGACTGGTTATGGTCCTATAGGGGTATGAGGAACAGGGTGTAAAGTTCACTCATCCTCCATAGAAATGGGAGGATCCTCCGACCAGACGGGTGTTGTGTCTGGCGGGCAACTGCCCGATAATTCGTGTCGGGCCGTTGTATCTATGCTAGTTGCGCGGTAAACTCTGCTTGCGAGATGCAGGATTGCGTGACGTCAGTATGAAACGTTGTTCGCACGTAGCGTTGTAGATACCGCTACAGTCCCTAAGCCCGGGCGGCCCTATGCCCGGGCGGCCTTGAGCCTGAATAGTCTCTAAAGGATGATTTTAAAACGCATATCTCTGTTCAGATGGCGATGTCGGGCGTGACGGGAGTGACGAGCGCGGCCGTGAGCTACGTGCGCGCGGCGCTGCTGCCGGCCGCGACCAACGCCGAGGCGGCCGCGGCCTTCGCCCGGCTCATACACTCCTCACTCAAGAGCAAGTATGTAGCGCTTGTGTGTTTAGGGGCCATTCAAGTATTACGTAAGCACTTCAGGGGGGCTTTGCTTTGCTTTTTTTTGATGACATGGGAGATGGTGGGGTCGATGGTGATAACGTCAGCAGTATTTATTTTTATTTGGATTTCCTACAAAATTTAGTCGATTTTGGTTTGAACACATTATGGCAACCCTTCTTGTCTATGCTTGAAAACGAAACGCATATAACTGCTGCTCATGAATCAATAAATAAACTAGAACACATTGAAAAATGCATGTACCAATGTTACGTAAGTATTGGGGGTAAGCACTTTGCTTACTTTTGCTGACGAAGGGTGGGTTAACAATTGCAAAAAATCTGCTTACGTAATACTTGAATGGCCCCTTACATAAATATTTAGGACGAGCCGTGTGTCAGATGGAATTTTCCATTGAACAAAATTACAAATGAGACTTTGTACTTTGTATGGAAGAAACTCTCATGTGTAAACTCTATTTCACCCCTTTAGAGAATTAATTTTCAATAAATCCTTTTTTAGTGCTCACCTTCGTTATAAAAGGAAATCATCAGATTTTTAAACAACTCTGTTCAAATTGCATGAAAGATCACCGCGCCTTCTCGTTCTCATGTAATTTAGTTCTAAAGTTTCTGTAGAAGGCTCTTTTTCCATGTAAAGTCAATCCATGACTGTTATTTGTATGAGAAAAATATCTTTGTATGTGTATTTTTATTTATTATTACTCTGTTTTATCAGGTTTACACCAATAAACTTCTTCCTGCACAATTTGGCACAACTGCGCGCGAGTGGTGATCAAAGCAACAATACTTCCGAACTACTATCGTTCATGCCACGAACTTACACGTAAGTTGGAAACCATACGAATATTAATTTTATATTCCTTCTAATATTAACAATGTTTGCGTCGACCATTGATGGATTAGATTTAAGATCCTTCTAATTTTAAACTATAAAATGTGAACTCAATCACGACTTGACTGTATCATATAGGCTTTGTGTAGGAACAATTTCGAAAATAATTAAATCAAATTATTAAAGTGGAGTCATTTTAATAGGTAACATTTGACAATTCATCAAATATTCAACAACGTAACCTTGTAACGGCGGGCATAAAATAACATATTTTTTCGTTTTGTTAGAACTGCACAATTGCTTACCTTTTTTCAATTACGATTACATATTTATTGTAATAATGACCGATACGAGTAATTTTACGATTTGCTTTCATTAATAAACCATTCTAAATATAATAAACAATTTCTGATCTAAAGAACTGAACGTCGTTACAAGGTTACGTCAGTTAACCATTTTTCTTTTTAAACACTAGGGATGTTACTCTAAAAATCGAAAGCTGATAAGTAGAATCGAATACAATGATGACTTGTGAAGAAATATCACCATAAATTAATAACCACGTTGTGATTATAATAAAACATTTATTTATTATTCTTTTAACTAACTAGGTATAAAAATACAAAAAATAATCAAATAGAAAAATCATTGATGTTAGGTACAATTTAGGTGGTATGTTGCTGGCAACACCAGTGCCTGTCGATGACGCCATGTCATGTCGCAATTACATGACGCAGTCTTTTGTCGTTGTGCGAAGTGACTGTGCGTTTTTGGTGTGCTCTCTGTTATTTTCTTCTGACCCGGCTTTTTTATTGGACTGATCTTACTGACTACGTTTACCTGGCTATAAATTGGACTCCGATTGCTTAACGATTAGTAAACAAGAACAACATTACAGTCTTACCATGTCGAAACGGGGGAAAACGCTAAACAGTCAATCTCGCGAACTAGTGGTGAAATTGTACAATTATTTTGAACGTGAATCAATTAACGATGGGCCTCTTTTACCATTGACACAACCGAGAGAACGCGTTGCCGAAGCATTGGAAATAGGGAAGAGGACAGTAACTCAAATTCTGAAAGAGAAATACGGACCATCAGGCTCAGAAGATAATACTTTACGTACACCGAAAAAAAGAAAGAGGGACAAGAAAATTGTTGGCATTGATAATTTTGATGCTGCTGCAATTCGCAACCACATTTATGGATATTACTCGAGAAAAGAATATCCTACACGGGAAAAGCTAATAAGTTCGTTAAAAGACGCAGGCTTATTTTTTGGCGGTAAATCGTCTCTATCAAAGGTTTTGAAATCGATTGGCTTTAGTTTTAAAAAATCTGACAAGCGGAAAATCCTGCTAGAACGCTACGATATTATTTTGAAGAGAGTAACATTCTTACGTCAAGTAAATAAAATTACAGATTGGGACAATGTCGTGTTTATTGACGAAACATGGTTGAATGTGAACCATACGGTTTCGCGGACATGGACCGATGATACAGCGGCGTCCACCTCAAAAGTTCCACCGGGAAAAGGAGCCCGACTTATTATATGTCACGCGGGATCAGCTTCTCAAGGTTTTATTCCAGACTGCCTCCTCGCATTCGCCTCTAAAACTACAAGTGATTACCATGAGGAAATGAACTTTGAAGTTTTTAAAGAGTGGTTTGAGAAGCTGCTAGTCAGCTTAGAAAACCCATCGAAAATTATAATGGACAATGCACCGTATCATTCTGTACAAGTTGATAAACCACCAACTCAAGCAAATAAAAAGCAAGAAATTGTCTCGTGGCTGGTAAGAAATGGTGTGGATGCAAGTCCAACTTTATTAAAAGTTGAGTTGTTAAATCTAGTAAAAGCAACTAAGCCGTCCAAGCTCCGCTATGTAATCGATGAACTAGCCCTAGAGCATGGACACGAAGTTATTCGATTGCCTCCCTACCATTGCCAGTATAACGCCATCGAGCTTATTTGGGCACAAATAAAGGGTTATGCAGCGCGGAACAATACTGAACCACCCTTCAGTACTGCTAAAATGATGTCTCTGCTAAAAACTGCGTGTGCAGAAGTCACTACAGAAGACTGGAAAAAAGTCGTAGAGAAAACAAAGAAAATAATTTTACAAGATTTTGAACGAGATGTGAGAATAGACAATATTATTGAAAATGAATTAATAATATCTCTGAGTGCTGACAGCAGTGATGAAGATGACAATACTTTTAACAGTTCTGATAGTTCAACTGAATAAATGCAATTTTTTTGTTAAATTGTGTACTTGTCTTATTTTGCTCCTTAAATTTACGAAAATAATAATAATAATGGGACAGGGATTTGCCTGATGATTTTTAAAATTCGCATATGTTTCAAGTCCGTATCGATTCATTCACTTTAATCGATGTTTATAAGCAGGTCACCTCACTATGAGGATAAAACTGACAGACGTCAAATGTTACCTATTAAAATGACTCCACTGTAATTGGTTTGCAAACATGGGTATTTAGGACATAGATGTTTGTTTGTTTGTTTGTTGTTGATTATTTGTTTGTTTGTTTGATGTTTGTTTTTGTTGTGTTGTTTATTGTAATAATGTTTTATTATAAGAGTCCTCCCTGTAATGCCGTCAGATGGGCATGCAAATCAATTAATGAAGGGCTCTATTCAGATTCTAAAACCCTGTTTCTGTTTTCATAAAGTTAAGTTCAGAAATAAAATACTGAATCTCCATTTTGACCAATACCATTGTTATCTATAATCTCGTTATCCTCTCTACAGCATGGCACAAGAAGGCCGCCTAGTGAGCGTGGAGTGCCTCGGCTTCGAGAAGCGCTACGACCCTGAAAAGCACTACGTATACGCACTTCGCATCTTCAGACAAGGACAGACGACGCCCTTCGTGCTGTACCGCTCTTACAAGCACTTCACGGAACTGTACCAGAAGATCTGTCTGCACTTTCCCTTGGCTAAAGTTCACAGGTAAGAATAATCTATTTAATAAAATTCTTAAATACGTTCACTGACAGAACACAGACTAAACTGTTAGGTCTAGAAGCATAAAACTTTGCACAAGGGTTCCTTATTTATCGAAAGTGAGCATTATGGATGGATTTTTGAAAATTCATCCCAGCAAAAAGTGGTTAAATAGGAAAAAAGTATGGAAATTCAACATTTTGACTTAAGTGACTACTCACTCCACCACCACGAACCACCACGATATTATTACACATAGCCGCTAGCAAAACCGGCGAAACCAAAGAACAGACAATGTTCCTATACATACACAAATGTTTGTTTGTCTATTTGACCGATATGACCACATCAATATTAACTTGTGGATGATTTGTCGCCTTACAATTTTAAAAGTCCGCGGATGAAATATTTTGCCGATGGGAACCGGCGCTCCGCTTGTAATACAACATACATTTTTCGGTCATGCTGACCAATCTCAACTGAGATTACCCAAATACGCAGGAGATATTATAATGCGCAGTGACAGGTGCACTCTCTCCGCTCAATCTCATAGTCCGATGGGACGGCAATCCGGCACGACTGGAATCAAATGACTGCTACTGAGATTTCCTTGAAAAGAAGCCCTATAACTTCTTTTTACCTCACATGGCATTTTTTTTTTTGTTATGGCAAGCGTAGGAAATCCTCATGGACACCCAGACTGTCTCACTAGTGAGGCAGTCTGGGTAGTGCCGGACTCTTACCGGCTAAAACCACACTCCTGCCTTTGCTGAGTGTCCCTCTGACATGATCAGAGACCTTTTTAGGCCAATGAGTTTAGATTATTTTCGTTCTTTTAAATTTTTATTTACGTGCAGTCCCTTATTAGGAAATAGGGAGTTCCCTCACTTGTCATTCGAACACGGGACTAGATACCAAAAAGACAGTAAAAAAAAATACTATACTCCAGCGTATTTTCAATAGGTGGCGATAGTAGGCGGTCAGTACGGCGAGCTCATTAGGTAGGATTAAGATTTTTCTTGTAAATAAAATTTTACATAATTATCGTTCTTTTTATCGTGTCGATATAATTATTGATAATTAGTCATTTAAGTACGATTGTTGATTTGTATTATCATTTTCCTTACTCGCTTTTCTTAGAATACTAATGATCTCGTGGCGTACTGTAGTTGCAATGCAACAAGTTTGCGGGTAACGGGCATTATAAGTAATGCCCCGTTTAGGACTTCATTTTTAGCGTATGAATGTATTAACACTTTCTCTATCTTTCCAATTCGCATGATAAGATAGAAAAATCGATCCCAAATACTCTTAGGGAGGATTCACACTAGGTTAATTTTCGCCGTGCGGCTGGTCGCTAACCAAAACTCCACTCCATTACAAAGGTCGATAAAAATCGCAGGTGAATAGTTCATTCGGCATCGAAACGTCGAACATCGAGAGACTCCGAGCATAGCTCGCTCCATAACGCGCTGAGCGTCTTTGAATTTATGGACCAGCCCGGCCGTCACGGTCCACGTTACAGCACCGTATATCATGACGGGCAGGACGCACTGGTTGAAGACCTTAGTCTTCAAACACTGCGGGATAGGCGACGAGAAGACTTGACGGAGTTTTTCAAATTTACTTGATTACTGGCCCTAAAAATTCTTTTTACGTCAATAATGTTAAAGATTAGATTAAAGTTGTTAGTATCAGTAAATACGATTAGATTCAAAACAAAACTTTAAAACAGCTTGGGTTTTACATGCAATTCATTTTATTGATAAATACGTGATATCTTATTCGAACATGAACTGAAATATCCGGCACTCAGACTTAGTTGTTTCAGGGTTTTTAAAACTGTTCACTTTACCTACCTATATAATTGAGACTTGTTTAGTGTTAAGCGCAAGTTAAAGAACATAACATCACGCGTGTAATCTCCGAAAGGTTAGGCAGAGGTGTAAAACCCACATTTCGTCAGTTATGTTTAAGTCCCATGGAATAGGGGCGAGCCTATTACCATCAATTGGGCACCAATCCAACCTTCGGGCTGCTATTGAGAAATTTCTGATAGAAAAACCCAGTAACATTTTGTCCCACCTAAGAATCGAATCGCAGGACCTCATGCTCAGTAGCGCTTGCGACCATAGACCAATGACACAAACCAACGTACAGACGCCAGCACATCAACCTACTATAATCTGTCAAATTTCTTTAATAAATTTTCAACTTTATCGCTATAGCATAAGGTTCAAAATTGATTGGGAAAATCTGACAGTTTCGGGTAGGTTGATATGCTGGCGTCTGTACATAATTTTACCCCTTTATAAACCTCATACAGAAACAACATTTAGAATAGTGACGCCACCAAACTATAAAAATATAAATTTATTACTTAACCAACATCAAACAAACATATCAACGACTCATAACAACCTTACAAATATCATAAACTAAAGTTTGACCTACTGTATACCACGTCAAGCTTCACTGTTTTCCTTATTATCTTCACCCACTTTGTAGTTCAAATCCATCACCGTTTGCTTAGATTGTGGCGTGGTCGCCGCAGTGTTCGGCCGGTTTATATTTTCCCTATGTTTGGAAACCATGTCCCAACTGCCTGTATCCACAGGCTTGGTATAAGTCACGTTGCCACTGCTATCTTTCTCTCCTTCTGGTTTCGAGGCAGAGTACGGCGGAGGACCGCTCGTCTTACTAATAGAACTATCTAGAGTGTTTGTCGAATGTGCCATCTGTCCAGACCCTGAAGCTAAAGGATTTAATGCACTCCCACTTGGTTGTGCTAAAGGATTCGCGACCGGACGCTGTGGCGCCTGCTTTTTCTTCACCATCTGAGCTTCTTTCTTCTCTTTGTCTTTTCTTAACTTTTCCTGTCTCAGTTGTTCTTTCTCCATCTTTTTCTGTTCTGCTTGTTGTTGCTTTTCCAGTTTCTTTTGCTCTTCTAACCGCTGCTTTTCTAGCTTCTTTTGTTCTTCGAGTCTTTGTTTCTCTACTCGTACTTGTGCGTCTAGTTTCCTCTCCGTACGTATGGGGATGTCTTGGGCTCTATTGTTACGTTCTAGTTCGGCCCCGCGGGGGTCTTGTGACACCCCAGGAATCCCTGGTTGTAAGTTCGGCGGTAGGTTTTTGTTCATAATTAAGTCACTGGTGCTTTTCGCTTGCCGTAAAGGTCTTGTTTGTTGCCCTATATTTGTGGTTGGCATATTGTTGTTCGCATTTGGTGTTGACTTCCTCTGAGCATCAGGGTAGTTGTATCCTGGAAATTGTATTAAAATTATGATATGTGGTGTATGAGGCATTGCTTAGAAAGCACAGATTGTGATGTTGAGCTTAATGGATAAACTAGTACTGATTTTTTTTCGATTATGTCATTTTACTATACCTTCTATATTACATTATTTGTTCGAATATTTCTAATATTAGTCATCAACCCTGTTGCCTTTGTAAGTCCGGGAGTAATTCAATTAATTTAAAATAAGATGTATAAAAATACGTACCAATGAATTCATCTCTATTAGTTCTATACGCGCCCCTGATGGAAACGATCGAGCCGATATCATCTTTTTCCTTTTTCCGTCTGCCTCCATTCAAGAAGTTGAGTGAATGCCTGAACCCGAACATTGCACTAACACACGAAACAACAGGAGAACACTAGGGTTGCTATGTAACTCACTGTGTTGTCAACTGAAAGAATTTTGAAAAAGGTTAGCGTATAGATAAGGTTGTAATACTATTAGATATGACAATGAATCATAATCATGTGCCGGGAATTATACTGAATTAATATTTGCAATTCCAACTCGTATTGTAAGGAAAATTTACAAAAAATGCAATAAATTCACTTACGTGTCTCACAGTTTCTAATAACAGCTTTATAATTTTAAATAAACTTTAATTCTAAATGCAAATAAACAGTGTAAGTGGTGACAACACTCAGTCAGCCATTACTGTTTAAATCAATACGGCTGTGTTACCAGATAAGATAAGATGAGAGCCTCGAATAATGACTGTAATCTTATCACACTCAAATTGTTCTATGTAATCAGCTGTCCGGATATGGAGGTTTAATGGTTGATGGGAATTCTCGTTACGGTTATTGTCATTTTCTATGTATTTGTTATCGTTTTTATCATATTGAGTTATGGTCTGCGGTAGGCGAAGAAACCGTTTTTATAAAATTAATAAATGTATATTGTTTATTAGTTTATTTGTTAATGAAGTCAATTTGGCATGATATATCCATTAAATTTAAATTTATCGTACAAATACATTGGTACATCAAAAAGTTAAAGCCACCTCCATGTAAAACAAATGCATGTTAATAGACGCACGCATTGCGAGACATCGCAGTGTGGCATCTTCAGCATTTCCATACCCTGAACCGCAAAACGTCTTTTTTTCATACTTCTCTACTAGTTGCATCTCGGCAGTAACCCCTTTGCCCCTATCCTTAGAAGTAAAATATTTTTTTATAACAGATTGGTACTTGAATGTGGTTTGTTTGTCAGACTAAAACTTGTACAAATTCGATCATAGGCTGACTTGAAACAGGTCAAAACCGAAATAGGTATGTGGGACAATCTAAATACTGTTATATCTAAATATTTACCCTGCGTTCCGAGTTGGGAAATAATCGATTTGAGCGTGCTTAAACCCGTACCGAATTAGAGTGAGCGCGATAACGATCGAGCGCCATCTTGCGATAACGCCGACCATGCCTTTTTTTTTCAGGATGGGAAATCATCAAATGACCCCTCCCGCTCTGGGTCGAGCGGAAGGGAGTGTCAGACTCTTACTGACTAAAACCTACCCGTGTTCCTTCCTTAGCCCTTTATGTTGTCAAAAATGACAGTGTGTGAGGATGTGTCAGTGTGTGTTTTGTTTTGAGTTGCATCAAATTAAACTAACGTGGCATTTTAGAAATTGTGCTTCTGGCTTACAGTCGCCATCTAACCAAAGAAGAAGAAATGTGGTGTTTATACAAAGAAATACTGTATTAGTATCGTTTTTACATTGCGTAAGCACTGTGAGCGCGTTCACCAGCGTTCCGAATTGTTGACAGCTCTCAGCTGTCATAATCGTAATATGGAAATCGGAACGCATGTGAGATAATGTGAGCGCTGTGAGCGATTATAGCAGAGCGAATATAGTAAATCTGAAATAAAATATTTGAATTTGAATAGCTAATTCGGAATGCGGCCTTAGTAGACTAATGTAATTTACGACAGCACTATCAAGGGATTAATTTTGGCTGAACATGACACGAAGATAATCGACATTGTTGACGTGAAACAAACATACCGTTTTATTTGTATTTAGGTATACAGATAATACAAAACATTTAATTTTTATTGTTATTTTCCTTTAATACGTTATTCATTGTTTGATTGGGGTATCTTTTCTATACGAATATATTTGTCACTTGATAGATTAAGACTAAGAAGTTATCGATATGGAGTTTAAAGGCAACAAAAATTTTAAGGTAACAAAATTCCAAATACATTACGATTACAAAAGAGAAGTTATTCACTTGAACTTTCCACCGTTGGTCTGTACAGGGTCAATTTAAATTACCTAGCGAAACTTCGTAGACGCAGGGCAGGCAGGGCATTCGCAGGGCATTACGGATGGGTATCTTATTATTATTATTTTTTTTTAATAGGTTTGCTCTTGACTCTAGTCTAGGTCAGGGGTGACAGAGACAAAGTCTACGATGGAGTGAGCTTACCCAGAAGAAGCCTATTCACTCTTACTTTGAAGAGATTCGATATCTAAACATGATAAAATTAAAAATAAATGAATAAATAAATATCTTCACGACATTCTAAAATAGGCGATATTTTTTCCTCCATCTCTCGTAGTTTGTAAAAACTTTGCCTAAAACTGTCATTAGCCTCTTTAAAAAAGGACAATATTAGCAGTTACTTCAAGTATATGTAAGCTAGTTGATTTTTGGGTTACTGGTATTGGTACTTTGCAATCTCAGAGGTCATCCCAGAGACAAATAGCCGTTTTATGTGTCTGTAATGACCCCGGCACTGTAGACTACAAAACCTATTATGAATGACTTTCTTATGATTTCAGTCTACCATCAGGCGTCTACGTGGGCCGTTCAAACATCCGTCAGGTAGCCGACCGGCGCTTCGGCGACGTGCAAGCGTTCCTTACGTCATTGTTCAGTCTGGCTGATGAGATCGCACACTCAGACCTTGTGTATACATTCTTCCATCCGCTACTGAGAGACCAGCAGGATGTGGAGCCACAGAGGAGGAGAGGTTCGTTTCAGAATTAAATTACTTAGTGTTTGTTTTACTAAACACCAATAGTTTTCATTTTGACGGTTCAACAACATTCATTGCGCTATTTACGTTCTTGAGCAAATAAATTTTTCTAACATATGTAGCAATGGATTAGCGATATCCTTCAAAATGATGCAGATTGTGCTTCATAGTGTGACGCTGGTGGCACTGGTATATTAGCCCAGCGGCATAGTCGTTTAGACGTCATTAGATTTCTCAAAGCTCTTTCGTGTCGGCTCGGCCTCACCTTTTTTGACCATATCGGTATCGGAACTACGCGTAACGTTATTTTGAGTAACGTTACAAGTCCCTGACTTCAAGCATAAATCAACTCAGCCTACTGCAGTCCACTGCTGGACATAGGCGTCTCCTAGACTGCGCCACAACACCCTGTCCTCCGCCTTCCGCATCCAGTCTACCCCAGCCACTTTCTTTAGGTCGTCCGTCCATCTAGCTGGGGGGCGTCCCACACTACTTGTACCGACTTAAAAATAATACTTACTAATGAATATTTTTCATTTATAGGTGAAACAGTAGAACCAGAGAATAACGGATCGGGTTCATTGAAGCTGTCAGTGCAGTACGCAGGCGGCGTATTATCCGTATTAATATTACATGCGCAGTCACTCGCGATGACGCCGCAAGGACTGCCACCCAACCCTTACGTTAAGGTAAAATAACACGTATGTAGTTAAGAATAGTGGCTATGCTCCACTGAAGCTAACATTGCACGCGCAATCACTTGTTTTGCGGCCGCAAGAGTTGGGCCTAACCCTTGTGTCAATGTAAAACAACACCTATGTAGTTAAGAATAGTGGCTATGTTCCACTGAAGCTAATGGAAGGGACTGCCGCCGATTTATTAAATACATTAACACTTTCTTTTTCCCATGTGTGCAATATGACATGGTAATCCAGTCAAAAATTACAGAATGCATAACTAAATTATACAACACTAGCTTATGCCCGCCACTTCGTCCGCGTTAAGTTTCGGCCCCCGACCCACCGCGTCGCATCCTATCGCCCGCGCTGTTACTTCGTTTTCTGACTTTTTTCTTTTGGCTCGGCTCGCTAAGGGTCGTTGCGTGGTGTGAAATAGTCTATATATAGCCTTTCTCAAGGGTTGGGCTATCAAAGGCAAAGAGAATTTTTCAAATCGAACTGGTAGTTGCAGAGATTAGCGCGTTCAAACAAACAAAAATGTATAGATTTAAAATTATATTCGATTTGTTCTCTTCTACAGGTGTACCTAGTACCAGACCCATCGAAAGAAACAAAAAGAAAAACACGCGTCCTAAAACGAAACTCGCATCCATCATTCATGGAAATGTTAGAATACCGACTTCCAATGGAAGTAGTCACCAACAGGAGTCTTCAAGCGACAGTATGGAACTACGACTCTTTGCAGGAGAACCAGTTTCTGGGCGGCGTTGTCATTCCGCTCAACACGTTGCCGCTCCGACAGGAGACCGTTGCGTGGTACCCGCTGGAGTATATACCTCGGTAGCTAGTGCTTTCCCGCTCCGCTCTTTGGAGCACTGAGTTCCCCATAATGTGATAGGTCAATTGTGTCGAATTTATGACGTCACTTGAGGTTGGAGCACACTGAATGCAGATACACACAGTTGCCACGTGAAATAGCTCGTTGACTACTTCATGTCGAACTTTGGTCGTGTATCACCCGTACTGCAGCTGCATTTAGTGTGATCCAGCTATTATAGATGCTCCAAATCACGAGCGCCTGTGTAATGACTCTTATGAACATAGGTGTAAGGTATTAAATTAAATAAATAGCTCGCTTGTGATATGGAACATCTATAAAAGTATTTTGTGGAAAACACGACGTGTCTTCTAACCTTTAACGACCGATATAATCATGTTCCTTTATAAATTTTGACGGTTGTATCTAAAGACAATGGCTTGGTGTGTTTTTTAAAGTCAATATAATATACCGGGGCGGTGAAATAAAATATAAGTATTCCGAATTCAATAAGGATACCTGGGTTTGGTAAAAATAAAGGGTGGTTCCTAAACCACACGGTTTCATTTATTTTAAAGCGCATTTAAGACTACGCATGCGCATGTTGCCTTTTTGTTTAAATACGAAAATCATCAAGCAAAGGCAATTTTCTTCGCTTTTTTATTAGAAAGCTATAATAAATTTTAATGTTGGCAACTAAATAATAATAATAATAATATGTGGTAATAGCACCACATAAAAAAAAACAATGTAAAGGATCCTCAATAACCATCGTTGTATTAAAATATTCACAACTTCCAGTATTCCGTTTTCAATATTAAAAGAAAAAACTAAAGCTTCAATATTATATATTATTCCTCAGTATTTAGTAGTTCCGTGTGTTGGAATATAAATAATTTGTAAATATCTTTTATACTAATACATACATGTTAGTGCCAAAATGCCTTGTGGGGTGAAGCTTCAAAGGTAGTGAGACATTGGTCTGAATTGAGTAAAGAAAGGTCTAGAATTATCATTGTTCCGTAGTAAAGAAAGAGAGGGAAGTATACATTTATATAGTGCTGTCTCTTTTACGCGGCAGTAAAATGATAGCTCTAAAACTTTATAGTTGAATTGTTGAAAGGTTTTAGCGTTTAATTGCTTATTGTATTGGACATAATATTATCAAATATATACCATAAAAGGCCTATTTTTTCTGATGAGTCCTGGAGATTTTAAGTTTGATGTTAAAGTACGGTCGCCGAATGAAAATTTTGAGCACAGTCTATGTTCGCTTATTACCAAAATAACAGCGTGTAAAAGGTGACATGTGAACCTTTTCGTTCCGCGACTGTACATCAATAAAAACTGACTGGTGTTTATGAAATTGTATAATGTTGGCCTAAAGCAGACGGAGACTAGTCTGTCTAAATATAAAGCACATATCATATAACAAGTATTTAAGCCGCTTATCAATTTGTATCGCTGAATTGTTCGACAATGGCGAGTGCCGAGTGATAACTTTGAATAATACACCTCACTTTAAGTATTCTATATCAAGTTAGTGTAATCAACTACCCCTTAGTGCTGACATCTGTCAACTTGACAAAGAAAAGTATTCAATGTCATATCCATGTAATAATCGTATTCGAATAAAGTTTTTCTTGGGACCAGTCCCCCCTATAGGTATTATGGTTAGAAATCCCAATTTGTATATTCCCATTTTGATACCTAATACATACATTTTTCTACAATTTTTAAGATATTTCATACAAATAAAAGTAGGAATGAAATGTAAAGTACAGTCGCGGAATGTAAAGGTTACCCACTTTTAGACAATTATTCACTACCGGAGTTGTAAATGAAAATTACAGTTCGAACTACATCCCTATTCAAACTTTGTGGCGACTCGGAACATGCGGCAGGTCGCTGAGCAGTAACAAATTCATGGGTCAGCGGGGGGGGGGGGGGGGGTACTGCGCAGCGAGTAGCGCACTTCAGAGCTGCCATAAAGTTTGACGCGAACTATATTATTTGCGATGATGATGCGGGAAAGAATTATATTCGAAAATGGTTTCACCTTTTTATTCCGCGAGTTTTACTTAATAACATTTGCATATTGGCATCTACTATTATAGTCACATTCCAATAAAAACCTATTTTTAGATTACTTTATAAAGCTTTTATAACGAACAGGTTGCGTTTAGTGCTTGTGCGTCGCCTAAAATTTATTTACGTCAAATATACCGTATTAACACACACACAGATTTCTTTTTATTATTTTTTCGTATTATATATGATTTACGAGATCTGAATGGATTATAACGGTCACTGTCGCTTGGTTTCAATTAAATATAATGCTTTACAATATTCTTGGATATCTGTGTTATTTGATTGTTATTCTTAATAGGTTATTTTTTATAGATTAACTATTTATTGGAAAATGTAATAATGACCGATGTGTTTAAGATATATTTTTACGTGAGTGCGCTGATATTATTTTTTTTTGTATCCGTATATGACTTGCGCAAAATAATAGTAACATATTTGTTTGTGTGTACTTTTTGAATAATTAATTTTACAGATAATACAACCAGTTACGTGTAAGGTAATATCAATTAATGTAATACACGAATTTCATAGAAGTCTTTATATCATAATATTAGTATGAATGGCTTCCAAAGTTGCGTGTGCGCAACGAGTTCGGATGAACTAAAGCATCGTATTGTACATAATACCTTCGTAGATAGATTTTGTACCGAAGCAGTCTGTCGGCCTAACTGGAACATAATAACTAGTTGTTGTTAATGCGTATTGTGATGAAATTTACAATAAAATTGCTCTTGTATTAGTTTTTGGTTTTATTTAGTACCTAAGTTTGGACTTACAAGGTAAACACATACAAATAGATGCAAAGCATACCCACACGCCAATTACACATTATTTTACATACATTCACTTGGTACTGTCATAACCAATAGAAAGTACTTACCAATTCCATAGTCACATCATACACTTGTTTGATGAATACAATCGGAGTCTTACGAGATCAGAAAAACTCCGAGTTGGAAAAAGTGATCCGATTTGTTTGGAGTCCTTAAAAATCCCTAGTATGTTTTTTGTTAATTTATCCAAAAAAATTACAAAAGTCTACTAGTGGAGTGTACTGCTTCATCATTTACTACTATAAAAAGCTACTATTAGTTGTTGTAGCTATAAAAGTATTTATTTCAAAGTGCCGCTGATTTGAAAATGGTGGGCAAGTAGAACGAAACTCCACCTCCTATCCTGCCCTCTGTCCCAAAACATGCAGTCAAAAATATGACCTCTGTAGTGCCACCGACGACGCCGTGAAAGTGACGATGTTTTGGGCCATCAAGATCTGAAATACAGTCGTGCCAGCGACACGAAGAAGACTTGCTAAACTGGAGATCATCATCATCTATACACAAAAACCTTGACTGCATAGTTGCATCACCCGTCATCCGCCTAGTCCGTAGACAGAATATTACACGTCATCTTCCAACAATATTTTTTTAAACAACCTCATTCATATGATCATATCTTCATCAGGCGCCGGCGTAATCAAGTAATCATTGACGCCAAACTTCCGTTTCTTCAATCCATTCAACCCCATAAAATATGGTGCTTTAGCATTCGTCGGTAAATAATACACCCCCGGTTTACTAAAGTTAGTTTTCGGCCCCAGTAAATTTGTCCTTATTGTTCCTTCATAGCAATTGCCGACTCTTGCATCTGCGACCGAGTCGCACTGAACTGCGACAAATTTGTCGGGGTTGTTGTAGGACAGAAGCCAGTAGAACGCTGACCGAACGTGGCTGCATAATTGGAAACACGGCATTATGAAGTCTCCTTTGATTGCTGGCTGATATTCACCTGAAAAATGTTAAGAATATGTAGTTTTAAAAGTTTTTGAATACAATCATAATAAGTAGTGTTGTATTGTGATGGCAGAAATCCTTGCATTAGCTGGTCTAGTCTTTGGAAGGTGGCATTTGAATCTATGTTACGTGGTAACGCGTCTTAAGCAAATTGGTGGAATGAATGGCAATTAATGGATGTTGCAAGGTCTAGACTATAAGACCAGACCAGAATAAATAAATAGCATTCGAAGGAGTTCTGCAATGTTGGCAGGCTGCAAAAGGCAAACGTATGAGTAGAGAAAGAGTAGGGTAGACCCTTTGCGTAAGCCCTAACATATCAAGCATCATCATCAAAGCTACACAACTTACCCCCATTAGCATAGAAGTCGACATGTCCCAGTGCATCTGCTATGCCGAACCCGTCGATATTCGTATGCAGCACGTCCACATGATGCGCCACGTCAGCGTTCAGTCGGGCTGTGGGCGGCACGTTGCGGAAGCACGGACCGGCTGGATCTAGGGCTAGATAAATAGGTGTGTTTACTTTATTGGTTCAGCTTTATTCTCTTCGTTAAACAGTCAACAGACTACATAGAAAAGATAATCTGCACTACACATACAGGGTGGCGTGGACATCGTCGCGCAAACTGTAACGACGAATTCAGCACAAGATTCTAAGTCCCCTAGCGTAGAAATTTTTCGTCGATTATAAAATAGTATTACAGACGCCAGCACATCAAGCTACTACAATCTGTCAAATTTCTTTAATAGATTTTCAACTTTATCACTAACGCATAAGGTTCAAAGTTGATTGGGAAAATTTGACAGTATCGGATAGCTTGATGTGCTGGCGTCTGTACATTACGGAAATTAACGCCCGAGTGTAGCGAGGGTGCTAAAAGCCATGCAATAATGGATCGCGTATATATATAGCACTTTTCTACACACTTTCTCTGAAACGGCAGATTTTTTTTTTAATAACAGGCCATAAATTTCTCCGCTAGAATCATGTGCTGAATTCATGATTATAGCTTGCACGTCGATGTCCCTGCCACCTTGTTTACAATCGTACAAACCAGTAAGCCTAGCGGGTCGTCGTCCGGTCAGCTGTTTGTAGGTGTCGGCGGCGTACGACGCAATGTGGGCGCCCAGACTGGCACCCACCAGCTCTATCCTCCGAGGAGATAAGCCTTGGAAGGTCAGCGAGGCCAAGAACTCGCCTAGCAAGTCGCCTAGCGGCTTCGTGATGCGGGCGGCTCTGGAATATTGAACAAGTATACCTACAGGGTGTAAAAAGACCCATCACAAAGCCATAATCTACGCGTTCTGTAAGTACAGTACAAAAACGACTTTTATTTTTGGTGCGTAAAATCACTGTTTACGCCCTACGGCAGTGCTTTAAGCGGTAGGTATAGGAGTTGTGGGGTCAAAAAACAACCGTTAAATTCCCTATTAAATAGGTGGGACATGCAATTTTCATACTATTTTGTGCTGTAAACGAAATTAAATGTAATGAAAAATGGTTTAGAAATCGACCCTGTTTCGATTTTTTCTTTCATCAAGCAAATTGCAATTTATCGTGTTTTGAACTGTTAATTTCCAAACAAGGATATTGTATCTCTATGACATACATTTTTTTCAGGATCTAAATACACTAATTTGACCATTTAAAATTTATTCTAAAACAGGCAAAATCAGAAAACCCCCGTTAGGAAGTTATAACATTTTAAAACTTGATTTCGTCAAAAAAGTAAAAAAGGTAGAACAACTTTAATATCTCCCTAACAAAAAGGTTGTACCTAACGTATGTTTCAGTTTAAAAAAGTGATCACAATGACGAGAAAAACAAGTGACTCTCGGATACGTTAAGCATTTGTTTTAATTTACACCCTTTATTATTAACTTCAAGGTTGAAAACATTTTTGTCAAGTCTGGAGTGTAGAATCTGCAGCCGGCTCAACTCATCAACATCTGCCTAGCCTTTTCCCAACTAAGTTGGGGTCGGCTTCCAGTCTAACCGTATGCAGCTGAATACCAGTATTTTACATGGAGCCTGTCTGTCCTCCACAACACAATTACTGGGTAATACGAAACCCCTTGGTAAGACTGGTTGTTAGACTTTCGGGCTCAACCCAGCCACAGCAGCCGGGTTAACCAGGCGAAACCATTTGCTTTTACGTATGGTGTGCATGTTCGTGAGAGTCCTCCTCTACCTACATATAAAATAAAATTTATAGACAGTACCTAAGTTTTTTTTTTAACTCTCTCAATCGTGTGAAGCCGTTGTGGTTTTTCACCGAGCTCCACGAATCACAATAGGTGCGACCACACGATACTTGGGTACTAAAAACAATGAATATCGTCGATCGGCGACTGTCACTAAATATGCATATTCCATCTCAATACAAGTTCCAAGTGCCTCGAGACAGCAAATTACGCGCTTCCTTTTGCGTGTGTGCTCGGGGAGCAAAAAGTAGCGCGCCACCAACCGGGAGATACGCCGCATGTGTGAACGATGCTTATATAAAGTTTTAGTCTCAATGTAAGCGAGTATAAAGACTAGTGTTATTTTTAACAATACTGTTTACGGTTTATTCGGTAATTTATTTCACTCAATTGATTTTTTTAATACATATAGTTAGTTGGTGAATGTTCAGAAGGCCAATTCCCGTAATAAAAAACGTTCAAAATCTAGTAGCAATCTCATCTCAGCGACAATCAATAAATAAATCAATGTCAAAAACTTGTCAAAAATGTAGAGAAATTAGAGGGCATTTTGACAGATTGAGACTGAGATCTGACTGTGAACGTTCTTAAAAAAATACGAGAATTGCCCCTCAGGTCATTAAACGTATTTTCTTTCTTATTTTGAAGTGAGGAGTCGAACAGTTGAACAATTACAGTCCACTGTAATAACGTGCCGGTAAGAATAGCTATATTCCAGCCAATGTAATCGACTGTTGGTGCTAAAGGAAAAAAGCGAGGACTTTCTTGATAAAATTATTTCAAACACTCTGGTAATAACATATCCTGAGAACGATGCCATTACGCAATATGCATAGAATTCTCCCAGAGCGGTTGAAGCCAGTAAACACTTTAAATGCTAGCTAACATTTGATCTCCTCTCTCTTAAATCGCTACTCGCCCGCAGTAGGATCAGTGACAAGTCATTACCATATTGAGATCTCATGGGAATGTAAATGTTATTTTTATCATTAGATACTTGAGTACAGACGACAGGTGGCCTTAGGAGAAGAAATTATTTGAACAGATTTAGGAATGTGTCGCGTCACTATTTTTGTCCAACGTCAGAAAGATAAATACGAAGGTTGAACTGTGAGGTCGTTCGCAAAATTTTGACCTTGGTTATACGGTAAAAGGTTGACTATTACCATTTAAAGAGTTGAACTTTGCACTTTACCTGATTTAAACTCATTAAATCTGCATGACGTTAAAAAAGGGGTTTAGGTTTTTCTGAAGTATTAGGGCTGATTTTTCAATCGACCGATATTTTTTATTCGTGTAATAAAATTGACGTCTGACAGTTTTTGTATGGAAGAACTGTCAAAAATTCAAAACTATTCCGCCGATAAAGTTAACTGGCGTTGGAAAAATCAGCCCTTAGTCCCCTTAAAATTCTGAATTTTACCTATATATATGTAACATCTCTTGTACGGTCAGCAACAAAAGTCGATTAACACTTCGGTTTTTTTAATCTCAAATATTGAGCAAAATATTTGTTCAAAATTGCTGCAGAAGTACAATGCAATTTTGAACAAATATTTTGCTCAATAACTGAGATTAAAAAAAACTGAAGTGATAATATTTTGCTCAATAACTGAGATTAAAAAACCTGAAGTGGTAATCGACTTTTGTTGCTGACTGTACCTTTCACATGTTATGCAAATAAATAATTTTGATTTTGAACTAGCATAACCAGAACTGCCCTGAAAATCACCACCTAATAATCTTTTTTATTCCTTTTATTTATGCTCCTTCTGGGTTCGATTCCCGGCTCGTGCAAACTTTTATTGGGTTTTTCCAACTGGAATTTCTTAGTCTGGATTTGTGCCCAGTTAATGGCGATATTCTCGCCCCCTATTATTTGGTGCTATAACATAATTCTATACTCTGTCCACTAGGTTAACCTTTTAAGACAGATGGAACTAGTGATAACAGCAACGTTATACTTAAAACGCACATTTCGATAATTTCACTTTAATTTGCATGTATCAACATATCTAGCTGGTATCAACTATCGACTTTTTGTTGTCGAATAAAAAATAGTGCGGTTTTATGCCTGTGTTTATAATTATTAATAAATACAAAACAATATAAATTAGCCGCTTTGTTTACTTTAATTTAAATTTTGCAGGTTTTGTAGCGGAATTCAGTGTACAAATAAAGTGTGCACTGGTTTGCCGTATCAATAGTGTTGTAGTGTATACACATAAACCCCATATTTATGTGTATACAACACATAAATGTGGGGTTTACTACATATTTACACACGTTTTTTATTCGGTTAAAGTTTTAAAATCAAAATAAAACATTAACATCTTGTTTATGGTGGCAAGTCCGTATCCTGGCAAATAATTTATATATTTTATTGATATTTGAGTGGATGCCAGGTTTTTTTAAGCTGATTTACCTCACTAATCTGCATAGCCTTTTCCCAACTATGTTGGGTCGGCGTCCAGTCTAACCGGATGCAGCTGAATACCAGTATTTTACATGGAGCGACTGCCTATCTGACCTCCACAACACAGTTATTGGTTGGTTATTCGTTATCCTGATTTACCTATAATATACATTGACATTCTTCTTTTCGATTTATTCATTTGAAGCGAATAGATTCGATCCCGTTTTTTTTTCAAGACTGATACACGTACGGTATTATAATGTCTGTAAGAAGTCATAAATAAGATAATTTAATAAGATATGCCAGTTTATATACACCTCGACTAACCCTTCTTCGCACTGCTTATGTATAAGTATTTATCTTCACCAGTGTTACAAGAAAGTTATGGTTAAGACTAGCATAAAAAAAAAATAAACTTAAACAGGTTTAAGCTTCAGAAAATCAGCCAGTACTCAACCAGTTTGTAGGTATTGGCTAATGACTTGTACTGCTTCCTTCGCTCACTCCCTTTATGGAGTGTTCCTTAATGAAACTTGCGAGAAGCTGCTATGTTATTTAACAGACAAGCCTTGTTACTTTCAGATTCATAGAGTTTATTTTTATTTTTTTCTAAATCTTTTAAAATGATACTGCTTCTCTATAGGCACTTACAACCATGCACAAGTTAAAATAATGAGTCATCATCTTAATTATTTCAGCCGAAAGACGTCTACTGCTGGACATAGGCCTCCCCCAAACCCTTTGGGGGAGGCCTATGTCCAGCAGTAGGGGGGTGCGTTTGCCATAATCGCCATGCTTGGCAGGCGAGTTGGCAATCGCGGTATGGTGATGAGAACGCTGCTGCCCATTCTCCGGTACGATCCTTAGTCGCCTTTTACGACCCCCACGGGAAATATGGGGTGGTGCTATTTTTGAGTCCGGAACCACACAGACTAATAATGAGCATGATAATCATACTGACTTACCCTAAGAAAGTGACTGATTCGATACAATTACAAATTAGGGTAGCGGTAGTGTATATACCTACCGCTTTCTAAATTTTTTATTCTGAAGTCTGCAGGATGCAGGGTGCAGCTGAATACCAGTATTTTACATGGAGCGACTGCCTATCTGACCTCCACAACCCAGTTACTGGGTAATACGATACCCCTTGGTAAGACTGGTTGTCAGAGTTTCGGGCTTCTGACTACCCGTAACGACTGTCAAAGATCGACGAATGACAGCCGGGACCAACGGAGACACGGAATCATCATTATTATCATATATTACCTATAGGTTAAGTTCGTATAGTAATATTCATTACAACACTTTTACGTAACTAAAAGTCACTTATCCGTTTTACTTACACAGGATATGTTCGCACCAATATAGGGAATATCTCCAACACGATGACGTTTCGCCCAAGACCCAAATACAGGGCCATGAAGGATCGCACTAACGGAGAAAACGAGCCATCCATATAGCCGCTGATCATCACCTAAGAAGATACAGCAACAATTAATGATTAATATATTAACAAAAAATAAATAATATTAGTTGGCAAAACTTACAAACGTATTCCGTCTCAGTACGAAACGAGTATTCCAATACGAGTATCTATTAGAATATCTTTGGTCCAAGCTTAAACTTTTTGGCCAGTTTTTGTATTTCGAACTGTATTCCGTCTACTTAATGTAACAAAGTGAAAGACTTGGGTTTAGAATCAGCTTTTGTATTCAGAATTTTATCATTGTCTCTATGTTCTATTGTTTTGTAATAAGACCACCTATGAATAAGACCGATGGACTTTATTTCGAAAATTTAGATAGGTACCTATTTGTTAAAAAAAATGAAAATGTCGACTTTTGAATAAGACGTACGACATAGACCTTTGCCAGAGGCCAAGCTGATACTAATGTCGATGATTAATAATAATTTAATAAATAAATAGTGAATTTAAATCAATAACATGAATGAAATCAAATACTGTGTAATATCAGTATTTGTTTTAATTAAGATAATATTTTAATATACATATAAACTAAATAAAAATAATTAACAAATGCACTCAATCTAAATTATTATAGTTAACACATGCATGGAATGTGAATGAAACAACTAAATAAAGTATTAAATTTGACAAAACTTGTAATAATGTAAGTAGGTAGGTAAACCACAAATTTGTATTTCATAAATGATGGACAATTGGTAATGTAAGTAATTGCATGTACAGTATAAGAAATAAAGACGATATAAGGCATAAGACGAAGGTATTACCTATTTATTTATCAAAACTCATCGTTACGGAATTATGCAATCTGGCTGAATTAAGCAAAGCCTTGATCGTTAACGTGAAGTTTATCTACCAAATTAGAGTCACGGCCGTGTGTTAACAATGTAGCTAACGATTTCGATTTTATTCAAATTTTGTTAAGAGAAAAACTAACATAACATGTTAACACATCAAGCCTGTTTTTCCTGAAATCAATCAATCTATCTAGCTTTTTCCCAACTATTTTGGCGTCGGCTTCCCGTCTAACTGGATCATGAATACCAGTATATTACATGGAGCGACTGCCTATCTGTCCTCCACAACTCAGTATCTGGGTAACACGATACGCCTTGGTAAGACTGGTTGTCAGACTTTTGGGCTTCTACCATATAAACCACGATGGGTACCTAAGTACTTAGCGGTATTTGTTATGTAGGTATCAGGTAACGTTTATGGTAGTCACCGACACCATGATTTTTATTAGTTACCTACCATTGTGCCCACCATGCAATCGAGTTTTCCTTGATACCTTACAGTCGGTACTTTACGCTGAGATCTATTTTTGAGCAAAAATCCAGAACTTACCAAAGAGCATCAAAATAGTGGTGTTCTCGATTTAGCCATCTCTAAAATATTATCTTTTTCCTTCCTGGCATTGAACTGGGTAGTTCGTGTCAAATCTACTCAGCCTATCGCAGTCCACTGCTGGAAATAGGCTTTGTCTAGGATGAGCCACAACACCCGTCTTCCGCCTTCCACATCCAGTCTGTCCCAGTCACTGTCAGTCTGTTCTTGAGGTCGTCGATCCATCTAGCTGGGGGCCGGGCGTCCCACACTACGCTTGCCGTTACGCAGTAGGTAGCTAGTTCGTGTAAAACCTTAATCCTTATAAATATTACCTGCGTTTTCCCCTTCCTAAGCTTGAGATGTTTGGCAGCGCAGGCAGCGCCCTCTATGCTCAGCTTACATCTCGTCTCTTTGTAGCCGAAGAGACCAGAAGATGGAGATGCTACCACCACTGATAAGGAACTTTTCGTTTCCTCTGAGAATTTTGTTGTACGATTCATTCCTGGACCTAGACAATGATAAGGAAAGAATTTGAGATATTTTTTAAGTTATGGAACAACAAACTAAATGTCAATACTTAACAAAGCTCAAATTCCTTTGCAATCAGAAACTGATTAGGATCTTTTTGTTAGAAATGGTCACTCAAAAATCAACTTAGAATACATTTCACTAAAGTAGATAACTGATTAAGTGGCGATGGAATGTAAATTATTTGAGATTATGAGCACTGCTTTAAGTAACTAATAAATTATTACAGATTTTTTTGTGACCCATACTCAATTCTGTAGGTAATGCTTTGGACAGTTGATGAGATAGGTTCTTAGTTTGATTATTTTTGTTGCATAACAGTTTTGTAAAAAAAAAAACATTTTAAATCAATTGAGAGAAAGTTTTTTAGCGTTTATTAATTGATTAACATAATTTTGATTTGAAAAAGCAGTGTAGTATAAATTATTGAAGAAGATATTTAAAGATAAGTAAACAATTAAACTGCTCACTGGGAATTACAGTTTTACTAATCTTTAAATTTAAAAAATCAAATAAACTTGGTATTCGTTAATTTAAAAAACTTAACTGTCAAAAATTATTTGAAAACAAACTTACAATCAGCCATCAGCCCGGCCGGCTGTCCAGTATCCTCTGCCACCACACAAAACCAACATATCGTAAAAAACACCAACACTTTCATAATCACCAATAAAATTAACATTAAATCAACATATTGATAACACAAACTTATGTGCGTGTGACCGACTACCAGATGATCATTGAACTAACTCGGCTGGGTATTTAGTTTCCTTTGCTAAGGCCAAAATAATAATATAGTCGTGCATATAATTGACCTATGAGCTAAAAGGAGTTGTGGTAATGAATACACGTGAATAATAATCGCTATACTCTGTTCAGTTAATAATGATTGATATGACATTACAAAAAGACTACCGATTACGCTTGGTACAGCTTTTAAGCGAGATTGATTTTAAAATGTGGTTACGTACTTTAAATAATCAATCAATAATACAATAATTGCTGTTCGATTTCTGTTATGCCAAACTACGAATAAGCATTTTGCATGTGTCTAATCGGGCATCATAAAATGAACCGAGTATAGCGTTTTTTTAATGGCTGTAAAGTAGAATTGCTTGCCTTAAAACGTAATTATGGGATTGTTGAATTGCTGTACGTGAATTTAGAACGGCCTTTTATAAAAAGTTGAAGCGCTTTTATGACGGGTGGAGCGTAATAGTGATTATGGTGACTTACATATTTTAAAATAATTTCTGAAATAACAGACAGTGAGAAGAAGGCCAGAGGTAATCTGACAGTAAATAAAGACAAGAATAATCTTTATAAATAAATAATAAATATTTATAAATAAAGATTAAAGTTTAAACGTCAAAAATGTATTCAAATTCAAATTCTTTATTGCGAAAAAAAAAAAAAAAAAAGAAAAAAAAAAGAAAAAAAAAATTGAAAATGCAGAAATTTGAAGATGTTAACAATATCTAGCTTCTGAGAACTTAGTTGCCTAAGGCATTGCAATTTAAATGGTTATAAATATTATAAAAGTATACATACCTATTCAATGTATGGTTAAACAATTGCCAATAAAAAAAAAAGAATAAAGGGGTTTGAGAAAAAAATACGCTTTTGAAATGGACGAAGAGATATAAAGACTCCAGTGCTTATCTATCAAATAACATAAAAAAGGAGACTACTACCATACCAGTGCAACGGTCATTTTCTTGACAGACAAACCAGATCTAATCTAGCCAGTCAGTTAATTTAATTTCCGAAGGATAACTGGCAAGTCTGGGCTCTTGATACTAAGCAATTATTGTTATCCTTTCCAGCTAAATGAATGGATCATGGCAGCAACATAGCAAACATTTTTGAACCATCATAATAAAATTAAAATAATGCTGATTTAAAGTAATTATTTTAATGTTTCGTTTTATTTCGTATCGTTTCATAATTTTATGGGAGCGTTTCTATGTCATTCTTAAAACTCACAGTTTAGTCGTAAAGAATAATGCGGTGCAGAAGTATTGGTTGTTACCTCAACAGCGGTCTTAGGTGTTGGCATGTCGTGTTCAACAAGTGAAGCTGATTAAAAGACGTAGATATAGCGCGCGCGTAGCAATGGCGCGTAGTCATGTAGTAGCAGGTATGGCGTAGAAATGGCGCGCAGTGATGGCGTAGCAATGGCGTAGCATTAGCGCGTAGTGATGTTGTAGCAAAGGCGTAGCAATAGCGCGTAGTGATGTTGTAGCAATGGCGCGTAGTATTGTAGTAGCAGTTATGACGTAGACATGACACGTAGTGATGTCATGTCGTAGCAATAGAACAGTGGTGCAGTGATGTCATAGTAATGACATGACTGTAATTTTGAGATAATTTTTATACTACCATGACAATGTTATAGGCTAAATGTGTGATGTGGACACCAAGATAAATAGTCAAATAAGATTATTTGCCATCCATGTCGGAATATCTCCTGCTTTTCCAAACGAATTCTCCGCAGTTCGGTTGATATGTCTTGTAGATGGACAAAACAATAGGAGAGTGCTGTATTTAATTAAATGCCTTAAATCAGTCAGATTAGCTGTTATACTTTCCATGTCCCTGTCATGCAGAGACGGCTCTTCTGTTCCATAATATTGTTCGAATTTATTTCGGTAGTAGCAAATATTTTTTTTTGCTTTTGATTTTAACATCTTGGTTAGTCAAAATTATTGTAGTTTCTTATTGTTTTTATTCTTGGTTAAGAACAATGAAATAATTTTAAATGTTAATAATTCTAATTTTAATAATTTATATGTTCTTAAATTAACTTTTGATAATTTTAATGATGATAATTTTAATTTCGAAGTTAATTTCAGCCGTATTTTTGGTTCGTTACCGACCCTCTTAGATCTCTGAAAAGTCACTCATGTTTTTTATTTTGATGTTTTAATTTATCTACAGAACTAATACAAACAATTACTAACAATTATACAAACATTCGAAGTTAATTTAAGGTAAATACCTACATCCTGTATTTAAAGCTATTATTATTACAACAATAATTAATGCAAAGTTTGCGTGACACTGATTGTTGGTATTAATAGGTGCCAATAACAATACTGTTTATTATTGAAACAGCTTTATTTATTACTGTTATAAATGTTGAATCATTCACCTGTCTCGATAGTCTTGTGGTGGCGAGTGCAACTGCCAGCTGAGGACCTGCACCCAACATAAAGGGCTAAGGAAGGAACACGGGTGGGTTTTAGGCAGTAAGAGTCTGACACTCCCTTTCGCTCCACACAGAGCGGGAGGGGTCATTTGATGATTTCCCATCTTCAAAAAAAAAGACCTGTACTCTAATTGCGTAACGCACTAACAACCACAATTTGAATAATTATGAAGGTTATTCTAATCAATCACACTAAAAGTAAAGGCGAAAGTTTGTGTGTGTGTTTATATGTTTGTTACTTCTTCACGCTCAAACGGCTGGACCAATTTTGATTAAATTTTGTATGGAGGTAGCTGACACCCTGGATTAATAGCTTTTTATCCCGATATTCCCAAGGGATCGACATTTACGCGGGTAAAACCGCGGGGCGCAGCCAGTTGCTTCATATGTTCCAAAAAAATTCTGCTCACGACGCAATGAATATTGTTGAACTGTCACAATTAAAGCCATTGCTTCTGTTAGTGTGTTACAGTGCGTGCCACGAAAGATGAGACTTGACACACCACGTGGTTTGACATGCGCAGAACACGATTTTAGGTATCTTTAGCGGTATGAGGTCTGAGTGCGGGACGGGACCGGACATCATAGGGGCGGCGGAAAGAGCGGGGGAGGCGTGGTCAAGTCTCATATTTCGTGGCACGCATTGTAGTACGTAATTACCCCTCTGCTGTCTGATGGTTTGATCCCCAATTTGGGTAACGTTTTAATGGGTTTCCCCATTTACATCTTCTGTACTTTGTATTTTATTCCTTCGGGGAATACAATAGAATAGAATACAATACAAAAAATTATTTATTGACATAAAACAAGTTCTACAACGAATGATAGAATTCTCTGACTCCTGCGCTAGTTAAACTGTGTTGCAGGATTCTATCACCAGTGGCCTCCTGTAATAATAATAATACATTTATTTCGGATTAAAAATCCATAACAACAAAAAATAACAAAAATAATATAATATGTTGTTAGTAAAAAATCTTAACCTAATGTTAGTAAAAACACAAAATTAAAGCGACTGACACCCACGTGTGCAGCCGAATCCAGTGCGCCAGCATGGGGCTGTCCCACCTATCACACAACACACTCAGAATGCTGTGGGAGCTAGCTCGCAATCTACCGAGAGTAGAAGCGCACCGTTTCCGTATAATGGCATGAAAACCATCAACCCTGGTCTCGGTGAACATTCCGGAAGCGCTACAAAATCGTGGTAGACCCAACAGCATCCTGAATACATTGTTATACTGGACACGCAGGGCGTTGTATGACCTCAGCGTATACCTGACCCACAGACTGCACGTGTAAAAAGACTGGCAGTATGCTCTGAAAAGGGTTATTTTGACTTGCGTCGTACAACGTGCAAATCTGCGGATCAGCATATTACCTCGGACAGCCATCGCCCTGCGCTCCCTCTCTATGTCCAGGTCATCATTCAGGTCATGAGTGACCCAGTGACCCAGGTACTTAAATTTTGTTACTCTAGCTAACGGAGTATTATTTATGGTCACAACCGGCACGTTAGAGTAACATTTGGTGCCCGCCTTAAATACCAATAATTCACATTTTTTTGCATTGTACCTGAGTCCCTGACTGACCGCATAGTCTTCACAGATCTTAACAAGACGCCTGAGTGCGCTTATTGATGGACTCAGCAGCACCATGTCGTCAGCGTAACTTATATTGTTAACACAAACTCCGTCAATGTGACAGCCTATACGGGTGCTGCTGAGTTCAACAATAAGCTGATTAATATAAAGGTTAAAAAGACGAGGCGAGGTAATACCCCCCTGCCTCACCCCGCACTTCAACCCATACACATCAGACAGAGTTCCACCCCACCTGACATAGTTCGTCTGATTCTCATACCAAAACTTAAATAAAGAAATAACAGAACAGTCAACGCTGCTTTCCTTTCGTAGCTTATGCCACAAGATATCGTATGGCACCAGGTCAAATGCCCTCGATAAGTCCAGAAAACACGCATTGACCGGTGTTTTCCTATCAGCATAATACTGAACAGTCTGCTTAAGACACATAATGGCAGTCTCCGTCGATAGCCCGGGTCTGAAACCGAACTGGGCATCATGAATATCTATACGACTCGCCATATGTGTATCAAGCAAACAGTCCAGGATCTTAGCTGTAACAGTCGCCAAGGAGATAGGCCTATAGACAAAGACACAAAAAAAAAATGGAAACATGACTTTATACTTTTAAATCGAAAATAATATACTATATATAGGTATTTTTGAAAGTTTGCAATAGAGAACTTAGAATTTATGAGGCGTACATTTGAAACATTAATTGGAATCCGATGCGTTAATTACGTTGTTAGTACGATTGGTTTACTTGCGTACTTAATTAAAGGCTTGTTAGTGCATCCTGTAGGTATGAACCTCTGATTCTGTTAGTTAATGACACAATAATTATAAATTTGATCGACTAGAAACAGAACACCTATCATCATTCATCATTAATTCGAATTTGGCTTAGGTACCTAATTGTTTCGGCGTAAAATGGAAAATTGAATAAATTATGCGGACTTTATTACACAGGTAACTATAGCCGCACGATTTTCACAGCACGGCAAAAATCGACTGTAAATGGCAATTCGGGTAGACCGCAGGTGACTAAAATCGCAAGTTCCAAAGCGGGATTTCGATTTTTGTCATGCGGCGACAGGTCGCTTGCGGCGGGTGACTAAAATCGACCGTGAAAATTCTCAGTCGCACGCGATGCAAAATGAACTAGTCACTTGCGATTTTTAAAGGCTTGTGTAAATGGGTTGGCGAATTAGAATCAAGAACTAATATAAATTGTTTTTTTTTTTGTGACCAGCAGCACAGTAAAGCGGTGCTATTCTGTAAAAATCTCACCGTGAAAACATAAGTGAACTTACCGTGGAGTGAGCTGTCAATAGTGTCAATTCCTAGCAAACACAAACTCACTTCACCTAAGTTTTCACGGTGAGATTTTTACAGAATCGAGATCACATTTCTTTAGGAAATCTGATTTTGTATTTAGAAACTTTAAGCCGAACTTGTTTATTTTTCCGCATTTTTGACCTAGTGTTTACAAAGTGAGCTGTCGACCGCGAGTAAATGGGCAAATGTCCAATGAATAGGAAATGGTACATTGCTCTTGAACTATTGGAAGTACTTAATCATCAGGGTTCAAAACTGCACCCTAATTGCGTAACACACTATATCAATCACAATCTGAATAATTTTGAACGATATTGTTAATCTATTGCTTCATATGTTGGAAAAAGTTGTCTGCTCAACATCGTAAATAACGCAATGAATGTTGTTGAAATGTCAAAATTCTTTCATTTTGCCATTGCTACTGTTAGTGTGTTATGTTACGCAATTACCCCGTGGGTCTAATAATAAAAAAAATGTTTAACGCTAATGGTACCTAAAATAACATCTAGTAAGGCATGATGGATGTACTATAAATAAAATGTTATAAGTATATCATCAAGTTGACGTAAATACACCAGATGTTTTTATGAATAGACAAGGAAAATTGTGCAAAATTCCACTCAGACCGTCAGGTAGGTAAATGGTTCCAACAAATTAATGTATATGGTAATAATATCAAATAGGTACTGGTTTTTCTTCTATCTACTAAAGGCAATACAAACTCGTTGCGCGACTTGCGGTGCCTTTGTGTCGCGCGCGATTATATCGCGTGTCGCGCATGTTTGTTACTCGGTACTACCGTACTAGAATGATTAGTAGTTAGACAAGTTCGTTGGGACTTGTTGTAGAATGTTACTCAGAAGATTCATTTGCATTAAGTATTAGTACTGTAGAAATATTGTTTTCACATCAGTAGCTCAAACATGTAGATTTTGCTGCGTGAAATCAGTGAGCAAAATGCGATTTTGCTCACTGAGTGAGACAAAGTAACTTTTTAATTTTTTTTTCAGAAAGCCGCGAATATATTATTGAGCCTTGGGTTAATCATACAATTCGAAACATTCACACTCTATCTCTTTCCCGCCATTAGAAAGAGAAAGAGACAAAGACCAGCCCTTTCGAAGTTCGGATTTTGAATTCGATCTCAAAGACAAACGCGTTCGGAATTTCGTACTAACTAAAGAAATTTTGCAAAAAGAAAATGATGTCTTTTAATGTAATTTATTGAATTTTTAACTTATTGTTGTATTTAAACGAAAATAAGTATTTACTGCAAATAAAACTGATAGGTATTTAACTTGTAAATATTTATTTCTAGTTTCAATAAATGTTAGGTAGGTACGTAATATATTTTGATTATAAAAATATCATGGGTGCTATTTCCGAACACGCCTTAATTTAGATAAAAGACCGGGAATAAAATTTCGTGACTGGCGTACAGAGTTGAATAAGTTAAAAAATATTAAAATAATCGTAAAATATGAGTAAAACTAGCGACGAGAACAGTATTTTAACACCGGAAGAGTTAAAACAATAAGTTATTAATGCAGAATTAAGTTTCCTACCTGAGAAGTCTCGCGAGAAATATCTGAAAGCATACCATGTCTTCAATGAATGGAGACTTACAAAGGGTGCAAGCAGTTTTTCGGAGACGGAGTTGCTATCTTATTTTTTAGATTTTATAGAATTGGTATCTACCTATAATGTTAATTACATATTTTGATTCGCAATAAACAGTTATTTCAATCTATTCCTGTTTATTATTTTATCTCCTAAAGTGTTCTCGCTGCTGAAGTGAAAAGTTATGTGTGTTACACGAGAGCAAAGTTTTTTTGCATCTCGTGCCTTTGAATCCCTCGCCACACTCAGGATTCAAAATCAGCACTCGCAGCAAAAAACTACTTTGCTCTCTTGTTGCACAAATAACTATTTCTCACTATTTCTTCATAAGTTTGGTAGAGTAGTTATTGGAGTTGCTTGAATTACTCTAGGCTATATGCTCTATCTCTATATGCTCTAGGCTATGGAATCGTCTTTGGTGAAATCAGTAGACCTCTACCAAAACATAGTGACCTCAGCTAAGACGGCGCGCACGCGCAGGGGTCACGTGTTGCCTTGCATCAGGGCCGTCTTAACCATATTGGGCGCCGGGGTGCGAAAATCAGCTTGCGCCCCCCTTGCCAACAAAAAGAAATTAAACTTAATTTTTGTGTTCCATTTTTAAGATGGTTTCCACAAATTTTTTCCAAGGGATTTTTTTGAGGCGGTGACGTGCGGTTACAGCGCTAGAGCGTTGCGGTTATAATGAGTGATTAATGATCTGATCGGCTTGCGCCCCCTAAGACCTTGCGCCTGGGTGCCACGCACCCCTTGCTCACCCAGGTAAAGACGGCCCTGCCTTGCATAGTTTGGTTTTGGAGAGACCCCTTTACAGTCTTCTAAGAAATGTGCCCTAACAGGCGTTGCAGGGAGGGGGGGTTTAAGATTGGTCTTTTGAGAGGTAACGGTGCCTTTTCCATGTGCAGCTAGTGCAAAGCCCGGGCGCCGGCGCTGTTTGAATGTACCCCCCCGAAAAAAGGTACCAAAACATGGTTGCTGAAGCTCTTGGCTTCAACTACCAAGGCTGTGTCATAAATGGGCACTAATTAATTGGTTAATCAAAATCATTTTTCAAGATTAGTCAATGGTATCATTACATTCTGTCAAGTGTGTCGTGAAAATATTAGGTACCTACATACATGTATCTATCAGATAATTAAATATGTCATGGTTTCATTTTTAATTCTTTTACCTATTGTGGTATAGTCATTTTATTTTAGGTGCATCGTCTTCACATATTATTATTATATAATTAATATATGCAAAATATTGTAAAACATTTTAAAATAGTAACGGTGGAGTTTCTTGCCCATTCTTCTCCATACGAAAACTACCTTTTGGAATGGGCGACTAGAATCGATTCTATTTTGTTGTAATTTTTGACGTTCAAAAGTGCCTTTTATGTGCCTATTTGAAATATTTATTTCAAATAGGCACATAAAAGCATTTGCTTTGAGTTTGAACTTTGACTTAACATTTATTACATGATAAAGTGAGTATTAAGAATTTTTTTTTTGGTTTTTTGTTTGTCGCCACAATTACAGATTTGTAACGTTGTCGACTGACACGTCTTTCGGATGAATGATGATAAGGAATCTAATCTCGAAATATAATAAAAGATAAATTATGTTTATTCTGTAAATAGGTTTTACACACACAACCAAATATTTTTAAAACAAGATGGGGTCGGTGTTTAAAATTCGACTACTCCGAGAAGTAACACAGTAATAAACTCATAGGCTTCTTTTAAAGTCCAAACATTATCTTGGTTGATCATAAAGAAACTAATAATAAAGCTAAAGAGTTTGTTTGTTTGATCGCGCTAATCTCTGGAACTACCAGTCTGATTTGAAAAATCTTTTTGCATTTGTTAGCCTAATTCTTGAGGAAGACTCTATTAATATCACGCTAGCACCCTTAAGAGCCGAGCAAAAAGAAAAAAGTCAGAAATAACGCTAAGTGCAAAATGACGTAATACCGCGGACGGGCAATGCGATGCGACGGGGTGGGTCGGGGGAATAAGAAATTTCACTCGGACGAAGTCGCGAGCAGAAGCTAGTCATGTATAAGAAATCCATTAATTCGCTTAGCATAAATTAATTAAACACGTATCGATGACTTTCCTTGAAGCTCGTTCACATGAGAAATTATCTTAAGCATGCGAAAGGGAAGCCTTGAGAAAATTAACAGAGGAAGTGAAGGAAATCGTCCAGGTAACCAGCATGCAGGTTTTATACAGTTCGAAGAACCAATAGGTTGGACCTGTTAATGAGATTGTGCCCTTTTTGGACGTGGAGCACTGACCTTAGGCTTTGCAGGGCATTGGCAGGTCTTGGTGAAATTGTGTATGGGAGAGAACTTCTTGTGAGGAAAGGAAAGAAATAAAGAAAATTTTATTTAGCACAGACAAAAATACGCAAACCAATTGGTTAATTGGTAGAGTCGTCTAAAGACGACTAACGTATATGTATGGATTTAAGTAAATTAAGAAGTACAAAACATTGATGATCTTAACAATCTTCTCCGTCATCGGCCAAATGTGTACGGTCTAATTGAATTCATGATTGTCACTCATTGTCCTAAATCTTTCGCACCTTTTGCTCATTCTCAATGTTCAGATTATATTATAGATGCGATTAGCGGATGTACCTTCTTAGTGAAAATGTCGAAAACGCTGAGCAGTTATTTTGTCTCTTTTAAGTAAAGGATTAGATAAAGTTGGGAATCGGGGTGGATATTACTTAAAAGTTTAAAAAATAGTCACGGCAACTATGTACAACCTGGTTGAGTTAGAGACCCGTAGTACAAGTCTGTAGATAAATCAACACCAACAGGTAATTAAAACAAACAAATCGTGGGAAGCTGATGATGTGCAGGTAAACGCACTGCAGCCTGCCGCGCTTTCATCTAATTGTTGTGAAGATTTCCAGATCGCGTTGCAGAAAGCTTAATATTTATATGCTCTTGTATGGAGACGCGACGCCGCGCCGGTTGCCCGCTCAGTCACATTCAAGCCGAACAGGCAGAAAGACGCGTGCGTACCGGTTGCAAACAAAAAAAAAAGTTAAGTTATAAAATGATATTCGATTTTTATTAATGAAGTTTTGACTACTTCGCTCATTGAAGAAGTCTGAAACGTATATTGGACTGTGTAACAATGAATGATACAGTGGGAGTATCGAATGACACTTGGCAGTGGTACAAGGAAGTGGTCAGATCATGGCTGGAGGATCCAGGGGTGGCCGAGTTCGAGGGCCTCAACATGACGGCCCTGAAGATGGACCAGGCTTACATGGTCGGGGTGTCGGAAATCGATGTTGGAGTTTATTCCGTTTCTGATGATTGCTTTCGAGTGAGTACTGGAATTAAAACACTTACCTAAATCATTAAGGTCCAATTTTTCAATAGCCAGACAATTTTTATCTGTGGAATAAATATTGCGGTTTGACAGCTTTTGTATAGATTATGTCAAACTTTCAATCATGTTTCTTCAGTTCTAAGCTAACTGACTAATATAGCTAATACAGCACTGTGGATGATTAATTTTAAGGTGGAGAGTTTACTGCATTTTTTTTTTGAATAAACCTATTATTCTGTTTGTCAAAAGGGTGACTAAGCCTGATTTATTATTATTTAAGTAAATGCTGCGGTTGAGAAACGAGTTCCAGTGATGTTTGTCACTGGTTTTTCCTGATCACAGTTATTTTGACTGCAAATTCGCGGTGAACAAACACAATAGGTAATGACCTAACGAGTTTACATGAATTATATGTATAACTAATTGCTTTGGTTAAAAGAAATAATGATAGAAAAAATATAAAAAATGGGAAAAAATGATGAATGATGATGTTGTGTTTTTATGTGATGAAGGTGTGTGTGTATTGAATATCTTGGATCAATCCATACTAAATTACTAATATTATACATGGGAAAGTGTGTTTATCTGTCTGTTTCCTCTTCACGCTTAAACCGCTGAATCGATTTAGATGAAATTTGGTATAGAGATAGTTTGAGTCCCGGGAAAGGACATAGGATAGTTTTTATCCCGATATTCCCACGGGATCGACACTTACTCGGGTAAAACCGCGGGGCGCTGCTAGTTTTATATAAGTTCAGTGGAACGTTATACGACGTCTGATCCATTTTATTTTGCGTGTACTTACCGTATCGGGGTTCCAAAAAAGAAAAACTAGTACCTATCACTTTTTGAACTTTCATGAAAAATACGTGCCCTGCAATTTATTAAAGGTCATTGCTCCCTTTCACAACATTATATGTACTAACAAAGTGTTTGTACGTTGAAAAACGTTTGTTTCCAAACATCACGCGTTTAGCAGACGATAAAAAAAAATACAGTAGTACTTTTATTCATAATGTAGCTTGCCCGAGATTTCGTTCACATACAAACTTAAACGTTGACGTGCAGCCTCGTAGTTTGGAAAAAAACCTGGAAACAAAATCTCTTCGATTGTTATTAAAACGCCTCACCCCTTGTAAAACTTCTATATTTGTATATGTAATATTTATGGTACATATAAAGAGTATTCTATCTATTTCTTCTCTTAAAAGTGCACCTCTACATCTACGAATCTTCTTAATTTCATAAGTACCTACTCTTTTCTGTGCTTTGTCTGTTTGCCAGTCACGGAACTGTTTTTATAGATACCTAAGTATAGAAGATACGTAGATTACCTACTTACATATAGCGCACTATTTCGAAGGGTTTTCATCGGCTCCAAATCTCTAATACTATCTGTTACTAATCAAAATAAACGCAATTAATTGATATTTAATTATGCCAAGGCTTTCTTTACAAAACAATACGACATTACGCATCACAAAGTACCTATTGAAGACTATTAACACCTTTTTATGAAAACGCGGAAAAAATAAACAAAAACAAAAAATAACTACCTATATTTCTAGTAACTTGTCTGTTTGCCTGGATGTACAGACGCCAGCACATCAGGCTACTTAAATCTGTTAAATTTTTTCAATAGATTTTCAACTTTATCGCTGTAGTTTAAGGTTCAAAGTTGATTGGGAAAATTTGACAGTTTCGTGTAGACCATATGTTCCGGATTGACGCGAAAACGGCTGAACGATTTGGATGAAATTTAGCACACAAATAGTTTATAACCTGGATTAACAAATAGGGTGCTTTCAATTCTGGTAGTATGTTCCCGTAGGATAATTTCTGACTTCCACGAGAGCATAGCCGCGGAAAAAAGCTGGTATTACGGTACATTCTACTTACGGGCGTTACCTAAGACGTTTAATAAATAAATTCTGAAGATTTTTTTTTCCAATGTCTCGCTACATTTATCTTTAAAGAATCTAGGTTATACTGAACACTTTTGCAATAAGTAATTTGGCTGATACTAATATATGTAATGTAATAGTAACTGTAATGAATATTTTTATTTCGAAATATTAATTTTCGTTTTGAAATAATGTGAGCATTATCGTTATATCGAGTAAATGTGAAATGTAGAGTGACAAAAGTTATAATCAACAATTGACCTTGGTTATAAAGTAGAGTATTATATTATCTGTGGTTATAAGGACAATAAAAAGACCACAAGCTGACGACCTTAGACGTGGATTGGTCAGACTGGATGCGTAAGGACAGGGTGTTGTTGGGCAATTTGGGAAATGTCTATGTCTTCTTAGGGCACTGATTTTTTCGGGTTCTGAAAAGGGTCCAATTTGACTTTTCACACACACACAATCAGCAATGTTCTCACTGCTTTGACACAGGCCTCCTCTCTGTGAAAGGGCGTGGGCCGTAATCCACCACGCGGGCCCAGTGCGGGTTGGTAGATGTCACATGTCTTCGAATTTTAGGTTCTAGGATATGCCGGTTCCTTCACGATGTTTTCCCATTTAATTCTGAGTTATTTATAAACACCACTTGATTTACAGTTAAGGAAAACATTGCACGTAAACATGAACTTCTAATAACTGGCCCGAAATGTCCAACATGTTTATGAGGGCAACACCTAGCTAATTATTATGAGAACTATACGTCGTATTGCAGCGAAACAATGACAGTTTGCTGATACCGTATGCCGTATGCGCGATTGCTGAGGTCCTGGGTCCAATTCCCAAAACGAGCAAAGCGTTATTGGGGATTTCAATTACGAATTTCGCAGTAGAAGTCCGGAGTTTGGAAGTTCGTGGTGTGAAACCCCGTGTCTCGGAAAGCACTTACAGCAACAACGGGGTTCGGGATTAGGCGCAGGGCCAACGGGTCCTGCGCCTGATCTCATCCCGGTCGTCAGTGCCTGATTTAGAGTTCTGACAGCCCTAGGCTAACTATGAATATGCGCCCCCCTCCCCCAGGCCTAGGTCCTGGCTAGCCGATGAACATACTTACAAAATTTTTATATTTTACTAGATTTACGAACCGCGGGTCTTCTACTAGTATTTAGGCGCATATTTTAAATTAAGTGCCTTGTAAATAAGTGATGCTTGCAAGAGCAAGCTCAGCGCCCCCTCGGTCCTTGCGCCCTAGGCTAGAGCCGAGTTAGCGTGTGGGTAAATCAGGCCCTGCCGGTCGTGTTGGACTGCTGTTCTGTCGGACTATGAGAGTGAGGGAATAAAGAGTGCACCTGTGTTTGGGCACACACTTGTCTAGTGCACTATAATATCTCCTGCGTACTTGACTAATCTCCGTTGAGATTGGAGTCGTGACCGAAATTCTGTTGGAAGGATATTATTATAATAAATGTTAGAAACATATACCTAATAAACTGGTAATAACTGGGCACTGCTATACTAGATTAAACAGTGTTAATCGACAGCATTCACTTGCTCATTTATCATTGTCAATCATAAATAATATAAAGTGCTATATACATTTATGGTAGCGAATGCAGTGACTGTAGCGTAATTACTACGACTTTTTGCCTTTTGTCGTGTTTATAAAACTTTTATTCGTTTCCCAGACTATTATTTATTTACTTCATACTACAGTCTTTCACTATTGAAACTGAGATACATAGGTACTTTTAAGTTTATTGCTCTCCTTTAGTAAATAATGTTAATTTATTCATTTATCCACTCGTGAGAGATTAACTAGATTCTCAGCAGCAAGCAAAATCAGGAATTGTGTAGATAATTAATTTATAATTTCAATTAAAATAATCTTGAGTGACAATTATTTCTTTTTCCTAATATAATTTAGTATAGTGTTCCTAAATATACAAACACGATCAAAATAAAAGGTTAAAAAATTAGTATTTCGTATAGTCAGTCTTCTGGGCACGTTTCCGAATGACCATGATGCGGACGAATACTTATCCACACGAAACGTGCTAATTTAGTTTTTTTACACAGATAGGGATATTGTTATAAATTATCAATCAATTATGAAGTTTAATAATGTATTTGAAATAAATAAAAATTTAAAATATCCAGTATTTTATATTATGATCAGATCTGATATCGATTAGGTCAATCCGTGTTGAAAGGTCAATAAACGCTAGATAATTGAATAAATTAATTAATTAAAGTAGCCATGTCGTTACTTTACGATTGATTGAACTAAAACTACCTTTACGTAGAAAACAGTTTCTGTCATTGTTTGAAGTTATCTGTTCTAATTTTTCTCTCTATAGCAAAACGTGTTTTTCATACACATCTGACATCAATGATGTCAGATGTGTATGAAAAAAAAAGAAGAAATTGTAATTATTTTAAGTAAAAACGACGAGGTTTTTTTTCGGCGCCACATTTTAGTTTGGTTCGTATTAATTAAGTCAGGTCAGATATTGGTGCCGATCCTGTTGTTCACAAATTAAACTAAATTTAAGTTCAGTGCATCTTTATCTTTCTATTTAGGACAGATGACAAATTTTAGTTTAGTCTTGTCAAATTAATCAAGCGAAAAAAAAAGTACCTAGTAAATAAAAAAAAAGTCGAAGTCGTTTTAGTAAATTGACGTAATTTTAGTAGGCAACTTTTTAAACACGTCTAAGCTTGTATGGAGTAGTGTCAGGTGCTGATTAATTTGACAGGACTAATCTAAAATTTATCATCTGTCCTTTTCTTAATGAAATAGAATAAAAAAGATGCACTGATCTTAAATTTAGTTTAGTTTGTGAACAACAGAATCGGCACCATTGTAACTTTTTTGTGTAAATAGTTGTATACTTACTTAATAATTTACTATTGTACTAACAATTAAATCTTATTCCTATTTCCATGTTGTGCATGAAACAATCCCACTGAAAAAAAACATAAAAACTCATAAGTAAATAATTTAATACCTTTGTGTCGAGTTTGAAGTTACCGTTTTCTATTCGTCAAACATCAATATGACTGCCTATCGATCACCTCCGTGTCACCGGGATTTCCTAGGGAAGTACCCGCATGTTGGCAGGTAATTGTAGGGTACCTAGAACAAAAATAGGTACTTTGCTACCGTACCATATAGCAGCCAGCTGCAGCAGGCATGCAGGTAGCTACTCCAATTATGATGTTGTGATTAAGATAAAAAGTGATTCTAATGGCAAATTGAATCCAGTTGACGAGCAACGCCACAAATTAAGGCTCCTACAAACAGGTGCGACACGCGATATAATCGCGCGCGACACAAAGGCACTACTCGATGTGCGACTTGCGGTGCCTTTATGTCGCGTGTCGTGTCGCGCCTGTTTGAAGGAGCCTTTAGTTGCTGAGACAAAAGTTGCTCGTGGGCCCCTCCCTAAATGTAAGTATGATTTTTTTGAAATAAATGTATTTATTTATATTGTATCATTTAGTAGTATTCCTGTCATACGTACCATTTGCCTTACAAAATGGATAGTTAGATAAATAATTCAGATTTATATTGATTTTCCTCATCGCGCATGTAAGTAACATTTGCTGCCACATATTGACAAATGAATCAAAATTAGTTTTATTCATGTGACTGCTACTATCTATATCAAGCACAATATTTTAAATGATGTATTCGAATTTTTTAATACATATCGTAACAAATGAGGTGTGTCTACTATATTTTTAACGTGGTTTTACCCGCAGCTTTGTCCTGGGAATTATCCCATGGGATAAAATTATCCTAACCCAGGTCATGGTCTATCTGTGTACCAAATTTCACCGAAGCCTGTTCAGCCGTTAAGGCGTAAAATGGTAACAGACAGACAGAGTTACTTATGCATTTATAATATTACTAGCTTCTGGCCGCGACATTCTCTGCGTGGTATTTCTTGTTTCCCCGACCCACCCCATCGCATCGCATCGCCCGTCCGCGGTATTACTTTTTCGCTCAGCGTTCTTTCGGACTTTTTATGTTTTTGCTCGGGCTTCTAAGGGTCCTGGCGTGATGTTAAGTAGCCTAGACACTTCATCAAGAATTAGGCTATCAAATACAAAAAAAAAAATCCGACATCCGACTGGTTGTTTCATAGATTAGCGCGTTCAAACAAATAAACTCTTCAGCTTTATTTTTATATTTACGTATATATTATTATATTATAATATAGATTATAACAAAGTTTGGATGGATAGTGTTACTCTACTGTAACAGGACCTAGTATAACCTCAAAGATATGGTATGACGAGGTCCACCAACTCGTACTGGTAAAACCAAATAGAGTCATCTCCGCAGAGAGCAGACCCAAGTCCTAGCAGTGGAAAAATCATACGATCATTATTAGTGTTGCCCAAATGCAAGACCAAGACAAGACCTTAGCCAGTCTTGGTCTTGGTCTTGCGTCAATACACCTGGTCTTGGTCTTGGTCTTGGTATTGCACTCTCAGTCTTGGTCTTGGTCTTGGTCTTGCAGCAAGAGTCTCGCAAGTCTTGCGAGACTCTACTACTTAGACTAGACTACATTCAAATACCTATTAGCCTATTGCTCAGGGTGGCAGGGACATCGACGCGCAACCGCTTACCATGGATTCAGTAGGTACAGACGCCAGCACATCAACCTACTACAATCTGTCAAATTTCTTTAATAGATTTTCAACTTTATCGCTAAAGCATAAGGTTCAAAATTGATTGGGAAAATTTGACAGTTTCGGGTAGCTTGATGTGCTGGCGTCTGTACATGATTCTGGACCCCCCTGCGTTGAAATTTTTCGTCGGCTTTTTCTTAATTTTTACGTTTTTTTCTGCAATTTTTTTACTCTAAACTGTATAAAATCATTATTTCTATCTGACCCAATGAGATTTTTAATTAAAAAATAGTAAATTCACTTGTTTCACTTAAAACAGCAATGTAAATAAAACTCGAAAGGGCTACCTGATCAGCTGTATCGCTAAAGTTCATTTGCGAGGTCAACACTGTCTTCGTACCTACGCTCCATCTCCTCGTATTATTAACGCACTTAAAAATAAACTTTAAAATTATTACAATAAAGTGCATAAATGCTTGAACCTGACAAAAAATGCGGAACATTGCGGGAATCCCTGCGCGGCGTCGAGTCGGCCATGAATCCCAATGAATCTAACAGACGCGTCACATGAGGCATTTTAATCATCTACATAATTGAATGACCCATTTACTACTTTTATTTTAGATTCGTTATGAGGGGATAATTATTTTTCTAAAGCTTCATCGATTTAAGGGGAAAGCGCTAAGGTAGCCCGCGAAATTAAAATTTTCTTACGTTTTTTGCAATTTGCTGGTCAGTGAATTTCGCGGGCTACCTAATACCGCTTTCGCCTTAAGTAAAGAAGATTAAAAAAAACGTGCAGAAGTGTATTGATAGTCACGTAATTTTTCGATATTTTTTTATTATCAACAATAATTTTAGTTTTGAATGCAATTCAACAATGTAATTTACTGTTTCATAAAAAAATACATCCATTTTCGCATAATCGGGATTGAAACCAAATACCTACTATAACGCCCAAATCTCAGTTTGACTTAACTGCGAGACGCAAGAGTCTTGCAGGCTTAGTCTTGTTCTTGCTCAAGTCTTGCAGGGTTCAGTCTTGGTCTTGGTCTTGCTAAAATAAGTCGGTCTTGGTCTTGGTCTTGGTCTTGCAAAAATGCAAGAACAAGACCAAGACTGCAAGACCAAGACCGATTTTGGGCAACACTAATCATTATGTATAAACAGTAGCAATTGAAGGTCATAAACTAATCATAAACATATTATGCATATACCTTAACCACTTAACAACATGTAAAATACCAGTAAACATTGAAAATCTCGATGTTATTGCGATATGTGTGTCAAGTATTCGACGCGTGCGCACCACGGCCAGTTAGAGAAATTACCGCTCGGTGATTTAGTAGCGAATCGTACGAGCGTTGCAAATACATCTACTGCGACTGAGTTCATTACTCGCTAAGACTGACAACTAAATTGTTGCACAAGTGAAAAAGTTACTCGATGTTAACTTGATACCACATTATGGAACAGTTAGAAAGAAGCCATTATAATCTACCATTGAATTATCTTCATTGTATCATTGATGCTGTACTGCAAATGACAGGACCATAGATATAATAGGACATTTGACATCATGCTATGCGTTCCCTGATACCTGCACGTTTCAATAACTAGATGACTCTTACTCCTACTGATAATGTTGATAAGCTCGTAGAGCCTCCGCAGCCTGATACTGTTTAGATTGCCATAGACATGCTAAGAAGACGACTCTATTGCAAAATTCAACAAATGCTTCGCTAGAAAGCTTACAAGTAAAGTTATGGCTTTGTGTACGATTTGGTGTTTGGTCAATCACTTGAAATGCTCCAACTTCTACATGCTAAATATTAAGAGCGTTTACGTCGTACGGCATTTCATACAAACTTTCAAGACCTTGTTTTTCGAAATGAATGAACCGATTTTAATGAAACTTCATAAGCATAAGCAGGATACAAAGGTCTAAAAAGTAACTTAAGAACATTTTCAATTTTCATTAGTATAGTTTTTATTGTAAAAAGAAAGCTTTTAGAGGTATTTTTATGATTTTTTCTATCGTATCAAATTATTTGTATTATGTTTTCACCACACTATCTACCTAGCATATATCCTGAAGTATATCATATATTTTTCTGATTTTGTTTACTGTAGTCGATCATATACTTTTATTGTTTCTAAAATTTGCGGTTTTAGTGTTTAGGTCCTGTAAGCCCCTTAAGAACATTTTTGAAATGTCTTATTTAAAAAAGAGCTGGAAATCTGTTTCTATGGAAAATTTAAAATCGGTCTAATGTGGCTGTAAAACAATTTTTCGTAAATGTTCTTAAGTAATTTTTTGGACCTTTGTATCCTGCTTATGCGTGTGAAGTTTCATTAAAATCGGTTCATTCGTTTCGAAAAACAAAGACTTGAAAGTTTGTATGAAATGCCGTACGGCGTAAACGCTCTTAACATTTCCTATAATTAAGAGAAAATGCAAATGACAGTTGGTTATAATTTTCTAAAAATCAAACTTCCTCTATTATAAAACACTAACTAGTTCGAAATATTTAACTGCCGCTGTCAGAAGAGTACAAACTTTCATTGATTCTCAATGATCAAAGGAATGCAAGACTGTTATAACTGTTCTCGAAATAATTTGATCCTACGAACTGTCAATTATTACCAGTCAAAGCTTCAGCTCGGCTATTGTTACTTACCGCATATGACATTGTAAAACCGTTGCATATTAATAAGGGTGGAATTAGTCATATTGTGAGCACATGCAGTGCAAACCTATGAGTCATTTAAATTGTTATTCTTTTGTTTTAAGAAAGTTGATATGACTGTTTATAACTTTATTCTTATTGATGATGTTTTTAATAGTCTCGGAAACATAAATTAATGTTTCATCTGCTTGTCGGTCATATGTTGTTATTTTGTTATTTACAGGCAATGGAGGATTTATATTTAAATAACTATTCTTAGGGCAAGCTGGCCTGTAACTAGATAGATAAGAAGAAAGAAAATACGTTTATTTACGGTAAACATTGCGCACAGAATGAACATAAACATAAAAAATAACAAGTCGTGGGAAATTATTGTATGCGTCACATCCACGCAAAACGGCCATTGGGCACATTTAACTTACATTGGAACTAGTTTAAAGTGGTCCATATACAGTTAAAGGTATTCTTTGCATGTCATTTTCACGACAGTTATTAATTCACAGTGTTATGATCGTGACTCATGAATGACATTACAGAAAGCGCCATTTCTTACGTGAAACCGTTTCTATGTGAGATTTACAGTTGTCACCATGTGCTTTTCTTTATGGTTATAATAATAAAAACTTTTGTTGAAATTACCACTGACACAGCAAGTGATATGGGTTTTACTTTACAAGTAGGCATATACACAAGTAGGTACATACTACACTTTTATGGCTGCAATACATGACCATTATGATTTGTTGTATGTGTTTATTGTAAGTATATATGTAAATGGTTCACTAGTGACTACCTATTGTCTCTCCTTCATCCTCTAATCCATCCAAAGGTTGTTTGTAAAAGATCGCTTTTAGAGACAAGACCGCCCATAACATACTCGTACATAATAAATGTAGAAATTTTACACAGGGTGACACATCACCTATGTAAAAGTTTACATGGAAAATGTCTTCTATTTGAATCTGTAATTTTTATGGTGTACATAATAAAGAGTATTCTATCTATGTATCTATCTGTCTATCTCTATTTGTACTAGAGATGGGGATTACAGGACCAAAACGCAAAAAAGCAAGTTTTAGAAGCAATAAATTTATATGATCGACTACAGTAAATAAAATCAGAAAAATATATGATATTCTTCAGGATATATTATTTTTCAGGTACTTAGGTAGATAATGTGTTGAAAACATAATACAACTAATTAGTTATACTAATATACATAGGTACAATCATTCTGATTTTTTGTCAGATTATTCTACAAGCAACATACTTAAGCAATGGTGTTTTAATTTTTTTAGTCCAAACAATAGATTTTTTGTAAATAGATAATTGCATCATATTTTGCAATAAATTATCAGCGTTGTGTCATTGCGCTTCTCTGTCTTTACTATGCAGTCCGACAGTGACCGCGCTTTAGGTCATGTAGTCCCCTTAAAGATTTTCGAAACCGTCTGGTCAAGAAAATTGTCTGTTCTAAGTTCATAGTAGGAAACTATTGTATGTGAATTAAATTAATGAAGTCATCAAAAACGTATTTCATAATTCGTTACTTCAAAAATAACCAAGTATCTACTTAATCACACTTTGAACTTACTTTATGCAGACATTTTAATGAAGAAATTCACACATTAATTTTGGATTCATCTGGGGTAATAAAGGTTGTAAACTTTAAATCATTTCCTGCATTATATAAGAATTGTGTTCGGAGGTAGGTAATTTTAATGGTTAAGTAATGAGAGGTTAAAAGGTTACTAATTACGGTTAAAACATGAAAACACAGAGTTTATTAGTTCGTTACATAAAACGCTTGGCGCTCGGTGGATTCAAATGGCTTAGGTATTAGTCAATTCCCAATTTCCCACAAATTGATGTTATTTGTTCTATAGGCGGCTCGCTCGAAGTTAATTTATTTGTAGGCGAGACAACAACGTGTACCGTGTGTGCCTCTTAACTTCATTGCATAAAATTCACAAATAAATTAACTTCGTGTGATTCTGCTATAGAAAAAATAATATTACTTATTTAAAAGTGACGATTCGCACGTTTCGGGCGAGTAAATTCGTGCGAATCGACTAATAAGCCTTTTAAATGCCTTTAAGTTCTGTGTTTAAAAGTAATAATTTGTTTTTGAAATTATTATTTAGTGTAAATATATGGATAATTTGATATTTATATAGATTACTAGCATCGCCTCGCGGTTTCACCCGCATAAGTTTTAATCCCGTTGGCAATATCCGGATAAAAAGTATCCTATGTGTTAATCCTAGTTATAAACAATCTATGTGTCAAATTTCGTCCAAATTCGTTTAGTAGTTTTGGCGTGAATAAGTAACAAATACACTCACCAACTTTCGCCATTATAATATTAGTGCAAAAATGCACTTAGCGAATGGACTCACCCTTACACTGAAACAGTGAAAACTGCACTTTATTCTTACTTATGTATTTCTGACGTATCGACATCAATCCTGTTTGATTTATTTCTAGTTATGTTACGTTACCAGAAGGAACGCTAAGGCCTCAAGGCAAAGGCTTTGTCAGAACTTACATAAAGTAATTTTTGGTTCCATATAAGTATATGGAATCAACAATAACTTTATGTAAGAAAAAGTGTGAAGTGTGTGTATGTTTTTGTGTGTGTGTGTGTTTTTGGGTGTGTGTGTGTTTTTTTGTGTGTGTGTTTTTGGGTGTGTGTGTTTTTTTGTGTGTGTGTGTGAGTGTGTGGGGGTGTGTGTGTGTGAGTGTGTGTGTGTGAAGTGTGGAAGTTTATGTTCTGAAATCAGCAGAAATATCCTTATGTTCATGTACTAACTTAACATGTCTAATTGCATCTTCTCTTTCCCTCTTTCCAGTGTCCCTTCCATCTGCAGCAGAACATATCAACTGGTGAGGTAAAGTCCTGGGTGGTCAGTACAACCCGTCGGTCAACATGGAGGGTCTATGCCAACGCTACAGATAATTACATGACCGCTGGAGACACTTCGTAAGTAGCATTCAATTATTTAAACACTGTCTGGGGAGAGTATGGTATCATGCTCACACCTAAAAGGCGTAACGTGGTTAACCAGGTGGAGCAAGAACATGAACTCAAACTCAAAGCATTTATTTCAATTAAACCATTTACAGGCACTTTTGGATTGTCAAAAAGTCGGTCAGTTAGAAAATATGAAGCTAGTTGCCCATTCCAAAGCGTAGGTACCTATGGAGAAGAACGGGCAAGAAACTCCATGGACACTCATGGTGAAGGTCGTGGGACCCCGCTGGAGGTATGAAGCAAAGGACAGGTCTTTGATGCTGTGGGGCCTTCCTTGGCGGTGGCTTGTTTTCAGCAGTTGACGTCTTTTGGCTGATTTATAATGTTGGTACTCGTTAGCATGAATTTCAAAGTTCAGCTGATTCCACATTGAGTGATATTATCCCTGCAAACTTGGTCAAAAAATTTGAACTATCATCAAAACCAAAGAAATCTGATTCTTTCTAAACCTGCAGATTCTTCTCCTTCCGCGTCATTTGTGGCAAATCCATAAACTTTTATAGTAGTTTTCATTTGTTCGACTATTCGAGTATTATCTCTGTGGGTTCCTACTTAATTCTTCGTACAAATATTAAATCACGCAAGTAAAAGCGAGAGTACATTACGTAATAATCTGTGAACATTGTCCTGTTGAATTTTCTCTGGTTAGATAATGGACGCCTTACTAAACACGTATTGAGCCGAATTATTGCCGGACATGATAACTTATTCACAACATACGTCCTAAAGAAAGTGAGAAACGGTCTTTACTTATGTTTGAAGTGACAACGAACGAGACAGGAAAACGAGATGTTGCCGTTGGGTTAATATTTACAAAAGCGAACTGTTATGTAGCCCTACTGATCAGTGAACAGTTATTGGTACCATCATTGGGTATCACACTTGCTTTATAAGTAAGTAGAGCGTCAAGTAATCAACTTGAAATTGAATAGGCCTATAAAATAAAATAAATAATTTCATTTATTTCAGATACCACATAACCCATATTAGAAAACATCTGTGAAAGCATCTGCAGTCACTAATTGTCTGTCACTTTGAATAGTCATTTGATAACACATGTACTTATGAGGAAATTAGGCTGGTCGTTTCTTCATAGAAACGCTCTCGCCTGTTTTCTTTCTGGTTAATGATCATAAAGCAATGATTTTTCACAGAATGTTAAATATTAACTACTTGTATGTCACTATGTTTTCCTTTTTCTTTGATTTTTTTTTTTTTCATTATTTAAGCACTAGAACCCTCAAAAAATCCTCAAAATTGCCGCTGTCAACAGAGGCCTAGTGTACAAATTTGACAACTATTAATGAAAAAAGAAAAACACAGGGACACAGTATATATCCTTCTTATTCAGTTTATGAAATATCGTTCAAATTGGTCCAATATTGGAGGAGAACCTTGAATTCAGACTTTTTACTTAGGCTTTTTCAAAAGTCTCTCAAACCGCATTTTCTCTTAATGGAAGTGACTTCTGTAGTTTTTGTTTGTCGTGATGACAATAATCTTCTCACCTCTCTCTCTGAATCAGCAGTTTGAGCAGGTACCATTGACAATCGTTATTTCGTTACCTACCTTCATCATCATCATCACAGATATAGATACACCTATAGATAACGCGTGCGTACTTTGCGTGCCAAAAATCGCACCAGCTAAGAGCCAAACCACACGGGCGGCGGCGCGGCGCCGCACCGCAAGCCATTTCGCCGCGCTGGCGACCACACGGGCAGAGCGGCGTCGCAGCGTTCTACGGAGCCGCGGCGGCACCGCAGCGGCAAAATGAGGGGTTGCCCATCGCTATGCGACAGTCTGTAATACTACAAACAACAGCGAGCGGCGCCGCTCCGGCGCCGCTCCGGCTCCGCTCTGCTTACACCCCTCCCCGCCTCGTCTCGATTCCGATGCGCGCGCGGCGCGGCGCCGGAGCACACCGCACGGCGCCATGTGGCTACAATGCATTTTTGTATGTAGAAAACCGCAGCGGCGCCGCTCAGGCGCCGCGCCGCAGCCGCGCCGCCCGTGTGGTTTGGCCCTAAGTACAAAAATCGTAAGCAGCCACTTTCGCGCTCATTCCTGTGTACTGCTGGCTGGGTGAGCGTGAGCGCTGGCGCTAGGCCCCGGGGGGGGTGGGGCGAGACGGGTGCGGCGTCTTTGAATCGATTTCATTTTCCCATCACTAAAAAATGCTTGTGACGTCATAGTAGGTAGTCAAAAAATGGCACGCTTGGTTTTCATACAGATCGTGACACTTGCTTGCGTTATCTAGGTCTATCTATATCTGTGCCCGACTACACCCACTACTGGGCATAGTCCTCTCTTTTCTTGTGCCAATCCCCACGCTCCTGTGCCAGCCTCATTAAGGTTTTGCCCGCGATGGCAATAATGTCGTCTGCCCATCTCGCCGCCGGATGACCAACATCTCGTCTTCCAGTTCCAGCCCATGGACGCCACTCGGTCACAGTCTTACTCCACCTGTCATCACTGCGCCATGCCAGGTGTCCTGCCCAACTCCATTTGAGTTCCATAGTACACTTTCCGATATCGTTACCCACCTTACCAGACCCATCAGAAAACGTAAACATCCTGTAAAATATAAACACACAATAGGCCAAATGACCTAGAGTTAATAGCACAATGAATGGCATGGCATCACTATGATCAAATCATTACGTAAGGTAAATGGATAAGTGGTCGCAATTTTATAGATATTAAAGTGGCGTGCTTAGTGGTAATTTAGTTTACCTGGGACTCGAAAGGTTCATCTTAACTAAACATCAGGCGCTGCTGGCCAGTTTTAAATAGCGCATATTACAGCAATGTATTTAAACTCTTTAAATGATTAACAAGCTCCGATTCGATTAAATTAACCATTAGCGATAAAAGAAAACGTGAGAAAACCATGCTCTGGATAAAATGTAACGTAACTATGAAACCCCTTGACGTAAGTGTAGGAGAAAAATATACGTAGCCGCGTAGCGCAGTGTACTAATAATTGCTTAATTATCTGCAAATCGTGGGAGTTGATTGAAGGTACAATTACTACGGCTTTGTGAGCGATGGACTTACTTGTCATTCAATAATGCATAATTAGAAAATTTTAAATACAATGCTTGTTGCCGACAGTGAGGTATTGGCAAGATGTCAGTTTGCGCATATGAATAAGTCAGTACTCAGTACAATAATAAAAACGCAATTTTGTTGCTTTCCCATACAATATTATGAATGGGAAAGTAAGTCTGTCTGTCACATTTTCACGCTTTAACGGCTGAACAGGTTTCGATGAAATTTGGCACACAAGCGGAACGTTCCTGTGGGATAATTTCCGATCTCCACAAGAACGAATCCGTGGGCAAAAGCTGTTGTTTCATGAATTCAGAATCCAAAAGAATGTCTTATTTCTATTCTAATCTCAAATTACTTAATTTCGATACTGTCTAAAAACAGCCATTGGAAGAATATCATAAATAATGACAAATGTTAGGCGCATTACTTGAAGGTAGTTTTATGTCAAAATGATGTTGCGTATGAGAATCCGGCGCAGCACAGGCATTTATGATTTACGCCACCTATGGGATGCAAGAGATTCTTATGTCGAGGCCGCGTGAGTGCCTACTGTTGTATGCACATGCAAATTATGATTCTAAACCTAGAGAGTGCCTTAAATAAGTATGCTTTAAAATGATCTTAGAAAGGTATTTCCATCGTCAAACGTGTGCAGGCAAACTGCCAGAGATAATTCAGTACCTCTGCCTGTCTGTAATTTCGGGGTAATTTTGAGAGATTTCTTGTGTCGTTTTGTTTCGCTCCACTACCACTTTATGTAATATCCGAAAAAACGATTTGGAGGATTAGTTCTGTGCGTGCAAAAAAATATCCCTAATCGTTTCATGGAAGTATTCTTGGCGTACCTATAGAATGGACTAGCTGCGCCCCGCGGTTTCACATGTAGCGGTATCTACAATGCCACATGCGAACAACGCGCTATACTGACATCACGCAAAAGCCTGCATCTCGCAAGCAGAGTTTACCGCGCAACTAGCATGACATGCAACGTCCCGACATGAATCATCGGGCAGTTGCTCGTCGGACACAACACTCGTCTGGTCGGACGCAGAAGCGTAGCGTGCCTTGGCGGGACCCCGTATAAAAATTTGTTTGGGGGCCCTTAGGAAGGGTAAAGATTTATCACAAAAGAAAAAAAAAATGTTTGCATAAGTATATTAAAAGAAAAATTTATTCATCATAATGGGGCCCCGTATAATTGATACGGCAGATACGGCGGTAGCTACGCCCCTGGGTCGGAGGATCCTCCTTTTTCTATAGAGTATGAGTAAACTTTACATCCTGTTCCTCAAATCTCTATACACCCGCATAAGTCTCGATTCCGTGGGAATATTGAGATAAAAAGTATCCTATGTCTTAATTCTGGTTATAAACTATCTTTGTGCCAAATTTCATTCAAATCCGTTTAGTAGTTTTTTGCGTGAAAGAGTAAGAACCATCCATCCATCCATCCTCACAAACTTTCGCGTTTATAATAGTTGGGAGTAGGTAGCAAGTAGAATAGTAGGAAGTAGGATATTCTGGTATTTTTTTTTTCTGAGGACACAAACCGCAAATATATAGCTGTACCTAGTACCTACTTTGATCTCATTGATTGCTAATTACTTAATAGATACCTATTTAATAAACCAGCCTCGAAAAAAATAAATAAAAGCTCTTCCAGGATACATTTATGTTCGCCGTGCTCGCGATTTCTGTGTTGGTATATGTATAGTAAAAGGTATTCACAATGATGTCCCCTTTTCAGTCTTTCAATTACTTCAATTACACCTTGTACATTTCCTTATGTCTGTTGTGTAGAGGGTTGCTGTGCCAGCTCAGGCCGGAGATGGGCGAGTTCGGCGTTTACAAGCTGAACGCGTCTACCGAGGGTTGTGACATCCGCACCGCCAGGGAACCCGTCGACATTTACTTGCGTAAGTATCATGCTATTCTTATTTTCGTCTTTGGCTGAAGCTAAGTAGCTACCATCTGCATTTTTGGTAGGTAGGATGGATAATTATTCTTTTGCAGTTGAAATTTTGTTACCGTCGTTAATGATTTATTCTGGACGTATACAAACACAATTTGCCGAAGCGGGGAATTACTAACCCATCCAACATCCAGTGCGAGTGAGTTGCTCTTGATCAGACCATGTCCCACTTGTTGGAGTATCCTAAGTGCCCGTTTACTTGTAAGTTTGAGGACCTAAAGAACACCAGTGGTGCCGCAATCAACATGGCCACCTACTGAGGTCAAACAATATAACAATGTAGAGAGTAAAAGAAGGAAATAAAGGAAGGAAAGTAGAGTAGTTATATTAAATTAAAATACAGTATTTTAGTTGAATATAACTACAAAAAGGCAAACACACAAAAAGGCGAAGCAGAATAAATTGACTCTTTCTAGCCTAAGTAACTCGGTAAAGCAACTCGTAAAGTTCGACTCAAAATCAACATCAAAAGTCATTTATTCAAATAAGACTGAGAACGAGCAGTTTTCGAATGTCACTATTACCACAGAATAACTAATAGTACTTAGGTATTACTCCAAAACGCCCTTCCTATTGTAACCCGGCTTCGTAGTTTACAGATAATTTCTTGGAAACAAGCTGAGGATGGTTCCTATTTGAACTTTACTACTCACCACCGTGCTAAAGTAAATTTATAAGGTATAATCTGCAAGGAAGGATTAATTAAACAAGTACCTTCTTACACAATAAAAAGTTTATTGGAATTATACAAAATGAAAGCACACATACAAACAATGTGGCAAGCCACCAAATTAATGTACCCTTCCAGAGTCTATGGCATACACCCACACAACTAGTCTCCGTTCCTAGTGGTGTCAGTGAATGCCAGCCATGAGACTAAATAGCAGTTTCTCAGAGTCGCTATAGCGAGTCCGTGGGATGATCGAATTAACAACTTCTAGCTCAATCGAACATGTATTGGCCTTTTCCGGACTGTGCTCATAGAGGGAAAATAAACGCTATACGAAGCTAACCCGAGACACAAGATCCTTACAACAACTGGTCTTAAAACAACCTAGTTCCTACAAAAGGCCTAACTCTCTCATAGATTAAACCATAATGACACACTGATAACACTCTCTATAAAACCTTCAGTATAATCCCTTCAGTTGACGGTTCAGGGTCCTTGGCGTCGTTCACAGGAGAAACCTGTGAACACGCGCGAACGCGGCCTACGGACGAGATGGTGACGCTATCGTTACCTGCAGTGGCGAACTTCCCTCATCACCTGGATTCGGTTAGGTAAAGCCTTCCTAATGTCGGAGGACCACACCGCAAGGGAAAACCATTAATCCGCCTGCGCTCTGATGAATTCACCACACGGCGCAACCCAAGGCATCGAATCAATCGCACCAAACTTATCAGGCTAGCATAAACAGCCAGACCTGTAACAACGTCCTCGTGTCAGAACACACATGCATGACCTAAGCTATAGGCTATCCAGCAAGAACAAAGAAAATGGTTTAGTACTCACGTAATTCTGCCAAAATAGCTACTACTTATCAAAACCCATCGGGTTATTTGGGCACATCCCAATCCTCCTAGGATTAAGTCCCTCAAAATCGCCCTTTAGGCTCGAGTCCTTGTTCGTAAAAAACGGACACCGTCTCCGCCTATTCCTCCAGACCAATCTGACAGTTTCTCGAATCATCTTCCACAGACTATATAGATTTCTTATTGATTCGTAGCTTCACTTTATCAAACATTATGTTTGACATAAAATGTGGTAAATTATGTTAGTTTGTTTATTTATTCTTCGATTATCCAATAAACTTGCAGTTAATTAACTAAACCAAAAAAACATCAACGCCATCTGTGTCACGCAAAACAGCGTTGACAACCCTGGCGTAGTCCGCCGTTATTTTCAACAGGTGTCGCTACTAGACACAATCAATATGTAATTTTGCAACGTCACAATGCCCCTCTTCCCACAAAAAGGTTTTTGTGTACGCAAAAACCAACACCGCCCTCGGTGTTATAACACTGGAGTGGGTTTACAAATTCTCATAGAAACTGTAGTGGAAGAGTTCTGATCAATTTATAAATTGATGGTTGTGAAACGTTTTATTTATTTTTTTTTTTATATAGATGAAATATAAATAATTTCCTTAATTTTCCTACTGTAAGTAAATAACCAACCTTATAAAATCCAAACTGCCAGGAAACCTATTCTTCTTACAAATCTTCCTACAATCCGGGCATAACCCCCCCATTCTTTCATACATCCCTGAATTTCTATCTCTTTCAATCATGTAGCAACCTGCATTCAAATCGCAGGTAGCCACCTCTTGCATACTCCCGAATTCCGTCTGTAAACCAGTGGAACTCTGAATTGTTTAATATAAATCTAAACGATCTTCCTGGTGAATATGTTCAGCGAGCTGATACATATATTGGGCAAACAATGTGCATAAAACTCACCAGGCAAGACGTATACAGCGTTCCCAGAAATAATATTCTGTAAACATAATGGTGGTTTGGCTTATTTTAAGAGTCACCGGCCGCTCGTAACTAGATAAGCACTAGTGCTATCTAAAGTCTCACCGAAGCAACAATGCTATATTGGCAAAACAAAAATTAGTGAAGGCTTATTTTTGAAGTCACGACCCGCTTCATATGAAAAAAAAAACAACCAAGCGAGCTTGGCTATAAAAGTTATGGACCGAGCCATTAAAAAAAATAACACAAGGCATGCAAGACAGCAAAATTACTGTATACTATCTTGAACGATACCCAAGACTTACGTTCATAATATAATAATCAAGACAATTTACTTATAGATAAAGTATAGCATGCATATAAGCCTTGTCAATATCCGACTCCTCATCTACAAACTCGGAGGGACCAAAGCCTAAACAGAGTGATTTGAGTTGTTTTCGAAGTTTTAAAACTGTATCTGCCGGTGTCTCTGCACGAACAGCAACCTCATATGTCAATTCGTCACGTAGAAGGGAATGTATGTATACTGTCTCTAAATCCATAGTGAAAAAACAACTCAACCAAAACCAATGACAAACCAAACGCAAATCGTGTATAACGCGTTTCGGAACGCACCCTGATATATCAAAACGTCAAACGTCAAATGTCACCAATGTATGAAAACGAATGCTGAACGATACAAACAAACAATGCTGTTTTTTGGAATGCCGTGGTTGTTTTTTAAATCTGGGATTAAATAATCAGTGTTAAAACGTTAAACAACGAAATGACCGACCAGTTGTCATAAAGATTCCAAGTGTCCCGTTTCAATGAAAGTTGACTATCATTGTTCATTAATTTCTACAAATTGTAGTTCCCTGTATTGCAAAATCCAATCAATACGAGTGAAACTTGCTTCTAGTGTTATTATCTTACCACTGTTGTCCTCTAATACCAATATGAGACTGCTAAAACACCTCTGAGAATTACCTCATAGAAGTTGTTTACAATTTTCAAGATTACCCCCATTTGTTTATAAATTTTACAGAAATTAATGTTGGGTTTTTGTTTTATAATACAATGTTTCACTATAAAAATAAATGCAATACAGTTTATCAGGACATCTACTGAAACAACCACATGAACATAATATAACAAAACTGTTGTTTCTTATTGTACTAATTATCTTCCAGTTGTAATAATTATTGCTTGTATTTGTTAAACAAACTGTAACACAAATGCAAACTAGAATGCTACATAAACTTCAGAAATATAGGTAATATTAAGTCACCAACCTCTAAACACACATTTGGTATATATATAGTCCCAAAATAATTATCACAATGCAACTTGTCTTACTTGTGAGTTGGGCATACATACAAATAAATTACCGTTATCCACACTCTGTACCTTACCGGTCCAACAAAAGAAATGGTTTAATTGTGGTGCAACGGCCACTATATATTTAAAACTTAAAACTAGCCTTAAACTAATACAAGAATCCGCCAACTGAAAGGACTGAGGGAATTGAGAGAGAGAGATATTGTTATTAATTCGTTCACCCTATATAATGAAATAATTATATACCGTTGGGCGCCAACTGTAACCCGGCTTCGTAGTTTACAGATAATTTCTTGGAAACAAGCTGAGGATGGTTCCTATTTGAACTTTACTACTCACCACCGTGCTAAAGTAAATTTATAAGGTATAATCTGCAAGGAAGGATTAATTAAACAAGTACCTTCTTACACAATAAAAAGTTTATTGGAATTATACAAAATGAAAGCACACATACAAACAATGTGGCAAGCCACCAAATTAATGTACCCTTCCAGAGTCTATGGCATACACCCACACAACTAGTCTCCGTTCCTAGTGGTGTCAGTGAATGCCAGCCATGAGACTAAATAGCAGTTTCTCAGAGTCGCTATAGCGAGTCCGTGGGATGATCGAATTAACAACTTCTAGCTCAATCGAACATGTATTGGCCTTTTCCGGACTGTGCTCATAGAGGGAAAATAAACGCTATACGAAGCTAACCCGAGACACAAGATCCTTACAACAACTGGTCTTAAAACAACCTAGTTCCTACAAAAGGCCTAACTCTCTCATAGATTAAACCATAATGACACACTGATAACACTCTCTATAAAACCTTCAGTATAATCCCTTCAGTTGACGGTTCAGGGTCCTTGGCGTCGTTCACAGGAGAAACCTGTGAACACGCGCGAACGCGGCCTACGGACGAGATGGTGACGCTATCGTTACCTGCAGTGGCGAACTTCCCTCATCACCTGGATTCGGTTAGGTAAAGCCTTCCTAATGTCGGAGGACCACACCGCAAGGGAAAACCATTAATCCGCCTGCGCTCTGATGAATTCACCACACGGCGCAACCCAAGGCATCGAATCAATCGCACCAAACTTATCAGGCTAGCATAAACAGCCAGACCTGTAACAACGTCCTCGTGTCAGAACACACATGCATGACCTAAGCTATAGGCTATCCAGCAAGAACAAAGAAAATGGTTTAGTACTCACGTAATTCTGCCAAAATAGCTACTACTTATCAAAACCCATCGGGTTATTTGGGCACATCCCAATCCTCCTAGGATTAAGTCCCTCAAAATCGCCCTTTAGGCTCGAGTCCTTGTTCGTAAAAAACGGACACCGTCTCCGCCTATTCCTCCAGACCAATCTGACAGTTTCTCGAATCATCTTCCACAGACTATATAGATTTCTTATTGATTCGTAGCTTCACTTTATCAAACATTATGTTTGACATAAAATGTGGTAAATTATGTTAGTTTGTTTATTTATTCTTCGATTATCCAATAAACTTGCAGTTAATTAACTAAACCAAAAAAACATCAACGCCATCTGTGTCACGCAAAACAGCGTTGACAACCCTGGCGTAGTCCGCCGTTATTTTCAACAGGTGTCGCTACTAGACACAATCAATATGTAATTTTGCAACGTCACACTATTCCAAAAAGTGTTGAATAAAACTTTGAAATCGATAAAACCACAACGTTGCGTATCACTATAAAACCCTTGACATACATACAATGTAATCTCATTGGCCTTTTCCTTCGAAAGTTGATGTACTTATCTGGTGGTATCATACGTATTACTATTGATGACATCTTGTGATGTTATTGGTTGCCTTCAATTGGGTGTTGTTCTCATTGGAAGTGATTGTATACTTGTACCCACGCTATTTTACGTATATTTTTCAAAAATATTCATTTGTCAAGTATCCTCAGTAGTAGTGTCCTCTGTGTATATTAGCGATATTTCTTATTATATAGATGCCAAAGTTATCAAATACAATAAACATAAACAATAATATTATGTAACATTATATTACTATACACATACCTAACATACAACTTTTGTGGAATTTAAATTAAAGCAAGTTGTATGCGGAATATCATCCAGTTATTCAACATATATAGTACCTACCTATATTGTATTGACTGTCTGTCTTTGTCAAGTCCTTTGTCATTGTAAGGCTGCAATGCCGAATGTTCTCTATTTTCCTCAATATGCTAATATCAAGGTCAATGGGTCATGTATGAAAATATTAAATTGTCTCGATTTTTTTTCTGCACTTATGAATAAGCTAATACTATCTACAAAAAAAGTATCAGATTTATCTGATTAGTATTTCCAGAGAAATAAATTAAATTCTGTTAGAGGCGGCCATCGACAGTAACCCACGGATTTTTATTCAATTTCCTTAGCCTACTCAATTAAAAAGTAAAAACTGTAGATAATCTGTACCGTCTGACATCCATCCATCATAACTTGTCAATTTGTCATAACATAACCTCACTTTTCACCTCTTGCTTTGTGTTTGTTTGCGATTTTATGGATATATCTTTACGACGACCCTCACGCTTTGAATACTGGATTAGATTTCGACTGTCTTCGCGACGACCCCCACGCTTTGGACACTGGATTAGATTTTGAGAGACCTTTGTTATGATGGATGGATGCCAGACGGTACAGATTATCTACAGTTTTTACTTTTTAATTGAGTAGGCTAAGGAAATTGAATAAAAATCCGTGGGTTACTGTCGATGGCCGCCTCTAACAGAATTTAATTTATTTCTCTGGAAATACTAATCAGATAAATCTGATACTTTTTTTGTAGATAGTATTAGCTTATTCATAAGTGCAGAAAAATAATCGAGACAATTTAATATTTTCATACATGACCCATTACCAGTAAATCATTTATTTGACCTGAATTAGTGAGCCAAAGGCCTCCCCTTACCGTTTTTCTCACACGCCTGTCGACTGCCATTCCGGGCCAGTTCAAAAGTAGGAAATGTATTTTTTTCCTCATGTTAGAATAACATTTTAATAACTGACGAAAAATTCAACGCTAGGGGGTCCAGAATCATGTAGGTACTGAATCCGTGGTAATGGAAGATGATTGGGTGAGAAGTTTCAATGAATCAGAAGTCAATTGGAGAAAATAGGTCACTATTAAGAACTTGTAGTTGTTACATTAACTATCTGTCATCCTTGTTTAGCCCAATTCTACTAAGAAAATCTTAACGAAATTCGAGGAATTTGAAAACAAATTCTATAATATCGTATGGATGGCAAAAAGTTTTGCTACTTAAATCTTTTTCTTCCATAAATTTCTATCAGTCGTCATTTTCACTTTTTCCTAGCAATATAATTATCATCTTTCACAGAATCCATACATCTTTTCTTTGGTTTTTATAGACATCCACATTCTTTCGTAATACTTTTCTAGTTACATGCTCCTCAGTCAATATTCATTACCTACTTAAGTATAACTGCGTGCGTATATAAAGTGTTGAAGATTGGACTTCTACACACGTTAAAAAGAAGTCGTACTAATTCAATTTCAACATAAATTTAAAAAACGAAAGCAAAACAGCAGGTGGTGATCACCGCAGATTTATGAAGTAATATAAATTGATAGCTCAGATCGAAACAGTCACGCACCAAAACTTGGAGAAAATTGTGAAAATGGCGTAACTAATATTCTGTATTGGCGACGATGGCCCTGCGAGTGAAAGTTTAGATTAAAAGTGCCGAAGTCATAATGATGTTTGATTAGTTTTATCTCCGATATAGCGAGGAAAGTGGTAAGGAAACCACATCACGATCTGCAGATAGATATAATGATTCGGATGTAAATATACAATTATAGGGAGTGCTAGCGGTTTTCCAATAATTTCTTTGGTGTCAGGTGCGTGTACAATATCGGAAGACAGTAGAATTTATGATACTCGTATTTACAGTGTAGTGCCTTGGTTAAACAAAGAATAAGGCAAGAATAGGAAAACAAATATAAGATCAATTTGAACGATGGAAATTATATCTGCAATTTGTGTTGTTTACCTCCAATCTCTCTTCCGGTCGTTAATCTGGGAGTCGAGCTACGTGGCTGGCCCACTTCCATTTCAATTTTTTTTTCTTATTTTTGTATGCCTTATTTTCTATATTTTTCTAAAACCAAGCATGCGCCTCTCCATTCCTCATTGACAAGTTCTAATTTTTTCCTCTATGTTGTTCGTAAATTTCCATGTTTGGCAGCCGTATGTCAGACATGGTAGTAGGCATGAGTCCATGACTTTGGTTTTCAAGAGTGATGTCATGGAAGGGCCCGATCGGCTAAAGAGGCAAAGGAAGGCCCATGAGTAGATGGGACGATAAAATAAAAACCGTCGCCGGCCCACACTGGATAGAAGTAGCCCAAGACCGAGACAATTGGCTAACTTTGGAGGAGGCCTTCACTTGTAAAGACGGGGTTCTTGCTAACAGGAATAAATGATAATTTAATAAACCTCCGAACAATGTCATAAATTATTAATATAATAATAATAAAAGTCGCAAGTCAACTTAGTTAAATAACCCACCCCGAACAGTTCCCGGCGCAAAGATGCCCAAAACGCTTGCTGCATTGCCACGTTGTATGGCAATGGCTAACCTTTGCACCAAGAACGAGCCGGAGCGGGACTTAATAAACTAACACTAGAATAAGCAATTTAACATCTAACAACCAAGGAAGTAAATGTAAGTGCATGCAAGAAATAAAAGGCTTTTTATTTAATTTATTACCTCCAATCTACAAGCTGCTAGACCCAGGCCCTTCTTTCCCATTGGGCACTCTGGGCAAGTGCCCAGGGCCCCGGGATCTTCGGGGGCCCCGGCCTGCTCTCATAAAAAAAACATTCTTTGCAGCCGCCGCAGTTCCATTCTTCGCATTATTAGTACCCGATTCAATCCATACTTCCATTCTAATATTATAAATGTGAAGGTATGTCTGTCTGTCGTTACCTCCACGCTTAAACCGCTGAACCGATTTAGGTGAAATTTTATCCCGATATTCCCACGAAATCGACACTTATGCGGGTGAATTATGTGCGGGTAATTTATGTCATGGTTTCATTTTTAATTCTTTTACCTATTGTGGTATAGTAATTTTATTTTAGGTGCATCATCTTCACATATTGTGATTATATAAAATGTATGCAAAATATTGAAAGAATTTTAAAAGAGTAACGGTAGAGTTTCTTGCCCGTTCTTCTCCATACGAAAACTACCTTTTGGAATGGGCGATTAGAATCAATTCTATTAGTTGTAATTTTTGACGTTCAAAAGTGCCTTTTATGTGCCTATTTGAAATAAATGCTTTGACTTTGACTATGAAACAGCGGGGCGCTGCTAGTGAAAAACTAAGTGATTTGCAGTGCGTTTTACAATGATTTTCTAGCCCCCCAGTTAGGAAATATTAGTATGTTTCTCTTATTGTCTCTTATATCCTCAGGGGCCCCGTAATCCTTATGTGCCCAGGGCCTCCAATAGGTTGAAGACGGCCCTGGCTAGACCAGATTCAAATGCAAGGTAAGTCACAGACTTCGAGTTAGGTTAACGTAAGGAAAAAGAGCTAGACAAATAAAGTCACAGTCACATAGTGCAGTTCGGAATAAATCTTATTATCTACCAGTTGTATGAAACATATCATCCGTTCAAATAAAATAAGCAAACAAAACCTTGAAGATCTATAAAACTTGTATCTCAAAACAAAATTGGCAACGGATCCATATTTATTGGAGCATCCTCAATTTCTGCAAGCTATCATCATATTAGATGTAGTTAATAAAAAAAAAACGAATCACGACACGCGATCAAGTGAACCTAAGTGGGTTGTAGTGGGCGGGAGGCGAACCTGGCCCAAATCCTTTGTAAAGTCGATTTGTCTTGATGAGCATCATCCGTTGGAGACGAGCGACCCAGAAAAGAGCCACTGACTTGCCATTGTACTAGCGAATTAAATGTATCAAGAAAATACCGTTTTGAATGTAACTGTTGCTGTTTTTGATCTTGACACTTCGTTTTGGCATTTAAATATCAATAGGTATCAATATAATCATTTTGACTTGTTGCAGTTTTATTGCATTGATCATGAAATGAATAAAATTGAAATGAAAGTTTACATAATTCAATATTTATATAACAATCAATTACTTTTCGATATGTCAAAACTTATTACTTTACTAGAACAAATGAAAATCACAATACTCATTAATTTAACAGCACTCGGTGAAGACACACTCTCTGGATAAGGTACTATAACTCCCATATATTGAGTAGAAGAGGTCCCAAAAAGCCATCCTCTGGTTCTCGACCCGGCTGTCCATCCTGAGGTCGGTGTCGATGACCATGGTCGACCTGGAGGTGGCAATGACTGGTGTCCATCTCACTGGGACTAAGTCTGACGGTTGTGGGGTTGGGTTTCTGGAAACAAGTATATTTTCTAACATTAGCATGTTTTTATTATTCTATAGGCACAGAATCTAAATAATTTCGTTGTAATTGTATTTGTGTTTTAAAGATTACTTGGGTATGTGTGTAGAATGTCACTCTGTGGCGTAACATAATTATATTGAATTTTAGAGGTTTTTGAGAAATGTACGTGTTAATCTTCGATACAAATTGAATGACTTTTGGCTAGCTTCTATAGTATTTTTGGCTAGCTTCTAAAAAAAGTAACTTACGCATATTTAATGAAATTGGTCCATAAAGTTGTAATTCGGTCAGTTATCAATTGATCGTCCTCACTTCTCTTCAAGTTGACACCTTCAATGTCGAATAAGTAATTAAGTTCAGCTGAATGTCCTGCACCTTGAGCACCTGAACTTCCACCGTAGCTGAACACATATTCATAGACTGACCCAACATTTTCTTCGAACAGCCTTGATACTATTCTTTCTGATGGGTGGACGAATACAAAATCAGATTCAAAATTCTCCAGTTCTGTTGCCACATCTTCTGATACAGGGTCATATCCTATATAGAACCGTCTCACAAAAGTAGCGGCTTGTTCTAACTGTAGTCCGTTGAGATTGAAATTGTTTCTCAATTTTTCATAAAACGGATCTGAATCAAAGTAATCGTTGCTTAGTGAGTCACGTTCCTGGCTCGTGTAACCAATCAGCACGGGCGTGTTTCTTACTTTGATTATGTTCGTTAACGAGTAAGGATCGTTTTCTACAAAATTTTCAAGACCACTGAACGATTTCTCCTTGCATGGTCTCAGATGTAAGTTTAATTCGTGAGCAGCAGCTGTTACTATGCCATGAGGAGAGCTTATGAGGAACCTAAGGGCTTCATCAGTGTCAGTGGTGTTTACTCCTAAATGCTGAGCTATCATGATAGCTGCATTTACATCAGCGTTAACAAACATACCTTCACTCTGTGGTGTGCCACTCTGTATAATAGCTTTATGGAACAATTTAGCGTTATCAGCATACAAGTGTAGTAAGACTGATGTGGCTCCAGCATCTTGACCAGCAATAGTAACATTATAAGGATTGCCACCAAAGGAAGCAATATTCTGTCTGATCCAGCCCAGAGCAGCATACTGATCTTTCAGACCCTGGTTACCAGGTATACTAGGGTTATCTAAGCACATAAAGCCGTATGGGCCGAGACGATAGTTGACAGTGACTACTATCACGTCATGTCTGACTAAGTTTCTGACTCCATAATCTCCTGCACTTCCTCGGACGAAGTCACCACCATGAATCCAAACTAAAACTGGTAGAGGGCTGTTGGAACTGGCTTTGAATGGTACAAAGATGTTCAGACGGAGGCAGTCTATGTTCTCGGAATCACTATTTAAGGATCCCATTTGTGGGCATTTGATAGTCCCGTCATTAGCATTGTAGATTATTTCTTTGAATGGTTGCCGGGCAAGACAGGGCTGGAAAAAATTATATTCTGTGTTAGGTACTTCATATTATTTCAGAAGAATTTTTGGCATTATAAACACTAATTGGTGTTTTTCTATTTGTAATATTTTTTTGCATGAAAATTATAAGAAAAAGAAAAACTCTGTTTTCGTTCTTTCTATGTGGATTATTTAATTAACCATGATCTAGATCGTTGACATCAAACTTATCTATCTATATAATATGAGTGTTCGGAGAAATATTTTTTATTTTCTTAGCTGTTGCTTACTATCATTGACTGATACTGTGTCGAGTGGAATGACGTCATCATTCAAGGAATGTAAACTAAAGTAAACTGGACCTTGAAACAACTTTGGACTCGTAAAAGGATATTTTGCCTTCGACGAATGTATGCTGTGAATTATAGGTAATAAATAGTCTTTCCTGGAGTCTAAAGAAATGAAATCCTCTCCTTGAATGGTTTTATTCATTCGATGATGGGTAGTGGCGGTTTCAAATTAATAAAATAAGGCATCACTATTGATTCTGTTATTCATTATGTAATTTTATTTTAAACACATTCCTAATAAGCAGCTACTTTAAGTATTTATTGTTTACAACTTAATTACTCACTATTATTTAAGGAACTAAACAAATATATATACAACTTTGACTTAAATAAATAACAAAATTAAAATTAAATTCTAAGTTAACTAAAACTATACAGACTATTAAAAAATAGCGTCGAAAAATTCATCCGCATCGCTGTCTACAACTTGTAAATGATGTACCTACTAGCATAAAATCCAGTAAGTATATCACAAAAACAATGTGACAATACTGTACACAAGGCTGCAGTCGTGTGTAGTTTTTAATTAAAAAACAAACACTTTCCATTGCAGTGGGTTCGACGACTTCATCACGGCTATCTATAATGATGTTATTAATAGCGCAAAAATCAATATGACGTATTTAGGTATATTGTCAGTTAAGTCAACACCTTTGGCTAATAAAGCGGAGGATTATAATCACGCTTTAGGTAATCATTAAGGTGGTTTTATAGAACTAAGCTGCTAGTAATGTTGCTATATTTTTAGTCAGATAAGTTATTGAAAAAGGTATAAGCGCCGGATCTATATTTTTTGCAAAGATCTTGTCTATATTTCCTGATTTGCCGATATTATCCTTTTTGCTTTTAATTGGGTTCCAAAATAGATTCTATTAACCTATGGAAGGTATCCTATCCTATGGTATGGAAGGAATTCAAACATGAATAAAATAGCAACGTTCTCTATTTGAAATCTTATTTCTATTCTGGGCCTGACATTGAACGGCTGGTAACATCGGCGAAGCGTCAGTGCCAAAGTCTTAGGTTTATACATTCAACTTACGCCAAAAGGATTTCCTGGGTCCACTTGAGCGTATGGCACTCCCAGGAACATGGAATAATCACCATCGGTCGCTTTATAACCTCTGACCAACCCTTGACTGCTGACCAGGACCATAGGATCAACCTTCGGTTCACCAAACACATTTGTCACAAAAAACAACACACACAAGAGGGTCTTCTCCATTTTGATATAATATAATACTTCTTATTTCGAGTATAGTACAAATACTGGTGACAAATACGAGAGTTTATCGTTATATAGTTATTTTATCTAGACATTTTCGATGAGATGAATTCGGATTATATTTATCGGATAAGTGGAGCGGCTGCACTAAGTCGGGATAAAATCAATATGCTTCTGATGATTAAATCTACATACCCAGCTGTTTTACTTTTTTCAGCTGAAAACTAAATGATTGATAAAAATCTTTAAAGCTCCTGTAAATAATAAGTTTTGACCTGATAGCAATGCACTTCATCCGACGTTGTTGCGACTAAGAACATACCCTATAAGTAACACAGTAACAAGAAACTCAGACGGAATGGTAACTTTATCTGTCACATTATTATCAAGATATCTTAATGTAACCTTTATCAGTACGGCATTACATAATGCCAATACGAAGTCAGCCTTATTTGCATGACCAAATAGTAACGCGACCTTCATAAATTCAATAATTTATTGTTATTACCATCGATCTTGAATATCTGCATATATGCAGGTTGCGACTGAACTGACCCTGGCACAGAAACCAGTTTTGAGCATTCAGGTAAAGCCATTGGATACCATTTAGTGAAATAATCAAAATATACTTAAGAGCGCTATCACAAGTTTTTCTTGTTTAGAGCGTTTGACTCGAGTTTTGATTTGTGATTATGGTTTAACTAAAGTCACAATAGTAAAAAAAATACATGCCCGAGAAAGTTTAATTCCTTCTTTTGGGAGCGCATTCAATAAATATTTCAGTTTGTTTACATAAATCAGTAAAAAACTTGTTCCTGCAAAGGCTGTTTCATAAAAATTTAATTTCGGGCATCTCGCGATGCTCTGTTACATCGAAGATATAATAGTTTAATAATTTATAAAAATGTCCACGGTACAACTGTATCTTCTACTTTGGTATGCATACATCAATTTATTATGTTTAATACAGTAATAAACCAAAAATAATTCCGTAAAACAGAGAGTTAATGATATTTTTTCAGCCGAAATGATATTTTTTATCTCTGAATATTTAATAGAAATTCAAACAAAAAGTGTTTAATAACTAAGGTTACTTTGTCACCTTGCTTGAAAAAAAAAAATACTCTATTTTGAAGTAAAATAATATTTTTAAGCAATTGTTTTATGCAATGCTTTTTTATCAATATAAATCTCGGGATGCACGGTCTTAGCTTTAGTCCGCGCCGAGCGCTTTCAGAGGGAGGACGTAGCGCTCACTCGCTGCTGCCGTCACGTGATCTCGTTCGACAATTCGCCACGAATAAAAAGCGACCAACACTTCTTGATACAAGTGAGTTTTTTTTTTTAATTAGTTATGTTCTGATTGTAATGTATATAATATAATTATTTTCCTATGATGTTCCAACGTGAATATAATTATAGAAAAAAAACATACGTAAATATAGTTGTAGTTTTTAATTTTTCTGACTTTTTTATTTATCTCCAACTTTAATTTAATTAATTATTTTCAGACAATAGTTCACAATAATGGGCAAAATAGAAAAAAATAGAACTTTTGGTGCTGTCAAAATAAAAAAAAAAGGTTTTGGCCGATAATTTGAAACGCGCAAGAGAAGCTCAGCGGTAAGAATTTTATGAGGAGTGCGTGCTTCCAGAAATCATAGATTCGAGGAAAGCACGGTCTATGCCGCTTCGGAGAATATTATTTTAATTATTTTACAATTATTATACTGGTTTTTTATGGTTCCGTACCTTAAGGGTGCCAACGGGACCCTATTACTAAGGCTCCGATGTCCGACCGTCCGTCTGTCTGCTAGTGTCTCATGAACCGTTACAAGTTCACAGTTGTAATTTTTAATTTTAATAAAACGACTTTTGATTTGTCTTTTTTATTTTCTTTTGACTTTTTTGACGTGACAACGTCTAATAAATCGATGAAGCTGGCTGCACACACGAAAAAAACATGACTCATGTAGCGTTACCTCGCGGCCTTGCTCTGCTGTAGCGTTGTACGCCATGGCGGCTTGAAGTGCAAGCGAGAGCGCGGAACGAGCGATGAGAGACAGATGATGTCGAACGCTGCCGAATCGGCCTCCGCGTTCGGCAATTTCATTAATGTTTTGTTATGACGTTGTCACGTTAAACTATCATCCGTAAACCGACTTTACAGACAACCGATTTTTATCCAAACTGTAGAAACAACATCACATTGCATTTATTTCTATAAATAAGTACTAAAATGTCTTCCTACCTGCTAAATAAATTACATAATATATTAAACTTCGTAAAAAAAGTAGGTACAAAAAGTATTTATAAAAGTAGCACAAAAGTATTTGTAAGTAATGTTAGAGGCTGGCAACGCGCAAGTAATGCAGCTTCTGGCAATGCAAGCGTCTTTAGGCCAGCGTTGCCAGTATGTTACTTTTGTAACATTTTACGTTACTTTTGACCCTCTCATGTTACCTCCATGTTACACGCCTCAAAATGTTACTAAAAATAAACATGAAACGGAACGCATACAAGAAAGGTTTCGTTCGTCATGTTGGCGCACTTGATTGTCTTGATTTTGTGACCAAATTCTGACGCGACGACAGCGCGAAAATTTTTCACTTCGTTTGTCGTATCGCATATTCACTCACTCGCGTGAATTTCTAAATGACCCATCCCGCTTACTTAGGCGAGTGAGCGACAGCCTAGTAGTGGCATCCGTGTTGGTTCAGTTTAGTTTGTTATTACGATTCTTTCGAAGCCTACTAAGGGGACAGCTTTTTTTTATGTAATAAAGTGCCATGTTATTATTAGTCGTTTTCCACAAAAAATAAGGTAATGTTACTTTTCTCGTGAAAATGTTACTTTTTGAGCTCTCTCATGTTACATTTCACTATCTGTCACTGGCAACACTGCTTTAGGCTGCGGTAACTACACACCATCAAGCGGGCCGTATGCTAGTTTGTCACTTTAGTGGTATAAAATAAAAATTAAAAGTGAAGTAAATTTGTATGACCCTATTGTAACTCAAACCGTTGTAGGTAACACTCATCGGTACAAATAATATTTCATGAACTATAATAACAGTAATTTAATTTATTTTGAAAACGAAGGCTCTTGTTGGTTTGATCCTGGCGTCCGACGCATAGCGGTTTGTATGTGTGCATAGCGTTCTTCCCTAGACGCACACGTGCGCATCTGCTGCCGCGCGCCGTCGAATTTACCTAAAACTGAGCACTTCGGTTTTGTAATAACGCTCTTAAGGATAAAAGGTGTATTTATGCCGTTCTAAATGTCGACCATGTTGATGACACAAACGTTTGAATTGACAATAGTTCAATGGCAAGGGTGTGGACAAATGCAAGGTTTTGGATAAACATCTTTATTCATGTGGTTCAATCAATGAGTGTGTAATAACAATATGTTAAAAGAGTCAATGGACAATTTCGGCGGAAACTCTAAAGGTTGAATTTAAAACATAAAAAGTGTGAACGGCCTGGCCCATAAGATTAAAAAACAACACAACACAATTACAACACTCCACCCCTTGCCTCGTAGTTTTTGAAAAAGCGAACCCTTTAAGGGTTTTGGAAGCATGATTAATGGGCGCATTGTAAAAAAATCGATGATGGTGATATCGAATAATCGCATCCCAAACTTTCCCTAAGGGAACTATGAATTCAAAGAAATGTTTAGACTTTACAAAGCAGGTGTGGAAACAATCGCAGACAATGATCTGTTGTTATGTGGATGAAAACCACAATGTGTGTGTATTGTACCAAGATTTGCGAGTTGATTAAGGGAAATGAGTTGACAATTCAACAAATGCAATGTGTGTTTGTTATGTATAAGATTGGTAGTTGCAGGAAACGTGTTTGTAGTTCGAGGCTTGGGATTATGTAGCCCCATTCCGTCTCGAAGTTTGTGCCTATGGTGATAATGACTTAGATAAACATCCGACGGAAATGGAGCACCATCCTTCTGCCTGAAAATAAAGATCTGCCGAAGATTACTAATCCTTTTGTTAAGCCCGGTAGATATTGGCAATCTCCTCTTTGGGTCTTCCATTAAAATTTCTACATATTAGAAGTTCTATGTTCAGCGATGGACATTCGTGAAAGAAACGTAAGGCAATAAGAACTCTAAGATCCGATTTTTATAGACCTTTTCTTCCACCAGCTCTTCTGCTGTTACTGGGCGTGTTGCTAGCGATATGGGTGCTGTACGGCATCGTGAAGTTGATCATGTCACGGGTGAGGAGGACTGGCAAGCTGAGGTATGGGGACAAGGAGCTGGCTATACAACAGAGGTTACGAGCGCTTGATACTTTTAGAGGGTGAGTGAAAACATGCTTATATTTATTATGACGTAATTTTTTTTTAAAACAGGATTTAGAATCTACGATAAAATTAAATGCAGATTTTAAAATAAATGTGGCCAATATTGTGATAATGGGCCCATGAACAATATCAATAATCTTTGACATGTTATGAAAACATCAATGATTTGCCCACCATTTACCATTATACCTAAGAAAAAAATGTAATTAGCAGAATTAAAAAGGCTTTCATTTCTACATTTAAAACATCTGTGTTAATTTGAAATCTAACACGACCAGAAAGACTATGCGTGTGAGCAGCCCTATTTCACACGATTTTTTGTTGCTGCTGTATCTCGAAGTTTTGGGTTACTTAGCACAGTGTAGTAATGTAATTTCCGCATAAACTGAGCGTAAAAACTGAATCTTAGAAACCTTTCCATCATCATTGGTCATGAGTTTCTGTTAATAATTTGCTTTCATCATCATCATCATCCTCATTTTGATCTTTATCTCAATTTATTTTAGGTCGATGCAGCATATCTTCTTCTGTCATACTTCTCTACTGGCGACAGCCAGTAGAGAAGTATTACGGGTGACGACTGACAAGTCGTCACCCGTAATCCCAATGCAATTCCAATCCTCAAAATTTGTCTTACCAAACTAAATTCTGACTATTATTATTGCTATCAGTACTCTGGAGAGTTTTAGAATTTGCATCAACATTCTAAAAAGAAACGACTTTCTACAGAATGGCTATCGTCTTCATGATATTCGTGAACGACGGCGCAGGCGGTTACTGGTGGATGGAGCATGCAACGTGGAACGGCCTGGTGGCTGGCGACTTGGTGTTCCCTGCCTTTCTCTGGATCATGGGCGTCTGCATCCCCCTCTCTGTGAAGAGCGCTTTCGCTAAAGGGGTCCCGAGGTGGAAGATTTTCATGCATATCTTTAGGGTAAGTTTCTATTTATTTATCTATAAACACCTAGGTTTTAGAGTTCTTTCTGCAAGGGAATGTTACTTGCTCAATTCTACTCTTCTCCATCATAGAAAGTACTACTCAGCAGTTTCCCCTCAGCAGCTTCACCCTAGGCTGAGAGTGACCAAGGACCCTAAAAATGCCACTTTGGCAGAATCATAAAAGGATAACATTATGAATTTTATTGGACAGTTAACTGTTAAGTTAATAAAAAATTATGTTAAGTATCAAATCCCATTGGTGAAGGATTTCTGTAATTATTTTTTATCTGTGCTAAAATAACAATCAATCCAATCCAAATCCAATCCCAATCTCTTTGATTAAATCTACGTAGTGCAGAGAAAAAAAGAAAAACACGGACTGTCTTCGTCATATTATAATTCATAATATTATCCTTTGATGATTCTGCCAAAGTGGCCTTTTTGGCCCCCCTGAACTTCTAGAAATGACTATTATTCCAAGATTCCGGATGGTAGGAGTGCGTTGTGTCCCTGTAATGATTTCTTGAACATCCTCAATGTTATAACAGTAAAGACGGATTTTGAGGCCATTCAACGATACCACACGCTAAACATAAGAATAAAATGCCAACAATGATTTTTAAGTAATTTCCAATAGCTCTGTTTTATCACAGCAGGTCCCATTTAATAATCGTATGGTGTAACACTTGTAACAGAACACTTACGTAAACAGTCCGCAGGCGGTTAACTGTGAAAGGGGTGCTTAAGGTCAACCTAAAGAACCAGTCTCGTTATGTAAATGTTACGCGGATCGATGCGTATGCGCCTGGTTATTGCTGTCTGGTTATCTTAGCTTTAAAGGATGCTGTTTCTAAAGTTGTTTATAAATAGCAAAATAAAAAAAAAGATAAAGATACCTACAGAAAAAAGGAAAACTAGGAAACTAGAAAAACTAAGAGGAAAAGGGAAACTGGAAAGTCCTGGAGGATACCGCAAATAAGGTGCGAAGGTGGTATATTCGTTTTGTCAGAAATTGACATAATTCTGGCAGAGCAATGTTTGATCATCATCTCTCTTAAAATTAAGATCATCAACAGCTACGCTTACTTTTATTAACTTTAATTAACCATGATGACGTTATCATTATCCCAAAGTCACAAACAAATCATTTAATCAAGTGCTACCGCTAAAAGTTCATGATGAGTCTTTTTGATTGACCTAGGCGGGTCATCCCGAAACATGGGCGTAAATAAAATCGTAAAAAGACATCTTGGTATCGAGATGTTGGTTTTTCCCTTCGGGTTTTAGAGGATGACGCATTTTGTAATATTTGTTTTCATTTTATGATAACTAGCAGGCTGCATCCTGGGCTCTACGTGCGTTATGCTAAAACCTGGTAAGAAAAAAAATCTTTGAATAAAAAACTAAATTATGTCAAACAGTGTCAGGTCAGAGGTATGCAAGGAAGTGAAATTGAGGACAAAAGCTAATCTGCACTCTGCAGTAGGTTATTCAGGTATGCATGGGATGGTTCAATGTACAAGTAATCTCTGGGCATGAGGTCACATCGGTTCCTTGTGAAAGGCATAGTTGCATTGTTTTGTGATGCAAATACTAGATTAAAGTAGGTAGGCGAGTCGAAACCAAGAGGTGAGCCGATTAGCCGATCAGCTGCTTGGTATATATACATACATATATTTTTGTCTTTTTTGACAACTTAAGATAAAAATTATGCGATATTGTGACAGTGAATATAAGCACAAAGCTCTAAAAAGAAATTTTGAAAATATGTTAAAGAAATTATAAAAAAAAATATTTACGTAGCACCTTAAAAGTTTAACGTAACGTTAACGTTGATAAAAACTATGTTATCCAACAGGGATTTGAACTGGTCGTTAGGCAGCGTAATCAGTAGAAGCACTTCGTTTAGATTCTTGCTCGGATTTTCATAAGCAATAAAGCAGTTAAATAACAAGGAACTAAAAATTATCTCACACTTAATTGCAATAAGTGATTAATGTGCTCTTCAATAGACACACAAATATTTGTATTCACCGCACGCGATCCGTTCACTTTCATTGCATCACCCAGACTTCCGCATTTGTCTCTTTGTGTACCTTGATCAGATCTCCAATGCATGCGGGTAGCACTCCATCGCACCCGCTGCTAATGTGAAGTCGACTTTTTGCTACATATTTCATTGGAAATTCTGTTTGCGTGATAACATCCAGATAGCTCTCTCCGCCTCAATCTACAACATCGCTGTCCACACCATCCATATCATCTTTTACTCGTTTATTTTTCTTTACTGAGTGATCATTATCGTCAATGTATATCACATGCGTGAGAGTAATGGGAACACCACATTTTATACTGAAGGCATCGTTAGTTGTTCGATATAGTGACCCAGTAACGGACATGGCCTGGTTTAGATTGTTTAGGAGGCTGTTACAATTCATGTAGAACAATCGGCAAGTGTCGGTGACACGTGATTGATACATTTAGTTTTAATGTCTGTTATTTGGCAGATGTGGCCACTGTTAGTGTTACATGCTCTGTGGCCACTGTCGGAGTATTTACCACGGCTATTCTTTTAATTTGTCTGTGTATTACTAGTCTACTTTTCTTCATCCGCTTGAGTAGAATTGTTCTTGTGCGTATTAGTAAGCAGATGGCTATTCTTTTTTGTTCCTGATTTGTTGGATGTAGTTTTGTAAATGTTTTACACATTTACACAATGTCATTGTTTACATGGAAACATTGCATTGTAATGCAGAATGGCTTGGAGATTTAGGTTTTCATAAATATTGTGATTCATGAACAATTGGGTGTTCCTTGTTCATTGTCATCGATTTAGTTACTGGAAAAAATTCTTGTCGAATGACTAACATAACAATTTTTACCAAGATTTTTCTCTGAAGTTTTTACCAAGAACAAACGATAAGTTGTACAATGTTTCAGTGTCTAATCAGACGATTAGTCATCATACTGAAGATGTGTTCACAGTGTGATCGTTATATACCTATCTAAGTACCACGTAATTAGATTCTCTTCATGCAAGTGTGGCTTTTCTCAAGAGGTTTACGCAAGTGTTATACAAGCCAAATTGTGAAGAAACATTGTCTTCGATTAATTTTAAGTTTTTACAATCAATCTATTGTTATCTAACTTACTTACTGTTTTTATTAATACAGTTAAATTCAATCTATCAATTCCTACATAATAAATGGAACGGCCGGAAGAGTGTTTTTTTCTAGGGTCACAGTAACAATGGATTTTATTTTAGCAATTCTCAAGTCTAGATTTCTTAAGCTCCGTGATTGCGAAACTTGCTTTGTATGGAAGTTTTTTAAGGTGAACAACTCCGAAAGAGATTGGATGGTTTCTTACACAAAAATTTTAAATGATATATAGTCAGTTATATTGTTCACAGTATTAAAGTTTATTAATATCATGAGCACGTCGATCATACAATTTTTTTATACTTATGAAATAATAATAATAATGGTCTACATCTATATGATCTCTCGAATTGCAACAAGGATGAACTTCTATTGTATTAAAATGCTAAACTATGCTAGGCAGCATGTCAAATTTGAATCTCTGAATCGATATTCATTTCAATGTTTTGTCTCTACAAAAAATAATATGGATAATGAAAAAAAGACGCTGGATGCTGTTGGATATGCTAATGATATATTTTTTACCTACTGCAAATGATCCCAACTATGGCCCGGTTTTGTTTGATCCACGGTTTTTTAGCCACCCTGTATAATACAGAACAAAAAAATGCAGATACGGGCATGACACATAGAAAAACGTTTTAAAACATGACAGTACTTAATATTACATTCCTGCTGGTACTAATTTTCTGCTTGGTACGTTCAAACATTCTTTTTACACGACGTTAAAACCATAATGGGTGGTAAGGACACACACACAACCTGTTTCATGGATTCAGTACATGATTCTGAACCAGCCTTGTAATTTTCCATCGGTTATTAAAAAGAAATCGCTGTTTCATACAATTTTTACCGCCTTGTTTGTAGGTACTTTGTTTAGGAGACAGCCGACTTTTTTTTTGATAACCAACGAAAAATTGCTACGTAGGGTCTAGAGTCATGTGCAGAATTCATGGTCAAGGTTTGCGCGTCGATGCAGTCCCTGCCACTCTGTATATCGTTATTTGCTCAAATTATGGAGAGAGATGATTCTCTACTTTCTCAAGTGTCTTTAGTACTTAACTACTTATTCAGAATGAAACAAGTAGATACACAGTCAAAAATCGGTTGTCTGTAAAGTCGGTTTACGGACGATAGTTTAACGTGACAACGTCATAACAAAACATTAATGAAATTGCCGAACGCGGAGGCCGATTCGGCAGCGTTCGACATCATCTGTCTCTCATCGCTCGTTCCGCGCTCTCGCTTGCACTTCAAGCCGCCATGGAACGCTACAACGCTACAGAGCAAGGCCGCGAGGTAACGCTACATGAGTCATGTTTTTTCGTGTGTGCAGCCAGCTTCATCGATTTATTAGACTTTGTCACGTCAAAAAGAGGATTGAAACATGGTTCACTGTGCCAAATTACGGCAGTTGCAGACCTACGTATAATGATTTTTAAACGATTTCTCTTTTCTTTTCAGCGTTCTATCATCATGTTCCTGCTAGGGATGTCTCTCAACACCATCTACGGCTCCAACATGCTGTCTGAGCTGCGTATCTTCGGCGTACTGCAACGCTTGGCAGTGTCGTACCTCATTGCCGCTGGGTTCTACGCGCTCACGGCGCCGAAGTACTACACTCCTCCGCGGGTGAGTGTAAGAAATAAATTATTTGTTTATGCTTTTGTACAAAGCTGCGGGTTTTTCGGCGTTATTGTAAATTGTATATTGTTGTATATAATTGTCTGGTGCGTATCTTTACTGGTAAAGTTAAGTCTTTATGGCCTGTCTGATTTTACATTAAGTTGAATGTTACAGGTTATCTAATTGTTGTTATATATTATGAAGGTACCTAGGTATTGTTTTTTTTTGGACACTAAGTAGAAATCGTCACGTAACGAAAAAGCGTTATGCCTTCCTTCATGCGACTTTCTCTCTCTCTCTCTCTCTCTCTCTTTCTATTATACATAATATACAACTAGTGACATTCATACCTTTTGATTTTCTTTCTTTCTTATTTATTTATTCAAAATCGGTATTAATAATAACACACATAAAGTCTGTCAAACTGCTTAACCAGTTTGTCGGCAGTTGTTCTCGTCTAATTTTAAAAACTAATAAGTAAGTATCGTATGCCAAGAATGTGCTAGCTAGTGTAAAAAGTTCTTTGCAAAGGCGAGAGAAGAAGTATTTAAAATTGTTAACTTCTGTAGAGGTGGTTAGAGGATTGAAGATTAATTATGTACCTATAATAAGTAGGAAATGAGACTACAAATAAAAAAAAAAAAATACCTCGGTAGATAAGTTAATTTATCGCGATTTTATCGCGTGTCGCGCCTGTTTGTAGGAGCCTTTAAGGAATCCGGGCGTGTACTGATTTTTGTATTAAAACCTACCACTTTGGCACATAAGAAGTCAGGCTTATCATAATTATGTGCTACATACTTACGCATTAGATTGATCGAAGTCAAGGTACCGTTCACTTTCGGTTTAATTAGCGTTCTTAAGTGTTAAAACACTGGACTACATCTATAGATACAAGTACCTAGTTGCAGACAGGAAAATTCTTAACCAATATATTGGTAAACTGTAAATATTCCTTTGCTAAAATAGCTGAAATGTTGGCAGGCTAGTCAGTTCGCGATATAATTAAAAGAAAATCAGCAGTTGGTGCTGAAAACATTTAAAATACAACTTCATTTTCATCGAAAACCTGAGGTAGGTTAGATGAGAGAGGTAGGGTTAATATGGCTTTGACTCTTTGATTTTTATTCGCAGGGTGCATGTGGTCAGGCCTTGAAAGACGTGTTATCCTGTGTGTGGTGCTGGGTGCTAGCTGCCGTTCTTGTGGCAGCACACAGCGTCATCACCTTCGTAATTCACGAAGAACACTGTCCAATGTGAGTACTATTCCAGAGACAACATTTTTACAGGCGTAGGCCTCCTATAACTGGAGATTTAAAGAGTATTTTTTTAAATTTCAACTCAAACTTGTGAAGGAAACTAGTGTTAATTTTTAGTATCGTAACATACGTACATAAACTCACACCTTCTTCCAATGGGGGTACACACATTGGGTACATTATCCATAAATCAATTAAACTACACATTGTTCTGTCGCGTAGGTAAAGTCAGTCATTCCTTTCATAGACTTTGCATTTTATGCGTGCTGTACCTTATGTCATGCTGTTTTGGTTGTAATGAATGTTTATTTACTTTTTAAAGGGAAATGAATGATTTTCATGTTTTTGTATGCCACAGAAATGTGATAAAAGAGAATAATATATAAGTATCCTAGAGAATCATGATTTCAACATTTTTTTCCCGGTCTCTTCTTTTATGCTTTAGCCGCACTGGTTTTGAGTTGTGGATAACGTTACGACCTACAATTTCTCACAGACTGTCCCGAGTAGGCACTGACATAGTCATACTAAATCAGGCAGCACTCGATTCAAATTCCATATTCAGGAGGTATTTATAATATAGATATTATTATTAGAAAATAGGTAGGTAGACCTACCTATTTTTTTATTTAGTCTTTGAATGGTACCTAATGCCTGGAAAAAATTTTTATGGTCATTAAAAAATTAGCCTATATGTTCAAAGTTGTATTGTTCAATCTGGTATTCTTTTCCAGGGGCTACTTGGGACCCGGTGGCCTCCACGACAACTGGGCAGCGCGGGGCTGCGCCGGCGGCGCGGCGGGCTACATCGACCGCATGCTGCTGGGGAGGTCCCATGTTTTCCAGAGGAGTGACGCTGTTCGTGTGTATGGGGGAGACCCTACTGACCCTGAGGGACTTCTTGGTAAGTTACACTTATAAATAGTTGCCTCGTTGGGCCTCCAGCCGATGATTTAGTATGATAATTTAGTACCTAAGCAGCAAATTGATAGAATGGTGATGGTAGACCAAACCTCGCACCTTCTGAACATAACTGTGTGCTGCTCAACAATAAGTTGAGTGTAATTCACTAAACATAAAATCTAAACTAACTTGAACTAGTTTTAACTACCTAACATCAGTATTTGTATCTCCTTCCCCTTTTTAATTCATCCATAGGTTGTCTTTAAAAGATCACTCGTAGCAATAAGTAAGACCGCCCGTTGTGTCACCCTTTTTATAATTTCTACATTTATATCTGTAATTTAATTTAATAAAGAGTCTTCTATTCTATGTTTCTGGTGAAATTCACCAACTACCTAGCAAGCCAAAGATGACCTTCAAATCGTCTCTAGGTACTTATGAATGGTTATGGCATATTACACCACTTCCGAAATTATGATCTGGCTGATAATTTCTTGCTTAATTCCATTTTTATAATCTGTTAGGGTACGCCTATTAATCATGAAGGTATTTCTCCCTAGGATGCCTAACATCAGCAGTACAAGTACTCCTTGGCGTGCAAGCAGGCGCCACGGTCCTGCTACAGCGCTCCCACAAGGCCAGGATCTCTCGCTGGCTCGCATGGGCGCTGGTCTTCGCACTCGCTGGAGCTCTGCTGGCTGGATTCTCCAGGGAACATGGAGTCGTGCCCATCAATAAGAACCTTTGGTGTGTTGGCTCGTAACGATCTGATGAAAAATATATGGAATATACTCAACCAACCATAAGACAAAAGAAGCAGTTCTCTCCAGCTTATAGGCGTCAAAGGAGCGACTAGCTATCTGACCTTCCTAACCCAGACCGGTTGGGAATGTCAGATAGTCGCTCCATGTGAAATCCAGCTGCATACATTTATACTGGAAGCTGACCGCAACAATAGTTGAAAAAAGACTAGGCAGATGATGGTAGGGCGTCAAAGGGTGATAAAATCTAACGAACATATTCTAGAATTTCAGCAAATTAAAAAACTAACGACAATATCTTTCTTCCAGGTCTATTTCCTTCGTTCTCGTAACATCAGCGTGCTGCCTCATCCTGCTATGTTTCTGCTACACCCTCACAGACGCCTGGAGGATTTGGGGAGGCGGACCCTTCAGAGCCCCAGGGTTGAACGCCATCGCCCTATACATCGGCCACTCCCTCTGCGCCCACCTGTTCCCCTTCCACTGGAAAGTCCCCAACATGAGGACCCACGCTATAAGCCTCGTAGAAGCGGTTTGGGGGACAGCTTTATGGGTCATTATCGCACATGTAATGGCCAAAAAGAAAGTATTCATTACGCTTTGAACATAAATGTAGATATTTAATTTGGAATTGATTTTATTTAAGTCTCCTTCACAAGTTGTAAAGATGAGAATGGCAATAGTTCTAGAGCTTGAAGACAGTTTTTCTGATTAATTCAGGGTTTAAAAATTTGACAAATTTTTCTCGTCTGCAGACAAAAATTTGTCTCGTCGTCAGACAAAAATTTGTCTCGTAAAGTTGTGTTTTATTTTCCGTTGGTAAATAATTTGCCATACTTTAAGTACCTACCTATTTTTTTAAATATTTAAATCAGGAAAATCTAATTATAGTTTTCCATTAGCCCACGTTCTAACGGATGTAAAAATATCGCGGCGGGAATTTATCGTGCACTGAATTTTTATTTCTCGGCGCTAAGTATAGCGTAATAAATCCAGTGCGCGAAAAAAAAAATCGCCACGAGAAAAAGTCGGCCGTGCTCGCCTTAGCTTACACAAACTAATGTAAATTGTTTGTTGTCGACAAAATACGTAAGGTTTTTATTTTAATTGAGATTATATTGTTAAAATATTATAATTATAATACTTATTTTTAGGAATTAAGTATAGTTTAAGGGTAGATATTTAAACCAAGACTGAGCGATAGAAAAACCATAGGTGCTCCGACAGTTCACAATGTATTTGTAATCTTTGGTTTTCACATTTATTGTACTAATTATATAAAAATCTAGTCTTAATTGCGTATTTGGTATTCTGTCTACGGATTTGTATGTGAGAGCGATTTTAAGTAGGTAAGCTTGATAAGAAAAATAAATGATTAAAGATAAATTATGTTTTTTTTCATTTCATACTGGCCGGCCCGATAACAGTGGTCAAAAAATATATTCAGTACCTAAAAATATAAACATCCGAATTGAGAACCTCCTCCTTTTTTGACGTCGGTTAAAACAGGGAGTGTGGCAAAAATTTCCCAGTAAGTTAGGAATAAAAACTCTTGTTTCCAAAACTACCAAAACAAGTAGTCAAACTTAAAGTGTATTAAAATGACCTCTTATCATGTTTTTAGTGAGACATTTGCAAAAGTTGACAATGTTTTGATTTCCTATTGATATGTAGGAAACGAAAATCCAATAAAAAAAGCCAAATGTCCATTAAGCCGCGTCCCCACTTGTGTACGTGTTCGCCAACAAAAATAATCTTTAAAAATTAATAAGGCAAACCCTTCCAAATGCCAAAGAAAACATTTAATTTTAGTTTAAAAAGTCAGTTACACAAAAGAAATGCAAAGAAAAGAGGTGGACGTAAAAATTAAGCCTATGTTGCTATTATATAAATGAGGTTTTTATAACTTGCTACAACAGTAGACTGTTGACTGTTGTAGCGTCGCGACAAAAAGATGTGTCAACGTACATTTTTCGAGTTTACTCGAACTTGGCAGTCATGTTAGGCATTAGGATGACGTCAGAATTGCAGACAAATCGTGAGAGAGACACGCACTTGTCATATTAGCCCTGCTGGACAGTAGTTGGTGAGGTATGGACGGGTAAGACATAGAATAATAACGCCTAGAAACCGAGTACGCGCGATTTCAGTGAGGCACTTTCAAGTGAGCCAGAATGGCTCACTACGTTCCGAACGTCCGCCAGTTGTCAAGGTCAAACGCTAGAGTAAACATCTCCGAGCTTTCCGAGACAATATCATTAATAATGACTTGTTGTGTAGTGAATGGGTGTCACAATGCATCAGAAAAGAATAAAAAACCTACCAACATATCATTTCATAGGTAAGTACTACAATTCGACTTGTATTTAGCTACAATAATGAATACAAAAATTAAATACGACAACAAAATTTTAGGCCGCCATGTTATGAAGGTGTTACCAGTTGCAATGAATTACCCTATTGTTCAATGAAAAATAAATACACACCCGTATTTTTTTTTTTACAATGAACCCGAGATTTTTACACAACTGCCCAAAATTTTTTTTATAGAAAAATCAATATGGCGGCTTTGTAGCGCCATTTTGAGATTTGAAAAGAAACTATTTATTTTAAATTATTACAACATGGGTATCAAAATTAAGGTCTTGGTGAGCTCAATTCAAATATAAATAAATAATATACGGATATTTTATATAGATAAGTAGAGTGCACAAGCAAAAAAAATCATCTTTATCAGCTGCAAACAATTTAGTTAGACTTTAGCGAAAAAAGCTTGCTATTCTTTAGACCAGTAAAAATATAGAAATCGTGCGCTTCTAGTGTAAAGAAACTTTCACGTTTTTCCTTAAAATGATTAAAACCATTAATGCTGCTCATTCATGTACCTATTGAATGTTAACTTATAATAAATATAGATTTTAATTACAAATATTCGTTTCAATGTAAATTAACATGTTATTTTTATAACAAGCTTTAAATAGAACTAGTACGTTACCAAGTACAAGATAAATCCGATTTTACGTAAGTATAAAATTTCCCCACTTTCGGGGAAACTACAACTGCACTGTACACACTCCACAACATCAGAGTTTTGTTTGTGTGCGTGTCGGCGATCGTAAATACGCAATGCTCACGCATACATCAATAGATTGATGTGTGCGTTTTTGCCTCACTTGAGACGAAGCGCTTGTATGAAGACTATCGATCTAGGCGTTATTAATCTAAGGGGTAAGATAAAAGAAACAATTGATATTACAATATTTGACGTTTTATTAGAAGGGTGACAGTAAAATCCGCAATGTCATTGAAAAATAATAATAAAACAAACGATTCAACAAATCATGACTCAAGGTAACGTATAGTTTTATAACAAATAAAACTATCAAATAAAATTACTTTATAATGAATAACAAGACGCGATTGGTCCCCGTCGGGGGCTCACACATGCGCACAGATTACGATCCATCAGAGATCAACAACACGTCGTAGAACAAACTCATACATGCAATCTTAAAAGAACCTCGAATGAATCGTAACATTGTCACCCAAACATGTATGGTGCATACTAACATATAAAAGTAAGTATGTTTGGCATTTCGTTTACATTACAAGTTATTATGTCATAATAAGCCCGGCGCAAACGCACCTCTCTCATATATTAATTCCATTATAAGTTAAATATATTACTAAGGTCAGTTAATTCATCATAATTCCTATTAAATCACTTTTGCAGACGGTAAATGCCATATTAGGAATTGAAAATTTCATATATTTAAATAATTATATTTTCTATAAAGGATACTTTACTATCGATGCTTATCCCATTAAATCAATAGCTAATAGGCAGGCACACTTCGCAGTTTCAATAATAAACTTGTATGTAGGACCGTAGGTACTAACGATACCTTTTTCTAGAGACCTAACTTGTATAGTGATAAAGACATGTAAAACAGTGTTTATAATATATATGTATATCTAAAATTTCCTTAGAAAAAATCTCTTAAAATATATCTCAATTCTTTTAAACGTTCCCCGATGAGACAGGGTTATAATAATGTCGATATATTAATTCAGCGCTATGTAAATATAACATTTTCTTATATTTCTAAATAGGAAGAACATTTACGAGTGTATAAGAGAACAAATTAATTGCACAAACAGTGAAATATTAATACGAAACAATGATATTACCTATAGGTATACAGGCATTCAGGTAAATATTATATTTATTTAAAAGTTAGGGTATTTACAATGTTGTCGATTTTCAAGTCATTATGTAGAAAGCGAAACATCTAATATCGAATGTTTTTTTTGCATAATCTGATTTAATTTATAATATTTTCGATATTAAAAAAATGTTGACGACACCCGCTGCAAGTTGACATTAAAAATCGACGTTAAAATTTTGAAAAAAAAAACTAACATTGATTGTATTGGCTAGTCATATAAATTATTCACACGAAAATTTATAACAGCACATTTTACTCTTACAAAATGTGTTATTTTTTATTAAAAGTTTGTTATATAAAGTCGAGGCGCACTGGAAACTTTTGTTTTCAGGAACTAGTCCGATTCGTATTATGGAAGCAAGATAATGGGGCTTTGCAAGAACACATTGAATAAACACACACGCCATCATGCCTGTATTCCACGAAAGGTGAGGCAGAGTTGTAGATATAGTATGCCCACATTTTACCAGTTATGTAATAGGCGATGAACCTATTATTTGCCATCAACCGGGCACAAATTCAGACTCCGGGTTGCTACTGAAAAATAGAATAGAATGGAATAGAATCCAGATAGAAAACCCCAATAACCCTTTTTCTGATCTGAGAATCGAAATTCAGGACCTCATGCTCAGCAGTAACGAGAGAACATTGAAAAAGTATTAAAAAAAATCTGCTTTTGTTTATGAATCGGACAATCCCCGCAAACAAAAGTTTAAAGTGTGTTTCGGCGCTAAAGTCTACGATTAGTTGTAATAAGTACTCAAGCTCACTTTAAGTCACTCATATTACTAAAGAAATGGAATGTTTAGTTTTTAAAAGAATGTTAGAAAGATCACTAGCAGCTTGTTATGTGGAACTATCACGCTTAACTGGAGAAGCTACGACAGACTTGGCAAGACCACGAATACACTAATGCAACGACTGTTTTTCTGGAGATTCTGCTAGAATGTTACTGTTTAAAATTGATTATTTATTAAGCATTGAGGTGCCTAGCTACAAAAAAAAATCGAAGACTGTCCAACAACCTACGGAGTTTATTTGTATTAAAATTTTCTCTCTCTTCCGTTGGTTGTCATGATATATTCTGGCGTCTCCGTTTTTGTATATACGGCTACACATGAAGCTTTACTATATATACATAACCAGTATAAGCTGACTTCTGATTGTACGAAAAATCTATACACTGCGAGGTCAGCTAAAATTGGAAATGTATGGCTTGATATGTTGCCGTGTACCAGGGAACCCTTATAGTTAGAATACTGCATGTAATTGTAAATAGTTAGCTCATTACAGTTAGTTACGTTATTCTCGTTGAAGGCATGCCATTATTTTGTACTTGTTGATAGAGCGCAGAACAGAATACAGCTAATGTTTGTATGGAGGCCTGCAGCCCGAGGCCCGACGGTTCTACAATAGACTAGAGATAACCGAAACACTTGTCACACAAATCGGTTTTAAATAGGTCCACTATAGATATATAACTAACTTTATCTTAAATACAAGGTAAAATCTCTAGGACAATACACATTTCGCTATAAATGCAAATTCATGGAATTCAATATTACTCGGTAAGACAGACGCTGGTACACTGCGCAGTTCGTCTTACATTATTATGCTACAAAGATTCCCGATAACACAACGCACCGCAAAACGCGACCTCAGTTCCATAGGTATCCTGTATACGCTATGTCCCAAACAATAAGTAGTTTGGTCTCTATTGTTTAATCTATTGTCAAAAATACCATTTAGTTCATTAGGCCACATGCAGACCGGCGGTGTGCTCACGGCGATGTGTTCAACAACGGAGAGCCCACACAAGTACAATGTATGCTTTGGGTAACAATAAAATCCTTAGAACTAATTGCACATTTCAATGAAAACACGCATAAAATCAAAACTTACAATCTATTTATCGCCGTTACAGCGCTATTTATAATATATTACGAGATTTCAAACAACACGCGTAAAGAACTATCGATACTTATCTAAACCCCAGTACTATAATTCCCTGTTATCAAGTCATCTCTCGCGTCTCGAACGAAAACTGTTTCAGAGTTGTATAAAATAAATATCTAGTGTTAGTGTGGCACTTGACAGTTTGTATACCGGCGTAGCGGGTATATCGATCCAGCACCACAGAATACCTATTTACTAACAATTACAGTGAGCAACCATTCAAACGCTGACAGTTCTTTCCCCGGACACTTGTGTACGAGACGTAAATGTAAATACATCCAAAATATACATTCATTCCGTTAAGGGACAGCGTCATACTTGACAGACGATGCACTGTGAGTCGTCTCACAGCCTTGCGGGGTCGCGGCGGTCGGGACACGAGCTCTGGAACGTTACAGCTTGTGTCGGACCGCGCGAGCGGAGCGTGCTACCTGTGACGTCAGGTGTGGATGCGCGCGCGGTGTGACGTCAGGCGTGCTAGCCGAGTGACGTCACTTGCGGGCGCCACGGGCCACCATGGCCTGCAGGGAGGCCACCTGGCTCAACAGGCTCGCGTTCTTCTGCTCGAGGGTGTCTACCCTTTTCCTATAGTCGGTGTTCTCAGATATAAGGATCTCGACCTTCCTTTCCAGTTGGTCCATGTATTCTTTCTTTTTGCGTCTGCTTTCTTGTGCTGAAATCTGGAAAAAAAAAGATTTGGAATTAGGATTTTATATCAGAAGATGCTTGTTATTATGGAAGAGAGAATTATTTTCCACATCTACCTTGTTCTTAATTTTCCTCCTGATCTTCTTGAGTGACTTCTCCTCAGCCTTGGTGAGGGGTAGACGTGTCGGGACGGGGTATCCTTCAGCGAGTAGCGTGCGTTTCTCTTCCTCTGTCAGCACTAGTGTGCCAGTCGACCCTTTCTGTAAACGGAGAAAGCGCTTTAATTAAAGTTGTGGTAAACTGAATCACCAAGATTCACAATAATTTTGTCATCAATATTAATGATAAGTAATATACTATTTGACATTCAAAAGATACCATGCATGTTGCATTGTAGGGAAAACTGGACAATATTATGGGCTCGTCTAGTACAAATTAAGAGGCGAAGCAAAAAATAAAGAAAATAAGTTTATTTGCGCCTAATATAACGCAAGAGAAGCAATAGCAATGTTATTAAGCCTTAATATTATACTGTTTTTTAATATCTGCCCTTTACATTTTGCAAGTCAACTTGCTCCCCTATGGTGATACTGGTTTGACCAGTCAAACTTTAACCCATAGTTCAAGAAACTTTTATCTAAATTGTAGTGATTGTGAATAATAATTACAGTTAATGAATATTTCATTACATGCACAGTCTGTTCCCCAAACGGTGAATGGTCAATGGTTAATATGCAGAGGTCGTTAATCTTCGGGACACCTTTATTGCTTCCATATATTTACTAGAAATTAATGTGGGTATTTCAGTCAGTTCGAGCAACATTATATTGAAAATTCTTTTTCGTACAGTTCAATTGCATAGAGAAATTAAGCACGTCTATAGATTTAAATTTACTATTTAAATTCCAATTGGTGTAGCGTATTGCACTTCTTAGAAGGAAGGTAGGTCAGTCCGTTTGTTGACCGCATTTACACGCCTATTAATTCGGAGAGTTAATATTCGACGGCAGACCGACGGAATACTGTCCTTCTATTTATTCTAGAAAGTATTTTTTTTTTACATTTATATTGAGTTTAGTCTGGAATGTTACTATGAGATAGCATGAAGGTTCAACAATGGTTTGTGGGAGAACTTACTAACTCAAATAAATAGGATGGCTGAGTACTCAATTACATCGTGCAAGAACATCATGAGTTCCTTTGATCTTACAGTCAATCCATACAAACGTCATGTGGGCCTATTTTCTTAGAAATTAAATTAATTAAAGTTAAACGTGAAATGAAACATTAAATTCATTGGTGGAATGGAACGTAAGATGAATGAATGAGTGGTAGGAGTGTGGGAATGAGAGCAGAGAATGAAAATGATGAAAAAACGAACAAGACGTTACGAAGATTAAGAATATTAAGATTTTTGTGTTTAACGAGCCAAAATCAACGAAAATATCCTGAAAAAGTGTTTTTCTGGTCAAGCCCAACTCCTACATGTCATATACGCCAGTTAAAACATACAAGTTTAGATTGAGACAAAGACTGTCGTACAACCCAACCCGTTCACAGAGCTTGACCGAGTCACATCTGAGCTCTAAGGTCCTTTGTAGTAAAGTAAGCACACATTTATCTTGTGGAGAAAAATTACGGTTTATTCACCGAGTGTAGGCACGGTCGTCAGTGTTGTATGGACCACTATGGAAGCCTTTTGACGGATACGTTTTTTACGGCGCGGTTTATACTCCGTACCTTAAAGAAACCGTGCCGTACACAAAAATCTCCCGTGCGCACGAGGGCTTAGTCTTGTAACTGTGACTTGGTTGGATTCTTACCGGTTGACTGCTAATAAGCGGCGTGTTGATTGGCTGCCTGGTGTGGTGAGACACGTAGAGGTGCGAACGACGCGCGGGCGCAGCGGGTGGCGCGAGTGGCGCGGCCGACGCCTCGTGCGCCGGCGACAGCGCGCCCTCGCTGTCTGATGATGATAGCGAGGATGGTGGTGTAGGCGGGAGGTTAAAACCTGGAAGAAAGAAAAAAGTGGTTAGAATTGGTATTCAAGGACCGTATCTTGAATCGCGATCGACTCTATATCGTCAACCCATCTGGATACCGTTATCCAGATGGGTTGACGATATAGAGTCGATCGCAAGAAACACTCACCAGAAACGATTAGCATTCAGGCATACATAGTTGCAATACCAATACAATCGCCAAGAGATTCAGTAGCCAAATCAGAGTTAACTCTGCAAATATTTCTCTAGCTAGTCTAATCTTAATTCATAACTTCTTACACACGGATTTAGTTCGTAAGCACAGACCCCTTTATTTTTGTAAGGTTCTGTTGTGTGAGATGTAGATGTGGTCAAAAATTCCAGTCAGTAGAATCGGTAGGTCTACTGACTGCATGCCCTGTTGGGCCATATTTTATTGCGGTATAGACTTCGCCAAATGCGTTACCAGCTGTAATAAGACTATAAAACCAATATTTACCTGAAGCCCCTGAGCTGGAGGTGACTTTGATGGACAGTTTGTTAGAGTTGAGCGAGGTGGCGAGCCGTGGCGCAGCACTAAGCAACAGTTGCGGCATACCCGCTGCACCAACTTTCTGTAGCACTGCTTGTGGCATGTGGATTGTGCCAGTCTGGAATGTAATAGAGCTGATTAGACAAGTTTGTAAGTTTTGACTACGATGAAGGTGATGAACCGTTTTAAAGTCTTATTGAAGTAGATACTACGTAATATTGAAAGTGAGAAGAAGTTCATACCAAAGTCATCAGAAGAAACCCTATGGTGAGTTGAACAACGATGTAGAAAATGATGATGATGATGAAACAGAAAATGAAGTGTCTGAAGTGTTATCCTGTGATGATATAATGTCATTTCACCATTTTCATAAAAACAACAGCATATTAAATTTTACTTGGGCTTGTTTAAAATACGACACCGTACAAGCGAAGTGGCCCAAATAAAGGAATGCAAACTGCATTGTAGTGACTGCTTACTGTTTTACAATAATCGTTAAAGATTCCACTCCGACGGTGTTCAACGAAAACCTCCCGAGAGCACGATTAAAGATAATAATTATCCACGTAATTACTAAAGAGCACACGCACGCTATGGAAAATATGCTAAGTGCGTGTCTGTGGCATAAAAATGTTTAAGTTCCGTATCATTTTCTGGTGCTACGTTCCGATTTTTTTTTTTAATTACCTATTATTATTTTTTTTTTCTTCTTTACCCTATTTGGTAATATTTTGTTTTCTATCGGATGTAGTTTCGCGACATGTAGTTATATAGCTATTTATTTTGACAACTGGTGTTAAAGTGTGTTCTCTTTCATGTAAAATGATCGTAAGAGTTATTTAAAAAAACGTAAAATTTATGTCCAATAACATTAAATTTGTGTTCAATAACATTTGGCAGGTCTTAATAAAACATCAAAATTTTGTATTGCACAGGCTACGGAATCCTAAAAATTCTAGCAATTTTTAAAAGCCCCGTTTACATACTGATATGGTACAGGTGAAAGCTGCAAAGTGAGGTGCACGAAATATTTGAACTCTAACGACCTTTAGTTTTTGTCGAGTTATCAGGTCGTGCCGATAGATGCGAGATGAAGACGCTCACACTGCATGATCTATCGACTGAGGGCGTGCCCGCATGCCGACCATTTATTAAATATTTTTAAAATTAAATGCTGGAACTCTATTGACAAATCTTGACAATAAATGTCCAATAAAAGAAGAATGATGAGATAATGTTCTTATGAATGTTGTAGATACTTTGTCTGCAAAAGCAATAGAAACTCTATTAGAAAGTGACAAAATCGTTTAAAAAGTCGTGAATGTAAAACTATCTCTGGTTAACGCAATTTTTATTAGTCGTAATCGTTCCGTTTTAAGTGAGTGTTAGATAAGTAAGAGCAAGCATTTAATGTTATTAGATAAGTCTTTATTAAGAGCAAGAATGCGTTTGATTGCAGTAAGTATATTGAAGCACTCTCAGCAGCTTATTCTATTCTTATTTTACCGCTAATTGAAGTACTCTTTGTAGTCAGAAACTTTGCAGACAGGCATAACCATAAACCTAAATCAACGGAATTCGATTTATGGTTAGCCCTAACTTTGTCGTTTGTTTAGCCCGGATCTAAAGACCAGTATTACAAAGACTAGGATCATTCCAGACCTTAACAACAGGAACTTACCGTGTGGTCAATAACATAGTCGAGGTGTGTGACGGGTGTGCCGGGGGTAGGTGAAGGCGGGCAGGAAGATGTTGGGGATTCTGGTTCAGACTTCGGTTCTGCTTTCACCTCTCGAGGAGGGGAGTCACTGGACCGTCGTCGGCTGCTCCACGCGCTTGCTGGCATTGCTGGGTAGCATTCATCTTCCATGTCTGTAAGTAACAAGGTCGAATATAAGTTAGGATCTAAGGACCAAGAAAGATGCATTGATTATTGATTGGTATTCTAATATAACCTTTCAGAATCTATGAAAAAACTAAGATGAAGAATCTAGGGTTTTTCTTATAGGTGTCAAAATTAGCTGAAACTCTAGTCATTCAAAAATACATATCTTTTCTTTTGTTTAGAAATAGATAAATAAGAACCTTTACTTTAATCCGTAATCGACCCCTAATTCATATAAGATGCTAACTTCGGTATTCATAGTCTATTACTTTTCTTTCAGATCGCGAAATGTCACGTGATTCATCATGTTTATTATTAATGAAGTCTTTATAATCAGATTTAAAATTAATTCCATTTTCGACCTTATCCAAATTCTGGACCGTCACAACACCCGCAACTTCATTATCATCATCTGCCTAGCCTTTTCTCAACTATATTGGGATCGGCTTGCAGTCAAACCGGTGCAGTTGGATACCTCTTACAGGTTAAATTTCCATGGAGCGACTGTCTATCTGATCTCTAACCAATGCTGAGGCTCTGTCTCGCATAGGGTCTTAGCATTATGCTGAGCGATGGTCATTTTGTGTGGATGGTGACGCATCAAATAGACGTTTTTTCATTCTTTTTTTTTTCTTTTTGAGATGTGTAATGTGTAAAGTCAAAGTTAAAGCATTTATTTCAAATAGGCACATAAAAGGCACTTTTGAACGTCAAAAATTACAACTAATAGAATTGATTCTAGTCGTAACCGCCAGAACCTCAGATTATCACACAAATTTGTATAAAAAGTTAACAGCTACCTTCCTATTCGCTTCGCTTGATCACCGTACACTGATAATGCAACAGTTGTATTTGTATGCAGGTAACGGAATAGAACATTTCGGTGGGAAGTGCGTTCGCACCGTTGCGTGATTTTAACACTTCGGCATTCGTGCGAATGATTGTGGCTTGCGGCGTTTCTACATTAATTAATTCATGTAATGTGTCTTGGTAAGATAAGCAGACAAGTAAGGTATTATTTGGGGCTATAGAAACCATTTGCGTGGAATATGTGAGTTGGTTAGTTAAAGGCGATGATTATGAATTTATGAGAGTCAATGAATCCTTGTATATTATTCTTCTCTTCTTCTTCGTCGTTTCTTCAATACTGAGGATCACGACCACATTCGACGCGTCATCAGAACTGATATTATAAATGCGAAAGTAAGTTTGTTTGTCACGCTTTAACAAACAAAAAAAAAACTTTAACTCTAAAACGGACGAACGGATTTGCATGAAGTGTGACAGATAGGTAGCTTGAGATCTGGAGAAAGATATAGGCTACTTATCATCCTGGATCGAAGACGAAGTCGCGGGCAACAGCTAGTCATAAATGTTTTCAAAACGGTATTCCGTAATTTAGACTACAAGTAGGTAATATCATCTTCGTTTACTAGGTTACTTATCCATGTTATGGATGGATGTTATCTAATCGCTTATCATACTTCAAAGTTCAAATACTCACCTAAGGATTTATCTTATTTTATAACAACTTGCAACATCAGTCTGTTACGATGTGAGTTGTTTTTATCTTATTAAATACTTAGGTAATCAGCATGGTGCATCAGTATTAATTTTGATACGGTAATAAATATCGCCTTATAAATGAATAAAAACAACATGATTAACATAAGGATAAGACGCAATAAAATGTTCTTACATTGAGATGTCATGTGTTTTCATTTAACCAATAAGGACCAGATCGCCATGGTGTTACAATTTAATTAAATATTTCGTCTTAGCAACAGGTGTTTTGACTTTGCACACTGTTGAAAATAATGATATTAATGTATTCTTTAGAATTTGCGGATAAAAGAAACATTCTCGAATCTTCAAATAGATATTGATGGATAATGTATTTTGGTAAAATTATTGATATATACTTTGCTACTGCACAACACAATAAGCTTTTCGAATTTGCTAAGTACTGTACTTTCACCAGAAAGCCTGTCACTACAAACCACCTTAAATAAAACTCCTTTAACCCTTCGTAAAGGATCTAAATCTGCCGGAATGTGGATCCACGCGAGATACAAAGGTTAACACTGTTGAAACTTACACCGATTCAAAAGAAAAAGTTTTGCCTGTTTAGTATCATGTGCAAATTAAAGGTTAAACAGCCTTTTCCTTCCGAAAAGGGTAACATAATACCCTATTGTCCCACCGCCCACGTCTTTCAGTTGGCTTTAAGGGTATGCGTAGGATGCACCTGATGTTTCTTATTATTCCTCAGTTACACAAGGTTTTATTCGAAGCTATTTTTGTATTGCGTAGGCCTGTAAATATTGTATGAAAACTTGAAAATAAAATTTTCCATTTCCTCCTCACTGTTTTGAGACCTTATGTAAAACTGACCCGCTGCCGGCCAGTAGCAGTCGCTTGGGTTAAAAGTATACTTTTTTTTTTTTGTTCCCGGGGTGGAAAATCCTCATGGATGTCCGCCGCCCTGGGGTGGGCGGCGGGGTCTGTCAGACTCTTACTGACTAAAAATCACCCCGGTGTTCCATCTCACACCTACGCTGGGGGTCGCGGGAACGTACGATCCTTCCGCAACCCCCGACTGGGGTTAAAAGTATACTAGCCTAACCTTTATTTGTATGACTACGATTTTGGAAAAAGGTTTAATGTATCCGAAGATACCGCTGCATATCCTATTTTTAAATCCTTTCGTCCTTTATTCCATTTGACGAATTCCGACCAGTATCTTAATGCATCTTTACAGAAAGTTGTCCGAGGTTATACTCCTTACTCAGGACTACTATCGATATAGCTCAACAAATAGGTACGTTATAGATATGTAGCCTTACATAAAAACGGTTGTTACTCACAGTTTTTACAGTTACATCATTGAATATTGAACATGAACGCTTGATTAACTCATTAATTACAAGTAGTTGTAGTTAATTTCTAGAACGGAATATACCTGCGAACAGTAAGTTTTGTAATTCGATAATTAATTTTAACGTTTAGGTATTCGTTGTTTTTGTAGTCATGTAATATACGCTATATGTAGTTATTACTTGTGAATAGGTACGAAATTGGCATTTTGGATAAGCAGGCAAGTAAAAGCTATACACAATGTTAATAACTTGCCAGATTGGTTAGTTTATCAACTATCTAAAGGGTTACCAATCAACAAAACCAATTATCCGCTTATAATTACAGGACAGTCCAATTATTTTGTCAATCTTAAACTATCTTGTTAGCACAAAAGTAAAATTATTGCCTTACATATGCTGCAAAAATAATTTATGAGGATCGAGATCTTTTAAGTTAGATAACAATTCCACGGAAGAAAATCTAATCAAGAACAAGGAAACAAATTAATGGACGGCGTTTTCTATAATGTCTAGTTCATAAATAAACTGATTGGTCATAAAAATGATAATGAATCGAATTAATTAGCTGTGAGGTGCTTGTATAAACCAGATATCAATCTTTCTAATAATTTAATCAGTATGTCAGTTTGATGATATGAATTTGATGGTAATTGATGGAACTGTTTACACGCATTTCTGTCCTGGTTATAAAAAGGTTTCTGATGTCATAACTGGTTAATTTCCTCAGGGAGTCCCAACCAAACCTGCCATGGATATCATAAGAGGCGGAAAGGAAATTGCTCTAATTTTAATAGAAATTATAGTAGTTTACGAATTCGAACATGAAACATGTGCTTTAACATCTAACAAAGCGATGTTTCTAGGTGCATCTGGCGTAATAAATTGTCCTTTCCTCCTATTCCACGAAGTAGCAGTAAAGTAGCATTGTCTTTCTAAATCATCGTTAGTTCCATACGAATACGTAATAGGCCTTAATGTCCCTATCAAAATAGCGACAACTGAGATAGATGACATGATGATGTCGTCCATAATAGATGATGTCACGATGATGCATGAGGGGGACATGACAATCGGCTGATTTATAGATAGAATAAATGTTCATTACACAATAGCTAATGAGGTTTATGTGCAACGACTGCATGACTAGCTTGTTTTAGGGATAATTTATGAACATTGGAACTTGATGAAAAGCCTCCTTAGAATCGATTAGAACGTGGTCAAAGTTTGAAATTGATCGGCATTTGTCACAGCAAAATTATAATGTTATTCTACATCAAGGAAGCATACGTTGTTCGAGTTATAATTAAATTGGTTAAACGCTACACATTTGTATGATAATGTATCAGCAACATGCACATAAGCCAGGCCTAAATTCTTTTACGTTAAAAATGTAGTAGGTAATTAGGTACACTTACTAATGAAATATATATATTTCATTAGTAAGTGTACCTAATTACCATGTATTCACAAACAACCTCCATTCTTTCAAATAAGGAAATTACCATAAACTTTAAACGTTCCTATCAAGTGGCTTGACCATGACTTCGTAGATTTAAAAAGACACTTGACATTTCGAGATAAATCAGCGGCCCATCGTGGTACGTTAACCCGTGGTTCCTTTCACCAAAATCAGTTGCAAATTGAAGAGTCCAACTGACCATGATTAAATTTAATGATTGGCTCGGCATGTAACGGTTCGTCTGATAGTTATAAAAAGTTGAAAAATAAATAACAAACCTCTGTGGGCGAGTTAGTGTGAAAACCTTTTTATTTCTATGTAACGTTTTTGTATCACTGTTGTGTTGTTTGGATTATTCTTTTTACGGTTGGTAAGATAACATCTTTGTTATTGCATTTTCCCAATCATGCTTGCCGAAATCATGACCGATTTTTTATTGATTCAATATTTTGTTTGCGGTTATTGTAGTTGTCTCAATATTGAATCAGTTAATCCCTGATTGTCATCACTTTATTAATTTCTTATTAATGAGGTTGCTTGTTCAAGTAAATTATATATGTATAGGTATATCGGTTACATACGCAATTATTTAAATGTTGCATTGGTGATGTGTTTTTTATGAAGAGTGATTATCAGCCATTTCTGTGACGGCACACTTATCATCATTATATATTATCAAAAATAATATGTTTTCCAGAATTTACAGTGCTATATTTTATCAAATCTTGTCCATCGTTATTAATTTTGTTTAAGTGTACGATAGAGGATTATGTTATCGATAGCGGCAATCGCAAAATATTTATTAATTTTATCTACTTTGAGTTTCATGTTCTTGCCACGAGGGGCGTTAGTGGTACGTAGGTTAAATGAAAAAAATACGTAGGTATTTTTATAGTGTTTGTAGTTAATTTAAATATTTAATATCAAACAATTCAAAATGATGAAGATTGGCATTCCAAGTAATGCGTGACTATTGTATATTACAGACATTCTTACTACGTCGGCCTTGAGCCACTTATACAAATAACATTTTATTATATTCAAAGTTCATATATTTTGTTTTTAAATGTCAAAACTGGACTACGTGCTTGTCAACTAGTAGTTCTGCCATAATATGACAAGAAATTAAATACTTCGTCTAAATAACAGTAAAAAATCAAGGTCCAATGCAGGAGCATTGGAACTACCAATTTTGAAATGCTGTGACAGTTGTTTTTTCCACGTATTTAAATGCTAAAATTAAAATAATCCGCATATTTTGGTACAGACGCCAAGCACATCAAGCAACCTGAAACTGTCAAATTTTCCCAATCAACTTTGAACCTTATGCTTTAGCGATAAAGTTGAAAATCTATTAAATAAATTTGACAGATTGTAGTAGCTTGATGTGCTGGCGTCTGTACTTATGATTTTAGTAAATGTCACATGTGCATAATGTAGGTTATAATAATAGTGGTTCTATAATAGTAGTTTATAAAACTGTTGCATAATGAGGGGTATTAAACACGAGTGTGTGTTTACAAACCGAGCGGAGCGAGGTTTGTAATAGTATCACACGAGTGTTTAATACCTTATTATGTGCAGTTTTATACAACTTTTTATCTACTTTCATACATTGAGATTGAATATACTAAATAAAAGATCAAAGTTCAAAAAGTAAGACATAGGTACTTTACTGCTTATGATAATTATTGAAGTTTTGTATGAGTCATTTCCGTCGCCGCATCTAAAATATCGGGCGGAGTCAAATTTCCTTCACATTCACTGGTATCAGACATTTTTAAGCAATAATAGAATAAAACACTAAATTCAGAAAAAACGTAAAAATGGCGCCAAAAACCCAGCTCTTCACCGCACTTTAGCGCAACCACAGATAAGTAAAATTTACACAACAAAACTTCACGCTCCCGTATATATGTAAAGCCCCATCCACACGCTGGCTGTTTGTCACAAACACCGCAAACAGCAAACAAAGTGCCAAACATCCTTTGATCTGGCAAGAAAAACCGACACCGATGCCGAACACTGCCCAACACAAACACAAACAGGCAAACAACGACAAACACCCATCCACATGTCCGTGTTTGCTGTTGGCTGTTTGCCATTGTTTGTCAAGCATGTGGATGGGGCTTAACGAGTTCGATTAAAAAAAGTTATGCATTCTCCTTCGTGATTTAACTTCTTGGTTAACCTGTATCGTAATGGAAAAAAAATTACTTTATAACATTATTTTGTTCGAGAAATAGTGTTATAATGAAATTTTTTTTTTCTCTTTCGGTATTGTGTTTATAAAGTATGTCAATATAAACTCGTTTAAAATTTTATAATTAGAATTTTACGACATGAAAGTAGATAAAAATAAGTAATTTATGAATGGTAGGTATAATAATAAATAACCTAGTCTAATAATAACACAGATACCTACTAAAAACTACGAGGCTGGCATAATCGCAAAGCGATTAAAGCCATCTTTCCAAATAAAGACATGAAAAAATGGTAATTAGATGATACCTACATTAATAAGTAAATGTGTGGAAAATTAAATAATGATGATCTATTCTACGCAACATCTTTTTCGACTTGCCAAGGAGTAAAAGTATTCCGTTACTTAGTTTAGAAGAACAATGTGGAAACACGGACAGACGAAAAGTGACTTTATTTTAAAATACTTAAGTATCCGGATCATCATCATTTCAGTCGAAAGACATAGGCCAAGCAAAAAAAAAAACACTATTTTGACCTAAGATAATAAAATTGCCGGCACATTAGTGTATTTTCGTTAGCTGATTATTTTTCTTGTAAGTATCTATGCGTTTTTCTTATATATTTTTTACCATCGTCCTTATTTTGGTGGTCTGAATGATTTCTAAAAGTTTGTCCATCTATTTTAATGGGACCCTATATATATATGTACATACAAATTCAAGGGAGAGATATGTTGAGATGACTAAAAAAAATTCTACGCGTTGTCTAGAATCATGTGTTGAATTCGTGGTTACAGTTTGCGCGTCGATGTTCCTGCCAGCCTGTATAAGTAGGCTTTTCTTTCTATAAAATAAACGATAAGTATGTGTGCAAATATGACCTTTTGGTTACATACACCTGCTTTGATAAGCAGATACATAATCGCGTGCATATTTTTATCAAAAAATACAACTTGACCTCAATTTATTCATTATATCTTTATTTAAAAAGTTAATGAATGATAAGTTACCTGAACGTTTTCTTTTTTCCTTTTCAACTTTTTCTTAAGAACTCGACTTAGATCTCATAGTAAACACCTCCAGCGTAAACATCAACATTGTAAAGTACTAGGATACTATAAAAGTTAGAGGTTATCACAAAACACGTGGCCATCCTTGACTTTGTGCCCGTTCATTGTACTTTAAACTCTATCACTTACAAATTAGAGCGCATATTAGATTTGATGTCAGGGTTTGAACGCATGCATAAGGCCCTAGGCACATGGTCGTGATTCATAAAGTAAACACTGTTATCTTTATATGTTAGAGAAATTGATAAGCACTTGTTTGTAACTTTGTAAACGCGTATCTAATTTTTTTTTTTTTTTTATTTATTTATTTATCAGATTACAAGTGATCCATTATGGTTAGTACAACAGGAGCTTAAAATCTATATTAGTAGGTACACAAATTAAATATAAATAACAATTACATTACATTATAGAATCAATTACATTTAAAATATATATAATGACAAATAAAATTAAATAAAAATAATGATTAAAATAATAGAACTTTACTTTACCATCCCAACTACGATGCGTACCCAAAGCGAGTGCATTGGACACTGAAATTTATCAGAAATCATCCTCAGAATATTGTTGCTGCTGCCGCGTAATCTACCCAGCAGCGACGACACCCGCTTGCGTCTTATTGCGTAAAAGTCGTCTGTACGCGCTTCGGCAAACATCGCGGACGCACTGCAGAACCGCGGCAACCGCAACAACATCCTGAAGACGTTATTGAATTGTACTCGCAGAGCGCTGTACGTCCTTTGAGTATAATTAACCCACAGGCTGCTCGTGTAGAATGATGTGCAGTATGCTTTGAATAGCGCTACCTTGACTGCAGTTGAGCAACGAGCAAACCTACGAGCCAACATATTACCCCGGACCGCCAGCGCCCTGCGTTCACGTTCAATGTCCTCGTTGTCCTTTAGATCATCGGTGATAATATGCCCCAGATACTTCACCTTCTTCACTCTTGTGAGAGGAGACCCGTTTAATAATATTGGTGGAGCATCATGAGGGGTCTTATCACCTAGACCAAAAATCATGCACTCGCTCTTGGCAGCATTATATTTGAGACCATGACTCTCAGCGTACCGCTCACAGACTCTCAGTAGCTGACGAAGGGCCCCAATTGACGGGCTCAGCAGCACCATGTCATCGGCATAACTTATATTATTGACAGCGACTCCGTCAATATGACAACCTACCTGCGTACCACTGAGCTCGCCAATCAGACCGTCCACATAAATATTGAAAAGAGTGGGTGAGGAAATTCCCCCCTGCCTCACACCACACTCTAGCTTGTACTCCTCAGACAAGCAATCAGCCCACTTAACGACGTTCAATTGATTGTCATACCAATACTTTAAAACGTCCACCAGTTCCGCAGACATGCGTCGTCGCATTTGATATTGATAATACTGTTAGCTTGTTTTGGTGAAATTAAATAACTTATACATAACTTCTGACAGTTGTTTGTTATTATACATTCAGCAGCAGAATAATACATTTAGCCCACGTTCGCACAGACGTAAAAATATCGCGGCGAGATTATATCACGCGCTGGATTTTCAAGCGCGGTCACTGTCGGACTGCATAGAAAAGAAAGAGAAGCGCGATGACACTACGCTGGTAAATTATTGCAAAATATGAACCAATTATTTAATTACAAAAGATCTATTGTTTGGACAAAAAAATTAAAACACTAGTCTTTTAGTATGCTGCTTGTAGAATAATCTGACAAAAAATCAGAATGATTTTATGTATATTAGTATGTTTTATATTGTAAAAAGAAAGTTTTTTAGAGGTATATTCATGATTTTTTTCTATCGTATCAAATTAGTTGTATTATGTTTTCAACACACTATCTAACTAGCATATATCCTGAAGAATATCATATATTTTTCTGATTTTGTTTACTGTAGTCGATCATATACTTTTATTGTTTCTAAAACTTACGTTTTTTGCGTTTAGGTCCTGTAAGCCCCTTAAGACGACGAAGGATATTACTAATTCATTGCTTCATGTCTAAGAACACAATTCTGCTCAACAATGTTAATAACGCAATGAATGTTGATGAACTGTCAAGCAATTGTTACAACAGTAACAATTGCTCCTTGAAGTACAAACTCTTCTGTACATACTTCTAAATATAGTTCCCAGTAACCACGCGACATAAAACGTGAATATTATTATGGTGCTAAAACGAAGCATAAGTATTACGAACAGTGACGCCATACGTAATTATTTGTTGTTCCAAAATGGCGGGCCAGCTGTTAAAACTATTCCTTCACACATATTTGTGAGCTTAGTATACTGGAATATCAAAAATATATTTCATTTTAAGCTATACAGATGATATAAAACGCTGATAAATACCTCTAAGTATTAATATTATCTTCACCGTTTTAAACGATGAAGGAAAACATCGTGAGGAAACCCGTATGTCTTAGAACCAAAAATCCGAAGACATAGCAACCCGCACTGGGCCCGTGTGGTAGATTACGGCCCACTCCCTCTCACAGAGAGGAGGCCTGTGACCCCCGAGTGGGAACATTATAGGATGATTATTCTGTATTGATATTACCTACATATCTTTTTCAGTTCAAGGATTGAGTGTAGAATATGTGATAGATAGACACTAAAGTTTACAAAAGCATATTGGAGGCACTTTAGCGTTAACAATAATAAAGAAAGTCTGCCGAGACTGAATTTTTCATCGCATCATTGGTCTTTCTTTTGTCTACTCTAAGTATAAGGAACCAGAGGGGCAATTCTCGTAATTTTAAGTCTGATCTCAGTCTCAATCTATCAAAAATACCTCTAATTTCCCTACATTTTTGACAAGTTTTTGACATGGATTGTCGCTGAGATGAGATTGCGACTAGATTTTGTAACGTTTTTAATTACGGGAATTGGCCTTCAGGACAGATCTCGTTATAAATGTAAATAAAATTACGAGTTCTGTCCTTGGTCCTTAGTCGGCGAGTGTTGATCACTTGATTATTTGTTTTAAATTCATTATCGGAAAAGCGTTGATGAAAGCTTCCGTAGTAGCTCAACTGTGGTTAATGACACAATTCAATTTCTACTGTTATAACAGTAGAAATTAGATTGTGTCATTAATAAAATTGACATTTAATTAACATTTCATGAACATTGTGTCATTAATCAAAATTTGATTATAAATCAAATTTTGATTTTACGACAGTGCCCTTACAAATTCTTGAAAATAAGTTTGATGTCAAACCACCACTTTTTGACCCTTTTAAAAACATTCGTTAGCATATACGAGTAGTTTTATTTTGGCTCCAATAAAACTGCAACTATCTCTAATAATAATATAGTATTTAGATTACTCAAGGTGATATTCAGAGTTGTTAAATTTTCATAAAGCAGACTGCACTAAATAAATAATTGAATCGAGTAAAGTAAGTAATTGCATAATATACATAATAAAAATTGACATCAATGATGAGATCATGTTGGTATGTTATTATTTGTTATAAATTATAACATAAAGTAATAACACGCTAATTGCTGATGAACGTGCTTTCCGTGTTTTGCTGAATTTTATATGTGCCAAATGTCAGTTTGAATCGTTAAATTAATTCAGCATAAATTGTTGAAGAATGTATTCCTATACGTAATCTAATGTGAAATATCATAATTTTTTTCTCCTTAATTAATCTGTTAAATATGCATTATTAATACAATGAAATCATTTTAAGCAATCTAATCAGAATGCGGGGTGCATTGGTTTTCCAATTTCCAAACCTTGCTATTTCCAAAACTCCCGGTCTGATAAACAAAATAAAATTGACGTCTGTTGATATCATTTTGTTAAGAAAAATGGCCATATTTTCATAAAATCCACGATCACAATGGTAATAAACGTTCTCACGCCCGCGCGGCGATTATATCAAAAACCCATAAAGCGATTGAATACATATAAAATAGTATTTTGTTCAACAATAGTGAGTTATTCGCTTTGGAACTAGCAGCTCAAGGTCACAGGCTGTTGACAATGGTCGAGGTCATCAGACATTACATTGTTTTAATGGGAAATATGGAAGCCTTATTACTGTTGAGTTTGTTTTAGTATTTCGTAGTTTCATTTGTTTGATTTCGATTAGTTGTGGCCGGAAGGATAGCATTATTTGTTAGATAATTTACTCTTTGTTGTGTGACAGGATTTTCAGATTTGGTTTCTTACCTTGTGCTCGTCAAGTTCTGAGTTGAGCTACACGATTAAAGACAAAAAATGCTTACACTGACTATACTGGTCCACTCAAAACTGTGTGGTACTTTCTTCAGACATATGGACTTATATGATCTAACCAAGATTACTGGAATTTAAAAGAGACTGACCTCTGAGTTTTTTCCGCCTTTCTTCTCTGAGTGGTCAGATAGGAAACGCCGACATGTAACTTATTTTATTTATAATATGACGTGTAAAAGTGATTTCTTTAACCTATTTACGTATTATCAAATTTCATTTCATTTCACCCAAAAGATGTGCTGCTTCTTTCCAAAATGATTATAACAATCAATAATTGTCATCCGTAATTGGTAGATGGATTCAGATAGCAGTTTAGCTTCTGTGTACGAGTAGGTAGCAGACAAATTGACGCTATTCGTCCATATCAGAGATATTTTACAGAGATATTTCCCATTTTTACCCATAGGGTAAAAACGTGTCGAAATATACGGTTTTTGCGCCATAAACGGCCGTATCTTTTTTTTACGTTAACGTAGAAGTTAGATTTTTTTCACAGCTTAAGGGATTGTAAACCTGAGTATATGGTTTTGATTTCAACTCGATACCTCCACGCGTTCCCGAGATAAAGGGTCTTGAGACAGACAAACTGACGGACAACAAAGTGATCCTACAAGGGTTCTGTTTTATCCTTTTGAGGTACGGAACCCTAAAAATTGACGTAATCGCCAAATAGTATGCATCTCTGACTACGGGGTTATCTTCGAGACAAGGTAGATCAATGTCATAGGTACAAATATACTAACTAAGTATACCAAGAATTGATGTTTTCATTGTCCAATTAAACTTTTAACAATGTCAGTTTAATGATAAATAACCGTAAAAACTGTAACCGCATTCTTAATAGATGAAAAGAAAAAAAAAAGATATAAAAAAGATGAAAAGATATGTACTACTTGGTACACATCAGTATCAGACAAATCACGCAACGAAGTTATTGTAAAATAAATCGGTCGTATTCAGAACCGTGTGTAGCGATATCTACAACACCACATGCGGACAACGCGTCATACTGACGTCACGCAAAATTCTGCATCTCGTAAGCAGAGTTTACCGCAGCAGAGTTTTTGTTTTAATTAGCATAGATACCTCTATTAATATGTAAAACGAGTTTTTTAAACTGGTCTTCATAAAAATTTCTTTCTGGTATTTTTAATTAGGTAATTGCTTCTGCACGCCATCAATTCTCTAATATATGAGTTTTGTTGAATGCTGATTGTGACAGAGCAGTCACAATTTTGTGTGTAGTGTAATATATTATGAATTTTATTACTAGGTATTCATTTCTCTAATAGGTAATTATTGCGTATAATGGGCCTTTTAAGTTAGAAGGCAGTTTATTCAAATGTAGTTAGGCGTTACTAATATTCCCTTACAATTAAGAAGAGATTTATATTGACAACTATGTAAATTGAATTATTTAATATTGAAAAGTGAATAGAAAATTTTAATTTCTTAATATTAGAATTAGCGGATACATGTGGGTACTTCTTGTTTTTGATTTCCAACGTTTGCTTTGAATTACTTACTTATTTAACATGCAAATTATATTGCCGCCGAAATCTAGTTCTAGGAGAAATGAGGGCATACAGCTGTAAGTTTTTACGAAGCGCGCTGAGAAGGCACTAAGATTGTTCACTTTGGGTTGACTTTGAATTCACTGACAATCTTTCAGAGCAATATGCTATTACATCTTTAAATGCAGTAGGTATTAGTTAGTTTACTAACATAGTTTTTAAGTAGTTTTACACTACTACTGTAATTCTTACTATATCAATTTTGTGTACTTATATGTGTGTGGTGTCCCAGCGAACTGAGTGTGAGAGAAGAGAGAGTGTATCTGTGTCTGCGTACACACTTGTGTACTATAATATCTCCTGAACCGACGCCAAAGGTAAGTCTCCTTTGAGATTGGCTGCCATGGCGTAATTACAGGCTGGAGGACAATAATTATTATTGGCACTTTTTAATAAAAATGTATGTGCGTATTATGAGATGCTTGATGCATGACAACTCTAAAAACTAGGATTTTTTTTTTATTGAGTTATTAAAACCCCTGAAAGATTGCCAATAGATTTAAATTCAGCCTTCAATGTAGGTATACCTTATGATATTGCCCACGTTCGCACGGACATAAAAATATCGCTGCGAGATATATTGCGCACCGAATTTTCTAAAAATCGCCGCGGGAAAATTGCGCACGTGCAAACCTAGGCTTAAACTTACCGTCAACTTTGGTATGGTGCGGCGAGGAGGGTGCAGACTCAACATCTGAATGTAGACTGTAAGAGTGTTCTGTCTTGATGGGGGCGGCTCCCAGCGCCGCGTCGGTCATCAGCCTGTCGTGTAGCACCACTCCCGACTTCGAATCCCTCTCGATCAGCCAGTCGGTCATCTCTGAGTCCTCTTCCAATACATCTTGCATCTCCTGGAAAGAATAATGGAAATTAGGTTTTGGAAATTTTAGCATCATCAGCGAGCAAGATTGGTATTTGTAATTTTTTTTGTATAATACGTCTGAAAATAAAAATCTGCTTTCTCTCTTAATTTTAATCACTTTCGCAAGATTTAGGAACTAGGTATACAGCCTCCGTGTTTGGACAAATCGCACACCGGAAGTTGTGCGTATTTAAGGACCAGCAATGAAACCTACACGCATCTTACGAGTTGTAGGTCGAAGGTTCGAACCCAGAGAGGCGCATTAAGGCTCCTAGAAACAGGCGCGACAGGCGATAAAATCGCGCGCGACACATAGGCACCGCAAGTAGCGCAACGAGTGGTGCCTTTGGGTCATTAGTGCTTTCAAAACTGTGATAATGAGGAAACCGGCATGTCCTAAAGCCAAAAATTCGAAGACACTGCCTGCTTGGGGAATTACTCTCACTCAATATTCTGACCGAAAGGAGGCCTGTGTTGGGACACAGGCCTCCTTTCGGTCACACAGCTGGGGCTGTGGGAGCTTTTTATGCTGATTTTGCTTATGTTAATGAAACTCTTCATCGGCTTACATAATTTTCATAAATCTTTTGTCAGACAGTTATTTTTTTTGTATGATATCCAGCTACCTACAACCGCTGCTCATTATTAAGTATGTTAGGTAAACGAGCCTCTTATATGTTTTTACTAGGAAAACAGATGCATCATTGCACTTAGTCGGTATTAATGATTGCTGTAAATCATGATAATGCACGAACATTACCTCATAGGTTTTTCAGACCACTCTACCAAGTTTTAATGTAGGTACCTAGTTGATGGGTATTAAGAACTTTTCTCCCGTATGTTAATTCCCAGAAGTGACTTAATTATATAGGTTTTTTTCAATCCTGTATGCTAAATGTCTTTGCAATAAACAGGCTTTTTTGTTCGACATATAGGTAATAATAGTTATTTATGATACTAGTGCGGTAAGTTGGTTTTTACAAACGAGTAGACGAATGTAAGCCCGAGACGAAGTCGAGGGCTTACCATAGTCACGAGTTTGTAAATACCAATTTCTGCACGTGTGTCATACAATGTTTTTCAAAACATTTGCGAGAAAACAGTACAGTATGCAATTAAACAAACTTTTTCATTTGACTATTTTTAATAGCAAATAAGAAACTAAACAGATAGGTCACTACTCTTGGAAATTAATAGTAAAATTTGAACAATTATTGAAATTCAGTGAAATTTGCTGCTTTGGTAGCTAACTGACTGACTGACATTATTAATTTCACACTTAGTATGTTGAACTCATATTATTATTTTGTTTATTTAACAGTGGGAAAGTCGCAACAATTTTTCTCATATGAAAATGGCGCAAATTTGCAAATGGCGCCACATGCACGTGGTGAAAATTAGAACTACATCTTTCGTCTCATTTACTCTTTAGTATTGAAGTGAGACAAAGTATTGAGCAAAAGCGCTTCCAAGGAGGTTCGATCAGTCAGGTTGTTTATTCTCATAATGTAAAACTCTTTGGTGGAATTCTTATATTTTTTTTATGGAAATTAAAAAAAAACCGTAAAGAAAACGCACGGTGCTATACAACGGAACGTGCGGTAAAATAGGTACTTAGGTGAGAGTACCTATTTTACCGCACGTTCCGTTGTATGGTGCGTAATTTTTAACTTTCGAACAATGTATACAGGCTTTGTAAATGCATTTTTCGAGCAAATGTGTTGAAAAAAACATTAATAAAATATTGAAATATAAAAACAAAATATTTTACCGTCATTTTGGATTCGCGAAACAGCCTGCATGAACTTGACAATAACAAGTCCTACTTATAATGTCTCATCATATCTGTCTTAACCTTCCGCTGTGCTATTTTGTAGAAACTTCCCTCATCTCTTAAAGCCTGACTATGATGTGCTCGCGGAAGAAGGAATGGAAGAAGATTTTGGCAGTATGTCTGAGGTATTGTGAGATGAGCTTATGGCTGCCGTGTAGTTTTATACTTTATATTATTTACTCAAACTTTATGCACAAGTAAAAAACATACCATACAAAGATGGACTTAATTCTTGAGGCAGTTAATTTATACGTTATTTAAATAAAGTATTCTAAATGTCTCAACAATAGTTAATAAACAGGTTTTCTTAGACATAAAATAGAAAAGATCAAAATATTTTTCCGCTATTTCAGATTCGCGACACAGCCATGAACTTGACAAGAAAAAAACACGTCCTTTAATGTCCCATTATTTGTCTTTTAACCTCCCACGGCGCCATTTTGTTTACCTATATACTGCTACATTGAAACATAAGTATGTAGGCAGCGAACCATCGTCGGTCAATAAACTACCAGACGTTACGCCATTTTCAAAATAAAAAAACATAATGTAAAGAACGGTATTCGCAACACCTTAGAGTTCATTATCGTTTGTGTTTTTGTTTTGTTTTTCTACTTGACTGAATTTACATAACATTATTATTGTTTAGTTATCTAGAATACCTAGCATCGAATTAATTTAATCAACAGCCAGTATTAGTTACTCGTACCAAGGGGCCCAAAATGGCCACTTTGGCAGAATCATAAAAGGATAACACTATGAATTGTAATAAGAAGACAGTCCGTGTTTTTCTTTTTTCGCTGCACTACGTAGGTAAGTATAATCAAAGAGATTGGTATTGGATTAGGATTGGATTGATTGGTATTTTAGCACAGACAAAAAAAAATAACTGAAAAATCCTTCACCATTGGGATTTGATACGATTAACTTAACAGTTAACTGTCAATTATGTTATCCTTTTATGATTCTGTCAAAGTGGCCTTTTTAGGCCCCCAGTTTCCCTGAGTACATAAGGAAAATGTAGGAAATACCGTACTGGATTTTCCGACGATTTATTCATGGAATGTTGTTCTTATAGTTTCACAGTGGGCAGAACAAATTATCGTCTTAGATTTTTTTATGTATATCCCCCAAAAGTGATATTTTGTTTTTGCTGTGAGTAAATATCCGCTTGTCACGAGTAGGCAGGTAATTGCTAGGGCAAATAAGATATCTGTTCTTAAACAAAATTTAAATGATTGTACAACAGTTGGTAGATTTAAGCTTAAATCGCATGGTTTATACCTACTTAAAGGTAATTTTTATAATCCGTGAAAAATGTTTTTTGTATTTTTTTCCCACAAAGTGTCACGGTTTATTTTTCCTAATAAACAAAAAAAAAACACTCTGTAGCTTCAAACAGAAAGTTGATTGGTTCGGTAGTATCAATCAATCTAAAAATAACGCAGATTGATTTGACTGGCGCACACTTTAATTGTGAGTAACGAACTACTGTGTCAGTCATATCCAGGAATTTAGTTTGGATTCATCTTAATAACCCATTTTTTGATAATACCTGGGTACCTAATTGTATTTCATAATATATCATCATCACGCCTTTATTCCCCGAAAAATCGAGCAGAGGTGTACCTATTCAGCGGGATTGTCCGAAAGGGTTACCGCTGGCCCGGAACATAAAGGGCTAAGGAAGGAACACGGGTGGGTTTTAGTCAGTAAGTCTGACACTCCCTTCCGCTCCATCCAGAGCGGGAGGGGTCATTTGTTGATTTCCTATCCTGAAAAAAAAAAAAGGTGTTCCCATAGTCCACCCATATTTCGCCAGTTTTGTTTAAGTCCCATGTAACAGGGGGCGAGCCCATTACCTTCATGCCTTCAACCGGGCACAAATTCAGATTCCGGGCTGCTACAGAGAAATTCCAGATCGAAAACTGGGTCTGGCTGTTTGTGAATTTAAATGTTTGTAAACGCACCCACGATACAGGAGTAATTCCTAATGTGAGGCAACGTTAAAAAAAAAAAAAAAGCGCGACATGGGCATCAAACCCATGCTCAGCGCCAAAAAGCACAAAAAGAAAAGAATTTGTAATCGTAGAGATAGATCTTTTTTAGACACGCAAATTCATATCGTTATTGAGTAATTTAGGATCGAGAACATCACTTTGCCTAAGAAAAGAGTTCAATGAATCTGCTGTTTCTTAAAATAATCATTATTATCATTTGATATAAATTGTGGCAATGAAATAGCGCTCTGTAGCTACAGGGTCAACGCCTAATAATTCGCAATCCAACTATTCTTAAGGTATTAGCAGACTAGATCATTCGTACAGAACGCCGAATGAGAAGTTGTGAATAGCCTTATCAAACGCTCATGTAATATGTTTTACTACTAAAGACGTGTGCATGTTTTACACAAATTAACATAACAGGACGTATACCTTTACATTTCGCCAATTATGTTTAAGTCCCATGTAACTGCAACTGCAACTGAGACATTTCAGATGGAACAAACCCAATAACACTATGCTACCCACTATATAACCCGAGAATCAAACCCAGGACCTCACGCTCAGCAGTAGCGCGTGCGACCACTAGACCAAGGAGGCAGTCAGCTTTTATACATTACTGTTACGTTAACTGCCAGCCAATCAAGTATATCACTAGTGGCTTCGGGCATTGTTTGTTTTGTCCAGTTTCACCCGCCATCTTCTTTGGATCCATTAGCCGATTGACATTAGAAGACTTCGAACTGTCTTATCCAATGTTGACTAGAGTTTGAATAAAACTTCCTCTACTGTCACACATATATTCAGACAGCGGACTGATATAATACATTCGCATGCACATCGAGGTTATCTAAATGGCCTCAACAATAAACCTTCTACTAAACCCGAAATACAACTGTCTAGCCAAAAACTAGTTCTATAAACCAGTCCACTTTCAAAGCCATCCCTATATTTTATTACAGCACTTCTTTGTCGGAACAAAACGCAATTGACGCAAAAATATTCGCAACGCGAAAACAGACCTTAGTTCTCGGTACGTTCGTCAGAAACCCAAAGCGCAATTGATGCTAAAAATATAAAATGTTGTTGATACCCGAAAATAGTTTCGAGCTAAAATATTCGTAACGCGAAAACAGATCTTGGTTCTCGGTTCGTTCTAATCAATGTGCACCTTAATATCGTGTCCCTCACCTTGGCAGTGAGTGTAAATAGGCACCGTACAAATAGAGGAGGCAAATGAACGGCCATGGAGCCGAACACGGTCAGCGACCTCTGCCGGACGCCTTCCGACTGCTTGATGAGCTTCCGACATTACGTACCACGAAAGACGCAAAAGAAAGGCATATTTTAAGTACCTGTGTGTACTTTATACGTCGGTATCAAACGTCTGAATTCATGGAGCGATTAAAAAAAATGCGTAGGTATCTAATAAAAAAAAGAAGCGTATCCAAATACCTGACAGACGCGTCTGTGAATGTTGATACGTTTATTTCACACTCATTTGTTTCGAGTTTTCCGAAAATAACGTCTTATTTGCATTTCCTTTATTACAAACAAGCTAAAAATGTTTATGCAATTTTTCATAAATTAGCTCTCGAAATCTCAGGGGTATTGAACCTAGTGATATAGTAGTGCTCTTGGGAAAAACCGAATAGTTGTTCGTGATGAACATTTTAATTCGGGTCGGAATGTGGGTTCTTTACACCTGATGTGATTGACTCATAAGAATTTATTGGGAATGAAAATTATGCGTAGCTTATGGAAGCGTGTCTAAAATAAGATCTTTTAGATTCGATTGACCACAAACTGTTTCTTTAAACATAACATAACAATAACATGACGCCCGCAATCCCCGAAGTGTCAGGCAGAGTGAACGTATAGTAGACACACCCACATTTTTTCAAGTCCCATGTTAGGGGTGGGGGGGGGGGGCTATTGCCGTCAACCGAGCACAAATAACACTTCGCCCGCCATGACTGGGCATCGAACCCAGGACCTCAGCAGTAGCGTTTGCGAAAACGAATCCAATGAAGTCACATGTGATTTTTTTTTTGCTTATGTATAGATTTTATTGTATTTGTTGATAATTATATTGCCGTGGCTAGCTGACATTATGGCAAATAATTAAATATAATGTTCTGTGTCCTGTAATGTTAATTACTTTGCATACCTAGTATTGTATACAATCAAGTATTTTCTAACTGAACAAACAGCTGTGCTGCTGGGGAGTTTGTTGCGCCACTTCTTCTCCCCAGCGAAAGCACTAGGAAGTGGTGAAGGGCGGGGGCGTTTTGGGGGAATGTCTCTTGTAATTTTGACGTTCGAAAAGTGCTGATTCTCAGTGTAGTCTGAATAAATTACTGTTGATTTTGATGTCGTGCTTTAATGTGAAAGAATGTTCTTTTAAGAACAAAGGTTTGTAAACATGATGAAAATAATGAATTAAAATTATTTATGCATTCAAACAAACACAATTTTACTGTTGCCTAGCAATTATTTTGAAAGTGGCATTCATATTTATGAGATTTGATTTTTCAATTCAATTCCTTTCTTTATGCAAATGTCGATATGTCACATAGGTTTATTTTTAGTAGAATGTTGATTGCCAATGATTTTATATAGGTAGCTTAATAGGTCGTCGTGTGTACCTAATTTGGTACCGTTCAGCATCAATTTTTATTAACTTTTTATCACAATAAGAAGATAATTGACTCTATGACAATTGTCTTATTATAGCTTAGATGATAACTCGACGCTAATTAAATTTCCACTGGACTCGCGTGGACAAAACACACGACCGAACAATGTACGTGAATGTGTGTGTACACACTCATGTACATAATTGATAATAATTAGGGATAAATAATTTTTGTTTTTGCGAAATAGATGCGATAAATGTGTACTAGATAAGTACGATACATGCAAAATTTTCTAATTAGTGCGCAATGTTGTGTTTTCAATACTTTGTTACGTTAGAAGAAAAACATTTGTAAACGCAACAATCCCGGGACGTAGGTAACTAACTAAAAAGCCCAGTCAACAGTGTAGACGCTGAAAGATATTTTAGTATGTAGATAGGTACTAAAATATTGTCATAAATGACAGAAGGAAAAAACTTTTCAGGAAAACATATAGAAACAACCACAGTATTAGCTGTTAACTATTTTTTTTCAATAGATAGTTAGTTCTTGTAAATAAAATAAATAGGTGATTTTAAATTTTGATTCTTGTTTGACGAATATTTGCGAAATTTGCATTTTGAGTTTATATTTATGAGTAATTTCGATTAATTTTTATATGCGAAATATACGTAACCCTTAATAATTAATAGAACATAACATGCCATGCCATGAAGGGTTAGGCACAGGCACAGGTGTACCTATAGTATACTCACAGTTGGCCAGTTATGTATAAAGGCTTCTTCAAACAGGGGCGACACGCGATATAATCGCGCGCGACACAAAGGCACCGCTCATTGCGCAACTTGCGGTGCCTTTGTCGCGCACGATATTATCGCGTGTCGCGCCTGTTTGAGTATCAAAGGACCATTTCACTTCTTTCTTAGCAAGTTTTTAGTAAGTTTTTAAACTTAAAACGTACTTTACTGGAATCGAAAAAGTTTTACTTTCATCGAATGTCACAAATATCTAGGTACATTGTGACGTTAGCACGATGGAAAGTCGAAAAAATTGTCGATGAAATTTTCTTTTTGAAGTGACAACTTCTTTAGGCTCAAAGTGAGTCATCACGCTCGGGTCGGTGACGCTCAATTGGGTACCTATAGGTACTCATCTCCAGTTGGTCGGTGACGCTGAATCGGACTTATTCAGCTCCAGTCGTCATCAGTAATTGGCAACAAACGTTTACTCTCTAAGGAGTGCATCGTTTCAAGAATCACGTTTTATTATTAAGACGTAATTAAGTATATATTTTAAAATTAAGAAAACCAAACCCTCTTTTTCATCCTGTTTTTATTATTTTACTGTTTGGAAGGTCACGAGAAAGTTACATTTTTTAGCTTTAGGTACTTTTCCATTTTTTGTAAGTGAAAGATTTATCTACGAGTATTATGTCATGTATAGGTACGTGTTGTAACCTAAACAACCTCTTTACTTTTACGCGTCTGTTTCGAGTCAAACTAAGGCACATGCGGGAGATGCCCCAAGGGAAATAAAAAATAAATAAGGGCAAACCACAAGGCCTACAAAGTTTTGGAAACTGTAACGACTTGGGGTTGTTTTTATGTCTAATAGGTAATAATCGGAAACCAACTTTAAGTGAAACCATAGTTGATATAAATTTTCCCCTAAAATTGCGAAAAATCAAACATTTTGATAACAATGAAATCAGTTCTGAAGTTTTAGTAAGTTCCATGGTAACAAGGTTTCCGTTACTTGTTACTTGATGGCGTTAGTTGGTAGGTAATTAACTCACGCCGTGTTTTGTGCCTCGAAATTTTCCCAGAAAAGGCTAGACATGGTACGTCTACGTCATTATGATGTCATTGACTGCCCTGTGCGACTCCATGACTTGCGTCAAAAAGGTTCGCGTGTAGTATTGGGCCACAGATTTTTTTGTACAATTCAAAATTATTGCGAATAATATGAATTAATTGCTCTGAATTACAAATGTGAAATTAAGTCAAAGAGAGAATTTTTCATTAAATACAATATGAACATGGTAGTGATTTGATGAAGATTAATTAACAAAAATACGAAAAGTGGAAAAAAAGTAGGTACCTAACTATTTAGTTACTTATTTCCACTTTTCGTATTTTTAAAAAAAGATGAAAAAATTCTATTTAGATTTTTTTTTAACTTTTTTTCCATTCATATTTAGTAAGACACTTACAAATACAGACATGTTCATTCTACCGAATATTTCAGTGATGTTTATCTCACAGTCTAGACGAAACCTTAATAGTTGTTAAGCACTAGTCTGTTTATACCTAGATAACAGAGCTAAGCCGTCTGTCATTTAGAGCTATTCAGATATATTCACACAGCTCGAAACTAGTCACTCATTATTTCACGAAAGGTTAAAAGAAATAAAAAATATAATTACACGTTTAGTACCGTCAGGATTCACGATTACTATTGGGTAAGAGTCGTGACTAAGTCATTCAATAGTTTGGCAACCTCTAGCCGATAATTGTGTGTTTTATATAATTGAGAGCTGAAAGAATTTGCTAAGTAACGCCTGAAAATATTCTGAGGAAGTCATTAAAAACGGGTAAACGTCTACTTCTGAACCAAGGGTCTTCTTAACAGATTCTCAGAAGAACATGATACCGTAACATGGTACTTAACACTTTTATGAAGCAAGAGAGAAGAAAGGAAGGTTCAAATTCCAAACGAACCGAATTCGCGTTTAGGTTCCTTCAAACAGGCGCGACACGACACGCGACACAAAGGCACCGCAAGTCGCGCAACGAGCGGTGCCTTTGTGTCGCGCGCGATTATATCGCGTGTCGCGCCTGTTTGTAGGAGGCTTTTGTCTGCTACAGAAAAAGTTTTCCCTTGCCCGAACAGAACCCTATATGCATAACACATTCATCAATCACGATCTGAATAATTTTGAAAGATATTGATAATCCATTGCTTTAGATGTTAAAAAACATTGTCTGCTCAGCAACGTAAATTACACAATGAATGTTGTTGACGATACGAATTGTTCCTGAAACGTTCCTAGGGTCCGAATTACAGTTCCATTAGCATTCCAAGGTTTTGATTCAACTAACCGATCAATTAAACACAGTGATATTTTTTTAAAACAAATCTGTAACTTTTAAACCATGAACTTTACAAACTGATTTTGTTTTTAATATAAATGACCAACACATTTAAGTTTTAATAGCAAGGCTATAAGCTAGATGCGGCTTAGTAATCAATATTTCTGAATTTATAAACTAACTCATCAAGTACGCAAATTATTTACCAAAGTTTTTCAGCAATTTTAAAATCAATCGTTCTTATAATCTTTTCTAGTCACAACAACTTAAAAATACGTCAATTTTCCTGTTCCTATTTCAAAATATAGAACTTGCAATTTCAAATTACTCATCAAAAGATATCAACATCAAGTGGATACCGTGTTATCAACGTAAACACAATTCTATTACACTATTTAAGGCTCCTACAAACTGGCGCGACACGCGATATAATCGCACGCGCCACAAAGACACCGCCGCGCTCGTTGCGCGGCTTGCGGTGCCTTTGTGTCGTGTGTCGTGTCGCGCCTGTTTGAAGGGGCCTTTATTGTTTATCCATATACGTAATTATCTTTCTTGACACAACCATGATTACGACACTACTATAAATAAACTTGACTTATTTTTTTCGTTGTTTGACTCGAACAAATAAACGCTTTGCTCTTGTATTCGAAAACAGGATTAAAACTGTTTAATCACTCCAGACTTCAAACAGGTAATGTTTCAGTTTAAGGGAGATGATCTATGGTAGCCCGCAAAATTCAAATTTAATTAAGTTTTTTGCAATTCTCAGGTCAGTTTTATGATGATTAAAATATGATTCGTCAGCGTAGCAAATATGGCTTTACATAATTATAATCATCAGAATCAGCAATACAACTCCATAAGTTAGAATTGGCCCCAAATGCCATGATTTCAACGTACAACCTGATGCCTGCAATTGGTTAAAAAAGTAAAAAAAATTAATTTTGCGGGGTACTCTGACGCTTTCGCCTTAAGGCTCCTTCAAATGGGCGCGACACGCGATATAATCGCGCGCGACACAAAGGCACCGCAAGTCGCGCAACGAGCGGTGCCTATGTGTCGCGCGAGATTCGCGTCGCGCGTCGTGCCTTATTTGCCTTTAAGACCCATATCCAACACTTGGTTCTTTTTTCGATCATGTTGTCTTATATCTAACATCAGGCAAGGGAATGATTATGATGAAGAAATTAATACTCTTACCTAATTATTTTTGCAACCAACTTTACAAAGTTATGTTTGAAAAAAACTCTAACAAAGTAGAGTTCGTAGAAGGACATAAATCAAATGGCTTATCAAGTCTTTTAACATACGGCATGGAAATATAGAAATGAAGGAATTCACAAGATTGTCGGTGCATTAATCTTGATTGCGAAAGTACTTACCTACATTTATGACTGTATTAATATGTACCTACTTACCTACATACATCTATTATTATGTAGGTAGGTACGCTACACAGTATCTTGCATTCCTTACAGACTAAGTAGAACTAGCAGCGGTATCTGGCTCTGAACCTGAACCATGATGCAGTATACTAACGGAGATGGAAAATACTGAGAGCTATATAGCAATGATTTCTAGATGCACCAAGATGAATTTGATGGTGATGTATCTAAACATCTGTTTGTTGAATTGGGTGAAGTCCAATAAACATATAATTTTGGATATAGTACAGACGAAAACAGTAGTGAACGTCTGGGATACAACTTGAAACAATTTAATGAGCCCACGATCGGTGCTACTTCAGTTACTTACGTATCGTCTTGACAACCAATGGCAGTTGCGTCATTGACAGTTGAGACAACCAAACGTGAGCTTTTCAAGATGGTGACAAAGACAATACAACCGTGAATGTAGTAGTAACCCTCAATAATGTATATTTTATTTCAAAAGTGGTAATATTCAACTGCCTACAAATTTTTAAGTTCTGTACTGCAAATCTATCAGCCAATTCCAATCTCAATTTCAAACAAAACAATAGCCTGATTTCGTCAACTAATCGAAGTTATTAATAGACCGGTTACACACATTTGCACACACACATACACACACGCGCTGTCAAATGTGCATAGTGATGCAACTGGCCCAGTAAACCGGTTCGCGTACCAATTCTCAAAGTTGGCCGGTTGCGTAATCGTAAAATATCACATACGACACTAGCAGCCTCAGAGTCAGCACAATACTATAACCTTTAGATTGATCTAGATTTAAACCAGTCTATCACGCACTAATTGAGAATATTGAAGTAATTAAACGATAAAGAAAACTAGGTGATGTCATACTTGAATTAGCAATTTGTTAAACTCGCTTTGGAAGGCGTAGTTGGCTAGATAGTCAATGATAATACCTATATTACATCGCGGAACCGGACCCAAGAACCAAGACCTGACTTATAAGATAAGTAATCACTGTATAAGGTTTTCTAATTCCGTCAGATATCCGTTATATAAAGAACCCGATACAATAATTGAACTTGATTACATTTTACAGAGCACAGGACATATTTGGTACATTAATTTTGAGCATGTTCGATTTCTGCAAACGGAAGCAGGAAAGCATCAGAGCAGTGCAAGAGTTTTAAATAAAATAATCAAGTATACTTATTGTTAAATTGAAAAGGCAGTAATACTACAAATTACTATCAATTTATTACCACCTTTAAGCACCTGACAAAATACATATGTACTGTTACTCGAAAGCCGTAACATTATCAAAACAATTTATCATCTTACTCATTGTGAACAGTTGCGTGAGAGCTTCAACGAAAACAATTGACAGACTATCCCCATCTCTCTCTAATATTTCACTTAATTCCCACGTGTGAAAGGAACAATCGTTTATGATAGTAAAACGCTAGCCTCAAATTAAACACATTAATCAATTAGAGACAGTCCCAACTACATTTCTTATATTGTATTGTTCTTCGACCAATTAAATTTAATTTTTTTCGCTTGAACCTATGAGAAACAGAGGAGGTAAACTGGTACTTAATAGATTTTACTTACGAAGCCATAAAGTCACTATTGTAATCTTATAGAACAAACTACAATTAAATGACTATAAAGTCACGGAAACGATGATAAACCAAAACTTACTACGAATAAATAATCCACCTGCCAGCATTTACCAAGTTAGCAACACTATTACGCTATGTAAATTCTGATAAATGAAATCATGTCGACTATTATTACTTACGACCAAGATAATGTTACGGACATTTAAGATCCTGTTCTCCAAAATATTATATTATCCAAATTATGCACTAAAGCATAAAATTCTGCCTCCCATAATGCAATGCATAAATAAGACAACTTAATAGTATTTGCATGCGAATATTGAAAACGTTTCGACCGCTTCATTATATTGACATTTATGTTCCTTGTATCCAAGCAAATTTTAAGGTCGTCAAGTATTTTATATGTCCAGTATAAATTGGGTAAATTATCTCTAGGTATAATTGTGAATTTACAGGCGCTATCTATTTGCAAGGACCACTGGATCTTTTCACAATAATATTCTTTTAAATATTTTTTTTTAATTTCCAAAAGTTCTTTTGACTTTTACATTATTCTGCCTTTTTTTGGTAAGGAATGTTAATTTCTGTATGAAATGATTACGATCTTTTTGTATTTTGGGGAGTGGAATTTTAATCGACTTATCATAAGAACACACACGGGTGGTGTAAGTAATTCGGCTTTTGTTTATTCTTTTTGTAGTGCAAAATAAATGAAAGTTACAAAGGCAGTAAAACTTCAAATAGTTTATAATGCATTCAAACGAGACTTCTGCAGTTGGTAGTTACCCATTCCTACTTCCCTAACAAAGGACAAAGAACACGGAACACTTTCCCAGTACACTAAACTGCTCAGTATATTTTAGCCGGCATTAAATTTGTTTGTTCAACAGGATGTGGAGCAACTTTATAGGTAAGACAAGAATTTGGAGCATGCAGTGTAGTGGGCCGTAAACGGCCCGTCGTGCATGCCAGTGCATGCTATTGCTAACCTCACCATCCTGATGCTAAAGGACGGCGTAGCTTTCAAACGAGCCACGAGACGTGAGAAACACTTGAATGCAGCTATTTTCTAAATAAGCGATGGAAGATGGAATCAAATAATTCATTCGTATTTCACTTTAGGTCGTGATCTATTAGGAGCGCTGTCGTACTAATGTTATAATGAGGAGAGTTTTGCTTGTTATGGACTAAGTAACTCCATAAATATTTATTTTAATTCTCCATAACATATTGGCTGTCTTAATATAGATTTAGAATTTTTTAATATATCATCATATTTGGAACTTGGGTCCCAAATATGATGATATATTAAACGGCATTGACGGTGTCCTTTAGAGCATTGGTGCTCTAAGGGACACCGTCAATGTCTCACCCCTTAATTATGAACATAGTACTCGTACGTTCTAATTTACACTTAAAATATGCCAAACATTCATCTTACTCCAGTACCCCCTTTAGCCTTACTTTGAAATATAACACGTTCACGAGTTCCACCCTATCGAATATCAAAACGAAGCGGCACATGTCTATGATGAAATATGTGAATATATAACACAAAGTTATATAAATGGTCCAAATAGCAATGACATCACGACTATATCGTGTGTAAAATAGAAACTGCACATGAAATAAAAATGGATGCAATTTTTAAATTTAAGATCGAAGCAAAACCTAAAGTTACGGCAAAATTTATCAAGAAACCATAAAACAAGTCCTTTCCCCCACTTCTGATCTAAAAACCAGGTTGGTCCAGATCACGTTGCTCAGAAAACAGGCTACACACACGCTATTTGGTATCAAGTGAATGTCTCATGAAATATCAACCGGTGCAAGGAATGGGAGCATTTTTTGTAACATCTACTTTCACCAGCCGATAGTGGATTCGCATCCGGTTCACGCTGTACCGTTGTCGGATTGGCCATTATCGCGATCGAGCAGTGCATTTTGACTTGCTCTTGTTAACTTGGTAATTTGAAGTTGTTTAATGACATCGCTATTTGTCTGATGTTGTGTATTCAATAATGTTGTTTTCTGCCCTTTTAAAGTCTTCTTAGAAATGTTTGTTTATCTCTTTACAGATTGTAATGTTATGCTTTTAGAAAATGTAATTTTTTTTTAAATCTGGGTCATTATTGAAGGCAGCATTAACAGGGTAAAAAGTAAAAAAATAAAGTGGAAAAAAAATTACAAGAAAGCCTTAAAGAATACAAGTTAGACAATGATGGATTGTTTGAAGCTTGCTGAAACAAAATAAAGGGTTTAAGTAACGACAATGATTTATGAAATATTTAAAGTATTTAAAACCTGTTTCTTGTTATCTCATCCAGTAAGATTATTTCAATAGCTTTTACTCAGATGAATCGATTTATATAATATCATTTCATTATTGCCAACCCACTCAGGCGCTTTATTTTGTGTAAGTAAATAATTTCATCACAACTGCTCTCAAAACGGTGAAGGAAAATATCGTGAGAATGTCCTAGAACGGCATGTCCTAGAACTAAAAATTCGAAGACATATATCATCTACCAATCCGCACTGGGCACGTGGTCGATTACGGCCCACTCCCTCTCGCAGAGAAGAGACCTGCATTGGCAGGTTACATTGCAGTCCTAAGCTACGAATGATCTAATATGCAATGTACATCATAGTTCTCAACACTTTATGTATGTGTAAGAACCAACTAGATTTTTATAGCTCATTCTACGGAGCAGTATTCATAGTTCTTGTTAGCTTAATTAAACATCTGTTGTTGCAATCGTGGGACTCTGAGATTGGTGCGAAATAGGTCGCAGAGTCATCGCATGAGAATTCTGGTCTTTTGGTACAACAATATAACGATGCGGTCTGTAAGCAAGTAATTAAAGTATTAGATTGTGTACGATTGTGTTTTCGGTTCGATGGGCGGGGTTCTAATGGAGCCATAGAATATGTTAACATCCAAATAGTTTTCAGAGTCCAAAATTCTGAGTTCAATAAAATAGTGTTATTCAATGTGGTCAAAGACTTTGAATGTGGCCCATTAGAATTTTCCAGAAGTTTATAACTTAAGAATTTCAGAGCCGTGTTGTTTTCGATTCATACATACAAACACACATATATAAACTCAAGCTTTCTTCCCATGGGGGTAACCAGAAACTACAGAACGCCACCTGCCAAGATCCTGACATACTCCTTGTTCATACATCTGCGGGGTAATTGCGTCACACACTATCAGTAACAATGGGTTTCATTTTGACAGTTCAACAACATTCATTGCATTATTTACGTTGTTGAGCAGACATTTTTCGAACATTACGAAGCAATGGATTAGCAATATACTTCAAAATGATTCAGATTGAGATTTATAGTGCGTTACGCAACTAGAGTGCTGGTCATATATGACCGGTTGCGAGTACTACGCACCTGACCTTTTTGAAGAACATATCATTTTTGATTAATTGTATCATTATTTCTCACTTCATGAACTCAAGTATCTATATACAGTATGTTAACTAACAGAGGGCGTTCCCGTTAACCCGCAATAGTATAGCATCCATACATGCTAAAAAAAATATTACCATTCGAAAATAAAATGTTTTTATTTTTTTTTATATTAAAATATTCACTAAAAATCGTAAATTGATAGGTACTCTATTTATTTAATTAATTCTAATTTATTTAATTAAATAAATTCCGACATTGCTGTCCTTCAAGTACGCGTGTACAGAGTGTTTCTTTAACGTATCAATTTACGATTTTTAGTGAATATTTTAATATAAAAAAAATTAAAAACATTTTATTTTCGAATGGTAATATTTTTTTAGCATGTATGGATGCTATACTATTGCGGGTTAACGGGAACGCCCTCTGTTAGTTAACATACTGTATATACTGGATCATCAATATAATTATTGTGATATCCTTATTCGTATAGTACTATATACAAAAAGGCTATATAAACTATCTATTCAGTCTTTCTGTTTAGCTAATGAAGACGGTACTGAAACAAATGAAGCCTATCTAAGTATCCACATAGCAACTCTATACCTATAATACAAATAGGTAGGTAGATACATCTATAACTCGTCTAGACAATAGATGGAAGATAATTGCTTTAACACCACACAATTTCAACACAACCCCGTCTCTGCGTGTAACTCACACGGCCGATCGTTCTACATTAGTTTCTTTATCAATACAAGTATTGATATCGAGTCAATATTCTCAGCAATGGTTTAGGTATGTGTAATTTTTCCCATCTTTTCTCAAGTTCGATATTGAGGGAGCGACGCCAATCCATGCTAATGCCGTCGGCGGATGCTGAAAGTGCTTGTAAATAACATGTTTGATCGATATCACTGATGTCTCATGAATTTTAATGGAAATATCTATTTAGTGGGTCTAATGTTTACGGTCGAATATGGTAGGCGCGTTTAAATAATAAAAATCGTCTACATAATAAAGAACCATCTATCTTTATCTATTATTTGAGTTATTACTTATGACATTATTTGTTTTGGTTGTGACGATTAAGTAATAAAAGAAGTTATTTGATTGGACCGTTGTATTTAAAACCAGTTGTGCAAATCAAAGGAAATATAAACTTATAAATATTTCACTAGATTAGTCTAGTAAGATAGTTGTTATGAACCGCTTTCGTATAACTATATTACGGTATATAGCTATATCCCTAGGGATATAACTATGTCACGGCTTTAACCATCTTACTGCGACATGTACATTATATAACTACTACCTAATTACAAACCCACGGTTAATCCACAAGTGCAATAGCATAGTTTCTCATTCATTTCTGCAGTAGGTAAGATAAGAAAACTTTATTATACAAAAGTTTTCTTTAATCTCCCAAGTTCATTCTAATAGAAAAAGTTGTAAATACAATTTCAACTTATTATTGTACTTGTAGGCGTACACTTGACACCTATCACTTCCTAGGCTTTATAATTTCTCCTAGCACCATTGACATTTATTTTAAGAATCGAACTCGAAAGGAATTTACGATAAATTGTATTACGCACGTACCCACGCTTGGATTAAGTCCCGAATGAACTTCCCTAAAAAACTAGGCGTTGATTACGTCATAAGCTGCGTACCATAAAATTTGTCTAGACAGCCTATGACGTCAGATCGCCCTCAGTGACTGCGTTAACAGTTGCTGCTCCATCTAACATGTTATCAACTACCCACGGTCTGACGTGTGCTGTTCTACATTTTGTATCAGATTGGAAAATAGGACACGCGATACTGTATTTTAGGTTCATTTTAAATTTTAATTGTGTTGATAGGTTTTAATTTTGATAATCTAAGTTGATATATAATATATAAGTTGATATATAATATATATGGCTTTTTTTCAGCCCAAGGACTGATTGTATTACAGTTGCATTTTTACCAACTTCAAAAAAAGGAGGTTATCAATTCGACACGTAGGTATGTATGTAATATTATTGGAACTGCATTAAATTCACATATTATCACAATCTATTAGGGCTTCCAAACAAATATACAACATTTTATAAATGTATGTAAGTAGAGGTAACCTATGTATGTTTGTCCACGCATTTCTCCGCAACTATTAAGGCTCCTTCAAACAGGCGCGACACGACACGCGACACAAAGGCACCGCAAGTCGCGCAACGAGCGGTGCCTTTGTGTCGCGCGCGATTCGCGTCGCGCGTCGCGCCTGTTTGCAGGAGCCTTTACTCGGATCGTGATCATTTTTTTTTTTATTAGCTTACAATTAGTCCAACTTAGGGAACAGTGCAAGTTTCATCAAAATCGATTTAGTAATTTTCAAGATATGGACTTATACGTGTAAATGTGACGGCCTGGCTTATTGATACGAGCTACGGGCGTAGTGTCAAAGGGAAAACATCTCAAAACCTTGGTCAAATTCTAGTGCAATATTTACAACAAAACTATTACCTACTTATTACAAAAAAAAAATATTCAAGTGTTTACTTAAAACTAAAAATTACGAAATAAAAAAAGAAATTAACTCAAAATTATGAACTTTAATTTCGAAAGTCGGTGGCAAATACTAAAACTAAAATACAGATCCCAAGACACCGACTTCCGAAATTAAAGTTATTTGATAATTTTGAGTTAATTTCCTTATGAAGACGATTTATTTTTTTAAATTTCTTTTTTATGAATGATTATTGAAAGTTTGAATTATCAATAGAGAAAACATTAAAACAAATTAATAAGTTGGTATCAATGAATCAATCAAATCAGCCTATAACGTTCCCACTGCTGGGACCAAGACCTCCTCACTTCGAGAGGGAATGGGCTATAATGTACTGCGGGACCAGTATGGGTTGGCAATGTTGGCATAGATTATTTGTATATTTGCAATGTAAAGATGCTGAATGACCATTGATACTATGCTTACTTAAATAATATAGAATCCAGTTATGCTTTCGCTTCGAACTGTAAGTTTAATAATTTGTCATACGGTATATAATGTATAATATGTTTTATAAAGGTCTAAGTTGTCAATTTTGTATAAAGAACTTTACGACAGTCGCAATAAGGTTTGAAACACATATTATATATAAATTCAAGTTTTCCTTAGGTGATACTTGTCTCACCATAAAATCACTTACACTCCTAACTCTCCTATCTGCTATTTATTCGAGGAATTCTATTTTAGGCTTCCATAATACACGTGTGCACGAGAAAGGCTTAAATCAAAGAGATAAAAGGATTAGAAAGGCACTCTCGGTTTCAATTCCACGTTTCATTGAAAAATAACTAAGTTTTTGCGTCCCCATCCAATTTTCCAGTTCCGTGGCCACAGTTATCCGATACAGACGACCGCGGCCACAGTTACGAGCTTATATAGCTTTGTACAGTGGTCTTTCCTGGTGATACGTTTGAATTTTTATTACATTCATTAGGTACTAAACTAACTACTACGAGACACTTAGCAGTTTAGGTTATATTGAAATTAATTATACCTAAGCTAATAGGCCAGATTGTAATGTAAATGCGAAGTATCAACAATTGTGATAACTTAAAAAGAAAAAAAAAAATGATTACGACTTTTTCGACAACAGGTGCTTTATGTTAAGGTACAGACGCCAGCACATCAAGCTACCCGAAACTGTCAAATCTTCCCAATCAACTTTGAACCTTATGCTTTAGCGATAGAGTTGAAAATCTATTGAAGAAATTTGACAGATTGTAGTAGCTTGATGTGCTGGCGTCTGTACCAGGCGGGGTAATTGCGTAGCACGCTAACAGTAGCAATGGCTTTCATTTTGAGAGTTCATCAACATTAATTGCGTTATTTACGTTGTTGAGCAGACAAATTTTTCGAACATATAAAGAAATGGATTAGCAATATACAGTGGATTTCATTTATTACGACCTTGGTTGTAGCGACCATTTACCTATATAGCGACGTTAAATCTAAGTCCCTTGAATTTAAAGCATACTTTAGTACAAAATTCATGTGGCTATAGCGACTTTGGATTAAACGCCGAGTTCGGGCGTAGCGACTGTTTTTAATGAATCATTTGTAACTAATTCCTAGAAATCCCATGCAGATATTGCGACCGGAGTCGGCCGCCAAAGACACAAAGATTAAATTTCTTTCTTTCACCAACAGTTCTTATCTTTTGTTTACATCCACACAGATGGTCAGCAAGTGTGGAGACCTTTACCTTTTGTTTATAGATATCAGCTTAAAGTAGGTAGGAAAGCCTGTACGTTTCGGAGTTAAATTTATGGTTCAGTTACAAAGTGATATTCTAGTAGCAACTGGGTTTAGTAAACTTTTGAATAAGTATGGCTGCTAGACGCACATTCACTGTTAAAGAAAAGGCGGAAATAATTTCAAAATTGAAAAACGGTGAAAAATAATGCTGATTTGTGCAAAGAATACAAAGTTTCCCATTCAACGTGTCTGTATCTCTTTACCTTTGCCTGTAACGACTTCTGGATATAACGACGAAAATAGAGTGGTCCCTTCATCGTCGTTATACCCGAAATCCACTGTACTTTAAAATCATTCAGATTTGTGATTGATCGTGTTACGCACATAATTACGGACGATTTCGATTACTTTTTTCGAATTTTGAATAACGTCAAGGATTATTTAGTAAGTTTAATTTTATAGATTGGCAGAAGGTAGTGAAAAAGAAGCATTCCCAAGAAAAACGGGTGTGTGACTAAAAACTGATTTCAACGGTGATACATGCATAAAAATCTACACTAGTCTATATGGTCCCTTATAATACATAGTTATGGACTGACAGTAACAAGTTGCGGGGCGTACTATTATTCTGACGTCACCTACTAACGCGAACACAAGTGTTTACCTACATACAGAATAACAAAACAGACAGGTGCATTAATTTTTAGGATTCCGTACCCAAAGGGTAAAAACGGGACCCTATTACTAAGACTCCACTGTCCGTCTGTCTGTCACCACGCTGTATCTCATGAACCGTGATACTAGGCAGTTGAAATTTTCACAGACGATGTATTTCTGTTGCCGCTATAACAACAAAAACTAAAAGCAGAATAAAATAAATATTTAAGGGGGGCTCCCGTACAATAAACGTGTTTTTTTCGGCGTTTTTGCCTTGTGGTACGGAATCCTTCGTGTGCGAGTCCGACTCGCACTTGGCCTGTTTTATTGTGTACGTCTCACACATTGCAATACTTTAGAAAAGGTTCTAATCAATTAATGCTGGTATGAGATAACCGCTGCCATTTTCAATAAACTAAAAAAAAAACATATTTCAAATTCGAACGGAAACTTTTCCTCTTTAAAAATTATTCATTGACTGGCCATAAATATTTACCAAGTTATTATTTTTATAATAACAGTGTTGGTGCCGGCGTCGTCGGGGGCGGGCCGTGACGTCACGGGCTGCGAGCCAGCGTGGCCAATATCGTCACAGTTCGCGCCATCCCACGCTCTCCCACGCACTGTCATTGTCGGTCCATTTTTCTCAATTTCCCGCATATCTTACCCCGCCTGCGCCCTTAGATAACGCCTGTAACTTGTAAATTGGATTTTCATACTATTTATAGTCATTTGTTGGTTAAGAAGGCTTTAAAAGCTTTTTATAGAACATTCATCTTTTCTTATACGAGGGGTGTTAAACTGTTAAGGAATTATACCGAGTAAAGGAATAATTATAAATCATGTTACGTAAAACTGAAACTTCAAGCTTTTAAATGAAGAATTAACATATTATATACTTTTGACGTGACAACGTCTAATAAATCGATGAAGCTTGACACATGACTCATGTAGCGTTACCTCGCGGCCTTGCTCTGTAGCGTTGTAGCGTTCCATGGCGGCTTGAAGTGCAAGCGAGAGCGCGGAACGAGCGATGAGAGACAGATGATGTCGAACGCTGCCGAATCGGCCTCCGCGTAAGCTATCGTCCCGTAAACCGACTTTACAGACAACCGATTTTTTTTTAATAACGGTAATCCTGACAAAAGTCAAGGATGTTGTAAGTAGTATTTTCTTCACGTCGGGGTCAGTCGGGGTCACCAGTATCGAGGTATGGGGAACAGGGTGTAAAGTTCACTCAAATTCCATAGAGAAGGGAGGATCCTCCGACCAGACGGGTGTTGTGTCTGGCGGGCAACTGCCCGATGATACATGTCGGGCCGTTCATTATATGCTGGTTGCGCGGTAAACTCTGCTTGCGCGATGCAGGATTTTGCGTGACGTCAGTATGACGCGTTGTTCGCATGTGGCGTTGTAAATACCGCTACATCTTCTTTAGCCCCAAAAGGAACAGTGGACGTGTTCGAAAAAGATATGTTTTTGTGAAGAGTCTATAACTGCCTATAAACTTTTATTCTGAATGCTACATAAGGTTTGACGTTCGAAAATTACTTATAAATGAGGAGTGTCTTTTCAAAGGGAGATATTTACTCCATAACAAAAATTTTGATAAATGAAATAATGTCTAATAATTAATTCTTCTTAGATATTTTTTTCAATATTTTTTCAGTAAAATATTGACGAAATGTTATTCACTCGAATGGCGATTTTTGTTTTTATTTTAAGTTAAATTGTAATTAAATTTGTAAAACTTATTAAAGTTTGGAAATAACCACTTTTGAATGAGATTTTTTTAAATAACTGCTTTTTGGGATAATTTGAAAATAACCCTATTTGTTTAGTACAATTTAGAAAATGAATGTTACTCATTTTTGCAACAACACACAATAACGAGAAAGAAAATGACAGTTTTAAATTGAAACTTTGAATGTTATCTCTTTTTGATTGAGTTTTAATTTTGTGGAAATATCTCTCTTTGACATAAACAATCACCTTTAGCATTTTTTTCTATTAGGAATAACGCTTTCTGACGCAGTCTAAAAAGCACAGATAATGTAATCCAACCCAGACTACAGATTAAAAATAAAAACTATGGAAGGTGGAAATATCTCCTTTTGAACAGACACTCCTCAAATGCAAATTTTTAACACTAATACCGCATACTACAGTAAACTTGGTTTCATATTCGAAGTCATTGGACGAGTTAATGTTTAAAATAGATTTTGCTTTGCTTTTGCTTCTGCTTACCTATCATTTAAGTCATTAATTTAGATAATCACTAATTACATAAGACTGCACCGGTTTATATTTAAACTTTAGATTTTAAAAGCAAAGTTAGATAAATAAAACCTTCAACTTAAACGCATAACTTTTTAAAGTTTTAAAATATCGAACGAAAACTTTCAGCCTTTACCATAAAGTTAACATTCTCAAAAGTTCACTTTAAAAATAAAACATTTTTTATAAAGATTCAATCAACCTTCTTGGTTGACCTTACTCTAGATTTTCGTAACTTAGTTATGAATATGAATGACTATTTAGCTAACAGTGATGTCCATGGAGTTTCTTGCCCGTTCTTCTCCATAGGTACCTACGCTTTGGAATGGGCAACTAGCTTCATATTTTCTGACTGACCGACTTTTTGACAATTCAAAAGTGCCTGTAAATGGTTTAATTGAAATAAATGTTTTGAGTTTGAGTTTGAGTTTGAGTTTGAGTGACATTTTAGCTCGACGTTACATAAAGCGTCACCCAATATGTATGTTAATCGGATTCCATTGGTAATAACATTAACGAGACATCGTTACATGACCGCGTATTACTGGAATACTTAGAAGTATTATGGAATTTGGTGTGTTTTTTCCTGTTTGTTAGCTCTCCAAAAAAACTCGCAAAGAAATCTTTTTTGTCTTGTTTGACTTTTTATTAAATATTCTTCTATAGAATTAAATCTGTTTACAGCAAAATAATGGGTTAGTTTACATTGTATCCCGAATCCCGATATCTATGATATTTGAAATAGGTATGTATATATTTTAGTCGTGTATTTTAGTAGTCCCTACATTACTATCTGGAAATAGGAGTTTGTTTACCCTTTATTACTTTGTTAGTTTTTTCACTAATAGCTTCTGTTCGCAGCTTCGCCCGCTTGTATGTCGGAAATTATCCCAATGGAACGTGCTGGCTGGACAAAACGTAGCCTATATCCTTCCCCAGAATGCCATCTATCTCCTTGCCAAATTTTATCGAAATCCGTTTAGCGGTTTAGGCGTGAAATGGTAACATACATAAAGTGTTATTTTCGAATTTATAATACATATTACTAGCTGCGTCCCGCAGTTTCACCCGCATTGATGTCGATACCGTGGGATTATCGGGATAAAAACTACCCTATGTCGTTCCCCGGAATGCAATCTATCTCTCTGCCAAATTTTTGCGAAATCTGTTCAGTGGTTTAGGCGTGAAAATACAGACAGAGTTTCTTTCGAATTTATAATATTAGTATGGATAAGTATGCATAGGTGAATCGAAGTTTATCTTTTTTTTAAATCCATCGAAGACTTTGTCTCTGTCATCTCTGACCTAGACTAGAGTCAAGAGCAAACCCATTTCAAATAAAAAAAAAAATAAGAAGTGACTTTGACCTGTCTCCATGGAATATAGGTATTAAATAAAATAAGCAGTTTTACAACGTATTTAACTACTGAAATCACTTACATAAGTCCGATGACTGTACCTAAACCACACATAGTAGCTTATCAAGTTATCACCCTCATGACAGCTGTGACTAACCTTTTTTATCATAAACTGTTAGAACAACGACAACTATTAATATTCCTAGATATTGCCCTACTTTAGCAATAGGTACAGAAGTAGGTACCCATAGACAATAGTAACAATGTAGAGAAGTGGCAGTAAGTGGCCAATCGCGGAGACTACAAATTAATATGTCGCATTTGTATCCTATTACTTAAACGACTGAAGTTTTATGCTATTATTGTATAGTCGGTCTTATAATTGGTTTACCGCTTATGACAATGCATAATCAGCCTATAACGTTCCCACTGGACACAGGCCACTGCTGGGAAGAAGGAAAACTTCAGCGTGGTTACCACTCTCACAGAGAGGAGTCTCTGTGAGACGGAGTGGCTCGTAATCCAACACGAGAGCCCAATGCGGATTGGTAGACGTGTCTTCGTTTCTAGGCACAGTTCTAGGATATACCGGTTTCCTCACGATGTTTTCCTTCACCGTTTTGAGAGCATTGGTGGTGAAATTAAATACACAAAGTGAAGTGCTAAAATTTAATCTTGAAACTTAGGTGTTGTGAGCTTGAAGTGAGCTGTCAAAAGTGTCATCATCAGATGGAATTACAACTCACTTCACCTAAGTTTTCACTTGACGTCTATTTGTTTACGTGACAGTTAGATAGTTCCAACCTTACTGAAGTTTCAGTTGAGCAGTGGTGTCCCAGTGGTAACCGCCATGACTTTCAAGTTGTTGGTCGTGGGTTCAAGCCCAGGCAGGCACTTTACTTGGTGTATTTAACTTCATCGCCACTGATCTCTCTACTCTGATGAGATTTGTACAGATTAGACTGGTTTGTATGTAGTGTTAGTAACATTAACCATAGGGTGATAAACAATATACGAGGTCGACTATACAGTCTCACTAAGTAATGATTGAAATAAGCACTGTGAATAGTCTTACAAAGATCAAACATACAACATTGATTAAAGTTTGATAATTGTCTTAACTACACGGTAAGCGTGTAATGAAAACAGATAACAGTACTATAATTTAACAATTATATAATACTATATACAAAGAGACGGACGAACAGAATGATATCAGAGGAAGGAAGCTGAATTATCAACGGAAACTTTATTCAAACATTTGAACTAAATTCACATAATTAAGCTAAGAGTTTTAGGATCTGATGTAATGACACATAGTAATTTTTTTTGGTATGTCAACATTATATAAAACATGACAGGGATTTACTTTTGTTTTCTGATAATAAAATTAATCTCGCCAACTTTCCGTTACATTTAGATATAAAAGTGTCTCTCTTCTGTGAAATGTTCCATGACAATGTTAATTAAATTTTTCTGTGTAGGTCCCGCGCAAAGAGTTTACTAGCTTTTTTTTGCGATTCCGATCTATTTTTTTAAGTTTTTAACTTTTTAATTAATGCATCATCATTAGCACTTCTGAGACGGAAGGTAATCATGTTTTAAGTTCAGCGGGGTAATTGGTTACCCAATTACCCCGCTGAACTTAAAACATGGTTACCTATAATACTAACACTACGAATGGCTTTAATTTTGACAGTTCAACAACATTTATTGCGTTATTTAACGTTGTTGAGCAGACAAATTTTTCGAACATTAGGTATTTATTTATTATGTAGCAACGGATTAGCATCATCCTTCAAAATGATTCAGATTATGATTGACAACTCGGTTAAACAGCACCGTGACGCAGAAGAGCATACTAACCTCTTGACACAACCTTTCAGTTACCGTCTCTTACGACATCTACCTACAACGCTACAAGATTCTTTTGACGCGTGGCCAATATCAGAACTAAGGACGCCATCTTGTTTTTACTATACAATTTTTGTGTCAATTTCACAAATGTTTACCAATCCTGTCAATGTCACTCAAGTGCCAAATGACCCATGTAGCACTCTACCATTAAATTTATGATACACCACTATCATAAATCCTACCTTACTCTCTTCATCTGTCACAACAGCTAGGTCTGTAAGTGCAGCTGAGTGCAGAATGTCATCGTCTTCGCACGGTAACTCACAGGCCTCAGCTAATGTGCCCGTACCGTTACGGACACGTTACGTAACCGACATTCCTCGTAGCGTCCCGCAAACTATAACGAGGGCGCTAATTGGATGCGCATTGGGCACGATCCGAATCACGCACTTAGTTATTTATTATGATTGTTAAGACTTTGATAGGCTCTTCGTTTTTGTTAGTAGGATATTGTATTGGAGGATTAAGGATGCCATTTAAAAAAAGAAAACAATCGAACACCGAATATTTTGAATTGCGAACACTTTTGTTTGCTTTATTATGTTGGTAAGTAAAGAAGAGGTTTTAGTTTCGTGCCTTCATCTATGAGAACGTATTTTGAATGCCGTACTTGATTCCTATTTAAAAATACGTTTTAGATTCAAGACTCGCGCAAAATGAAACCCTTGAGTTAGAACTGATAACCCTAAAAATATCACTCACTGCCTTAATCAAACATAATCTACATTTTAAATTAATCAGAAAATTTAGAACTGAACCCATACTTATACCTAACCTGATTTTATACGAAAATTTTAATAAGCATGAAGTACTTAACTAACAATTTTATAGACATAAGGATTGATTTCCATACTTGTGAAATAGAATGTGTGCCGGAACATCGTCTAATAATAAAATATATGTAAATTAACCTATTATGATTAAAAGCAATCAGCGACGTCCGTTTATAAATGTTAGAAGTAGGGGAAGTACGTCCAAAATGACATACGGTTTTGTTTTTTAGTCATATATTTTTAATTAACATAGTTACAATCAGTTTTTAGTCTTAGTATTCATATTCGGGTAATTAGTTTTAAATAACGTAAACTTGAAACTGAATATGAACTATATAAAAAATATAATTTAAATTAATCACAACCTCTAAGGAAATTCATTTTGTCCGTGTAGAACGTACAAAATGACATACTTACATATTAAATATGAAAATAATGAAGAGCATATTTCATGGACGAAGTTTTTAATCTTCTTGGGTACATCAGCACATGATGTATGATTTGTATGAGCCCAAAGAGAACAAAGTCGCACCGTAGCCAAGCTCGAAACGGGAAAAGAGGTCGTTACAGTAAATGCATGCGCAATCATCATCGTGGACCGTTCGACGCAGCTGGAAAGTCTTCTACATCTGAGGCCTCATCGTAATGAGTAGGTACCTGTCTTCTTCGTTTTCCTGACTGCTTTTTGGGATCATTATCGTAGTCTGAGCCATTATTGATATGTCGTTTTACCCCGAATTTAAGTATGTCATTTTGCCCCACATGTTATCAATACAATAACTAAGTCATAATTTCTTTATACACAAGATATTTATATTCATTCTTATAAATAATTCAGTGTAATGTTACACTACTACAATTTACATCAAAATATGTAATAAAAACCACGTAATACTCGCCAAAAACGAGACGAACTCCATCAAAACAAAAAGCTTTTACGCGCACAAAACGCATTCGTACCAGTTACACCTGCGAGACTGAGTCAATGGCGCTAAAAACTTGACAGGTATGCCAACATGGCTTTCTTCACGTGATGTTATGAAAACTGCAGCATTGTAACCCACCAAATTAGAAAAAAGCCCGGTGTGTCATTTTGTCCGTATATGTCATTTTGGACGTACTTCCCCTATTAGTTCATTTGTATCCCACGCAAATCTGACTGTTGGAGAAAAACATGGAATGTACCTGTCACCTACTTATCATTCCTTGCATGTCGGTTAAGTCGACCAAGGGAAAGGGATACCGTTGTTTTCTCGAAGGCAATGAGCCGGCAACTTTAATTTTCTCGAATTGAAAGAGAAAATTAAACATAGTTTTTATGTGACACAATCATGGACAAAAATTGACAATTAAAATACCATCGATCCAAACCACCAAAGTCCAACCACCACCACAGCATTTATTTCAACAGTCAAAGCATTTATTTCAAATAGGCACATAAAAGGCACTTTTGAACGTCAGAAATTACAATAAATATAATTGATTCTAGTCGCCCATTCCAAAAGGTAGTTTTCGTATGAAGAAGAACGGGCAAGAAACTCCACCGTTACTCTTTTAAAAACAAACAAACAAACAAACTCTTCAGCTTTATAATATTAGTATAGATTTGTATACATATAACATTGTCTAAGCTTAGAAGAAATTTTCGGAGCACATACGGCTCAGCGTGGCAAACAATAGGAATGGTTTTTGACAGTTCAACAACATTCATTGCGTTATTAACGTTGTTGAGCGGAAAAAAAATTCATTATAAAGCAATGGATTAGCAATATCTTTCAAAATTATTCAGATTCTGATTGATAGTGTGGCAATGGGTGCTGATAAACTAAAAAAAATATCATGCTTTGTACAAAGCAAACAAGATTGAGTTGTAATCAGCTAGCAGTGTTATAAACTTCATTTCAATAAATAAATAGAGCGCAAAGCTGACAGAACAGAAGTTAATCTAGCTTAAAATATTTACGATTATTACGCGGATCAACACATTTTACGCTGTTGGTCAAACAAATTGTCACTCTGATCGACCGCCTAACTGCCAAACAGATTATACATTTATACAACCAGTCAGGATTTATTTTTTGTATAAATTATTGCACTAGGTATTAAAAAGTGAGTACCTACGCCAAAACGGAAAGACTAAGTAAACTGTAGTGAAAACTATGTTGTCAGGGATGTAATTGCTCAATTACCGTCAGTAAACAGTACCTTGCGTCGATAACGCGGAGTACATGAGTACATGCGCAGGCGACATTCGTACGGCGATAGTATTTAGAGCTGACATTCCGCTCGATTTTGTACAAAGTACCTATAATGTGCATTTTAGGGTTAATAACGAACTATGATTTCAATTTAGTATGATTTTGCAGTTGATGTGTTGCATTACTTGCATTTGAAAAAGGAATCCGAAAAATGTGCAGTCATTTGTTCATTGGTTCATTGCCATGTCTTTTTTACTGATTTTAGAGCCAGTACAGTAACAGTATCTTGCCAATCAAAGAAATCGCTTCGAAAAAAGTTTAATCAACATAACGCGCGAAAAAGAGCTCTCATCTCACTCATAATAATGATAACTTTTCATTACACCGGAAAATTCTAGAAAAGAAAGTCAATTCCAAAACCTTTTTATACAAAAGAATTTGCAGGGGTCGAAACAGGTTCAGTGTTCAAAAATACTGATTTTACTGACCAGAAATCTAAAAAAACTGACTTTTACTGACCATCTGACTGAACTAACTTAAAATAAAAGTTTCATGTGGAATTGAAAAAAAAAAATATATATTATTGGCCTCCACCATCCCCATAGCCAACCATCACCACCTTTTTATTATTAAAAAGTTTACAAATAGTTATCAGTCATGCAGCATGGAGCATGCAGCATGGACTGCAGGATGGCTCTATAGAATAATCAGATGCTACCATCTTCATAGCCCATAAAATCTCAGCTCTGGTAGCCCCATCTTTAACACTATATAGTTGAACGGGTGCTCTACCGGGTGAACCAATCGTCGGGTCTTCAACGGGCCGAACACTTGCTAGATGTAATTGAGATGCAGCCAGCTTCACCTTTGACTGTTCAATATGTTTTTTTGATGATGCATGTTGCTCCAAAGCCTCAAATCCCCAAGCCACAGAAAACGCACACACAACAAAAAACCTCATTTTCACCATCCCTTTTTCCCCATTCAGATATAAAGTGTCCATTTTTATCTTTTTTATTAAGCCAGTCCTCATTAAATTTACATTTCCCCATATTGGTTAGTTGGTTAGTAGCCACAAACAAATCACACAGCAGTCAAATTAAATCACATACAATGCAGGGGGCTTACTCTCCAAACTAATTTCAATTCCAATGAGATGCCAATATGATTCCAATGTTAATTTTACAGTAACGTGATTCGGTACTCTTGAAAACAATATTGTCAACAATTACCCCACGCCAAGCCCGAACCCAATTCCACTTAGTTCTCCAAAATGGACACCCAATCTAAAAATCATTTGGCGCTAGCATCGAACTCAAGAGTACGAAACGTCACAATTCCAATGTCGATCTATCGGAATTAAATTGAAGAGTAAGCACCCAGGTTAAAAAGCTGAAGCTGTAACAAATATGCAAAGTTAAACATACAATAATAAAATATGTATTTATTTCGAGAAAAAAGTAGGATTGGACTTTTTTCCTCGAAATAATGATGCTACAATATTAAGTTGCCACAAGACATCATAATAGAGCATCAGCTGTTAGTTGCCCTCAAACCATCACTGGGCCCGGCTAAGAAAATTAGAAATGACTAGAAATTTGTTTTTTGTTGACACAATCTAAATGTATATTTAAAATGCTAATGTTAGGACGGGAAGACAGGGTTTTCTCTATGACCACCAACTCCAATCATCTCCCCTTTGGTCTCCTGGTGAAAGTAAGGAAGTTTGGTCGCGGTTGTGGGTGGCGAAAATGTGAAAAAGTGTTGCAACTGATGAAATGAACGGACTTGAAAGGTGAAACCCGAGCAACGCCGGGTTTGGCTGCTAGTAGGTATACTATAAGATATATATTTCTTAAGCAAAATCTAGAATGAAGAAGGTAGGCGTAAAAAGGAACGACACAGACAGGCAAAATTGTGTCAGTAAAATAATTAATAAGGTTCCAAAAAAATACATGGAGCAATATATGTGTTGATCTCAAAAAACTGAAAAAACTGACCATTTTCTCAAAAAACTGACTTTTACTGACCATGCTAAAAAAAACTGACTTTTACTGATTTTACTGACTAGTTTCGACCCCTGAATTTGACACATAATTATAAAGCAATTTGAATGGGCCACACAAATTAGTACACCCATAGAATAATAGACACTTACAGACACCGAACTAAATATTTTTACAGAGAAATGACGCAACTCAGTAATCCGCTCGTGGTAATGAGTATTCGTGTCACAAAACACAACTTACATGTCCATGCCATGACAACTGTTCCGCCTTTAGTGCTTTAGCTTAAGGTTGAAAGTCGCTTGGCGGGTTAGATAGAGTGTTTAGTGGGTTTGTGATGCGTGTCCAAGTATCGGCATAATTTCACATTCACAGCTCGGCAATGTCAGAACGTGCTCGTCTGAATACTGAAGGGCCGTGAGAAAGCCGCGTGCCATCATGTCTTATGTCAAATGCGCGAAAAATGCACTCTTTGTACACAAAGTGGGGCTTCTAGATAAATCTGATGACAGTTAGGTTTTATTTGTTAGAAGATGGATCGTCTGGTTTATTTGTATGTATGGTACGTGACAATTTTTCTGTTTAACCAGTTGAATGCCGTAATTACAGAAACAATTCTAAAAATCCATTGTGTCTCTCGTGGCTCCACGTTCCATAGGAAGTGTTAAGAAACTCTTATTTCAAGCTGAATTCTTGGTAGTCGCTTGTGCTATGGGAAAGTGCCTTGCCATTCCGGGATCATGTTCAATGTTCATGGACGTCTAAAAACACATTACCTACATGGATTGACTGCCGCGTGAGTCTAGGGGTTAAAGGAGTTACTGCTGAACATTCGGTCCTGAGTTGGATTCCCGAATCGGGCAGTGTTATTGGGTTTTTCCATCTGGAATTTCTCAGTAGCAGCCCGCAGACTGGATTTGTGCCCGGCTGTGTGCAATAAGCTCGCTCCTATTACTTGGGACTGATGAAATGTGGGCACACATGCGTGATGTTATGTATGTCTAAAAACACATTAAATAGATAATTAAAAAGAAAATATTCTTACACTACTTACACCCATAAGAATAAAAAATATACTTATATTAAATAAGAAATAAAAAATATATATAATTTATATATCGTCGCCTTAGAGTGGAAACCTCGGGAATGCAATTCCTCGTAAGTAGCACACGTAGCGTAGTAGTAGTAGTAGTAGTTGCATTTCAGACAATCTTATAGTATCGAACAGTTCTGGATAAAAAAGCGGGTGAAACCATATTAATTAATAAGAATACATTACAGAACCACCTTTTATGTTTTTTAACCGACTTCAAAAAAGGAGGTTCTGTATTCTTATTAATTTTATTTAATCCACTTTTATACCCAGAGCTGTTCGATACTATATGATTGTCCGGAATGCCTAAAATGCTACTTACGAGGTATTGCATTCCCGAGGTTTTCACTCTAAGGCGACGATATATAATTTAAATTATATTTAATATAATATATATTATATGTATATATTCCACAAAACAGACAGACAGGTTCATTGATTGTTTAATTATCCGTATAATCATATTGTTATTCAAGTCACAGTGTATTTAATTACCCCTCATTACTAACAATAAAGAGGACATGATACTAACAATCACTCATTCATTCGCATTGTGACTGCGTTTGATTTTATATGAAGAGGAATGATTTAAGGCTCGTACACACAGGCGCGACGCGACACGCGACACAAAGGCACCGCAAGTCGCGCAACGAGCGGTGCCTTAGTGTCGCGCGCGATTCGCGTCGTGCGTCGCGCCTGTTTGCAGGAGCCTTTATAGGTTGGTTGTTTAAAAGCTCCTGCAAACAGGCGCGACGCGCTACGCGAATCGCGCGCGTCGCAAAGGCACCGCTCGTTGCGCGACTTGCGGTGCCTTTGTGTCGTGTCGTGTCGCGCCTGTTTGAAGGAGCCTTAAAGCTGAGTAAGAAAAGGGGAAGAACTGGAATTTATTTATTTTAAGACTACAACAATCATGTATTTAGTACATGATTCTGTACCTAGGAGAAAACTAGGTGGTCTAGAATCATGTGCTGAATTATTCATAGTTGCAGTATGCGCGTCGATGCCTGTCGACCCCTGCCAGCCTGTACAAGGTTTAACGTTAAATGCGCAAAAGCTCATATGGGGTCATTGTGCTCATCATTATGAATCACTTTTACTATGGGTAATGGGACCCAAGCTGAAATCGCGAAAAAAATCAGTTGTTCCCTACATTTATGCTCGCATAAAGGCTCGTACACACAGGCGCGACGCGACACGCGACACAAAGGCACCGCAAGTCGCGCAACGAGCGGTGCCTTTGTGTCGCGCGCGATTCGTTCGCGTCGCGCGTCGCGCCTGTTTGGAAGAGCTTTAACTCGTCAAAATGTACTAAACAGCTGATTTTTTTTTTTTTGCGAATATTGTTCATAATGTTTTTTTATATTTATAAAAAAGTACAGTTGGTCCGTGGATGGGTGATCATCTTTACATACTAAAACCCCTCCGTGCCTTGGAAAGCACGTTAAGTCGTTGGTCCCGGCTGTCATTCCTGGATCTTTGACAGTCGTTACGGGTCGTCAAAAGCCGGAAAGTCTGACAACCAGTCTTACCAAGGGTATCGTGTTACCCAGTAACTGGGTTGTGGATGTCCGATAGGCTGTCGCTCCATGTAAACACTTGTATTCAGCTGCATCCGGTCAGACTGCAAGCCAACCCCAACATGTTGGGAAAAGACTAGGCAGATTTTATATTTTAAGGAAAACTGATGAATATTTTACACAAAGGCGGACAGTAACCCCAAAAAACACCTAGAAATGGCAGAGACAAACTAAAAACACCGTAGAATTTTTGATAGGCTTAAAAACTTTCCTATGAAAACCTATAATTTCTAGCTATCAATATTTATTCAACAACTTGTTTATTCATGCATAACCGTAGATCAAACCTGAATAGACACTTAATGAGTTAATTAGTGAAAACAGGCGACAAGGTGAAGAAACTTAGCATTTAGTGTTGTCATGCTACATAATGCTATTTGTATGACTTTAATTGCTTGTTGCTCTTTTTATGTTACGTCTGTATTGTCGTGTAAAGGTCAGAATAAAACGTAGTCTTCAATTAGATGAAGTAATACATGAGTGAAGGGTTTAATTAGACGAAGAAGCGGCCATATCATGTACTGAGAAATAATAGTTTCCCTGAGCTCTGTCTATAAACTCATATGTATTCTAAAGAGAAAAGATTTTATTTTTTGTATGCTTGTTTGTAACACTGTTTTTTTTTTCAAGGTGGGAAATCATCAAATGACTCTTCCCGCTCTTGGTGGAGCGGAAGGGAGTGTCAGACTCTTACTGACTAAAACCCACTCGTGTTCCTTCCTTAGCCCTTTATGTTCCGGGCCAGCGGTAACCCTTTCGGACAATCCCGCTGACCAAAAAAGTCTACCTTACTTTTATGTATTGTAGCTCGATTTTACTCAAGGGAATGACTTTTCGCGCTTACATAAACCCCAGTTCTCTTAACATAAATTCAGGGCGTAAATTGCATCATAAGTACAATCTTATTAATTATACTTACTTATAAAATAACGATATATATTTTAACGATACGTATCGTAAATGTAATTTTTTTTTACAAGAAGGTGAACAAGGAAATAATGTTTTGAAATATTTTTTTATCAGGATTCGTTGGTCGTAAACATAGAAAATTAAATGTAAAAAACAGGTCGTAAATGTCTTCGTGTTATCGCAACTGTAACTTTATCTTAACATCTGCATGGAGACAGACACAATTTAACACTTCAGTATTGTGAAACAAAGATAATTCATTTTGACGTTGCTGGTTTATTAATTTACCTACTTCAAAGTTTCTTCATCTTTTTATATCTGAGTTAATTTGTGCCCAGCCGGTCGATTCTGTTAAATTCTCACCGTGACAACTTAGGTGAGGTGTTTGTTTTTGCTAGGAATTGACACTATTGACAGCTCACTCCACGCTCACTTCACCTAAGTTTTCACGGTGAGATACTTACAGAATCGCACTGCAGTTGCTGGCAATAGCCCTTACTCCATGAGATTATAACATAACTGGCGAAACGTGGGTGTACTATAGGAACCATCGAGGAAACTTACATCTACCCAATTTGAAAACAAAATCCCGTGCACACGATGACCACATCTGTTAGCAAGCGTTACTATAGCGGCTGAGCGCTTCAAGCAAGAATAGCCCTTAGGTACTATGTAAGGTACCATCGAGGAAACTTACATCCATACCGTAATCCCCGTATCACCGTAACCGCTAATCCCCGTAGCGGGGATTAGCGTCATAATTATGTCATGATATTGTATCCTTGTGAAGGCTGCAGGAATCTGCTGGAAGCGGGAAGCACAGCGCGGGGTAATGTTATTGCGTAACAAACTATGAGTATCAATATAAAAATGGTCCTTCGAGACGGACTCGAGCACCAATCACCAGATTTTAAAATAAATCACCGATTAAATTATTTATTTATTTACTCATCTCTGATCCAGGCCCATTACCTATTACCCATATTTGTTAGTATTACTTAAACTATATTAGTATATTATACTAATAAGACACAAAAATAAACAAATTAAAAGCAATAATATAATCAATACAACTTCAGAAATATTATACCATCTTCTAGACAAATATGGCAACAAAACATGTACTGCGCACAGGTGCCTCATCAAGTGGTCTTCAGTCTTGCTAGCAACAATGCTCGTTATACTACCCTATCAAAATCCTTCACCTCACACTCACGTAAAAAACTGCCACGCTCTTTTCTTTCCGAACCATCACACGATCCAGTTTAAGCCATTTATATTATCTTTTTAACAGCGTTTTCGCCTTTTTAGGTGACAGTATAGACACATTTACTTCACAAGCAATGAATCTCAGTAACGTGATCTTCAACTTCAAGGCTTTAGAACTTAAACAAATTCCGCTTGACAGCTTTAATGCCTTTGTGATTTACGTGAAAGAAGGTTCGAGAAGAAAGGTTTTATGTCCCATCTACATACATTAGGAAACGTTTCAGATTGCATGCAGCACTGGTGAATACTAATCATTGGGTGCAAAACTATGGATGTCGTAAAAACTTTTTATTGGCTTTGTCCTTTTAAAAGAGGATTTTTTGGTAGGTTAGATGTAAATTCGAGGTGGGTGGACGAACTACAGAAGATCGCGAGGAAGATCTAACGATCCATTCTGTAAAAATCTCACCGTGAAAACTTAGCTGAAGTGCAGAGCTGTCATTTCAGCACATGCCAGAGATTGACACTATTGACAGCTCACTTCACCTAAGTTTTCCCGATGAAATTGTCAGAATAAATATGCTGGATGAGACTCTCACGGACCAGCAGGGTATTTGCGTAAAGGCTCCTACAAACAGGCGCGACACGCGATATAGGTAATCGCGCGCGACACAAAGGCACCGCTCGTTGCGTGATTTGCGGTGCCTTTGTGTCGCGTGTCGTGTCGCGCCTGTTTGAAGGAGCCTTAACACACTATCAGTAGCAATGGGTTTTATTTTGACAGTTCAACAACATTCATTGCTTTGTTTACGTTGTTGAGCAGACACATTTTTCGAACATATGAGGCAATGGATTAGCATATCCTTCAAAATTATTTAGATTGAGACTGATAGTGTGTTAAGCAAATAGGGTACAGGGTAGCATGGTATAATAAGGAGTCCTATACTCGGCTGTGAGTGGAACAATGCCGCCAATGTTGATGATGATGATGAAGATGTAGGATTCAATTGTAAAAAATACTGATATTCAGCTGCATCTGGTTAGAGGGGAAGTTGACCCCAAGCCCCAACATAATAGGGAAAAGGCTAGGCAGATGATGAAGATGTAAATTCAATGCTCCTAAAGGATATGTTCATCCATCGTACCTAATATCCTTTTGACTAGGGAAAAAAAAAATTAAAAAAACAGTGAACTGTAAATTCACTTTTTCATATCGTGAGGGTTAAAATCGAAAAAAAAATTATCATCATTAAGGCTCCTTCAAACGGGCGCGACACGCGATAAAATCGCGCTCGACACATAGGCACCGCAAGTCGCGCAACGAGCGGTGTCTTTGTGTCGCTCGCGATTCGCTTCGCGCGTCGCTCCTGTTCGCAGGAGCCTTTATCCTAACCCCACAAACTTCATAATACCTATTGAATTGATTGCCCTGTGACTGTAATTGAAATCAATTAGGGTCATTCAGGATTAAACGAAAGGTAAACGAAGCAAAATGAGTAAGGTATGTATGGATCGTAGCAGATGACGTTCTGTAACTGAACTATTTCTGCCTACCCACATGGGAAGAAGACTTGAATTTATGCTTATAATGGTGTACGATATTTTATTTTGTTTTAAATTTAGCTTATAAACAACTAGCAGGGCCTCGCGGTTTTACCTGCGTCAGCTTCGATCCAGTGGGAATATCGGGATAAAAACTATCCGATATCCTTTCCCGAAACTCAAACTACCTCTATACCAAATTTCATCAAAATCGGTTCAGCCGTTTAAGCGTGAAGAGGTAACAGACAGACACTTTCGCAATTATAGTATGGTATGATTTTGCTCCGAACATAATCGTCATTTATGCCAGCAGATAGTTCCTTTGAGTCAATCAATTTCTTAGGATTATCAACTTCCCAGCCAAAAAACCGATCCAACACCCAAAAAGTTACAGGCGAAAAAGTTCTCAGCAAGGTCAACAAAAAAGTTCAAAATAAAAATGGGCACGAATCGAGTCTAAGCCGAGTCGTGATAATGTTAACAGTAAACTATCGATTCGAATAACGGGATCGAATAACTGGCGGTCCATTGTGACAGTCGCGATACTATTTGAGATAGCAAACGTTCTCGAATACAATCGTTGCTATTACGCATATTAATTTCGATTGAATGATTCATGCGAAACCGATGGTGCATAATAGTCATCATTTTGCTGTTTGTAACTCTTACTTAAATATTGTCATTCATAACATTAGTATACCTACTAATGTTATGACAATATTTAACTAAGAGTGAAATGAATCTATGAATGAATATTTCGGTCCTTAGGTACCCCTAAGGACCAAAATATTCGTTCATAGATTCAATTCAGCCCAAAGACGTACACACAACCAACGGATCCGGATCAAAATATACCACTGATTTTTTACTCTCCCTTAAAAGCAAGAACTACATATAATAAGCAGAATAAACAGCCTATATTATAATATTTCCACTGCTGGGACACAGGCCTCCTCTCTGTGAGAGGGAATGGGCAATAGTCCACCCCGCGGGCCCAGTCCAGGTTGGCAAAGATGTCAAATGTCTTCGAATTTTTGGTTCTAGGACGTGCCGGCTTCCTCACAATGTTTTCCTTCACCGTTTTGAGAGCAGTGGTGATTATGTGTAAGGTGAAGCAGTTATACTTTTGTTTCAGAATAGTCATAATTTGTAAACAAGCAAAAAAAACTTATCGTTAATAGTAAAACTTAATTAAAAGATAGCGAATGTCCACAAAATCCGGCGCGTGGCTTATCTTAGTTTAATCTTCTATCTACTAAAAGACAGTCACGTTAGGAGTTTGGTTTTAGATTCGTCATTGTACGAGTATGACGAATAATGCAAGTGAAATCAAGATGGGATAAAACTTCCAATTATATACGGCTTTAGATCAATAGTCGTCATTCAGCATACAAAAGAGTGACTCTTATGTGCCGAATGGCGAATCTACGGTTTTCTGTTTGCAATGGTATCATAGATAATACACAAAAATTATAACAAGTAGGTAAGTACCTACTTGACCAGTGATTCAAAAGCTTCTTAAAAGTTACTACCATAATATGACAGATAAAATTATTGCATTTAATCTGCTGATCGAATCCGAACCGAATGTAATCGGCGGAACCACATTCGTCCCAACTTTAAAAAAAAAAATCTTACTACAGAGCGCCGATGTCATGTCGCCGCAATCCATTGAGTCATGGTGACTTACCTGCAAAAGGAAAAGAGTTATTTATAAAACTTGTTGAAAAACATGTCCAAATTCGCATCGGTATTTTGTCAATGTTTCATTATGAACTTGTCAATCGATTCAGTCCGTTCGCTTGAAAGGCAGACAACATTGAACATGGTTCTTTAGACTATAAAACAGGTTCGTAGACACAAACGCTTAATAAGGGAGGGCAATGACACAAATAAATTAGGAATTTAGCAAGCAGTTGATGGTCAGAGTATGATATAGGTCATTAGTGTGCATACACACGCCGAGCCTGGCCGCGCGATCGCGCCGCTTCACCTGTTTAGGGCCTTAGCTGGTGCGAGGCGTCAAAAAACCAGCCTCTATTCAACTATAAAATTTGAATGTACCTAATTACAATATTGCATTCCAATGTGGAACACGATAGTTTGAAATCAATTAATATGTGAATGATAACGAATTGTGCCACAGATAATAAAAATTAGATCAGTTTTAAATATAAATAGATATTATCGAATCTCGCTATTAAATAATTTGTAATGCAACTACATAAGATGTTGTAATGTGTGATGTTGCTGTTGTGTCGTCGAATTACATAATATGGAGTATGTCAACAACTTATCGTAGTAAGGCAAACTCGAGAAATTAGGCCAATATAAATAGCACTTGTGAGTTAACTTATCACTATTTGTGTACCGAGTGCATAGTATTCCAGTTTTTTTTTTGTAAATATGACTTGTAGTGGTATTGTGATGTTTAATATAAGTTTAGAGAGGCTGGGGGCTTATTATATTGACTCGGAAAAGTCCTTTGGATAAAACTAAGCGACAAGGACGCCTATTGTATATTTCTTAGTATTCGATCTATTTTTTGTTATGAATTTTCGTGGTGTACAATAAAGTATAATTAAAAAATAAACAAATATAACTTGCATTATAAAAAAACTTAGCTCATGTACAGACCCCAGCATATCAAGCTACTACAATCTATCAAATTTCATTAAAAATTTTCAAATTTATTGCTAAAGCGAGATCAAAGTTGATTGGGAAAATTTGTCAGCTTCGGGTAGCTTGATGTGCTATCTGTACATACACTTTTAACCATTTTGTTAAGATATTTCTGATCTGTTTGTTATAGTCTAGGTACTACTTGGGCCAAGAAGTAATAAAACAGACGCAAGCACTTTCATTCATAAATGACGCATAGGTCCAACATTCTACCCTTCACATTACCAAATTTGTGAATAGCATCAACATTCAACAAGTATATAAATAAAACCTTTAAGTTCACTAGCTCCCGTATTTAAAATTTAAAAGACCTTTTCGAAGCAACTTTCACTGCAATATACTTGCGTTAACCTATTGTAGAAGGACAATGGTAGATTTCCACTTTCACACGCCCGCGCCCCTGTCGACTGAGCCCATTCATCTGTGGTGTGGTGATCTATGAATAATACCGGTGACAGAAGTCGTGGAATGAATGATTGAATGATGACAAGTTTGTGAGCGAAATAGGGATGTTAGATTGTCAATAGTGTTGATGGAGGTTGGAGGGTGTTGGTTTTGGGATTAGATCAGCGTCTTCGACTTCTATAACTGATTAGCTTCTGCCCGCGACTTCGTCCGCGTGTAAAACCCTACACTATGACACTCGGCAAGACTGTAGTTTTCTATTAGTAAAAGAATTTTCGAAATCGGATCAGTAGTTCCGAAAATAACTGCCTACATACAAACTGTAATTTTTTATCTCTTTATATTAGTATACCGTGCATTCGCAATTTATTTGCCAAAAATGTAAACAAATATGAATTAATGGAAATATTATTTTAATTCCTACACAATAAAGTTCAGTTTACGCTACAACTTCAAACATTTTTAAAACTTTATCAATAGTGGTAGTCACTCTAAAATCACCTTAATTTTCATTTAAATAAAGTTGATATTTGTTTAACTTGAAATAGGGTAAGTAAAAGTATGCAGTACTGCGGGTGCAGCACTTACTTACTTTTACTTTAGATGGACAAATGACATTAGGCCTGCCTTGTAGTATATCATCAATGTGATACGTAAATATTTTAAATAAATACTGTCTGACAGATCTATAGCCTTAACAATTCTTATTCAAAGCGATTCCAATCGTAATTCCGCAAACCGTGTTTACAAAACAATTTCAGCATCCATTTTAAAATCCGTAAATTACTGAATGAAATTGAAATACAAAGTGGGTATCGTTTCACATTTCCTTGATCACCTTGCTTAAGTAGTGCGATACGATAAAAAAAAGAATTTTTAATTAATTTTCATGCTTTTTTGTATTACTTACAGTTTTTATTTATTTACACTTTCGACATTTTCGCGGACATAACTTTTATGTAACGACGACCATTGAAAATATTGACATCCAAGATTGTGTCTACTGGGGGTTTTAAATCTGTGTCGAAAAAACTGGTACGGACAGCAATGAAAGTCGATTCTTTGAAAGATTTTTTAATCATAAATAAATTAAGTACAATATTTTAAAAAAATGGTTCAGATGTAAAATTAAGACACATAAATAAGTAAATAAAAAAATATGTACGAAACGCAGTGTATTTAACTATTTTGTACGCATATAAAATGATAATTATTATGTCCCTAAAAGTGTCAGTGTGAATCGAGTGTCGTTACCAACCGTACCTCATATTTCGCAAGTTATAAAGTTCATAAATGTAAAGTATAACAAAATTGCATGTGCATTACAATATTTTCAATGATATCGAGTGTCAGGACACGCAGGTGTGTCTGTGGTCGGCCTTGGAAGCCACCCCAACGACATTACAGCTTTTATAGACTCCTTACACTATGGGAACGGCCGTGGTTGTATTGTATTCAAGCCATTAATACGATTTAATCACATGATATGAAGAAACAGCAATCCGATTGTTGAAAGAAGTGACAGTATTTTTTTACTGGCAATTTTATTACGCACAACAATTTGTCGTCTTCAAACAGCCAATAAGAATGAGATGAAATAATGGTGCTTATTTAAGAAGTAAGTGTATAGTTTTATTTTTGAATGAGCCTTGAGATTCTAGTCAAAATTTTAAGCGGACTTTATTATGTAGGTAGCTAAGTTTCCATACTATCTAACTAGCCTGTACTGGGGCCACAGGAGGGCAAAGGCCTCCCTCTCCCTTTTTCACACAATTATATCTTTAAGACAAAAACTGTCAAGCGTCAATTTTATTCCTCGAATAAAAGTTATCTGACGATGGAAAAATCAGTTCTTTGTGAACAAGAGATCAATATAACATTGATAGATGTGCAGGCAATTCAATCAAGTTAGTTATAATAAGTTATAACATTTTTACGATAGACGTAACACACGAACTGCCCATAAAAATGAAAGCGATTCTTATATAAAAGACAACATTTTGCCAAATCCGTTTATGTGATTAGTAAATTGTATCTTTATATCAATTTTGTAACTAAATTGACATACATAAAAAGGATATATTGTTAAGAAATCCATTAAGGCTCCTGCAAACAGGCGCGACGCGCGACGCTAATCGCACGCGACACAAAGGGACCGCTCGTTGCGCGACTTGCAGTGCCTTTGTGTCGCGCGCGACTTTATCGCGTGTATTGCCTGTTTGAAGGAGTCTTTAACCAATATAGGTACCCACGACGATGTATATCAAGGTATACCTACATTTCCAGTTTTACAGTTTTAGATGACCTCGCATTATATAGGCTTTTCGTGCAATAAGATGCCAGCATATACTGGAAAGATATAGCTTGGTATGTTGTCGTGCGTAATAAGGGTATTTTTCGAAACTAATTACCTATTGAATATCAGTACGAAAAAGAAATTCCCTTCCCAGTTCCGAGTACATAGTCCTTGCTTAAAGACTCCTACAAACAAGCGTGGTATAATCGCGCGCCACACAAAGGCACCGCTCGTTGCGCGACTTGCGGTGCCTTTGTGTCGCGCGCAATTTTATCGCGTGTCGCGCCTGTTTGAAGGAGCCTTAACAGAGGTTGCGTCGTCCTTTGAGCCACTCGATTTTATCGGTCGACATTCTGATAAATGAAATCGATAAATCAGTTTGCTGCACCTTTATCGATGAATAATAGATAGTATAAATAAATCGGCATTTAATCACGAATCAATTTTATAGAGGATTTCGAGGACGCATTCATTTGTTTCGTCAAACCATTCAGAGCTAGAAGCTACTTTCCACTTTTTATTCTTCTAAAACAATAAATAATTAAAATTCGGAAAACCACTCTGCGTTCCAAAACGGGTACCTATAATAGACGTAAGCAAGAAGGCTGTCAGGCTCAAGTGGGATTGGGCGAGTCACATATTTGCCCTACAGTGGGACATCACAGGCTAATAATAAAAAAATAATGAATTTTAGATCCAACAGGCTATGCACGATGACCACTAGGCAAAAATCTGCAACGACCGCTATAGGCCGACCGCTTATCTAAGACGTTGTCTGAGGTAGCTGCGCGGTGCAGGAGGGGTGATAAGTAGTTGTTATAAAGTTGACGAATCATTGAGCTCTCGCATCACGTTACCACACGCACGCTCCTCCCAGACCGCGCTGCTACCTCAGGCAACGTCTGTTAAGCTGTCGGCCTAAATGATAAATAAATGATAAATGATTTTATTTTTGTAAGTGCACGGTTTGCACAAACACTTTTACACGTCAATCATATATTTTTTAAACTAGATGAGGTCGGCGTTTCCTATCTGACTACTCTGAGAAGAAAGGCCGAAACAAACTCACGAGGTCATAGTCTCTTTTGACGTCCAGACATAATCTTGGTCAAGTTATATGAAGACCATGTAGGTCAATGTCTGAGATGGTCTTTTGAGGAAAGAACCACACAGATTGAGAGGAACTGTCCAGTCAGTGCACGCATTTGTCAGAAATCGTGCACCTCAACTCAAGACTTAAGGAGCTCAACGATTCGGCGAACAATATTCACAATTTGCCTATAGGCAAAAGTCTCTAAGTCCACACAACGGGTGCCTGAAGATGGACGGCGCCGCCAAGGTCGGCCCAGAAAGCGGTGGCAAGATGACGTGGACGCGTACTGCGAGGGTTGGTTCGAGGTGGCGCGGACTTGGGGGGGACAGGTCCGGCAGTGAGACAGTATAGACTTAACAACAACAAAAAACAAATTAATAAAGGAATCTTATATTGATCTATACAACAGATTACGCAAAATTGTTGATTCAATCATTTCGTTCTTGTTGTTTTAACCCAGTTTGTTTTGCAAACTCATTAAACTGTGATGTGCCTGCACATTTAAAAAACATGCCTGAGTAGAAATCAATGTTCGTAATTGGAACGCGGCTTTTAAATTAAAATCTTTGATTGATGTTTATTTTTGAGGTCCATGGACCAATAAAATTATTATTACTTTCGCCTTGAGTACAAGAACTCAAAAATACCTTCAGATTATTTTCACTTACTTTAATACCTAATGTTCCTTCTTCTGGTCTACCTGCTGTCCTGTCTTCGAGAGAAAGTGGGCTATAATCTACCACGCGGGCCCAGTGCGGGTTGGTAGATGTCACATGTCTTCGAATTTTTGATTCTAGGACATGCCGGCTTCCTTCACAATGTTTTCCTTCATCGTTTTGAGAGCAGTGGTGATGAAATTTTTACACTAAGTAAGAGCCGAAATGGGTTTGAACCCACGACCTACGACTCTGTAAGTCGGCGTCACCACTGCTCTCGATGATTTACATAACCTTAAATCTAACGTTGTGGAAATGAACAAAATTCTGATTAATTTCTTGATATTGTTTTAAGACAAGCATGCTTCAAAAAATGTATAGGTTATTGAATTATATTTCCTATCCTATTTAAGTTCCTGGCGTTAATATAGCAACATCTGTACTATCACAAACACTTTTCGTTGACACAAATTATTAAAAATTTACAGCCATTTACTTCATTTCCTGAATTACTGAATTCGTTTTCATCAAACCGTTCACTTTCTGTCTGTCTCTTAGTCACGGTATTAAACGCTTTCAAATTGAATATTTTGTGTAAAATGGTTTTACGCTGGAAAGGTTATCAATTATTAATATTATTGATTAAAAGTTTAGACGTACCTACCTGACTGGCAACTGTAAATATGTCACAAAATAAAGGTGTGTTAAATGTTGTTTAAAATTTTTTTGATTACGATTTTTGTTGAATTTTTAGTAGATCGATTCAAGAGCACGGGATTCGTTCTGTGAATCGATTAAAAAATCGATTTAAAGCAAAACATCGTTTATCCTTATGGCCACCAAAATAAAAGGATAGGAATAACGTTGGGAAATTCAATACAGGAATATTGTTTTTTAATTAGGTATTTATTGTGTTGTAGGTACGATGGTAAGGTGGGGTGGGTGGAAGATTACTATTTACTATGTAGATAATAATTATCTACAAAGTAATCTTCTACAAAAGGACAACTACATAAAAAACCAACAAGTGTGTAAATAATACGTGACAGTGCAAACAGGTACCTAAATATTATTTCGTAAAATTTTAATACCTAGACCAAAATCAAAGCTTAGGAAAAGTCAGTAATAATATTTTGTAAACAAAAAATAAACATGCGGAACCTTTTATTCATTTTATTCAGAAATACCAGGAGTAAGAGGTTTATTTTTACTCACAAATGGTTCACTGACACCGATCAGCTGATTTAGTGCTAGTGATGTGTTTATTTCAATTTGAAAAGTTCGGTTTCTGGTATCAATGTATTAAAATTTCTCATAAGTTCTGAACATGTAGATATAGGATTAAAAAACCCTTCCAATATCGTTTGATATCATCCAAAGAAGCCGTGCCTTTCGTATGTATATACCCTTTCCGTTACACGTTGTATAAAGTAGCGTAAACAATACATCGGATAAAGATCACGTTGAAACAAATTGATATTGCATTGACATTATTACTTGGGTGACTGAATAGAAATGCTAGGTTGGCAATTGTTTTACATCATAAAGTATTTTTATCACATCTATTCAAAAAGAGCTAGTGTATTCTTCGTAAACAGGGACTAAAACAGCTCTTTAATCCCTAGGGACTAAAAGTGATTTGAATTAGGTATGTGGATATTGTTAGTAAAAGTTCCAATCACGAAAGAGATCAATCACGAACATTGTATGAACAAGTAACAGGCTGTATGATAAAAAAAGGTACACACAGCTTCATTAAGTGATTACCCCTCCAAATGACATGTGCGTTCAAATCCGTGATAGGCCCAAGTTGGTTTTTGTATTTTGCAAAAACATTTTATTTTAATTAATTTATTGTTTTAGTGAATAAATAAGTTTAAGATAGTATTTATTTTTTAAAATTCTGTTTTTATTATTGTTTTTTTCAATAAAACGTTAATACTTTTATTATTGCGAAAACGACAAGCAATAATAGGGTTAACATTTACGAACGTTTCATTCATCGTCTAAATAGACTAGAGGTTTCAAGACCGCTTGCCGTGCCTATGAGTGGGAGTTCAAATCATAGGCACGAAATGTGCTTTTTGTTCATTATAATTATTATTTTAATATATTTTTCTATTTTGTTTTAGTAATTATTTATAAAGAATTTAAAAATAAAGAAAAATAAAATACCTTAATAATCATATAATAATATTTATTATTGCTATTATTTAACAAAACTATGATCTTATTTTACAACAAAGATTTATTTTGATTTGATAATTTTATTTACAGTTATCATAATATACTATTTTGCCAACTGACACAATTGGGTTCCTAGACAAGTGGCATCCTATTAACGTAAACGATAAAATAGTAAGCGGTAGAAATATTTTAGATTGATATAACCTAACGAAATGTCACGTGACCTGTCATGTCGTCTCAGTATACAAATTTGACATTTGACAGTCTGACAAGTGACATCGAAAGAGACAAGTTTTGAAGCGTTTGCAACTTGTCTAGGAACTAGAAGTTAGTTTGGCAGGATTACAATCATGAGCATAATAAGTGAATAAACATGTTATCAATAGATAATCAATTAACATCTCTTATTAGCTCATGATATCTACTTAGAATATTTTGCTATACAAAGTAAAATAGTAGAATCAAATGAGTTAAATGTCTTCGTTGTTTATTTTGTTGTCATACTTAATTAATATAACTGCTATTTCTGGGCAAATAGCAATTGTTCTCTTCGATGTTCTTCTGTTAGACATATTTTGTAGGTCGATAACTGTGAATGTTCGCTGCGTGTAAATGTCTTCGAACCGTGGACAGAGATATTCCATGCCAATATCCCGATGATGTTCAGATTGGTCCGTATAGATCCCAGTAGTTCTCCGACCCATGGACATTGTCTTAACATCGCCGGTTTCTTGAAATCTGCGCACCCATAAGCGCACCGTTTGTCTCTGTATAGAACAAAATGGTTTTAAATAAGTTATTAAATACCACACACAAGATACCGCAAATAGCTCAACAAGAAAAAAATCGGAGAACACAATTAATATTATAATGAACTTTTCTGCTATGCCAAGCTGTCTCGTAATTCCTTTTATGCTCACATTTTGTTCACACAGAACAACTACAATTTTAGTTCTCATAAAATCATAAATCATTTTAAAAATTAATGGATAAATCGTAGTCGTTTACTCTTCGCTGTTTTAAGTGAATGTATACATCAAACGTTGTAGTTATAACTTGAGGGTATGGATTAATTTTATAAAGACAACGTAAGTAAGTAAAATTAATGGATACCCTCAAATTATAACATCTATCGATTAGACATCCCCACCTAAAGATAAAATGACTCAGACCATAGTAGATAACAATTTCAACGCAATTCATATGGGCTCGCTGGCTAGTTCGTCAAACTGCCGGCATGAGTATGACGACGTTCGGTGATGCGATGGTTCGAATCTGAGTCGAAACAATGTGGGTTCTTTTTGAAGTATTCTTTAGTTTGTTTGTAAGGAATTTAATGTGTAACATTTTAAAACTTGAGGGGTTAGCACATACTGACGCTGTCTGTACCAACATTTAAAAAAAAAGGTGAAAAAATTTAAAAACGCGCGTTAAGCATTCTGCCTTCGTTCGTAATTATTTACTCAAATTAGGATTTTACTTGATTTATACAAAATGGAATTGTATGTAAATAAATAAAAATACCTATTATTCTTATTCATAAGTTACACTTACTTATTTTTTCATAGAGGATGATAAAAAGTAGAGAGTCCACCTCGGGAGCAACACTATTTTAAGCTCGAGTGACGTACTTTGAATCCCTCTCGCCTTCAAAATAGTTGTTTGCTCCCTTGGCAAACAATCTACTATTCTTCTTTTACGATCAGCTAGCAATGTTGTCTTTTAATACAACTGTTATTCTGCAAAAAAAGTTAAATTCACTTCTGTTTTCAGTGAAATAAACTAGTACTTATAGATTTTTGATATAGGTTACATTTTAAATAGATTAGTGTTAAAAAAAAAGAAATTGTTTTAAATTTGAGTAAGTGTTTACTTAGGTTTTTCCGTTGAATATAAAAGTCATGTTTGTTAAACTGACACAGACATTTAAAATAGCAGACAAGCGCGACACCACCTTGCGACGCGATTCTAGTAGAACTATTTCCATAGTTTACATATAAATTGTTCTACTATATCACGACGCGCTGTCGCGTCGCCCTTGTGTGCATGCTCCTGATCCTTAACATTTTGACTAGTATAATTTATGTCAGTAACAAATTAATGCCATCTTAAAATGTAATTTATTATGGCTTAAACCATATTATGCAAACGGACTTGCTAAGTAGGTAGTTGTTTTGATATTCGAGTCAAGTCTAATATTTTTGCTATTTTTTGTTTTCTTAGTTGAAATGGTGCCTTAGTTGAAATTGCCATAATATGCAATTAAGTGCAATTATTGAATACAAATTGCATAAAATAAAAATTGGTACTGTGTTACTCTTTCAGTTCTTTTTTCTTGAGCGTCTGAAGAGCGAAAAGGTTATCAGCTATTTAAAAATAGTCTGTTTGTTGTTTACTTTATATTCTTTGTGAATACAAGTGCATAGTAATTGTTTGTTCTTTACCCTCCCTCGGTAAGGAGCGAGCATTATTTATAAATGATATCTTTAATAAATTTGTTGTTAGAAAGTCTACTAGCTGCATTCAATATTTAAGAGTAATTCAGCATACGCGTGTTTTCTTGATTATAATCAAACTTCATGTGTTTTGGCCATTAGGAACAAAATACAAAGTTAAAAACTGTAGCAGGTTATTCGACCGCATTTATTCGAGGACGCATAACATGTTTTTTCCAAGAAAGTTTTGCTTTTGTTTATTTCTGTAAGTACAGACGCCAGCACATCAAGCCACCCGAAACTGTCAAAATTTCCTGATTAACTTTGAACCTTATGCTGTAGCGATAAAGTTGAAAATCTATTAAAGATATTTGACAGATTGTCGTAGCTTGATGCGCGCTGGCGTCTGTAGTCTGTACCTAGATCTTTTAGGACATTTTACACGTCAATTTTTTTTCTCAACATTTTAAAACTAGGCAAAAACAATAAATTAGTACCCAATAGAAACCAGCAACAAAATCAATGAAAGCGCTTTCCTAAGAACAGTAGGTACCTACACATGCCAAAAACGTGAAATACACAGAACTTAAGGGGCTTACATGACCTAAAGCGCGGTCACTGTCGGACTGCATAGAAACGAAAGAGAAGCGCGATGACACAACGCTGGTAATTTATTGCAAAATATGAAGCAATTATTTAATTACAAAAATTCTATTGTTTGGACTAAAAAATTAAAACACTAGTATTTTAGTATGTTGCTTGTAGAATAATCTGACAAAAAATCAGAATGATTGTATGTATATTAGTATGGTTTTTAATGTAAAAAGAAAGTTTTTAGAGGTATCTTCAAGATTTATTTTCTATAGAATCAAATTAGTTGTACCTACTATGTTTTCAACACACTATCTACCTAGCATATATCCTGAAGAATATCATATATTTTTCTGATTTTGTTTACTGTAGTCGATCATATACTTTTATTGTTTCTAAAACTTGCGTTTTTTGTGTTTAGGTCCTGTAAGCCCCTTAAACCCCGCACATAAATAATGACCGTAATAAGTACGAATGCTATCTTTACGACGTGGGCGCATTTCCGTTTCCTTTTATATTTTACTACTCATTACAGAACAGCAGACTAGTAAAGCTTATACCTGCCACACTAAAGGCTCCTACAAACAGGCGCGACACGATTTGACACAAAGGCACCGCAAGTCGCGCAACGACCGGTGCCTTTGTGTTGCGTGCGATTTTATCGCATGTCGTGCCTGTTTGTTGATGCCTTAAAACTAAATTCTAGCTGCCTGAAACTAGATTCATGTGTTTTCGTTTGCAGTGTTATGATGTATTTATCTATATATTTACGAATATTATAAAAAGGTAAAATTTGTTTGCCAGTCGGATTTGAAAAATACTTTTTGCATTTGATAGCCCAATTCTTGAGGAACGCCCCTAAAGAGCCAAGCAAAAAGAAAGAAAGTCAGTAAGAACGCTAAGCGAAAACAAAGATATAACGCGAGCAGGCGATGCGATGCGACAGGGTGGATCGGGGGTTGGTACAGACGCCAGCACATCAAGCTACTACACTCTGTCAAATTTCTTTAATAGATTTTCAACTTTATCGTTAAAGCATAAGGTTCAATGTTGATTGGGTAAATTTGACAGTTTCGGGTAGCTTGATGTGCTGGCGTCTGTACCAGACATTTCAGGCGGACGAAGTCGCGGGCAGAAGCTAGTAGAATATAGGTATTGCAGAAGGATCACTCGGAGTTCCGCAGGGCAGTTGCGTAACACACTAACAGTAGGCTTTTATTTTGACAGATCAACAAAATTCATTGCGTTATTTACCTTGTTGAGGAGACAAATTTTTCGAAGATATGAAGCAATGTATTTGCAATATCCTTCAAAATTATTTAGATTGTGATTGATAGTATGTTATGCACGCAATTAGGGCGCTGCCTCATTTTCGTTGAAGCGCTTTCGTGTATGCCTTTCATGTTATGAAAGCTATGTTATGCTATATTTAGCTGTGCATGTATTTGCTACAATTGCTTTATAAACAAGGTCACAGATGATAAGTTCGAAATATTTTTTAATATCTCTACCTCTCTCTCTCTTATTCAGAAAATATTTTACTCGTTCACATCATCGACAGATAAAAATCAAAAGGACATAAAAGTCAAGTTTAAATGAAAAAAAGGATACGATAGCCGTTCTATATTAAGTATATTGATTACCTTAATTTTATTATAAATTACTTCGCGCGCATAAACTCATGGCTACAAAACTGGTTATGTGTCTACTGCCTTAATTGTTTAGGGTTGTACCGAAGATTGCTATCGGAATTTCAGAAAATTCTTTAATATTTATACGTCTTGAAGAAAGTAGTGTGCATATTTTATTTAGGTTACTAGGTACCGCTGCTATTTAACACTGTTTATCTATTTACTACCAGACGCATTTTCATAGGTAACACAAAAAAATATCTAAAACGTATAATTTATAATCTAGTACACAATACAGAGTATTTGCAACTCAATTAAACGGCTGATTTTTCAATAGTCAATCTCAAACAATAGTGTATCTTTTATCTGAAGAATAAATATTGCGGTTTGACATTTTTTGTATAGAAAATATGTCAAACTGTCATAATTATTCTACAGATAAAAGTTATGGGACTATTGAAAAATCAGCCCTTAAACAATTTAATTTAATAAATCCCTTAAAAAAAAGGAAAAACTAAATATTAATCGCAGTTAACCTATACACCTTATTCCATGAATCCCTAACCCTTTTCGAGAAACAATTTTGTACTCAACTTTTCCAATAACAAATTAGAAACATGATTCGATATCAATACCCAGAACTTAATTACGGAAACCCAATAATTAAGTAAACAAGTAGTTTGCCAACCCTAGGCACGTGTAAGACTGTATTAATTTTGGATTTTGCCAAACAAGTGTCGACGATCTCCGCGGAGTCAAGGACGGCTGAGCAAAGTTACTGGCTTATTCTACTAAGTTTAAGTATATGTCGCAGCCAACTGGTTAAATTAGCCGTTTAGTTAACCGTCTAGCCTTTTAACTAAACGGCGGCCGTTAAAATCGCGCGACAACAGCGCGACACAAGGGCACCGCTTGTAGGCTCCTTCAAACAGGCGCGACACGACACGCGACACAAAGGCACCGCATGTCGCGCAACGAGCGGTGCCTTTGTGTCGCGCGCGATTCGCGTCGCGTGTCGCGCCTGTTTGTAGGAGCCTTGTTGCGTGATTTGCGGTGCCTTTGTGTCGCGTGCGATTTTATCGCGTGTCGCGCCTGTTTGAAGGAGCCTTTATTCTGTTACACTGCGTGCTACACTAGGTCAATCAATCAGCTCGGCCTATCGTAGTCCACAGCTAGACATAAGCCTCTCACGGACCTTCCACACCACCCTGTCCTTCGCCTTCCGCATCCAGTCTGTCCCAGCCACACTAGGTCAGCTCAAGATCAAAGTGTTACCACTGTCATAGGACCTACTGTATGTACAGTCACCAAAAGAGATAAATAACCAAGGTCGTTGGATACAGTAGAAGTTTAGTAAGAAATCGCTTAATGTTTTCAAATGAAAATTAATTTGATAAATGAACCGATTGTATTCTATTAATCAAATTAAATTTAATTCGAAAACATTCATCGGTTTCTTATTAAACTTCCACTATATCCGACGACCCAGAAACAACATAACATTATAACATTCGGCCGATAAGATAAATTTACCACTTCGGAGTAAACCCCCTGGTTAGGTACTTGTCTACTTTGGTGACCGTACCAATGTTTTGATTTCATTTTAAATTAGTACCCAATGTTCAGCACCCGTGCTTTTTTATCGCGTTTATTAAGACTTCTTCAAACAGGCGCGACACGCGATAAAATCGCGCGCGACACAATAGCGCTGCAAGTCGCGTAACGAGCGGTGCCTTTGTGTCGCGCGCGATTATATCGGGTGTCGCGCCTGTTTGAAGGAGTCTTTAATTTGCTTGGAAAAATCAGGGTAGTATCAGCTAGTAATAAGGTTTATGAAACAATCGCAACGGATCTCTTCAATGAACTGCTACTGAAACATAGATTATTTGCAAAGCTACATCGAATCGTTTCTCTATCATATCGCATCGCTTTCATTGCTCATCATCTATTATAAGTTTACCTACTACATAAGGCATTTAGCTACTTTAGGCTCCCGCAGACAGGTGCTACGCGACGGTGCTACGCGATTCTGGTAGAACAATTCCATGAATTTTTTATAGAAATTGTTCTACTAGAGTCGCGTCGTACCTGTCTGCGGGAGCCTTTACCTTTTGGTAAGTAAAGCTATATCCACGTGTTTTGGACCTTTTAAGAATACATATGTAGGTTTTCCAACACAAGAAATTGACTTAATTCACGCCATACGCAACCATACACAAAAACTTGGCATTTCTATTCAGAATCCATTGATTACTTGCCAAATACTTTTGTAAACTATTTATTATATTATTATTATTATAGGTTACTGGATACAAATGCAGCGATGAACGTCGAATTATATTGAATATGAGTCATTGTACGGGAGCTATTTAATGATGTAGCCACACCCGCCTTGTCATGTTACAGTTATTTGCGAAGTATCTAATCATGTTAATATTATGGTTCTTGCTCTTTTTATGGTTATAGGACATACATATTCTTTTGATTAGCTGGTCTGTGAATTGATGTCAATATTGTAGAATGTCGATAAGTTTTTGTCAGATTTGTTGTACCTGTTGTCAAATTTCATTTCAAATTATTTGATTAGAAGTTGTTATTTCAGTTAAACAATCACAGCATTTAACTTAATATTCGTTAGCTTGTTGCTCATCAATTTTCCTATCGATTAGTTTTTCTGAAACCCAAGATTTGTTCAACTGTTTCTAGAGGTGAAATTAGCCAAGGCTAATAAACCAAACCTACCTAACCTATGTACCTATAGGTATAGGGTTATTGGTAAAACATTAACAACCTCTTAAGAGGTCATTGCACATCATTATGAACAACATTTACTATGGGATCAAACATGAAATCGCGAAAAAAAAATCAGTTGTTCCCTACATTTTGACGAGTTAAGGCTCCTACAAACAGCCGCGACACGCGATATAATCGCGCGCAACACAAAGGCACCGCTCGTTGCGCGACTTGCGGTGCCTTTGTGTCGCGTGTCGTGTCGCGCCTGTTTGCATGAGCCTTTATACGAACATAAATGTAGGGAACAGTTGATTTTTTTTCGCGATTTCAAGTTTGGTCCCATAGTAAATGTTGTTCATAATGATGTACTATGACCTCTTAAGAGGTTGTTAATGTTTTACCAATAACCATGTATAATTAATCAGATTCAGAAATAGGTCATTGACACGCGAACAAACAATGATAATAACAGGCTTAGATCACGACGTTATCTCCTAAAAATCGCCTTCTAATTATAATTTATTGGACAAAACATTAATGGCCAGTGTCCGATACATGGTAGTCTTTGTTTTGGTCCAAGAATTAAGGGAGTGATGTCATCACCTGGCGTTAATTATTGACAAGTTATTTGATTGGAAGTTACAACCTATTATTCCAGTTAATCAATCACAGCATTTAACTTTATATTCGACAGCTTATTGCTCATCAATTTTCCTATCGATTAGTTTTTCTGAAACCGAAGATTTGTCCAAGTGTTTCTAGAGGTGAAATTAACCAAGGCTAATAAACAATATGTACTTATATAATTAATCGGATTCAGAAATAGGTCATTGACACGCAAATAAACAGTGATACTAACAGGCTTTGATCACTTTATCTCCCAAAAATCGCTTTGTAATTATAATTTATTGGACACAAAATTAATGGCCAGTGTCCGATCCATGGTAGTCACAGATATACATAGATAGACCTAGATAACGCAAGTATCAAAAACTGTATGAAAACCAAGTGTGCCATTTTTTGACTACCTACTATGACGTTACAAGGTCGCGCTCTCGCTCACGCTTACCCAGCCAGCAGTACACAGGACTGAGCGCGAAAGTGGCGGCTTACGATTTTTGAACGTAAGCTGGTGCGATTTTTGGCACACGAAGTGGTTGCTCTTGCGTTATCTAGGTATTTCTATATCTGTGATGGTAGTCTATGTTTTGTTCCAAGAGTTAAAGGAGTGACGTCATCATCTAGCATTTTTATTGACAAGCTAAAAACCGGATTTGAATAGGTTAGGAGTATAGATGTACAAGATGGTTTAATAAAAATATGTTTTTTTTTTTGGTAGGTACAGATACAGATGCTAGCTATTAATAAGCTAGGATATTTGAATTAATTATCTATTGTTCCATAAATTGGGTTTTTACAAGAGAAAATCCCCTTGAGTGTAGGTATAGGTTTCCCCCCGACAACAAAAAAAAAAAAGGTATGTGCTTCTATGATTTAGGTAAGTATGTAAAATGCAATAGATTTTAAGATAAGATAAAATAATTTAAGTACATATTTATTTGCTCAAACAAGTGTACACAACACATACAAGAATAAAATGCATGCAGGATAACATAAAAAAAATAAAGCATTAGACATGTTTGTCGCATAGTTATGGCGTGCACATATTATAAATAACAATGATTTTAATTATTAATTTCAAGTCAAAATCCAAGCGAGTTGACCATTAAAATGACAGAAGCCTAAACTAAATCTAAACTAAACTAACTAGTTTGTATTGTCCCACTGCAGGGCGAAGGTTTCCCTCTCCTCCTTTCAGAAGCCTACCAACTGAATATTGTTGGTTATAGTCCGCGCGGAACTAGTTGGCCGCGCCTTAGGTATGTGAGCGGTGGGACGGAGGGGCGGGGGAGCGCTTTGTCATTGCGAACAATAGGCAACCCCGTCGCCCTCAGCCCGGTCCCCACCTAAGGCGCGGCCAACTAGTTCCGCGCGAACTATAGCTATAGGTACAGACCAGCACATGAAGCTACTACAATCTGTCTAATTTATTTGATAGATTTTCAACTTTATCCCTAAAGCATAAGTTGATTGGGAAAATTTGACAGAGTCGGGTAGATTGATGTGCTGGCGTCTGTACAGAAGTTGGTAATGTCCAAAACAGCCAGCATTATAAAACATGAATAAAAATCAAAGACAATAAATTATTACAATTATCAACCATTGACAGTTTTATCACAAATGAAGCAATAACATTCATGTTCAACATAACATAACTTTGTCATGATGAATCATCAAGCACCATTCACCAGTGAAAGATTAACTTTGATATGACATCATTCCTCTTCATTTTGGTATAATAAAACTAAAAAAGTTTTTACTTAAGATTATTTTTCTTATGTCATATTGGTGTTTTGTTTTCTTAGAGTCGTATTGGCTTTCACGGACCAAAAGATCAGGAATGTTTTGACCCAAAGTCGGACTCAAATTTTTATCTCTCAAATGCATCATATTATTATCTAACCATGCCATGTTACTTATCAGACATAGATCAATTGGAAATTGGAAAACTATGCCTTCTATAATACATTTTTTTATGGAGCTTCCGACCGAATTTCGGCCAATGAGTGTTTTCTGAAATGACGTTCGCTAGATGGCAGCACTGAAACGTCAGGTCCAGGCTCCTGTCAAAGAGCCTATATTTTCTTTAGTCATGACTGAATGATGAACGAATGAACGAAACGAATGATGAACGTCATCATGTTTTATATTCATTGTCGAAATGGAAGACCTCTTGTCAAAGTGAGGCCAACTGGTGTCGTAAATTTTCACGAAAACCCCCATTTCAGCAATCTCAGCGGAGACCAACTCCCCAATTGCGTAACACCCTATCATTCTCAATCTGAATAATTTTGAAGGATATTGCTAATCCAACGTAAATAACGTAATTAATGTTGTTGAACTGTCAAAATGAAACTCACTGCTATTGACAGTGTGTTACGCAATTGCCTCGAAACCATCGGCGCAGGAGATATTGGAGCAGAGCGGTGCGGAGCATCCGTATAAAAATTTATTAGAGTATAGTGTAAGTATAATTTGCCTATAATTTTCCCACGGCTGGGACCCACGCCTCCTCTCTGTGAGAGGGAGTGAGCTGTAATCCACCACGCGGGCCCAGTGTGAGTCGGTAGTATACTATAATGTAGTAAACGTACTATACTATTCTCATAATAATCCTTTTGACTAATTTGGCGTAGAAAGTTTGAACTGTTATATAGGCAATCGCTCCGTGTAATATTGGTATTCAAATGCATCCGGTTAGACTGGAAGCATATGCGCACATAGTTAACACAAGGCAGATAAATTATTTTCCGTTTCCACATGCACTAACAGACTAACAGACTGTTAGTGCATGTGGAAACGGAAAATAATTTATCTGCCTTGTGTTAACTATGTGCGCATATGCTTCCAGTCTAACCGGATGCATTTGAATACCAATATTACACGGAGCGATTGCCTATTTGACCTCTACAAACGAGTTACAACAAGATACCCCTTGATACGACTAGTTGACAGACTTTTGAGCTTCTGACTACCCATAATGACTGCCAAAGGTGTACACATGACATCCGGGTCTCGATATGTAATGGACGGTCACCCGTTCACGAACTGACCGCGGCAACCGTAGCTTTACCTTCAATCGACTCATGCGACTGTAATCACTTAACCACGAGCACCTCTTAAGAAAATTAATAAGTATGTGATTACTATCTCTCAGATCGATTCTCAGACCACAAACACAAAAAAAACAATACAAACACAAACTTGGTTAGGACCACAGATCCTTATATTTCACAACACAAAATCAAAAGTTATCATGAAATACCAATATCGCAAGCAGTTATCGAGAGCCATCAAAGTTTTGAAACAGCTAATAATATGAACAAAACAATCGATTTAGCTTCTATGCGAGACCGATCGGTTCGCATCGAGATATCGCATCGCTCATAATTAGAAGACAATAAATGGGTCACTAGTCGGTTGCATCAGTTAGAAAGTGTGGCAACAATAGACGAGTTAAGGTCCATTCAGACTTTATCAAGGATTTTCGTCGCCGTGCAATAAAAGCCTCGTACATTATAAGCATATGATGATCCTAGTCCTGGGACACAGGCCTCTGTGTGAGAGGGAATGGGCCGTATTCTGCTAAAGAAGAGGTCTGCTAAGAAAAACGCGCTCAAGGCAGAGCACTGGCAAGATGGTCAGACGCGATCAAGAAGGCTGTTGGAGGCAGCAACTATCGAGCGCTGCAGAAGATCGCATGACTTGGAGATGCGTCATATGTTGTCGCAATCCGTAGCATTGAGAGAATAACTAAGAAGAAGAGAAACGGCACACCCGTTTGTTCTAAATATGCACTATGAGGTTTTCTACACAACAGATTGGTAAAAAGCAAAACAACCCCCTACAATCTCGCCCTCCATTTAATTGGGACTTAAACATAACTGGCGAAATGTGTTTGTACAGACGCCAGCAGATCAAGTTACTACAATCTGTCAAATTTCTTTAATATATTTTCAACTTTATCGCTAAAGCATAAGGTTCAAAGTTGATTGGGATTTTTTTTTAATTTCTTCAAAGTAAGAGTGAGCAGGCTTCTTCTGGGTAAGCTCACTCCATCGTAGACTTTGTCTCTGTCATCTCTGACCTAGATTAGAGCCCCGAGACCCAAACCCATTTCAAATAAAAAAAAAAATACAGTTTCGGGTAGCTTGATGTGCTGGCGTCTGTACTATAGGTATACTTTTGTCCAACCCTTCGAGGTGATGCATGATGTAACGTTATATAACAATAAATTTTTCCCCACGAAGTTTTCACTGCGGCGATGGTTTGCCAACGGTTCCACGTGAAATGTCCTCGCACATTCCAGTGCGAACATCAATATTAATAAGTGAATAATGAAAATTAAAACGTTTGAGTGCTTAGGATTAATTTCTGAACGTTTAGCAAAGCCATTTCAATATTGACTTAATTTTTAGGTCATAATCGTAATTGCCATTTCGCATCTATTACGAGTTTACCATTGTCCAGCCAGACCATTTTTTTGCTGTATTTTTGTCACGTAAGTAGGAATCTGCTAGCGTTTTATTTTAGTCTAGATTAGAAAAAAATCCTTATCCTTTAAAGCGGTAAGCGCCAAAGTAGCCCGCGAAATTCAAATTTTCTTACCTTTTTTGCACCCTATTATGTTGATATAACCCGTCAGAGCCGAAGCCTGCCGGGTCAGCGGGATTGTCCGAAAGGGTTACCGCTGGCCCGGAACATAAAGGGCTAAGGAAGGAACACGGGTGGGTTTTAGTCAGTAAGAGTCTGACACTCCCTTCCGTTCCACGCAGAGCGGGAGGGGTTATTTGATGATTTCCCATCCAGAAAAAAAAACCCCATTTATAGAAATTTAATTTTTTTTTAAATATATCAACTTAGAGGTTGGTATTGATGAATTTAATTATAATCCTGTAAATACATACTTGTTACGGTGACGAATAATATTTTGTTCAATATATTAACAGACATTGACCTGTAAATTGCTTGCGCTTCCCCTTAACTATTTTTTTTTTATCAGGTCTCGCCTCAAGATTTTCTGCAGCTACTTAAATAATTAAATGAAAGAGCATACTTTCAAAGCAACATAGTACATTTACACCAGTTGCATATGGATCATCTTACACAATATTCTTAAACGCACTGTTTTATATGACGCAGACAAACAAAACGCAAATAATTGGCAATGTATTTTGGTGTGGTTCCAAACGATGCAGCAACATTCATTGGTATTCACGCAACCGTAAGCGCTGTCCAATATATTCGATTGTTTAAACGGTAAACGGACGAAAGAATTTGTGGTTTTTCTGAATGGAACGATAACTTTGTTCGCGAAATGACCAAAAATCGGGTGTTTTTTATTCGAACGTGGCTAGATTTTATATTGACTACTATCTTCTGCCCGCACCTTCGTCCGCGTGAAAGTTCTTGTTTCACTCTCGCATCGCATCACTTGCCCGCGCTATTACATGACATGGTTCTCGCTTACCATTCTTACTGACTTTTCTTTTCGCTCGGCTCGGTCCTAGATGAGTTAAATAGCCTATAACCTTCCTCAAGGATTAACTATCAAATGCAAAAATTTATTTTAAAGCTCAAAGGGATAAACACAGTCCAAAGTTCTTTTGAAACCAGAGTCCGTAGCCAAGGACCTGAATCTTAATAGCGTAAAACCTGTCATCATCTGCCCAGCCTTTTCCCAATCAAGTTTGAGGTCGGCTTCCAATCTGACCGGATATATCTGAATACCAGTATTTTACATGGATCGACTGCCTGCCTGACCTCCACAACCCAGTTACTGGGTAATAAGATACCCCTTGGTAAAACTGGTTGTCAAACTTTCGGGCTTCTGATAACCTGTAACGACTGTCAAAGGTCCACGAATGCCAGCCGGGACTAGCGGCTTTACGTGCTTACCGAGACACGGAGGGGTCTTGGTAAATAAAAAAATGGTCCGCGGCCCAATCGCGGCAGGCGTAGCTTAACCTGAGCCACAAGCCCCACAAAACCCACCTGTTTTGCAAGGAAATACTGGCAATAAGCCTAGAAATCAGGATGAGGAATTAGTAGTTATTCATGTAATGTAATACTACTTGGCAAAGGTTTTAGCAGGTAAGACAAGTATTGAATGTGCAATCCTATACTAATATTATAAATGCGAAAGTTTGTGGGTATGGATGGGTGGGCGTTTTTTGCTCTTTCGGAAATTCGGCACATAATTTATAACCAGTATTAACTTTTTATCTCGATATTCCCAAGGGATCGACACTTATGCAGGTTAAACCGCGAGGCGCTGCTAGTCATATATAAAACCAAAGGTTTAGATTGAAGGGTAAAAATTTAGATTAAATCGCGATGGTCTTTTGAGTCTTGGCCAATATTTTGCGTCTGTTTTCCTTCCCAGAAAGAGCAGAGGATGAAATGTTAATTAATGTTAATTTCTACCTACTCATGTACGTAATATCTATAAATCAGTTCACTCCAAATATGAGTTTGCACAGTTTTCCTTCCGTTGCATATGCAGATATTATCGTGGTCTATTGTATTACGTCTTAATAAACGCGTGCTATAATAATAACGTTTAATTACAAGAGTCACGCTCGGCACACATGCGTCTTTTATCATCGGCGACTAGCGTTCCTGCGACAGCGTTCTAGCTTCTAACGTATAGTTCATTTTTTAATTCTAGAGACTAATCTGACAGGTGTAACGTCAAACTTCTATGCTAAAAAAACGCAAACACAAAAGACATAAATGTCAGATTAGTTTCTGGAATGAAAAAATAACGAACGTTAGTATAAAAATCGCGCGTTTGGACGTCAGCTGCAACGCGTTTCGGAAACAAAATTTTCGGTCACAATTTTTTACTACGTTAATCTGGTCATTGCATAAATGTTATTCGGCATCGCAATTTGACATCCTGATATGTTAGGGAATATTTTTGGTAGCAGAATTTCATAGGTCTGGTCATGCTCACGGTGCCAAACTTCTTTGGATTCTGATGGGCAATAAGCGTATTTTTAACCCGTTAAGCTCCGCGCGTATCCTATGTAATACGATACAATAGAAAATCAATTGTGTCTCATTAAAAAAAAATAAAAAAAGTTTCTTTATTAACTTTATTTGTACAAAAACACGGGTAAGTAATAGATGATATAACAACAAAATCTCTAATATTTACAACATATAACAACGGAACCTATAATTTTATTTAATATAGCGTTTAGTTAATATAATGAACGATTGATATAATTTTAAAATAACTAATTTTTATAAGCATAACATACATTAAATATAACATCGTTTGACATAACATACATTAAATATAAAATCGTTTGACATACCACTCAAAAGATATAAAACTTATTTGGTCTAATATGATAAAAACGCCTTCTTAAAAACACAGCAAAATTGCATAAGCACGGGTTAGTTTATTTAGTATTATTTTTATGTTGTAGCCTGTGGGTAGCTCAACAAAAGTTATTGTTAGTTGTCACTTAGTGTGCGTAATCTTGCTCAGTTAAATAATAATCATTAAAGTATTTCTTTAAAAATGAATTCTTACAAGTTCATTCATAAAACTATGAGTCTCTAATCAATTAATATATACCTTTGTAAAGTATTTGTATTCTCATACGCTCGCTCTTGCATTATTATGTCGACGGAGCCCCGCTTCGCGGGGCTCCTATTTCTACGTAAAGGGTTTAAAGTAACCTAACAAAACCGAACCTCGGGGTGCCCTTCGCTCGCTCTTGCATCCTATGTCGACCTCCTATCCTTCTTTCCTTCCTTGCTCCTATTTCTGGGTGGTTTAAACAAAAATTACCTAACCTATCTGAGTCGGGGTACTTTGAATCGGGGTGTTAACCATAATGATGTTTTTTATATATATTAAACGTTAGACCTAATGATTTTCGATTAAATAAACAATATACATATTAAACGTTAGACCAAATGATTTTCGATTACATAAACGTTATATCAAACAACGTTATACTAATTAAGTTTTAGAATAAATAAATGTTATATGTAAAGAAATTATATCAACAGTTGGTATATCTCACGTTGATTATATCTTATGAACGATAATAAAATGAAATTAGACCAAATGAGTTTATACGTTATGAGACGCACCCCAAAAACACTTATCTAAACACTATGCAGCGTTACAACTAAGGGATAGAGTGATTTCGATGAACTCTGGCACCCAAAGTAAGATTTAACTTGTGTTTAGGGTGCCAGAGTCCTCGCCTATAATTGAACAAGGTATATCAGTAGTTGAAGGACGAGCACAGTATATTATTATTATGATAATTACTTACTAGTAAATGCATTAGCGGAGCTTGAACGTTCGCATGCTAAACTTAGTCTCAATCTGGCAAAAAAAACCTGTAATTTCCCTACATTTTTGACATTGATTGTCGCTGAGATCAGATTGCGAATTGAATTTGAACACTTTTTTTTAAGTATTGCCCTTCTGCTTATAAAAACTTTTTAGTGCTCAGCTGGATCTAAGCTAGATGATCTTCAGTTGCCAATCGCTGAAGTATTATCGTCACGTGTGTGCCGGACCTTAATGCTTGCAATTACACGCGAGCCGATCATGACGCGTGCGCAGGCGATTAAACTTTCTAAATTATATCTTGACATTACACTGACATTTAAAATAAACGACATGCTGAGTCTTGCACGCGTGTAACTTAGATAATATTGCGTTTTAGTTTTATGTTCGCCTATTCTTAAGCTTATTGGCTGATGCTGTTCTGGTGATCTGACGAAGATTATGTCTGGACTTTAAAAGAGACTGACTCTTAAGTTTAATTTGCCATTTCTTCTTAGGGTAGTGATATAGGAAATGTCGACTCCTTGTAGCTTATTTTTTTATAGTATGACGTGTAAAAGTTCCGATATCGTATTTACAAAATAAACAATTGCATTTCATTGTTTAAAGATTAAAAGTTACGGAAGAAAAATGCATGTCACGAAAGATGAGACTTGACCCCGCCTCCCCCGCTCTTTCCGCCGTCCCTATGACGTCCGGTCCCGTCCCGCACTCAGACCTCATACCGCTAAAGATACCTAAAATTGTGTACTGCGCATGTCAAACCACGTGGTGTGTCAAGTCTCATCTTTCGTGGCACGCATTGTACATGTTGCGCTCACCCCAAATAATAGGATAAGTGCAGAAGAGTGATGATGATCATGCTGTTGTTCAAGATTCCAGCTATTACCAAGTACGAAGAAGGGTGAACCTTTCGTCATCACGTGGATGTCATCATCTGCCAAGCGTTTTCCCAACTATGATGGGGTCGGCTTCCAGTCTAACCGGATACAGCGGAATACCAGTATTTTACATGGAGCGACTGCCTATCTGACCTCCACAACCCAGTTACCGGGTAATACGATACCACTTGGTAAGACTGGTTGTCAGACTTTCGGGCTTCTAACTACCCGTAACGACTGTCAAAGGTCCACGAATGACAGCCGGGACCAACGGCTTAATGTGCTTTCCGAGTCACAGAGGGGTCTCGGTATGTAAAGATGGTCACCCATCCACAGACCAAAAACACAGTAAACACATGCTCATGCACGTGCATCTTTATGTTGATAGTAATTTGAAATTTCTGATTAATTAAGTATTATTATGATAATTTCTTAGAAGATGGGGATTCACACGATCAAAAATCGCCCATTTCTGTTAGTGCTACTATCAGTGGACTAGGTCAGAGGGTAAAAACAATATGAAAAATAAAGTTTTTTTTAGTAATTAGATTTATCTACTATTCATAACAACTAGTCATACTTAATTATATGATAATTGTTAAGTACTTTAATTGAGTTAATGTCTTCATACGAAGATTAGCTAAGAATTGGAATAGAAAACGTGTTGCGCCGACCTCAAGTAACATGGGACAAGGGGGGCGAAGATGTTGATGATAATGCCGAAGATCAGAGGGGTAGGTAGGTACCTAATTCTCGTAATTTTAAGAACGTTCACAGTCTGATCTCGGTCTTAATCTGTCAAAAATACCTCTAATTTCCCTACATTTTTGACAAGTTTTTGACATTGACTGTCGCTGAGATGAGATTGTGACTTACGACTAGATTTTAAACGTTTTTCGTTACGAGAATTGGCCTTCAGATATCATCCAGTATACAGCCGGTCGATTCTGTAAAAATCTCAACGTGAAAACTTAGGTGAAGTGAGTTTGTTTTTACTAGAAATTGACACTAATGACAGTTCACTCGACGCTCACTTCACCTAAGTTTTCACGGTGAGATGGTTACAGAATCGCTCTGTAGATGCGATCACAGCAGCCAAAAGAATAAACCTCACGAAATAGAAAATATCCGTTATAATTCTGTATATGTAACAGTAATGTTTCAATTCCAACAGACAACTACATAACACAACTCAAACGATAGTAAACACAGAAAAAAATCGAGGTCACAAATAGAAAATTGCAATGTCATTAAAAAGGAAAACAAACAATGTCGTGAATGAACGTCCACCATGCAATGAACGGATGTTGTGGGACGCTCGAGTGAGCAGACGATATCAGATCCTGTGATAAGATACCGGCTGTGGGAAAACATAATTTAATTGTGGTAGTGACGCACGTATTGAACCGGTAAACCGGAGGTGTTTGGGAACAAAACTGTTGAGAAAAGTTCATGTTAGTAGCGAAAATCGGTTGCTACTTTGTCTTGTTCATAATTAGCTTATAATGTGCCCACTGCTGGGACACAGGCCTCCTCTCTCTAAGAGAGAGTGGGCCGTGATCCACCACGCGGGCCCAGTGCGGGTTGGTGGGTGTCAAATGTCTTCGAATTTTGTGTTCTAGGACATGCCGGTTTCCTCATGATGTTAACCTTCACCGTTTTGAGAGCAGTGGTGATCAAAATTAATACACAAAGTAAAGTGCCTGACTGGGTTCAAACTCACGACCACTCGTAAATCAGGGTCGCTACCACTGAGTCACCATCGATCTTTGTCTTGTTGGTGCAGGAAAATTAAAAAAAAAAATACTTCCAACGTATAGAGGATATGAGATTTTTTTAAGTCCCACGTAATGGGGGCGACCCTATTGACATATTTTTATGTAAAGTATGTATATTCAAACTTATGTTTAAAATTAATATTATTTCAAGTTAAACAAATATCAACTTTATTTTAAAGTTGATTAAGTTGATTTTAGAGTGACTTTATTGTGTAGGATTTAAAGTTATTTTTCCTGAAACTCATATTTGTTTACATTTTTGGCAAATAAAACGCGAATGCAGATTAGATTGTGTTGTTTTAAGGCTCGTACACACAGGCGCGACGCGACACGCGACACAAAGGCACCGCTCGTCGCGCGACATGCGGTGACTTTGTGTCGCGTGTCGCGTCGCGCCTGTGTGCACGAGCCTTTATACCATAGATTGGACGCATAAAGGCTCGTACACACAGGCGCGACGCGACACGCGACACAAAGGCACCGCAAGTCGCGCGACGAGCGGTGCCTTTGTGTCGCGTACGATTCGCGTCGCGCGTCGCGCCTGTTTGCAGGAGCCGTAAAACGGCTGTACAGTGATATCTATGTGCTATCAAAAGTTTCCATTGACATGGACAGAATGATAGACTTAAGTCGAAGCCGATTATCAACTTCTAACCATCTTTTTTGCACAAACTTAGCTAAAATCTAAAGTAAATTCAGACTCGTTAGTTTACATCCTGTAACGAAGATTTATTATACTGGAAATATATAACAAATTTTCACATTGTTTAGTCGTAATGAGTTTTCGACATTTTGAATTCGAAGTTTGACTTTGTTTTAACTTTGTAAATCATCAATACTTTGGCCACGCCTGCCATAAGCCTTTGTAAACACAAGGTTACCGAATTTCAATTTATTGATTCTTTTGTACTGAACTTTAGGGATTGGGTCGCCTTGAAAGTAGAAAATAAGAAGAAAGGGATACTTTAAAAAACAACATGAAGCATAAATATTTTTCTCTTTTTTGATAGTTACAGTGCGTGCCACGTAAGAAGAGACTTGCCCTCAGACCTCATAACGCTAAAGATACCTAAAATCGTGTTCTGCGCATGTCAGACCACGTGGTGTGTCAAGTCTCTTCTTACGTGGCACGCACTGTACATACATACGAATAAACGCACGCAATATCCTTTAAAATGATTCAGATTGAGATTGATACGTTTAGGCGCGATTGATCCAATTCGCAATTGGTCCAATATTCAAGAAAAGGTCCAATTCGCGGTTGGTCCAATTCGCGATTGGTCCAATTCGCGATTGGTCCAATTCGCAGTTGGTTCAATTCGCGGTTGGTCCAATTCGCGATTGGTCCAATTCGCAATTGGTCCAGTTCGCGATTGGTCCAATTCGCAGTTGGTTCAATTCGTGGTTGGTCTAATTCGCAGTTGGTTCAATTCGTGGTTGGTCCAATTCGCAGTTGGTCCAATTCGGGGTTGGACCAAAATGGCAATGTCCAATATTTCCGAAATTATACAAGATTAATAGTGTGTTACGCAATAAGGGCGCTGGTCCTTCGATCCGCAAAACCTAAAATTAAAACCACAATTACAGGAACATCCACATAACACAATTAACTTTCTAATCAAGCCAGACAAATAGTCACTAAGTAATTATTCCCTTGACAGCTCTATTAAAACTTCTTATCGACTGTTCTATTTATGCTAAAAAGAGTTAATGCGTTCACAAGTACTCGATAATCGTCGCATTGTTGTGCCGTGAAATCTCGAGTCTATCGGGAATTTTAAACGGTGCTTTTAGATCTAGATAAGTAATTGAGACAATTAAAGCTTTGTACCGGTTTTTGTTTTGTGCTATATCGTGTAAACGTAATTGGAGTATATAAAGAACTTTGCTGAACAAAGGGCTTTCTGATGAAATCATAGGCTACTCAGGTTTCTTCAGAGTTATGAACAAAACTGCAACTACATCTCCTTCAAGGCTTCTGCAAACAGGCGCGACGCGCGACGCGAATCGTGCGCGACACAAAGGCACCGTTCGTTGCGCGACTTACGGTGCCTTTGTGTCGCACTTCGCGCCTGTTTGCAGGAGCCTTAAAGGTCCTTTTGCATAATCAGCCTCTAATGTTCCCACTGCTGGGACACAGGCCTCTTTTTGAGAGGGAGTGGGCCGTAATCTAACACGCGGGCCCATCGCGGCTTGGTCGACATCATGTGCACGTCATGTCTTCGAATTGTTAGTTCTAGGACATTCCGGTTTCCTCATGATATTTTCCTTCTCCGTTTTGAGCAGTGGTGATGAAATAATTTACACAAAGTCAAGCGCCAGTCTGAATTCGAACCTACGACCTACAGCTCATAAGTCGCAGTCGATACTACTGGCCCATCACTGCTCATCGGAGTGTGTATGGTGCGCAGTCAATTTGTTCATCAAATTGCAATAAATATAAAATTGAGGTTTTATAGACCAATTTATTCGCATTACAATAACACATAGTTACCTGAAATAGTTGTTATATCTAACTAGTTATATTAATTTCCATGCTCTGTTAACTTATTTATTTTTATTATAAAATTGTTTACTAACGATATTGGAACGTTGCAACAATAAATATAAGTGGAAATAATTGTTTATCGTTTGTTACCAACGTGACTATATTATCATAGGTAAAATTATGGCGCATAATTGCAATTAAGTACTAACTAATATTACTGCCGTGACACCGATAAAGATGTTTTTGTAGCATTAAATAATTAGGTTATACACTATTGTGTTTTAAAAACATAAGTAAATAATCTAAGTTCCTGGCAACGGGGTTGAAATTAAATTTTTTTCAATTAGACATACATCTATGTTTTAGTTTTTATTATGCGCTAGTTATTCGCGAAATTCAAATTTCCTTCTGTTTTTTGCAATTTGCAGGTCAGTGATTATAGATTCCAGAGCGTAACAAGTATATATTTACAGAATTATAATCATTGAAATAATCTATAGAACATTGTTAAATAAGTATCAGATAATCAATATTGCCATTAAATATAAAGCGCTTCCCCCTTAAGATTTATATTTTTTGTTCTATTTCATAATTTTTGTTCTGCACTGCATAAAGCGAAGTGTGCACCGATTTCGGCTAAACATAATCATGTCTTTGTTTCGCCGTTATCGCACTTCTGTTATCTTCGACACGTCTGTTATTTTTCTATATCAGCACTTGTAATGGACAATTTAGCTTTACTAGAAACGCGATAAAAATCATCCGCGATAAACACCAGTGCAAGCGCAGGAAACCGACGATTCTCAACAAAATGTTGATAAAATATTATTATAATTTAATTGTTCGAGAAAAATAATTATATAAAGCAGTAGCTATTCGCGTTTCATTAAAAATAAAAATTAGGAAATATCAAATGCATACTGGAGCCATTATTTGTATGACTGCAGATAGATATAGAATACCTACTAGATAAGGAGACTATTCAATGTGTGTTAGTGTGACCTATATCACTCTACTGATAATGATCTTCGAGGACCGATAAGAATATATCGCCGAGTGTTTTATTTCACAACATTATTGACATGACGCTCACAATAGTATAAAATCATCTTGCCAAAGACATCCTTTTCCTCCGCCCGACCCTTGCTCGAGCCAGCCCGCGTCGCTGAGTCTGTAGTTTTAAATTCGTCCCTAAATAATTCCGATCCAGCCTGTCCCTTGTTATCCTCTCCCAGCGACGCCCTAAACCGAGGTCCGAAGCCCACAGGGGGTGCCCATAGCGTGTAGTCGCCTAGTTTTTAAGTTTATTTAAGCCCTGACTGGAGGCCGGTTAAGCAGACGACAACCTCATAGGCTGAACTGCAAGATGCCCGTACCAAAAAAAAAAAAATCCTTTTCCTAAAAGTCACTTTATAAATCAGATGTACAACGTAACAGCTCTCTATCCAGCTGCCTTAAGCACTGAAAATGGTCTTACCAGAGACTTGAAGTGCATCACAAAAGATATTTCTAAAATTCCACCCCTAAAAGGGTCGGAAGAAGACCACATTCCAATATATTACTCACAGTTAAGCTATTACTTATCTATTACATAGTCTCAAATAGTACAGATTCTCGCACAGATGCGTCACTGATACCATATCTGGGGCTCGTAATCCTCTCAATCATGTCAGCGTCGGAACACGACAGTGCAGTATACAGTTCTGTGTACTGTCTAATAGTTTTTTGGTACTGCACAACGATGAGAATCTGCAAACGATTTTTGGGCCTTATTGAAATTCTCTTTTGAATTAGGCCCTTTTGTTGGATGAATTACCTGCGGGAGGGGCTTGTGGCTAAAAAATAATAGCCGGTCGGTTCGATCGATCGGGTTAAGCTATGCTGGCCACGGTTGGTCAGTGAATGGGTGGTTATCTTTACATACCAAGACCCCTCCGTGCTTCGGAAAGCGTTAAGCCGTTGGTCCCGGCTATCATTCATGGATCTTTGACAGTCGTTACAGGTCGTCAGAAGTCCGAAAGTCTGACAACCAGTCTTACCAAGGGGTATCGTATTACCCAGTAACTGGGTTGTGGAGGTCAGATAGGCAGTCGCTTCATGCAAAATACTGGTATTCAGCTGCATCCAGTTAGACTGGAAGCCGACCCCCAACATAGTTGGGAAAAGGCCAGGCAGATGATGTATTACTTGAGTAATCGTAATATAATAGATTTATTGGCCAAAAGTGACTCAAATATTATATTACAACAGACACACAGATTAATTGAATAAAAAACTTTAACACCACTTGTCACTTTGTCAGTTGGTGAGTTTTAAAACTACAGATGTGAATTGTTTCGTAGATTCCATCATTATCATCATCACATGCAAAAAAGCAAGAACATATGTAGAAGAATCAGGCGCAGTATCATGTCCGTGTAGTATGTAATGATTTAGCGAGGTGTCAAGCCGATAGAGCGTGTCGGCGCGGCGCCTCTGGGAAATTCTGGGGTTCGATACGCTTTCTTACACCGCTCACGACCGCTAGGGCTGTCCCACTTTGAAGTCATTTAAAAGTCAAAGTATGAACGCGTTTGTTGAATATCGTAGAAGTAATTAAATGGAGTGAGTGAATTCACCGTTAAATTATGATATGATGACACACTTAGGTTCTACGAGTGAGGTGTACTTTTTGTGTAGTGATGCGTCAGCTATGTAAAGGGTGGTTCTTATTGCGGTTTGTTGTTGTCAATCTTACTTCAAATACTTATTAACAAAAGTGCAATTTGTCAAATTCAATCTCATGTTTATGAATCGTAGGCATATTAATTTAGTATCCGGTAAATCCTTAAACGGTGTGGGACGCCCCCCAGTTAGACGGACCGACGTCCTTAAGGTGGCCGGGACAGACTGGATGCGTAAGGTGGGGGGCAGGGTGTTAGGCCTGGAAAAGGTCTATGTCCAGCAGTGGACTGCGATAGGCTTAGCCATTAGATATGAATCAAAATTAAGAACAAAAGAAAAAAAAAGAAGTATGTAGGTACTTAGGTCATTGTAAATCCACAATGTATGCATGAGCATTCAATAAGGCATCCTAAGAATCGTGATTCTTAGGTACCTTTTTTGCTAGAGACTGATTAGAGAAAAGCATGCAGAGGTACTTACCAGACTGTCAGTCATCGCGGTAAATGCTAAGCATTCTGATATAAGTAAGATGAACGGCTTAAGACCATGATGACAGGTAGAATTATAGGTGTACGTTCAATGAGTTGTGAATAGACAGTTGATGAGTAGGTATAATGACTAGTTGTACTGTAAACATACACCGTTCTACAGAGGCGTTATTTTCTCTTTGTTTTGTTTGTGGTTTTTATACGTAGGTTACGTAGGTATAATAACAAGAAACATAAAGCACAAGAAAGGAGCTCGGACATAGAAGGGGTTGCGATAGACCACTAATGCAAATGGCGGGACGACCTTCACCCTGATTGTGTAACGTGTCAATCTCAATCTTTTTTTTTTATTTTTTTTTTTCAATCTGAATCATTTGAAAGAAATTGCTAATCCATTGCTTCATTATGTTCGAAAAATGTGGTTGCTTAACAAGGCAATAAACGTTGTTTAACTGTCAAAATAAAACCCATTGCTACTGATAGCATGTTACAATGCGTGCCACGAAAGATGAGACTTGACCCCGCCTCCCCCGCTCTTTCCGCCGCCCCTATGACGTCCGGTCCCGTCCCGCACTCAGACCTCATACCGCTAAAGATACCTAAAATCGTGTACTGCTCAAGTCAAACCACGTGGTGTGTCAAGTCTCATCTTTCGTGGCACGCATTGTACGCAATGAGAGTTTTCGTGAAAATTTACGACATCAGTTGGCACCACTGTGACAAGAGGTCTTCCAATATAAAACATGATAACGTTCATCATTCGATTCATTCATTCGTTCATCATTCCGTCATGACTAAAGAAAATATAGGCTCTTTGACAGATGCCTGGACCTGACGTGCCAGTGCTGCCACCTAGCGAACGTCATTTCAGAAAACCGTCATTACCCCGCTGGGTGTCTTCTGTGAGACATTAGAGAGAAGATGCACCGAATCTGTGTTTTTTATCGAAGGTGTAGAACCTTTTTTGTGTAGAAGAGACACAACAGGCTGACAGCGACTATTTTTTGTTTATCAAAATGTATTTTATTATTTATCTATGAACACCATAAAAACAAAAGGACTATGTTATGGTGGTTATGTGTATAAGAATAATCTTTTTTTTTTGCAGTTTTGACAACCCTTCGCTTTGATTTCGCATAGCGGCGCGACCGTCGCGTCGCTTCGAATACGAATGACACATTTATTTCAATTAAAGTCAAATAAGTGATGACTTACTCAATAAAAAAAAGTGTTCATGATGGAGCTTGCGACTTGACAATGACTCGTCTTTGAGGAAAATCATGGCCAAACGTCGAGTAATCGGGAGAAAGTACACGATTGCTGTTTTTTTTTTTGAATATTGACGAAGAGAATTGTTTGTTGGCAATGTTTTTTGTGGTCCCAAATAGGTATGGATTCCAAAGATTAGCCACGCTTTTTGTGCTCAAAAGTTTTAGATTGAAGTCAGTATCATCGTTTTTCATAGATACCTACACATAGAAAGAACTAATCTGGAACTTGGACACAGGCAACATAAAACACCGTTTCAACTTTAAAAGCACTCACCGTGCTCATAATCAATTCAATTAAACAACAATTTTGTGTGGATACAATTTACAGTCACGCCATCGCCATAGACCCGCCATACAGTCTACCCAACCAAATGCCACCTGTTACCACAGCCAAAGAAAGTTGCCAGTACTTTCATGAGCCCGCTCGATTCCAGTGTAGAAAAGATCACGTTTTACATAACCGGTCAACCGATTGCTTCCGTGGCCTGGCTGATTATTGCTTACCAACGCTTCTTTCTGACTCTTAATGTATTATGATGGCCGTTCCGTTAATGGGTGTACACATAATTATGTGCATGATAAGGTGTTGCGCAGACGCGGATACTACATGTTTCTATCATTAGAAGACAATTCCCATGCCAGCTTTTGATTCCTATACACGCGTAACAAGAACAGCGTAGAAACGAAAGACAAAATGGCAGATTGTAGAAATATTAATAACTACGGCGCGATGTCAAAAAAGAAGATACGAAATGTCACTTGGTTATGCCACCAAATTCAAAGCCAAATTAATAATAACTGGCCAAGTGCGAGTCGGACTCGAACACGAAGGGTTCCGTACCACAAGGCAAAAACGCCGAAAAAAACGTTTGTTGTATGGGAGCCCCCCTTAAATATTTATTTTATTCTGTTTTTAGTAGTTGTTGTTATAGCGGCAACAGAAATACCTACATCATCTGTGAAAATTTCAACTATCTAGCTATCACGGTTCATGAGATACAGCCTGGTGACAGACAGAAAGAGGCACAGTGGAGTCTTAGTAATAGGATCCCGTTTTTACCCTTTAGGCACTTAGCCCTAAAACGGACCTATTTTTGCTTCTGATATCTAAACATTTTCGATTATTTCCTTTCTTCATCTGCGCGACACCTTACCAATGAATGCAAAGCCCAAAACCCAGCTTCTGTTTTCATTACGAGGTTAACGTACTAAAATTAATTTTATTTTCGCTCTATAAATTTCAAGAGCAGACGATGCATAATTGTTACCATTATACATAATCATAGCTATGTTCTAAATTATATCGTCTAGCAACCCGCAATTTATATCATTCCCTCTTAATAGTAGAACAAACTTTGTGTTTATGTTGAATGTGTGCTATTTTTGTTGTGATTCGAGATGGAAGGTTGCTGGTTTATTGACTTCTAACCCAGACCTTAATTTCTGTTGGCTAGACATGAAAGCTAGGTTTTGGCTAGGTTATGTTCGAAATAGTGATCACAAATTCAAACCTTTTTACTTAGTTATTTTTCTATAAAGTAAACTTAAAATAGGTACCTATATATAGAAGAATATTCTTTATTATGTACACCATATAAATTATAGACATAAATACATACACACACAAAAAAAACAAAAACATATACATACAAATAAACACACACACAAACACACACAAAAATATAACACAAACGCAAGAAAACGCACAAAAAAAACACATATACATATATTGACATTTGAATTGTATTTTGACATTTTAAACGTATTTTGACATTTTGGTCTTATTTTGTCTATTAAGTATTTATTAATTGTATTGAACTGTTAATTTTTAAACTGTTAATTTTTAATTTTTTTTTATTAAAGCATCGTTTTCATTTATTTAAATTTTGCATGTCGAATCTTGGGCAGAATGTATGGCTCAACTTTAAATTATTCACGACCTTTGTATACTTACCTGCATTCTAGCAAATAAATAATTTGATTTGATTTGATTTTTTTGATATATAGGTTTTGTTGTTGCCATCGCAGGTTGTAACTGCTCCCTAATTACGAAAAACACGATTAATCACAACACAATCTAAATAATTTTGAAGGATATTGCTAATCCATTGCTTGATAAATGTTCGAAATATTTAACAACGTAAATAACGCAATGAATCTTGTTGAATCATCAAAATGAAAGCCAGTACATAAATACTGTAAACTACAGCTATTTGTAATTACACACAAATCTACAGCGGCGGAGTAACACAGCGGAACAAAAACATTAGTTTTAATTCCAGCGACTACGCGACTGCAGTGGCGGACTAACAGGGGGGCGGAAGGGGCGGCCCGCCCAGGGCCTCCGGTCTTGGGGGGCCTCTAAATGCCTCCGCGTTCCCCTGATAAAATCCTAAACAAGACTTTAAAAATGTGCTTAGTACCTACATAATTTCATCAAGATCAAAATACCACAGCCATCTAGACTTTCTACGTGGTACTAATATTCTTTTAACTTTGCTGAACGCGTCCAATATGCTGGGAGAATTCCCGTCTTTGTAGCGGGTACTTCCCCAGGAATCCCTGAATGAATGAAGTGCAAATAATTCACTCTTGTACGCCTACATTTACATTCACTACATACATTCTATTTACGTCGAAAAATAAACATAGGCCTCATTTAACAATATATTGAATTTCATTACGTTGATATTTAATACCTAGTTTATTAGTTTGTACTGATATTTTCGCGAACAGATAAGACTTTTTCAAATTGTAAAGAAAAAAACGAAGACTGAAGAGGCAAAATCGCTTGCTGAATCTTTGTCCAATTACTTTTCGAATTCTGAAGAGATGAAAAGTGGCGTTGTCGACGAAATTAACGAAATAAACATAAAGTAAACACTTATTTATACATACAAATGTGAACTAAAAAGCTTGTAAAACTACATTTTTTTTTTTAATCTGGGGGGCCTCATTCAGCTTTGCCGCCCCGGGCCTCTGACGGGCTTAGTCCGCCACTGCGCGACTGTTCAAACAAAAGTGTAGAAACCACAAGCGTTTACATACATTGTACAGTAAATTTGCTTTGTGGTCTAGACCTCTAGATGAAGAATAGACTAATATTGATCTGCAGTGCGATTCTGTCACCATCTCACCGTGAAAACTTAAGTGAAGTGAGCGTGGAGTGAGCCGTCAATAGTGTCAATTTCTAGCAAAAATAAACTCACTTCACCTAAGTTTTCACGGTGAGATTTTTCCAGAATCGACCGGCTGTTCTCTTGAAATTCCAAGCGAGTAAAAGTCTCTTAAAAAGAAGTTCCATAGGGCTCGAACGTATTTTATAATACGAGAGGGCAGCAGTGGCGAAGGTTTCATACAAGTCAATTCCCACCGGCTTCAGATTTTCAAATTCAGAACACAACCACTCTATAGTCAATTCATTATTGAAATATATTCATATCATACTGTATCAGGGCAGTTTGTAAATATTGGTCCAATATAAAAGAAAAGAAGCTAGGCTGATTGATGATGGCAAATACAGGGTTAAATATCTTTAAACCGAAATACAGGGTTATTTTAAATTGGCTAGCTAAACTCCGCAGACGCGAAAGGTATTGGTACTTATATTATAAACACGATAAAATAAAAATGTTTTTTTGGGAGGGCACCGACCGCTATTAGTGTTGTTACTTGAAGTATGAGTAGAGAAAAACGGTTTTATCATTTTTTATCGTGTTAATATATCACGTCTGTGAAGTTTACACAAAAAAATTTTTTTTTTTACTTGTATTTCAAGTGACTAACTATAATAACTGCGGTTGATGACCCCACAAAATAAATCATCAAATACCCATCGCGTCTTCGGAGTTTAGCTAGCCAATTACCCTGTATTTCTACCAAGAGCTCTCATGGTTACCATTATACCAAGATACAGAGCTTTAGAGGAAATGTCGGCGTGATCTTTAGACTGTTCCTTGTCGCTTTATTTAAGGCTGTGACCACCGAAATAATGATGTTTCCATCATCCTACCTACAAACAAACATTCAATATACACAGTTCCAGCCAAAAAGCTGATGAAGCATACATTAACGCCAGTATAAAAGTCCCATTTACCGTTAAATTGAAGAATTATTGATTTGTGTACCTACGTAGTTGCGTTGAGTTGAGAGTGATTAAAAACTTTCACTAACGCCATCGGTTATTACAGCGGAGCTTATGGGACGTCTAACTGTTGTTAACCTGACACCACATAGAGGCGCTGCTAGCAACGCTTATGTCAAAAGTACGTCAAATTTAGTACGATTAGGTACGTTTAGTTCCAATAACCGCCGTTTCAAGATATGATGGTCACAGTGCAAACGCGATTTTAATTGGTTAGCTAGTATGTGAAAGTTGAAGGTACATGTTATCCAATTTCTATTACCTATATGTATAAAAAGTTATGTGTTTTCAATTCATCGATTGCAGTTAGGTAAAGTGAGTCATTGTAAAAGTCCAAATTATGTGTTAGCAATAAGTAATTACGTGTATAGAATTTAAAATGGCAGTGGGTACCTATTGGGTATATTGTTCCTGAAATGATTCACGTGTTGTGTATGAATCATTCAGAGAAAATAGATAGGTACCAACTTACCTATAAAGACCCATAATCTTAGATAATGAGCACGCGAATTAGATTAGACGACCAAAAATTAACGACGATTTATTATACGAATTAACGAGGCTAAATGGTTATGTAAGGGTCGTAGCAGGGACGATACCCAGGTATTTCATCTTCGTCTCAACGCCGATGTGAACCCCTCCTGTGGGCGTGTTCACTGCGGTGGCGAGCCGCCCATTATTTGAACGCGCCCCAGAAGGTGGTAGGCGAGGCAGCAAGCCTCCTGCCGCCATGGGATCTGGAGGCGATAGTCCATGCGCGCCTGGTATGAGTGGCGCGCGGAGGCACTACGCCGGGGGGAAACTCCGCTTCCGCGGCAAATCGCGGCGGAGCGGACGGACCTCCGGCGCGATCTCATGGCGGCATGGAAAGAGCGACTGTCGCAACCCAGTGCAGGGTTTGCCACGACAGTGGCGATAAGACCCCTCTTTGAGAAGTGGCTAGAGAGGCATCACGGCGCCCTCAGTCGGATTGCGATAAAATTTGGCAAAGAGATAGCTTGCATCCATCTCTTTGCCAAATTTCCATCCATCCATCGGGAAACGATATAGAATAGTTTTTATCGACATACCTCGCGGGCGAAGCTGCAGGCGGAAACTAGTGTTAGTATAAAGGTGAATATAGCTTCTCCTCAACTGATTATCGACTTCCAATCAGCAATCAATACGAGTAATTAGGGCACTTGAAAACTTTTCATAACACTTAGTAACTGTATAACTTTCCAGACTTCGGTTACAGATCAAGGCGCCAAGATAACATTTGTATTATGTCAATAAAACTTACTTCCACTTTTTATTTATTTTATAAGTACTTAAGTACTTATAAAATAATCAGCTTATCAGATCTTGTACGTCAGAAACACATCAAGGAGATTTGTGCATTATCGTAATTTACCTTTCGAGAAGGTACATACGTGTGTAGGTATGATAAAAGCAATTAGGTCAAAATACATGGCCATTTCTGATGTAAGAAAATTTCTCTATAATTTTACCCTACTGTAATCTGTATACTTGTAATAAATCTGAAGAGTTTGTTTGTTTGAACGCCCTAATCTCGGGAACTGAAAAAAAATTTGCGTTTGATAGCCTAATTCTTGAGGGCTATAGGCTATGTAACATCACGCTAGGCCCCTTAGGAGCCGAGCAAAAAGAAAAAATAATCCGAAAGAACGTTAAGCAAAATCGAAGTAGGTAATAGTTGCGGGTGCCTCGATGTGATATGACCAAGTCGCGGGCAGAAGCTAGTAATAAAGATAGGCTGTGGCTGTGCACAATGCTAGCATTTACGTGAATTGCAGCAATTTTACGTTTATCTAGAATTCTAGAAGTGTAATTTTTCTTTGGCGTTATTCTAGGCTTTTTTCATAATTATTTCTTATCTAAGTGGAAGTAATTGTACGGTTGGTTAAGAAAGAAGCATTTCTAACACTTTTTGGGTTAAATTTATTTTATGCCTAAGTTATTATATAGAAAAATACCAACCAAGTAAGAACGTACAGCACATGAGACTTAGGCTGAGGCTACATTAGGCCGCGACGCGACCTGCGACACATGAGCTATTAAAACAAGTAAATGAATGCTCACGTATATGGCTACACCGTACATCAAATATTACTAGCGATCTTTGATTTCTTTATGCAATAGGAACAACATTACTGAAATCACGGCATCGGCTACATCAATGAGCGAAATTGAAGCGAATTTATTAGAAAATTGCTTTTTTTTTTCGCTTGTAATGTAGCCATACCATGTTTTTCTCGTTTCGCTCTTCCAGTCGCATCGCAAATCGCTGCCTACTGTAGCCTCAGCCTGAGTTTCTTTTGAAGAATACTCAGATGACATAAGCAATTTTCTAAGATAAACGGTGCTCTAACCGAGGTAGCACGGCGTTAACAAGAGTTATCACTTGAAGTCAAAAGACAATAGTCTATTGAATAATAACAAGAAAGGTAGTCACCCAACCGGCACCATTCTCATAATTCACACACGATAATCAACGAAACCCGAGTAAAATATATTCTTCTTTAATGTTATTCGTATTTACAACAACCATTTTATTTTGACATTTCACATTCTGTTCTATTTTTCTCTATGGCAATGGTGCCGATGTCGACAATTCTGCCAATGTCAAATGTGTTATGACATTTCACATTGGCGCTGCTTTCAAACCCAAATGTCAAATAGAACGTCAAAATTATGTCATTCAACTTTAGTTCCCGATTCCACTGCGTGCCAACTTAAACTGGTCACGATTATTTATCGACATTTTCTAAACAGGTTGTGCCAAAAGGGGTTGTTCACCTCTAAGTCTATTGAACTACAGTGTAAAGACCTGATTCAAGGCTACGGCGTATGTTGTGTGCTAATAACTATGCTAGATTATTCCCCTATAAGGATTTATAGGTATAATGATGCCCTTTTGAGTTAGCAACGAGTTAAGAATGTTGATTCAATGTTTGGAACTATGTTTTTACTTTAGATAGCTATCTAATTGCATTTATTTGCCCTATAAAATATTACACAGCATTGATAATTTCTATTGTTTTATTAATTAAATGAAAACTCAACCTCAACCTCACCATTTGCTCTCCTTGCCAAATTGTCAAACAAACATGTGATAAGTTTAAGATGGCATGTTCATTTTATTTCTTTACCTTGTTTACGAGTGTGCAAGACAATTCAGTTTAACACAAGTGATAAAAGTGACATCACCAAAAAATTCAATAGGTGCAAGTTTATAATTCGGAGAACCCAATTCTTTGTAAATTGCTTACAAATATGTAATTAAGTCGCTATTGTAATGAACCAGTCAGTCTAGTAGGTAGATACGACAAACATTACATTAATCAACCGGAAAAATGTCATTAAAGTTGATAAAACCAATAAATGCAACAGGCAAGCAAATTGCAACCTTGAAGCATTTCATGTAAGCCAAGATAATCAACTTAATCTTTACGTGACAAGAAGGTTTGAATTCATTATCAAATAAAACTAAAACAATAGAGACCCACAGATTGTAACATGATTTTCCTCAGTGTTTCCCCACGGCCAGTCCTTGTGAAGGTTGGCCAGTTAATGCCAGAGATGACGGTCTTATGATTCATACGCAAATCCGGGACACGATTTCTATTACCTAAAGGGTTTTATGTTTACGTCAAATTTAAGGTAGAATCCGGTCTTTCTTACTCATTATATACATAGTTATAGGCTAGTATTATGTAGGAGCGTGGAGATAGCACATGCAATCAGAGACCTACACCTACATGCCTACTGTGGGTGAAGTCGGACTTTGGATGATCATAAGGCTGCGTTTCTTGATCTAAGGTCATTAATTTAAGATCAGCTAGATAGAAAATATTGAATTGGAAAAGCAGAACTCGATTATTTTATAATCCGATTTAATTCCTTATTGGTAATTACGCGTTAAGGGGGCGATACGTGCAGAATACTTACGATTAAGATTATGAAGACGATTAATGATAAAAACAGATTGAAACGAGTAGGTAATACTAGTTTGTTTTATCTTCAACTACTTCTAAACTATGATAAACTTGAAATTCTATTAAATTGATATTAAATTTGCTCTATAATTAAGGGCAAGTTGTTTCACGTCCACTTGACGCACGCGTGTACGTCGAAAATGGCGCTAACTATCGTCAAACCAAAAGAAAAGCGTTGTTTCAAAATACAATTACAGAATTATGGCCTTGACTTACGTCAAATAATTACGATTACGTACTCGTTAATATTTAACGTACGTATTTTACGTTAACAAACCGTTTGAAACAACCGGCCTTTATATTTTATGGGTGGTATCTAATTACGACGTCAATTTATCGGCGTATAACTGTACAAGGACATTTTGGCGCGAAAATCGGAAATAACGCCGCCAACTTGTTTTTTCAATACAATTGCACAAAACAATTTTCACAAATGCTTTTCAACAATGAATGTATTGACTGCTTTTATTTATTTAAAATACCAAGAAAGTATAACAAAGAGGCTTTTGGCTAAGTAATAACAGCCGCACGGGTCGATTGTTCAGGTTAAGCTACGCTTGCCGCGGTTGGTCCGTGGATGGGTGACCATCTTTACATATCAAGACCTCTCCGTGCCTCGGAAAGCACGTTAAGCTGTTGGTCCCGGCTGTCATTCGTGAATCTTTGACAGTCGTTACGGGTCTTCAGAAGCCCGAAAGTCTGACAACCAGTCTTACCAAGGGGTATCGTATTACCTAGCAATTGGGTTGCGGAGGTCAGATAGGCAGTCGCTCCATGTAAAATACTGGTATTCCGCTGCATCCGGTTAGACTGGAAGCCGACCCCAACATAGTTGGGAAAAAGCTAGGCAGATGATGATGACCGAGAAAATAACATAAAACATTATAGTGGAGAATACAGAAACCAATAGATATTAATGCAAACAAAACCGATTTAAATAATCACGGCATTATTTCCGATTTTCGCGCCAAAAGGTGCTTGTACCTACAGTTATACGCCGATAAATTGACAAATTGTAATTAGTAAAGTTGTGAATTTAAAACGACTAGTTGCATTTTTTATCAGCTATGTTATCAATTAATCTTTGTAACAACACGAAATGTCGTGTGATATTCGTTCACAGTTTGTCACTTTCGAATCTGTGAAATATGAAACTAAATAGAAGAAATATTGCTTTGAAAAATCTCGTGTTCTAATTTTAAAGCCAAATGGTCAAAGAGACATGGTTGAATTTTGTTTAAACACTGAACGGTTCAACAGGTTTGTATTTATGACTGTCTTTTCTTTTCCATTGGCCACTCTGAGCAAGTGCCGACAAGAGCCAGGGATCCATGGGACCCCTTAGTTCCTGCTAGCAACGTGTTTCGGTGCTGTCAAAAGAAAACCGGGGTAGTAAAATTTTCGAGGTCGCTTCGCTCGCTCTTACTATATTCTCCATGAGGGTCCCATTATCATGACTGAAGTATCTAGGACCCCAATAATATATGTTAAAGACGGCTCAGTTTATATTTTAGGATAGAGAGCTTTTTCTCTCAACAGATGCATTTACACAAACACAATCTATTCGATCGAAGAAAAACAAAGATATAAACAACGTATTGCTTTTTAAAATACAGATACCTGGATCTAAATGAGGAAAACCTACTTTTTATGCTAAAATTCTTAGAATCGTAGAAGTGCAAAATATATATCTGTACCTAGTAGGTACCTTTGTATGCAATAATGTAATTATTATGCATACATATGCTGGCATTGTGCATCGCATCCTCACGTATTTTGCATTCATTAAACTCTTTCGTAGAGATTGTAATCGTATTTCAGGACTCACGAAGTCAAAATTAAACTTGAAATTATTAATTCGTTATTTTGTATTAAGCATAACGAGGACGACAATGTTGCCGTAATATGAGGTAAAACCTGAATGAGGCTGGCACAGTAGCGTGGGGGTTGGTACAAGCAAAGAGAGGCGTATACAGGGTGGGGTGGCAGGGAACCTCGACGCGCATAAGGCTCCTTCAAATAGGCGCGACACGCGATAAAATCACGCGCGACATAAAGGCACCGCAAGTCGCGCAACGAGCGGTGCCTTTGTGCCGCGCGCGATTCGCGTCGCGCGTCGCTCCTGTTTGCAGCAGCCTTTACTATGGACTCAGTACATGATTCTGAATATGCGATTTATTCTTTCATTTTATTCACATTCCAAAAAAATCTTAGTTTGTCCCATAACACTATTGAAGTTGTGCTTCGTCCCAAATTACAAGTACTTTAAAGGTACAGTCAACAAAAAAAAAATGTACTAACTTGTGAAACATTCAATAATAAAACAATTCTAAACATTTAGGTAGGTATAAATCATCTTCCAGTATCACAAGCAAAATCACAGAAATTGTATAATAATCATCTTATCATTACTACAGTTAAATATACAGAACAGTCATGATAATTTTAATTACCTACTGAAAAATCTACCGACCAACAATTAAATGAGAGTATTAAAATACATTAAACAAAAAAAATGCTATTCCTACATTTTGACCGCGCTAGTATTGCACTTTTCTATAAAACAGCAATTGTTTTTTATAACGACTAGCAGCGCTCCGCGGTTTCACTCGCATAAATATCGATCCCGTGGGAATATCGGGATAAAAAGTATCCCATGTGTTAATGCAGGGTGTCAGCTACCTCCATACAAAATTTTATCAAAATTGGTCCAGCCGTTTGAGCGTGAAGAAGTAACAAACATATACACACACAAACGTTCGCCTTTATAATATTTGTGTGATGTGATGAACGATGCGATTGTAACAGCCCGCATCGCAAGTCACCCCCATCATGTAAATTTATACCCACTTAACGAATGCTTCATGACGTGTTTCGGAAAATTGCTATGAAAATCAGGTCATACTGAATTATGTAACACCAAGAAGCCTTTTGTGGAATTCCCATCGGTTCTTCGTGGTAAAATCCCTTTTGAATTATCCTTCTGTTTTATTTTGACTATAATTCTCTACTGTGCTGATAATTTAATTGTTCATAATCGGTAGCGTTTATAAATTACTAGCTGCGCCCCGCGGTTCCACCCGCGTAAGTGTCGATCCCGTGGGAATATCGTAGTATATAAATATATACATAGAAACACACAGACACTCACAAAATTTCGCCTTTATAATATTAGTGTGATAACTTCTGCTCGCGATTTCGTTGGCGTAAAATCCAAAAGTTCATTCTTACTTTTGTTTCTTTTGCTCGGCTCCTACCTAGTCCTAATGTGATTTTAAATATAGCATTCCTCACGAATTGGGCTATCAAATGCATCCAACTGGCAGTTCCAGAGATTAGCGTGTTCAAACAAACAAACCCTTCAGCTTTATTATAGGTATTTATTAGTATTAGTACAGATTTAAGGCTCGTACACACAGGCGCGACGCGACACGCGACACAAAGGCACCGCTCGTCGCGCGACTTGCGGTGCCTTTGTGTCGCGTGTCGCGTCGCGCCTGTGTGTACGAGCCTTTATCCTTCTTTAATAATAATCATGTCGGTAACTTCGGTAAGTCGATCACGTTGGTATGTAGGGTAAGGTTGCGTAAGTCGTAACCCCTAGGGAGAAATGCTGTAGTTTCTAAGGTAACTTAAATTTTAATCAAAATCTTTTGATCCCACTGAATCTGTATTTATTAAGTGATCAACCAGCATTCATAAGCTTCGGTAGTTCGATTAACCGGTTGAATTAAGTAGGTAATTACAGAAACAAAAAGCCATTGTTCCATCCATACGAAGGGTTTAGGGGTGTGGAATTACCTAATTCGTACCACATAAGTGGTACCCTCGGCTATAAAGCCGGGGTTACCCTACCTACCGACTTTATTAATTAGGTATTATTAAAGTATACCTACTGAATTATAGCTTTTGAGTTTTAAGGCTCCTACAAACAGGCGCGACACACGATTTAATCGCGCGCGACACAACTACGCTCGTTGCGCGACTTGCGGTGCTTTTGTGTCGCGTTTCGTGTCGCGCCTGTTTGAAGGAGCCTTTAGACGAAGACAGAAATATGTTTTGCTAATAGGTAAACGCATGCTATTTACAATTACAATACTTAATTAAAACAATAACAGACACACTAGTGACAGAGATATTATGAGTATCTAGAAAAAAAGGCAAAATCCCAGTACCGCGATAACGCTGGCTGGTACAAAAAATAAACAATAATTTCCAGGAACAATGATAAGCCTGCGCGTGAGCATCGATCGTGAATCGCATTATTGCTATGAATGGTATTATCTAGGCATTTATCCATAGTGCTCGTATTTATAACCTATAATACAATTTAATCTTTCAGCCATCAGATTTCCAGTTCGTGAACGCTACTTTGTTTCATTTGAAATCTAACTTGATAGAATAAAACTAGAAATATAGGTTTTCTGTTATAGAGCTGCAATTGTTTCTTGAGGGCTTGCATTACTTGCCAAGTCTCTAAAGGTCAAGGTCCTTTGAAGCATTGACTGCCATAAGGATAAACTCAGACTAAAACTGAGATGATTAAGATCTTTTGTTTTACGTAGATATTTTCTTGGGTAGGAACAATACTGCTCATTAAAAATATTAATGACTAGCTTCTGCCCGCGAATTCGTCCGCGTGAAATTTTAACCCCCCAACCTATCGCATTGCATCCCATCCCTCGCCCGCGTGTTACTACATCGTTCTATCCGACTTATATCTTTATGCTCAGCGTCTAAGGGTTGTAGCGTGACATTATACAGCCTCTAACCTTCCTCAAGAATTTTCTGTCAAATGCAAAAATAATTTATCAAATCCGACCGGTAGTTCCAGAGATTACCCCCTATACAAAGAAATGAACTTACTTCTTTATAATACTAGTATAGATTTGCAATCGCATCAGTGTGTGTGAAAGGCAATAATAATTTTATAAGTAACAATTTAAGTTTTGTATTTTTACACGACGCGCATTTTACTCGTGGTAACCAAGTGTACAAGACGCTATGGATGTGTGCGTGAAGCTGAAGACGAGTAGCGTCAGCAATTAACACACACACACCACACACATCTAATTTCGCAATTTTGTCGGACGGCATCACGGCACCGAGAGCGCCTGCGCTTACACACGCATTCACAGCGTGTTTGTACACTTAGTAACCACAAGTAAAGCGCGCGTCGCTTCGTGAGATAAAAATACTGTAAGTATCTATATGAACATTATAAGTCATCCATCCATACAACGCGCCACGCGACGAGGCGCGGGAATGAAGCTAAATTCCCCGCGTTTTTATTGAATGTGTAGTTTGTTGCGTGTTATCTTCGCCCCATGTCGCGGGACGCGTTGTAGTGTGTCCACCTAAGTTTTGTTTTGTTTCTTTTATTTATTTAAATCATGCTATTCATAAAGGCTACTTCAAACAGATGCGACACGCGATAAAATCGCGCGCGACACATAGGCACCGCAAGTCGCACAACGAGCGGTGCCTTTGTGTCGCGTGCGATTCTATCGCGTGTCGCGCCTGTTTGTAGGAGCCTTAATTCGTTATATTTTGCATAAAAGGGTACAGGATTAAGCCCACAGCCCATTATTCCGGCGTGTAATGTCTACCGTATAATAATATATTGTATATAATTTGTTATCACGATACATTTTCCTCATAACAGTATGTAGTTAATCATTATAACCGCCATAATGATTCAACAAAACAACTTTGTGGCAAATTGAAAGACTGTTTTATTGATGTTTTGATTTTTTATCTCTTGAAGATAACACGGCTTGACGCTTAGATGCGGAGAATCAGCCCCTGAATTGCGTAACACACTATTAATCAGAATCTGAATCATTTTGCAGGATTTTGCTAATCCATTGCTTTATATATTCTAAAATGTTGTCTGCTTGACAACGTAAATAACGTAATGAAAGTTGTTGAATTCTCAAAATGAAAACCATTCCTACTGTAAGGGCTGATGTTATGTTGTGATGTTTTTACCTTTAAAGTAAGTAACCAAAAATAAGTTTGAAAACTAAAACCCGACTACTGAAAAGGATGAAATAAGAAAGTATGTCCATCCCGTGGTCGCATGCTTACTTATAAGCTGTGGTAGCGTCAGCATGCGACCACGGGAAGGTACTTTCTTATTTCACCCTTTTCAGTAGTCGAGTTTTAGAGTTTAAACTCATTTTTTATTTACTTATTTCAGTAATATTTATATTTTTGAAATGTGCTAGTTAAACCCTTTCATTTGATACCCAACAAAGCACCATCCCAAAATATTTATTTTGAAATTCATTACTTTATGTCCTCTAGAGGGCGCCATATTGAATTTACTGTGACGTCACATAACCTATAACCAGCGGACGGTCAAGACGCTTTTGATGATACCTAATTTGTCAAATTATTATAAGTATTTTTGAAGTTATGAGGGAACAGATGAACTCACATACCGATGATACATAACATACTGGTTAAAATCATAACCCTCCGTAGTCGGGTAAAAATCTAACAATGATATTCTACCTATTTATCGATAGTCTAATTAAGTTGTGTAGTAGGTAAAACCCTAACATTGTTGTCGTTATGTAACCGGCCAGTGGGTTTCCCTCTCCCAGCTCGTGTTTAGTGTGCACGCAACGACTAGAGATTAGATATTGGTAACAACACAATTAGCCCCAAAGGTCATCATATCTGTGTGTGGCCCCGATGGGCTATTAAATGGGACTTTGAATCTGGGCTAATCAAGTGACTTAGTTATTCAATGTGTAATAATAATGATTTATGTTGCAGATGCACTAAGCGGCACATTAAGGCTCGTACACACAGGCGCGACGCGACACGCGACACAAAGGCACCGCAAGTCGCGCAACGAGCGGTGCCTTTTTGTCGCGCGCGTTTCGCGTCGCGCGTCGCGCCTGTTTGCAGGAGCCTTTAGAATGATAATGGACAGTTCTGGCGACTGAATATGGACTAACAAGCTGGATGACTTTGTCTGTAGTCTGACTTTTAATTCATCATCATCATCATTTTAGCCGAAAGACGTCCCCTGCTGGACATAGGCCTCCCCCAAATTCTTGAGGGGGGAGGGGGTTTGCCATAATCGCCACGCTTGGCAGGCGAGTTAGCGATCGCAGTATGGTATGGTGGTGGAATTCATAGAGAACGCTGCTGCCCATCCTCCGGTACGACCCTGAGTCGCCTTTTACGACACCCACGGAAAGTATGGGGTGATGTTATTCTTTAAATCGCCACACAGACTGACTGCAGTAAAATAACACTTCTTAATAACTCATTTCGGATTGAGTTTAGAGTTAAGAATGTCAAATAAGTTTCGTTTGTTACACTATTCTATACTCGAAAAACAAGATTTGGTTGAAGGCCGCGAAAAAACAAAAAGACGCCAATTTCAGTCATTTAGGTAACACATAAGCTGTCATTTTACTGCAGCTAATTAAAAGTCCGACGATAGTTTCCTCCTCGTCCTAATTCTATCAGGGAAAGTACTTGATTCGTCTTTTTTTATATTTTAAGAAGTTTATCAGCGAGGTACAATGCGTGCCACGAAAGATGAGACTTGACACACCACGTGGTTTGACTTGCGCAGAACACGATTTTAGGTAGCTTCAGCGGTATGAGGTCTGAGTGCGGGACGGGACCGGACGTCATAGGGGCGGTGGAAAGAGCGGGGGAGGCGGGGTCAAGTCTCATCTTTCGTGGCACGCATTGTAATTGCGTCACACACATTCAATTTGACAGTTCAACAACATTCATTGCGTTGTTTCGTTGTCCAAAGTTCTAAGTAAGGATTGTCGATCGAAGTTAAAATACTTGTCCCTTCTGCCTCGTGCTACTTGCTCAATGCCGCCCTTGAAAGCAGGAAGGTTAATACTTAGGTTATGTGTACTTAATGTACTCGTGTCTAACATTTTCTTGATTAAAGTGCAGTTAAACGTGGTCTGTTAGCATTAGCGACGTGTGGGTGGAACGCTTTTGTTTCAATATTTATGTTTTAGTAAGAGCTGAACTCATACTTTATTCTGAGAAGGTAATTTTGACTGGTCCACTTACAAGTGATTAAAGGGCTGCAAAAATATAAGCTTATCGTTATAATTAGGATAAACTAAATATTTTTTGGTCCTTGATGATATTTTTTGGTCACTTCAAGGTAGATAGATATACTTATAATTATTTTGTACACCATTGAAATTACAGATATAAATGTAGAAATTTTATACATATAAAGGGGTGACGCAATGCCCATTGCGTCACCCCTTGTAAAATTTCTATGCCTTAATTAATTAAATGAGAAAGAAAATACGTTTAAGTATTTGCGGTAGACATGACACGTAAAAGAACACAATCACAAAAAAAATAAGTTGGGGGGAAAACATGGCGTGCATTTTGCGAGTAAAGGCTCTTTCAAACACGCGCGACACGCGATAAAATCGCGCGCGACACAAAGGCATCGCAAGTCGCGCAACGAGCGGTGCCTTTGCGTCGCGCGTCGCGCCTGTTTACAGGAGCCTTAATGCATCAACTCGTCCTACATGCATGCCTACAGTCCATTTAGGACGACTTGCAGAAAATCAATATAAATTATTCATTCTGCAAGTCACTGCTTCAAGGGATTGCAGCCTTGAGTATTTGATATTAATTTCAACTTGATAACTCCACGCGTTCCTGGGAAAAAGGGTCTTGACTGGCGGACAGACAGATAGATAACGAAGTGATCTTATAAGGGTTCCATTTTTCCTTTTGAGATACGGAACCCTAAATAGCAATTATGTAACGTCAGTACGTCACCCATTTCTATATTTATCTTAGTTTCACGCTTACAAATGAATGCATAAGTAATTCTTATAATTCCTTCAATAAATAATAAATGTTTGTCACTACAGTACCTACCTATTATCGATTTTGGATAAATCTATCAGTAACATAAATAAATAATACAATAGATAATGTATGTGTTTTGTTTTACGCCGCGGGTAATTACCTATCAATTATTTAATCAGATTTCTAACTTTGTGACCAGCCGGTCGATTCTGTAAAAATCTCACCGTGAAAACTTAGGTGAAGTGTGTTTGTTTTTGCTAGGAATTGACACTATTGACAGCTCACTCCACGCTCACTCCACCTAAGTTTTCACGGTGAGGTCTTTACAGAATAGCACCACAGCACCCTACTAATTGAGTCTATCGATCGGAATCTGAATAATTTTGAAGTAAATTGCTAATCCATTGCTTCATAAGATCGGAAAATTTGTCTGCTCAACACGTAAATAACGCAATGAATATAGTTGAACTGTCAAAATGAAACCGATTCTGATTGATAATGTGTTAAGGCGACACGCGATATAATCGCGTGTCGCCTTTCTAACTATTGGGTACTGTTGATATAGTACGAGAACAGAAGACCGACCAGAGGAAATAATTTTTGTACTATTATTTACTAAACTCCCCCAATAATAGATAAGTACCACAGAATATCTTCAGTATTGTCTCTCCTTCTCCCTTAATCCATCCAAGCGATTTTTTAAAGACAACCTCTTTAAAAAATCGCTTTCAGCGATTAGACCGCCCCCCGCCGCATTATGTCACCCCTTGTAAAATTTCTACATTAATTATATATCTGTAAGTTTCAAGGTGTACATGTAGTATAGAATATTCTATCTATTTTAAAAGCTTTAAATACTGGGTTTTATATTCGGTTTAAATAAATTTATTCTCAAGAACATAACAATTATGAGAAATTGAGAACCTTAAAACAAAATATCTTAATTAAATATTAAACATAGGTAATTGTCGTTCGATCTATCGGGTACGTAATGATTTATAATTGTTGGTTATATTATACTTACCTACCTATTAAATCTAAAAAACCGCTAAAATTCTAATACTAACATTTCACTGTCCATATTAAACGAAATCCGACACAATAGGTAATTACTTAACTAGCTAAAACACAATGTTTGCTTATTGCTAGCCAGTTCATGTCAAATGCCTATCTATTTTTAAGCAAGCACAACATGACTGATACATGCAATTATAATGCCAATAATAATAGGTATCTCTTTTGTTACAAATTAGTCGCGCAAAGAAAACAAACCTCTTTCGAACGCTCCGTTCGTTCAAAACTCACTTGTGCACATTCGTTTCGAGGTTCATCAACCTCCCGCATGACTGCCAAACTATGGCTATTTATTTACGTAATGAAATTGACATTAGGAATTTGCCGAGTATTTATTACGAATACACACCTTTTCATTGTTTGTTGGGTTAGAGGGGGGGGCCACGAGTTTATTCAATGAGCGGAAAATATGCGTGTTTTGGTCACCGCCCTTTGTGAATTTTTTTGGTCTTTCGACTAATACATTCATAAGATGCACCTATTGTGGTAAGTGTGATTCATTGCTTGTAAGTATTTCTGTCCACTCCTGCCAAGTTTTGTATGTTACTAGGTACCTACTTAACTTACCACACATTTTCGTTTTAGTACTTAATTTGTAGTTAGACAGGTGAGGTCATTGTCGTCAGCAGTTATCATGATTTTGGTATGCAAGCAACCAGTCTTTTATTCAGGCCATAATATTTTACGGTGTCAGCAATTCGACATAGAAATTTGAACTTTATCACCATTACTTTTAATTCCTTTTTTCTTTAACCAAGCGGCCATGTCCGGGGATTTAAACATACCTATACGGTATTAGAAAATTAAAACATATAGGTATTAGGTATCGATCAAGGAAACTAGTATAGATTACTTAGTAGCATAATAAGTAGGTAAGTACCTAATGCTATAAGCCACGCGTTAATAATGATTACATATCAATAAAATGCTTTAATTATTATAAGTTTCCTTATTGACTTGTCCTTAGTCTTGATAAAGGTAATTAATCTGCATTCGCGACTTATTTGCCAAAAATGTAAACAAATATGAGTTTATGGAAAAAATAAAAATAACTTTAATTCCTACACAATAGAGTGCAGTCTACGCTACAACTTCAAATATTTTTATGACTTTTTCAAAAGTGCTATTCACTCTGAAATCAACTTAATTACCATTTAAATAAAGTTGATATTTGTTTAACTTGAAATAAGATCAATTTGAAACAAATTTGAATAGACAGTACCTATTCATTTAACATAACATCACGCCTGTATTGCTCGAAAGGTTAGGCAGAGATAACATATATCTAGTACACCCACTTTTCGCCAATTATGTTTACCTATAATGTTCCCACTTCTGGGACGCAGGCCTCCTCTCTGAGAGGGAGTGGGCCATAATCCACCACGCGGACCCATTGCGGGTTGGTGGATGCCACAAGTCTTCGCAGTCAGAATTTTTGCTTCTAGGTCATGCCGATTTCCCTTCATCGTTTTGAAATCAGGGGCGATGATATAATTTATACAAAGTAAAGTGCCTACTTGGAATCGAACCCACGACGCCACCACTCCTCTCAGTTATGTTTAGGTCCCATGTAATAAGGGGGCGAGCGCCTATTGCTATCAATCGGGCACAAAACCAGACTCCGGACTACTACTGAGAAATTCCAGATGGAAAAACCCAATATCACTTTGCACGACTCGGGAATCGAACCCAGGACTTCATGCTACCAACGAGGCAGTAGGTAGCGTACCTATTCATTTTCATTGGATTAATGCTTGGAGCATTTTACTTTTAAGAGGCAACGCATTTCCAAGTAAAATAATTAAATTCGTCGTGTTGAGATGTTAATGTTGGCTAATTATCTACTATAAAATTTTAATGATCCTATTAAACCTTCCCTTTCATAAACGGGATCCGGCTCGAAGGACCAAATGAAAATGACGAAATAGATGATACTTAGTCATATTTTATGAATAACTAACAGCTTCTGCCCGCGACTTCATCCGCGTGAAATTTCGCATCGCATTTCTACTTAGTTAGCGTTCATTCTGACTTTTTTCTTTTTGCTCGGCTCCAAAGGGTCGTAGCGTGATATTAAAGTCGTTAAGAATTGGTCTGTCAACTGCAAAAATAATTCATATTCAAGTAGTTTCAGAGATTAGCGTGTTCAAACAAGTAAACTATTCAGCTTAAAGTTATGTCAAAAGTTACCGACATAACTATTAATTTGGTAATTACCCCTTAAAGGATTACTTAGTCCCTGTAAAATTAATTGTTTAATTTTCTTTTGAATACTGATCAGAAATCTCGTGTTCATTTTCGCAAAAAATAAAAATCATATTATCTGACAATGCACAATATTAACATCGTATTCTTAATTATAGCACCTTGGACGAACTTCCGACAAGAAAAAACAACTTACGAGTGAAATACAATTATGAACCGACCTTTATTTAAAAAGAAATATAAATAAAATTGTCAGATTGATTGCCCAATGAGCTGTGGACCAAAACACCGTCCACTACGTGGAACCATGACGCACTGGAAGACGTAGCGGCATACCCGTGAGAAAGCAAACGACCAGTGGTCCACTTTAGCCCTGGATCGAAAGAGCTGGAAGTCATGGAGAGAGGCTTTTGTCCAGCAGTGGGATGATGCAGGCTAACAGTGACAGTAATTATCAGACGAGTGATTTGAGAAAAATGAGAAATGAAATGATATAATCATGTAAGTAGGTACTTATGTGAGCTACTTACCTTCATCAAGTCAGAAGGGCGTTAATATACTTTAAAAAGTTATTCACTTTTTTACGAATTGAATTTAGTTTATTTTTAAGCCTTTGGTGATAAAATAATCTAATCAACTGTGTCTTGTTTCGTCTCCTGCAAAGAGCCGTTGAAAGTTAATCACGTGACATCCAAATTTCCTGAACTTGTTTACATGTTGTCGCATATAAGTACTCGTATGTTTGAAATATTCACTCTGAATGTTTAAAATAATCAAATATCTATGCAACAAGATATACGCTAGTTCAAAAAATTTGGATGTCACGTCATCAACTTTGAACGTTATATATTAGGTAACTCGGAAACATGACACTTTATGGAGTTTGGTCTTGCTATGTTTTTTGTTTGCATTGATGTCTACTATTTAGTCTAAATAAGTTTCTTGCAAAGCCGCGATTTTGAAAAAAAAAAATCAAAATGGCGGACAGGTAGGTATGCCAGGGTCCATAAAAAAAGTATTCAATCCCCTTTGTAATGCGCGGGCTACCATGACGCTTAATTTCGCCTTAAGTAGAGGCTAATCATTACTTAACTTTTTTTTTATTTATTTGAAATGGGTTTGCTCTTGACTCTAGTCTAGGTCAGAGGTGACAGATAAAGTCTACGATGGAGTGAGCTTATCCAGAAAAAGATAAAGGATAAGATTACTTTATAATAAAGGTGTATTTCTCAATCAAAACATACCCCACTAGTCACATCCATTCGCTTCGCCACTTACCTGAAAACAAAAGAAAAAAAGGGTCAGAAACTCAGTTGAAATCGTCAAACACAAAAGTAGGAGGGAAATGAAAAGTAACAAAAATTAACATAAAAACTGTTATCGCCGCGATATCGGCGTGTTTCCGCCACACTTGGGTAAACGCCTCGAATGCTATGAACGAACGAAAACATTCACCTACTCAATCACTTTGTTACCAACTGTTTTTCTTTTCGTTTTACTCTCGTTCTCTCTACTGCTGAACATGTGGTCCTGGGTTCGATTGAAATTAAATGAAATTGCTTATGCTGTAAATAGGATATCGGAATCACTTCTACACGATAAAAAAAATAAAGTAATTAGGTCGGCGTTTCCTATCTGACTACTCTGAGAAGAAAGGCCGAAACAAACGCAGAGGTCACAGTCTCTTTTTAAAGTCCAGACATAATCTTGGTCAGATTTCCACAGATCGGCCAAAGTGTAGTGTCAAAAAAAAACACTACTAAGTGATAAATAACTTAATTTCGAAAGTCGGTGTCAAAAAACGAAAATGCGGAACCAACGACACCGACTTCCGAAATTAAAGTTATACTTCCGAAATTAGTACAGACGCCAGCACATCAACCTACTACAATCTGTCAAATTTATTTAATAGATTTTTGAACTTTATCGCTAAAGTATGAGGATCAAAGTTGATTGGGATAATTTGACAGTTTCGGGTAGCTTGATGTGCTGGCGTCTGTACATATCACTTTGTAGTGTTTTTTTTTTAAGTTTTTTCATGAAGAATTTTTCAGTCTCAGCTTGGAGGCTGTAATTGTACCCGATTAATGGCAACAGCCGATCGATTCTGTAAAAATCTCACCATGAAAACTTAGGTGATGAGAGTTTGTTTTTGCTAGGAATTGGCACTATTGACAGCTCACTCCACGCTCACTTCACCTAAGTTTTCACGGTGAGATGGTTACAGAATCGCACTGCAAGCCCGCCCCCTGGGACATAAACATTACTGACGAAATGTAGGTCTACTATAGAAGTATAGATACACCTCTGCCTAACTCACCGGGGATTAGAGGCTTGATGCTATGTTATGTTTACACTATCATCGAGCTGGTGTTTGTGGGAAAAGTTTGCATGCGGTTGTCTTGTACCGGTAAGCGGAAGTTTTGTAGTAGGTTTCCACCTAAATGTCTGTAAAGAAGCTTGTATGGGAAGGATCATAACATCATGACTGCATATGCCGATGAGGTACGCAGACGTGCATCCACATTTCGTCAGTTTTGTTTAAATACCATCGTACAGGCGTGATCGAGGTCAAGAGAGGGCCCATTCAGAAAAAATAATAATAATAGATGGTCAGCACATTGCCATCAGCATAATCATTTCAGTCGAAAGACGTCCACTGCTGAACATAGGCCTCCACTTCCACTTCCAAGCAAGCACTTCCACTTCGACCGGTTTTGTGCTTCTTGCATCCAACGGGTTCCTGCGGCCTTCAGAAGGCCGTCAGCTAGGCACAAATCCAGACTAGAAAACAGCCGGACGATTCTGTAAAAATCTCACCGTGAAAATTAAGGTGAAGTGAGTTTGTTTTTGCTAGGAATTGACATGACACTATTGACAGCTCACTCCACGCTCACTTCACCTAAGTTTTCACGGTGAGATGGTTACAGAATCGCACTGCAGGATAACAAAAACACTCTTTCAATAAACAAAGATACTTAATAACCTGTCACTCATCATTAACAACATCCGCCTTATCCTAAAAAACTTGACAAATTACTTGTTTTGGCGAATGTAACCTAATCTAACTGATTAGGACCAGGATGCGACATGTGTTCGTCAAAAAGACCCGTTGTCGAGCTGTCGGGCCTGTGACATTTTATTTATAGGGTTAAAACGAAAAATCTGCCACACCATGTCAGTGTATCCGCTTGGGACGAATTGACCCGCGGTGTCGGGTTCACTGGAACTGGTAATGAGCACGAGCAGGGTTAGATACCCAATTACTGGTCTTCAAAAATGTGTCATGACGTGCTTTCTGTTAGTAGTATCTGTGTATTTTTTTGTTTTGAGGTTTGAGTTTAGATCTTTATGACTGGGCTGGTGAATGAGAAATTATTTGATAGTGCAAAACCATGTCCTTATGTCATGTCATGTCCTTTTCTGGCAAGGTTATTAACACGCTTTTTTATACTCAAGATTAGTAAAGATTTAGATAATTGATTTATGTTTTTAAGGACAGAACCAGCCATATTTTAATCTACCCCATATTCTCAGACTTTACGTATGATTTCATTTAAAAAACAAAAGCTATCTAGACTATAATGAGAGCATATATCGTTAGTAATCCCTGTTTGATATTAATATCTTCACTTGTATTAAAATTTACGTCATGATCACAGCTGATTTATGTAATTTTGAGCACTTATCAGACACCTGTAAAGTTAATTTTATTGTTAGTAAATCATATGGATTTACTCACATTCATGAAAATAATAGGTAGATTAAGAATTTTAGAAAAAAAAGCGACTTATGTTTGGGACCAGGCTATATAGGTATTAGTAGGTATTTATAAATTATGACATGATTTACGTAATGTAAATTCTATTCAACTATTCTAAATTTTTTACTTTTTGGAAGTCCTAACCATTTTCCTTTGATGGTTCACTGACGACGTATCCATGGGGAACATGAGAATTATGGTATAATTCTAATTTGTCAAAGTGGTTTACGATACGGCTGTCAGTCATGGAACGTGACTATCTACCTATCCTACCTTTTATTTAAAGCTAACTAGGTATCCAAAGTCCATACAAGAAAGTGTCTATCTGTCTGTCTTCACGCTTAAACCGCTGAACCGATTTAAATGAAATTTGGTATAAAGCTAGTTTGAGTCCCGGGAAAGGACATAGGATAATTTTTATCCCGATATTCCCACGGTATCGTCACTTATGCGGGTGAAACCGCGTGGCGCTGCTAGTATTCCATAATCGTCGAGCTTAGTTTTTAACAACTCTAATCTTTATATACGTACTTAGTCCACTGTTGTTTTTCTCAATATGCTTGTGACAAGACAGTGTTTAGCCACTCATACGCGCGCGACACAAAGGCACCGCTCGTTGCGCGACTTGCGGTGCCTTTGTGTCGCGCGCGATTTTATCGCGTGTCGCGCCTGTTTGAAGGAGCCTTTATTCTATCCATTCTCGTAACACTACACATCTCTCTTACAGCCAGATTCAAGCTTTATGTCAGCTCTGAAGTCAGCTACTCGCTGTGCAGTACCTCACCCCTCACCCCCGCTGACACGTGAATTTTATTACTACGCAGCGACTCGCCTCATGTTCGGAGCCGCCATAAAGTTTGAATCGGGTTGTAGCAAGTACGAATGCGAAAAAAAAATATCTTAGTAAATTTAAACGTCTCCAACATTCAAATAGTTTGCTTCACTGCAGCCGAACTTTCGAGTCTCAACAAAAAGTGTTTAGTTTGCGGTAATCCTGAGGCATGCAGTGACAAAATCATTTGTTATTGTTCGAGCGCAGTCGTCGAACCCGTCGTGTCGAAACCACAGTTTGATGAAGTCGCAACGAAGCCACCGTTTTTGCCGCAAAACGTAATTTAACACTCCTGCTGGCTAATCAAACCAGCTCCACTAGACTTCTCTTAAGAACAAACTTCTTCAACAGAATGGGTCTTGCTGTCTGGTCGACTGACAGTCATTACGTTATGCATTTCCGTAATAGCTGGTAATGCAAAATAATTATTTTATTATCTACTGATGAATGATGTTTTAATAGTGTTCATTCAGATATTCATTATTTATACCGACTTATCTATATCTGTTGCTACGGTTAAAATCGCAAGAGAATCACTTAAAAAGAGGTGTCTTTAAAACACTTAGGTACTATGTAAATTAATTTAGAACAAGCCTTAAAGCATGGAGTCTCTCGTTTAAGACATAAACCAGGAGCAAATAGACTTGAATATAGATATAGAGACTACAAAGTTAGGCATGATAAAATCCACATCTGCCTCGCCTTTTCCCAACTATTTTTGAGGTAGGCTTCCAGTCTAACCAGATGCAGAATACCAGTATTTTACGTGTGGCGTGGAAGGTGGCGTGGCAATATATTCAGGCTCAAAATAACCGTTTTAATAATAGAGTTATTAACTAGTTTAAAGACCATAAAATTATTCCAAAAACTTATTATGCACAGGGCGATTGTTCCCATAAAGTTTATACGGCTTATAAACGTATGTAAACGCTACACGAGTCGGCTTCCAGTACATTATGGCACGACTTCGTTTAACGACTTCTAGAAAATAATCTATTTTTATTGATTCGCGCACGATAATTTATTATTCTATTGGTGTTAAGCTAATAAATGCAGTTGTATCAGCTAGTAAATAGCCAATGGTTGAATGGTTCTTTGCATCGATCGATGGCTGGTAAAGTATTAGTCCTTTTGTCCTTCAAGCTAATTAAAGATTAACCCCCTTACTAATAAACGTATTATATCAGATGAATAGTTACACACCGATTTCTCTCTTTCAGTCGTCAGTAATTTGAATTTCGAAAGAAAAAGACAAAGCGTTGTGTAACTATACAGACGCTATACAACGTTTATTATTAAGGCTCCTACAAACAGGCGCGACACGACACGCGACACAAAGGCACCGCAAGTCGCGCGACGAGCGGGGCCGAGCCTTTGTATCGCGCGCGATTCGCGTCGCGCGTCGCACCTATTTGCAGGAGCCTTTAAGGGGTTAAAGGCTCCTACAAATAGACGCGACACACGATATAATCGCGCGCGACACAAAGGCACCGCTCGTTGCGTGACTTGCGGTGCCTTTGTGTCGCGTGTCGTGTCGCGCCTGTTTGAAAGAGTCTTAAGAATACTCGTATAAGGTAGAAACGAGTTAGGTAGGTTGAAGTAGTTATTTTTCCACTCTAGGGGTCCTGGGCGGCAGTCGCCTCCTTCTGCGAACACGTCATGTCCCAGGAGGCGGCGGAGCGCGCGCGGGAGGAAGACCCTCTCGCGCCGCCGCTCCGAAGGCGGAGGAGGGGTCGAAGACGACGTCAGTATGACAGTCACCTCCGACTCCTCCCAGGTGGAAGCCAGCAGGCGACGGGTGCGGGGGCACCCTCGCCTGTATTGCACAGGCTTCCACCAGTGCCGGATGGGAATGGCCAGGTGTTCCCGGCCATTCCCGTAGCCCCCCAGCTGGGGGGACATGCGGGGCCCGCCAGGTAGGCGGGCATGCGCCGGGGGGGTTGTGGACGCAAAGGCTGAGCCGGATTCCCATGACCCCTCCATCAAGGCGACGAGGGAACACCGCTGAGTTTTAGTGGGTATACTGCCACCTTGGCAGGGAGTCCCACATACTCCGTATCGTCCCCCGACGATCGGAGATGCGTAATGTCATTTCTCAGCGACAAAAAAAAAAAAAAAAAAAAAAGTTATTTTTCCACTCTGCTATTGGCATTTTGTTTTTGTTTTGATTGTTCTTTGTTTGTTGTCATTTGCCACTTTCGCAACACAGATTTATGTGTAGGTATCTATTGTCTTTGGCGCAGTGGTGGCCGAGTGGTAACGGCCGCGACTTACGAGTTGTAGGTCGTAGGTTCGAATCCAGACAGGCGCTTTACATTGTGTAAATTATTTTCATCACCACTGCTCTCAAATCGGTGAAGGAAAACATCGTGGGGAAACCGGCATGTCCTAGAACCAAAAATTCGAAGACATGTGACATCTGCCAACCCGCACTGGGCCCGCGTTGTGGATTACGGCCCACTCCCTTTTTTTTTTTTTTTCAGGATGGGAAATCATCAAATGACTCCTCCCGCTCTGGGTGGAGCAGAAGGGAGTGTCAGACTCTTACTGACTAAAACCCACCCGTGTTCCTTCCTTCGCCCTTTATGTTCCGGGCCAGCGGTAACCCTTTCGGACAATCCCGCTGACCCGGCAGACTCCCTCTCACTTTTTCTGTCAATTCTTTATCTTATTTCTTTATTATTTGTATTACTTAAAACTAGGTAACTAAAGGTTTTTTAATAACAGGTTTACTGGACGCTGCCTAGCCTTCAGCATTGCAAAATAGCATTTGGAATACTACTCTGATGGAATAAAGGTCCTTATTGTAGGTATTTTACGTAAGTTACAAAAAGATCGAAAAAGGTAGTGGAACCTTTTAGCATGCAGGCCATGTTTGCCACAATAATTGGCGTTGATTTCCCGGAATGACAGCACACAGACTACAGGAAAAACATGAAGGAAGTCTATAAATAAGGTGTTTAGCATTATCAACAGGTAAGCAATTAGTCATGCGCCTGCGACGGGGAAGCCCGTATCGTCTTTCAGTAATAATATTTGCAGTGTGTAATTAGTTAAGATCGTAGTTATTATAAACAAGCGCCTCTCCGCGTGATATGATACTTGACACTTAATTTAGAAGCAGTTTTGTAACTATCTCTTGTTATGATTTAAAGACTTTGCAATTTCAATCTGAAGAAAGGTAATTACGTAAGACACTAACAGTAAAGTGCGTTTCACGAAAGAATTCCCTTCGCCGTAATGTTGGCACCATTGCTTTTCATTGAAGGTAAAACAATACTTCAATGAAAAGCAATGGTGCCAACATTACGGCGAAGGCAATTCTTTCGTGAAACGAACTTCAGTAATGATTTTCATTTTGAAAGTTCAACAAAATTCATTGCGTTATTTACGTTGTTGAGCAGACAAATTGTTTGAACATACGAAGCAATGGATTAGCAATATCTTTCAAAATGAGTCAGATTCCGATTAATAGTGTGTTACGCAATTAGGGTGCTGAAAGGAATAACAATCTTCGCCAAGAAATACCCTTTTCTTTACTTTTAAGAAAATGTTCATCAATTTGGGTAATCGTAGGTACCTAGTATAGTAGGTACTTAAAATCGCCTATATTTTAAGACTACGTCACAGTAAAGGCTCCTTCAAACAGGCGCGACACGCGATAAAATCGCGCGCGACACAAAGGCACCCCAAGTCGCGCAACGAGTGGTGCCTTAGTGTCGCGCGCGATCGCCTGTTTGCAGGAGCCTTTAAGCTACGTCTTGTTTTTGTGGACGGGAACAAAATTAATTAACAATCTGCCACCAAAGAGTGGTCTTTGATAGCTTAATTAAATTTATTAAAAATTCTTAATATCGGTCCTGTTTGTTTAACTTATTTTTTGTCGTTTATTCATTGAGGGTTCCTACACTCCTTATAACTTTCATAGAATATGTTTACCGTACCTACCTAGATACAGACGCCAGCACATCAAGCTACCCGAAACTGTCAAATTTTCCCAAACAATTTTGAACCTTATGCTATATAATATATTAAAGAAATTTGACAGATTGTAGTAGCTTGATGTGCTGGCGCAGGTACATGCGTAATTATAGGTAGGTAGGTAGTACCTACGAAGTGCAGGTTTAGCAAGAAACATAGTAGGAATAGGCATAATATAACCTTAGCTGTGAGAAATTAAGTTAAGTAATATGATCTCACTACTACTGGGTTTACATACTTTGTGTATAATTCAACAGAATTTTGAATGAATTGAAATGAATTGAAACACACAAACCTTTCGATTCGCAATCAACGCCTTAAGGCTCGTACACACAGGCGCGACGCGACACGCGACACAAAGGCACCGCAAGTCGCGAGACGAGCGGTGCCTTTGTGTCGCGTGTCGCGTCGCGCCTGTGTGTACGAGCCTTTAGCTTGGCAATATTAAATGATATTTAATTATTTACATACTTGCAACTTGGTTACATGGTGAAAGTTGCACAATACGCTAAACATTAAATAAAATATATAAATTTTATAATATCCTACAATCATGTTGTATGCAAATTTGAGGTAAATTTGGAAACTGGTTTACAGTTTTTTACTGGTGGAACATTGGAAAAACGATAGTCTACAACGTTGTATAGATAGATAACATAATAGATTATGAATTTCTGGCACACGCCACACAGTACCTACCGGACAGTACGTTTTGAATCAATTAATACCCACATATTAGAAAAAATGCAGGCCGAAAAGGTAGTCGGCCAATAAATAGACCTTTGATCCAAGGGGCTCAAATCCATTCCTAAAGCACAAAAAGATAGCAATAAACAGTTTATTTCAGATATTTCCGTCTCTATTCATCCATTTTTTCGGCGCAATGTCGCGTCATTCGGAGCACAGAGAACAAAATAAATAAAAGCTCGGGCCGGGAGCCGGCGCGGGCGCAGCTAACGGGACACAAGAATGCAGACCCGCACAGGTGGACGGTAGATCTAGCGACCTACGAGTATCGGATCTGCGACTGTCCGATGAATCTATTAATTTTCGAAATTGCTTGGCATGTTTGCAATGTAGATGCGTCTGCGTTTATCATGCACCAGACTGTATAAAATATTGTTTGATTGATTTTAGTGTTTTTTTTTGGTAGTCTTACCGTTTATTTTAAGTGTGTCGACAATTTATAATATTATAAGCATCTTCTCATTCATTCTTTTGCTCAAGATTGAGGACAAACCACTAATTGAATTTCAAAGTACGACTTGTACGAATTTTAAGTAAATGAGCTGTCAAATGTTTCAAGCGGCCTAGTTCTTGGTATCAGCTATCTACTTAAGAAAGTAATTAATCAAATGGATTTCTTAGGTATACCTACAGCTAGAGCTCAACTTGAGACATCAATTTCGCTTAGATACAACTGAATCTAGGGCTTGGAACAAGAATTCTCACTTGTTGCAGGCAAAATATTTATTCGCAAAACAATTAAAATACTTGCTCATTAAAAAAAATCTGCTTTATTAACGAATAAAATAAGGTACCTACAAACTAACACGAACCGTAACAACTAAAATATTTAGGTAAACGCTAAGGTAATCAGATTACCTACTGTAGCTTTGCAATATTGAAACCTAGTTATTAAGCTGACTACAAGAAAACCATTCGCTAGCACTTAGCGATAAATAAAATTATACACTTTTATCAAGCATTTGTAATAGTAGATGAAGAAACAAAAATATATTCTAGTATAACCATTTACACTGCTGTGCAACAAAAAATATGCAAATTTATACAATATCCATGTGGTATGGGGATTTCTTAAGTGTCTACTATCGCAAAAACAGAGTTACAATATTATAGTCGAAAAATATTTTCCTTGTCGTCACTCAATGCGTCAATGTAGCTACACCACACAAGTCATTACTAGAACCTTCTTCGTAGAATGCCACAGCTGTTTTGGTCTGATACTTCAAAGATTTGCAATCGGATCAAATGTATTGGTGTTTGGAGTACGCTTGCCGCGGTCATATCGTGGATTGGTGACCATCCATCACATATCGAGACCCCTCCGTGTTCCGGAAAGCACGTTAAGCCGGTCTCGACTGTCATTCGTAGATTTTTGACAGTATTTCCGAGAAGCCCAAAAGTCTGACAACCAGTGTTACTAAGGCATATGGACACTCCCTACCGCTCCACCCAGAGCGGGAGGAGTCATTTGAATATTCCATCCTCAAAAAAAAAAAAAGGCATATGGTGTTACCCAGTAACTGGGTTGAGGAGGTCAGATTCTCCATGTAAAATACTGGTATTCAGCTGCATCCGTTACACTGGAAGCCAACCCTAACATAGTTGGGGAAAGACTGGCCTATTGATTGGTACCTGCACTGCCATACTTACAATACCGGCAGTGCAGTGTGACGTACTTCTAAAGCAAAACACGTTGTTGATCTATCTCCATACACTTCTGAACTCCTGGTTACTCCTTGAGCTCAAGTTCTCCCATTAACTTTATTATTTCCTTCCAACATTGCAAAATGGTTTGCTCTTGACTCTAGTCTAGGTCAGAGATGACAGAGACAAAGTCTACGATGGAGTGAGCTTACCCAGAAGAAGCCTGTTCACTCTTACTTTGAAGAGATTCGGGTTGTATGCATTCGGAAACACAAACGCAGGTAGAGAGTTCCACTGTTTTGCTGTGCGCAAATAATAATTAATAAGTGAAGTTCATGACTTCTCTCACTATTTATGTACCTACTTATTGCTAATAGCTCTATCTAATAACTTGTTTATTTTACAGCCTCAATTACATTTTAATGTCCTGTAAATTGCTGAAATAATACCTACACAAATTACTTCCGCAGGTAAAGAATGAAAGGCTGCTGCAGATTTATTTTGATTGTCAGCAAGAACTAAATTATCCTTAACTTATCTAATAGCTGTCCTTGTCTTTTTATTACCGATGAAGTGAAAGGGCAATACACTATACCTAACACCATTTGAACATATCTTGAGTATAATGAAAAGTTTATGAATAAGGACCTATGATGATTGATGGAGATTGCAAATCCGACACAAAATGGCCGATAACTACCTAAAGTTTAACATACAATACTTCATTTATATGTATACGGGGTGGCTGGGACATCGATTCGCTACTTGTTGTTGCCATGGATTTAGTATGTACATGATTCTAGTACTTCATATATTATTCCATTTATAAACCGATCAATTAATGCATCATTAGCATTGGTCTTTAAAGTCAGACGCCATTAAAAAGGAAATCACTTATATAACTTCAAAGATTCCTGGCTCTATTAATCAAATCGCCTCGGAATCCTGTTTATTTAAATCGATTCTAATAATTCGAATACCGATTTCAATATTTACACGCAAAGCTCGGCTGCGTCGAGTATTAAATGCTCGTGTTTATTGGAAATTCTTATGACATAATCACCAGAGACGAGTTGATAGGGTAATAATCCATATTAATATTATAAATTCGAAAGTAACTCTGTCTGTGTCTGGCTGTCTGTCTGTATGTTACCTTTTCACGCCTAAACCACTGACCGGTTTTTATAAAATTTGGCAGAGAGATAGATTACATCCCGGAGAAGGACATAGGATAGTTTTTATCCCGATATTCCCACGGGATCGACACTTATACGGGTCAAACCACAGGGCGCTGCAAGTATTATTATAAACGTGTTTTGTGAGGATGGATGTATAAATGTTTGTTACTCTTTCACGCAAAAACTACTTAACGGATTTTGATGAAACTTTACAGTAATATAGCTTATACATCAGAGTAACACATAGGATACTTTTTATCCCGATATTTTCGCGGGACCGACACTTATGCAAGTGAAACCGCGGGACGCTGCTAGTAACTAGATCATTTCTTGTTATTATCAGCTTGAGATATCTCTCCAGTGTGTTTATAATAAAAGTTGTTCTGAATACAGTCCAGCTTTACGAATGCTAAGTAAAGACCTTTTTAAGGCTTCTATTGGCTTCACTTGTAACTAGCTAACAAAAAATTGTATAATTATTTTTACATCCTTTAAAAGCAATTTAAAACGTTTTATTTTTACAATGCTGGCCTAAAATACTTTAATAGAACTATAGAAGGTTTGGTGATAGAGCTTGAGTCAAGTTAAAATACCAAGTAAAATAATTATGAACACTGAACAGCCGAGCTTTACGAATACTAAGAAAATACTTTCATTATTTTTAACACTCTTTAGATAGCTTGCCAATTCAAGGGAGAAAGCAATTTTAAAAATTCTTATTTTAACATCGCCTTTTCAAAATTTTTAGATAAGTCGTCAATGATACTGTTCAACTTCAGCATGAGTGAGCGAGTCCATCAAGAAGCTTTGAGAAAAGTCTTAGCATTTTCTCTGCACTATTAGAATACCTTGCCACTTTAAGGCTCCTTCAAACAGGCGCGACACGACACGCGACACAAAGGCACCGCATGTCGCGCAACGAGAGGTGCCTTTGTGTCGCGCGCGATTATATCGCGTGTCGCGCCTGTTTGTAGGAGCCTTTAAGATAGATAACAATAGGATCCCAAGCTCATTTTTTTAACATGGAAACTACCCAAAGTTACCAGGAACTAACCGCTTGATTGTTTATACTCGGGGTACAAGAAAACGAGGTGCTAACAAGTCGGTTCAAGGAATCCTTTACAGCAGTAAAAGAGGTTTCATGGAACATTTACTTTTAACGGTGACAATTTATGAGAATATCCTGGAAGGGAACCAAGGAAATAGGTAATAACGAAGCATATTGCAGCGGTATTTAGTCTTGGCTGCAAATAGAATGTGGTCATTTTCCCTGAATTTTGAAAGAAGTGACTACTGCCCGATTTTAGAGACCGTTCTTGGATAATACGAAAACATTGTCAAAACTGAAGCGTAATTTTATATAACAATACGGTTGTAAGTCGAAAAGCGCGAAAGAAAAATACGAAACAAAATAAAATAATGAAAGAAAAAGAATTCATATTACTGATCTTATTACAAAATCTGGAAGAGTTCTCACACTTCACACGCCCTTTTCTTTAGAGTTTGTGTGTAATATCTGTGCGTGCGTGTGTGATTAACTTAGTACACTACGAGGTTCAAACGACCAAGTTTAGTGGTCCTTGGTCGCAACACATTACGGGTCAGTTGCAATGGAATCTGTCACTACAAACAACATTTCTGACCTCTGACACTACACGTGTACTTCTGGTGCCGGTTCACTTAATGTTACCGTTAGTTCCTCTTACGTCAACGTCTCGAAATAATGTCATAAACGTATGTTATATTTTTTGACAAACGTTTGCACAGCCTACAACATAAATGTGGAAAATTATTTTCTTGAAATGTCTAGGAATAGAGTCCAGAACATTTTTAGAATGACAAATTAAAAAAAAATTTAAATGATATCAGGTAAAACTTCTAACATACGTAATAGGTAAGTATTGCCAATTTGCCAATACCAATATATCTTGGTCACACTGTATTAAGTTTTGCTTGCTCGCAATTTGTAGAATAATGTTATAGCTTCATTATAGAACTTAACTTGCCCGGGAACATAGATAAACAAATCTCTATTGTGGTCGTAAACACAAGCATTATCTGCTAATATCGAGTAAACGTTTACCATTAAGTATCGGTAGAGTTGTAATCGATCTATGGCTGACTATATTATTGTAATATTTAGACTCGGTAAGTTGATAATATTTTCAACTCGTCACTCTAAAATTTAGAGTGGCTGGTAGATAACTCGAAAATAAATTCTATGATTACATAATATAATATAACATTACGCATGTATTCCGAATGGTTAGGCAGATGTGTAATCTATAGTACACCCACAAATCACCAGTACCTATGTTTAAAGTCCCGATGCAATAGGGGGCGAGCCTTTGCCACCAGCCGGACACAAATCTAGATTCCGGGCTACTACTGAGAAATGAAAACATACTGTAGCGGTATCTACAACGCCACATGCAAACAACGCGTCATACTGACGTCACGCAAAATCCTGCATCGCGCAAGCAGAGTTTACCGCGCAACTAGCATACATACAACGGCCCGACATGAATCATCGGGCAGTTGCCCGCCAGACACAACACCCGTCTGGTCGGAGGATCCTCCCTTTTCTATGGAGGTTGAGTGAACTTTACACCCTGTTCCTCATACCTTTATAATACAACAACACTGCCCGATCCGGGAATCGAACTTCGAACCCAAGACCTCATGCTCAGCACTAGCGCTTGGGACCACTAGACTAACGATGCAGACAGTAGAGACAGTTTTATAACTATGTTTGAATCCATTATTTCCGCTTTGGGCGAAAAGCAATTGTTTTCTTCATGCTCAGCACTAGCGCTTGGGACCACTAGACTAACGATGCAGACAGTAGAGGCAGTTTTATGACTATGTTTGAATCCATTATTTCAGCTTTGGGCGAAAAGCAATTGTTTTCTTATGAATACATCGCCATTTTAATAGGACAAAAAAATCAATGGTTCACGCACGACACACGTTGACCGCATTTTTGCGTTAATTTTTCCCTTAGTATAACGAAGTCCTAACTAATTCATTAGTGAATGCTAGCGTAAGTTATGTACGCTGTTATGAGAAGATCTCACTTCTTTGGCGTAGGTCAATCACGCTAGTCAGCGACTCAGCATAGATTCGCAACTGTTTTAATCTTAGAAAACCCTCGCTACTCCAATTCATTGCAATGGGGTTACCGTACCTTTAACCCAGTTTGCTAATTCGGATAAGTATGTATTTTATTTTACAGTACCCGGCGATAAATATTGCACATTGACCTTTTCGATCCTATCGATTTTATACAAAGAATAAAAATAATTATTAAAAAAAGCAAATCATTAATTGTTTTAACAGCTCCTAATAGATACCGGACAGTTTGTATTTCGTGCGACAGAGATAACGCTCTACGAAGCCGAAATTATCCGATTGTCTCTTTCCAAAGATCGATGTGCAATATTTATCGCCGGGTACTGTAATAGGCCTTTTTGGCTATAAGAGTTATGGGAATACCAAAGAAACGATGGATGGACTGTGTGAAAGATGACATGGCTAGAAAAGGCGTGACTACCGAAATGACGTCTGAGTAGAGAAGTATGGAATAAAAGGACATGTTGCACCGAACACCGGGCAAGAGCGGCTGTCCCATTTCAAAACCTAGTAAGGGACACTTTACAAAAATCGTTTTATTGCATAATCCTAACCTAGCTAGAAGGTCTCTTCCAAATACAAAAACACCAGCGTTTTAAACTTACATAAAAGGAGATATATGTATTTAAACATCGGTAAGTGCACCTTTCACTCCCTAGTGACCATTTAAAAGCTAGTAAGTCACTTTAACCAATTCAAAAAAATACATTCCATAGGCTGACCAATATTACGTTTATGCGCTCTCCTGTAAAATTTCATTTTAAGTCCTTACTAGGTTTTAAAATGGGGCATCCGAGAGAATGATGAGGTCTTTTATGATATACTTCCCATACATGAACTAGGAACCTATATTCAGGTTTATGAAAAATTTAAAACATAAAAATTAATGTTTATTTTCTCATTATTATTCCTAGACAAAAGGACCTTCATTAAACACATAGTCTAAACATGGTCTATTATTAAAATAATGACAAGCTACTCATGCGGTGGTGGTTTGTCATTATTTTAATGAGTACCAGCCCGTAATTGTCTCACTGAAGGGCGCACGCTTCTTTTCCTTTACACGGAGTCAGTGGCGAAGGTTTCATAAAAGTCGATTCCTACCGGCTTCCCTTTAAAAAATGGCACAGTCAGTATTCTATAGACAAATATTATAATCATATTAAGGCGAAAGCGCCAGGGTAGCCCGCGAAATTCAATTTTTTTTTTTGTTTTTTTTTGCAATTTGCTGGTCAGTATTAAGTTGTACGTTGATTAATATATGATTCGCGGTCGTAACAAATATGTATTTACAGAATTATAATCATTAAAATCATCAACACAACTCTCTAAGACCACGCAACCCCAAAGAATAACTGTTTCATGAAATCGTCATTCTTTGGGGTTACGTGGTCTTAAGAGAGTTGTGTTGATGAAAATAGAAAAACGCGGGCCCAGTGCGGATTGGTAGATTTCACATGCATAGGATTTTTGGTTCTAAAACATGCATTCCTCACGATGTTTTCCTTCATCGTTTTGAGAGCATTGGTGATGATGACATTATTTACACAAAGTAAAGCGCCTGCCTGGATTTGAACCCACGACCTTACAACTCGTAAGTCAGGGCGGTTATCTACCACTGGGGTATTATTACTCCACTGCTCCTATACAAGTAGGTACGTAACTTAAATTACAGTACAAAATATTACGTAACAACCATATTAAAATGATTGAAAAGCTACAATTTCGCGTCAACATAGTAGGTGTCCACTTAAAATGTCAGAGTAAGTCCTGTCAGTATCCAGTTATGTAAATGAAGCTGTTCCGTAAAATAAGGCGCGACCGATTAAATGCTTTACATAATTTTCACAGGTATAGGTACCTACTACATAGCAGATTGGGTATTATGGATTTTATTTCTATACTAGCTTCCGCCAGCGGCTTCGTCCGCAAGGTATGTCGATAAAAACTATCCTATGTCTTTCCCCGGAATGCAATCTATCTCTCTGCCAAATTGTAGTGAAATCCGATCAGTGGTTTAGGCGTGAAAAGGTAACATACAGACAGACAGACAGAGTTACTTTCGAATTTATAATATTAGTATGGATTCGTTCGAATTATGGTTAGTAAATATATACGTTCGGAACGTACCTACTTAATTACAGCAAAAAGGCCTGACTTAAGGCTCCTAAAAACAGGCGCGACACGCGATATAATCGCGCGCGACACAAAGGCACCGCTCGTTGCGCGACTTGCGGCGCCTTTGTGTCGCGTGTCGTGTCGCGCCTGTTTGAAGGAGCCTTTACTTAAATAGGTCATCATCTGCCTAGTCTTTTCCTAACTATACTGGGGTCAGCTTCCAGTCTAACCGGGTATAACTAATTACTAGCATTTTTATGGAGCTACAGCCTATCTGACGTCCACAGCCCAGTTACTGTGTAACACAATACCCCTAGGTAAGGCTGGTTGTGACTTTCAGGTTTCTGACGTCCCGTAACGTCTGACTGGAGGTATTGTTCAAAACAGTACTTGACTTTTGCCAGTTTCGTGACAATAATTTTCTACTTTTAAAATCTGTGCTGCAAAATTACAAATACGTCAACGTTCGGAACCTTCATTGTTATATAAAACAACTTTTAAATAATTCTTCGCTTCAAAATTAGATGAGCTTTCTAATTAATAAAAATGTTATCAGCGATGAAACCAAAGTAAGTGGTCACCATCGATAGGAAAAAACCAGTAAGAAATAAACTCTTTTATTTATAAACGTTGCTTAAATAAATAATAATTAGCGACTATTTAACTATGGTTAAACAGTTAAACTTTAATCAACGTTTAGCCATACTAATATTATAAATGCGAAAGTGTGTCTGTCTGTCTGTTATCTCTTCACGCTTAAACCGCTGAACCGATTTAGATGAAAAAGATACTTTGAGTCCCGGGAAAAGACATAGGATAGTTTCTATCCCGATATTCCCACGGGATCGACACTTATGCGGATGAAACCGCGGGGTGCTGCTAGTGATAACATAAAAGAGAATTGCCTAAATATGCCACACGTAAACTGAAACTTTAAAGTCGGGTCCAGACGTGTGTAATACGTAATGTAATGTCTCGTGTAATGTAACGACATTACATACATAACATGGAACGCTCGGGCTGATCCATCGGCTGTCGGTTTTTAACACAAACACTTAGGCTGAGGCTACATTAGGCCGCGACGCGACCTGCGACACATGAGCGATTAAAACAAGTAACTGAATGCTCACGTATATGGCTACACCATACATCAAATATTACTAGCGATCTTTGATTTCTTTATAGGAACAACATTACTGAAATCACGGCATCGGCTACATCAACATGAGCGAAATTGAAGCGAATTTATTAGAAAATTGCTTTTTTTTTTCGCTTGTAAATGTAGCCATACCATGTTTTTCTCGTTTCGCTCTTCCAGTCGCATCGCAAATCGCTGCCTACTGTAGCCTCAGCATTAAAGGCTCCTTCAAACAGGCGCGACACGACACGCGACACAAAGGCACCGCAAGTCGCGCAACGAGCAGTGCCTTTGTGTCGCGCGCGATTCGCGTCGCGCGTCGCGCCTGTTTGTAGGAGCCTTAACACACTAATAGTAGGAATAGCTTTTATTTTGACAGTTCAACAACATTCATTGCGTTATTTACGTTGTTGAGTATATATAGACAAATATTTCGACCATAAGAAGCAATGGCTTGGCAATATCCTTCAAAATTATTCAGATTGTGATTGATAGCGTGTTACGGGATTATGGTGCGAGATTCGCGTTGACCTTGCATGCCATCCAAACTGTTCACATTACATTAACATAACGTTACACATTACGCACGTCTGGACCCGGCTTAAAAAATATCCAAAATGGCTGCCTATGCAGGTAAAACACTGATTCACCAACCTTACCTAACACCTTCAGCGAACTATTAGCGCAATATTTTTCGACTGCATTTTAACGATGACTCGCTTTCCTTGAAGAAATCAATCAAATCCAGGCCAAATAACTATAGGTACGTATTCCGATCTAAAATAGACTCTAACACCTAAATATTAGAAGGTAATGTAGAATGCAAGTACAAAAGTACTAGCCGACAATAAGATCAAAACGTGCGCTGCTAAAAACTATTTATTTCATAGAGTGAGAGGGTTTTTTTGGCTTTAATACCGCTATGCCGTCACTTTTCTTACGTGCCAGCTTCTAAACCAGAGACAATTGCCCTCAATTTATCAAAGAGGTGCAAATGGTGCAACTCTTATTGGTAAGATTTAATTATTCATCCAAATTATTCATCCAAAAAAAAATTAGATATAGGTTCTAAGTGGACAAACTTTACAGTACATATTTAAAAAAGATATCTTTAGACATTCAACAAAGGAGACTGGGCCATTTTGTATGGGAAGTGGACTATGGACTAATCGCGATACGGTTTTGATATTTGTATAAGGATACCTCATCTATTACAATACCCTTTGGCAAATGGGCATCAAAAACTTACCCGGCAATTTTGATAAAAATAAACTTTTCTAAATATATTTTACAGGAGTTTCAAGGACAGGCACTTTAACCGTTGTAGCTACAGGGAAACGTTCTTATGAGACTATCTTTAACTTTTTAGGGCTAACCCTAGTACAAAGTGGCATAAAAATCTGAATCTGAATCGAAAGAGAGAAAAGTATGTCTAAACAAATATCAAAACCGTCTACTGGTCCATAGACCACTTTTGCCCAGTCTCCTTTTCAAACTATATTTGGACTTATAACCGTTGTTTCAAGCGAAACGAAAAAAGATATTTGAGTAAAAGCATTCCGTGATTCTTCATAAGCGCAGTAATTAAGTGAAAGATACATAGGAATTCAGCTGCGATTCAATCTAATAGCCTATTATTACATTCGTGCAAGTTTTATTAGAGCAAGCAGTTTTATATTCACGTAAAAAGAAATTGATTAAGATTTTCTCTAAAACTGTGCCAAAGCGCTACTGCAAGAGGTCCTGAGTTCGATTCCCAGTAATAAAAAAAAGTAAAAATAGGCAAAGAATTATTGGGGTTTTCAACCTTTCTAACAACGTAAATAACGTAATGAATGTTGTTGAACTGCCAAAATGAAAGAAATTATCGTTGTGTCAAATGAAATGAAATGGCTGTTTGTGTATGTGAATTTAAATGTTTGTAAACGCACCCACGATACAGGAGTAATTCCTAGTGTGGGGCAACGTTTTATAAGAAAAAAAAAAAAAAAAAAAAAAAAAAGAAATGTAATAAAAATTATCATCACGTCACCTTTTTTCCTATAATTTTTTGTCGTGCGCCTTTGCCCGCCCGGGAACCACACCACGAAAAAAAAATTACACAGTTTTTCTACCTATAATTTCTCAGTAGCCCGGAATCTAGATTTGTGCTCGGTTGATGGTTCACCCCAATCACATGACACTTAAGGCTCCTTCGAACAGGCGCGACACGACACGCGAAACAAAGGCACCGCGAGTCGCGCAACGAGCGCGGAGCCTTTGTGTCGCGCGCGATTATATCGCGTGTCGCGCCTGTTTGTAGGAGCCTTTAAACATAACTGGCGAAATCTGGGTGTAGGTACCTACTATAGGTACAAAAAAAAAAACAAGAAAAACAAGACGTGATGATAGGTATCAAAGTCACAAAACATGATGCAAAATAATGAAAACGAAACTCGAGAACCAATTTTCCATTATAACCCATTCACTACTTCCTGTTTTCCCGATTTCACTACATAATCATTTAACAAAAAAATACATAATTTACGTAACACGTGAAGCGTGTCTACTATGAATTCATAATATAAACATCGGACAACGAGACGTAATAATAAATACATTTCAGGTAAACTAACGGATCGTCGTCGGTACCGGTTGCCGGTTGAGAAGCGTGGCGTGCTAACGTGGGAGAGCGCTCTGTTGCATACTGTGGAAATACGGACAGAAGGCACGTTCCAAACGGTTTTTGATATCAAGATCAACTTTCAAAGATGCCGCAGACTGCTGAATATTTCGGAAGGTGATACCTTCAACTTATCTACATGAGCATTCCGCAATCTGTGTGAAAGCATGTTTTAAATACCTCATAACGCTTTGATTTAAGGCTCCTTCAAACAGACGCGACACGACACGCGACATAAAGGCACCGCAAGTCACGCAACGAGCGGTGCCTTTGTGGCGCGCGCGATTCGCGTCGCGCGTCGCGCCTGTTTGCAGGAGCCTTTAAGCTTTCGGTTTGGGCAAAGCTTTGGTTTCCTAAGAAAGCAGTGAACGGTTACACAATGCCAGCTCCGAATACGGAGCGTTTTTTGACTCTATGGCGAACGAGACTTTATGGCGGTCGTTATAATAATATGACAGAATCGCTTTTTTGGGAAACCGTAGCTTAGGGGGATAAGGCAAGAAAAAACACTTAAGGCTCCTTCAAACAGGCGCGATATGCGATAAAATCGCGTGACGCGCCTGTTTGTAGGAAGGAGCCTTTTTACAGTGTTAGTTTTCAAAGACCAGTCAAATTTAAGGGCCACCCCCTTAAATTTGACTGGTCTGACTGGACCATCAAACTGAACAATTTTGCCCATGAGACGAACATCGTAATCGCGAATAAAAATTCAGCCGTCCCATACGTTTAAGTCGAGTCGAGTAAGTATTGAAGTTTTCTATACGACAGTTGATATACGTACATTTTTCGCGATTACGATATTGGTCTCATAGAGAAAGTTGTTCAGTTTGATGGTCTGTATAGTATATGTATATATAGTCACCCTTAAATTTGGCTGGTCTTTAAAAACTAACCCTGTATAGATAGGTATTTCGTGGCTCTTTTTGCCATGCGGTCCCTTACGTAGCACGAAAGCGTAGTTTCTCGTAGCAAACAATATAACCTCAAATATGCTTATCAAAAAAGTTATCAATTTAAACAGCAAGACACGTCACGAGCATGCTTTATAATAGAAAACAGATACTTAAGTACTTTTTTACCAACGATTGAGGTTCTAGCATTTTTTTTAAACATGTTCTGTGCGTTGGCTTGAGTGAGTCTTCTATAATGTTTTGTGTTGTGATAACTGTCTCAGACTTTTACTTACTTACGCTTAGAAAGGCGAGATTGTTGCTCTTTACGATATATGCTCGTTTACGCCTGTATTTGTGTTTATAGCGTACTGTCAGCTGAATGGCTATGTAAACGTAACCTCGCGAGAGTGGTCTGCGGTTCGTAGTTCGAGAAATACCTGGCGTGTTTGTTAGGTTTTACTTTTAAACCTGTACCCCGACCTAGATTTTTCTTTTTGAGGAATAAATAGCATCAGCTTTCTAAATTATTTATAAGGAAATTTTTGCGACTAAGTGCCATATTTTTAGACAGATTTCAGCGTTCTAAGCTTTAGAGCCCAAGTGTGCATCAAATTGCCATATTTTACTTGATTAGAAGTACATTTTTGTATGAATCAATTCAATCAACTATGCACTCAAACACAGACCACAGTGCCTACATCATTATTACAATGTAACACCATTTCGTTACCAATCTACTCGGTAAACGTATTTCCGATTTGAAAATACCGGATAATCACGATTATGGCTTCCGGCCGGGACCGCGGTTGTACGCACGGTGCACTGTTTTATCGCATGCCTGACATTGATTGGAGGGAAAACGGAAAAATATAGACGTTGATCGATGAAAACGTAATCGAGAAATTGTCGAGTTGTTGTCGAAAATACGGATTTATGAGCTGTCGAGTTATTGAGTGTTGAGAATCGGCTTTGGACGTGCGTCAATGGAAATTTTGGACGCCATTTTCCAGGCAAAACAAATCAAAATGTCGTTAAACATACAAGATTTACAGTCGCAGATTTTTTAAGCAAAAAGAAAAATCCCAAATAAAAGCGTGTTCCATTACCCATGCAATCGCTTTAACAATGTTAAATAAACAGAATTCATAACTAAAGCAAGCCAGAGTTAATTTATTATTCTCAGATCTATATCTATCTATTTCGCTGGTATCATTTGACCTTTATGTATTCGCATAGTTAATTAATTGTTAGTCTCTAAGAGGAATATTAGACAGGAAAAAGTGATGATATTGAATGATAATGAAATTATCAAATAGAACCTTCTTGTATAGTTTTGAGGAAAAATTTTAACAGATTATTTCGAATTCTTTCCAGTCTTTTTCTTTTTCTTCGTGTCTCTGGCACGATTGTATTTTAGATTTTGTTGGTCCAAAACTTCGCCACTTCCACGGCGTCGGTCGTCCGTGGCGGTGCAGAGGTCAATTTGACTTTCCAGTCTTAAGGCTCCTACAAACAGGCGCGACGCGCGACGCGAATCGCGCGCGACACAAAGGCACCGCTTGTTGCGCGACTTGCGGTGCCTTTGTGTCGCGTGTCGTGTCGCGCCTGTTTGAATTCATTGCACAGTTATTTGTTTCTCCCATTAGGAATTTATAAGTGGCAGCTTGGAGTAGGATCTGCAGCCGGTCAATGACAAATTTTTGTATGTATCTATCCATCTATTTAGCCCGTTATGTCCCTCTGCTGAGGAACGACCTCCCACCCTCCTCCCCTTTCCTATAGATATCAAAGGAACTTTAAAATTACTGGCGAAATGTAGGTAAAGTGCACGTATAAAACAACAGCTATGAATCCAGGAGTGAAGTTTTGTTTCATAGATCATCGTTCACAAATATGAGCAAAGCTTCAGTTATAATAAGAAAGAATGAAAATAAGTTTATTTGACACAGGTTAAGTGAGGCATTTTCTTCATCTAACTAACATCACGACACGGAAACTCAATGGCCCACATTAACGTATCGATAAACATCATAAATACCATAAAATTTTATTACAATGTAGTGATTTATAGCTGTTCCGTCCGGCGATCCGGTTTCGGCCCGCGTTGCAAGCGAGGCGTTCGATTTGATGTCAATAGTGGACTCTTCCAAGTCGTTCCAATAGATGCTTGGACCTCAGATTTTCGCATCTTGCATCCTAATTACGTAAGACACTTTCAATCACAAACTGAAGCATTTTGAAGGATATTATCCATTTGTCGGTTCAACAACGTAAATAACGCAATGAGTGTTGTTGAACTGTCGAAATGAAAGCTATTGTTAATGATATTGTGTAACGCTACTACCCCGCAGTTTATTTCCACTTCTTTACCTATATGCAAACTATCATTACAGTCTTAAAGCTCCTACAAACAGGCGCGACACGCGATATAATCGCGCGCGACACAAAGGCACCGCTCATTGCGCAAATTGCGGTGCCTTTGTGTCGCGTGTCGTGTCACGCCTGTTTGAAGGAGCCTTTAGATGCTGGGAGGGGAACCCTAGAAGTACATTTAGCGACCTTAATAGTGATGTTCTTTAGAAAGGTCAGATACGTACCCAGTACTCGGCGGCGTGCGTGTATGACCAGATATATGGACGTAAACGAAGCAATAGGAGTAGGTACGCAAGGTTCATAGCAAGTGGCGTTCCGTAGTTTCTGCTTACCCCCATTGGAAGAGGGCGTCAGTTTATGCATGTGAATGTTTAATGGACTCTTCATTAAATCAGGATCGGCGTAAAAACGGTTTTACCAAGGCTTTAGATAAAGCTGTTTTTTGCCAAGCCAACAGCGTACCTTCTCGAACCATTTTATTCACGTAATAGACACAGGAAAAATCTGGACAACTGGCTCCATATTTATGACTGACCGACTCTTTGATAGTCCAAAAGTGCCTGGAAATGGTTTTATTGAAACCAATGCGAGCTGAACATTAAAATCATAAATCAAACTTCCGAATACAGTTTTTCAAGTACTATTATTGATGTTTAGACCATTTGGTTTAATGGCACACGGCTACAAACTTCCGAATACAATTTTTCAAGTACTACCATTGATGCTTAGACTATTTGGTTTATCCGAATACAATTTTTTCAAGTACTATCATTGATGTTTAGACCATTTGGTTTAATGGCTACAGTATGACGGCCTTCCACAGTCCAGTGCTCGCGATGAACTCAACTAATCTGTCGTTTCACCTAGTATTGGTTGCGCCATTGACACAGTGATGGGTTACGACGACCCGGTTTGTGCAGCGGTAGAGTTGTCATTTCCTACGTCTTCAGGACCCGAAAAACCTGCAGATGTAGGTGGGTAGGTAAGTAGGTATAGTATGTAATTATTTATTCCTATGAATATGGCGGAATGATCATCAATCATTTGCGTCCTTATGTCACTGATAACAGAAGTTCTGCAATTTGCAGCATATTACGGATTGAAAACTTTACGATATTCATTTTTGGTTCAAGGTGTGGGTGGCTATTAGGTATGTTATAACAAACTTGCATGTTCATGAAACAAATAATAGATGACCGTAGCTACCTATGCAATTCTATCCATACTAATATTATAAATTCGAAAGTAACTCAGTCTGTCTGTCTCTCTGTATGTTACCTTTTCACGCCTAAACCACTGAACGGATTTCGATAAAATTTGGCAGAGAGATAGATTGTATCCCGGGGAAGGACATAGGATAGTTTTTATCGACATACCTCGCGGGGAAAGTCGCGGGCGGAAGCTAGTCATTAATAATGCATTTTATCGTGAATTCGTTGCATTTCAATATGACGTTCCTCCAAAGAATTTCTGGTATAGAAATTGTATCCGTTATTAACGGGGAATTAGGGGGGATAGTGTTTGTTTTGGCAGAGTTCATTATGGGGACCAGTGAGTAAATATTTGAAGGTTTGTGTCGGAAATATCTGTACAGAAACGATGTAAGAATCGACGTGAATAAGTATAGGAACTTTTAACGATGACACGGTTCATGTTACTTCAACATGAGTGTCAAAAATATCAATACGATAACGTATTACGATAGAATGAGATGATAATTTGGTCGTGACTGGTCCACTTACTCCAGTCTCCTGGTGGACTTATTCCAGCTAAACATGACCTAGGTCTACAAAAAAATTTAAAGCAATATGTACAGACGCTAGCACATCGGGCTGAGGTGAGGCGTGAGGCATTTATTGGCAGTGCTACAGGCATGAGGCATGCGACGGCGGCTAATCAAGTAACCATTGCCTTTAATTACATATGTCGCTTCACTGGTTTTACTGTGCAATTAGCTTAAAATACCAGTTAAACTATTAGTTTTACGGCTTACGAACAATAGGCTGCTTGTTTTAATTCATAATAATATTTTTGAATTATGTTTTATTAAATGTCACTTGTTTATTTTTATTCGGAATGCCTTGAAACCCTGCAGTTTGACCTACGAGGAATTTCATCAGCAGATATCAGCTGAAGCAGCTAGTTTTGGATCTATATTTTATTATTTTTCCGTGTATATTGTTATGGGTCGAGATATGCTGATTGCAATACAACTGCCAGATTGCAATTACAGAACGGTGCAGCGTTGCTATTCTGTAAAAATCTCAACGTGAAAACTTAGGTGAAGTGAGCGTGGAGTGAGCTGTCAATAGTGTCAATTCCTAGCAAAAACAAATTCACTTCACCTAAGTTTTCACGGTGAGATTTTTACAGAATCGACCGGCAGGTGCTTTTGCAGTCAGGCTAATTACGTAAGAACTGCATTTGACCTAAGTACAAAACAGTAGTTGCTTCGCAGTTTAGTCTATACTTCTTGGTCCTACCACAATAAAAAAAATCCTAGCAAAATTTGCTGATTACGGATAACTTTATAAAGCCCAAAATCCGAGTTATTGCACTTATTGTAAGTACGGCAGCACAGCTTTCCATATCTACGATCATTATACCATATTAACTACCACACTATAACCTCCCACAGCCAGCTAAAACTTAACCTGCCACCAACAGCACCAACTAAAATTTTCCACAGCAGAACAGGGTTGTTTAGTGACAGCAAAACGTACATATTTACCGTCGCCCGTCGTCGTCGCGCCGCGTCAGGACGCGTTACGTACGCTCCAGTAGGCGTCCCAGTTAGTCAGGCCGCACACCAGCGCCACATGCTACACGTATCGTACATTTACATCGCCACAGTTAATATTGCGCTACAATTCAGCTTACTACAAATGTTTCGTATACGCGCACATCGGAAGCACAGTTGTCACGTGCCACCGCTTTGAGAATGTCGGCATCATCGTCTGACGACGATGATGTCGACATTCGTCCGACATTCATCCGTCTGTTGCTATAATCAGAGAGCGTATGGTTATATAATATAGGGTTTTTTTCAACCTCTGCAATAAACTCAACGTAAAATTCAATGTTGTCTTTCATTTTTGCAAACCAAAGCGACACAAAAAACGAACGTGTTCGATCTTGAATTCGTGTAGCGCGGCAAACGTCTCGCCACATAGTGCACCCGCTACAATTGTGTCCTTGGTGTGCGTGCTCGCGCACAGATATACGGGGGCGTTAAATGTGTCGCGTTTCGAATGTGGTGCCACAATTATCGTGATACAAGTGTACGCCTGGTGTGCGGCCTCACTTACTGTACCTTATTCGCTATAGCGTGGGCACAGTTGTAGTACTAGGGATGCATGTGTTGTACGGAACAATTGTGCAGGTTTAAAGGTCGGGATTGCTGTTACGATTGTGTGAATAAAGAAGTGCACTGCTAGTATTGTATAGGAATCTAAATGACATTCTAAGCTGCCTTTACACCAAAGATGAGCTAAGCTGTGTAGCAACCAATGTGATCGTTTGATTTTTCATAGCGGAGCTTGGCTTAGTTTTGAAGTTGTGTTTTTAACAGACACGGAAAGCGCGTCTTCGAAAAACATCTTACCCGCTCGGCTATATCTTACCTTTGGTGGAAATTGAAACATAGTTTTGTAGTTTAGCTTCACCGCTTAACTACCTCGCACATTTGTGATAGGATGGCAGCCCTGAAGTAGGTTCTAAGCATAGAAATGTAAAAAACAGATAAGTAAAAATTAACAGTGACTGACCACGTGAGTTATCGGGACCTAGGGGTATCGGGCCACTCAAAAAACACAGCTCCAAATGTTTGCAAATAGTGTTCCTTTCAAATATTGACGCGTTAATTGGACCATAAGCCATTGTTCTCCACCGAATTCTTAGCAAAAACAACAAAATAAACTTTCTTCATTGTTACAAAGTACTTAATAATATTTAGCACTAAGTTAGGATATACACGATGCGTATGATGCATTTAAAAACAGGTTTATGTAAATCGCGCATGCTAAGTCTATACTAATTTCACCGACGAAACTAAACGCGATCATTGCGAACACAATTCAATCACAGTCTGAATCATTTTGAAAGATATTGCTAATACATTGCTTCATATGTTCTAAAAATTTGTCTGCTCAAAAACGTAAATAACGCAATGAATGTTGTTGAACTGTCAAAATGAAAGCCATTGCAACTGTTCATGTGTTACGCAGCACTTCTAAACGGCGTACAAGAGTTGCCAGTGTCATTATTGTTGTGTAATATTGACATTTGTGCTGATCGCGTTTAGTTTCAATGGTGACATTATGATAATCGCCCACATTTTATGCAAAAAAACTGTAAATGTAACTTTTTATTTTTGCGAAATTGGGATGCAAACCAGAATGTTCTATAGTACCCAAGTCACCTAGAAACTGAGAACAATTATAGCACCTATGGTTTCCCTTTGAGGATAATAATATTGTTTCAAGTTTACCGCATAAGAAACTTTTGAAAGCATTATAAGGGTTGTAAATAACATCTTGAATTTCAAAGAGCAGTATGCTTTTGTTGTTTATGGAATAAATAGAAACTCTTAAGAGCTATTTATAATATCTTCTATTTTTTGACGAGATTCTATAGTCATTGAATTATATACCTAAGTTGATGTCGTGGTCGTGCTTACAAAGCACATAATATTTATTATTTAAACATACACAGGACGAGCACTGTGGCATACTAAAATGATACAATAACTGTTTTTAAAATGGAAAGCTACAAAAATCTATCTATACAAACAAAAATATAAACCCTGTCTCTACTATGAGGCCTGCATCTTAAGAGACAGTCAATATATTTTTAGAAAAGATGAATTCAAGCCGATTTTGCGAATGTTTTTTCAAAACCTGAAAAAGTTCTCGATTGCTGAAGGTCTTTAAAACGTTCAAAATCTAGTCACAGTCTCATTTCGACAACAAACAATGTCAAAAACTTGTCAGAATGTAGGGAAACTAGAGGTATTTTTGGCAGATTGAAGGCTCCTACAAACAGGCGCGACACGCGATATAATCGCGCGCGACACAAAGGAGGCACCGCTCGTTGCGCGACTTGTGGTGCCTTTGTGTCGCGCGCGATTTTATCGCGTGTCGCGCCTGTTTGAAGGAGCCTTGAGACAGATCAGACTGTGAACGTTCTTAAACTTACGAGAATTGCCCTTCTGATCTTCGTCATAATTATAGAAGGCATCAATTACCTACTCAAAGTTGTTCTACTCTAGCTCACCATATTTTCTTGCATACGTAACGGAAAAACCGCTACAAATCCATTAGCCCACTCAATTTTGGTTCTAATGATAATGAAAGAGATATTTCTTTCAAAGTCTTCACCACTAGGTAAATGTGAAACGATACTGATAAGAACAGCTAGTGCCCACGTGTGACTTACGAACAGTGCCAACGTGTGACTTACGAACAGTGCCCACGTGTGACTTACGATGTGATTACGTTCAGAACTCAACACCCAAAATATTTGCTGCTGCGACTGACGACAGACGCATGAAAAATGCGCGGAAGGCGATTACATTGCGAACGACTTGTTAAATTAGTCATTTGTTGCTTGTTAAAAATACATTTACTTCACTTTAAAATTACTATGAGAAAGTCGAGAAACAAAAACATAAGGTAATTTAGCTGGTTTTATTCTGTTGTGAGAAGCAACAGTCAATGTCGTAAATTTATAATGCACATAAAGGTGTTAATGTGTCTGTATTGCAAATGTGTACCCATATTGGGGACAGTTTATTTGTTTATAATGCATTAACGCAAATAGGGCTCATCGTCAATGTTAATTCATTTTAGTGTTGAATCGTGTTTTGAATTTAAATAGGTACTCTTTACTTATAGTCGACAAAAAGTAACTGTAAATAAATCTTTTTTATCGTGCTCAACAATCATCAAAGAGGTTTTTAATGCTGCCGAAGTCAACGGTCAGTAAGAATAGGCGTAAGAAGGCGGCGAATCTTAGTCGGGCGCCGTATTCCGTGTGCGAAGTCTCTTATCTGTTACACTGCGTTGTCTTTGAAGCGGAACAAAAGGCATCCTACACACGGCGCGGACGCGTTTCTATCAAACGCGAAGGAAGTGTTGACCTGCTCTGTGCTAATGAACGGTCTGCAATCAATGCTGGTATGTAGGCATGAGTGGTGAGTCATGGAGTACCTAGTTTCCTATAATGTTGCCAAGTAAGTGTGTGATCGGCCTTTTATATGTATACCTAAAGGTCTCGTGTGTGTGATTGTTTAGTGGTGTTCCGGAATTTTGCTAGAAACGGCATTTTAGATGCCCTTTGTAGTGAGGATCTTCGAAGGAACTCGATATCAATCATTGGACGTTGAGGACGTATCTGACGATATCGAGAATCTGGCTTCCAAAAACAAGAAAAAGAAGTATGTAATACGTTGAAAAGTCAAACGTCGACATAATTCGATGGCAATGAGGTTCTTAAAACAAAAATAAAAATACTTCAGTCATTGGACTCGGTAGGCAAATTCGCCGCGTGCCCAGCCTGATTATTTTATGACTTATGACTTACATATCAACGTTTATTCAAGAAGTGATTGCAAGCGATGATGATATAAGACATAATTACGTAAATAGGTACAGCACTAACGCCTTTTAAAGGTCAATTTATTCTGATTATTACCTCCAAGGGTCATTCTTGTAGTACAAAAAAGCCGTAAATTTATCATATCTAATAAGGAGCATATTTCTCTGCACTTACATGGGCTGCATGTTTTATGTCTAATCGCATTCTACAACTAATGAGTCATCGTAAAGCGAACTAAGAGTAAGTATAAAGTTATATTACTTTATGTTAGGAAATCAATTTTCCTTGGAGATAGGCAGATAGACTTGCAGAAGATTCGAATGGATCAGAATGCGCAGATGTAGTATAATAATAATTTGACCAACGCCTCAGGATGCTCTCATTGCGCGGCTCAGTCAGGGGCTTGATTCAGAAAGCAGTACTCTTGAAAACGGCACGCGTAGTGAGGAGGTTCCTTAAGGCGAAAGCGCCAGGGTAGCCCGCGAAATTCAATTTTTTTACGTTTTTTGCAATTTTTTGGTCAGTATTAAGTTGTACGTTGATTAATATATGATTCACGGCCGTAACAAATATGTATTTTACAGAATTATAATCTACATGGATGAGGAACAGGGTGTAAAATTCACTCATACTCTATGAAAAGGGAGGATCCTCCAACCAGACGGGTGTTGTCTGGCGGGCAACTGCCCAATGATTCATGTCGGGCCGTTGTATTTATGCCAGCTGCGCGGTAAACTCTGCTTGCGAGATGCAGGAATTTGCGTGACGTCAATATGACGCGTTGTTCGCATGTGCAATGGCGTTGTAGATACCGCTACATTACTATAGTATAGCAGGAGGTTCATAATTCGCAGTCACCAAGTTTACCAACAGCCAGGTGAGTGGATGACCTACAGACGATCGCGGAGAAGACCTGGATGAGAGTTGCACAGACTAGTGATGCATGGCACGAAATTGAGGAGCCCTATACTTAGCAGTGGATGATAAAAGTTTCCCAATGATGATGAGAGATGATAAAGTAAAGAACCAGAAAAGTTATGTTTTGTTGAGTTTTTATGAAAGCGGAAAGTTTCCAACAATTTTATGTAAGTGCACCTTCTGTCTACTATCCATTTTATGTCCAAAGCCAGTAGGAACTAATCCTGCACTGCACGTAAGTTAATTAGGAAGGACCTTACGAGTATTCCCAGTGCAATAACTGTTGATATAGCTAGTGCATTGTGGAGCCAACTGGCTTGCAAAACACTTCCTGCATCAAGAATGTCAGGTACTGCATGTAACTGGTTGAAATGCTCGTGACCAGAGATATAATAAGTCTATATATAACATACTAGCAGCACCCAGCGGTTTCACCCGATAAGTGTCGATTCCGTGAGAGTATCGGGATAAAAACTATCCTATGTCCTTTCCCGGGACTCAAACTATCTCCATAACAAATTTCATCTAAATCGGCTCAGCGGTTTAAGCGTGAAGAGGTAACAGACAGACAGACAGATACACTTTCGCGTTTATGACTCTGGAAAAGTCAATAGGTTAGTAGTATTTAGATAAGTTTTTAACGTTGTTTACGATTGTGTTGAAGTGCTTGGTGATAGATAGTAAAGGCATTTTGATAACGTGATGTAATACTATTGCAAAAGCAGCTTTCGGAGACGTTTTCATTATTCTCATTGTTATTTCCGACCTTAACGAGAACAGTTCTAATTCCAATTGCCCTACATTCGCGTCAAAGCAATTTTCCGTGAGTCAACTGCGCTCAATCTACTGCCAATTTACTGCTCTTATATTATCCTGTAAATCTTTACATCTGTGCCCGTGAATAAGCACTGGCGACACCGGATATGAGCAATAAGCGACAATGGACTCCACGTTCACGTTAGGACGACGCGTAATACATATCTTTAGATACCGACTGGGAAATAAATGGCTACGGTTGTTAATTGAGGAATGTTCTGGAATAAACGTTTCTGCGACGCAGAAAAACAATAATCATAATACTATGGGTGTCTTTGAGGAGAGGAATGCTGTAGTAGTAAACTGCATTCCTAGCTGTATTGGGTTGGTCTCTAGCAGAAAGGGCATGACCCAGTCGCCAGACACAATTTTAGACTCCCTATGGTCATGACACCGGTCCAACTTCTAAAGGAGGTTTGAGCGATATAACACTAACCGTATATTTGAATTAGCAACTAAGCACAATAAGAGCGTTTACGCCGTACGGCATTTCATACAAACTTTCAAACCCTTGTTTTTCGAAATTAATGAACCGATTTTAATGAAACTTCATACGCATAAGCAGGATACAAAGGTCTAAATAGTATAGAACATTTTCGAAATGTCTTATTTAAAAAAAGATAACTGTAAATCTCTGTTTACATGGAAAATTTAAAATCGGTCTAATTTGGCTGGAACACTATTTTTTGAAAATGTCTCTAATAAATTTTTAGACCTTTGTATCCTGCTTACGTGTATGAAGTTTCATTAAAATCGGTTCATACATTTCGAAAATTAAGGGCTTGAAAGTTTGTATGAAATGCCGTACGGCGTAAAGGCTCTTTGCCTAAAATGTAAACAAATATGAGTTTATGGAAAAATTACTTTAAATCCTACATAATAAAGTTCAGTTTATGCTACAACATCTCATTCTCATTCATCAGTCACTCTGAAATCAACTTGATTATAATTAAAATTAAGGTTATATTTGTTTATTTATAAACTCACGCCTTCCTCCCAGGGGTAGGCAGAAACTACAGAACGCCACCTGCTACGATAATTTCATACTACTTTCACCTTGTTTACGTTCATATGACTGGTCATACACGCACGCCGGTTGCGGGTACTACGCGTCGGACTTTTCTGAAGAACGTCACCAATAAGGTCACTATTATGTCCTCCTAGGGCGTACCCTCCCGGCGGCGTTTCCACTCGCATCTGCCTTGTAAAACCAGTGGTGCAAAAAATGCAATTTCTCGTAGTCAGTGCATAAAATGTCAAAGTATCAAACTGCATGCATGCACTGACGTTTATGAAGGACTTAGGTATTATTACTTGTTCAGTGTTCTAGACAGTGCAAGTCATAGTTCTAGGTTATGTTACAATGCCTAGATATTAGCAGTTGCGTTTTTATGCAAGTCAGTATATTTAAGATATTTGTGATTGCACTGTTGGTGGTCGAAACTATTGATAAGTTGATTAGGCTGATAGATAAAATCGTTTTTTAATTATAGATCAATAGTTTCTGTTAGTGCATTCCATTGATAAAAAAGCACTAGCAGTAGTAATAAAAGCTGAATTTAAACTGCATTCTAACTGCAATCAACAATCAGCCTATAAAGTCCCACTGCTGGGAACTCAAACTCAAAGCACTTAAGGGTCGTACACAGGCGCGACGCGACAAGCGACACAAAGGCACCGCAAGTCGCGTAATTCGCGTCGCGCGTCGGGGCTGTTTGCAGGAGCCTTTATTTCAATTAAACCTAGTACAGGCACTTTTGAATTGTCAAAATTTAAATAGTCTGTTAGTTAGTCAGAAAGTTGAAGCTAGTTGCCCATTCCAAAACGTAATCTCTATGGAGAAGAACGGGCAAGAAACTCCATGAACAGGGACACATGCAGACAGCAATACAAGCCCGAAAGTCTGCCTAACTGAAGAAATCAATGGGACATATTTTCGCACTTTCATTGAAGTCCGACGATTCCGAGACATTTGTCTAAAATCCTATAATTTTGTTGCTCATTCTGGCAAGTTTATAATAATGAATGACGTTGTCAGATGTTCTGTGCAAATTAGAATTAAGATATTACATTGGGTTTACAGTTGTGTCTATTTAAGATCAAAGCCAACAGATTCGTTGCTAAAGAGAATCCGTAAATTATTAGGTGGGTATTGCAGATCAATGATGCGTAGTGCAAGTTGTGAATCATAAGGGGTTTGATAGAAGTTGAGAGAGATGAGACAAGTGGGTTTAACGGACTTATTCTAACAATACTTTTTTGGTATTAGTACAATGTAACTTAGAATGTTTGATGGTGACTGTTCTTACATTAATTTGTCGGTTAATAATGTGTTAGACAGACGCGACTCTAGTAAAACTTCATGGAAATTGTTCTACCAGAATCACGTCACACGGTCGCGTCGTGCCTGTCTGCGGGAGCCTTATTAGAATATATAAGAAGTTGCAATTGTTATTACAGAAGACAATTATTATGCCTTAGATAGCAAAAACTTTTTGGATTGTCTGTGAGAATCCTGCAACAGGCACAAATGAAATTAGACAATGAAAGATGATATTAATGACAAAATCTAACATAAGCTGCGTTTGCTTAACAACGCATCCGCATCCACCTATTATCAATACATTCAATTAGGAATTCTTTTAAACCCATAAAGTAGAGTATGTACATCATTCCGTGAATTCGCAACGGGTTTTATTATGGATTTTTTATGGCGACGTACCGAAACGATCACATGGCATTGATAAGCAACACGTGGGTCGATAGCTACGCCATTATGTGAAAAATTGTAGAATATTTTACTAAAACCTCGCGTTTTGTTAGCCACGCTTGTTCTCTGGATGTTCATAATAATATTGTATTAAAACACGGATTAAGAGTAGGTGAAAGAGTTTTTGCAAGAAGTTCTGATGGACTGATGATATTCAAGGCTGTCTGATAAGTAGATATAATTGGAGTAGGTGCTGTTACAAATGTAATAATGACGATACGGTTGGCGCAGTGGCTGAGCGATCGACTGCTGCGCTGCGTTTCGCGGGTTCGATTCCCGCACGGAACAAATATTTGTATTGCCTACAGTTAGTTGTTCCAGGTCTGGGTGTTTGTGTGTGTGAGTTTAAATGTTTGTAAACGCACCCACGATACAGGAGAAAAGGATGAAGGATGGACGAAGGATGCCGGAGTAATTCCTAGTGTGGGGCAACGTTTAAAAAAAAGAAGAAAGAAACAAAAGAAATAATATAAACCTAATGTAATACCACTGCAAAGTCTCTTGGCTTTGCAGTGGTTTTACATTAGGTTTTCATTTAGTTCATGAGATTTGGTTATGTCCATGAGGACAAGGACAGAATCAAAGAATGGATAGAATGAAAGAAAAACTAACTGACTGTTTCTCTTACTACTATTTGTACCCTATTCTTGCAAATAAATAAGTATGTGTGATTTGATTTGAAATATGAGAATGAAGAGGATGTTGTTTCTCACGTTAAGGCTCCTTCAAACAGGCGCGACACGAAACGCGACACAAAGGCACCGAAGGCGCGCAACGAGCGGTGCCTTTGTGTCGCGCGCGATTATATCGCGTGTCGCGCCTGTTTGTAGGAGCCTTTACTCACTCCGAGTTAGCGATTTCAATCAGGGTTCGGTCTTTATCACTTTGTCTTTCCTCCCAATATCAGTAAATAGGTACGTATGTACCTTAGTGACACACCTTTTTCCCATAATGAGGGTAAGTAGAAACTACAGAACGCCACCGACTACGATCCTCACATACTCCTTTTACTTCGTTTATGTTCATACATCTGGGGGCCTAAAAAGGCCACATTGGCAGAATCATAAAAGGATAACATTATGAATCATAATGTTATCCTTTTATGATTTTGCCAAAGTGGCCTTTTTAGTCCCCCTGGTCATACACGCACGCGCGCCGGTTGAGAGTACTACGCACTTGACCTTTTCGAAGAAAATCACCACAAGGTCAGTCTAAGGCCTTCTAGAGCGACCCCTCCCGGCGTTGCTATTCCGATCTGCCTTGTAAACACCTTTTGTTAGTTTAAATTTTATCTAATCCCAACATGCTAGCAAAAATTCCTGATAAGTAGGATGACGTACAAACGTGCACGCTTCTAGCCCGGAACGTGTCCGGTTAGCCCGAGCCAATGACGTTAATACCATGCACCCAGCAGCGACGGTGTAAGACTACGCCACTCTGACGTCATAGTTCAGCGCCTTGCGTGTATAGTTGCAAAATATTGTTGCAGCTACCTACATTAGTTCTGATAACCTTTGATAGTTATTGATTGACCAGATTTCTTGGTAAAAGAGTCGTAACGAAGGATGGAAGAAGATTTGCAGGCATAGAATAGATACCTTTTTTCTTTTATGGGTCAAAGGACAGAGCATTTTTGGAGCATTTTTGCAGTCTGTTGCGCCAGTTACTCAATTGAACCGAGCGCTCGGCGCATCCTGGACAGTCACACCCAACATCTTATTTGAATGGAAAATCCTTCCCTTGCCTTGGTGGTAGGGCTAACGCCCGCCTGGTCTGCGACCACCCTCCCACCGGAGTCAAGCAGCCTGCTGTGTTTCATCGATGCGTGGGAGTTCCAGTGCCTTAGGCATCTTCTGGGCACGCTCGTTCCATCATAGACTTCATCCATCGCTTTACATCAGGCGTGGTCGAGGTCAAGAGCGGCCCATTCAGTAATAATAAAAAAGCAATTGGATAGTCAATAGCTGCATTCTTATTTAGTAAAGAGTTTAATTCGTTGATGTCTAAAGTTGTGGAACTTTTGGATCCACACAGCAGGCAGTATGAAGAGCAGGAAAAATGAGGTTTTTTTTTTTTAAAGAAACAATATAAATCATGAACACTATACGAAAATATACCAGTTCTTTGATTAGACATAACTAGGTTTTAAATAAAGTCTTTAGGCGTAGAGTGCTAATAGAATTTCAGAAGTGGTAGTCCAGTGGTATTTGCCCCGACTTACGTGGTGGGTTGTGAGTCCGAATCCACTCAGGCGCTTTACTTTTTGTATTTAATTTCATCACCACTGATCTCAAAACGGTGAAGGAAAACATCATGAGGAAACCAGTATGTCCTAAAACCAAAAATTCGTAGACATGTGACATCCACCAACCCGTACTGGGCCCGCGTGGTGGATTATGGCCTACTCCTCGCAGAGAAGAAGCCTGTGTCTCAGGAGTGGGAACAAAACAATTATAGGCTGATTATGTAGACTTCCAACCCCAACCCCCCCCCCCCAACTTCTTTCTTGCATTACAAACTAAAGTTATCGTTAGCTGCAGTAGAACAACGGCTTTAAGTGTTAATTATTTATCTATGCGGCGAACAAGCGGACGCCCCAGGGTGTTATTACCGCTACTGGTGGCCCAAAATTAAAGGTGCTTACAAATTTTAATGTTTATCTGACTCGTTCGGATACACACACTAACTTTAGTACTTATATCTGAACTGTATGAGGATAATAGTGCTATCAAAGTGTAGTAGGTATTTTATATTTGACATTGATATTCAAAATTGCAAAGTAGGTAGGTTAAATAATCATGTGTATTTTTATCGTAGAATGATAAGCAGGTAGTTCTGAAACTGAAAGAGCTGCAATTAAGATAAAATTCCTATTTCTAAGGTCGCTTTCACATTAGGACGTTAGCAGCGCGATAGAAGCCCGGCTAAAGCAGATGCCTTATAAGAACAGCCGCGTGACAACAGCGCGGCTGCCATGCCGCAGCCGCGCCGCAGTTTAGATCAGTGTGGCGAAATTCATTTCAAAAATGGATTCCGACGGGAAAACATTGTTGCTCCTGCTTTTGATAGTACTCCAGCTCACCGCCGACTGAGTATACGAGGCGGCCGGGCAGCCGCGCGCGGCATCCGCGCTTCTGTTTATAATTATGAAATTCTGACTGGGCGACCGTCGCGCGCCAGTCGCGCGACTGTCGCGCTGCTAAAGTCGCCTAAATGTGAAAGTGGTCTAAGTCAATTCAAGAAACTTAAAATATGTAAATGGCAGCTTAGAAGTTAATATTCCTCAAAAATATTGACATTAGTTATAACGTTAAGTTTATTCAAAAATATCACATTGACATTGAAGCCGTAATTGAATATTATGTTACCATCTATTAATATGTAGCTTATGTTTACCTACATGTATTTTTCAATAAAATTAAATCCGTGATCGTCCTTATAGGTTCTCGGAACTTCTATTACTTACCTAATATAAGTAAGTAAACGATAATAATTTTATATCGGATCCGCTTTGTTTTCTAATCGTTATTGAAAATCTAATCAATATCTTGCCGACTTCCGACTGTAGGATTAATTTTTACGACATGATAGGTGTAAACACTTACTTCATGCTCATAAAGAGATGTAAAGGTAGGATTAAGGCTACTACAAACAGGCGCGACACGCGATATAATCGCGCGCAACACAAAGGCACCGGCGCTCGTTGCGCGACTAAAAATTCTATCGTCTGCCACGATAATAGTTGCGACTTCCTCACTGGCAGTGGCGGTACCTTCATAGAAGCCGAAAAGCCCGGCTTGCCCTAATAAAATCATAATTCACAACAACAAACTTACTTAAACCTATCAATAAATAAATAAATATGTATATTAAAAAAATACCAGTCAATGAACTCGAAAACAAACATTAATAACTGAAAATCAGCCAATCCCTCAGTTGGGCGTTTTTTTTATACGTTGAAAAGATTTTCAACGTATAAAAAAAAAAACGCCAAAATTGGGGTCAAAATTAGGGCAAGCCCACAGATGTGGGCTTGCCCTAATTTTGACCCCTAGGCACGCCACTGCTCACTGGCTATTCATTCATTTCTATTGAGGCCTATCTTTAGCAGTGAATGATTGATAATTTCTGGTTAGTCATAATGTATGCTTCTCTCAAACTCTCAATAGACAAACGATATTAGTAGAGCGATTCTCTCAGCAGTTGCGTAGCATTTTGTAAAAATGACAACTTATCCTCTGAAACCTACAGATGGTTCTTTCTTTCGTATCCGGTTTATCTGTATCTTCAGACTTATTCATAGCCAAGCCCCGCTATGTGCGATATTGTCAGCAAACACATTAACAGGCGCAAAAGCAAGCACCTCTGCGATTATCCCGAGATCATAACCAGGTTCTGTAAGATAGAAAGTCAGATTATCTACAGGTATATAGGTACTATTCACTGCGATATAATTTAAGTGAGTATTCAAAATATCGTTATGCACATAGCCCGATAAGGAGGTAAGTTGGTTATCATAGTTTTCTTAGATGCGAGGCGATGGCTGGTGCCAGTTAAGACCCGAGGAATTGTTAGTTGTTGAGTATCAAGGATGGTCAAAGTTGAAAGGTTTTCTTGCTATCTTCTTTTCATCAAATCCTAGTTTTATGACAGCATTGCATCACCATCAAAGGTAGAATGCCCGCCTGCAGGACTTGGCGACAAATCGAGATTTTGAATTAAAGTCTACCAAATTATCGGTCAAACCAATGTCGAAAAATCTTTACGACAGACGATTTTTATTTATTTTTATTTTTATTTCTTTAGGACAACAAACAATTGCGTAATAATGCTTAATACTACAACAGATATTTAATGAACATTTAGGTAATAACGCAACCAGCACCGTTATCCACATAATAATACAATAAAAACTTATTATTACGTACAAGCAAACTTTAACAAAAAAAAAGATTTAACTATTATAATATGGTTTACACAATACTTAGTAAAGGTGAGACAGACTTTTTTACAAACGAAACTCAACTTAGATCTGAATAAAATTAAAATGCGAGTGGGCAGAAATAAATTTGCATTGTGTCCGAACATAAATAACAAAACACATAAAAGAAACATAAACATCCAGATTGAGAACCTCCTCTTTATGAAGTAGGTTAAAATTTAAAAGGCAAATCTGTGAGATGTTGACATTATGAGGAAGTGTGAACATTTTTTTCTCTGATACATTTCTTGAATTGGGTAAGTGACAAAACAAACAAGTCGACATCAGCAAAATTATCGTTGTAACTTTTCATAATGCGCCGTAAAGGAGCTCGTTCACCTGCGTTAGTCCTACACGGCTTTGGGGCAAATAGACTGTGTGTATAAGTATCGCGAATACGTTGGGAACGACTAGGTATGCGAATATAAATCTGGTTTATGAGGTTATTACAATCAAATTCATTTCGACAGACTTTATATAAGAATGATTGATCAAGAAGCAGTCTCCTTGATTTAAGAGTTGACAAGGTGAACTTTTCTAGGAGAGTATGATATGAAGATCGTTTCTTAAAGAATGTGTAGTTTAGAAAACGAAGATATTTACGTTGTACTGATTCAAGCTGATCACTGTATTTATCATAAAATGGATTCCATACACAAGTGGCATATTCCAATTGAGATCTTATGAGTGACTTGTATAGTAGTAAGTATGTGGAAGGTTTTTTAAATAAGTTGCAGGTCCGCCTTATAAAACCATAAAATTGATAGCCTTTAGCTGCGATGTGGTCAACGTGAACATCAAAGTGCAGCTTTGAGTCAAAGAGTATACCCAGGTCTTTAATTAAGGAGACTTTTTCTAAATTTGTGCTACAGAGCGAATATGTGAAATGAACGACATTGATTTTTTTGGTAAAAGAGATAGATTTGCACTTGGGTAAACTCAATTGTAGTTTATTTGCTAAACAATAGGCAGAAAAACGATTCAAGTCCTCTTGTAATTTAACACAGTCATCAATGGAACTTATTTTACGAAACACTTTAAGGTCATCAGCATACAACAAGAAACCGCAGTTTCTAAAGCATGTGTTTACATCATTTATAAATAAAACGAAAAGCAGTGGACCCAAAATTGAGCCCTGCGGTACACCAGATGTCACGCTAATCACATCGGAAGAAAACCCCTGGACCACAACCTTCTGAGTTCTATTTTCCACGTACGATGTAAACCAGCGAAGCAGACTCCCACGGATACCGTTAAATTCGATTTTTTGTAAAAGCATAGTGTGGTCCACCTTGTCAAAAGCCTTACAGAAGTCAGTGTAAATTGTGTCAACCTGCACTTGATTGTCCATATTTTCGAATAAAAAATTTGAGTATAAGACTAGGTTGCTTACAGTGGAGCGACCATGAACAAAGCCATGCTGTTCTGGGATAATAATATTATGTAAGATAGGATAGATTGCATAATGAACTAATCGCTCAAGAACTTTTGACAAGGTGGACAACAATGATATTGGACGATAGTTGGTGACGTCGTCTTTGGTGCCACTTTTGTACACAGGCGTGATATGAGCAGTCTTCCATGCTTGAGGAACGGTACCCTCTTTCAGACTACGGTTAAATAGATAAAACAACGGCACGCCCATCGACTCAGCAGTGTGTTTTAAAAATAAAGGGGGAATACCATCCGGCCCGCAACCTTTGGTTACGTCTAAGGATTTAAGCGATTTAACTATCGTATCTTTAGAGAATGACAGATCCGTTATAGTTACTTGGCTTTCCAACGGCGACACAGAATTTCTATTAACATTATTAGACTTTGGTTCATACACTGAGCTAAAAAACCTAGAAAATAATTTACAAACATCCCCAGGCCCGTTACATTTCTTACTATTATAAGACATGGTGTTTGGTACACCCGTAGTTCTTTTATGGCTTTTTATAAACGACCAAAATTGTTTTACGTCTTTTTGTATGTTGGCTTCAACAGTACGCATATACCTTTTAAAGCAATCATCAGAAAGCGACTTAAATCTCCTGCGATATAAGGAAAACTGTTCGTAATCCGCATAATTTTTATATTTTTTCCACTTACACCATGCCTTTTCTTTATTTCTAAAAATATGTATCAACGGACGAGAAAACCAAATAGGATATTCATTAGATTTAACCGGCCGCATTGGTACATGAGTCTTTATAATTTCATAAATAATTTCGTAGAAGCGTTGAGTGGCAGAATCTATTGAGACATTATTATCTAGAACTGAAGTCCAGTCGACCAGAAGAATATCATTGTTAATAGCAGAGTAATTGGCTTCAACAAAACGATACCTAGGCGCAGAGCACCGAGCCATGGGTGCATGCGCTAATTCAAAGGAAATAATTGTCAGAAAGGGCGGATGAAAAGCGTCTACGGATGTTAGGGGAGTGGGCGCAGGCTCACATGCACAAACATCATTTGAAATCAATAAATCCAAGGTGCGGTTTAACTGATTTTTAGTATTATTATATTGTTTACAGCCTAAAGTCGATAAAAAATTAAGAAGCAGGATTTCCAATGAGCTATTGTTATTGTGCATGCAAGGCATGAGCGCATGTGTGTCATATTCAACCCAATCGATGTGCGGTAAGTTAAAATCTCCAAAAATATATATATTACTGGTAGTAAGGCTAGACATTTCTTTTTCAAGCAAATAAAATAGCGAATGATAGGTATTTAGTGTTTGGTTAGGTGGTACATATACGCCGCACACAGTGTGATATTTATTAGCAGTTTTAGAGTAAAACTTTAAAAGTACATAGTCAATGTTATGAGGCATAGTGTGACAACAATCATCTTGACAAAGTGCCGTCGTTAACTCACAACGCGTTGCACTTAAACCACGGCGAACCGCTATCAAAACACCACCCCCATCAGACTTACCACTCAACACACGGTTTCTATCGCAACGATACACGACATACCTTGAATCGATGAATTCGCCATCGTCAATATCGGGAACCAACCACGTCTCTGATAAAATAATGATATCGTGGGAGTCCGCCAGAATATTATTGTATAAAGTATTTAATTTTGTTCTTAACCCGCGGCAGTTTTGATAATAGATCGAGATATTGTCACTGGTCATTGTGTTAAGTAAATATATTCATAAGTATTGCTAAAAGAAAGGTAAACAAGTGACTCATAAACTGTGCGTAATAATACAATCTATAGCCAGGGTACATTATGATTCTAAATAATACCTGTGTATTATGATTAAAGGCACAAAGAAACTTGTCAGGCAAAATGCAATAATCAGTTGTTAGAACATCGTACTTATATGTATCTGAATAGAATGTTTGTAACTTAAAAGGGAATAAACATTTGGAATTTAATTTGATAGAAAAAGTAAATATGACGGTGGAAGTAAAAACCAAATTATGAGTAGTTGCGTACCTAGTCAACACACAGAATAATGCATGATACAGAGCCCACACACAGAACATAGTACAAATAACACTGTTCATGACATGATTTACGTCACTTACGATATTTTCGCTGATATTTATGACAAAAAATAAAAAGATAATTAATATTAAGAAATCATTTTCCCGGAACATGGGAAGTAAGTTTTGAAATTTCCCTTTCTGAGCGAATGGCGATGGCAGCGGCGGTGACGTCGGCCCTGGCAAGTATGACTCCGTGCTTAATCCAGACAAATTTGTAACCAATATCCTTGGCAATATCCCTGACTTGACGAAATAATTTCTTGTTTTGTAGCGTTAAATGTTCATTTAAATACACTTTCTGTGGGGGACCTTGTATATTTATTTGCTCAGATGTAATACCTTTGTTGAGGCGGGCAGCTGAGATGAAGTTGTCCCTGATAATTTGACTGGAAAATTTTACTATTATGTTCTTCGGTCGTGAGTTGTTTGGGTTTGCTTGTGGTACGCGGTGAATCGCGATCACATCACGAGCAGATATTGGTTGCTTTAAAACATTTGCAATATTTTCAATAACATTAATCAGGTTTTCCCCACGTTTTTCAGGTAGGTTACTTATTTCAAGATTACAGTTACGTGCTCTTTGTTCCATAGATTCGAGTTTCGCTTCCAGATCGGCGAGCCGTGGTTCGTATGTTTGTGCGTTTTGTTCAATAATCTGAACACGATTTTTGACTGCCTGTGTACTTTTTTCGAGGTCATCATATTTATCGCTGATGTATTGAATGGATTTTTTCACACACTCGAATTCCCCAAGTAATTTTGAGAACTTATCATCCTGTTTCGTGAACCACGTCTCCAGCATATTTAGCATACTCTCTTGAAATGCCTTCAAGTCTTGACGGAATTCAGAGTTGTGGCCGTGTGACACTCCTTTCCGGAACGTAATGTAAGGCGGTGGCGATTCCTTATCAATAAGTGATCCATCTACGCTCATTTCACCATGCACAGGTTCATTTTCGGATTCGTGGTTGAAGGTGCTATTTAATGTTGTCATCTTGATAACTGCAACCTCTCACTCGCAGGCTACTCTGTGGCAGATCTTTTCAGTTATGTGGGTAAGTGCACAACAATCGCTCGATGATGTACGAACGCGAACGCAGAGTCGCTGTGTGAGCGAGTCGAAAAATAGCGATCGTACTTGTCCCGCGGGGGTGAAGCGCGTCGTCGCACTCTTTACGCGCTGTACAGATCACTTGCACTAGTTATTAAAGTCACAAATCACAAGAAATGTTCACACCACAATAGTTATTATTTGCTTCGCGATAGGTATCAGAATTGAAGAGTACTAATTAGTAGATTTTTATGTAAATCAGATATACGTCTGCTCTGAACAGCGGTACGGAAGGAACGATAGATTATTAAACACGCATTGTCAGCCTATTATGGTTCCCACTGCTGGGACACAGGCCTAATCTTTGTGAGAAGGGGTGGGACGTAATCCACCACGCGGACCCAGTTCGGTTCGGTAGATGTCACATTACTTCGAATTGGTCCTAGGATAATATGCCGGTTTCCTCACGATGTTTTCAATCATGGTTTTGAGAGCAATGGTGATGAACTAAAAGCAAACAAAGTAAAGCCGGTCCGCGTTCGAACCTACGACCTACAACTCGTAAGTCGCGGCCGTTACCACTGCGCCACCACTGCTCTCTCGATAATGTCTAATAGAAAGGAAACTAACGTTGTTTTTGAGTGTCTTTAAGTTAGAAAATTAATTTTTTCCTCCACTGCTCCCTCAATAAACACGCAATGCGCTTTGAACAACCTATTGGGAAATGAGCGTTTCAGTAAAAATAAAACAGTTGTGTATATTGCTGCATGCTTTTGATGATACACTTTTTTTTTTGTTGTCGGAGGGAAACCTTCAAAAGGCACCCGACCTCCGGGGAGGGAGGTCGGGGAGTGTGGGATTTTTACCTCACTAAAACCACCCCGGTGATCACCATCAGCACATAGGGGTGGTGACCAATTCCGGAACCCCCCGTGCAACGCCTGTAAGTCACATCCCTGGGGTTAATGATGCACCTAATCACCGACAAGACTTTGCGGATTCCATAAGGATAAATAACAAATAAATTTTACACATATAAACATTGTAGTACTTCGCGAGCTTAGATACAGGAAAACTTATATTTTTCCTTGTATAAGACATGACTTATGATTAATTATATTTACTTATATTAGTTTGTAAGTACGGTTATGTTGACTCTTCTTGTTTGAGGTTGTATGTCCCTTCAATCAGGTAGGTATATCAAGTCAATTAGGTAGGTATATCAAGGGACATCCCTTGATATACCTACCTAATTGACTAATTGGTTTTCCGACCAAGGCTTCTGCAATTTGCAACGTGAATTACAATTATCTAATATAAATCGATCGTTCCTATGCAACTGTGCATTTCAATGTTTAAAAACAACATCAAATCGTAAAACAATGCGACACGATGGGATTAGTATAAGTATTTTAAAAGTACCTCATGAATTTATTAATGAAAAACAATAAAAAGGTTTTTCACTAAGAAAATATCGTCCATACTAGCACAATCACCTACATGCACGTAGATATCGTGCGTGTTCAATAGGTATACGCGAAAAAATCGCGTGCATTTCGCCAGATTCTCGCTACAGAGTCACGCGAGAGATTCGTGCATCGTGGCCATTGTCTTAGAAACATGTTGAATTGAAATGATATTCATGTTAACAGATTCATACTCCAAATACTCGATCACTACTGCGTGCGGAGGAGCGCATAGCCGACGTTGCAAAATTCTCACTTCTCTATTATACTGATGCTTGCTACAGTCAGTCCATCATCTAAGGACTGCCTTAGATGATGATCTGATCTTACGAGCGAGACCCCTCTATACCTATGAACAATGGTTGGGCCGAAAGACCTTTTAATAAATACCAAGTTATGACATTAGGACATACAGGACCTTTAAGGCTCCTACAAACAGGCGCGACACGCGATACAATCGCGAGCGACACAAAGGCACCGCTCGTTGCGCGACTTGCGGTGCCTTTGTGTCGCGCGCGATTTTATCGCGTGTCGCGCCTGTTTGAAGGAGCCTTTATTCCCGGTCGTCCCCGATTTCAATGTAGCTAAGGTAGGAAAATATTGTAAAGGCAATTTTCTAGAAGAATACTCGACGAATTCGATAATTGAAGTTGGTAGGACCATAGATGGCCGAGAGTGACAAATTACCTAAGCTCACAAATCCTAGAAGATTTAAACTCGTACTAAAATCATAGTTGAACATTACATAACCGTTCTAAGTCTGTAGAGTTCACATGACGGGCGGATGGAAGTAGACAGGGTCACCTTCCAGTTACATATTGTAATGAGTTTTGAGGCGAGGCACACTTATTAGTGCTTCAATATTGTTATATAATTCAATAACTTCTAATTAAGAAGCAAAAGTTTTCTAAATGTTTGCTTTTGCAGCACCAAAGGCAAAGAACAGGGGGCCTAAAAAGGCCACTTTGGCAGAATCATAAAAGGATAACATTATGAATCATAATATGGCGAAGACAGTCCGTGTTTTTCTTTTTTTCGCTGCACTACCTAGGTATAATCAAAGAGTTTGTATTTTAGCACAGACAAAAAAAAACTAACTGAAAAATCCTTCACCAATGGGATTTGATACGATTAACTTAACAGTTAACTGTCCATTATGATTCATAATGTTATCCTGTTATAATTCTGCCAAAGTGGCCTTTTTAGGCCCCCTGGATACTACAGGTCCAGATACAGGTCCTATCGGTATCCTGTTCTTTGTAGGTGAATCTGGAGAATCTTTGTGGTAATGTGAAAAGTGACTTTCAAAGGAATGAAACATCGAGACGGAAGGCCAGTTCCTTAATTTTGGCAAAGTTCCAGGAGTAAAAAGCAAAGAGCAAGGAGGGAAACACACGTAAGATATTTGATTTAAGCTAGATTATTTTCCGAGTCTGTTTTGTTCTTATGGGCTGCATTCCTTTGTAGGTGTTCTGCCCATTCACCCTGGTAGACTGACATAAGGCTGGGTGTGAAACCCTGATGATATGTAAATACTAGTTTTGGTGCCATAAACTATTTTGTTTAATCTTTTTTTTTCTTAAGATTTCCGTTTTGGTTTCGCATAAGTAATATGTAAGTACCTAATTGAGTTGCTTTTATCGCGTATTTTATGATCGCTTCCTAGCGAATAAACCTAATTGAGAATACACCTATACACATGAAGTTAAAGAATGTGTTGAAGAATTCTTCAATAAAGGCTCCTACAAACAGGCGCGACGCGATATAATCGCGCGCGCCACAAAGGCACCGCTCTCGTTGCGCGGATTGCGGTGCCTTTGTGCCGCGTGTCGTGTCGCGCCTGTTTGAAGGAGCCTTAAGGCTTATTGTGATGATTTTTCCTCGCGTGCCAATAGAATTGATTGATTGATAGACGCGTATATAATATCTATAAAATCATGATGAGTACCTATGTAACTGCGTAATAAACTATTCATTTAAACACTCCAATCGCACCAAACAATCCTAGCCAGGTACCATCTTCTACGATTTACGACATTTTTTTCAGTGATTTTTTCATCGTGATTTATTACTTATGATATTAACACAGTAACTGAAAACAATCCCATTGCGTGCGGTTGATTCAATAAAAATTGTTTGTTTTTATCTCGATCCAATTCTTTATTGAAGTCGTATTAGTTTTCAATAACAACAGTACTCCACAGATATCAGTTGCTTTCTATTAATCTTCTATTGATTACGGCATTCCGATAAAGCCTTTCATCATTCCGTTCAGGAAATATAAAAAACCAATAAAGAACAGACCGACGACGACCTCAACATTTAGACTATGTAACGTATGACAAAAATTGTAACAGTGCAGGTTTCAAAACTACAACCGGATTCGATTCAGCCAGTTTCACTGAGTGGCGAAAGCACGTTACGTAACAACACTATCCAATACAAAAACCGTTCGCTTAGTTAAGTGTTATCAAGCGATAAATTTTATTCGCTCACGGTCGAATAATCGACTTATACCGTGGTGATAACGAATATTATTACATGGCCCGCACCGAGCGATAGTCGATTCGTAGGTACATTGTTTCGAATTATCGGAATAGTTGGCGATTAAAATTAAAATATTCTCCGCTGCTGTTTTAAATATTCAAATGGAATGCAATGGAACTCGTTTGAAATTGGAATGTCAATCGAAGTTTCTTTTTTAATTCATGATTTAAAATGTGCTGTTTTTCTGAGCAATGAACGCAGTATTTAAAAAGCTAAAAGGTTTAACGAAATCTTATCAAAGCCTCACCTTATCCAGCGATGCATCCAATTAATTTAATCGCCGATCGATTAGAAACATTGTTTCATTAATATTCAAAAATTTATGAAAAAGTATGTCAATGAAACAGCACTTTCCTGCGCCCGTGCCCATTATGCTAAAAGTCATGAATAATTCGTTAAATACACCGTGCCCGCCGTTCTACGTGCTTGCTTTTTGATTTTCTCACATGAACTGGAACGCGACGCTTGTTCTACACATAGTAATTAGTGATTTATGAGTTTTTCACACGGCTGCGCTGCATTGCGTAGCCACGACCGGCAGCAAGGTTTGATTGCCAACGTCATAATCATTTCTTCACTGATGCAGTTGGTTTGTTGGGTTAATAACATATTATTTTCATAGTTTTTGTGAATATGAATAATAATCACTTTTCCTGTTTTCTTTTTTAAATCCTGGGTTGAGACTTAATTTTGTTTTTCTTTATAGCTTTTAAACGATCCTCTTTTTGGACATAACGTTAAACTGTTTTGTTTTTATCCAATCCAAATAAAGAACTCGCATTGTCCTAAGCACAATATAAATACTGTGTCCTAGATAATCTATGCAGTAGGTAGTTACTATGAAGTAATTAGTAGTACAAAAGAGGTCCAAACCTAAATCAGCTGCATGCAACTTTGAGAAATGTGTCAGTAAGTAGCTCGCAAGCTAGATAAGGTAGATAGATTAGATCCGCTCCGAAGGCGGAGGAGGGGTCGAAGACGACGTCAGTATGACAGTCACCTCCGACTCCTCCCAGGTGGAAGCCAGCAGGCGACGGGTGCGGGGGCACCCTCGCCTGTATTGCACAGGCTTCCACCAGTGCCGGATGGGAATGGCCAGGTGTTCCCGGCCATTCCCGTAGCCCCCCAGCTGGGGGGACATGCGGGGCCCGCCAGTCAGGCGGGCATGCGCCGGGGGGGGGTTGTGGACGCAAAGAGCAAGAGCAAGAGCTGTGGATTTTGTAATAAATAAATAAATAAAGGCTGAGCCGGATTCCCATGACCCCTCCATCAAGGCGACGAGGGAACACCGCTGAGTTTCAGTGGGTATACTGCCACCTTGGCAGGGAGTCCCACATACTCCGTATCGTCCCCCGACGATCGGAGATGCGTAATGTCATTTCTCAGCGACAAATTAAAAAAAAAAAAGATCTGTTATCACAATATTATAAAACAAAATCCTGTCTATAAGATGATATAAAGTCACTTTTGGCTGCCAAAGGGATCCTACTGTTCCTAGAGAAGACTAAGTGGACCCGGGAAAAGGCACTTCCCGGTGCTGATGAAATGCTGAAAAACACACCCAAGACCATGTAAGGATAAGAGTCGATTTTTGAAGTGAAAACTCTTCAGGCGCTCTTTGCGCCCTTCCTCGAACAGTGAACGAAACTGATCCGCCACGCTCGGGACGCTGAATCGGGTATACTCGGCTCCAGTTGTAAGTTTTCACTTCCATTGTGTTATTATAAGCACACATATCCTCCTTTTTAGTGTACTTGTACGTATTATTTTGTTGTAGGTACAGGTTAATAGCCGAAGATACGACCTTAGACAACGTGTCAATGAGACTTCGCCAATAAAACAGCCAATCACGAAGCTTCAAACGTCAGTTGTTTTTTCAATGTTGGTACTTCATATTAGTGTCCTTATAGAGTAAAAAGTCGTTATTCATAGAGGATAGTCGTGAATGTCGTGTTATGATAATAGTGAAGTAGTGTTTGTAAACATTGAAGTAAAAAATACTAACTCCAAATGTGGGTAGTTAGAAAAACGTAAGTGAACGTACCTACTTATGTTTAACGAGTTTTTTTTACATGAATGTTCGAGATAAATATCTTAGGTAGGTACTATCGGTGTTTTATCTTAAATGTTTTAATGGCTATAATCACCGTAAATAATTAATGGTTACATGGGAACTGAGGAATCACACTTTTAAGATTAATGAAGATTCCAAAAAATGGGACAGCAGACTTCAATTAAAAAGTTTCGTTGACGTAAAAAATATTCATGGACTTTTTTCAGAATTTCAAAAATAAATGTTTAAGGGCCCGTCAGATAACTTTTATCTGAAGAATAAATATGGCGGATTGACATATTTTCTAAGCTGTCATATAGCAGCACTAATTCTTCAGATAGTTCCTACGTTATCTGAAGAACGAAAATTCGGCTCTAAATGAAATCGGAAAAAAACAAAGAATCACTTAGTTCAACTTACTGTCGAAGTACTCTATAACAACAAACTCACCGTGAAAACTTAGGTAAAATGAGCAATCATTCCACCTGATGCTATAGGGATTGACACTATTGACAGTTCACAAGCTGACACTTTATAGACTAGTTTTCCGCACACAAGCTACATTAGCTACTGATGCGGAAAATGCGCGTTCGACAGCAATCGCATCCGCGTAAACGCACGGATGTGTCTAGCCTTATCTGCGACACTGGGGAATTTATCCTATCGAGGGATTTTAAGATCTTTGTACAGTCAAACATAACTTTCGCTGACAGTAAGGGTAAGATGCAGAGACAAAATTTAACGTAAACTTACGCTTCGATCTGTCAAAGTCTGTGCTATTTGGAGTGATTTTGACAGGAAATCTATGATAATAGGGTGAGATGCAGAGGCGGTCTTTTCATCTTGCCCTTTGGTTTAGGATAGAACGAATATGGAAGTACCTACAAGTTGCAATAGTTAATAAGACAGTCTATAGTAAAGTAGTTATTGAGTATACAGTGGCACACATCGACGCGCAAACGGCATGAATTCAGCACATGATTAACGTAGACATTTTTCACTACTACTTTTTTTTTAATAACCAGCGAAAAGTTTCAACACAACGGTATTGAATCCTTAGTAACAAGTTGCGCGTCGATGTCCCTGCCTCCTTGTACAGACGCCAGCACATCAAGCCGAAACTGTCAAATTTTCCCAATCAACTTTGAACCTAATGCTCTATTAGCGATAAAGTTGAAAATCTATTAAAGTAATTTGACGTTTGTAGCTTGATGTGCTGGCGTCTGTACATAAAATCACGCCTGTTTTCCCGATGGGTTGGGCAGAGGTGTAGGCATAATAATATATAGTTGGCGAAATGCGGGTGCACTATATAGTGCACCCGCATTTCGCCAACTATATTTTAGCACTTTTAGGGACGTGTCAAAAAAACTTAGTTTCCTACTAAGTTAAAACAAATCTGGAATAAAAAATGGACTCTTTTCTGAGCCACCTGTGTAGCACGTTAGCACTCACTTCTCTACGTTCCGTTTCGATCAGTAATTCAGTATTACCTAAGTATGGGCGTTAAAATTCCCATCAAAATACCTATTTTGGTGTGAATAAACGTACCCTTATCTACCTAGATAAGGGTATGTTTATTCACAAAAATTAGAGCGGTTTCGCACTACATCCGATCCGAATCCGAGAAATGCCGGTCCGAAGTGACCATCTCCTATTAGTAGGAGTTGCGCACTAGATCCGAACTTTATCCGTCCGAATTTAGAACATTCCCAATTCGGATTGAAGTCGGATCTTTAATTCGGATTCGGATCGGATGTAGTGCGAAACCGCTATTTCAGAACTGCCATCAGTACCTATATTTAAAACTAAAATAAAATATTCTTGTCTCTATAAATACCTAGATAGGTACATGCCATAACTTAGTATCTCCCCGTTCAATATTGGTTCTTGGAGAAAAGTCAATAGTTCAAGTCATTCAATTAAGTTAATATGGACTTTTACTTACAATCTTTAGAAAGAGCGTGCATTCAACGGTTTGTAGAGACGATTGCGAGTCTGCTGTCGAGAAAGTCTTCTACCTACTTTTCATACTTAATAGGTAATAAGTATGTACCTACATTTTCAACCATTTTCATAAAAGCTCCTACAAACAAAACAGGCGCGACACGCGATATGCGATATAATCGCGCGCGACACAAAGGCACCGCAAGTCGCGCAACGAGCGGTACCCTCTAACAATTTATCCCAATTTATTTGCGCAGTATATCTTTTTTTTTCAGCCAAGACGGAAAACAAACGTCCCAATCTCTGCATCCTGATTGCGTAACACACTATCAATCACAATCAGAATCATTTTCAAACTTTTTAATCCAATGCTTCAAAATGTTCGAAAAATTTGCCTGTTCAACAACGTAAATAACGCAATGAATGTTGTTGAATTTCCAAATTGAAAGCCATTGCTACTGATAGTGTGTTACGCAATTAAACCGCTGGTTGGGATTTTTGTTTACGAAAAACTGATTTTGGCTAACAATTTGATAAGACGGTAAACGATTTCTGTAAGTAGGTACAGGTTTTTCGACTACAAATAAACTAGTACTTAGTTGTTTTTTGAATTCTTTATCGGAAACAACTACCGTTACTCGGCCTACAATGAGTTGATACGCCAAAGCAGGAATAACCCGTTTCCCGACTGCATTCATTTTAGAAACAGAAATAATTTTGAGATCATCGACAAAAATACAATTCTATAAAACGTAACCAACAGTTTGAATATAAATATTAATCACCGTAAACAATAAAAAAAGAAAGCCTTTCATTCATTCCAATTTCAAACCTGCCAGTAAAACGAAAGCGAAATTACGTAACGCGAAGGCAATTGCAATTAATTAAAGCGACAAGGCTGTGTCGCGCACAGGTCGGTAAGGTAACCATTATCAGGGACGCGTTATCTAAGGTCACAGCCGGCTTGATACTATACAGTTACGTTAGAGCCGGAGCTAATGATTTAGGCATTTTACCTAGTGTGAATAGTAAGGATGAGTGTTTGTGAAAAGTTAGTTCATTGGCGCGTTCGATTCTGAAGAGATAAAGATGCGTCAGGTTGGTAACACTGGAGCCCTAAAGTAATAAAATACATGGAAGCATGTACTAAATTAGTGCACTGCATACTCATTTATATAGACTGTAGAGGTTAGGAATGACCTCATTATTAAACAGCAGAATTTAGATCACTAGCTGACCAAGTCCCCTTATGTGCTCCAAACTAAGGGCAATCTCGGTGTACTAAATTAAGCATGATGCACACAGCATGCACTCAAGTTGTACGATTAATTTATAAATGTAAAATTTTGGTAATTCACTTAAGGCCTTGCTCGGTGCAAGTTTTATTACTGTAATCAGATTCTTGTTGAACCCTAAATAATTCACGTTCAGATAAAAGCAAGTTATTAATAGTGAGTTTAACCTTTGTCGCAGTAAGTAGTCGACCTAGGTTTTGTTAAGTGCAATCGTAAAACATTTGTGTATCCGTAATCAACGTTTATCACATTTAATTCTGAATGAGATAACACTGAGAAATTGCAATCGCTTACCGGCCGGCTAAGAAGCTTAATAGAGAATTACAGAAATCGATAATTTGTTTCAATATTTTACGCTTCGTCAGGTCTGGGTCCAATAAAAATACTCATTTCTGTTTATAAAAGACCTCAACCACTTTTTAAATCTAGCAACACTACATAGGTAATACGTTAATTTCACGCTGTCAAAATTCAGCGCCATGTTGAAAGTTTTGGCGCGAACATGGTAGGTAAGCCACTCAAATACAGAAATGATGCTTAGGCGGAAAACCGACTGAAATTACTACGCTCGTTTTCAATTTGCTGTAAATTGGTGAAAATCTGCGGCTAGCCACTGAGTTATTCCTTCAAAGAGTTCGAGGTGTGAGCTGGAATTAGCTTCCTCATTACCAGGTAGACTAATGAGTCTATTAATTGGATACTTACCAGCAAATTGGTGCTTGTCAGGGTACTTAATTGCTTAATTAACTGACTTGCTGGATTTTTTTCATATGAGTTAGGTATGCCTAATGCTTTAGATATGTTTGAATGAAATTTAAAAAATATTATTATTATTTTTCTTTTTAACTTTTCTCTTAAAACGGTGGGTGAAATCATAAGTCAATAAAACTTAACCGCGATCCAAAGATACACAAATGCTGCTCCAATATTTCATGCATTTTGACCAATCATCGCATAGTGTGAAACAACCAGTTTCTTATCGAGTCTCATGTTACCTGTTGGCGAAAAACACAGAGCCAATGATTTGACATCTGATGAAATGCTTGACGAGCTTCCAGAAACTGGGCCTATTCCATTAATTCAGGTCAACAAATTTTTTCCACAGAAACCAGACTATACTTTTCCGAAGGATTTTGGCGCGTTGAGTTTACTCAAATATCTTTTTTTTTCGCTGAGATAGCGCATTTTGAAATTTTCGTGTACGTAGATTGTTCTACGTTTGAGAATTCATACACATACAGTCTATTGGAAAATTTCAAAATGCAGTTTCTCAGCGAAAAAAAATGATACTTGAGTAAACTCAACGTCATTTTAAAGAGGAGACTAGTCCTTTGAGATGCTATTAATAATTTTTGAAAGAAAAAAGGATCGGCCGTGCTACATAACCTCAAAAATGATAAAAAACGGTATTTTTTGCACTTTTAGGTTAGGATATCTCGAAACCCTGACGTGATAGAGCAATTTTGATCAGATTCAGATCAGATGAAATTTTGGTCAGATTCGAATTCAGCGCGTCAAAATCCTTCGGAAAAGTATAGTCTGGTTTCTGTGGAAGAGTGTTCGTCAAATTTTGTCGCACTGTGATATATTTTTTCTAGTGTCTGAAAGAAAATAAATATTCCATATTCGCGAGTGTTTATACCTCAGAATACAAAAGAGGTTTATACATGGCCAGTGTCAATAACCGTGTCGTTAGAGCAGTCGCTAGACAGTGCTAATAAGGAATGACAATTGTTTCAGTAGGTAGCGGCTCTCTAAATTTACGGTACCTGCGCCGGTTGTGTTGCCATGTCACCCATGTGCAAAGTGGTAGGTATACCTATTTCAACGAAAGTCAGGCATCATTTCGAAAAAATAATACTTACTAATTCATTCTCTCAATTCATTGTCTTGTTATTTTTACAAATCGTTTTAAACTAAAACTAAGCCTTACAATACAAATTACTTCCCAAAATAATGATGTCCGAATCACTTTAAAGATGTGAAAACGGTTGTAACCAATAACTCCTACATAACGCGATACTGATTACTTGAGCGTGGCAACACTGTCGCCCGCTTGTCGGTGAGAGGAATGCAAACTAGCATACAACATACACATGACGCACTCGCAACGCCTTTCACACGCGAATGGCGTGCAATTCGAATGCATCTCTATTTGACGATTGTTCCCAATAAAAACTACTTACATAGAACATACCTTGACTGTGAATTAATTAATAAAAGAAATAGGATATTAAAATTGTCCGTATTGTGAAAGAAAAATAGGGACAACGTGCGTCAGACTAGACAAGGCTGCTGCGAATTTTATTCCTGTCTGATTCACTCAAAAACTATTAAGAATGTGTAATATAGGTAGGTAGGTGGAATAAAGAAATAACACGAAACATATTTTACATAAAATGAGCAAAACCATCAGATAATTTAAAGTGAAACGACCCTTGAAAACTATAAATCTTAAGTTAACCTAACACGTTCCAATTTATCAGTAAACAGTCAACAGAAATCTCAACAACAAGTTTCTATATCAGAAAACCGAGAAAATACAAGTAAGAGGATAACAAGAATCCGTGTTATTGGACTTGAACTATACATATGTGAGACAAGGAGTACTGAAACAATGTCACAGTGTACACTTGTGTCAATATCTTGTTTTTGAAATGATACCATTCGATACAGACCGTTCGTGAGTGACGCAACGCTTTGCCACATATTTACGCAACGAACCCATTGTTCGAGCCACAAACAAATTAGTGTTAATACTAATATCATCTGAGAGACAATGTGGGATCGATTATTAGATTATTTATTTCGATCGATCACAGCGATGGTCCTAATTCGTCAGAGTTCTGAAGTATTCAAGCGTCTGAAAAGACCGGGTGCCCAAAAAAATTAGTGTAGAAGGCGTTCTTCGTACATTAATGTTTAAAAAAATAAATAGGTACTCGAATTCAGAAACTACTCGATTGTTTTTCATACACCTTCGTGTTGATTTTTGGCCGGAAAATATGAAAAATATTTATTCAGCTTTGAAATGTAACCATACCAACTCCTTGGTTACAATTAAGGTAAGTACCTAAGTTACATAATAATGAATTTACAAAAAATATACGACAGAACTCGGAAAAGGAGACACTGATGTAAATCAAAACCACTTGAAACAAATGTTTACTATTTTCGTCCCAATAACAACAGCCCTTGAAGCTATTATTTGCCTACCCACGCTTAAGAGTAAACTAGTCGAGAGCTCGAACTCACTGGTGGTAATGGCCAAAAAGCACGCTGTCTCACCTGGCTTTGTGTCCGACAGAGCTAGTATGAGTGATGAGCAGTTAGACGCTAGTTTACACGAACAACGTCTAGTTCTCACGCACAGAAACACCGTTCTGAATTGACAGGCGTCTAAAAAAATTCTAAAAGAGCTTCGGAAAATCGAGTTTTATGAAAATACCACTGCTTATATCAATTACAAATAAAGTTTATTGAACTCTTCGATAACTGAGCTTTGCCGCTACGGACTTGGTTTTGAAGATTTTACAGTTCTTTTATTACTTATTTACACCCAAATTTACGTGAAAAAAGGCAAGAAAAACGAATCTTTGTTGCCTCATAACTTTTTAATGGCTTTTTATTTTTATATTCTGTTTCCGTACAGACAACATTAATAATAAGTTAAAACGATATCATGTTTAACTTTGGATGCACAATGTCAAACAGTGGAGTAATACTGTCCCGAAATTGGTATGGAAAAAATATCGACTAGTGGCACCTTAACCCGCCCTTGTACGAGTACATTACAATAGCTACTTCCAAGGTAACTTTGAAACGACAAAAGTTTAACAAACGGAACGCTTGTTTTTCCGCTGAGCCGCATTGTGCTTAGCCGCGAATGTAACTGTACCTACCCAGTATAGCCCCCATCCACTTATTACTCCCGAGGCCGCTCGGAAAATCGCAATGAGTAGGTATTACATGTTAGCCTAGATTGACTAACGTAGGTAACATAGCATTCAGGACACGTGGTCGAGTTAGTAGATTATTCATAATTATCATAAGTATGTATATCGGTTAAGTTAGCATTTCTTATTGGCAACACTGCACACTGAGCGTATCCGCGTGTATAGGGCTGTCCCATCACATATCTTTGCAATGCGACAATTTTATGTGAATTTACAAGAATATTAACATTCAAATAATCTAGGCATACAGGTTTACAATGGACGGTCGTGATAGGAACTGTGCCATTATGATATTTGCATTGTAACAGTATGTGAGGAGTGCCATGTTCAAGTTGTTGTTATGAACATTTACGGCCAGATACGACGTTTTAAATATTATGAGTAAGTAGGTACTTAATTATATTTTAACACAAATTATAAAAAAAATATATTGAAAAGCAAAAAGCCAACGTCACGTGGTGTTCCCAGGCGGTCACCCATCCAAGTACTGGCCACGCTGCTTAACTTCGGTGATCGGACGAGAACCGGTGTATTCAACGTAGTATGGACGTTGGTGACACCCGAAGCGAAAATATCAATATCTATGGGATTCATGACTTTACACAAGGCACTCGTCAAGGTTCGTGTATGATAATTTTTACGGTGTGATTTTTTATAACCGATGTATCACGCTTCTAAAACAAAAAAGAATTACGGTGAAATAGGCTACATAATTTATTTAGTAATCATAAAACTATTATTAATAAAAATATTTTTTTCTTTATAAAAGCAAAAGTCCAACGTCACGTGGTGTTCCATGTATGGCAATTGTAAAATAGTTCTATTCTTGCCACATTCGGAAAACTCCGAAAGGATTTCTAAGCACCCCTTACAATCAGGTTGGCTCAGCCAGCAGCCATGAGCCATGTAAATAAGACATAAATGGTCCCAATTAAGTCTATATCTAAGGTAACAGGATGTAATACATAAAGCAAATCCAATGCATGTATGAAACGAAGCCAAGGTACCTGTAAAACACATTCAAATTAGAAACATTTCTCAACAAAACCTACAAGACTTCTGGAACGTTCTTGGGCAAAATTCCGTCAGAATTTAGCAGAATATTTTTTTAGTCTGGAAGCCCTAGATTGGAACACTTGCAAATGGTTGGCTACATTCCGCTGTTAATCGATAGACTCATTGTGTTTACGTTAACTTTGTAGTCTGTGTATTGGTTTTGAGAAACTACATGACGTATACACTGAACTCAGCGTTTACTAAGTAAAACGTTTGAAGTATTTGTTCTATAGTATTTGGCTGCTCTCGCTGCAGTTACCTTGGTCTGTTTCTGTGTAAAAAGAAATGTGTGGCTGCATAAATTATAAAAACTCACAAACTTTTTTAGCATCCATAGTAATATTATAAATGCGAAAGTGTGTCTGATGTCTATCTGTTACCTCTTCACGCTTAAACCGCTGAACCGATTTAGATGAAATTTGGTATAGAGATAGTTTGAGTCCCGGGAAAAGACATAGGGTAGTTTTTATCCCGATGTTCCCACGGGATCGAAACATATGCGGGTGAAACCGCGGGGCGGTGCTAGTCGTATATAAAGTAACTTTTGAAATAGATATGGAAAAGTATTTAAAAAATCTACCATACTTGCATAGAAATAGGAACTGTAGTTGCGTTATCAACGTTCTACTCACTATGTAAACATGAAAGTTAGGCTACCACATACAAAACCTCTTTTTACTGAAAGACCGAATACATTTTACAGTTATTATTTTTCACCTCAGTTCACAAAGGCTTTGAGCTCCTGACGTTATAGAAATTTGTTGATATAGTTCAAGGTTTTTAGTCTCTAAACTAAATTTTCCGTTTTTACTAAGTTGTGTAATGCTCAATCAAAGACTTGAAAAGCTGCTACTTTTAATTTAGTTCACTTTGTACACTCACGCAAAACCAGGGGCCAAAACCCGGTTTAGTAACATGTTCCTAGATTGACATAAATTTATGCAAGACCAGTTTGTGCAAAGTCAAATAAATCATATTTTATTACTTCATCCAATTAATTTTCAATCCGATAGATATTTACCCAAGTTTTTTGATAGTCTGATATAAAACGAAACGGCTTACTAACGGTCATATTAATACACGATTAGGAAAGAAATAATAATTTTGATATAATTATAAGTAGGTATGTATGTTTCGTTTGCCCAGTATGCCAAGTCAAGCTGTGTTCTTTGCTCAAGACAACTTTGCAGTAGGTAAAGAATGAAAGCAAAATGCGTTTATTGGCATTACAACAATAAAATCAAAACTATAAATAACAGATAACAAGGCTTTTAATGCCAAAAGGTCAACACAAGGTCACCACCTGACGCTTATTTTCAGCTGCAACCCACGAGTGCAATTTAAAATTTCTCACTCAATTTCAAGTTTTATTAAAAAGAAAACAATAAATATCTTGTATTTAATGGTGCCCAAGATAGAGGCTTTGCCTAGTTTGGGACCAACGCTTTCTGATTAATTATTATCATATTAATGTCAAAAAAAACAATCTCTACTTTTGAAAAAAAACGTAACTTAACACCGCTACTGAGCGCAGCACTATATAAAACGTTTCATAAGCTCAATAATTCTGCGGTCCGTTATCCGTTATTATAGATCTGCTATTTTTAATTAACACTTATTCTGTCGACTCACTGGTACAGCAATGACGAGTTACAAGCGGAAAGGAAACTCAATTATCATTATAACGCGGTCGCACCCGCGCCACTCATAGACAATACCAACTTAATAGAGTTAATAGGGTTACCTGCTGCGCTTAGCCATAATTAAATAATAACGATGCAAATTATAGTTACCTACAGCATTAAGATGAGACTTATTTTTAGTTTCGTCGAGTTTTCCATCTGAAATTCAGTAGTAGTCCGGAGTTAAGTCCTAGCATAGGCATATCCTAACTTTTTTTTTTTCGGGGAGAATTGCTCACGCATACTGCACTACCACGGGGAGATAGTGCAGTTATGTGGGACTCTAACCCACTAAAACTCCACGGTGTCCTCCTCTGCCGCTTACGGCGGGAACACAGGCACGCGTTAGCACTCATCCGTGAACCCGCCGCGGCTGTCCGTCACCGGACCCTCCTCTGGGGAGTACTCCCCATCACCGGCGCACCAGAACACATAGCACGCCGTGACCACCCCAAGGACCAAACCAGCACATGGGCGCCAGACGACCCCGTGGCTTATCCTAACCTAACTGGCGAAATGAGGATTTAGGTACTAATAGGTACACCTCTGCCTAAACCTTCGGGGAACGCAAGCGTGATGTTATGTATGCTATAATTTTATTAAGGGCTGATTTTTCAATTGACAGATAATTTTTATTCGTGGAATGAATTTGACGTGTGACAGTTTTCCGATAAAATTATCTGGCGTTGGAAAAATCTGCCTTTTCTTTAATAAAAGCTGAGCTTGTTGTAAGTAATGGATTGTTTTGTTTAGAAAATAATAAGCCCATTCGTCATGAAGCCAAAGAAATATTTTTTTCATGTGCCCCTTATTTTTTTTTTGTGTTGCCAAAATTTTCTCAGTACTCATTAGTAGAACAGTTTATGGAAATAGGTCAGTCTGCTCCTACAGTTATAAATTTGCAAATAATTTCTAGACGTACCTATGTAGGTATTTTAGATACGGTATATAATAATTATTTACTACGGTAAGTATATAAATGTACAGTTTTACTAAAGCAGTGCGAATTAAATGCGCAGTTCCACTATTTCCTTAGCAGTACTTTACGACTCTGTCTTGATTTAGTAGAGAGTATAACAATAATATGCCATTAAATCTAATAAGATCTTATTGATCTTATTAGTTTTTTTTACATTACCTTTTCTATTCTATTACATAACACCTATATACAGGAAGGTTTAGGTTACCAGGAAGGTTATTTTTTAATAAAGTAGATAATATAAAATTATGACAATGACAACCCTGACCGAATAATACCATCTAAAACCAGTAAGTGTTGCCAGTGAAATAAAATAAAAGTAACCGAGGGCAAAGGTTTTATCAAAATGCCTCCAATAGTTTCGTCGTCGCGCCGTTTCATGTCATAATGGGAATATGACCATTTTTTATAGGATTATTATTAGCATAAGGTTGACTGACACAGTAGTAAAATAATTCATGCGTGTTAATTTGATAAGTGGTGACTAAATGTATTTTGCATAGTTACCTTGAATCACTTGAATGCATATAAATAAGTACTAATTACTGCCATTTACCTTAACTTAAAATACCTGTCAGTAATTAACTTATTATTAAATACGCCAATATTATGAGCTGTAGGTATAAATAATTCCTCATACCTGAAACATAGTTGCATTAAACAGAGTTTTTCTTTCTCAAAATCATGTAATGTAATTTGACCCTGTATATTTTTTTGCTAAACTAATAATAATAGTGTTAATATTAGTTGTTGTATGTAAATTTTACATAATGGTTACCTTTTCTAAACCAATGATTCATCATTCAAGAGAATGCCTTACCTTGAGAACTGGTTGGCATTTGACAACCCTATCGAGTGTGAATAAAAGAAATGACGTATTACCGGACACCGGATGTAAGTGGACTTTTTTGGATGAAGGATATAGGTACCTACCTACGGTGTGCAACAGAAAAGCAGGTACATAATACATATAACTGTACTGTAGTATATAATTAGATACATATTTATATTGTATAACGCACTATTTATTCATAAATAATAAATAATGTGTAAAATGTAGGTACATATTCAATGTGTTCAGTGTAGCTAGGTATAAAAAGTACTTAACAGGTTTTTTGCGGAAACTATAAGGTTCTATTACTTAGGACTGGATGAGGATACTGCAAAAATCGTGTTTCTTGTTATTATTTTAAATGATTTCTTTTCATTCGACTGCTATAACCGGCTTTCCGATTTCACTGTAAGCCGACCGCAACATCCGGATATCCAGTTAGACTGTAAGCCGACCCAAACATAGTTCTGAAAATGCTAGGCAGATTGATTGAGTAGGGAAAAGTATTACAAGCCTAAAAATTTAAAGAAATTTTATCATCCTCAAATTTGCCTTTATTTTTAATTAGATTTTTTAGCGTCGCTAAAAACAAAAATCCATGAATATTCTTCACAAAATTTTCATTGATGAAGGTGTGAAAAAATATGGACCTAACTAATTCATATTAATATTTAAATTAGTTAAAAAACTTGCAGAAAGCAATCCATTTCTAGCATAAAGCCTGAAATAGGTTACGCAAGCAGCAGCTTACTCAATTTGCATTTAATTAGAATTTTTCCTTGTGAATATTTGCATATTTAGCTTGAAAGACTTTAAAGTCAAGTTACAATTCTAAGATTTGTTCTAGTGTTTGAACTAATAGAAAGGTACTGTCGACATAAAAATGAGCACTTTGTTTAACTTTTAAAATTCTAAGTTTATAAAAAAATATATAAGAAAAGAATAATGATTACTTAACCATTAGACATGATGAACCAACCAATGATAACTTTAAAAATCACAATTATTTATTGACTTTTTTGCGGACTGTACCTTGTTCGACTAGTTTCAATTCATCCATAGTTTCAAGCGTCTACTACAATATCGAGATAACGGCTTTTTAATCGCCTGACATAAAGCGGAGCTTCTTTTAATAACGTTAACTAGCCAGCACTGTCCATCATAATGAACGAATAAGTTAATATTAATAAAAAAAGCACCTGCGGCGTCGGGCCCCTTGGTTCAACGCACTGGGTCGACGCACCATACGATACCCGCGATACCGTACGCCGCGCCATAAGAAATATACGCCCAGCCAACCTGACCAAATCTGGGAGAGTTCATGCACGCAACAAATGGACGCATGCAAATCATCTCCGCATCGCGGCCGGGTTATCAACCATTAAGAGCCAGTGTGTCATGACGTCACTGCATAGCACAGAACAAGTTACAAGTGCTATGTTCTTTCCCAAAAAACACACGGATTTTAAATGATCATGGTAACAATTGATAAAATTGTTGGTTTACCAAGGTAACGTAAGTACCTAAACGCCGTTTCTTTTTAATAGTCGGTAGTTTTTTATGAAACGACTCGTGGTTGGGTACCTAATTGGTATGTCGGTTTTATGGTTGCTTCATTTTCCACTAATGTTGCCACTTTTACGTTTTTTAACAAAACCCTTTATTCAATTTCGGATTAATTCGGTACCTAAGTACCTAATAAGTATCACAACACTATTTTCTCATTGCTAAATCAAAAGCACTAAACTAAGGATCGTAGCAGGTGGCGTTATGTAGTTTCTGCCTACCCTTATGGGAAGAAGGCGTGAGTTTATGTAAGGTCTATTCAAATTCATGTTTCCAATTGATGTTATTTAAAGTTAAACAATATATCAACTTTAGTATAGTAAAACTTAAGTGGATTTCAAAGTGACTAGTACTACTGAAAAAGTTATAAAAATGTTTGAGGTTCTAGCGTAAACTGAACTTTATTGTGTAGGAATTTAAAGTCAAAGTCAAATCATTTATTTCAAATAAGCACATTAAAGGCACATTTGAACGTCAAAACGTCTTACAATAAAATTGAATTGATTCTAGTCGCCCCTTATAAAAGGTAGTGTTCGTATGGAGAAGAATGAATGGGCAAGAAACTCCACCGTTACTCTTTTAAAATGTTTTACATATTATATTATGTATACAAAACTGTATACATAATATAAATATATGCGAAGACAATGCACCTAGAATAAAATAGGTAAGTCTACCACAAAAAGTAAAAGAATTAAAAATGAAGCAATGACAGGTAAATCAATTATGTGATAGATACATGGTGCTCACATACTTACAAATATTGTAAGATTAGATGATTTTCCTAGAATTTTAACAAGTGTGTGAGTTACTATAGTTACAGATTGTAAAAATTAATGCCATTCATAACATTTTAAAAATATAAATTAAATTAGGAACCAGTTTGATTTTGTCTAGATTGTCCTATGGAGCAAGACCAGCATGTTTCCAAGCATTCTTATCTTGGATAATCCTCTAATTTGTAATATCCTTGTTTACATAGTGCACTTTTAATATGAGTTTTGAATTTTCATGTCACAAGGTATTTTGTTGTAGCATTTAACACAGTACCCCATAAAAGATGTATGTACAGACGCCAGCACATCAAGTTACTACAATCTGTCAAATTTATTTAATAGATTTTCAACTTTATCGCTAAAGCATAAGGTTCAAAGTTGATTGGGAAAATTTGACAGTTTCGGGTAGGTTGATGTGCTTATTTCTAGTATTAAAATTATGTTGATTTTTCTTACATAAGTACATAATATTTTCATAAATTAATTGGCAAGGTACCGTCATGATATTAACCTTTTTAAATAGTTCCCTAAGAGATTCGCGGCGACGTAGATTATACATTTATAATCTACGTCGCCGTCCATTTATATTTTACAAAAGAGAGCTGTTAGAGCCATTGCTCTAACAGCTCTCTTTTGTAAAATAAAAATGGATTCAATGTCAGCAGCCCGACCCCATAGTAAAATGCCATATGACATAATACTGTGGAAGTAACTAAAATAGACCAAACTCGCGGTTTTTACATCTGTTAACTGTCTTATCTTTCTAAAAGCATAAGCGGCCGAGCCTAGTCGCCCCGCAATAGATGTTGTACGAGGTCCCCACTGTAATTTCTAATTAAAGTTACTTTTCCATAAACTCATATTTGTTTACATTTTTGGCAAATAAGTCGCGAATGCAGATTATGTTCAATGCGTGCCACGAAAGATGAGACTTGACCCCGCCTCCCCCGCTCTTTCCGCTGCCCCTATGACGTCCGGTCCCGTCCCGCACTCAGACCTCATACCGCTAAAGATACCTAAAATCGTGTTCTGCGCAAGTCAAACCACGTGGTGTGTCAAGTCTCATCTTTCGTGGCACGCATTGTATGTTAGACCATCACCATCATCATATCTCCTGCCCTTATCCCAATATAATATTTGGGATCGGCGCAATATGTCTTTTTCTTCCATATTTCTCTACTAGTCGTCATTTATATTACGTCATTGATCTCAGTAGTCACTAGTCACCCCCTTTTTAGCCATATCGTTGCTAGACATTAGGTGCCTAATAGACATTTAATGAAAGGATTAGAATAGATAATTGACGCCACTCAAATTTGCATAGAAACGAATTATTAATAATTAAAGCCATTGAATTAATGTGCCAGATCGTTTACATATTGATCATTCACATGGACATCAATTAAGTACTTACCTAAGTATTTGTACTCAATATAATAGGTATTCATGTTAGTAACCAATACGTAAAAGAGGTATAGTCTAAAAATTACTTCACTTTATCGGCATTTTTGATATTTTTCCGAAATAAACGTGTTTTAGTCGGCACGACTCTTTCGGAAAAATAGAAGACAATCTCAACCGATGGGGGTCACGGACGGCTCAGATGAAATATGATTAATTAAAGCGTAGTTTTACTGAATCATGTATTTATTAAAATAAAATTATTATGAAATTGTATTGTTTACACTATAAAGTATTTTTTACTATTTCATTTAACAATGAAAATGAAACCATGAAAATAAATTGAATATATTTTTACAATAACCTCAAATAAAAAAAAGCATTAATTAAAGTAGTTATATTTTCTAGCTGTAAGAGTCGCATCTCAAACCGTGAAACGACGCATACGTACGAGCGCGCTCACATACAAACAGTGTTCGGTGCGTATGCATGAAGATATCCTACTCATTTGTATTTACTCTGCCTGTGCTCTTGATGATCTTATGCCAGTGTCAGTGAGCGAAGTTCGCGCAGCTGACTTTTGGGCCACAGATTTTAGAACGTTTTGCCATCGATAGGCACGCTAAGAAGAAGAAGCAATGTTCCATGCAGTTAGTACTAAAGTAAGTATAAAGATTCGCCAAACTAGCATAACTTATAATATTATAAGAGTCAATTTCTACGCATCATAGAACATAGTTTGAAGCCGCTAACAGGAGTCAAACTTACCATCACCGTAATGCACAAAAAATTGTTTTGATTCTGTAGCATGCCTTTTTTGTACCTCTAGAGGTCAATGCACGCACGCTGCCTACAGATTAATCCTTTCATTGATCGAACGATTACCCTTTTGATGATTACGGACGGTAAATTGTAGTTATTAATAATTCTGTATACGTAAGAGACAGGACCTGAAACGTACGAGTGGAATATCAATAAACTATAATGTAGATTAGGCAACACTAGTGGCATGCTGTTAGTAAACTATGAATGATTTAAATCTTGTGCTAAGTAGGCAACTACTTATGATGAAACAGAAAATATTTTGGATAGAGAATCACAAGCAACTTTATCAAACCTACCTTGAAAGAAAGCTTATCAAACACTCACTCTTCACTTACGGTGTGTATACATATTATTATATGTGAAGAGGGAGTGTTTGATAAGTTTTCTCCCTACACACCAAGCTGCACTCATATTATACACACTCCTGGATACACAACCACAATGTCACGGTTATATTTGGTTGTATATAAATTGAAGCCGCAAAATCTCCGACTCCTAAGATACAGGTCTGCGAACCTAGTTTAGGAGCCCGGAAAGCTGACAATTACTTTAAACTTGGTAGTACAACCAACTGTTTCCATATGCTATGTACAGACGCCAGCACATCAAGCTACCCGAAACTGTCAAATTTTTCCAATCAACCTTGAACCTTATACTTTAGCCATAACGTTGAAAATCTATTAAAGAAATTTGACAGATTGTAGTAGCTTGATGTGCTGGCGTCTGTACTGTGTTGTTGTTTTTAACTAGCTGACCCGGCGAACTTCATGCCGCCTCAGAATCAATAAGAACGAATGTACTTATGAGAAAATTAATCATCAGTGTTTTTCCCATGTTTTAACAGTTATTCTGCTATTCGGGGCGGAGACAAATCCAACAATTCAAAGATCATAAAAATCGGTCCAGCCGTTCTTCAATTAAAAAAAAGGTATTTAAAAAAATAAAAAACCCGACTGCGGTAAAAAAACAAGTTAAAAAACTGTAAAGCTAAAAACAAGCCCATTTTAAATTAAAGTTGGAAACAGGCGGGACCCATTTGAATTTGGAAATATAATAAAAAACCGTTTAAAAATGGTATGGGTCCCGCCTGCTTCCAACTTTTATTTAATTTAATTAATACATACATTCGAAAAACATAACCTGGCGCAATCGGGTAAAAACGGTGTAACTAACCCTACTTTGTTTTATTTATATAGATAATCTTATTATTATTATCACTGGTTGGTGTTACCTAGTGTCGAAAAGATCCCAGCTTTTTAGGTATGTACTTACCTATTTTTCCTGTTGCGTACGAATATTTTGGTGCCCTACGATTCGTTCCTCTGTTTTTTATATCCCTATTTTGCTTATTTCTTATATTGGTATTTTAAGACTGTTGATATACCTTTTACATAAATATTAACTTGTTTAAATATAAAATTACGAAAATAATTTAAAAAGAATTGTATTTCAAGAAGGTTCTAGGCGTCTCTTTTCTTTCCATTGTGTAGCTCTCTAGCTATCTATTAGCAAAAGATAATGTCTCACTAGTCACTACACTATGAATAGCTTCCCACAATCCATGTTAATGTTATTAATCGACCGTTTCCTGATTTTTGTATAACAAACATGGGACCTAATTTGATTTGAAAGACTTCATTGAAGTAACGATTCATTCAATGATAATTGTCCGTTTACACCCCTATTGTCTGAATGAGGATTAGACTTTAGGGAGGAAGTGTCATCGGAACCAATTCGTTTCACTCCCCTTTGACTGTTGTGATTATTTTTATCGCTTCCTAAACAAATTATTCACTGAATTGTTTTAAATTGGGGTGTCATTCCTGTAGTAAATATTGTAGACATCCCTCTTCAGAATTAATGTGTTGCCAAAACTATAAGATGTGTATTTTCCACCTTCATGCATGAAAAATCAAACAGAAAGTTAGAATTTTAATAAAGTATTATTATTACCTAAAACCGTATAGGCATTTACGATACCTAGGGCTAGTACACATCTACCCATTATGTAGCCATGCATTATCTGTGCTATTTATAAAATTTTGAAGATCATACGTATGAATATTAATGATAAGATAATGTCCCACTTGCATAGTTGTTACTATTTGTACAAACATAATTATGCACCTACATATTATGTTCATAGTCTTTCAGGAAAATGCAAGCAAAAACAATCCCGACGTAAAGGAAACCGGAAAAATCCGGATTGCCCACTTAAAATTTAGCCAGGATGAAGGTAGTTTAATCAACTTCGTTTATACGCCATTCAAGTCCGTTTCTAAATATAAATGTTATGATGTTCTTGAAGCAAAAACATAATAAATAAACAAACCGTGAGTTAAACCTCCGTCAGATAAGACTACACCGAAACAATTAGAGACTCCTTGTTATTACATCAAAAATGTTAATTACTTGCTCAGACTGGTTTCTCAATAAGTTTGCAACTGCTTGTACCTCATAAATACTAAATTAGACTTCCAGCTTGCAATACAGAACATAAACAGGTCTTAATTATATCCATATTAAGCATGACTACACTATCGATTAGAAATCTAATCGGAGCTCTGTTAAGGATGTCTTTAAAACGTTAATCAAGAATTAGCGAACATTCTAGAGATTGCAAATCGATTCAAATATCGATAACTAAACATTCATTTGTCTTGGGAGTTACGACACTGAAGGATGAAGTTATGTTGATTTAATTACCACCGTATAGGAATATCAACGTGCGCCGATTGAAATGTGATTCAGAGTTAGTTTATCAACAGTACAAACGAAAGTTTGTGCGCATACCTAGCTATATCACACTGTCTTCTCTCACCAATTTCTAGAATGTGTATCAGGGTTGTCGCTTTTAGAAAGTCGCGAAAACTATGAGAATTAAACAACGTAATATTTCCGCGTAGGATTAAGGAAAGTCATAACATTCATAGGAATCACCAAGTTTGATTACAAACAAGGGTTAGGTAGGTACCAAATAGTTTGTTATCAGCGCTACCGTGCTAACTTTCATTCCATTCGCGTACCTACTTTTATGACGGTAGGTATAAACGTATTCAAGCGAATGCAACGAGTTATGCAGCAGCAGACTTTTTCTTTACACGAGTATTGTTCAGCAATTGTTTCAACATGAATGGAACTTGGTGGACTATAACATTCAAACTCGTGTTGCAATCTTTAGCGCTAAAATAACATCGCACTTCTCTTTCACCTGTTTGGCAGATCCCTAATTAAATCAAATTATCACATCTGAGCGATAACAGATATCAAGCAAGGTTAACTCACCGGGTCAATGTCCGCCTCCCAGACGTCCTTCAAATCGTTAGAGATGTCGAAGTATCCCTCCATCATGTCGGGGCCGGTGTTCACGACGGCCTCCGACTATAAACACAGAGAACTCCTCCAAGGAAAACTCGCACAAAACACAGCAAACTGTCACTCTCTTACTGTCCTCCGAGCGGGCGGAACTCGGAAAGAATGTAAATTGCACCAAGACCAACTGTCAAACGAAGCAAACTTCACAGAACACTGTGCATCATCACAAGTTTACGTTTCACTATCGACGCCCATTTGTTTTTGCAACAAAATATTTTTTTGTATGAAGTTTCACTGCACGCGAGGAATGTTGTGAAAACGCTGAGCGCGAACGATACACACAATCGCGGCTAGGTACGGCCGGCGAATGCGAGAGCGGCGTCCACCGCGCCCCTCTCCCCCCACCCCCCACTCCGCACGCGCCGCCCTGCCCCTCTGATACGAACCTCTCATTCATAACATGATAGGGGGTAAAAACGTCACGAGCCGTTAGGGGGCTGCCCACACGACAATACGACGGTAATTATGTGGGTACTTATCAGTCAATGAAGTGCAAGTCGGTCGGGAGATGAAGCCGTGGGAATTCACAGCGTTAACACCGGAGCAATAACAAACAATAACCGTTCATATGTTTATTAAATAAATTCGTAGCAGTACTGTACATGCGTATTGTGTATAAATAGCTTATTTCGTTAAAATATACTTAATTATTGTTACATTAAAATCTGTGTTCAATAGATATTTAGACTTAAACAATAGATTATTTATAAATAAATCCTAATCCTTAAACCGATTTCGTTTGTATGTACCTACACATACAAAATGGTTAACTAAATCGGTTCTAGTTATAAATGAGGATAAATAAACCAAAATCATACGTAGGTATGTGCTGATTTTGGTTTATGTGTAGACATCACTTATTAAAAATACAAAATGTACAATAAAAAAACCGGAATGCACATTTACATACTAATATTTAAATACAAATAATAATTAACAAAACAATCTACATAAAAATCTCATAATGTTTCTTTCTAATTTAAAATAAACTACTTCATGCTTAAATAATACATAGTATACGAATATAAAAAAAAATTAGAAATACAATTATTATAATCATGTAATTATTCTACATAAAACTAAATTCAGATCATAAAATAAAGTCACTACTAACTACATATTATATCCATGCTAAAATACTTTTACATCTTCAGTACAAATCAGACTCAATGTCAATAACTTTTTCAAAACTCCAAATCGTAGAGGAATAACTAACACAGAGAGTCCTATTCTGTCCTGTGGCCGATTCCTATAATTTACTAAGTAACCGTTATTGCTTAAAAATAAGTATCTTTACCAATAAATAGGTAATGAAGCAAAAACCTCATAGCTTTGCATAGAAGATCCTCCCATGTAAAAGTAGCTATCACAGGTAAAATTAGCTTACGAATCTATTTATATGCCCAGTTTGGAATTAAAAATGCTACCATTATGTAAGCAAAACGATTCGTTTTTGTTTCTAGGAACCGATCATTAGAGAATCTACTCACTGCAATAATGTCTTTCTTTTATACGAAACATCATGTGAGTTTAAAAATACTCTACAGTATTTTTCGGAAAATATTTAAAAACTTATTGATCTTCTCATGATGAACACTTTTTTAAATTAATGAACCTCTAAACATTTTTTGGTCTTCTAATGATGTACAAACGCCAGCACATACGCCGGCACATCAAACTACTGGAAACTCAAATTTTCCCAATCAACCTTGAACCTAATGCTTTAGAGATAAAGTTGAAAATCTATTAAAGAAATTTGACAGATTTTAGTAGCTTGATGTGTTGGCGTCTGTACACATTTTTTAATAAATGAGCCTCTATTTTAATTTCTGGCCTTTTCTCAGTTGGTCGCAGTAACGAAGCAAAACAAAGGATAACCTGACCAAATGGGATAGGTTAGGTTAGAACTGTGACAAAAGTCCGGCCGTCGCGGTCGAATGAATGCGTTCCTGACACTTGTCAGTTTCATACAAACTTAATATGTGTTTTGCGAATTTGATCTTTATTAACTACTAGAATTGTGGCACTGACAGGTGTCAGGAACCCTTTATCTCGACGGCCGAGCTGTAGTTAAACACTATTTGGAACGAAAAATGGGACTTGAGAGGTTTTATTAAATTGAAAATTGTCAAATTTTGAGAAGATCTTATCATACAGTTACGGTAACACACACATACATTTCTGTGCTTGAAGTATTAAATAAATAAATGTGTCTACGATTGACATAAGCTTCAACGGTCTCTATGTATGTTATAATAAGTGTTGAGGTCCAAACCGCAATTTTACGGTTTGTGACGTTTCATTTTATCGTATGCGGAAAATTAATGTTGCAGTCTGTAAAGTACATGCTGTGAATTACTACCATGCCATGTGTCACCATTTTTCCGGGACAGAAACGTAACAAAAAACCGCGAGTGCGCGTTAAAACACCAATGGAGTGCTAATATGCAGACTTATTAAATCGATCCGCGATATTTATTTTACCAATCAAAATGACTCGGCTCCTGTATCTGAAAGCCTATTCATGCGCCTGCCGGGTTATTCTGTAAAACTCACCGTGAAAATGTAGGTGAAGTGAGCTTGAAGTGCATTGCCAACCCACCTGACGATAGGGATTGACAGCTCACTTCAAACTCACTTCATCTAAGTTTTAACGATGTGATTTTTACAGAATAGCACTGCTGGGACTCCTAGTGCAATTCTGTTAACATTTGACGACTGATTTACAGATGTTAATCAGCAGTCAAATGGTTAACGCTATTTTGATTGGTAAACTAAAATGACAAAAGATACGAGATTTGACAACATATTACCTATCAAATGAAATGGGCTTTTGCCGCGCATCACTGTTCATCGAATTTGACTCTAAAGAGAATTGCGCCACTAAGTTTTTCATATGATTTAGTGAATTTGTTTCTAATAGTACAGACGCCAGCACGTCAAGCTACCCGAAACTGTCAAATTTTCCCAATCAACTTTGAACCTTAAGCTGTAGCGATAATGTTGAAAATCTATTAAATAAATTTGACAGATTGTAGTAGCTTGATGTGCTGGCGTCTGTACATTACGATACGTGTGACTTAAGTAGTCAACACCGTCCATTATTAGAATCGTATACTATTTTGTAGCTCGTGTGACCTAAACCTGTGCGGGATTAGATCACACAGTGCTATAAAAAGATTTGCGCCGCTTAGCTTTCCATTTACTATCAACTCTGTGTATTCAGTACCATGATTTCTGCGACTACTTGTGACCGTTCCTTTTCGGCGGTACCGTGAAGAGTGAAGGCACATGTGTCAGTAAGGCTGATATTCCTCCATAAAGTATGCACACTCGTGGCACACCACACTTCACTAGGTAGTCACTGAACTGCAAAGAAAAATAAAAGGTTACAAAATAACAAAAAAAAATGTGTTCTAACGGGTTCTTTTGTTTTTGAGTTACAATTACATACAAAATTGTCTAACTTTTGCCCGCGGCTTCGCCGGGTGGAGGGCGGAATTTTTTCCAAGGGAACGTACTACCGTGATAAAAAGTATATACCCAGGTCATGGTCTATCCGTGTGTCAAATTTCATCCAATTTCGTGAGAGATTAAATTTCGTGTGTATACAATGTGGAGACGACAATAAATGCAAAATTGTCTAACTTTTGCCCGCGGCTTTGCCGGGTGGAGGGCGGAATTTTTTCCAAGGGAACGTACTACCGTGATAAAAAGTATATACCCAGGTCATGATCTATCCGTGTGTCAAATTTCATCCAATTTCGTGAGAGATTCAATTTCGTGTGTATACAATGTGGAGACGACAATAAATGCAAAATTGTCTAACTTTTGCCCGCGGCTTTGCCGGGTGGAGGGCGGAATTTTTTCCAAGGGAACGTACTACCGTGATAAAAAGTATATACCCAGGTCATGATCTATCCGTGTGTCAAATTTCATCCAATTTCGTGAGAGATTCAATTTCGTGTGTATACAATGTGGAGACGACAATAAATGCAAAATTGTCTAACTTTTGCCCGCGGCTTTGCCGGGTGGAGGGCGGAATTTTTTCCAAGGGAACGTACTACCGTGATAAAAAGTATATACCCAGGTCATGATCTATCCGTGTGTCAAATTTCATCCAATTTCGTGAGAGATTCAATTTCGTGTGTATACAATGTGGAGACGACAATAAATGCGAACACTGACAATACTAATGCATAGGAGTATTTTGAAACTGTCAAATAAATCCTAGCATCGTATTTAAAAAAGTTTTTTTTTTTTCAAACAAACTATATAATATATGTAGTAGTGATGGGCCGACCGACTATGGATTTTATCGATCAGCTGACTAGTTATAGACTAAACTATTGAACATTATGTATTTGTTTGAATTTTTTATATGCAGACTTTAATTGACAGAGTTTACTATCGTATTGTCGTTTCCACTTTTTATGTAAGCACTTCATTTCTTCATAATCCTTGGTTACGGTACACTGATGAGAAAACTATAAAACTTATTCATTTTATTCCCTGTCCAAATAAATGACATTAAAATTTATGCTGAAAATGTTACAGCTGCTGAAAAACATTTTATTTGTTGCCTTAACATTGACTTAGGGAAATAGGTTAACACAATGCCAATAACATGTCTGGGACTATAAACTTTTATAAGGAATACATTTTCATTTTTAGAGGATCGTTTTTATATTATTACCCGTTGATCTTGATTTTATTATGTATAGAAATCAAGTATTGTACTAGAAATGCCTTTATATAGGCTTTGGTTATAATCTGTGTTAATTTTAAATATAACATAAGACTACTTTATAATATTCCCACCGGTGGGATACAGGCTTCGTCTCTTCGAGAGGAAGTAACTAACAATCTACCACGCAGGTCCAATGCGGGTTGACAGAATATGTCACGTCTCCGAATTTTTGGTTCAAGGGCATTCCGGTTCCTCACGTTTTCCTTTACCGTTTTGAGAGCAGTGGTGATGATACAATTTACACAAAGTAAAGTGCCTACTTGGGTTTGAACCTACTACCTACAACTAGTAAGTCGCGGCCATTACCACTGCCCCCCCCCCCCCCCACTCCTGCTAGTATCTGTTCTGATTGGCCAACTAAAATTACAAGGAATGTTCACAAGTTAACTAAGATTTTGATCATCTTAAATTGGGATGGGACAAACAGATAGGGTCACACTCGAGCTAGGTGGAGCGACGTCCTTCGTAAGGTTAATGAGGGTAGTCACGGATTCCAGTTAAATGGCGCATGATTGGAGAAGCATATGTCCTGTGGACGTTTAAAGACGTGTGCTGGATGGAATTCCCATCGGCAAAACTGACGAGCTTCCATACCAACTTTAAATAAATCATATTTTTCATCTTCTTCGTCACACCAATCACTGTTTGATAAAAAGTCTTCCCATAGAAACAAGACAAATAAAAATAATAAGGTAAATACCGCGAACACTATCTAACTGCGGTTCACCGTTGATCTTGAAAGTAGGCGTCCATTATAAACGGCCCAAACTTAAGACGCGCTAACTTTAATGAGGTTATTGACCTTTTGACAAGCGAGTTAGTTCCACTTCACACTACACCTGTGGGTATGATATCATCAATGGCATGACCATGTTTGGTATACAAGATGAATTCGAACGCGGAACTTAACATAACTCCTGTAAAGGCTCTTTCAAACAGGCGCGACACGTCACGCGACACAAAGGCACCGCAAGTCGCGCAACGAGCGGTGCCTTTGTGTCGCGCGCGATTATATCGCGTGTCGCGCCTGTTTGTAGGAGCCTTAATCCCCGAAAGGTTAGGCAGAAGTGTTCCTATAGTACAGCCACATTTCACCACTTATGCTTAAGAGGAAATGCGGTCGGAGAGACTTTTGAAAAAGCCTAAGTAAAAAGTCATAATTCGAGGTTTGGCTCTCGCCTATTTCCTCCTCCAATATTAAACCAATTTAAAAGATATTTCATAAACTGACCATGAAGGATATATACTGTGTCCCTATGTTTTTCTTTTTTTATTAATAGTTGTCAAATTTGTACACTAGGCCTCTGTTAACAGCGGTTTAAATAGGCAATTTTGAGCATTTTTTTAAGGGTTCTAGTGCTTATAAAAATAAGTTGTCATCAAAAGGAAAACATAGGGACATACAAGTAGCTAATATTTAGTATTCTGTAAAAAAAAAATCGTTGCTTTATGGTCATTAACCAGAAAGAAAACAGGCGAGAGCGTTTCTATGGAGAAAAGACCACCCGCATTTCCTATGTTCCTTGTAAGGAAGCGCATAGGCAATACCTATTATTATAATTATAGCCTACTGCCGCACCAGGGCACAAATCAAAACTACGGACTGCTGTTGAGAAATTTTTGGTTGAAAAACCTAATAACATTTTGCCCGACCGCGTCCTACCGAAGCCAGGAGTGTCTCGTTGGTCTAGTGGTCGCAAGCGCTACTGCTGACCATGAGGTCCTGCACCCTAATTGCGTACAGTACCCGGCGATAAATATTGCACATCGACCTTTAGAAAGAGAGAATCGGCTAATTTCGGCTTCGTAGAGCGTTATCTCTGTCGCACGAAATACAAACAGTCCGGTATCTATTAGGAGCTGTTAAAACAATTATGATTTACTTCTTTTGATAATTATTTTTATTCTTTGTATAAAATACAAAAAAGGTAAAGGTCGATGTACAATATTTATCGCCGGGTACTGTAACACACTATTATTCTCAATTTGAATCTGCTTCTTAACGTGCCAATAGCAATCTAAATGGACTCGGCTCAGAATTCGGCTACTTGTTTGGCGCCTTCGCCAGCGTCCACCAGTTCCTGTAACGTGCAGCTGACAGGACACGCAGGACACGATATTAAGTGTCCCATCGTTTGTGGAACAGCACCACAATCCACCAAGTCGCTGAAAACCATGGCAGCGCTGGGGCTCTGTCTCGTATAGGGTCTTAGCATTATGCTGAGCGTTGGCCGTTTTGCGTAGATGTGACGCATACTTTCACCCAAATTGTTATTTTTGTTTTTCTGTTGTTTGTGTCTTTTATTTTTATGCGTCATGTTTGCCGTAAATAAACGTATTTTCTTTCTTTCAAGTTCTCAATTTGAATAATTTTGAAGCATATTTCTAATCCATTGCTCCACATGTTCGAAAAATGTGTCTGCTCAGCAACGCAATGAATGTTGTTAAACTGTCAAAATGAAACTCATTGCTACTGACAGTGTGTTACGCAATCACCCTGCTTGGTTCGAATTTGAACACGGAACTCCTTTGTTAGCAAATCATTTTTGTTTCGTATTGCCCGGTTAGTCTTTTGGTAAAGGTCTATAATAAGAAAGGAAGAGTAGAAGAGTTCCGAACTTGCCAGTAGATATAGAAAGAAGGCTTTAGCATCATTTCGTGGTATGCTACCGGTAAAATGGCGAAGAAAAGGCTTCGATGGCGAAGATTTGTCAGTAAGACATAGTTATCCATTTAATTTAACTTAGCCTAAAACCTAGACAAAGGGGTTTGAAGATTTTTATATGGAGCCCATATCTACTTTCGCGCCATGTTCGAAATGGCGGCCACGCATGAGACCTATTTAAATCTATAGCTGACATCAAAGCAGACAGACAACATAATAAGACTTGAACTGAAGTTGATGAGTGAGTCACGTGATCAACTTTGAACGGTAATATCTCGGAAACGTGACACTTTATGGGGTATAGTGTTTTCTGTTTGCATTGATCATCATCATCATCATTTCAGCCGAAAGACGTCCACTGCTGGACATAGGCTTCCCTCAAGCACCTCCACTTCGACCGGTTCTGTGCTTCTCGCATCCAACGGGTTCCTGCGGCCTTCACAAGGTCATCGGACCACCTTGTGGGAGGCCTTCCAACGCTATGTCTTCCGGTACGCGGTCGCCACTTCAGAACCTTTCGGCCCCATCGGTCATCTGTTCTGCGAGCAATATGCCCTGCCCACTGCCACTTAAGTTTGGCAATTCTTCGGGCTATGTCGGTTACCTAGGTTCTCCTGCGATTCTCCTCATTCCTTTTGGCATTGATGTCCGCTATCAATTAATGTTATAGGTCTCATGCGTGGCCGCCATTTTCAAAATGGCGCGACAATAGGTATGCCACGGATCTTCAAAGCCCTTAATCGTAACGTTACCTAAGGTAGCTTGTAAAATACAAAATCTCTTACGTATTTTGCAAAGAGTTTATGAATTTCGCGGGCTATTTATAGAAAACACCCATAGTAGTGCTAAAAAAGAGTTCGACAAGTTTTAAAATTCACATTTTCAATTCAGAAACCGGGTACTTACTTATAAAAATTATTCATTGGTGAAATTACTTTTACAAGACACTTTTATTTTGGATTAGATTTTTTACTGATAAAAAATTTTTCATCGTGAAAAAAGTTTTGTCAGTAAAAAGTTTGCTCAGCTTTAAGTTTGAAACACACAGCAATTGGCGAAGTACGGTTAGCATGAAAATGATTAAACTTGCAGACGCCTACGTATTTATTTAATGAGGCTAACATACAGCAGACACAGCGAAGACAATCTAGTGCAGTTCAAATAAGGTGAACTACTACTGCCATCTATGGACGTTTTGGTAACTAATTATGAAATTACTTTTACGTCTACGATCGATTTTTTGATGATCTACACATACAGCTCGATAGTAAATTGTTTTTTTGATGGCTACGCTCGCGTTGAACAAGATATTTGTACAATATTGCTACAACTAACGCCATCTATCGACCTTGATCCTAACTAAATGATGCTTTATCAACTGCGTGGTTTTGACTTAGCGGTGTGATAGTCTTGTTTTGATGGCATTATCGTCTTTGTTCTGACAGACAGACAGACAGACATCCCTTGAACTAGTGTTGACAATTGGTTTGTGTTTGAGAAATCGACCGTTTGTCTACCTAATAATGCCATCTTTGATAGATCATCAGTTTAGTAAACCACAAATTTGATCAGTACTATACGGTTTTTTTAAGACTAGCTTCTGCCCGCGACTTCTTCCACGTGAAATTTCTTGTACCCCCGACCCACTCCGTCGCATCGCATGCGCTATTACTTCGTTTTTGCTCGGCTCCTAAGAGTCCTAGCGTGATAATAAGCCATAGCCATCTTCAAGAATTGAGCTATCAAATGCAAAAATAAATTTTCAATCCGACCGGTAGTTCCAGAGATTAGCGCGTTCAAACAAATAGAGAAACTCTTCAGCTATATTATTAGTATTGATATTAAGTAGGATTGAAACTTATGTTTCAAATTAATATTATTTCAAGTTAAACAAATATCAACTTTATTTTAATGGTAATTAAGTTGATTTTAGAGTGACTAGGACTATTGAAAAAGTTATAAAAACGTTGAAAGTTGTAGTGTAAACTAAACTTTATTATGTAGGATTAAAAGTTACTTTTCCGCAAACTCATATAATTTGTTTACATTTTTGGCAAATAAATCGCGAATGCAGATTAGATAGATTCCGCTTTGTATAGCGTCGTCTCTGTCACTCGTACCTGTGTGACAATCTCTTTCTAAAGCTCGATGTGTGACGCTCGGTTACTGCAACTAAGCCACGGAACAGATAATTATCTGTTCCGTGAACTAAGCAGTGGTGGCAGTAGAAACAGCCGTTCAAAACTAGTCAGGGACTTTACTTGTGTAACCACTGCTCTTAAAACGGTGAAAGAAAACATAGTGAGGAAACCGGCATGTCCTAGAATTAAAAATTCTCAGACATGTGACATCCACCAACCAGAACTGAGCCCGCGTGGTGGATTACGGCCCATTCCCTCTCACAGAGAGGAGGCCTGTTTCCCAGCACTGGGGCACATTTTTTTTTAATTTGAAATGGGTTTGCTCTTGACTCTAGTCTAGGTCAGAGATGACAGAGACAAAGTCTACGATGGAGTGAGCTCACCCAGAAGAAGCCTGTTCACTCTTACTTTGAAGAGATTCGGGTTGTATGCACTCGGAAACACAAACGCAGGTAGAGAGTTCCACTCTTTTGCTGTGCGCATTATAAAGGACATTTGAAAACGCTTGACTTTTGAGGTTGATTTTGCTGTAATTAAGGTTAACTTACTAGTTGAGCAGTCTCTTCTTCAGCGGCAGCGACGACGACATTCTTCTTCAATTTGATGGCCTCTTGTAAAACTTTCTGTGGGTGGAGGCCTAGGGCCCTTAGTTCGTGTTGACCGAGGTGGACCCCGCTATAGGGCACGTTTATACTGCCATCTATGCAACTTTTCTCGTAACTACAGGGAGAGTAATAAGAATAATAATTTAGTCTAGATGTTTGGACAGTAGTCTAGATGTTTGGTCTCTAATAATCCATCAGTATGTTTGATTATTGAAATGCGTATTAAAAATCCGTAGAATCATACAAACTGGCTGCTTTAAATTAAATCACACTAGGAGAACAAAATATACTCACAGTAAATTGGACCTTATGTCAATAACACAGCATTTATCCTGGCATATCAGCGAGAAGAAATCTGACAAATTAATTCTTGGACTGATTTCAGTGAATAACGTTTCCATTGGTATTTCTACTATATCCTGAAAATGGAACTTATATTAATGAACTTTATACTGAAGGCCACAGCATCTCCAGAAAAACTTCCGATCGTAAAGTATATCGACATAACTGACTTAGGGATTACCAGCCTTCGTGCACTGATCTACTAACTTGCAAAAATTAAAGTATTCATCCGTTCGTAGAAAACTATCAAAAGATAACCTGGACCAATTTCAGGGTTCAATTTAATTATAAAAGAAATTATTTATGGCTTACCATAGGATCCTTTATTTGAACTTCATTAGTAAACCTTCTATAACTAATACTTCTTGGTGAACTGCGGCACATATTGATAGATTCCTGTAGAAATATTGCAGTGTTAATCAAAAGTCAATGAACTTTGCTATGAAATTCTAAGCTTATAATAATGGCTATTGACCTGTCTATTATTGACTTAATAAATGATCACTATTATATGTTTTTGTATTGGTTTGTAGTTGGGTGATAATTAAGACCATTCAAATAATGTATTAGCTTGAATCATGCGAATTTGTTGCAGGAATTTTGTCATACTGAAATTATTATTTAAGCTTAACATCCCACACCAGGGAAAAGGCTTCTCTTTTTGACATGAATACGTCTTTAAAATTGCTTCCTTAGTGGGAGGCAAGTCAAAAACAAAAATGATAATTAAATCGGGGATATAGTTTGGTGTTGCAGCTTCATATCTATCATCTCCATCCTAAATTCAATTACACCATTGCATAGCTAGCAGTTTCAAAAATCTGACGGAATTGTGACGAAATAACGTCGTAAATGGTTTTCATAAACATGCCAAGGTATCAAAAACATCTTTAAAGTTAATAACAGAAATTGCATCGTAGATTAGCTATTGTTAAATGCCCTTGACACACTCTCCAATGTCAATGTCAGACTCGAACAAAACGACATTCATTGAACACAAGCTTTAGTAAAAAAAAAAAATGTGTCTTTTTTTTTTTACACAAATACAGAAATATTTTTTTGTAACTGTTATTTCATTTGTCCTATCATTGATTCGATGTTGTTTATTTAGTTAACCAATAACATTGTGACATTTGACAGCTGATTCTTATTTATTATCTACCTACATACCTAACTTGATATTTTCAACAAGTATAATCGATTTTTAGAATGATGAAAATAGTGATGAGCCTTATTCAATACTGTACTAATATAGGTAGGTAAGTAGAGGTAAAATTTGTGTGTTTGTATGTAAGGGGTAATCATCGGAACGACTGTTCCGATTCCGAAAATTCTTTCACTAATGGGAAGCTTTGTTTTGTTTTTTTTGTTTAGCCTATACCGTCCCAGTGCTAGACAGAGGCCTCCCCCAAGTCCTTCCAGGAACTCTTTTCCCGCGCCACCTCAAACCAGCCCCCGCGGTACGCGTCCAGGTAATATCGCCACCGCTTTCTGGGTCGACCTCGGCGGCGCCGTCCATTTTCAGGCATCCATTGTGTGGAAACTTTTGCCCAGCGGTCATCCTGCATGCGGCTGATGTGACCCGCCCGATCCCACTTGAGCCAGGCAGCCTTCTTGCCTACGTCTATTATACCCGTTTTGGAACGCAGCATGGTGTTCCGAATTTTGTCCTGTCTTTTTACACACAGGATGCCGCGCTCCATCACTCAACAACATTTTACGTTAAAACAATAAATTTCACGCGGAAAAAGTCGCAGGCAGAATCTAGTTTTTACTAAACAGAAAGGAATTATCCTAGCCAGACCAAGTTGATCTTGGCGTTTCTAAATACTTATTATTTTTTTTATAACTGCTACTGTTAATCTTTATAACAATATGAAAATAAATAAGAGATATAATAAACCTGACTTACCTTGACACACTCTCCAATGTCAATCTCAGGCAGATCAGAGAACAGTAGGATGCACTCGTTGAAGCCAGACGCCAGTAATGTATCGCGCAGTTGTCTTAGTATGCCGACTCCCATGAAGAGGGGTAACGCCGGCCCTTCCACTAACAGGGCGTCCCATAGATGGACTATCTTGTGGAGAGGGAAGACGTCTGGAAAACATTGGTGTAGATAGAAAATGTGTCTGATTTTATCAGTATCAATTTTAGCTTTTGAGGTTTTGTACTCTAAATAATAATCGATATAGGCAGCACGTAAATATTGAAGGTGTTAACCACCATCATCGGCATGCCAAGCCGCTGCATTTATTGCAAGTGTCATTACTAGTGAGACCATGGCACTGCTTTGATGTGATTTCCTGAAATATATCGTATCGCTTCTTTTATAAAAAACTAATATTCTCGCCGCGTTTATGAGTTGAAGTTTTAACATATTGTTTTTTTAACGCGTGAAAAAAGTCAGTGTTTTCTTAATTTTATAAGTATTTATTTGCTTACATGATCAACCTTTAATGTTCCCACTGCTGGGAAACAGGCCTCCTCTCTGCGAGAGGGACTGGGCTGTTTTCCACCACGCGGGCCCAGTGCGGGTTTGGGAGATATCACATGTATTCAAATTTTTGGTCCTAGGAGATGCCGGTTTCTTAACGTTATTTTTTTGCTTTACTGTTTTGAGAGCAGTGGTGATGAAATAATGTACACTAAGTAAAGCGCCTACAGTAACCGGCGATAAATATTGCACATCGACCTTTGGAAAGAGACAATCGGCTAATTTCGGCTTCGTAGAGAGTTATCTTTGTCGCACGAAATACAAACAGTCCGGTATCTATTAGGAGCTGTTAAAACAATTATGATTTGCTTCTTTTGATAATTATTTTTATTCTTTGTATAAAATACAAAAAAAGGTAAAGGTCGATTTGCAATATTTATCGCCGGGTACTGTACCTGGGTACGAACCCACGACCTACAACTCATAAGTCGGGGCCGTTACCACTGGGCCACCACCGCACCATTGTTCTATTTATTTGCTTAGAATGTTGTAAATTTAAAGAATAAAAATAATAATAAATATTTAGTGCAGAACCCATTATTCTTATATCGTGTCCCAGGTTTTTTCAGCATCAGTAGAGATAACCTTGAGTTACTCATAGCGAAGTATATCTTAACGAAAAACAACAAAAACTGAAATATTATATATAAACTTACGTGAAAACATAGTAAGGAACCACGGTATTGCGAACAGTTCAGGCACAAAGTTGATCTCATGTAGATGCGTCGCTAGTTCCGGCTCATGGAAAGCCGTCATTTGCCAGAACTTGGCTAAATACTCCTTGATGACCGCGCTATTGTCCTTCAGGAAGAACTTGTGTAGGAACTTCGGTACGAAGGCTGAGAGGCAGGCGAAGGCGCGGGCTGGTGGTGGAAAAGTAAATCTATGAATAGTATAAAACAAAGTCGCTTTTCGTGTGCAGGCGCACAGCTCTTGTAAAATACATAACAGGTTTTGATTATTGTATTATTGTTGTGTATGTTGTAGATATAATTTTTAAAAAGGTTGAATTTAACTTATAGAGGTATGAGGAATAAAGGGTGTAAAGTTCACTCATACTCTATAGAAATGGGAGGATCCTCCGACCAGACGGGTGTTGTCTGGCGAGAAACTGCCCGATGATTCAGTTTGGGCCGTTGTATATATGCTAGTTGCGCGGTAAACTCTGCTTGCGAGATGCAGGATTTTGCGTGACGTCAGTATGACGCGTTGTTCGCATGTGGGGATGTAGAAACCGCTACGAAATTTATTTGTTACCCACCTACAACAACAATTAACAATATTCTATTCCTTTGATGTGGTTGTTTGTCTGGGTGCAATCTACTCATGTGCAGGTCCATGTTGCTAGTTTAAACACTGGTAAACTGCGTTCATAATTTGTAATTCGATTTTATTTAAATGATTTTGCAAACAACAGTTTAATACACTTGACTTGCCTACATTTAAAGTTTAGTTTCCACTACAATACCAAAAGTTTGATATCAGAATGACTAGTACTATTGAAAAGCTTTTTCAATAGTACTAGTATTATCTTTCAATAGTATTAGTAGTAGTACTAGTAGTATTCTAAAATAAACTCTATTAATACCCAATCAGAATCGCTGATTGTATGATGTAGTAAAATGCCAACATGATTCCGTTACGAATACCCAGAGGGAAGTTATTCTGCAAGAGTGGTGAAGTGTGGATATTTGCTTCTTTACATACCTTCATTGCAGAAGTTCAAATATAAGAATGGTGCAGTCAACGAGTCCAATCCTTGCCAGTACACATACTGTGGGTTTGTCAATAGCCAGGCTTTTAGTAGCCTTTTTAATGTCCGATGGCCCGCCGAGCCGCAGAGAAGCCAGCAGTATTGATGACAACGTGGTATGTCCACGTCTATCTGTTAGGGGAAAACGGTCTTTATTCCTTTGTGTTACGGTTGACTATCAATTTGCAATTCAAAACATAAAACATTCTGGACATCGCTTCATGTAAGCTATATTCTAGATATTGTAAACTATGATAAACTCATATACTGAGATTAAGAATGAATCTACTAGACAAGCAATTTTCCGGCTACAAAATCAAAAACACTTGTAATTATCAAGTTTTGAAACAACAGACTCAATGTCATACAATAACAAAGTTCAAATTCCATGGCAACGAATTGTTTTAGGATATTTTCCTAGTTGAAAAAGTGGCGATGAAATGTACAGGCTGGCAGGGACATCAACTCGCAAACTGTAACTAAGAATTCAGCACCCTTAGCCCCCTAGCGTAGAAATTTATTTATTTAATACTTCAAGCACATAAATGTACAGAGGCGGACTTAATTAATGCCATAGGCATTTTCTACCAGTCAACCTTTGGGTGATGCAGAGACAAACAGTGGTAGGTGCAATCATGAAAATTGAGGAATAAATATTTTTAATATAAAGATACACATAAACCTATTAAAACTATGAATATAATATATACTTAATTACATATAAATATAAGCACAAATAAATATACATAAATACATGAATATACTTACTAAAAAGAAATAAGACAAACAATGAGAAAATATTACCGTAGTGATGATACTGCCAGCTTCTTGCGAATGTGCTCGCGAACCTTGGGGTCTACTCCGAAGTGGTAAATTTATCGTATCGGCCGAATGTTCGGTCGTTTCCTACTACGAGTTCATTTTATTTGGTTCGGTCGGTTCCGATCCGACTGAATTTCATTCTGACACTTGTTGTATCGTAAACCCTACTCTGAACGAGAAAAGACAGACCGATAATTTGAGTTTGACAAGAGTTACATCGTGAAATTAATGTCAAAATACACGACAGCAAAATAGCTACCTTTTGAGTATCGTAAACTTATCGAATTTAATGAATTATTACAATTTATTGAGTTATGTATTTGTTTAAAGTGTTAAAGTGAATGTGCTATACTTAAAATGGTAGCAAAATGGCAGTACGTATGCTTTTGGTGGAAGAGGCTCTCAGAGAAGAGCGTTTGGAGCGTAGAAGGAATTGCAGATGACTTCATGACTCCTTCAATACCAATTTAGTACCCGACCTTGAGTTTATAGCTAATTACAAACTCAGTCGATCACTTTGCCAGCACATAGTGCCCCTGTTACCCCGAAAGCCTAATAGCCATGCAATTGAGCCTGCTACAAAGTTACAAACGTAGATGTAAGATCTAAGTTTTCCACAGCAGTCCTCTCACTATATAAAAATATTTTGTTTAATTTGATGACGTCTATCTGTTTGTAATTATGTAGTTTATCTAGCTTAGTTAGTAAGTTATTAGTTTTCATATTCTAATCCAATATCACTGCAAGTTTGTAAAGATTTTTTTGGAATATGTACTTACCTAAGGATTGTTATAATTACGTAACTTGAAATTGTGATTTTTTGTTTATGTAAATATTGAAATAAATTTGGTCTCAAATGATAGAGTTATGTATAAAACTAATATTCCAATTGGATTTATGTAAATCGGACTACGCATTCGGAAGATATTAAAAGATTTGTATATGGAAAACGAATATTTCTCTTGTAAATAGCGTGCGCGCTCCTCCATTGAACGCACATTTGGGATAGTCAAGAGTTGATGGAAGTGTCTCTTGGGAGCGAGGCAGGTGCACTAGGATGCAGATAGAGCAGGCAGAATCATCTTACCCTGCTGTGTTGTGCATAATAACGTACATTGTGTATAAGGGCCGGAGTGAGTGCTCCGGTGTTAACCCAAGATGATTTAGAATCGGAGAACTCCTGGAAGGTGCCATATCAGCCTGCTACATTTGCCACAGATGCTTTGAGGAGGGTACAATGAGAGAGGGAAATACTGATACAATCATTAGAAAATAATGAATAAAATATATTTTTTACAATACTAAACTAGAACTAATCTTCAATTTGTTACAAGTACAACTAAAAATATTAAAATAATATAGCATTCAGCGTGGTGCAAATTTCTTCCCACAGTCAGTCGATGATTCAGCGTACGACTGTCGATGCTCCTCAAGTTGCCTTGGGCCAAATCTCGATGAGGAGAGCATCAATTTGTGCTGCTGTCGGTCTGGACATGGTGACTTGTTCTTGCAGAATGTTTATTCATAACTTTCATTTCCAAACTTCCGAAACACGAACATGAGAAAACGATAAACCCAAGGGGCTCTTTATCACGTATAAAGTGAATAATTTATGTAGTTTATAGTATATTTAGCTTGTTTTTTGTATACATCTCATAACTTGACTTTAACACTACACTTCAGTCAGCACTTGATGTTAAACGACCGAAATACGGTTATCGCTATAGCGATAGCGACAGATGAGATTTATAATAATAATAATAATAATAATAATATATTTCATAAAAAAAAGGAGATTGTAGTACATGAGGCATACATAAGGTCATACATAGATTTGGTTTGAGTTTAAAAGTACTTTTTCTCAATTTTGCAATAATAAAATCACAATCTCTTCTTCTCTTCGTTTAATGGCTTTCCCAGGGGGTGTCAACTCTATACGTCGAAAGAACGACATACCTTCAAGGGCTATTTCAAGTGTGGCAAGAGTTAAAAAAAAAATTGGGACCTAATACGCGCGACTAAAAAATTACGTTTTATGAGCTTTTAGGTCGTAATCATACCACTAATATCACTACTGACATCGATGAAGTTGACGTGCCGATATGAAGACCAAACAAGATGCTTGCTTTTCCAAATTACTTTTGACATTGGCAGAATAGTCGACATCGGCTTTACTTGCCATAATTAAAAATAGAATAGAAGATGGCGGAGTTGTTTGTGTATGTTGTGTTAAAAGTTTTTTCTTTTTGTTTGTTTACTTTGTTTCGACTCAGTGCCATCCAATTAATATTTTGAGATAGTGACTCTGAATGTGTGTTTCGACATATTGACTCTGGTAATGCGTTTTGAGATAGTGACTCTGTATGTGTTTGTTGAGAAAGTGACTCTGTTTCTGTTTTTTGAGAAAGTGACTGTTTCTGTACCTATTTCGAGAAAATGACTCTTAAAACGTGACTATGTCGTCTTACAAATAAAGAAAATTATTATAATTCCTGAGTTTTTTTTGTTAATGTTTATAGTAAAGCAAAGTAGGAAATGAACGAAGTTACATTTTTCTTTCTGGTTGTGCAATAGAAATGAAAAGTTATGTCAAATTAGCATAAGCATAAATTACATAGGTCGTTAATGCTAATTTGAGATAATTATGCATTCCTATTGCACAACTAGAAAGAAAAAATCAGTTTTGATTAAGCTGTAATTTTCCCGCCCTGTTCGCGCCCATTCGTTGTTCTGGGGTGCCACTAGATGGCGCGCAGCAAAACTGTCTACACTTTTTTTGTACGAAGTCGTCATTCTTCTCCTTAGAGTATATAGTGTTCTGTGGGCTTTCCCCTTGTTTGTTTACTTGTCATCCTTTGACGTTTATCCTTTTTTTTTTTTTAAAGGCTAAGGTCTGAGACCATGCCGCCTAGTCATCAGTTAGTATTTTTCTTGAGTCTAACAAGACATTAGAATATGGGTGTACACATTCTAATGTATTAGGAGTATTTGGCAGCAAATGTATCGAATCAAGTTTCCCGGTAAACTTCGCTGAGGTAGCCAAAACTACAATAAAATTTTCAGCTCCATTTTACCGGGATCGCGTCTGTTTCAATGATTACACATATTGTCCAGTTAATTAAAACAGCCAAATAGACTTCACTCGAAGAAATCCCGCCAAAAACTCCTGACGTTTATCCTTTTTCTTTTTATTTTGACAATCGTCAAAGCAATATGGTTGCCAGCAACAAATATATTATTTTATCGAGAAATATTACAATGTTCTTAGGTATAAATATTGAATTAAAAGAAAAGTTATATTTTATTACTATAAAAATAATTTTACTCTGTAATTCAACAGTTTAATTATATCGAAATGAGTATTAATGACTAATAAAAACATATCGATAAAACGTTCACCTCTGGCACTACATTTCGTTCGGTCCGACACTCTTTTCGAACATTGACTATGGTCCCGACCAAACTCAGCCAATCCGAACATTTTTCGTAGTAGGACAACAATATTCGGTTCGGTGGTGTGTCGGATCGTTCCGATCATTCGAATGTGTCGCTTCGGAGTAGACCCCCTTAACTTTAAAGGATAATCGGTTGGTTGCCATCCTAATTTACTGGGGGAGCGCATTCCACAGAGAGATAGACTGAACGAAGAAGGAAGAGTGAATGAAGTCTGTGCGGTGAGTATGACACTGGAGAAGACGATTGTGTGATGAACGCAGATTTCTATTGTGGTTGAAATTTTACGTCGGTTATAAACAAAAAAAAATCTGCTGTCTCATAGAAAAGTGCTATACCCACGCGGTCAAAATACAGTATGTTAACTAACAGAGGGCGGTCCCGTTAACCCGCAATAGTATAGCATCCATACATGCTAAAAAAAATATTACCATTCGAAAATAAAATGTTTTTATATTAAAATATTCACTAAAAATCGTAAATTGATACTCTATTTATTTAATTAATTCTAATTTATTTAATTAAATAAATTCCGACATTGCTGTCCTTCAAGTACGCGTGTACAGAGTGTTTCTTTAACGTATCAATTTACGATTTTTAGTGAATATTTTAATATAAAAAAAAAAACATTTTATTTTCGAATGGTAATATTTTTTTTAGCATGTATGGATGCTATACTATTGCGGGTTAACGGGAACGCCCTCTGTTAGTTAACATACTGTATACGGACACAAATTCTTTTTTAATAACCGACGAAACATTTCAAGGCAGTGGGGGTTTCAGAATCATGTACCTAATGAATCCGTAGTAACAGTTTGCGCATGGAACTCCCTGCCAACCTGTATATTATCTAAGATTATGCTTTTAGGCATTGCTTTAATTTTCCTGAAAGTACTACAAAAAATACTTTTGATAAAGAAGATTTACCTGTCTATCAGTAGGCGTAGGCGTCTCCTTATCAATCCTTTCATACTGGTCTTCTATATCCCCCACAACTCCGAGTAAGGCTGCCCACACGTCACCTCGAACTAGGGGAGGTATATCTACCTCCGCTTCCGCCCTAATGTATGGAGCTGTGTAGGGGTAACCCTGGGAACAACGGCAATAAAGAATCGTTAACCCTATTGCTGCGCGCCACAATAGGGTATTTGACAAGGTTTTGCAATCCATCTCAGATTATTTAGTAGTGTATAAGGAACCCACAAAAAGTAGTTATTTTTAATTCTGTGATGTTTTTCGTTAGAAAATCAAACTTAAAAATGAATGGTTTAATTATCCCGCCAAAACGTTAGTTTGAGCAATATGGCGGCATTAGCTCCATGTGACGTCACAACACAGTAAACAAAACACACTTCAATAAGTCAAATCTTTCCCAAGTGCTTTGGTACTGCTTTTTTTCTACTGTTTAATAAGAAAATGAATTATAAATGGTGTGCAATGCCAAACTGCACCAATACGTCAAAAAAAACTCCGGAAAAATTGTTTATTCATGTGCCGAAGAATGCCAAAATGCGTAGAAAGTGGTTACAACTTGCTCGCAGGAACAAAGTCCTGATCCACGACGTAGTTGTACGTACCCAATAGCATCGTTACCATAAGATTCTTGTGCAGCCCTGAGAATGGAAACTAATTCCTTACTGTAAACAAAATTTATTCTTCATAACCTAAAAAACTATTACTTACTGAAAGAAAGACTATTATTTCACCTTCGCAGGATTAAGGTTACTTACGTAGTGTTATATTTATGGTACAATACATTGCTGTTTTTACATTTCTCAGCTCTGCAGAATAAAAATCGGAGTTATTTTTGAAGAACATTCCAACCATGATTGCGTCCACTTTGGGCAAGTTTCTGCTGTCTGCTTTCACAAAATTGACATCCATGATGGAGTGGAATACCAAAATATACGATGGAGATTGTAAAACACCACAAATTTTCACGATAATATTTTATAATCTTATATAAACAGATCAAAAATCGTAAGACTGCAACAATGACAGATCTGACTACTGTTTTGTGACGTCATCTTAGATTCAGCCAATCCTGACCGTTTTGTATCACGTGACATTATTTGGAAATTAATAACTTTTTAACAGGGATTTTGAAATAAAATAGCCATTATATTTAAGTAGGATGATTGCAAATCCCTTTATAAATTTATAATAAATGTGGATAACAGCATTTAACACTTTATTATTCATACTGTCAAATAGCCTATTGATGCTTGGTACATAGTGACATTAGTTACCACTAGCGCCATCTAGTATCGGGTAGCAGAAGTAGTAGGGTCAAGGTCCTTGAAATTCCGAGAACTATCGACATCGGGTCAGTCGGGACCAGTATGTACTCGAACGTTCTAGATGTTTATATAGTAGCTCTGTAGCACTATATATACCCTTTCCGTTACACATTGCATAAGGCCGGTGTGAGCCGCGAGACTTCAAAAAAGGAGGAGGTTCTCAATTCGACAGAATGTTTTTTTTTTTGTATGTTTGTTACGCAATATCTATGGCAATTGTGAATCGATTTCACAAACTAATCAGAGTTGGCCGAAACAATTGTTTGACACAAGCCGATTTTCTTGTATTTTTGGCACTTTTGTAAACGCCCTAGGTATTCCGTTAATTATCAACCGTACAACAAGAGACTGATTGACTGCATTTTATCTAATACAGGTGTTTCGAACTTCAAGCCCGAAAATCGAACAATTGATGTCAATTGTTAAACAACAGACGATAATAACCAACAGACGATAATAAACAACAGAAGATAATAAACAACAGACGGTAATAAACAACAGACGATAATAAACAACAGACGATAATAAACAACAGACGATAATAAACAACAGGTTTGATAATAAAACAATCGTGGTAGGCTTAAGATTTTTTATTTTATTTTATCATTAAGGATAACGAGCCAGACATGCAATGACTTTGATCAAGGTGACACATTAATAAATATTCTAATGCTGGATTCAGGCCTAAGCTTTGCATTTTCAGATAAAGCGTTTTACGGCCCCAGGGTACGGAATCGCCGGTGCCGGTAGCGTCTAGATACGGCAGTACTAATAAATTCGTAGCGTTGAAAGTACGTTGAGCATAAGCCTCCTCTAGCTGCGGACGCTGGCGTCTCCTTGCTCCGTGTTTTACGCGCGTAGCCGCGATATTAGGAGTTATGTATATGGATACTAGGATACATTCCGTCTACATTCACGTGTTTTACACACGAATCTAGATAGTCCGAGAGCCTTATTGTGTCCAGTAGTAGGCGCTTAAAACGCCGTATCTGGATATGCACGTACATGAGAAAACGAATTCATTTCTTCAATTTATATTATCTACTTCACTACTGCATTATACTTTTTTATGGTACAGACGCCCAGCATATCAAGCTACCTACAATCTGTCAAATTTCTTTAATAGATTTTCAGCTTTATCGCTAAAGCATAAGGTTCAATGTTGACTGGGAGAATTTAACAGTTTCGGTTGGCTTTATGTGCTGGCGTATACTATAGGTCCACTCCTGTCTACGCCCTCGGGGCAAACAGGCATGATGTTATATGTATATTAACTACTTTATTGTTATGTAATTTAGATAATCTTATCTCTAACTGCTATTTTATGATTGGGAATCCCATTAAAAAACAATTAAGTAATAAATTAGATAATGAAGTACGCGCATCGACGACGTCGGGACGGGCGCGTAAGAATAATGCCGTGTGCATAGGTCCTAAGGCAAGTTTACAACGTAGCCGAAGCGGGTTAGGCCATAGCTTAGAAATGGGTCAGCTCAAATTAAAAAAAAGTTAAATAAACGCCCATAATTTCGGCCAAAACTACGGACTTCGTGCTTAGGGACCCCCAGACCCCTCAGATTTGATGTTACCAACTGCAAAATTGATCTTCTTTTGAACGGTCGTGTTTTGTTTGTTTTTTAAACTTTTAGTGTGTTAGGTATATTTTTGGAATTGTTTCCTCCTCAATTTTCAATTCCCTTTATTTTGATAAATCTAAAATCCGCCTAAAATCTAGCCTATACCCTGTCTTTACTGCAGTTTAAAAAGCATCAGAAGCAGCTGCAGGTTAAAAAGTATACTCACATGCAAAAGTCTCTGGAACCAGAGCAGCCTATAGAACTGGTACTCCGTATCCCTTTCCCTGATAATCTTAGGCAATGCCACAGCATCATACTCTTTTCTTCGTTCATGCATCAGAGGGTAGTAGTCGTGTGGTGGTACATGACTTAGACGGGACTTTAGTAAGTCTAGACTGTATTTAGCAAGTCGACGGTCGAATAAGGCACCAGATTTACCGCCGATTGTGCAGCCATCTAGGAGTATTGCTCTGAAATAAATGGTGTAATTGCCATGTTAGTTATGTTTTTTTCCACAACCTATGAAACCACAAGATAGTTAGAACATGAAATTGCCTTCAAAAATTGTGTTATCTCATCAAACTGAATTACAATGTGTTTTGATGCGGTAGTAATAATATAATTTATGTTAGTTATCCGATGGTCAGTACCAATTCCTTTTCTACTAAATGGATGTTGTCTACGTCATTGCTACAGATTATATATTAGAAAAAAGACTTTCACACATTTACCATAGTCAGCCATAATACAAGTAAACTAGAAAGATATGCGCTTTAGTAATCTTCGCGTTTTAAATTAACACATACTACCACAGAGGCATAGCTTCTAAGTTTTGTACTGTCGCAGTTTGTAGTATGTAGTTTAGCTATCATTGCATGTTTGTATGAAATTTTCTCTCCATTGGGTTACCTACTCCAATCGCAGATTGTCCTCGGACACTCAAAAGTTTTTTTTGACAATTAAAAAAAAACTTTTCAAAACAACTCTTTTCAATTTTGTTTTCATGCTCATACAAAGGCAAGTACTTCCGTAGTTGTAACAGCTCTATATTAGATCTCATCATCATGCGTTCGTATTTCCGAAGATATATAACAATGGTTCCCTAAGCGCATACTTCTCTTTAGATATCTGTAACTAGATTACGGAAATACTGGTATTCAGCTACACCAGGTTAGACTGATTCCCGACCTCAACACAGTTGAGAAAAGGCTAGGCAGATGATGAACTGTTCTAGATTGTTCAGAGGTAGGTACATCTTTTGGCTCGCCAAAACACTGTTATATGAAGCCAGCTATATTTACCCAAAGGCTAAAAGAGTCACATAGTGAGTAACTTCATACTTACATAGGCATAGACAAAATAGGCGGACTATTTTTCACGAGGCAATTTTTCTTCAATTCTGCTTGGATATCTCCGCCAGCCAGTTGCCACCAGTGATAAAGGTATTGTAGCTTACAGCCCATCAAACCACGAGGTGTTTTTACTTCAACCAACTGTTTTGAGTCCATCTGTGACAGATCTTCAACTAACTCTGTGAATGTTGCTCTCTCACTAGGATAGATTTTGAGACATTTTTCTATTATGGATTTCAAGTTTTCTGGAACTTGCTGAAAACAACAGATTGATTTTATTTTTATTGATTTTTATTAAAAATAATTGGCAGCGTTACCTGGGTCGACCAATAATTTAAAATAATGATGTCTTGGGTTGTTAATAACAGCTAAGACAAAAAAGATAACAGACAGAAAAATGGAAAAGTCAATGTGGGAATCCCTGGCCTAATAGTGGGACAGTATAGGATGAAAAAAAAAGTATGATTTGCCTTTAGATTTGATCATTAAAATAGCAAAACAGCAAGCAATACATAATTATTATCTTTGTAATTTACAAAGTACATTAAACAAAGGTCACTGCCACTTAACAGTATAGTATCAATACCTTTCAGTTGATCTACTTGCTGATTTAATATTTGAACAACTATGATAAGTATTCAGGTAAATAATGAGCACTTTTTCCTCCTTTCTACATTTAATTAGTGTGTATTTGTAAGACTTGTTCCTTACTATCATTTTATCAGTACAAAGTTTTATTTATGGCTGTAGGTTAAAGCCGAATGTTTAATAGCCTCTTAATAACAGCTGTAACGAAATTATAAAATTAAATAATGCAGCAACATCCATCACTCTCCATCAGATGTGATTGAGGTCAAGAGCGGGTCCATTCAGCATTTTTTGAATGGAGGTCAAAAACGTGGCCACATGTAAGGTCACCATTTCCAAAATTAAAAAGTCTGACATGAAGCCGGATATTTGCAAAAAGTCCGCCCCCTTTTTTTTTTCAGTAGTTAAAAAAGTCCAGATAAATGACAAGGGCAGACATGTCTCAACACATCCAGATGGATGGTAACCCTAGCCAATCCAGAAAAAAATTATGAGCATAATAAAATCTAAATTAGTACCTACTTTATACTGTTCAAAGCAGTCATGTTCCCTGGCTATCCTCTCTGCAGGGTTGTTGGCATGCACAAGAGTGAGTATTCTCCTCAAAATAGGTCCTGGCTTCAAGTTGTTCCACAATTTACCAATGCACAGCTCTAGGAGTATGATGCCAAAGCTCCAGACATCTGCTGCTGGGCCTCCACCATTTAGGATTGTTTCTGGACTTAGGTATCTGGGTAGTCTGGAAGGTAAGTGATGAAAATACATAATGGTTGTTATTTGTGTTTAAACTGTTCTCATAACTGTAATTATCGACTTTATTTATTTGCGTTACATAAATATTTAGTATCTATGTATCTATTATTTAGGGTATGTATACATATATCTGTGTATCTATTCCAGTGTAATATTATAAACTAATTATTGCACCAATAACAACTCCATTATGTCCAGGCAAATCACTGACCATTCGAAGGTTGCCTGAGAGATAGCAGAAAGCGATAAAGCTGCCCATTGTATATTTTTAGTACTAGATCATTTTATTTGGTATGTATTTTTGTGGTGTACAATAAAGTAAGTAGGTATATATAAATAAATAAAGGTTATTTTTTTTTTAAAAGACCTAAGCCTGCTGCTGGCCAATTATTAGTAAAATGAATGTCTAGTAGCTTTAAAATGAATGAATGAATGTCTAGTAGATATACAATATGCCTATTTTCCTTACAAAATAGACTAGGGATGGCGATTCTTTTCGAAAAAGATCGATTTTTAAATCGATTCGAATCGTGACCTAATGAATCGATTCACAAAAAAATCGAGGTCTATAAGATCGATTTCCGATAAATCGATCTTTTTTTCAAGTTTTCGTTTATAATGTAATATTTTATTAAAAATCAAGGTACATTTATTATAATTTAACGGTCTCTTATTAGGGTTGGCGATTCGAGATCGATTAATCGAAGAATCGATTTTTCAGGCCTAAAACATCGATTTTTTAAATCGATATGTAATACTGAATCGATTCAGTGAAGCGAACCCTTGAAAATCGCCATTCGATTTTTTTTATGAAGTATGATCCTATACTGTACTGGCAATGGCAAGAACAAAAAAGTGAGCCGTCACGGGACGCCTGGCAGATGTGAAACATCGACATTATTTTGTAAAAGTAATATGATTGAAAAGAACAGATTGCGATATAAACTAAATATGGCATAATGATAAAATAAAATATTACGATCGATTGCGCATGGTGACGCGTCGCCACACAGTACACAAACAGTGACTGTATATATACACCATCATATAGCGTGGCGACGCGTCGCCATGCGTCGCCACGCCAGAAATTTGTTTTACGTGCGGCTATAGATGTTTCACATCAAAAAACTATTTATCAAGACCTTCACTCAATAGCCATGATGTATATGAGTATCGTGGGATCATCTGTTCCTTGATGTGATGAGCTGAACCGCTTAGATCCGAGTAGACTTGAAAGACTATTGTTTTTAAAAAGTTTAGATATGAAGCATTGGGAGCTTTAACTTTTTCATGTAATAAATACATTTTGAAAATAAATGTCTTCTTTCATACCTGATTTGACTTTGATATGATAATAAAAATGATTGTTATTATCGAATTCCCTGAACTAAAAAAACTGATTTTACTGATAAGAGATCATTTATTATTTTATCTTCCTTGTTTCTCATAAAATGGATTTATATTTACAGTATAAATGCACATTTGAAAAAAAAATCGATTTTTAGAAATCGATCTTTTAGACCTCGATTTTTTTGTGAATCGATACAGCTTTCGATTTGGATCGATATAAAAATCGATCTTTTTCAAAAAGATTCGCCATCCCTTACAAACAAAAACAAAAAGTCAAAGACTACAAACGTAACTTTTTTTATTCAAGAGATGCGAAGAAATCTAAACATACAGCCATCTCTTATAATACGGATACATTCAATTAATTGTAAATAGTTTTATGGTTTATACCAAAAAAAATCGAATGTCGATTTTCAAGGGTGAAATATCGATTCACCGAATCGATTCAGTACTACATATCGATTTAAAAAATCGATCTTTTGGACCTGAAAAATCGATTCTTCGATTAATCGATCTCAGATCGCCATCCCTAAAATAGACACAAGAATTTTTTTTAATGAAAGTCACAGATATATTTTTTTTAATTATTCAGGGGTAAAGAACTCCTGTTTCTGAAGTTATAATTTATGTATATTAAAATTATTTTATAGATATTTTTATATTTTTGGTGAATGTTTATTTGTTAACAAGATATTTAATTAGTTTATTTGTTCAAATTCAAATTTATTTACTTATTTATTAGCTTATTTTGTTTGTTTAATTTGAAGATAATTATTTCGCTCTAAAATAGACATTAAATACTTACCCCAATGGGAAAGAGACTTCTCTGCCTTTATCAGTCATAAAATACAATCCATAGTTAAACAGTTTGACTCTGCCATCGTTATCAATCAGTATGTTATCATCAGACAAAGTTCTGTGTATGATGTCCTGATCATGCAAGAACTTCAAGCTGACTGCTAGTTGCTTGGCAATATGGGCAGTTTCTTCATGGGTGAACTTTGATTTGCAGTCTTTTAGAGATTTGCCTATAACTTCAGCTACTACAATTATTCTTTCTGTTGATTATAAAACTACGTATTAGAAGTTGGGTCGACATAGAGGCTGGCTTGACACAAGGATACCAGCAGCGGTTTGTCCACAGGAACAGCAATTCCATATGACGGTTTACCGATTGTGAGTTTGTGAGATGAAGCTGAAACTAGCAGCTACCAGCTAGCAGCCGACAGAGACGAAACATAACAGATAGGGGCCCGGGTCCCTAAATATTTTTGAAAAATTAGGATCCTTCATTGCAAAATTACAAATAATATTAAAAACTAACATGACATCTGCTTATTAACAATAATTGTTGAATTGTAAAAAAATATTTTGTCTTAGTAGGATGATTTTTGTTTATTTACTTAAAAAGCTATATCTTTTCTTCTACACATACGAACCTGCTGAAATTTGCCCTAGAACTTCTTTTTAGTGTGAAAAAGTAGTGAGTGTAATACCAGCCAAGATACTCTAATAGTTTAATTGTAAAAAACTATTTTGTCTCAGTAGAATGATTTTTGTTTATTTAAAAAGCTATATCTTTTCTTCTACACATACGAACTTGCTAAAATTTGCCCTAGAACTTCTTTTTAGTGTGAAAAAGTAGTGAGAGTAATACCAGCCAAGATACTCTAATAGTTTAATTGTAAAAAAATATTTTGTCTCAGTAGAATGATTTTTGTTTATTTAAAAAGCTATATCTTTTCTTCTACACATACGAACCTGCTGAAATTTGCCCTAGAACTTCTTTTTAGTGTGAAAAAGTAGTGGATGTAATACCAGCCAAGATACTCTAATAGTTTAATTGTAAAAAAATATTTTGTCTCAGTAGAATGATTTTTGTTTATTTAAAAAGCTATATCTTTTCTTCTACACATACGAACCTGCTGAAATTTGCCCTAGGACTTCTTTTTAGTGTGAAAAAGTAGTGGGTGTAATACCAGCCAAGATACTCAAATAGTTAAATTGTAAAAAAATATTTTGTCTCAGTAGAATGATTTTTAATTGTTTAAGAAGCTATATCTTTTCTTCTACACATACGAACTTGCTAAAATTTGCCCTAGAACTTCTTTTTAGTATGAAAAAGTAGTGAGTGTAATACCAGCCTAGATACTCTAATAGTTTAATTGTAAAAAACTATTTTGTCTCAGTAGAATGATTTTTGTTTATTTAAAAAGCTATATCTTTTCTTCTACACATACGAACCTGCTGAAATTTGCCATAGAACTTCTTTTTAGTGTGAAAAAGTAGTGGGTGTAATACCAGCCAAGATACTCTAATAGTTTAATTGTAAAAAAATATTTTGTCTCAGTAGAATGATTTTTGTTTATTTAAAAAGCTATATCTTTTCTTCTACACATACGAACCTGCTGAAATTTGTCCTAGAACTTCTTTTTAGTGTGAAAAAGTAGTGGGTGTAATACCAGCCAAGATACTCTAATAGTTTAATTGTAAAAAAATATTTTGTCTCAGTAGAATGATTTTTAATTGTTTAAGAAGCTATATCTTTTCTTCTACACATACGAACTTGCTAAAATTTGCCCTAGAACTTCTTTTTAGTATGAAAAAGTAGTGAGTGTAATACCAGCCAAGATACTCTAATAGTTTAATTGTAAAAAACTATTTTGTCTCAGTAGAATGATTTTTGTTTATTTGAAAAGCTATATCTTTTCTTCTACACATACGAACCTGCTGAAATTTGCCCTAGAACTTCTTTTTAGTGTGAAAAAGTGGTGGGTGTAATACCAGCCAAGATACTCTAATAGTTTAATTGTAAAAAAATATTTTGTCTCAGTAGAATGATTTTTGTTTATTTAAAAAGCTATATCTTTTCTTCTACACATACGAACCTGCTGAAATTTGCCCTAGAACTTCTTTTTAGTGTGAAAAAGTAGTGGGTGTAATACCAGCTAAGATACTCTAATAGTTTAATTGTAAAAAAATATTTTGTCTCAGTAGAATGATTTTTAATTGTTTAAGAAGCTATACCTTTTCTTCTACACATACGAACTTGCTAAAATTTGCCCTAGAACTTCTTTTTAGTATGAAAAAGTAGTGAGTGTAATACCAGCCAAGATACTCTAATAGTTTAATTGTAAAAAACTATTTCGTCTCAGTAGAATGATTTTTGTTTATTTAAAAAGCTATATCTTTTCTTCTACACATACGAACCTGCTGAAATTTGCCCTACAACTTCTTTTTAGTGTGAAAAAGTGGTGGGTGTAATACCAGCCAAGATACTCTAATAGTTTAATTGTAAAAAAATATTTTGTCTCAGTAGAATGATTTTTGTTTATTTAAAAAGCTATATCTTTTCTTCTACACATACGAACCTGCTGAAATTTGCCCTAGGACTTCTTTTTAGTGTGAAAAAGTAGTGGGTGTAATACCAGCCAAGATACTCTAATAGTTTAATTGTAAAACAATATTTTGTCTCAGTAGAATGATTTTTAATTGTTTAAGAAGCTATATCTTTTCTTCTACACATACGAACTTGCTAAAATTTGCCCTAGAACTTCTTTTTAGTATGAAAAAGTAGTGAGTGTAATACCAGCCAAGATACTCTAATAGTTTAATTGTAAAAAACTATTTCGTCTCAGTAGAATGATTTTTGTTTATTTAAAAAGCTATATCTTTTCTTCTACACATACGAACCTGCTGAAATTTGCCCTAGAACTTCTTTTTAGTGTGAAAAAGTGGTGGGTGTAATACCAGCCAAGATACTCTAATAGTTTAATTGTAAAAAAATATTTTGTCTCAGTAGAATGATTTTTGTTTATTTAAAAAGCTATATCTTTTCTTCTACACATACGAACCTGCTGAAATTTGCCCTAGAACTTCTTTTTAGTGTGAAAAAGTAGTGGGTGTAATACCAGCCAAAATACTCTAATAGTTTAATTGTAAAAAAATATTTTGTCTCAGTAGAATGATTTTTGTTTATTTAAAAAGCTATATCTTTTCTTCTACACATACGAACCTGCTGAAATTTGCCCTAGAACTTCTTTTTAGTGTGAAAAAGTAGTGGGTGTAATACCAGCCAAGATACTCTAATAGTTTAATTGTAAAAAACTATCTTGTCTCAGTAGAATGATTTTTGTTTATTTAAAAAGCTATATCTTTTGTTCTACACATACGAACCTGCTGAAATTTGCCATAGAACTTCTTTTTAGTGTGAAAAAGTAGTGGGTGTAATACCAGCCAAGATACTCTAATAGTTTAATTGTAAAAAAATATTTTGTCTCAGTAGAATGATTTTTGTTTATTTAAAAAGCTATATCTTTTCTTCTACACATACGAACCTGCTGAAATTTGCCATAGAACTTCTTTTTAGTGTGAAAAAGTGGTGGGTGTAATACCAGCCAAGATACTCTAATAGTTTAATTGTAAAAAAATATTTTGTCTCAGTAGAATGATTTTTGTTTATTTAAAAAGCTATATCTTTTCTTCTACACATACGAACCTGCTGAAATTTGCCCTAAAACTTCTTTTTAGTGTGAAAAAGAAGTGGGTGTAATACCAGCCAAGATACTCTAATAGTTTAATTGTAAAAAAATATTTTGTCTCAGTAGAATGATTTTTGTTTATTTAAAAAGCTATATCTTTTCTTCTACACATACGAACCTGCTGAAATTTGCCCTAGGACTTCTTTTTAGTGTGAAAAAGTAGTGGGTGTAATACCAGCCAAGATACTCTAATAGTTTAATTGTAAAACAATATTTTGTCTCAGTAGAATGATTTTTAATTGTTTAAGAAGCTATATCTTTTCTTCTACACATACGAACTTGCTAAAATTTGCCCTAGAACTTCTTTTTAGTATGAAAAAGTAGTGAGTGTAATACCAGCCAAGATACTCTAATAGTTTAATTGTAAAAAACTATTTCGTCTCAGTAGAATGATTTTTGTTTATTTAAAAAGCTATATCTTTTCTTCTACACATACGAACCTGCTGAAATTTGCCCTAGAACTTCTTTTTAGTGTGAAAAAGTGGTGGGTGTAATACCAGCCAAGATACTCTAATAGTTTAATTGTAAAAAAATATTTTGTCTCAGTAGAATGATTTTTGTTTATTTAAAAAGCTATATCTTTTCTTCTACACATACGAACCTGCTGAAATTTGCCCTAGAACTTCTTTTTAGTGTGAAAAAGTAGTGGGTGTAATACCAGCCAAGATACTCTAATAGTTTAATTGTAAAAAAATATTTTGTCTCAGTAGAATGATTTTTGTTTATTTAAAAAGCTATATCTTTTCTTCTACACATACGAACCTGCTGAAATTTGCCCTAGAACTTCTTTTTAGTGTGAAAAAGTAGTGGGTGTAATACCAGCCAAGATACTCTAATAGTTTAATTGTAAAAAAATATTTTGTCTCAGTATAATGATTTTTGTTTATTTAAAAAGCTATATCTTTTCTTCTACACATACGAACCTGCTGAAATTTGCCCTAGAACTTCTTTTTAGTGTGAAAAAGTAGTGGGAGTAATACCAGCCAAGATACTCTAATAGTTTAATTGTAAAAAACTATTTCGTCTCAGTAGAATGATTTTTGTTTATTTAAAAAGCTATATTTTTTCTTCTACACATACGAACCTGCTGAAATTTGCCCTAGAACTTCTTTTTAGTGTGAAAAAGTGGTGGGTGTAATACCAGCCAAGATACTCTAATAGTTTAATTGTAAAAAAATATTTTGTCTCAGTAGAATGATTTTTGTTTATTTAAAAAGCTATATCTTTTCTTCTACACATACGAACCTGCTGAAATTTGCCCTAGAACTTCTTTTTAGTGTGAAAAAGTAGTGGGTGTAATACCAGCCAAGATACTCTAATAGTTTAATTGTAAAAAAATATTTTGTCTCAGTAGAATGATTTTTGTTTATTTAAAAAGCTATATCTTTTCTTCTACACATACGAACCTGCTGAAATTTGCCCTAAAACTTCTTTTTAGTGTGAAAAAGAAGTGGGTGTAATACCAGCCAAGATACTCTAATAGTTTAATTGTAAAAAAATATTTTGTCTCAGTAGAATGATTTTTGTTTATTTAAAAAGCTATATCTTTTCTTCTACACATACGAACCTGCTGAAATTTGCCCTAGGACTTCTTTTTAGTGTGAAAAAGTAGTGGGTGTAATACCAGCCAAGATACTCTAATAGTTTAATTGTAAAACAATATTTTGTCTCAGTAGAATGATTTTTAATTGTTTAAGAAGCTATATCTTTTCTTCTACACATACGAACTTGCTAAAATTTGCCCTAGAACTTCTTTTTAGTATGAAAAAGTAGTGAGTGTAATACCAGCCAAGATACTCTAATAGTTTAATTGTAAAAAACTATTTCGTCTCAGTAGAATGATTTTTGTTTATTTAAAAAGCTATATCTTTTCTTCTACACATACGAACCTGCTGAAATTTGCCCTAGAACTTCTTTTTAGTGTGAAAAAGTGGTGGGTGTAATACCAGCCAAGATACTCTAATAGTTTAATTGTAAAAAAATATTTGGTCTCAGTAGAATGATTTTTGTTTATTTAAAAAGCTATATCTTTTCTTCTACACATACGAACCTGCTGAAATTTGCCCTAGAACTTCTTTTTAGTGTGAAAAAGTAGTGGGTGTAATACCAGCCAAGATACTCTAATAGTTTAATTGTAAAAAAAATATTTTGTCTCAGTAGAATGATTTTTGTTTATTTAAAAAGCTATATCTTTTCTTCTACACATACGAACCTGCTGAAATTTGCCCTAGAACTTCTTTTTAGTGTGAAAAAGTAGTGGGTGTAATACCAGCCAAGATACTCTAATAGTTTAATTGTAAAAAAATATTTTGTCTCAGTATAATGATTTTTGTTTATTTAAAAAGCTATATCTTTTCTTCTACACATACGAACCTGCTGAAATTTGCCCTAGAACTTCTTTTTAGTGTGAAAAAGTAGTGGGAGTAATACCAGCCAAGATACTCTAATAGTTTAATTGTAAAAAAATATTTTGTCTCAGTAGAATGATTTTTAATTGTTTAAGAAGCTATATCTTTTCTTCTACACATACGAACTTGCTAAAATTTGCCCTAGAACTTCTTTTTAGTATGAAAAAGTAGTGAGTGTAATACCAGCCAAGATACTCTAATAGTTTAATTGTAAAAAACTATTTCGTCTCAGTAGAATGATTTTTGTTTATTTAAAAAGCTATATCTTTTCTTCTACACATACGAACCTGCTGAAATTTGCCCTAGAACTTCTTTTTAGTGTGAAAAAGTGGTGGGTGTAATACCAGCCAAGATACTCTAATAGTTTAATTGTAAAAAAATATTTTGTCTCAGTAGAATGATTTTTGTTTATTTAAAAAGCTATATCTTTTCTTCTACACATACGAACCTGCTGAAATTTGCCCTAGAACTTCTTTTTAGTGTGAAAAAGTAGTGGGTGTAATACCAGCCAAGATACTCTAATAGTTTAATTGTAAAAAAATATTTTGTCTCAGTAGAATGATTTTTGTTTATTTAAAAAGCTATATCTTTTCTTCTACACATACGAACCTGCTGAAATTTGCCCTAGAACTTCTTTTTAGTGTGAAAAAGTAGTGGGTGTAATACCAGCCAAGATACTCTAATAGTTTAATTGTAAAAAAATATTTTGTCTCAGTATAATGATTTTTGTTTATTTAAAAAGCTATATCTTTTCTTCTACACATACGAACCTGCTGAAATTTGCCCTAGAACTTCTTTTTAGTGTGAAAAAGTAGTGGGTGTCATACCAGCCAAGATACTCTAATAGTTTAATTGTAAAAAAATATTTTGTCTCAGTAGAATGATTTTTAATTGTTTAAGAAGCTATATCTTTTCTTCTACACATACGAACTTGCTAAAATTTGCCCTAGAACTTCTTTTTAGTGTGAAAAAGTAGTGAGTGTAATACCAGCCAAGATACTCTAATAGTTTAATTGTAAAAAACTATTTCGTCTCAGTAGAATGATTTTTGTTTATTTAAAAAGCTATATCTTTTCTTCTACACATACGAACCTGCTGAAATTTGCCCTAGAACTTCTTTTTAGTGTGAAAAAGTGGTGGGTGTAATACCAGCCAAGATACTCTAATAGTTTAATTGTAAAAAAATATTTTGTCTCAGTAGAATGATTTTTGTTTATTTAAAAAGCTATATCTTTTCTTCTACACATACGAACCTGCTGAAATTTGCCCTAGAACTTCTTTTTAGTGTGAAAAAGTAGTGGGTGTAATACCAGCCAAGATACTCTAATAGTTTAATAATTGTAAAAAAATATTTTGTCTCAGTATAATGATTTTTGTTTATTTAAAAAGCTATATATTTTCTTCTACACATACGAACCTGCTGAAATTTGCCCTAGAACTTCTTTTTAGTGTGAAAAAGTAGTGGGTGTAATACCAGCCAAGATACTCTAATAGTTTAATTGTAAAAAAATATTTTGTCTCAGTAGAATGATTTTTAATTGTTTAAGAAGCTATATCTTTTCTTCTACACATACGAACTTGCTAAAATTTGCCCTAGAACTTCTTTTTAGTGTGAAAAAGTAGTGAGTGTAATACCAGCCAAGATACTCTAATAGTTTAATTGTAAAAAACTATTTTGTCTCAGTAGAATGATTTTTGTTTATTTAAAAAGCTATATCTTTTCTTCTACACATACGAACCTGCTGAAATTTGCCATAGAACTTCTTTTTAGTGTGAAAAAGTAGTGGGTGTAATACCAGCCAAGATACTCTAATAGTTTAATTGTAAAAAAATATTTTGTCTCAGTAGAATGATTTTTGTTTATTTTTTATTTTTTTAATTTTTTACAATTCAACAATTATTGTTAATAAGCAGATGTCATGTTAGTTTCTAATATTATTTGTAATTTTGCAATGAAGGATCCTAATTTTTCAAAAATATTTAGGGGCCCGGGCCCCTATCTGTTATGTTTCGTCTCTGTCGGCTGCTAGCTGGTAGCTGCTAGTTTCAGTTTCATGTTTGTGAGTAAACACGAACTTACCATGTTTTCCTCGAATTACATCGAGGTATGTGCACAAATTGGGATGTTCAATCGTCAGGAGCCTCTGGGCCCGCCCCAATATTGTTATGGAACTCGGCGTGAGCGGCAAACCATTGCTTCCACACATTTCGCCAGGATGATTCTTTGCAAAATACGTACAGGCAGCGAATTTACAATCATCTTCGTTTTCTTGAAACATTATTCAACAATACCACGACAATACAGAGGTTTTCTTAGGATGCTGTAGGATCAATGACATCAGTTTTTAAATGTTTTCTTGTAAAAAGGCAATTTGTTTTAAATTAAGTTTTTCAATTTTCCATTTGGTGGCGGAGTCTTGTATTGCTTGTCAAACTCAAGTGACACTACTGAAAGTACAGTGACACTAGTGACAGTCGTGACAGACTGACAACCATTTTAAAATGTAAGACTTTTTTTTTAGGATGGGGTGGAGCGGAAGGGAGTGTCAGAGTCTTACTAAAACCCACCCGTGTTTCTTCCTTAGCCCTTTATGTTCCGGGCCAGCGGTAACCCTTTCGGACAATCCCGCCGACCCGGCAGGCTTCAAAATGTATTACCTACTTTGACAAAATGTTTAAATAGAGTAAAAATTACTAAAGTATACAGACATTGTAGATGGCAAGTTTTATTTCGAAATTAGGTCTCTACTTCGGAAACAAGTACACATTACCTAAACTAGCTAAAAGCAGAGCTTTGTGAGGGCTCGCGTCGTTTTTCTGCGTGGCAGTTTTTTTTAATATTTTTATAATTTTTTTTACTGATAACACATCTACATAGAAATAGAAATTATTAATCAATAGGCGTAATAGTTTTTCCGTAAAGTGTACCACAAAATGCTCAGTTTGTGGGATATAGCAGGGCTCGCTTCGCTCGCCCTGATAATATTTATCTTTTGAACTTTTGAAATTAGAAACTAGTATTTGCTAATTTGTTTTATTTTTATTTTTTTATAATTTGTTTTAGCTAATCAATTTGCAGACTGGCGACAGTTTTCTATTTGAAAGACGTTTTAAATTATTCACTGTATGAAGATAATTATCGACACATTATCGACATGGAAAATTCACGACCCTATTCAAATGATTGTATTCATTATATATGAAAACTGAGCCCTAATTATACTTAAATATTATGAGATATTTATGAAAACATTTATAATAAATGTTTTCATAAATATCTCATACTAAATACAAAATAGTATTAAAATTGCTCACACAAGCAATCGAAATATTTAAGAGTCATAAAATTCACTTGTTATTCCGTTATTCCGCTGCCTTTTCGATAGCGATTTTTACAAAATGCGCATGCATAATAAAAATGTTGTAAATATCACGTAGTAAACACAAAATACACAAAAAAAGTAGTTTTCCACAATTTAGACCTAAATCATCAGAGACGAAACAAAAAACTCAACGTCCATTTGAAAGAACGTGCCAATTTTAGTTCCTGAGGATAGCGATGGTAATTAATGCGATTTCGCATAAATTTCATTAGCATGCGAATTCTTGAGTCTTAGCATGTTAACTGCTATTGCTATGCTATTTGCTAATATGACGACAAATTGATATTAAATAATTACATATATTATATGAATTTTGTTTTTACGGCGAGACATGTTCACGTTCAAAAGTTTATTTACCTATACCTAGGTACCTACCTACTTACACTAAAATATTTACCTATAATTATAATACAAAACCTAAAATTATTATTTACACTTTTATACATAGCCACTTCTCACTACTTTTAGCTAGGTACTTACCTACTATTATTTACAGATAGGTAACTAATGAGTTCACACTATTATCAATTTAAGTAGGTACCTACAATAATAAGCGTAACGTAAGAATGTAATTTAAAAAAACTAAACTTTCACTATCACTTGCCAAAACGTACTGAACTTTGACACAATAAATTACAATACGACGCGAGCCACGCACGTGTCACACAAATTATTATTAAATAATCACACGCATTTATTCAATATACGACCTTAAATACGAACAAATCAAAGATAATAAGGTAATAATTTCCTTAATCCCATTCTTCGCAATTCGCATCACCCTGCTAATAATTTTAACGAATTAAATTATCACACGCATTCATACAATATACGACCCTAAGTACGAGCAAATCAAAGATAATAAGGTAATAATTTCCTTAATCCCATTCTTCGCAGTTTGCATCACCCTGCTAATAATTTTAACGAATTAAATTATCACACGCATTCATACAATATACGACCCTAAGTACGAGCAAATCAAAGATAATAATTGCTTAACCTTATTCTTAGCATCAAATGCACCTGCTAAAAGTCACGTGAAAAAGATAGATTTAGTATTCCCGTGGGTGCGACGGAGAGCGCACGCCCGCCGCTGTCTCGCTGAGTACCGCGGCATTATCGTGCATCAATAGTTTGAATGAAATACGAAGCGAAATTAATTCACTTCGCACTTCACAGAATTTCGCAACTACATTTAATTTGCTAAATGCTAAATGAGTATTCGCATGCTAAAAATGAATGCTAATGCTAATTAATCCATCACTACCTGAGGACCTCGAGCGGGGGCGCTTTGAATCGGCACAAAAAACAACTACGTATACATTACGTACGTAGTATAGTATCTCTAAATAGTCTGTGGTCCAGTGTACTTGTATGATAGAGGTCAGTGCCATAGACAGATAGAGACATTGCTGCTGGCTGTGGGAAACGAATAAAAAGGCTGAAAAATAATTTTACTTCTACAGAAAAGAGCGTGCCATAATGATAAACTAAAAAACTGTAAGTATTGCATTTAAATTCATGTTTATCTCTTTACTTCATTATTTAATAACATCAGTATCAATAGTGAGAACTTTCTTTTCCTCCAGAAGACTGTCAAGTCAAATGAAGATGGCTTTAGTTGAGAATATTCCACCGCCTAACGCGGACTCGGAGATGGAAGAAGGAGAAATAGTGGATGATCTATCCGACATATCATCTGAGGAAGAGTTCCTGTTGCGTCAGAGACTGCAAGTGCTAGAGAATTACAACAATGTCCTTGAGCGTAAGAAAGCCAAAAGTTCTTCTACCAGGCCAGGTAAGACCAGCCTAAGTAAAGCTGTGAACTCACAATCCTTTAAAAATGTCACACCTAGATTATTAGACACTATTGATCATAATGACTCTGTGTTATTGTTAACCTTTGACCCAGTTATAGGCTAACTTTAGTGTCATAAACATGCAGCCAATTTTGCAATAATGTGCACCTTTTATTGCATTCCAGACATTTTGAATTACTATGCACATAATTTAAATAACTCTGTATTTTTTGCATCATCTATATGTAGGATTTACAATAAGTAAATTCAGAACCATTTATTTATTTTTGACATTGAAGTTAAGTCATTGATTTTTTTTACCACTAAACATGAAAATAGTATTATAAAAAAATTGTTTAGGCCAAATGCCTAGAGCAAATGTGGTCAAATAATTGGCTAATTCTTATCAGGTTATGTTAATTTTATTCAAACTAAATTATCAGATATAATGTAACCTTGAAATTACCATTTTTTTGCAATAGTTAATTTTTTTTTCTAATTAGTTATCTGTATGCTAACACCTTCCATTGAAGTTGTATCCACTTACTAGTTGAAACAGCACAATCATACTTAAAACCAAATGATAGTGTGTCTGACTGTCTACCAGATAAAAAAAAAGAAGGTAGAATTTGCTAACTGTAATCTAACTGGAGTCTTTTAGTAAAATTATTACATAACATACATAACATAATTATGCACAGTTCAGCTAATCTAAATATATAAATTCAGCACATGATTCTAGACCCCGTAGTGTAGAGTAGAACATATTGTAGGTTCTATAAAAAAAAAATGCTGTTTCATAGATAATTGGAATACCTAAAGGGCATTGTCCATTTTCTATAGGACTTTGGCCACTCGTAAACAAACAGTTCAGCTAATAGTATGTGATTGATTTAATAGCTCATATCAGTAAGAATGAGTCTATAAACCTAGTTTTGTATCAAGATGTAGATTTAGATACTTTTTTAACATTTAATTGATCCGTATCCGATTCCGTAGGTGTGCCAGGTTCAACGTAAATACAAGGTTCGGGGTCCATAGAAGTGCGAGGGTCGTCAAGAAGGGAAGAATGAGGGTTTTCGTGAAAATTTACGACACCAGTTGGCACCACTGTGACAAGAGGTCTCCCAATACAAAATATATGATGACGTTCATCATTCGATTCATTCATTCGTTCATCATTCCGTCATGACTAAAGAAAATATAGGCTCTTTGACAGATGCCTGGACCTGACGTGCCAGTGCTGCCACCTAGCGAACGTCATTTCAGAAAACCCTCATTGGAATCCATTTTAACAAAAAACCAAAGTAGTCGTTAAAAAACTCACAAAAACAACACTCACGATGCAAAGAAACAAAGCGAATGTTAACTGTCATTTTGACAAATTGACACAATATTTTTAAGCACCGTGTTGCCATAAAAAAAAGCAATTCTATATCGATCCATTCGAAATCGATCAAAATGTTATAAGTTCTCCAGAAATAATGTATAAAATGTCAGTTTATAATTTTTTATGTCCTAAATCGTTTATTAGCATTTTTACTTATGTAATTTAACGAAAACTATGTTAAATACAGTGGAGAGATTGCATTGTATTTTAAATCGATTTTAATTTGTTGTTTTAACGAATTTTGGTTTGGCAACACCGAAACCAAATCCAAAGTCGGAACCGTGCGTTTCACGAAAGAATTCCCTTCGCCGTAATGTTGGCACCATTGCTTTTCATTGAAGGTAAAACAATTCTTCAATGAAAAGCAATGGTTCCAACATTACGGCGAAGGTAATTCTTTCGTGAAACGAATTTTAGATCAAATCAGATACTAAAAAAAAAAGATTTTTTACAGTGCTAATTGATACAAAGTTATTTCATGAGATAATTACTAAAATATAATTGAAAATAATGGTAAATTACTTTTTTGCATAGCATCGTGTTTAAAAATGGCCAAGTTTAGACAATGCCCTTTCAAAATGTAAAAATGTATGGACAGCAATTTTTTTTAATAACCGACAATATTTCTACTATTATTACATGATTCTAGGCCCCTGTCTAGAATCATCTGCTGAAACCATGCTAACGGAATCCATGGTAAAACATTGCACATCAATGTCTCTGCCACCTTGTTATAGTAGTAGTGTATGGATTTCGATTTAATTCATAAACCTACAAATTGTTAACAAAACATTACAACTGACTTACCTATTACTTAATTTAGAATTACATAGAATATTACTAATTAAATTATTATTGAAACTTGAATAGTAGGTATAAATGAGCTTTCAAATGGTCATACTTTTTAATATTATGATGTCGGAATGGTTTTGAATGTTTCAATTAATACTTACTTTGTTCATACTACACCTAATAGGAAAAAAACATGGTAAGAAACTGTTTGTTGAATAATTTAGCATAAGTGAACTATTTTTGTTTGTAGGCACATAGTGTGCATTCTATAAAATTTTAGGTACAAAACATAAGACGGAGGATACATTACTGTATGACTTGTCGGAAATTTCGGCGACTGAGTTAGATGATTATTATTCCCATACACCACACAGACCAAAAGTTCAAAAACGTCAGAAGACACATCACAGACAAAAAAGAAAAAAATTGGAGCCAATTGTCTATCCTTTAAAAACAAAGAATCTACCTCTAATTAGAGACTACAAGAAAAAAAATCCCTATACTAAAAAGAAATTAGCAGTAAAGGTTATAAGTGAATCAAGCGAAGAATCTGAAGATGAATACAGAAATAGACGAAGAAAATTGGCAGATGCTGTTGTACTGAACAAAAATACATATAAAAATGATAAATCATCTTTAAGTGAAAGACTCCAGAAAATGCTCTGTGGAGTCACCCCAGAGCCAACAAAAGTCTTCCTTACTGAAAATAAAATAACAGATAATGACATTGACGATTTATTAGAAGAATCAAGATTGTCACTTATCTCTTCACTAAATGTTGATGACCATAATATATTTAATGGTGAAGCTCAAGTCAACATACCAAAAAATGGACAATCATGTGAATTAATAGACTTATGTACTGATGAAGACAGCAAAACTGTTTCAATGGATCTGCATCAGGATGCTCTTGATTCAGTAAGTAATATTATTAAGAAGGATGAAGATTTAAAGAAAGATTCTGGCAAGGAAAACATTTCTGATAAAGATTCTGATGAAGATCTAGAACTGCTTAGGCAACATGCTCTCAAAACTAAAATTATTAAAGCAAATTCAGTTCCAAATGATGTCCAAACTGAACACAAAATACTGTCTGAAGATGAAGATAGTGATACTGCAGAGTTGAGATTGATCTGTCTGAAATCTGCTCTACTTAAGAAAGCTATAGAAAGAAAACAGAAACAAAAATTAAAAAAGAGGTTATCCCAATCATCAAACTTCCCAGATGATCTACTAAAGTCAGAAAATAATACTGATATAGAATCTGTTGACATGGATATTGGTTCAGATGCTGAAGAGAAGACTAAAGAAATCCTAGATGGTAGTGCCAAAACTGATACTATAAATGAGCAAAACATGCCAGAATTAACTGAATCTTTAGAAAAAGACATTCCTGCAACAAATGTTCCAGATGTAGATGAACTAGAAGATGATGAAGACTTGTTGCGAGCTAAACTGCTTACTTCTCTCAGCAAAAACTTACCTAATTTGGTAAGTCCTAAGATAGTGGATTCTATTGAGAGCATTAAAGACATAAGACCTATTTCACCTAAGCCACCTCCGGTACCAGTAAAACCTGTTGTTCCTGCTGTAGTACCAGAAGAAAAGAGATTGATTATTGCCCTCGGCGAATCGGATTCTGAAGGGGAACATGAAGCAACTACGAATTTAACTAAAATGCATTTGAAATTGTCAGAGCAGATTGATTTCCAGCAGAAATTGGACATATTTTTGAAGAGTACTAGAATGGAAGTTGAAAAGACAACACTCCCTGATGTTGTACAGCAGCCTGCCCAACCAAAGAAAAATGAAAAGTTCGTTGCTAAGGTCTGCAGAATTGACTCTCATATATTTTTCGTTTTCTCCAACATTGTTATTTTTTTCAGACATTTTAAGGTTGATATTTCTTTTAGGCCGTAAAACATTTGCCAAAATCCGAGCAAATAGAGTACAAAAACCTAGTGAAACGAATGGCAGAATTAGAAAAAATAAAACAAGCCAGGCAAACTACATTTAATTTAAGTAACAAAGTATCTGCACCACTGAAAGATACTTTAAAACCAAGAAACGTAACTGTTGATGCTTCAAAACTGTCTGCTATCAATAATTTGGAAGACAAAATAAAAATATCAAGGTATTATTTTATTACCCTAACTTTATTTTTCTTTATTAGTTTTTTCCAAACACTTGCAACTCTGTAATTTTTTTACAGAAAAAATATTGCCGAGGAGTCTGCCAAGATGTTAAAGTTGAAAGAAGAAGGGTTAAAGTTATCCCAAAAATATAAAATTGTTGCCACAGAGCTGCGTAACATCAAGACTGCCATTGCATTGAATAAGAAACAGACTAGATCTGTTCAAACCTGTTTAACAAAAATAAGGTTGCACCATCAAATGTTATTAAAAAGGTATTTTTGTTGTTTTCCGTAATTCAACCACAACATGGGTTGTCTTAGTTATTTTCTTCCTTGTGTCTATTTATTTGTTTTTAATATTAGTTAAATCATTTCATTGGGAACTGTTAACACTATTTATTTCTTTGTGTAACAAAACTGTTTGCTTCTTCTTTTAAAATTTTATTTTTCAGCTCAATGACTTCCACACATTCCAAAATCAATGGCACATTGCCCTTAAATAAAATGATTCCGAGATTACAAAAAGAGAATAATCCAGTTAACGAAGAACACAAAACTCCACCTGTATTAAACAGGACAGTTAAAGTCGTTGTTAAAGAAAACAACTTTGATAAAGAAGAACCTAAAAATCTAATAGTACACAAATTAGTGAAAGAAAATAACCTCGGTAAAGAAGACCCTAAAAATCCTGTAGTACATAAACCTGTAAAAGAGCTCAATCTGGCTAGTGAACCTGCAATTCCTTTAGCAAATAATCTTGCTGGTGTAGACAGTCAAGAACGGGTAGTAAAACCACCTGCAATATCAATACGGATTGACGTCACTAGTAATAAAAAAGTTGTTAAAATGACAGACAATAATACCGATAGTAACAATAAAAGTATATTAAATGCGGAAAGGAAAAATAGGAATGAGGATTTGCTTGAAAATATAAGGCTATCTAGCCATCCAATTGTGGAAAAAGGTGGAGGGAAAGAAGAGGCAGCGCTTGATCGTAGAAGACTTGAGAACGATGATTATAGATCACCCCTTGATGCTATTGGGATTTCAACGTGAGTTATACTATTTTAGGTGCATGTCATATCTATTTTCCTGCTTTATTTTACTAATATTGCTTTGATAAAGGTCATGCTAATAGCGACCTTTGGTTTGTGAATTAATTTAAAATTATGTAGTTGGGTCTTTTAATTTGTCTATAATGTTAATTGAGCAATCGTGAAGGAAACCAGATTTTGAGACTGCTACTACTTTGTTAGTTACTATGTGAATGCTATATATAGTGAACATACATAATTATGTATTAAAGAGTACATACAAAAAGAGCAAATATTATACTTTAGTTCGCGGCTTCGCCCGTGTGTATGTCGGAAAATATCTGACGGAATACTTCCGAATACGAACATGCTACCGGGATTGAAAATATCCACTGTTAATCCCATGTTATAAACTATTACTGTGCCTGTAACTTTATCCCATCCAAAATTACTGACTTTTTCACATGTGCTGTTGAATATATAATACCCCTCCATCGATATATCAGTTGATTGTTTAAAAACCTCATCCTTTTTAGTTGGGAGGGAGACCCGAACGCGATCTTATGCCCCTTCGAAGTGGGCGGCGACTGCAAGGATGCCGACTGCATTTATCTACACACCCAATCCCGTTCCACATAACATAACACCCACATTCGCACTTATCCGCCTAAACACAGTTACACTAAAGAAACCTATCCCACCCCTACTGTCCAAACGAAGGAAATGGCGTCTACAGCGATGTGTAAAGTATACATCTCTTTTTAGCTAACCTATTTATTTTTGTAGCTTTTTTATTTATAAGTTTTGCGTTTTAATCTTATATTTATCCCAATATTATTCATGAGAATGCTTATTTCGTAGTCATATTAAATTTATTTTTAAAGCCCAGAATTGCATGTAGTAAAGTCTAGTCTTAATTCCAATTAGTGTTACTATTTACTGGTTTATCAATGATATTTGCGTTTCAATCAACTTATCTCTTATCAGTCTGACGAAACTGTTGGATACTTAAAACACTTCCATATAAATGAAATGTTTATTTGTTACGCGGCGACACTACAAACTATACATTTCCAGTTTTAGCTGGCCTCGCATTATTTTTTGCACTGTTTGTCGTACAATCAGAATTCAGCTTATACTGGTTATGTATAGCTTGATGTGTAGCCGGGAGTACCTACACAGTAATTTTCTGGCACTACCTACATACTTTAATTTGTTCCAAGAGTTTTGGAAATAAAAAAAAATACGTTTATGATTGATTGAATGATACATGATGATGACAATAAATTATATTAATATCTGTAAAGTAGTTAAAAAACACTTTACACGTCAAAATTAAATTGTTTTTAAAAAAAAACTAGATGATTTCGGTTTTTACCGACTACTCTGGCTGGGATGAAAGACCGAAACAAACTCGGAGGTCACAGACTTTTTTAAAGACCAGACATAATCTTGTTTAGGCCATATGAGGACTGCATGGTCCTCATATACTGTATAGTTAATGTCTGAGATGGTCTTTTGGGGAAAGAACCATACAGATTTGAGTGGACCTGTCCAGTCAGTGCACGGATTTGTCAGTAATCGTGTAGGTCAACTCTGAACTAAGCTTCACGACGTGGTGGGGACTGTTTGTTACTTTATTTCCAAAACTCTTAGGGCAAAAATTGTTTGGTAAAGTGAATAACCACCTCTCCCATTACTCTAACCACTTAAAAACACCTTGTATTACAAGATAAATAACGAATTTTATTGTCTCCTTTTTGTCAGTAAATAATAGTGTGATGTCTTTACCAGTAATCAGTTAATAGTAAATGTTTATTGTTTTAGTACTTACTATCACCACTTATTAATTGAAGTCAAATCTCTCCGCATGTCTTCCCGCATTATTGAGGTGATGGCAAAGTGCAACAATACGTTTTGTTACTCCGGCTCACATTTAACATTGTGTAATGCAATTTTAGTTGGCGATTGCCTGCGTTCCTGCGTCTCTTCAGCAATGGTGGTAAGTTTCGAGTAACTTTATAATAGTGCATTATTGTAGTGCTCTGGACTCTCTTTACGACAACACTACGGGACACCGAAGCTATGGTAAAGTGTTTGGTGTTACGTTAAATATATCAACTTTATATTATCTTTATTTTCTATCATTGATCTATAAAATATTGTACACATGTAAAAAGTTATTATTAATAAATAATAAATTTAAAATATTGTACACTCGATTTTTATTTCTACAATCAAACACCATTTAATCTTACAAATAGACATTTTATTCAGACATTGTAAAGAAAATAAAAAGTAATATACCTCTTCACACAGATAACATACACTTAGATAAAAATATGTAAGTACGTATATTTTTGGAATAAAATTCGATATAATTCATAAAATTCTTGAACAGACAGAGGTCATTCTATTGAATGACTTCGTACTAATAAGTATATTTTATTTATTTATATATCTAGTTATGTGACAGAATAACTGTGGGCACACGCGTAAGATAGTACAGGAGATAGAAATAGTCATATTCATATACATACATCACCTATTGGACAATGATATTTAAAATTTATTTTAAAAAATTAACATTTTTTTATAAAATTCCATAAATTCATAAGATTTTGTTTGGTGTTCCAAAAGCTCAATATAATTTTTCACATCGAGAATATTTAGGTCTGTTATATTTTTTATAAAGTTAACAAGATAAATATTTCTACTATATTTTTGTTGATATAATTTTATATAATATCAGGTGGAAGTTAGAGCCCACAGTTGAGACTGGACAGTATAGGAAGGCAGGGAGTGTAATACAAGTATAAGTCTTGATAAAGGGGATATTACACTTATTATAATAACCTTCGCTCTGAGACAGACATACCTTCGCTCACGAGACTTCTCGCTAGTTTATCTGAGAGCGATAAAGCTAAGAGAACTTATTTATTTACCTACATTCAGTGCTCCGTGTAGCGAAACTTCATATCAATAACATTTTATATCAATGACTAGTGACATTTAAGAATACCTATTGCAAGACTCGAAACACGAATTTGTGAAGCTACAATCTATTGAATATCAGACACATTTTGCTTCTAAACAGTGATAAATATGATAATATTTTGTTCTGTTCCTTTGAGCAAACTTAGGCTCTGCGGCGAAGTATACGTTTAGTTAAAAGTTAATGTAGATTAGGCATGCTGTTACAGTGAAATAACTACTATAGTTGATACAGACAAGTAACACAGAAATGGTAGCAGTGGCGTCATGGGTATGACCAACAAACATCACACCATAATCATCGCCTGAAGAACACCTACTTGATATTACAGGTATGATATGATAATCTTTCCCGCAGTTCGGGACTTGGAATGTAGGCCGGTACTTACAAAATTTGAATGCAAATACATAGCTAATTAGTAGGTAGGTATATCTTTGTGACCTTTGCTTGTGCGGCTCCCCAAGACGTCACTGCATTGACTAGACAACAGTGAACAGTATCTACAGAAGTATTAGTATTGCAATCGGTCCGGGATAAACTAGACGAGTGTACAGTCCGTCATAGATCTAAATGATTGTGGCGATATAGGGAACTAACTTGAAACGTACGCTGCTACAAGGATCTTTTGGCGGTTGAATGACATTTATTGGGGGCGATGTTCGTAAACATATTTTTTTTACAAAATTTTATTTAAAAACCAGTATGGCGGTGTTAGATCAGATTTTGGGCACGCGCCAAAAGAACCTTACTGGCATTTGTCATCTTCCTTGACAAGCAGCGCCGCCACAGCGTTAGGTCTATGTTGTACTGTATAAGGGGTGTTTACAAGGGGACAGTCTATCTGAGGGTGTGCCACATGGCCACGGCCTTGCGCGTCTCGTGCGCCATCTGCGCCCAGTGGCGGCCCTCAGCAGCGGGCTCGGCCGCGCCCACGCAGCACCAGCCCACTACCAGCCCGCTGCCGCCGCCGCTCACCACGCACACCTGCGACCATAAGGAAATTCAATTATAGGAAGTGGGTAGGCAGGTGCAGCTGTTGATGTTAAGATGCATCTTATTAAAAGAAAGTTAGAATGCTTATTTAACAAAAATATAAAAAAGTGAGTAATTCCAAATGAAACATAAGCTTCTAATTAGTCATCAAAAAGGGACCTTTGTTATGCAGTGGGACTTTTCAAAATGTAATGTAGCCGTTATTGTCTGATTTCGCCCTCCCGGTCTAATCTATTTCTAATGGAGCTACAGCCTGAAGAGTGACAAAAATATTATCTACCAATAAACTAAACTATTTTATAGGTAATTGCCATAAAATCGTTTCGCCGTAAAAATATTGATAGTAGGTTTACTATTTCGTGGCGTGATTTACAACGCTTATAAAAATACTTTACCTCAATGGAAGCCTCCTGAAGGTTGGCAGACGGCAGGCTGAATGATAAAGCTTCGTTCCACACGGGGCTGTTGATCTCTTTTCTGTTGGTCTTCTTCTTTTTCACACGTTTGCCGTTCACTAGCAGATATACTTTTACATACACATCTGGAAAAGTTAATAAAATATCAGAAAGTGCACTTTCAATGATTAAGTATCTAAGTGTTGTTAGCTTTCGACTTGGGAGGAACGCTAGTTTTCAGAGTAAAAGTTGGGTAGGTATCATCATCTGCCTAGCCTTTTCCCAACTATGTTGAGGTCGGCTTCCAGTATAACTGGATGCAGCTGAATACCAGTATTTTACATCGAGCGACTGCCTATCTGCCCACTGCAGATGCGTGCCTATAGAAAATGGCGCCTAGGGCAAGTATCATAGTTGCGCCCCTTCGTAAATTATCATTATATGAAAAATCAGATATGTACACTAAATAAAACAATCATAAATTTTACTAACAAAACATTAAATATTTATTTTCTTTTTTGTAACGAAAGTAAGTCCGTAAAACCTTTACATTTAGGTACAACTGCACCTTCCTGGCCTTCTGCGACGCAAACATCGATGATTTTTTCGAAATTAATTTTATTCGTCACTTTTGGCTCTACACTGAGCACAGCTAGGTCGCATAATTATTATAACCTTTCTTGAAACGAATACATTTGTATTTGAAGGCTACAATGGGTACCTAGTCCTCAAATACGAAAATATTAATTTCAACTTAGGTACTAAAAGATCGCTCACAACTTCCGATAGATACGTACTACATTTGTAATTGATCAGGATCACGAAGTAAATAAGAGTATGAAATGGTTTATTGTAGTGTATTTTGTTTTTTTAAATGAATAATTGGCGATTTTGCGCCCCCTTCGATAGGCGCCCGGGGCTCGTGCCCTACTTGCCCCACCCTAATTACGCGTCTGCCTATCTGACCTCCACAACCCAGTTATTGGGGTAATACGATACCCCTTGGTAAGACTGGTTGTCAGACTTTCGGGCTTCTACCCGTACCTAACGACTCAAAGGCCCACGAATGACAGCCAGGACAAACGGCTTAACGTGCTTTCCGAGGCACGGAGGGATCACGGTATGTAAAGATGGTCACCATCCACAGACCAACCGCGGCAAGCGTAGCTTAACCTGATCCAACTACCTGTGCGGCTGTTATTATTTGGCCACGGGCCCCTCTGATGTCGTTCGTGGTAAGATAATCCAAAACCGATTTGCTTGCCACAAAGCCTTGCGTAGCCAACTACGAACTTGTTGCGCACCTAACCAACTATGAATTTGTTGCATAACAAACTACGCATTTGTTGCGTAGTAAACTACGAATTTATTGCGTAGCAAACTACGAGTTTGTTGCGTAGCAAACTACGAGCCCCTTGCGTAACAAATTACGCATTTGTTGCGTAGTGAACTACGAATTTGTTGCGTAGCAAATTACGAGTTTGTTGCGTAACAAACTACGAGCCCCTTGCGTAATAAACAACGCATTTGTTGCGTAGTAAACTACGATTCCCTTCGAAGTAAACTACAAATTTATTGCGTAGTAGCAAACTAAACGCCTCATAAGTAGCTAAATAGCTACGCACCTCTTGCGTAGCTGCAGTACCTACAGATTTAATTATTACGAATGAATAAAAATACTTAGATAAGTACCTAAAGCATCCTTCCCCTCCTGTGGTGGCAATAGATTCCTCGCTTTCAACACTACGACAGTGAGTCGTTCAGCCGACGGTAGGTACGACAGAGACAGCAACAGTTCTTGCAACTCCTCCGGCGGGCGCCGCTCTCGGGATAGTTCGGCCCATACTTCGGCTCCTCCCGCTACTTCTACACGGGAGAGAGGCACCTTGGCTGATCCCATGACTTCGTTGCGAGAGAACCTGGAATTTAACACACGGATTTTGTAATAGACATAGGTAGGTGTCTGATAGGTACCTATATCTATCCCTGTATGTCTCAGTATACGAGTACGTCAGTATGGCACATTGAGTATTAAGTAGAATGATAATAATACGCAGGTGACAGAGACGAAACTCAACAAAGTCGAGCTTTCCTGAAATAGCTGTGTATCCACCGTTAACAACAATCGCATACATTTTCTGAATTATCTATCAGTCGACTGTGGTACCATAGCATTTCTTAATTTCCGGTTGCCGATAGGTATCTGTAGTTTCCGTCAAAAAACTTTTTTGTATAAAGTCTATAACGTAACAAGAATCTTTGGCCCTGAATGACATTGACATGGGGCGTTAGATCCGCGGGTAATTCAATAAGTATTCGATAGATCTACGGCATGCATGAAGGTAGGTATATTTAAAAAAATAAAATTTCAATCTCACAGAGTTCGTTTCCGTAGGAACAGTTGTTCAGTGTATATGACGCGTATGACCTGAAGAGTAATTTCGGAGTAACAAGTGAAGTTAGAACTTCAGGTGGTGGCCCATTGGTAATGGCCGCGAGTTACAGTTATGGGTTTGAACCTAAGCAGGCACTTTGTGTAAATTATGATGATCACTGCTCTCAAAACGGTGAAGGACAACATCGTGAGGAAACCGGCATGTCCTAGAACCAAAAATTCGAAGGCATGACATCTGCCAACCCGAACTGGGGCCGCGTAGTGGATTATGGCCCACTCCCTCTCACAGAGGAGGCCTGTGGGAACATTACAGTCTGATTATGTAAGTTAGAACTTCACCTGTCATAATCAAAGACTTGCAGCAGCAACGTCTTGTCGGTCAACTCGTCATGGGACACAGGGAACTTGAAGTGGTGGTCGAAGAACGGGTTGGCTTCGTTCCGATGCACCGGGGTCTGACGGACCCGCGTGTCGACTTCGGGCAGTAAGGTCACGCGCACATAGGGGTCATTGAAACCCCCAGCTTCGTAGCCCGCTAGGTCGTGAGCTGGAATTTGAAGAAACGAGAAATTTTGTTAGTGTTTTATTCATAGGTACTAATATTAAAAATGCGAAAGAACTGTGTCCGACTGTTAGTTTTTCACGTCTTTAACGTCTCAATGACTCGGTGAAATTTGGAATGCCCATAGACATAACCTAGGACATAGGATATCTACCTTTTATCGGCCAGTAACGGCAAAGGCTAATATTTTATATAAGCAGGAATCACCATTAGCTAAGTTGTTCCTAAACATAAAGGCACAATCTACCAGATAAAATACAGGGTGGCAGGGACATCGAGCAAACTGTTACCACGAATTCAGTACTTAGGTACCTATATGATTCTATCCTCGGTTGTAATTTTTCTCGATTATTTAAAAAAAATTGCTCTTTCATACATTTTGACCGCGTAGATATTGCCCTTTTCTATGTAAAGGCTGATAGTTTTCGCGTCGATTCGTTGATAGAGTCTATGTATGGTGCACATACATGGGTTTTAAAATATATTTATTACAATAAGTTTGCCAATAGGCTCGCGTATTTGCACTTTGGACGCGACCTACATTTGGCAGTGCATTGACACTGACGTATTGCATTGTTCTATGCATTTTATGTAGGTATATTACATTTTTAGTGTTCAATTAGACGTGGTTTGATTCGGACAACTTGCATTTTTATTTAGATTCACCCCGTTGAGTATTCACTGACATTTTCTGCATTTAAGGTTAAATTTGACATATGCATTGACATTACTTATGTTAGGGAAGCACCCTACAGTCTGTCTGAAATTATCTTCCAGGTATGTTAGTTAGAACTTAGGTATATGGTGATACAGGTCATAAGATTGAAATAGAGAATAATGTTTATATGCAATATTTATATTCCAAATATGCACACAAACCGGTGAAAATTTTTCGTAGCAAAGTGCTACGAGTGAATGCTACGAGAAGCACGTTAACGTAGGCAGATAAAAACAATGCCTGCGTCACTACATACGTCGCAAATGTAGGTAGGTAGGCACACGTGTCTCTATGGCTGTGCAAACAACCCTGCTAGAAGGGTATTATGCTCCGTCCGGTATTCTGCGAATTCGGTGTAAAAATAACCTCTAAAAATATTCGTACTCGGATATAATTCGATTCATGTTGGCTGTTATAATGGGTCCGAAATAGAAAGTATATTGTTACTAGCTGCGCCCCGTGGTTTCAGCCGCGTAAATGTCGATTCCGTGGGAATATCGGGATAAAAAGCTAGCCTATATGTTAATCCAGGGTGTCAGCTACCTCCATACAAAATTTTATCAAAATTGGTCCAGCCGTTTGAGCGTGAAGAAGTAACAAACATATAAACACACACAAACTCACACACTCACAAACTTTCGCCTTTATAATATTAGTGTTATAAAGTTTACCTTGACCGGACGTTATAAATACACTAATGATATTTTCTATTTGTTTATTTTGGTGACATGTTTAAGCACGCCATAATGGGCAAAGTTGTTGATGAAGGTGGCTGAAAATACGATACCACACGCTAAAAATACCGTGTGACTGATTTAGTCACCCTGCAGGAAGGCATTCCAGCCTACAGAGGGAGCCATGTGGGTGTTCCGTTTCCTCTACGGAAGCAATTCTTCCAGTAAATAACTATATCCACTACTGATGCTGAAAACTAAACGGCTTTCTCTATTCCTATGAAATCTGAATTTGAATTTTACTTTTACGACCTCTCAACGTTACATTTGAATACTTTCCTATTAGCGACATTTACTACTTTATAGTTCGAAAGCAATAAACAACTTAAAATATTGGAGGGCCTATTGAAACAGCAAAGAAGAAGCAGTTTGTCGAAAGACCGGTGACCGTTGGAGTAGACGAGTCCTGGAGTGAAGACCGCTGATCGGCAAGCACAGTGTGGGACGCCCACCAGCTAGGTGGATAGACGATCTCAAAAAGGTGGCTGGGACAGAATGGATGCGGAAGGCTGAAGACAGGGGTGTTGTGGTGCAGCATGGGAGAGGCCGATGTCCAGCAGTGGATATAGACGCTGAGTTGATTGATTAAGAAGCCGGTCCTGATACGAACCACCAAAAATCATTAGGTACTTACCTAATAATTCCAGCACCTACCTACGGCATGGGCAATTCCTATGTACAATATACCTACACAGTTGAGTATTAAAAAAAAGAAACAAATAGTTGTCCATACCTTCGATAAGATGCACTTCCAAATCCGATCGATCGAAGTCATACTTCAAGCGCAGATGGATCCTGCCAAGCGAAGGTCCAGCACCTTCCAGCTCTATGACCAGCGGAGCCTCTCGCTTGGTGTACAGGTCTGGTTGAAGGGCCCCTAAAGAGCAGATGGTAGCGCTGGCCCCAGGACTCAGGGGCCCGACGCCACTGCTGCTTTCTACTAAGGAGTTACTGCGGTCTATTCGTCTGGAAGAAAGAAATAAAGAGGTGTTTTATCACTAAGTTTCTTGCCACAATCATAATACCCACTTAAGTTCTTAGGCGCGGCGTACTAAATCACCTACTAACCTATAAAGATCTTGTTTTCCCAAATAAATAAATAATATTATTATTTCGTAATCTTATACATTTTTAAATATTACATAAAATAGAAAAAATCAGTAATATAAAACATTTAAAAATATAAAAATAGTGGGCCGCAGGTGTATGGAGCAGGGTCCAAGCTACCAGGTGGTTAGGGCTCCGGAGACAGGAATCTCATCACAATGTGTATATATTGTTAATAATTAATAATAAATTCCTATTGCCCCCTGAATCAGGCCTTTGATGATACGACATTCGGCACAATGACAGCCGAGCTCATATTCCTCATGTCAACAACCTCGTGTACTAGTCAAGATAATTAATTTGTTTTTCTATCTCAGCTTTCACGAGGTTCCTGTCATGTGGAATGGTAACATTGATAATCATTGCGCGGCGCACTAAATCACTAATCGATCTATCACCACTTTATCAGGTTTATTGGCAACAATAGTCCTGTCAGTAATAATAGACTGATCACTGTAGGTACAACGTGACATGATCATTTTCGAGAACTGGGTCGGGCACATACTTATAATACGGTACCTCAGAATCCACAAGTTTATATTTCTAAGCAAGTTGCTGGTGAATAATCTTGGCGACTTGGTTATGTCTGTGCAAGCGCCTTAGCCAGACTAGAACAACCAGATATAATATGTCTGATGGACTCACTCGGACCATCGTCCGGTCCGTCCGGTTGACGTGTGCCGGGCATACGGTGGCCACACGTCCACCGTCCCATCCTTCATAATATTATGTCTCCGGAAGTTATTCGTCAAAACAACTGGGTCCATAAGTGCACAGATGAAACCTTCAGTTTCCTCGAAAAAGTCCCCGAAACGAAAAGCCAGGCTACGGACGGTAAGAAGTCTACACCGGGCTCATGAAGAACACGATAGAAGCGCTCGTGAAGCTCCTCGATTTGCCATATTCTTATGACTGGAATTGAGATGCCAACAGACTGTGTGAACTAATTAGCTACTTTAACCAAAAGTTGTGCAGTCCGTCCGGTCCTGGTGATTTCAAATTCGGTAACAGACGGACTACTTTGGCTACATCTAATGGCGTATTACGACTGGTTGCATTTCTGGTATAGTTCCACATACTCGTTCGACATCCTGCATCCAGCTACCCTCAACGTGACGGGCACCGACCAGAAGGTGTGCCAGAATGCAATCGTGGTGGCATCATCCAAGCAGCACACGTCCGTCACATTTTGTTCAGGTCGCTTTCAAGCTCTATATATACCTACCCACCTCTCATCGCTCTGGAAAATGCGATTCTGCGTGAATCGATCAACCCGCCGCTTGTATCGCCGAATACGGCTCGCCCATGCGCAAACTTTCTGCTTCAGGAAGTCGATGCGTTCTGTGACACGGGACATGTATTCTCGAGGGCTGATTCCAGTCCCCGAGAATTACCCTTACAAAGCAACCCATTAATAATATTATTATTATGAATAGGAACGTAATTTGTTATCATAAATAGGTCCAAAACGACATTTGTTCACGACAGTTCATTATTAAGGTCTAGAGATAGGTTTGCCGTTTGAGCATAGAGGCTAGTCTTGATCAAAAAAAAAAAAACTAAATTCAATTACACTACAGGTTGTGTTTTGTTGTTGTGGTTACTCAATAGCTGTGTTTTTTGTTACAATATAATTTTTTCTCGTAGTTGTATCTCGTGCCAGGAATTAGTGTATGAGAAGACTTGACGTATGTAACAGAAACCTGAATACAATAGTATGCATAAACAGGGCCGTTGCATAAGCAACTTTAACAATATCAGTTGTCAAGACAGCGGTTTCTAAACCAGGCTAGCTCGGGTGTTACCTGATTTCTCAGAATAATTATACCGTGGCTGGATCTCGGTAACCGGAGGCCGGAGGTGACACTTTGATTTGGCGTGCTTTGCTGAGTTGGTACACGGACATATTAATAAGTGGAAGTCTACATAAGCACAAGGTAGAAATAAGAGCAGGTAGGTTCTTTATACTTAAAAGGTTAAGGTGATATATTGAAAAAAAAATGTGATTTTTCCATTTCGTGTAACTTTTTAAGTATATGGAATAGGGATTTAACATTTTGGTATATGTTTTTTGACTCTTTGGTCTAGTATCATGTAAAAGGAATACACGATTCATTGATTTTATCTCGATACACAAAAATTGCAAAGTTATATCTATTTTTTTACTTTTTTCGACATCACGGCGTCACGCTTAAGAGTTATTTAATAGAATTTACTTTAAAACATAGAGAATTATCATATCAAAGTTTATTATAGCACATTAAGTATAGCCATCTCTGTTCTTTTGCGTTTCAAAAGTAATTGCATCACTTTCGCTCGCTTAGTAGATCACTCCCTACGATTTATTTTCGAGGTAGCGCCTTACTCCCTGTTCACAACCAAATAATAAATATAAAAAAAAGACACTTCACTCCAAACAGTAAAAGAACAACGCGTATACAAGACAACCGTACGTACTCCTTGTTATAAAATCCTATACCTAAGAATAATGGACGTTACGGTAAATGGTTGCGGATACATTGATATGACAACAAACGTTAATAATTAAATATCCATTATGCCTTCAACAAAACGGTCTATGAATAGGACAGGTACTTTTCACCACGCGGCCACGCCGCGCCGTATTCAATTACCTACGTGGTACTTCATAAAGGATCCAATAAAATAATATCTCCGCCGTACACATCGTTTAATGTAAAGGTGCGTCCACACTCGGGACCATTTGAAAGTAACGAGCATTAATCTTTTTATGTTTGGCATTCTAACAGCACTATGACAGTGTGATGGTGACTGGGCTTAATCGCATATATTTATATTAATATATTCTTTGTAGAAGAAAAATGGATGAGCAGAGAATTGGTCGATAGGACTGTAGTACTATTTCTGGCTATCATGTTTTTTTTTTTCTGCTAAGCAGTAGACAAGGTTTTCATGACACTTGGGTAACGAAAACTCATCACACCACTTGAAAAGTAGGTACAGAAGGGATTTTGGCTACTATTTATTACAGTGGTACATAATATGTGCGGGCATTACACAAAGTTCACTCGCGTCTACATAGTTTCTTTGGCAAGGACGTTCCAACGAGCATTTTTTCGAATGGGTAAACTTACCTACTCAATCATTATAAAGTATAATACTAGCGACCTGCCCCTTCGCACGGGTGCAATCTACTGGCCACATTCACATGTCAATACATCGAGAGTTCTGAGCTAAATCTAATTTCCAGAAATGTTCCGGAATATATTCTCTAAATTATGGTGAAAACCACGTCAAAATCCGTTGCGTAGTTTAGAAGAACAACGCCGTCACGCAGACAGACACGAAAAGCGATTTTAATTTGTTAATATGTAGATATAGATATAGATTTGCTTTCGATTGCTTGCGGTACATCTGAAGCAGTTTTCACACGCCCCAAACGGGTTATCGGCGCCGAGTAGGTACCCGTTGGCGAATTTATGTAAAAGTGGGATAAATTATTGTCGTACGTGTGAAAGCTTTCATACATACTTTTCACTCCACCCGTACACGTGTGTGTGGAAGAGGGTTTATCTTAATCTAGTTATATAGGTAGGTACCTACGCTACCTATCCGAAACACAGGTAACTAGGTCACGTCATTCATCGGAGTTATATAGGAGTGAGTGAACGGGAAAATATATCACATCAATATTTTAACGATATTCACTGAATGGAAATAATGGACGGTAGATAGAGTTAACGGACATTTTCATACAGTACCCGGCGATAAACATTGCACATCGACCTTTGGAAAAAGACAACCGGCTAATTTCGGCTTCGTAGAGCGTTATCTCTGTCGCACGAAATACAAACAGTCCGGTATCTATTAGGAACTGTTAAAACAATTAAGTATGATTTGCTTCTTTTGATAATTCTTTTTATTCTTTGCATAAAATACAAAAAAAGGTAAAGGTCGATGTGCAATATTTATCGCCGGGTACTGTACCCCTAGCTCTGTTCCAAATACGTTGGAGACGGTTTCCCGTCTAACAGGATGCGTAAGCATATATTATCTGTAAGTTACATGGAGCGACTGCCATCTGACCTTCACCCTTTTACACCTGCACAAGTTGAGTCCCACAGTTTTTAGGGTTCCGTATCTACCTCAAAAGGAAAATCGGAACCCTTATAAGATCACTTCGTTGTCCGTCTGTTTGTCCGTCGGTGAAGACCCTTTTTCTCAGGAACGCGTGGAGTTATTAAGTTGAAATTAATATCAAATACTCAGGGCTGCAATCCCTTGAAGCTGTGAAAAAATCAAACTTCTAAGTCGACGAAATCAAAAGATACGAGTGTTTATGTTCCGGAATCAAAACCTTTAGGGTACTTCCCGTTGACCTAGAATCATGAAATTTGGCGAGAAGCAATGTCATGTTGTACAAGTAAAGGAACAAATCCGAAAACCGTAAATTTGTAGATACATTGCAAAAAAAAAAATCCTGTGATAAACTATTTACCTACATACCTACTTTGTACGGAATCGCACTCGACCGGTTTTTTTTAAATAAAAAACAATGCTTTGTAGAGTCAGTTTCCTAGTAGAACGCGGCATGCAGGAGTAAACTGGTAGAAATCGTCACGTAATGTTGTCAAAATGAAAGTCCATGACAGCGGCTGTAAACATTTTTTCTCGCTGTGTCTCTTTCAATTAAATACGAGTGTGTGCCGTGTATCAAGTAAGGAACTTCGATCCGGGGGCACCAGGCCGCATACGTTTAAAAAAAAAAAAAATAAAAAAATAAAAAAAAAAAAAATGGTGCACAACGCCTATGTAGGGACCGTGAAACGTGAAACAGGTCTAGACTGTACAGACGCCAGCACATCAAGCTACCAATCTGTCAATTTTTTTAAATAGATTTTCAACTTTATCACTAAAGCATAAGTTTCAAAATTGATTGGGAAAATCTGACAGTTTCGGGTAGCTTGATGTGCTGTTGTCTGTACCTTCAGTACCTGATAGATACATACATGAAATTGAATAGTTACCTAAGTAATTGAACAGTGAATGCTACCAGTGTCTCGCGTCAGTGAATTTGATACTGTTTGCCGATCAAACGGCTCTGCAACATGAATACATTGGTATTCAGTTGAATAGGATCGCTCAGTTAGTTCCTAGTCATCCATCTTTGCTAGTTCTTGTTCATGAGACGCTTCGTGACGTATTTTAGTGGGAGCTGGGACATAATTTGTCTCATTGAGTGATGGGTGACAGTTTCAAAATGAAAGTTTTATTATAAGAAGTGCTAGTGAAATGTCGAGGAAATGTCACTAGAACCCAGAAGCGTAGCGTGCCTTGGCGGGGCCCCGTATAAAAATTTGTTCTTTTTTTTTTAAAAAAAACGTTGTCCCACACTAGGAATTACTCCGGTATCGTGGGTGCGTTTACAAACATTTAAATTCACATACACAAACAGCCAGACCCGGAATAACTACCTGTAGGCAATACAAATATTTGTTCCGTGCGGGAATCGAACCCGCGACACGCAGCGTAGCAGTCGATCGCTCAGCCACTGCGCCAACCGTGTCGTCAAACAGTGTTTGGGGGACCTTAGGAAGGGTAAAGATTTCTCACAAAAGAAAACAAAATGTTTGCATAAATTAAAAGAAACATTTATTCATCATCTATCTGTCACTTTTTCCAAAATTTTTACAAACAATTCAAATTAAATACGGGGCCCCTGTGGCCCGGGGGCCCCGTATAATTGATACGGCAGATACGGCGGTAGCTACGCCCCTGCTAGAACCACAGATAATATAATAGTATCTAGAATTGACAACGGAGGCGTTGTTGGCAAATATTTGTGAAATGTCACAGAAGTTATATTGAAAAACAAGATGGTGGCATTAGTTCTGTGGGGTGATTGCGTAACACACGAACAGTAGCAATGCCTTTTACTTTGACAGTTCAACAACATTTATTGCGTTATTTAGGTTATTGAGCCGACAAATTTTTCGAATAAGTATAAATGAACTATTATAAAGTAATGTATTACCTGCAATGGGTCATGTATGAAAATATTAAATTGTCTCGATTTTTTTTCTGCACTTATGAATAAGCTAATACTATCTACAAAAAAAGTATCAGATTTATCTGATTAGTATTTCCAGAGAAATAAATTAAATTCTGTTAGAGGCGGCCATCGACAGTAACCCACCGGATTTTTATTCAATTTCCTTAGCCTACTCAATTAAAAAGTAAAAACTGTAGATAATCTGTACCGTCTGACATTCATCCATCATAACAAAGGTCTCTCAAAATCTAATCCAGTGTCCAAAGCGTGCGGGTCGTCGCGAAGGCAGTCGAAATCTAATCCAGTATTCAAAGCGTGAGGGTCGTCGTAAAGATATATTATCCATAAAATCGCAAACAAACACAAAGCAAGAGGTGAAAAGTGAGGTTATGTTATGACAAATTGACAAGTTATGATTATCTACAGTTTTTACTTTTTAATTGAGTAGGCTAAGGAAATTGAATAAAAATCCGTGGGTTACTGTCGATGGCCGCCTCTAACAGAATTTAATTTATTTCTCTGGAAATACTAATCAGATAAATCTGATACTTTTTTTGTAGATAGTATTAGCTTATTCATAAGTGCAGAAAAAAAATCGAGACAATTTAATATTTTCATACATGACCCATTACCTTAGCGATGAAACAAGAATAAATTCGATAGAAAACTACCTACTGGAGCGGTAACGAAATAAATCGGGAATTCACCGTAGTCAAAAAAATATTTTCAGTACAATGAACTTATTACGTTTTTCAGGCAATAACATGATTTATTTCTTTCAGTTAATTTCGATTTATCTACTTAATTGTCTCTCCAACGAATTGGGTCAAACATTATTTTGTGTCCACTGTCGTTTTCGTGTTTTCGTAGAGTTTACTAAATAATAACGCGATGAATTGCAACTTTTTTGTTTACGTCGATACAAGTTTTCTGACGTAAGTATACCACTAATAATACCAAGGTAGGTTACTTACTTGCGTCACTCGTCGTTTCGACAACTAAAAACAAAAATAATACGAGTATTTGTTCAAATAATTAATGCAAAGCTCTCAAAACGATGAAGGAAGATATTGTGAGGAAACTGGCATGTCTTAGAGCCATAAATTTGAAAACATGTGACATTCGCCAACACGCACTGATGGGCACGCGTGGTGGATTATGGCCCACTCCCTCTCACAGAGAGGAGGCCTGTGTCCCAGCAGTGGGAACACTATAGACTGATTATGGTGATACATGTATTTACTGAATCCGTTTACACATATTTTGTTATAATGTAGATTAGAGTAGGGTATATGTTATAATGTATATCACTTTTTATGTTATCTAGGCTATATGTTGTTGTTTTTATTTTGTTTTATTTTTTTTTTAGGGAATTTAGTCCATAATATTATTTTTAGATGTTAATACTTGTATTACTAGTTTTTACGTTTTTCATAGTTTTCAATTGTAAGTTCTTAAGTTAATTTTAAGACCACGCTATCGCATTAGGTATACACCTGTAATGATAGTGGTAGGGATATTTTAATAAATAAATAAAAAAAATATACGAGTACCTATACGAGTTTATTATGTACTAGCTTATGCCCGCGACTTCGTCCGCGTGAAATTTCTTGTTTCCGACCCACGCCGTCGCATCGCATCACATCGCCTGCCCGCGCTGTCTTCTATCTTCTATCTTCGTCGTGTGTGATAGTCCATTGAATTGTATGGCGAGCGATATTGTATCTTAAGATAAAATATTATAGTATCTTAGCCGTGTGCAGCGCCCCTTAGTGAACTCCACTGCGGGTGACGTAACCTACGACAAACTTATTATTTGCGGTTGGTACAGTAATCGGGTCTAGGGATCGAACCGCAAAATTAAGTTTGTTTTTTGTTGTATATACTTTTCCGGGATAAAAAGTACCCAGTGTGGTGCCCAGGATATTAAAGAATAATTATACCAAGTTTCATCGTAATCTAACCGGTAGTTTTTGCGTGATGCCTGAACAAACAGACAGACAGACAGACAGACAGACAAAAAATTTTTTAATCACATTTTTGGGTTCGGTGTCGGTATAGTAACACCCCCTGCCATTTATTTTTTTGATATTTTCAATGTACAGAATTTTCACTTCTACAGATTTATTATAAGTATATAGATTTCTTATCTTCTTACACACTTTGAAACACCTAGTGGGTACTAAACATGGGTAATTTTGATTACATTTTTCTAAGTAGGTACGTAGGGAACTTAGAAAAATGTAATCAAAATTACCCATTTATTTATTATCCATACTAGCAGCGCCCCGCGGTTTCACCTGCATAAGCTGCATATTAAACATGGTTGCGAGTCGAATTGACTGTGTTTACGTGGGTCACTGTTGTGCCGTCTCTCATGGGATGTTGCAACGGTGACCAGCCGTTATTTCTTGTGTTTTTGTTTAGTGTCTGTGCTTACTAATATAGTCGTAAATTTTACTAACAATCTTGTTTGAGTCTTGGTCACTTTAAAATAAAGAAAATTCTATTCTATTCTATCCTATAAGTGTCAATCCCGTGGGAATATCGGGATAAAAACTATCCTATGTCCTTCCCCGAGATACAATCTATCTTTCTGCCAAATTTTATCGAAACCCGTTCAGTGGTTTAGGCGTGAAAAGTTAACATACAGACAGACAGACAGAGTTTCTTTCTAATTTATAATATTAAGTAAGGATTAATATTATAAATGCGAAAGTGTGTGTCTGTCTGTCTGTTACCTCTTCACGTTTAAACTGCAGAACCGATTTAGATGAAATTTGGTATAGAGATAGTTTGAGTCCCGGGAAAGGACATAGGATAGTTTTTATCCCGATTATCCCACGGGATCGAAACTTATGCGGGTGAAACCGCGGGGCGCTGCTAGTATATAATAAAGCTATTAAATTAATTAAGTTTGTTGAAGAATAGTTCCAAAAAAACGCTGTTATCAAAATGCCAAATTTTTAATTAACAGGCGGATCATTCAAAAAATTCCGCCATACATTTTTCGTCAACTTTTTCTGAGGTTGACTCCAGGAATTTTCACTAATTAACTTTTACAGAATTCCTATTGTTGTGGCACAATATTTAGGGGGGGGGGGGTATTTTGTAGGCATCCAATCAGGGCGGATTGAGTGAATAGCACACTCTCGCGGAGGGTGCTAAAATTGAGTTTGTCACAATTTACGTCGGACGGGACGAGGCACATTGATTCACAGTCACGTGAAACTTTGGAAGTATGCATTTTAAATAGGTATTTTATGATCAGTAAGTAAAAAAATCCGCACCGGGCCCCCGTGGTGGATTACGGCCTATTCCCTCTCACAGTGAGGAGACCACCGTCCCGGCGGTGGGAACGTTATAGTCTGATGAAGCTAAGATGCTTATGCGAAGTTAAAAAAATGCGTACACTGACTGAAAGAAAAGAATGAAAGAAAGAAAATACATTTATTTAGTACAGAGTAAGAGACACACAATACACCAAATAGTTAGATAATAGTCGTACATCAGATAAAAACAAAGATAAAAATAAAAAGTGCAAAGTCCGATGTAAGAAATTAGCAGGAAAGTGTGCCTCACGGCTGCGCCAAAAAGGCCCAGTTCAGCAAAAATGCCAGACAACTGGTGCCTGACGCTGGCTTTCAACTGGACCAGCAGTGCGATTCTGTAACCATCTCACCGTGAAAATTTAGGTGAAGTGAGCGTGGAGTGAGCTGTCAATAGTGTCAATTTCTAGCAAAAATAAACTCACATCACCAAGTTTTCACGGTGAGATTTGTACAGAATCGGCCGGCTGATGTCTGACTGGACAGGTCCACTCAATCTCTGTGGTTCTATCCCCAAAAGACCATTTTAGACACAATCTACATGCTCTTCACATGATCTGACCAAGATTACGTCTGGACTTTAAAAGGAACTGAGACCTGTGTGTGTGAGTTTGTTTCGGCCTATCTTTTCAGAGGAGTCAGACAGGAACATCGACATCATGTAGTTTTTAAAATATGATTGACGTGTAAAAGTGTTTGTTCAAAACAACTTACAGAAATAAAATCATGTATCATTTATTAAAAAGAAAGTAAGCAATTATAATAATTCAAATTTTGTATATTTTACGTAATTCAGTATTCCTCAACCGGATTGTCCCTAACTCTGAACGCCACAAATCCTCTGAGAGGAAATATGTAGTATTCTCTTAAACAGTAATTCTTATATAAGAACCTACATTGTGAGTGGAATTGCGTTTGGGGTAGGATAAAACGTTTTACATACATTAGGGAAAGCTCTGTGGGAATTGATAGTGTGCGCGACCTCACATAAGGACGTGCCTGTAAGAGGGCCTTGTTGCATGTTAATATAGCATATATAGCAATTTTAGTAGGCAAATGGAACAGATTTCTTTCTATAAGGCTAAGCGCGCACCACGATATATAATTGTTGTGGAAAACAATCACAAATCTGTGACCAGTACCAATATACTAGAATTCGCGCACTGCGGTAAATAATAAGTTGAAAAGTTATATTAGCGTTCGCGATTTTATTTCGCATGAACATGCGATTAAATCAAATCGCACGGCTGTGCGCGCTTAGCCTAAGTTTTTACTTTTTTGAAGTCCTTATTTTTGTTCGTTAATAAGAAGTCGAGCTTTAGAACTAAAGACGTATTTCTTCAGACTTATGTTCTTTTTTATAATATTATAATAATGCTAAAGTTTATATTGCGATTTAATTTGCCTTTTTTATATATCTTTGCTGTGTGTAGAAGATATTAACAGTTGTACCTAAGTTCTATCATTCCACTTGATAAGTAGGTACTATCATTAACTAAAGAATCGACCCTTTCGCCACTAATGAAGAGAGTAGGCTTGACCTATATGGGGCTTTACGTGGCCATCTTTTATTCATAAAGTGCCTAGCATAACTTTCATAGCATTAAAACCACAAATAGGCTGCACATAATATATGAAATGCAACATCTCTTTGTCTGTCCGTCCATTAGTGCGCTTTTAACTCGCACACCGCTATACGATTTACGATGTTTTTTTTAAATCATAATTATGTAGAGGCTTTTTTATTCTGAATACACGAGCGGAACTGTAGCAAACTGTAGCAGTGGTGACCCTGTGGTAACGACCGCGACTTACGTGTCGTAGACCGGGTTCAAACCCAGGCTGTGTAATTTACTGTGTAATTTATTTCATAACCTATGCTCTCAAAACAGTGTTGTGAATTCGAAAACATGTGACATCCACCAACCTGCACTGGGCCCGCATGGTATATTATGGCCCACCACCCTCTCACAGAGAGGAGGCCTGTATCCCGTGGGAACGTTATTGGCTGAGTATGTGCGACACTGAGGGTAAAGCTAGCTACTCTAGCTAGTAAAATATAGGGACATCGATGCGGAACCTTTGATTCAGTGCATGATTCTGCACCCCCCTGGGTTGAATGGGTTTTTCGTCGGTTATAAAAAAAAATGCTTTTCCACAAATTTTGACCGCGTAGGTATGCAGATATTTTTGAAACAGCAGTTTCTTTTTTGATGAAACACTACATAATCTTGGTTACAGTTTGCGACGTCCCTGATACTCTGTATTATAGCGAAAACAAAACAGAACGCCACTCTCAAAATAATTACAAGCTAGCAAGTAAAGTCAGAGCCCAATTTTGAAAGGTCATTTCAGACCTTACCGTGAATTGTAACAGCCGAAACGAAGTGGCATAGCCTTTAGTCGCAGGGCCAAAGGTCAAAGGTGAACTTACACCGAAGCACGCATACTCATGCTCAAGCGTGATACTTTACTAAATAATTGATGAACGAAGCGCTAACGTGGAATAATTGAGTCTGCATTAATAAGAGAGGCGTTCAGACTAGATTACACTGCTGATTTTACCTACATCTTTGTTAATGAAGGGAAACTCTTTGATTAGGGGGTCTTATTTGAACTGTCCACAAAGTATGCATGCTGAAATTGGAACAAAGGCGATGTGTGAATCTGCGACGATTTACTTTAATCATAACTTCATAAGTGAGTAGTTCGGCTTCCGTTTGCGTGCGATCACTTGAGTGAAGTTTTGAAGTGCACTTTTACAGTATATAAACTTACACATAGATATACAGTATATCTGGTTACTGTATATCTGCGTGTGTACTGTCATCATCTGCCTAGTCTTTTCACAACTATATTGGGGTCGCTTCCAGTCTAACCGGATTCGGCCGTATACCAGTATTTTACATGGAGCGACTGCCTATCTGACCCCCACAACCCAGATACTGGGTAACACGATACCCCTTGGTAAGGCTGGTTTTCCACCAGATATGAATGAGGATGCGTAGCGAGGAATGTGTGTAAAACTAACCAATACCAACGCTAACTTAGTTCAAGCTATAAAAATGAAGGGATGTTATTATAGTTATGGCTGGTTTCACACACATCCTTCGCTAAGCATCCTCGCTTATCTCTGGTGGAAACACAGCCTAAGACTGGTTGTCAGACTTTTGGCCACAGACTACTCTTTGGGCTTCTGACTATCTACCCGTAACGACTGTCAAAGATCCTTGAATGACAGCCGGGACCAATGCCTTAAGAGCGTTTACGACGTACGGCATTTCATAAATATTCAAGGCCTAGTTTTTCGAAATGAATGAACCGATTTTAATGAAACATCATACGCATGACCAGGATAGAAAGGTCTAAAAAGTTATTTAAAAAAAACTATTCCCTAGCCTAGACTGTTTCGAGTTATGCGAATATAAATGTATGGAGAAGCTGATTTATTTAGCGATTTTAGCATTGATCCTGTAGCAAAAGTTGTTTATAACTATGAGTACAATGACTGGCCTCTTTTTAGGTTTCAGATATTTAAATAACGCCTTGTATAGATCTTGGCATAGTCACACGGCTAGGTACTAATAAAGTTGCAGGCACGAAGACATTCACAAGTTTCCAACTTCCCAGCATAAGTACGTTACTCTTGTCTTACGTATTCTACTTTCTAACTTGCCATCTCGCATGCTAAGTAAATTTTCAGGTACGCTCACGTACGTACGGTGACAATATGCTTACGTCAAAATCATTTTGCACCCTCGAAAGGCTCAGAACAATAATGAGTCGAAAGGCGTCACATGCATGTCCTTTCACAGTTATTTTACCAATGTTTTGCATCACTGTCAAAATCACAATGGGTGTGTTTAGCGGATACAAGCGCTTACTAAGCGCTGACAGCGCTGACTAAATTCTCGGCTAGGACACGAAACACTTGGTATTCAGCACTAGAGGCGCTGAGCATCATATTAAGCGGTCGCCATCTTATTTCTAAGCGCTTAGTAAGCGCTTGTATCCGCTAAACACACCCAATGATCTTTATTCTTTTCTGATAATATTGGTGTTGGGCTGCTGTCAGCTGCCACTGACAGGTCTGTCGAAATCATTGTGATCTTTATTGTAGTTACAATAAGGTTGCTGCTGTCAGAGGTAAAATAATTATGAACGGACTGTACGTACGGTGCAAATAAACTTACGTCAACGTCATTTTGCATTCTCGAAAGGTGTCACAAGTCACGTAGTGTCTAATAAAACTAAACAATTTAAAACTACCTTTTATAATAATATTAACGTATAATCTTGTGGAGCACAACTTAACGTGCTTATTTTCTGCATTTTCATTATAATATAAAAGAATAACCAAACAAACGATGAGGGCGCTACTAGGCGGTCGGCGTAGCCTTATATCATGCAGGCTGGTAAAATCATGATTCTGATTGCTTTCGATCACTGAAGCGAATTTAGAACCAGTTTGAAAAAATTTAAAAGAAGAATTTGTTTGTTAATAAGTAAACCTGTTTTGTTTTAGGCGCGTAAAACACGCTCCCTTAAAATAAATAGCTAAAATTTAGTATTGCTTATTATTTAGCGTCAACGCCGTATCTATTCCGGTGCCATGGCTCAAACGAGCTGTACTACTATCTATCTCGCTACTACAATTAGGCTGTTATTTTTAACTCGTGACGTCTTTACGTGACCATAAGAAAAGTTTTTTTTTCGCCGAGAATTCCTCACTTTCGCCTAGGGTTGACCAAAACCACACAGTGTTTTTGCAGAGAATGTTTATGTTGTCGTCATGACCCCGAGACCCTTGTGTACTTTAATGAAATTGGACTTCATTCGTCATGAAAGAATAATGTCGCAAGTTACTGGAATCAGAAGTTATAAGGCAAAGGCCAAGGAGTTTGAATAATTAATGGGTTTCAAACTAAATCAATACTTCACTGTGTAAGTATGAAACTTGACATTTTAAGCTTTCAAGTCTTCATGTTATTATCTAGATTTGGACTTAGTTAAGCTTTTGGACTTAGGATTAGACATTGATGTTAAGGAATACCGAATACTTAAAGTTTAGACAGAGGGCTTTCCTAGAAAACATTTGAATGGCCTCTTTATTTGTTTATATAGCTTACCTATACAATTTTAATTAAGAGCCGCAGTTGAAGGCGAGGGGCCCGTGGCTAAAATAATAACAGCCGCACAGGTCCATCGATCAAGTTAAGTTACGCTTGCCGCGGTTGGTCTGTGGATGGATGACCATCTTTACATACCCCTTCGTGCCTCGGAAAGTACGTTAAGCTGTTGGTCCCGGCTGTCATTCGTGGATATTTGACAGTCGTTACGGGTAGTCAGAAGCCCGAAAGTCTGACAACCAGTCTTACCAAGGGGTATTGTTTTACCCAGTAACTGGGTTGTGGAGGTCAGATAGGCAGTCGCTCCATGTAAAATACTGGTAGTCAGCTGCATCCGGTTAGACTGGAAGCCGACCCCATCATAGTTGGAAAAAGGCTAGGCAGGCAGGCAGTTGAAGGCGATGGTGGATTTATCAAAATTTTCTTGCCAGCTGTTTTCTTGCACTATTTAAAAACGAGCACCAAGCTTTGACTTTTGGTAAAACTTTTCTCGGACTTCACACGAAGAGTTCTGTACCACAAGGCAAAAGACATCGAAAAACACACGTTTCTTCTATGGGGCTCCATAGAAGAAACGTGTTTCTTCGGCGTCTTTTTCTTTAATTTTTAACTTTATTTTATTTTTATTATTTGTTGTTATAGCGGCAATAGAAATACACACTCTGTGAAAATTTGAACTGGTCACCTATGACGGTTCATGAGATACAGCCCGCTGACAGACGGACGGACGGACGGATAGACAGCGGAGGCTTAGTAATTGGGTCTCGTTGGCACCCTTTTGGTACGGAACACTAGCAAGTATGTACAATACCTTGGCGGCATCAAAAGCGGCGACAGACACCGTGGTGGTGCGTGCCTCGGACTTGAAGGTGTCGGAGTGTCAGCCAAAGACGCCAGAGAGCCATGCGCGAGCGGCGCGGCGCGTACGTCGAGCGAAGCGGCGCGGAGGGGTGAAGGAGAGCGCGGGACGCCGCAAGCTCCCGCTTCAAGCGTCCGACCATCGGGAGCGAATGTGCGTATTGCTGGGGAGGATCCGCGGTGACTCTGCAAGAAAATGACCCAATTAATTTTTCACTACATCATATGAGCAAAAATATGCGCGTATTATAGTTTTTGTTTATTGCAAAATAGGCAAGCTAAGATCTCGACCTCTTTCATTTAATACCTGAATGAGAAATATTTTGTTACTAGCTTCTGCCCGCGACTTCGTCAACGTAAAGTTTCGGCCCCGAACCACCCCGTGGCATCGCATCGCCTGCCCGCGCTATTACTTCGTTTACGCTAAGCGTTCTTTCTGACTTTTTTCTTTTTACTCGGCTTCTAAGGGATGTCCAGCGTGATGTTAAATAGCCGCAAGAATTGGGCTACATTTTTTCAATTCCCACAGGTTATTCTAGAGATTAGTACGTTTAAACAAACAAACACGCAATTTCTTCAGCTTTAATATTAGAATTAGTATTATAGATAGATACATTAACAAGAATCTTAAAAATAATGAACAATATATTATTCTGAATGTACAGAAATAAACCTTGTTAAGTAGGATTCCTCATTAATAAATCGAATCATATTCCCACAATTAAGGTTTATTTTTTTACGAGTTGAAGTGTTTTTCTTCACCGTCCAATAAACTTGATAAAAACACGTGTGAGTTCTACTTCCATCGTATCTACCAGTAAGTTGTATAAGTCTTAAAGTGGCGATTGAAGACCCTACTGATTCCCCATCCCAGTTCTTAATTCTCCCCATGCGTGCCCCCATGCGACTCTATGGCGTCACGTATATAATTCATACGTTTTCACTTTACGTAAAAAGTTTAACACTTTGTTTATCCTTCTCCCATAGTTCTTTCTGTCAGTTCTTTTTTTTTTTCTTTAAAAAACTTTGAAATGAATGTTGGAGAACGAAATTCAAACTTGGAACTCGGTTTTGTTTTAAAAAATCATTAGCGAGGCTTCAGTGTTGTAGAAAAGAATAAGAATGGTTGTAAAATATAAAAAATATAATAACTAGCTAAAAGCAGAGCTTTGTGAGGGCTCGCGTCGTTTTTCTGCGTGGTAATAATCTTTAAGGCAGTTTTTTTAAATATTTTTTTTCGTAATTTCAATTTTTTTTTTTACTGATAACACATCTACATATAAATAGAAATTATTATGTTAAAGCACAAATCAATAGGCGTAATAGTTTTTCCGTAAAAAGTACCACAAAATGCTCAGGTTGTGGGATATAGCAGGGCTCCCTTCGCTCGCCCTGATTATAAAGTATACCATTAAGGCTCCCTCAGACATGCGATAAAATCGCGCGCGACACAAAGGCACCGCAAGTCGTGCAACGAGCGGTGCCTTTGTGTCGCGTGCGTTATATTGCGTGTCGTGCCTGTTTGTAGGAGCCTTTATCATGACAATTCTGAGTTCTCCAGTTTTGTATTGCTTTTTAAGTCCTGCTGGCTATTAGAGGTTCCTATTTATTTCCTAGATAACACTATAAATTATTCATGATATTATTTTAGTACAACCTATTATCCGCTCCGATGTCGCGAAATCTTCTAAAGATCGGTAACAATAGAAAAAGTAATTGTGTCTCATTAGTGACAGTTGAGCTACTACTATATAAGGTCAAATTGAATTAGCTAGCAAAACTCTGCAGACGTGATAGGTATCGGTACCTAAATATGATAAAAAAAAAATATTTGATGAGTTTTTTTTGGGGTCAACAACAGCTGTAGCAGGTAGTTTAGTGACTTGAAATGTCCGTTTAAGGTGAATGGGTAGTTGAGACCGCGAAATTCAAATTTTCTTACGTTTTTTGCAATTTGCAGGTCAGTGTCAGATTGTATCTTGATCAAAATATGATTCGCGACAATAACAGGTACATATTTAGAGAATTAGAATCATTAATATATCTTTCTAAGTTAGATTTCTACCACCAACCACCAATCTCTTATGGAAAAGTGTTAGTGGTACAAATCTAACTTAGAAAGATGTATTATTGATTCTAATGATTATACTTCTCTAAAATGTACCTGCTATTGTCGCGAATCATATTTTGATCAAGATACAACCTGACACTGACCTGCAAATTGCAAAAAACGTAAGAAAATTTGAATTTCGCGGTCTCAACTACCCATTCACCTTAAAATCAGTTTTCTTTGTATAGACTTCACAGGGGTGTTGGGTATATTTACACAAGGAACACACAATTTATAAGGAAGTGTTATTGTATTGTTTTATTTACATGAAAAAGAAAAATGTATTTCACCTAACCTACTTAAGAATGTGTCACTTTTTATTTTGTAAATTGCTCTGTACAACGCCTCGGGATTATATTCTGTAATGTTGTGCATGTAAATTTAAATAAATAAATGATTACCTACTTAGTGTTGATTTTACCAAAGTCCGATATCATTTTATCCTTGGAATAAAATTGACGTCTGACAGTTCTAGTACGGGAAAAACTGTCAAAAATCCAAAAACTATCTATCTGTCAAAATTTATTTTCAGGATATCTAGGTATAAAAGTTTGGTGGAATTCGCCCTAAGTAATATTGCGCAATAGGCATTCAATTGGTTAAAAAAGCTCACATAACTGGGATAATTTTCGCTCTCACATGATCTACTATAAAATCGTCCGCCGAGTCGGACGGGCAATGATCCTTGGTACATTACCTTCTCTTTATTATTCATACATTTTTACGCTCACCTCTGCCCCATTATATCACTCTTTGTTATTTTGTTACCTTTGAAATCTATTCAAATTTCTGCCGGTATTGTAAAATATTATGATATATTTTTTTCTTTGTAATCCAGCGAGCTTTTGTGATTATTTTTGCCTTTCATTCATCTGCAGCCGTAAATCTAAATTGTCGATGTGTTATTGTGACGTTAAATCTAAATTGTTGATGTGTTATTGTGACGTTAAATCTAAATTGTTGATGTGTTATTGTGACGTTAAATCTAAATTGTCGATGTGTTATTGTGACGTTAAATCTAAATTGTTGATGTGTTATTGTGACGTTTCTGGTGCATGTGGTTGTTATAGGGACTGATTTTGAATTAATTGGCAATATTTCAAGGTGTGATAAGTATTGATGAATATGAACAACTTTTGCCATGGGACCAATTCTATATGTACTAGCGGAAAAAATAACTGTTTTTATGACACATAATGATTCTTTGAAACAGCAGATTTTTATTCGATCGTTCGGTGTTGGAATTTATCTATCTGTATTCATAGTACTTTCACCACCTAAAGAAATTGTCATTGAATTCCACGCCAACCAAAGTTTTTCTCTCAATACGATGAACGTGAGTTCATGTCATTTGGACTGTAAAATCCTGCCATTGTAGTAGTTACAATCATCGATCACATAACATAATACTCTACGTACAAGACTGCTACCTTTTTTTTTTCAGGATGGGAAATCATCAAATGACCGCTCTGGGTGGACCGGAAGGCGGAAGGGAGCGTCAGACTCTTACTGACTAAAACCCACCCGTGTTCCTTCCTTAGCCCTTTATGTTCCGAGCCAGCGGTAACCCTTTCGGACAATCCCGCTGAAGACTGCTTGCTACCTTGGATGGGTATTATAAAAAATTATGAAGACTCAATACGTTGAAGTAAAGCCTATTGTGCACGGCCATTGGCTTTTACACGCAGCACACTAATTCGATTCTGAGCCCAAATTGAAATTTCCAACTACAGTTACATTTTAATCTGTTAATGACCTAAATCTGTGGAAATACGATACATTGAGCATGAGATTGGTAACTTAAAACCAAGGACATCACAACTGTCACAGTCGTCGAAGAAATAGAAATATATGGGAATGCCATTTGGAATAATAAACTCAGACTAGATCAAAATCAAAAATCATTTATTCCAATTAGGCTGAGAATCAGTACTTTTTGAACGTCAAAATTACATAAGACAATTTCCCAAAACGCCACCCTTCAGCACTTCGTAGTTCTTTAGCTGGGAAGAAGTGGCACAGCAAAATCCCTCTAAATCGTAATAAATCCGTAGTATTCTTCGATCAAGTAGTAATAACATAACGAAATAAGTAATTCACTAACCCAAGAGGTATATATCGATCAGATTCGATGAAAATTTATAGCCACCTCGCAGTTACGTAACGGTACAAAAGTATTACCTTCACTTAGATTTTATTATTGTACGTACCTAGAGGTGTTCCGAAGTGAAATAAAATGCGGCTTTGAAACCGGCGATTGTGCTAATGGAAACTGTTACTTAAGGGAAGATGTATTTCTGTATAGCAGTTTATGGCAGACAACTTGTGGCTTGAGAAATTGGATGCGGAAGGGGAGAAAATATAGAAGAGTTTCAGAATGACTCCAAAATATAATGGTTGAGAATATTAACAGTGCGTTGGCAATTTGTTCGTCATCATTTCGAGTCCATGGTAAATGTAGGTACTTATTGTGTAATGAGTTGAACCCAGTAGGTGGCCACGCCAATCGCGGCATAGTGGGGTTTTTTAGGTCCTCGGAAATGCTGTTGAACACTCCAACCAACGGGGCATGTCGGGGTCTATAATACCCCATTTCACTACATAGGCATTGACCCAAGACATTTAATTGGTACTGCCCAACCAGAAATATATCTAAACAATTTACCAAATGACAAAGCTTAAATACCTAATAGAGTTTCATATATCTATAGAAGAAAATCATCCTCTGCGAATGACGACACTCAAGTCCGTCCGGCTAACTCAGGGCAGTTAGTTGCGCTGCGCTAACAACCTTGCCAAGGGGAGTCTTTTTACCAAAGCTTTACCAGGACCATATTTAGCTTTGAGCAGAGCAACGACACATTATAAAGTTTTATGAGTCCAGGGAAATGAGGCAAAAGGGTTCATAAATAAGGTCGTTTTAATTATGAATTAGACCACAAAGTCTACCCTATCCCTTCTCAAGGGTGTCGTAATGGTATCCATTAAAGTGATCGGATCCAGCATCCGCTTGTGTAGTACTAATAACATCACTTTGACATCACTAATTCGATTGCCGGCCAGGGACAAGGCGATAAGCCCTTAGACCGTTATTCTTGGTAAAACTAGGAACTGTAATGGAAGCGATGTTCAAGTTTATGCCTTGCTGCCTTTAATTAAAAAATTTTGTAAACCAATTCAAGAGCAGGGGTGGCCCAGTGGTAACGGCCCCGTGTAGGTGGTAGGTTCTAACACAGACATGCGCTTTACTTTGTGTAAATAGTTTCATAACCACAAAACGGTGAAGAAAAACGTCGCGAGGAAACCGGCATATCGTCGAACCAAAAATTCGAAGACATGTGACATCTACCAACCCGCGTGGAAGATTACAGCCCGCAGAGCTGTGTCCCAGAAGTAAGTACATTATGTTAAACCAAGGCTGATTATGTTAAACCAATTTCTATATCCATGCTAGATCATTTGTCTTTATGGCAATTGGCATAGTAAAGATTATGAAGGAAACCCATAAACATTTTTCATCTACATTCGTTCGTGATGATGGCATGTTTTATATTTTATCATTACAATTGCTGCACGGACAGCGCTTCATAACGTGTCGATCAGATTTCCTGAGTTTATCATTTTAATAAATACACAAGAGGCCTTTATAAGCCCATATTTTTCCGGGGAACGCAGCGCGATGGCAAACGAGTGTCTCCTTTGATACTTTGCCTCAATATTCCCTTTTTATATAATAATATGTACTTACCTACGCTTTTGTTCAACAGAGTAAATTTTTATCCGACTTTTTCAGAACCTTGTTTCTCACTAAGAGCGATTTTCATAATTTATCTATACTAATCTTTGTTTGAACGCGTTAATCTCTACCAGTCGGATTTGGAAAATTCTATTTGCGTTTGGTAGTCCAATTCTTGAGGAAGGCTGCAGGTTACCATTACCAGGATAGCCCAGAGGACACGGTGGAGCATACGGTGGAGGTCTGCCCCGCTTGGGCGAAGCACCGCCGTGTCCTCGTAGAGGCGATCGGCAGCGGTGACAAGCTCTCGCGTCCGGCCCTGGTTCAAGCCATGGTCCGGAGCGAGAGGGAGTGGGAGGCAGTCACCTCCTTCTGCAAAGCAGTCATGCTAGCGAAGGCGGGGCAGGAACAAAGTCTTAAAACTGAGCATATATTTTGTGCGAAACGAGTATTTTCATTTGTAAAATCGTTTATTCCTCCGTGCGTTCGTGTTACATAACAAATCACTCCAGTAATCCAGACTCCGGGCGGCTACTGAGAAATTTCTGACGGAAAAATCCAATAACACTGACCTGGGAATCCAACCTAGGACCTCATGCTCTGCAGTACCGCCTGCGATTACTAGACCAACGAGGCAATCAACACATTGGTGAAATTTGCGCAGAAACACTGAAACCTCAAAAACACGTCAGCATCGAAACTCGTACACATCGCGTGCAAGTCATGATTGCTTTTCTTTTAAATACAGAGTTAGGCTTTATCTGTTATTACAATCGCGAACTTGCCGTGAAGTCTTTGGTAAATTAGGCAGTCATAAAGGGAATTGAACACTTTCTATTTTGGAACAAAAAGGTAAAAGAGGAGGGTAAGCCACCGTTTTTGTACGGTACAGGGTGTAAACCGCTGCCGTAGCAAAAAGGTATCCGTTAACAGGCTTCCATTAGTGATCCATACAACAGTGACGACCATGGCTCACGCACGCGGCGAATAAACAGTAGATATTCACGCCAAGAAAAACGTGTGTATACAAAGGGCCTAAAGGTGGCGCTTTGAAGGCGACAGGTGAAAGATTTCGTAGTGTTTAGTCAAATTCTTTCCTGCGGTATTGGATTTTGTACCGACAAAGCATGACTTAGAAAATATTTGTTTCAGGTCTGAGCGTTGGCTGGTATGTTTGATTCGAGACGTAGGAAATTCGAGGAAAATGCATTTTAACTGGCAGAGATCGACTTACAATATAAAGGTATTTTTTTTGGCTTATTCTACAAATCCCGCTGAAAGTCCCCCTGAGGGGGATAAATGCCTGGCGGGTCAGTGGGATTGTCCGAAAGGGTTACAGCTGCCCCGGAACATAAAGGGCTAAGGAAGGAACAGGGGTGGGTTTTTGTCAGTAAGAGTCTGACACTCCCTTCTTCCACTTCCCCACTCCCAGAGCGGGACCCCGGGTCATTTGATGATTTCCCAACATAAAAAAAAACAGGGGGGATAGGAGGATTACCAGTTCCACTTTTATACAGGGTGTTCTACCCATGAATATGAACAACTTTCACTATGGGACCAACTTTGAAATCGCGAAAAAAAAATCAGATGTTTCATACAAAAGTTCAATACCTACTTGACCAAAATGTATGAAACAAAAATTACATAATTTATAAAAAAATTAAATGATTAAAATTTTTGTAACAATGTTTTTTTTAAGGATTTCCTATAGACTTATAGAGTTTCTTGCTCGTTGTTCGCCATTCTCCCCTACTACGTTTTGGAATGGGTAACTAGCTATTTCTGACTGAACGACTCCTTGTTCAAACGTGCCTGTAAATGGTCTAATTGAAATATTGAAATACTTTGAGTTTGAGCCGGTATCGACGAGTACCTAAAGTTCCCGATAAAACCAATCCTTTCACTGTATCTACAGGATATCGTATACCGTTATTTCACGTATGTAGTACATACGTGGAATAACGGTTTATGCATGTACATACTATGTACCTACGTTTAACTGTATTTCCTATGACAAAGTTAAGGTTTTTTCCCAGAAAATACAGTTAAAACCCAACCTCATTGTGAGAGCTTTCTAAGAATCTCAAGTGGTTTGTTAACACGGTAAGGGCTTACCGAGTTTGAATTGGAAATCAGTACGAGTGTGTGTACAGCTTAAGATATTTACTTCGATAGATTGTTATGTACACTGATTTGTAAAATTTGCAGATACTGTGGTTTCTATTCCTCATTATTATGATTCAGTCCAGTCACATCGATTGTTTATGTAGTTTATTGAGGCAGTTAATAAATATTGCCATTTTTGAGTCTTCTATACACTTTTGTAAGTAAATTTCTATAGAGGGTAGGCACTACATTAGAAAATAAGAAGCAATAATGAATATTCGCTATGTATTTCAAGAGGGTGTGCTCACTTTACGCGCCTATGGCATAACTGTTATTGTAATAGCTTAAAGGAAAGCCGAGCGAGGAAAGCGTAGTGATATACTTGTGTAGGTGTTGCTATAGAATATTATATAGCAACACCTACGCAAGTATATCGCTACGCTTCACGTCAACTGACTTGACGAGAGACACGCTATGGACAAGACGCCTCGGTTTTCGTCATTATATTATCTATAGCTTTACATGCAAGCCTATATTCTATAGATGCATCTACACAAGTATACTCCGCTTCACGCTACTGACCTGACAGGTGATACGCTACAGGCAACAATCCTTGGTTCTCATAATTATGCTTAGTCTATAGTTTCTATACACCAGGTGTATATTCTAAAGGAACATCTACACAAGTACATATATCCCATCGCTCCGCACACACGATATGGCTATACGCTTCACGTCAACTGACGGCATGACACGCTATAGATAATAACATGCTTCGGTTTTTATCACTATTCTTATCTCACTATTATCTAGGCTAGCTTAAATGCAAGCCTTTAATCTATTAAGTACTCGTAAGTAGGGTACACCGCAACGCTCTGTATTCACGCTGTGGCTACGCTTCACGTCATTGACCTGGCATGGGACACTTTACTGACAAGATACCACGGTTTTCATCACTTAGTTGCTACAACTACACAACACAAGTAACCGCATCGCTCTGTATTCACGCTGTGTGTCCGCTTCTCGTCGCTTGACCTGGCAGGTGACACGCTACTGACAAGGCACCACGGTGTTCATCACTTTTATCTATACCTAGCTTTGTATTTCACCTGCAATAGGTAGGTCTGCAAATGAGGTTAGTGTGCAGTCAGTTATGTTTGCGGAATTGTTCAAAGGAATAAATTGGTAAGAGAGTCTGTTTGAAGCTTTGTTTTTGTTTTTTTCACAACCGTTAACTAGTATTTTGATTACTAAGCGAGGCGAAATTCGGTGGTTTTCCTACTAATATTATAAATGTGAAAGTTTGTGAGGACGGATGGATGTTTTGTTACTCTTTCACGCAAAAACTACTGAACGGATCTTGATGAAACTTTACAGTAATAGCTCATACATTAGAATAACACATAGGATGCTTTTTATCCCGATATTTCCACGGGATCGACACTTGTCCGAGTGAAACCGCGGGGCGCTGCTAGTACATACATAAATTCACGCCTTTTTACATGAGGGTAGGGTGAAATTACAAAGCTAAGATCCTAGCTACGAGCCACCTGCTACAACCCTTACATACTCATTTTGCTTCGTTTACGTTCATACATCTGTTTATACACACACGCCGTTTACGCGATAATGTGGTGTTTGTCGGGGGTGCGGTATATATGACACTGAATCTTACGCTTCCAAAACCGCCCTAGCAGGAGTATTGACGTCGTGGGGTTTTAATCAGGAGTCTGGCATAACTTTCCGTTCTCCCCAGACGCAGGATTTCCATGATGATTTCCCCAATAGAAAAAAAATCTTGATGTTCTTAAAAGACTAGAGCAGGGGTGGCGAACCTTTATGGATCAACGTGCCATTTTTTTGTAAAGAAATGTTTGATGAGGTCATAGATGTGCCATTTTTTTGTGATTACAGGGAAAATTATAAAACAATACTATCGATTCCGCGCTTCCCGCCTGCTGCTCCTTACACCGCGCCTACTCACTCCGTGACAGCATTGACAGCGTGAACTTACTTCAAAATGGCGGTCCAAATGTCGTTTCATGAGTCATACGTGTGCCAGTACCACAAAACATAAACCTAAGGATACACAGTAGCTGACACAAAATATGCAAGTAGCTTGCATGTCATTAGGTAGGTATTCACTAATCAGAATTGTTGTTATGGCACACGGCATGCAAGCTACTTGCAGACTTTTGTGCCAGCTACTGGCATGTGTATCCTTAGCTTTATACAACAGCGCTATAACTCCCTAAAATATAACCCGACCAAGCGAAATTGCTCGTTAGTTTCGTATTACACGTATGTTACTTTGAGTTGATTGAATTTGGGGTTATTTGTTGTTGAATGAATTATCGCTACGTAACTTAGTAGAGCTCATTATTTACAAAATTTATAGAATCTCGTGACGGGGACTTTAGAGTTAAATACATTTAGTGGTTTGTGGTGCATAATTGTCGACAGTCACATGCCAAATTCAATTACCGACCTTCTATGTTAATAGTTCTAAATCTATGTACCTACAGGATGTTGGCGATTCATTTCGATAGTACAGACGCCAGCACATCAAGCTACCTGAAACTGTCAAATTTTCCCAATCAACTTTGAACCTTATGCTTTATTGATAAAGTTGAAAATCTAATAAAGAAATTTGACAGATTATAGTAACTTAATGTGCTGGTGCCTGTACATCAACACTATCACAATATGCATCACGTTTTAATTAGACAATCAAGCGATGTCGTCGGTGCGGTTAACGCGTTTACTGACGGCAGGTGACACGCTTGATCGCCTACGAATTTACTGTGAATATTATTATGTAGATAGGTTGGTGTCTAGCTAGAATTTGGAGATGAACAGGTGTAATTGATTTTGATGGAGCGATCACATATTAAGAAAGATAAGAAGAAGAAAGATAAATGACTTTTTAGGGTTCCGTACCAAAATGGTAAAAAGGAAACCTTATGGTGCGACTCAGTCTGTCTGTCCGTTTGTCACAGCTGGATATCTCAAGAACTACTAGTGCTATCAACTTGTTTAGAATAGTTTTAGATGACGTTTGCCCAACTATTTTGCAAATAAAAAGACATAAATATATATAAGTTTTTTTTTTGCAACAAGGACTGAAAGTGGGTCTGAAAAATTCGAAGTGGGGCTACAAGGGCATGTGGGGTATCATATGAAAGAGCATAGTTTGCACATTCTCAAACACTTTTTCTTTTTTCTTAGGCCGCATAGTTTTCGAATTGTGATGAAAAATTAAAAAAAAAATACCGTACCCTTATCTCCGAAAGCATAGAGAAAAATCGGAAACCATTCTATGCGATAGAAGTTTATGTAAAGATTACAGGAAAAATAAAACGATGTCTCCAAATGGCACACTTTTTCAGAATCATAAAATGATGTCTCCAAATGGCACACTTTTTCAGAATCATCAACAAATTAAAAACATATGATGGTACGGAACCTACGGTGCGCGAGTTCGACTTGCTCTTGCCCGGTTTTTTTATTATTTACTATCCTACGCTGTCCTACCAGTCCTACTCCCAGTTAAAGACCAGGTGGACTCCATACATCTTTCGCGAGCCCGTGTGTCCTTCCAGTTGTGACGAACCCTATCCAGCTCGTCTCGATGTAGACTTAACTTGCAATAATTAATTGAATTAGGATCAATGTACCATCAATTAGTGTTGAACTGTTGATGGCTCATCTAATCCCTGGGTCTAATTAGCAACAAGATAGGTACGTACTCTATTAACTAGGAATTCCATAAGCTTGAATCTTAGGTACGAAATAATCTTACATTATCATCTGCCTAGCCTTTTCCCAACTACGTTGGGGTCGGCTTCCAGTCTAACCGAATGCAGCTGAATACCAGTATTTTACATAGAGCAACTGCCTACCGGATGCAGCTGAATACCAGTGTTTTACATGGAGCGACTGCCTATCTGACCTCCACAACCCAATTACTGGGTAATACGATACCCCTTGGTAAAACTGGTTGTCAGACTTTCATGCTTCTGACTACCCGTAAGGACTGTCAAAGACCCACGAATGACAGCCAGGCCTAACGGCTTATCATGCTTTCCGTGGCACGGAGGAGTCTCGGTATGTAAAGATCATCACCCATCCACAGAACAACCGCTTAACCTGATCGATCGACCTGTGCGGCTGTTATTATTTAGCCACGGGCCTCACTCCTCTCCTCTCTCCTTCCTTGAAATAACCTCACGTTACAAAATAATCACGATAATATGGTAAAACCGAAGTATAAAGTAACCCCGGTATTATTAAAATATCTTCAATATTTTCCTCCTTGAAATAAAAATGAAATCTTATCCAAGGTAAATAAAGAAAAAACTTGGAGCAGAACTCACCTGGATTAGGGGAGAACGCTGTTCATCCTTTTAAATCAAAATGACTTATTAAGTAATTCAACTTTCTGCCGTATTTCAATTTAATGAGAAAAGGGAGTGAAATTAATTAATAAAAATGGGGCGTTGCAAATTTTACAAAAATAAAAGAAAGAAAAAACGTTTAATATTAGTTGTTTATTACTTTTAATCCGTTCCGTTTTCGTTTGCCCCTTTTTAGGGTTCCGTAGCCCAAGGGTAAAACCGGGACCCTATTACTAAAACTCCACTGTCCGTCTGTCTGTCTGTCACCAGGCTGTATCTCATGAACCGTGATAGCTAGACAGTTGAATTTTCCACAGATGATGTATTTCTGTTGCCGAACAACAAAGAGGTAATAGAAATAAAATAAAGTAAAAATTTAAAGGGGTACTTATAAAAGAAACGTTTTTTTCGGCGTTTGATGTCTGGTACGGAACCCTTCTTGGCCGGTTTTTTTACTATTTGTATTTCCTGTGTGTCGCAAATAAAATATTTTTCTTTTTTTCTTTTACAGATTTGCTCACCAATGCTGGTGCCGTATTATGACGGTATGTTATAATGATTCCAGTGTAAGTGAGAAACGGAGCTATACATAACCGGTAGCACCATCCCTTTTTAGCACTGGATGTCATGATGGCATTAGTACTTTGTATTTTGCATACTAAATCAAATATCAATAAGATAAACATGTCAGTTTAGTTGCATTCCGATGATTGACGACTGTTTATTTTAGCGTATTTATTATCTGAAATAGACGAAACGGCGTAGATATTCAAGCGAAATAAGCCACAAAAGTTTCCTATTATCAACCAAATTATAGGATAACATAAAAGCGACGATATAATTTCCCCTTTGATGGGAAGTGACTGTTGAATTTTTAAATTGCGTTAGTGACGTAGTCACGCGTAGTAGTCGAGAACACGAGATGTGGCGACATGAAATTTAAATTGCAATGATTGAAGCGCTCTCGTGAAATGTAATAACTTTATTATCAAGAGTGTGAAAGCTCACCAGTTTATGCGGGAAACGAAGTACGAACGAGCACGTACTCAAGTATTGATATCGGAACCCTGTGTGAGCAAATGTTGTGACAAGATTGTGTGAACCAGTGTGAACTACGATGACATTGCGATAGTTTGCCAAGTCTAGTTTTTTGATGTGACTGTTATTTCAAGCCAATAAAGATGGTTTCTAGTATCGGTAGAATTGCAAGCGTAGTAGCTAATGTCGTTAGTAGCCAGTGTCTCAAGACGACGAAAATCTTTGACCAGTGCGTGTTGCCAGTGATGACTTATGTCACTGAAACGTGGTCGCTCACAATGGGCCTTATAAGAAGGCTAAAAGTCACCCAAAGGGCAATGGCGAGGGCTATGCTTGGAGTTTCCCTGCGTGATCGAATCAGGAATGAGGAGATCCGCAGGAGAACCAAGGTAACCGACATAGCCCGGAGAATTGCCAAACTTGCCTCCCACAAGATGGTCCGACGACCTTGTGAAGGCCGCAGGAACCCGTTGGATGCGAGAACCACAGAAACGGTCGAAGTGGAGGTGCTTGGTCCCCCTATGTCCAGCAGTGGACGTCTTTCGGCTGAAATGATGATGATGACCTCATGTCATGCAAAAATATATGCCAGCCAGCAGGGCAGCTGTGGCGGCGGCGGCGCTAACTGTAGGGTTCGGGAAGTCTCGACAGTCTGAAAGTCTCGAGACAAGAGACAACCCACGGTCATAGTCATATGTGGTGGCCAGTGTCTCGAGTCTCGAACCGAGACAACAATATTTACAAAAGGTCCAGTCCGGGACCTAAACCCACCTAACTGTCCAGACAGCGCCGGACGCAGGTATGGTTTGTTCTAAAAGTAATTAATGAAAATGTAAACAAATATATCAGAAAACGTGCCTGTGGATGCCAATTTGTATTGCCACTTACAAAAGGAGTGCTTTGATTTGATTATTTCGGATACCCGAAATTCTAATTTAAATCACCTTAAAAGGTGGTTTTTATTTGATTGAGGTTAATATTAAAACCACAATTTTCGTCGATGACTTCTTAAGTACAATTTAATAATGTTATTCAAACAATAATTGTTGGAAAAAGTGGTGAGAGGTAAAATTGAAACCTTTTAAATTCAAATTAATGATTTATTAATTTCCATTAGTGAGTGATTGCGTAAGAATTTACCCTGAGAAGGGTTTTATTTAACTTTCATCAGATACTTTTGGAACAGACTATAGGTACAGAGGCCAGCACATCAAGCTACCCGAAACTGTCAAATTTTCCCAATCAACTTTGAACCCAATGATTTAGCGATAAATTTGAAAATATATTAAAGAAATTTGACAGATTGTAGTAGGTTGATGTGCTGGCGTCTGTAAATACAGGGTGGCAGGGACATCGACACGCAACCTGTTACCTACCATGGATTCAGCACATGATCCTGGACCCCCTGCGTTCAAATTTTTCGTCGAGTATTAAAGAAAAATCTGCTGATGCCTACAAAAGTGCAATACCTACGCAGTCAAAATGCAAGGAAAAGCCCCTTTATATTTTTAACTACCAGCGCCCTGCGGTTTCACTCACATAAGTGTCGATCCCGTGGGAATATCGGGATAAAAACTATTCCATGCCCTTCCCCGGGATGCAATCTATCTGTCTGCCTTTTATCGAAATCCGTTCAGTGGTTTAGGCGTGCAAAAGGTAACATACAGACAGAGTTACTTTCGAATTTATAATATTAGTATGGATAACTAACTAAAACAACGGAGAGGGGTCCAGAATCATATACTGATTTACTGAATCCATGGTAACAGGGTTGAGCGTCAATGTCCATGTCGCTGCCATCCTATGTAAGTATCACCCCAAGAGAGTAGAAAAAATACCAGTCAAGTGCGAGTGGGATTTGCACACCGAGGCCGCGAGGGTTCCGTACAGTAGGTAAGTAACCACTTTACGGTTTTCGGATTTTTACCTTCACTTGTGCTACATGACATTGCTTCTTGCCAAATTTCATGATTCTATGTCAAAGGGAAGTACCCTATAGGTTTTGATTCCCTTGCGAGTATCAAAATATGCGGCATAAACGGAACATTATTTATACATATTCGTTACTGTTTTTATCTGACACAAATTTATTTTATTTATTTATTTAAGTAAGTATGCATACACACCTAGGCCACTAGGGTGTCCCGTTCATGTATGGGGGAAAAAAAAATTGAGCTACGGCTACGCAAGAGGTATCAAAAGTTGCGTTTTGACACATATATTACGATTATTATAAAATTTAATTAGATATCCGGCATCTTGAGGCCTCTACCAGTCCTTGAAGTTTTTCAAATTTGCTATTTTTAGGGGTTCCTAATATAAACAATAAATCAGACAAAAATAACATTTAAATGGTTTTTATTAAATTTAAGGGTACAACAATGAGTTAAAGCAAGGTTTAAAATAGTTGAAAGACAAAATAATCAATGGCAACTTTAAAAACGGAACTGGTTTTTGTGACCAAAATTAGGCATTTCTGAGCGAGATTTTAATCTGTTCCTAATAAAACCATCCCGAGCTGTAGCGTCCGTGACGCTTTGAGAAGCCTCCGTCACTAGTTTTACACATCTTTCCACTGACTGTGTCAGTCCGCGTTTTTCTTTTTTTCATTGCACTACGTAGGTATAATCAAAGAGATTGGAATTGGATTTGGATTGGATTGATTGGTATTTTACACAGACAAAAAAAAACAGCATGTGTGCAATTCACACGTGGTAGAAGTGAAACCTTCAAAAACACTGTATAATGCTTCCTATCTCATTTTCTCCCATGTTAAATCTTATGAATTTACATGTCTCTAAAAAAACAACAAAACAACATGTAAAAACTGTCGCTTTTTCGTGTCTTAAACTTTCAAATCACAACGATGCTAAAGAACATCCTGATGATTCTGATCCAGATTCTGATCCAGATTCTGATTCTGATCCAGATTCTGATTCTGATCCAGATTCTGATCCAGATTCTGATCCAGATTCAGATCCAGATCCAGATCCAGATTCAGATTCAGGTTCAGATTCTGATTCAGATTCAGATTCAGATCCTGATTCAGATCCTGATTCAGATCCTGATTCAGATCCTGATTCTGATCCTGATTCAGATCAAACTCAAACTCAAACTCAAAGCATTTATTTCAATTAAACCATTTACAGGCACTTTTGAATTGTCAAGAAGTCGGTCAGTCAGAAAATTTGAAGCTAGTTGCCCATTCCAAAGCGTAGGTACCTATGGAGAAGAACGGGCAAGAAACTCCATGGACACTCTTTTTAAATGATATTTTACAAAAATATTAGTTACATCATTACTTTTGATTTTAAAATTATATAATGTGAGAACGATGTAAAAAAATTAATAAAAACGTAAGTGTTAAAAGCGTCCAGAGTACAACAAATAGTACTTAACAAACTACAATCCAAAAATAAATTAATTAAAAATAAGCCGAGGCAGCTAAGTGATGAACTGATGACCAGCCCCAACTGACGGCGCCCGTTCACGAACATGACGCATAAATCAGCACCATTTAGCTCAACCATTTTGAAGGGAGCTAAATGATCTAACACACACACGCCACCGTCAGCGAGACATTTGAGTGAGCATGACATACTATCAGCTGCCAGGGCACATTCGAGTCAATGAAAGACATATAGACCCGGTAAATGGTAGCTATAGGGTACATATAAGGATCTTGATTCAGATCCTGATTCTGATCCTGATACTGATCCTGATTCTGATCCTGATTCTGATCCAGATTCAGATCCTGATTCAGATCCTGATTCAGATCCTGATTCAGATCCTGATTCCGATCCTGATTCAGATCCAGATTCAGATCCAGATTCAGATCCAGATTCAGATCCAGATTCAGATCCCGATTCAGACCCAGATTCAGATCCAGATTCAGATCCAGATTCTGATCCTGTTTCTGATGCTGATTCAGATCCTGATTCAGATCCTGATTCAGATCCTGATTCCGATCCTGATTCTGATCCTGATTCAGATCCTGATTCAGATCCTGTTTCTGATCCTGATTCAGATCCTGATTCAGATCCTGATTCAGATCCTGATTCAGATCCAGATTCTGATCCTGTTTCTGATCCTGATTCAGATCCTGATTCAGATCCTGATTCAGATCCTGATACAGATCTTGATTCAGATCCAGATTCAGATCCAGATTCAGATCCTGATTCAGATCCTGATTCAGATCTTGATTCAGATCCAGATTCAGATCCTGTTTCTGATCCTGATTCAGATCCTGATTCAGATCCTGATTCCGATCCTGATTCGGATCCTGATTCAGATCCTGATTCAGATCCTGTTTCTGATCCTGATTCAGATCCTGATTCAGATCCTGATTCAGATCCAGATTCTGATCCTGTTTCTGATCCTGATTCCGATCCTGATTCAGATCCTGATTCAGATCCTGATACAGATCTTGATTCAGATCCAGATTCAGATCCAGATTCAGATCCAGATTCAGATCCAGATTCTGATCCTGTTTCTGATCCTGATTCAGATCCTGATTCAGATCCTGATTCAGATCCTGATACAAATCTTGATTCGGATCCAGATTGAGATCTAGATTCAGATCCTGATTCAGATCCTGATTCAGATCCTGATTCAGATCCAGATTCTGATCCTGTTTCTGATCCTGATTCTGATCCTGATTCAGATCCTGATTCAGATCCTGTTTCTGATCCTGATTCAGATCCTGATTCAGATCCTGATTCAGATCCAGATTCTGATCCTGTTTCTGATCCTGATTCAGATCCTGATTCAGATCCTGATTCAGATCCTGATACAGATCTTGATTCAGATCCAGATTCAGATCCAGATTCAGATCCAGATTCAGATCCTGTTTCTGATCCTGATTCAGATCCTGATTCAGATCCTGATACAGATCTTGATTCGGATCCAGATTGAGATCCAGATTCAGATCCTGATTCAGATCCTGATTCAGATCCAGATTCAGATCCAGATTCTGATCCTGTTTCTGATCCTGATTCAGATCCTGATTCGGATTCTGATCCTGATCCTGATTCAGATTCTGATTCTGAACCTGATTCTGATTCAGATTCAGATCCAGATCCACATTCAGATCCTGATTGCGATCCTGATTCAGATTCAGATCCAGATCCACATTCAGATCCTGATTGCGATCCTGATTCAGATCCTGATTCAGATCCTGATTCAGATCTTGATTCAGATCCTGATTCAGATCCTGATTCAGATCCAGATTCAGATCCAGATTCAGATCTTGATTCAGATCCAGATTCAGATCCAGATTCTGATCCTGTTTCTGATCCTGATTCAGATCCTGATTCAGATCCAAATTCAGATCCTGATTCAGATCCTGATTCAGATCCTGATTCTGATCCTGATTCTGATTCTGATCCTGATTCAGATCCTGATTCAGATCCAGGATCCTGATTCTGATCCTGATTCTGATCCTGATTCTGATCCTGATACAGATCCAGATTCTGATCCTGATTCCGATCCTGATTCTTATCCTGATTCTGATCCAGATTCTGATCCTGTTTCTGATCCTGATTCAGATTCAGATTCAGATCCTGATTCAGATCCTGATTCAGATCCTGATTCAGATCCTTGAATCCAAAAATATAAAAAAAAATGCCGGTAGAACCCTCAAGATATTTTTTTATGTTTTTTTTATTATTTTTACGGTAATCTAAAACTAATAATGCAACTTTTGAGGGGCTTGAGTAGCGAAAAGCGAAAAAAAAATTTTTCGGGACACCCTAATACACACGTCATGTTGCAGTATACAACTGATTTACCTCCGTCACCTCACACATCAGGTCCAATTGAAAACCCGTCAGGCACTAGTTGTCTGGCATTTTTGCTGAACTGGGCCTTTTTGGCGCTGCCGTGAGGAACACTTCCGTGCTAATTTCTTACATCGGACTTTACACTTTTTTGTTTGATCTTTATTTTTTTTTATTTTTATCTGATGTATGTCATGTATCTGGTGTATTATGTGTCTTTAATCTGTGCTAAATAAATGTATTTTCTTTCTTTCTTTTTTCAACATAAACGCCCGTATCTTTTGATTGCGTTGACGTAGAAGTTTGATTTTTTCATTCCTTCAAGGGATTGCAGCCCTGAGTACTTGATATTAATTTCAATTTGATAACTTCACGCGTTCCTGAGAGAAAGGGTCTTGACAGACGGACAACGCAGTGATCTTATAAGGGTTCCGGTTTTTCCTTTTGAGGTATGGAACCCCAACTAGACCATAACACATTGTCATAACTTCTCTACAAAAACACAGACCTCTGACGAATGTTATTCAACAGAATAACTAAAATGAAACATTGTTTGGTACAGTTTTCACAGTATCCCAAGGCCTCATGATTAATTCCAAATGTGTCGTGGTTGGCTTATTGAAATATGTATACTTGCTGTGGCATAATATTTGAGTGACCTATATTAGCATAGGATAGGCAAATAATTAATTTACTGTAATTAATAAACTGGTTTGTTATGTGATGAGCTTGTTGAGCTGTAAATGTTGGCAGACTGTTTTGATTGATTGAGTCATGCATCATGTAGTCTGTGACATCTCTAGTTACAGATACTCTAGTTTGCCTTGAAGATGTCCTCGGTTGCGATATGTTAGGTTATTGCATGTTGTTTGTTTACAGTATAGCTCAGCCAATGTACCCACTGCTGGGACACAGGCCTCCTCTCTGTGAGATGGAGTGGGTCATAATCCACCATGCGGGCCCAATGTTGGTTGGTGGTGGATGTCACATGTCTTCGAATTTTGGTTCTAGGACATGCTGGTTTTCTCAATGTTGTTGTTCGATGTTCTCCCTCACCGTTTTGAGAGCGTTTGTGATAAAATTAAATACACATAGTAAAGTACCTGCCTGGGTTCGAACTCACGACCTAAAACTCGTAAGTCGGGGCCGATACCACTGACCATCACGGCTATCTTGTGTTTGTTTACAATGAAAAGGTAATGGAATCCGGAATTCCTTCGTAATTTGATACGGTACGCTGTTTCGTAAAACTCAAGTCGGGGACGAAATGAGTTAAAATTTCTATGAGAAAAAATATTAGATACCTATGTCGTGTGGGTCGGGGTCCGAAATTTCACGCGGACGAAGTCGCGGGCAGAAGCTAGTAAGGCATTTGCTGACAGCTAATCTAAACGAAACTCTATTTACGGGCAGCGTCCTTTTTATTTGGAATACCAATGTTAGATTGATTTCGCGATTAGTACCTTACAGATTGACCGACTTTGCCTTTATAGCTGGATTGTAGACATAAAAAATATCTGTGATTTCGTATAGAAGAGAAAATGGCTGAATCAGACATTCCTAAACTGTCGACTATTTAAGCAGCTCTATTTCGAACGCTTTCGGAGCTTTTGATACGTTCAATGGGTTCGACCAGACAGGAATGTCTGCGGGAAATCCTGACTGATTGTAAGTATCATGCGCCTCGAAACAGTATGATATTACACCTATTTTAAACGCATTTGGAGCTACAGTATTACTTGTTAACGAAATATTATTTCTTTTACATTCCGTAGCAGACAAATTATCTTGCCAGCATGGGTTTAGTTGTCATCATCAAAATCATGATTCGTGTGTTTGATAATTTCGTCTTTTTACAGCAAAAATAACGCAATGAATATCGTTCAGTATATCTCTCTGTGGAATGCGCTGCCCTGGAAATCAGGATGGCAACCAACCGATTATCCTTTAAAGTTAAGGTTCGCGAGCCCATTTGCAAGAAGCTGGCAGTATCATCACAACGGTAATATTTTCTCATTGTTTTTCTTATTTCTTTTTAGTAAGTATATTCATGTATTTATGTATATATTTATTTGTGCTTATATTTATAATATGTAATTAGGTATATATTATATTAAATACTCAATACTTTTATTGCATTCATAGTTTTAATAGGTTTATGTGTATCTTTATATTTAAAAAAAATATTCCTCAATTTTCCTACCATTGTTTGTCACTGCATCACCCAAAGGTTGACTGGTAGAAAATGCCTATGGCATTAAGTCCGCCTCTGTACAGTGATGGGCTTGAAGTATTAAATAAACAAATATTGTTGATCTTTCGAAATGAAAGGGACTTTCTGGGTGTAGTACGTAATTAAGAGTGCAGGTCATACAAGACGAGGTCCTCTTTAAAATTATCGGGTAGTATTTTAATGAAGAAAGCAATATTATTGTACTCACAGTAGCTCTAGAAGTCCCGCTATCAAGGCTGCTCTGCGAGGATATGGAGGGGGTCCTGGCTAGCCGGGCGTGGGGCAGAGAGCTGGCAGCCCTACCCTCAGCCGCCAGCGGCTGCACGCGGCATTGTTCCTTGGGTATCAGCATCTCCTGTCGAAAATAATAACCCTAATGAATACTGAAACAGTACGAATATTGGGTTCTTTTAAGGCACAAAATTAAGTGATTAAACTTTTTCTTTAATTTTGTAGACATAACTTAAACATCACGCCTTGTTTCCCCGAAGGGTAAGGCAGGGGTATACCTATAGGACACCCACTTTTCGCCAGTGATCGCGTCGGGAGTCGAGAGCCGATTCCCGGCCACTTTAGGCGCGGGCTTGCGGACGGCGAGCAATGGGTGGCTCGCCGTCCGGTAAGGACCGGGCCAGGATTGACGGCGCGTTGTGTTCACGTGTGCCTCAAAGGGATATCAGCGCTAGGGCCGATGCATGTCAGGGTCGCGTGGTGTTCGAAAGAGTTACCGTGGCCCCTGGCATACACAACTGAAGGAACACGGGTGGGTTTTAGACTAAAACCCACCCGACTGACTAAAACTTTTAGTCAGTAAAAGTCTGCCATGCCCTCCCGCTCCGCCCAGAACGGGTGAAGTAATTTTATAATTACCTTCCCCAAAAAAAGGCACCGGCCTCGTGCCCAGTTTAGAAGCCAAACGTTTGACTTAAAATAAGTAAATAAAACATTTTATTTCAGACGACATGATCCAATGATGAAAAAATTCAATTACTATTTTTAATTATATTTTTTCAACAATTGGATCATGTCGTCTGAAATATTTTTTTTAGCTTAAACTTCGTTTAAGCTGTGTCACTGTTGCACAACTTACTTTAAGACACGAGATTGTACTATTTGTTTTTTGTGTAATAAATAAGTAAACATTTTATTCAAATTGAAACAAAGAAGAAATTACAACGAGTGTTCGAGAGAGCGAAATAGTTATTTATTACCAACGAGCCAATATTGGTGACCGATCTGACCGTTCTTGAAACAAAAGTGGTGTTTGAATTGATACAGGTTCTTGCTAAAAGTATAGTCCTACTTATAGATTTCGATTTAAAAAAGAATAATCATCATCATTATCATTTCAGCAAAAAAGACGTCCACTGCCAACAGTGGACATAGGCCTCTCCCAAGCACCTCCACTTCGACCGGTTCTGTGCTTCTCGCATCCAACGGGTTCCTGCGACCTTCACAAGGTCGTCGGACCACCTTGTGGGAGGCCTTCCAACGCTACGTCTTCCGGTATTCTTTAAAAAAGAATACTAAAAACGAATTACTAATAGAATTAATACACTTCTTAACTTCTTATACCCATTAGGAGGTAAATAACATTTTAGAGCATTAATGAATATCAAAGAGATAATAATATTTACCTATTAATAATTCAGTACCGACCAAATTATTAACTTAGGTAATTCAAGACTCTTAGCAAATATTTGTTGTACCAATAAGTATTTATATTTTCCATATTGTAAAACTAATATTTATAAACTTATATTTTTCATTTATCTACTTATGAAAAGAAGAAAATAATAAGCGCGCGCATTTTTCAATAGAATAAATAATAATCTTTTTTGTCAGGCGAAAAAAAAAATTAAGAAGCTTATGTGCTATAATATTCTTATACTTGCAACGCAGTGTAAAATGAACCCGACCTCCGTTGGAAAATCCTCGGTTTTCCTTTAGTATTTTTTTATAAGCAATATCGCGCTTTATAACTTTGTGGAACGAGCATTTTTATGTTTAATAGTCTTCATATTGCATTATTTTGATGCTTATTTTTCCCTACGAGGTATCGGATGGCTTATATGTATCTTCTACGCATATCTACGTACATCACCGTTAGATATATGATAACCCGATGCGATAAATGCGCTTATACTAACTTAATATATAATAACACCTATAACTAATAATAAACAATGTGATTCTTGTGAATTCACTCACAGAACAACAGAATAGTCGGTCTCACTCGATTTGAGGTTGAGCGTGCGGAGTGCACGCGTTAGGGGCGCGTATAAGGTTTTTTTTTTTCAGGACAGGTGGATTAAGGCAGAAAGCAGTTTATCACGACAAAACACAAATTTAAGGAGGTTTATCTTTCTTCTGCCTTTTCCATTTTATTTGGCGTCGGCGCTGTTGCGTCTTATTCCTTCATAGTAGGTACTCTAATTAGTTGTCACTTTCTAGCCATTCATCTTTCACACAGTGCATCCATCGTTTCTTTGGTCTTCCTCTACTCTGATAGCCATCCACATCCATACTAAAAACTATCCTCACTACATTTAAAGAGATTTATTGAATAATAGAATAGAATAGAATACTCTTTATTATGTACACCATATAAATTACAGATATAAATATAGAAACTGTACAAAGGGTGACACAATGGGCGGTCTTATCGCTAAGAGCGATCTTTTAAAGACAACCTTAGGATGGATTTAAAAAGGGGAAGGAATAAATTGGATCCTTTTTTTGGATTGGATGTCTGAATAAATTGGATCCTTTTTTTGGATGGATTGTTTAATTGGATGTGCTGGATCTCCTTTTCATACTAACCCCCCCCCCCTTTCTCCTTTTTTCTCTCCTTTTCTCCTTTCCTTTTTAAACTAATTTTCTTTCTTTTCATACAGGGTTTTTTCGATAACCGACGAAAGATTCCTACACTTGGGGTCTAGAATCGTGTGTTGAATTCGTGGTTACAGTTTGCGCGGCGATGTCCCTGCCACCGTGATTTAAACAAAGTTTTATTTAATTGAAATGTTTAAGTGAAAATAAAAGATGATGAGAGATTTATAATTTTGTATAGGTACCCATAAGTTCCTGATAAGCCTAGGCAAGTATGAATATACCTATTGTTTAAAAGCAAAAGTTTTTAGATACAGGAGCCCAGCAACAGGTATCCTTGTACTGCGTGACCTAAATGGCCATATAGGTCATATAAAAACTACGTGTTAAAAGCTACGTGCATTTTATTGGTTTATTTACTCTTCAAATTTGTTCCGATGGCTGGCTATAGTGGAGTCTAATTAATAGTGAGTGAACATATATTTAAATCGTCAGATTCGCCCGACTGCGTCAAAAGACGATCACGTTTCTGTTTTGTTGACAATAATATTTCAATATAGTAATGTCTCGCTCAGCTATATTGAAAATCGCATCTATTGTTCCATGCGGGTTACATGAGCTCACTCTTATTAATATGGACACTTATTCGCACCTAATTACGGTGAGAGCAAATCTAACGATATAAATCTTTGAGAAATAAAGTTGTTCAATTTTCACACAATTTTTTTTGCCCCGGCTACGGTCAATCAGCAAAAGATGACAAGGCAGCTGATTGATTCAATATTTATCGCTATACCAGTTAAAAATCAATTATTTCAATCGATCGCTGTTGACTTCAGCGTGCTAATTTTGTGAGGTAAAGTTTTGGATGGAAGGTTTCCATAACAAAAAAAGCAAACTATTTATTTTTTCTTATATTATTCAAAAATGAAGTGAGGTCCGCAGGAGAACTAAGGTAACCGACATAGCCCAAAATCATTGCCAAACTTAAGAGACAGTGGGCAGAGCACATTACTCGTAGAACAGACGACCGACGGGGTCGAAAAGTTTTGAAGTGATGACCGCGTGCCAGATGGCGTAGCGTTAGGTCTCCCATAAGGTGAACACCGACTTTGTGAAGGCAATAGGAATCCGCTAGATGCACACAAAAACACAAAACCAGTCGATGTTGCGATGCTTGGGGAGGACTCCAGTAGTTGAAATTTTTCAGTTGAAATGATGATGATTAGAAAATGCGTTAATTTCTGTCAGTTGTCCACTTAAAATTACAGGACACTATCAAGATAATTTTTTTGTTATAGGAATGCTCTCGTATCATCATTTTTAACCATAAGTCCTAATGCATTTTATTTTTTTGTTAGAACTGCTTGAAAGCTTTCCTCATTACTCCTTGCAAGGTAAACTGCCCCAAGAGAGGAAGCCACTCTAACTGAAATCGGTCTTTCTTAGAAAAGGTGAGTTGCGGACAGTCAACGTTAGGTTTTAGTGCAGTGTTTCCCAAACATTATTCTGCTATGGCCCGGTAATTTTCATACTACCTCTTCGTGACCCACTCAATATTTTTGCCCTAGCTGGTTATTCGGACATTTGTATTACAATTAAAAACATTTTTACTATAACTTTTCCAACTATATTTCGGTATCGGCTATTTAGTGCGAAGTATGGAGCTGCTTATTATTTACCAAAGAATCCAAGTTCACTGCAAATTATGAAACTTTTGTCCTGAGGTCTGGTTCCACTTCAAGTCGGTTTCTACATTTATTTATAAGGTAAACTAGTGTTGAAAACCCAGATTCACATATTTTATAGGTTGTGACAAAAGTCATTAAAAAGTTATTGCTTGATTAGTTAATTTTGTGTGCTCTTGACGACAAGATAACCAGAAATCTATCAATGGCTGCGACACAGTATTTTATTTTTATGGCCCGGTACCGGGTCGCGACCAACCAAATGAGAAACGCTACTTTAGTGCCGTTATCTCTACCTAGTTATGCTATAAAAGATCTAAAGCATTTTTTAAATAAATCTTTTTAACCTTTCGGGGAAACAAGGCGTGAAGTCATGTAAATGTTTGTAAAGCATTTTCATAATAAAAACACAACATACGGACAGACGGCAGCACATCAAGCTACCCGAAACTGTCAAATTTTCCCATTCAACCTTGAACCTTATGCTGTAACAATAAAGTTGAAAATCTATTAAAGCAATTTGACAGTTTGTAGTAGCTTGATGTGCTGGCGTCTGTGCAACATTACTGTACCTAATCTAGTAAGATTGAAAGCCGAACCAAGCAAAAAATTAAACTGAAAAAAATTATTACAATATTTGATTAGTCGCAGTAGGTATATCCAAAATGGCGTTGGTTTTTCTCAGAAGCTTTTTCAAACTAATCACTTGTTGTTTGCGATTATCTAAATGATTCAAGGGAGAATAATTTAATTACCTTTTCCCTTTGAGTCAGCCCATTCATCGTGACAAGTAAAATTAAATGAGAAGGTGGGAATATTATGCCTAATCATGCCGAACTTCGGTCGCGTACTTTCGGCATAGTGTGTTTAGACATTAAGGGCTCTAATCGAACTCGACTTTAGCCGAAAAAATATTTACAGAAAAATAGGTACGTATATGTTTTGCTCTATTTAAATCCAAGTAGGTGTTTAAAGGTCACATGTTTTTTATATTTTTTATTAGCCATTCATGTCCCACTACTGGGCAAAGGCCCTCTCTCCTTCCACCTCTCTCTGTCCAGAGCTGCCGAGGACCAATCTTTATTAAAGGAGTCCAGCTCATTCCACTATCTCCTTCGTCGTCGTCATCTCGTTCCGTTTATTTATTTATTAAAACATTATACACGTAAAAAAAAAAACAAAGGCTGAATCAAAGCATGACGCATTTTCCACAAGTCAACCTTAGCCGTATTTTTACGCGTTGTTTGTTTGTTTATGTGCCATCCAAATAATAAATATCAAGCCATTTTTTCAATTTCCAAGTATCATGACCGGCCTCAGTCCCAAACTTTCGGAACAGCTGAATATTTAAAACAACAATCTTATGCGCCGTTTTTACGCAAATCCCTTACAAACAAAAAGTCTCTTTCGTAATACCAGTATGATATAGTGCGGTCTTTATTTACAGCCAAGCCCATACGTATGAATACAAACACAAAGTAAACAATTGCGATCCGTATTCACGAACAATATTCAATTATAACGACCACCAAACAAAAAGTAAAGAAGGTCTAGAAGAAAAACATTGACATAAAGTTTGCGAACATAATGTATGGCGAACAGAATAATGACCTTTGCAATTGGAATGCTCATGACATTGTCAATGCTAGCACTCTTGGCACAGATAAAATTAATTAGTCTGCCCAGCCTTTCACCAACTATGCTGGGGTCGGCTTCCAGTCCAACCGGATGCAGGTGAATACCAGTATTTTACATGGAGGGAATGCCTAGTAATTAGCAAACCTCCAAAACACAGTTATTGGGTAATACGATACTCTTTGGTAAGACTGGTTGACTTTTCCTTTGTCAGACTTTCGGGCTTCTGACGACCCGTAATGACTGTCAAAGATCCACGAATGACAGCTGGAGGGATCTTGGTATGTAAAGATGGTCACCCATCCACGGAACAACCGCAGCAAGCACAGTTTAGACCTGACCTGATCGATCCAAGCCCTCTTGGTGCAAACAGTTAGTTGTTTATACACGCGCACAAGAAAATGCGCGCTACTTACATCATATATTATTGTTTTCTATTAATTCCTTGTGTTCAGCTGTTGGTGTGCCAAATAAATAGATACATATATGGGTTTTGCTTATGGGCTTTCGAGATGCGACCGCACATTCTGTACCTTCAATTATTCAATGTATTCCGGCCCTATGTGTGTGTGCCCTGGCAGCTTAGAGTATGTCATACACTCTCAAATGTCTCTCTGGTGGTGGCGTGTGTTGGATCATTAAGTTTCCTTCAAAATGATTGAGCTGAATGGTGCTTATCCATGCGTTATGTTCGTGAACGGGCGCCATCAGTAGGGATTGGTAATCCACTGACCAGACTGACTGTCTGTGGAGCAGCCATGGCTTATTTTAACTTCTAAATTTTGTTTTCTTTTGTTTTTATCTTTTTTATTACAGATACGCTTTTAACGCCCATGTCTTTCTACATCTTTCTCACATCTATGATTTCAACATGAATGATGTAAACAATATTTTGAAAGAGTGTCCGTGGAGTTTCTTGCCCGTTATCCATAGGTACCTTCTACGCTTTGGAATGGGCAACTAGCTTCATCTTTCTCACTGACCTCTTGACAATCCAAAAGTGCCTGTAATTGGTTTATTTAAAATAAATGCTTTGAGTTAGAGTTTGTGGTTTTTATTTGCAATGCCATGGAGTGGTTCTTCTGTTCCTATATTTTCAGTGAAAGGTCGCCTGCTGCGAGCATCGTTGTAGTAGCCATATTGAAATTTTAGTGCCAACTCGAAATAGTGATTAAACGGAACCACTTGTGCGTTATGGCTACAGTTACTCATTGCTTTTGACCCCTCATGAATTTTTATTGGCGTTTAGTTTTCGATCATGGCGTGTTGGGCAATTTAAATTCAACTTTTTTTGTTGCTTTACTTATCATTACATATATATTTTTTTAGCCTCTGCGGGGCAAAAGCTTCCATTTCTCCTTTGTATTGCTCTCTGTCTTGAACTAGTGTGGACAAATCTTGACATGTTCCTCTGAATCATTAAGCAAGTTAAAAACAGAATAGTCCCTGGTGTTTTAAAGTCCTGTATTTTTAATAGGTAATAATATTTTCCTTGTGACATTTTGTTCAACTTTATCATACTTAAGTGTACTCCAGAGCCCTACTTTATTTGTATTTTCCTTCAATCACGGTAGAGGTTTTTCCGATGTCTTTATCTTTATCAAATCTGAGTGTCCATGGCGTTTCATGCCCAGTTTCTCCTTTGGGATCTACGGTTTGGAACTGGCAATTAGCCTTGTTTTGGCAAGGATACTTACTACCAGCCGCACTACCAGTAGTGCTAGCTTTAACTTTCTGAATAACTGACCGATTCCTTGGCATTTTCAAAGGAAAAAAAAATCAATATTTCTGGAAAAAGCCTCTTCTAGAGCAAACTAGTGTCGATCATATTACTAGATGTCCTACTTTTTCTTTCTTGTGGTTACTTTCTTATAATTCTTTTTTTTTTCTTTTCTTATGCCACCATTTGGTCTCACAAGCTAAATAAACATAAATTGCAAAACCAAGGCCTAGTATGGTAAGGTCTAGGTCTGGTTATGTCTTTTATACCAACCACCTTAGCTACACCTTTCCTTTTTCTTATTTTATTGCCATCGACTTCCGAAATTAAAGTTGTTTTTCACTTTGTAGTTACCACACAAATTCGTATACCTTCACTTGCTAATTAAATAACAATGACAGGAAGTAATTATAATATCATCAACATACACCGAGTGGAAAAAATTGGTATTATTGAAGCTAACTCTACCTAAGCCACTATGCAGTACCTACTTGACTAAAATATGGGTCCACTCTTTCAAACAAATAAGTTTTTTCTATATCAGTTTATACATGACGGAGTTATAAGGGTCATCATCTGCCTAGTCTTTTCCCAAGTATGTTGGGGTCGGCTTCCAGCCTAACCGGATGCAGCTGGATACCAGTATTTTACATGGAGCGACTGCATATCTGACCTCCACAACCCAGTTATTGGGTAATAAGATAGCCCTTGGTAAGACTGGTTGTCAGACTTTCGGACTTCTGACGACCCGTAACGACTGTCAAAGATCCATGAATGACAGCCGGGACCAACGGCTTAATGTGCTTTCCGAGGCACGGAGAGGCCTTGGTATGTATAGATGGCCGCCTATTCATTGATCGAACCGTGCAGCTGTTATTTATTAGTCACAACTGACGGAGTTCTAAGGGTAACAAACATAAAAAAATTCAACTGAATTGAGAACCTACCTTTTTTAAGTAGGTTAAAAATATTCAGTCCACCCAAATAAACAAGAAAACCAGAAATATAATCCATATCACGATAGGCTAGAATTCATTTTTTGTTTCACTGAAAGAGAGAGTAACCTCGTTATTTCGAACTCTTGAATTGTAAAAATAATAAGCTAGGCGCGGTTGTTTTCCCAACTATAGGCTTGTCCGCGGCTCTGCCCGTCAAAACACGCCCTGTTGACGGGCACTCGGGGAGGTCTGCAGGGTTTTTGATATTAGGAGTTTCGGATACCTGCTGTTTTTCCGTGTTGACTTTTGACGTTTCCGATGACACTTCAGTTAATTGGAGCGGGATGAAGGAATGATACGCTGTGTAAGTGATAAAGAGGTTAGTTAAAAGTACAGACGCCAGCACATCAAGCTACCCGAAACTGTCAAATTTTCCCAATCAACTTTGAATCTTATACTTAGCGATAAAGTTGAAAATCTATTAAAGAAATTTGACAGATTGTAGTAGCTTGATGTGCTGGCGTCTGTACCTACTTCGCATGACAAAGTCAACCTTTAACAAAGCCTTGTGGAAAGAAAGTCCATTTTCAGCAATGGATGTTTTAATTCCAATGCTGAAAATGGTCGTCCCAATCATCGTTGGCGTTGCAGTCATTTTTCGTAGGAGTCATACATCTGTTACTAATAATATAGTTTGTTTGTTTATAGGTTCTGGAACCATCAGCCGGATTTGTTAAAAAAAAAAAACTGAATTTGATAGCCTAGTTCATGAGCAAGGCTATAGGCTATTTAACAAGCTATGACCCTTAGGAATCGAGCAAGAAGACATAAATTCAGAAAGAATGCTAAGTGAAAACGAAGTAATAGCGCGGGCGATGCGATGCGATGGGTCGGGGGAGCAAGAAATTTCATGCGGACGAAGTCGCGGGCAGAAGCTAGTATTAAATAATAAACCAAGCTTATTAGGTACACGAATTGGTCTTAGCTATTGGTTGTAAAGATAAGAATCTAATTTTTTTTAATATACCTACTTATTGAAAATAACGAATTACTTATTCATCAATCGAAGAACATTACATAATTTCAGTCAAGAGGTCTGAAATGTACTTAACGAAACTTTGGGGCGAACCACATCAATCACCAATATACCCACCAGCGAGCAATATACCCCATAGTGGGTAGGTGACAGTATGAAGAGCTTATACTACCTCAAATGGCTTAACATGATCCTCCGTTATGTAGAAAATACTGCAGCATTATTTTAAAATAAATATATGATAAAGTTGACGATTAATGTCAATACTATGTTTGACGAAAACACAATTCCATAAAATTTTCTCGATAGAAACAATTCCAAAGTTACCTCCAAACCGAACAATAAACGGCTGGTATTCAAAAATACTTAAAATTAGATCATGTAACTTTGCATACTAACTGAAACTATAAAGCAGGTCTTCTGTTCTTTTTTTTTTTTAATTTACCATTATTTTCACCGTAAAAAGCAAATATCTAAACTATTGGCGCTGCCTGCTGCCCAGTACCGTACTTTGTCTCGCTCTCACTCAGTCCGCGAGCAGTATCGTGCGAGCGAGATACAGAGTGAATTTAAGCTGAGGTAGTATGGGTTCTTAATGAGTTCGAAAAACACTAGTATTTCTACGGAATCTTTATTACACACGACATAATGAACGCCTCGATAACTACGAATAGGTACATGTGTAGTTATTGATTTCGTATCGTTGAATACCATTGAACCGTATTATGTTCATTGCGTAGTCGAGCGTATTTTTATTACATTGTGCATCTCTTATATAGTTACAGAAGGAATAACTGTAACCTTATTACTTGTCATTCCTTTATATTGATTAATTATATTATTAAATATGGTTAATAGTGAATTGAATTACATAAACAATTTTTTTAATTTTTAGTTTTTGTGGTGTGTATGGGTGAAAACCTGACATAGAGTGAGAGACTTCTGTGGGTTGACAACTTTAGATCACGCAGGTAGGTACTATTTTTTTTTCATCCTTAAGTTTTGAGTTGAGCTGCACGATTTCTGACAAATGGTGCACTGACTGGTCAGGTCCACTCAATCTGTGTGGTGCTTTCCTCAAAAGACAATTCCAGACTTCAATCTACATGTTCATCACATGTTCTGATCAAGATTATGTCTGGGCTTTAAAAGAGACTGTGGGTGGACCTTTGAATTAGTTTCGGCCTTTCTTCTCAGAGTAGTCAGAGAGGAAACGCCGTCCTCTTCTAGTTTTTAAAATATAATTGACGTGTAAAAGTGTTTGTACAAACTTACTTACTGAAATAAAATTATTTATCATTTACTGTACTTTACTGTGAAGGCAAACATTGTATGGAAACCATCATAGTATCATCTGAAATCGCCAACAGGCAGTTAATATACGCAGTGATCGCTCAATGCTCGCTTTCCTCCGAATATAAACGGACTTTTCACGAGATTCAAACAGCTATTGTTATCATATTTCATAACATTTCATAGAAACCATTTCAATGATGATAAGGATTCACGGAAAGAAAAATAATTGCCCTTGACTCGAATAAAACTCGAGGAAATAAATAAATGAGCAAACTTTGTAGGTAGCAATCGCTTTCAACTTCGCATTTGTGAAAATGTTGTAGGTATTATCGTTTGAAATATATTTGATATATCTGCCCATTTTTCCAACTGAAACAATTAAAAAGCTCAATTAAAAATCACAACAGAATCAAAATGTCATTAACTTCCTATTGACTTAGGGCACAAATTCAGCCGAACGACGTATTCTCCTGGACAAAGACACCATAGGTCAGGGGTGGCGAACCTTTATGGATCAACGTGCCATTTTTTGTAAAGAAATGTTTGATGAGGTCATAGATGTGCCATTTTTTTGTGATTACAGGGAAAATTATAAAACAATACTATCGATTCCGCGCTTCCCGCCTGCTGCTCCTTACACCGCGCCTACTCACTCCGTAAAGTAGGCTCAAACGCGTTCGTTTGTTTAATTTCAGTATATTACGTAGGTACTTTTTCGATCGAAGGCGTGCGCAAAATAATTTGTCGCGTGCCATCAATGGCACGCGTGCCACTGGTTCGCCATCCCTGCCATAGGTAGAGATTTAACGGCACTAAAGGCTAACGTTGACTGTCCGCAAAGCGCCTTTTCTAAGAAAGACTGATTTCACTTGGAGTAGCTTTTCTGTCTTGGGGCAGTTTTCCTTGCGAGGAGAAAACTGAAAAGCTTTCAAGCAGTTCTGACGAGAATAATAAAATAGATTAAGACTTAAGGTTAAACATTATAATAGAATGCATTCCTGTTTCAAAAAAAGTTGTGCTGATGCCGCTGATGGTCTCCTGTAATTTTAAGTGGACAACTGACAGAAACCAACGTATTTTTTAATAATCATCATCAGTGGCGTAGCTACGTGAACAGGGGTGCAAAAAAAAGTTGGGGCTATATTTAAACTTGTTAGTTAGGTTTTATTTTATCAAGTAAAAAACATAAATATTTGCATATGTAAAAGGTTTAATGGTTTTGTTTTGGACTATGACGAGTAAAGGCTCCTACGAGCAGGCGAGACACGCGATATAATCGCGCGCGATACAAAGCTCGTTGCGCGACTTGCGGTGCCTTTGTGTCGTGCGCGATTATATCGCGTGTCGCGCCTGTTTGTAGGAGCCTTTATGGTTAGTAACAACAGGAGCTTATAAACTATGTTAGTAGGTACAGAATTTTTAATATAAATAACAATTATAATTAAAACATTTTATTTTACCGTCCCAACCACGATGCTTACCCAGAGCGAGTGTATCGGACACTGATAATTACTCGCAACTATCTTTTTTTTTTTTCAGGATGGGAAATCATCAAATGACCCCTCCCGCTCTGGGTGGAGCGGAAGGGAGTGACAGACTCTTACTGACTAAAACCCACCCGTGTTCCTTCCTTAGCCCTTTATGTTCCGGGCCAGCGGTAATCCTTTCGGACAATTAACTATCTTCAGAATGTCATTGCTGCTGCCGCGCACTCTGCTCAACAGCGACGACACAAGGTTGCGTCTTATTGCGTAAAAGTCATCCACACACGCTTCGGCAAACATCGTGGACGCACTGCAGAAGCGCGGCAACCGCAACAACATCCTGAAGACGTTATTGTGTTGTTTGTACCCGCAGAGCGACATAGACGACGTGGCAATGCTGCCAGCCTTTTGGGCACTTTTCCTGTTGACAACGATGCGGACGAATTTTATGATGCCCTATAATTACTTCCCTGACTCTTTATATCCATATACCTACTTACGTATATCTACCTAGCTTTTATTTATTTATTTGAATAACATAGGGAGACTTACAGCTAAAACAAACAGATCAAGGACACTACATTAGTCTGAAAGCCAATTACAGGTCTTCACTTATAAAATACAGAGAAGAAAAAACAAATTCTGAGGACATTCACACCATGTTACTACCTATAAATTACAGCATAATTACTATGTTGCTCGCACTGCAAACAACCATCATAACAAAATGAACTACATGAAAAAGTTACCGCTTAAGCACTTCCTGGCTGACGATACAATAGTTAGGAACGGATCAATATCGTACTTTTTCCCAACTACGTTGGGCTCGGCTTCCAGTTTAACCGGATGCAGCTGGATGCCAGTATTTTACATGGAGCGACTTCCTATCTGGCCTCCATAACACAGTTACTGGGTAACATGATACCCCTTGGCAAGACTGAAGGTGAAACTTTTGGGCATCTGACTACCTGTAACTACTTTCAACGATCTAGATTGACTGCCGTGACGGGGCAGTGCTTTTCGAGACACCGAGGGGTCTCGGTATGTTATGGATAGTCGTCACCCATCTACGGATACTGTTAGAGCTTACAGGTACCGGCTGACTTTTTTTTACCGTATGGGCAAAAACAGGCTATGATTGAGAACAAACGATTACGCATAATTATACTTCGCAATGGACTTGGATGAAAAACGCACAGTGAAACTATAAACACCTGTGAACCTGTGAAACAGCTACAAAATAATATTCCCTCAGGGAATGTTCTACTAGTTTAAGTACTACTTACATTAAGACTGCCATGTGACTTGTCATCGCCGAAGCTGTCAGTGGAGTTATGGCTCTGACCGCTACTGGCACTCGAAGTCCTCTCCCTTGCGGCCCGGGCCCAAGACTCCAGCCTTTTCTGTGCGGCCCAAACGCCAGGCGGGCCTAACCCACTCATTGTTATTTTTACACTGGTACCATCACTATTCACTTACGACTATTAGGCCTTTACACACTTAGGTACTAAGCTTTATTATTGCTAATTTCGTTGTTGGTTATAGTTTTTTTTTAGTTTGACTAGCTGGGGAAACAAAATTATAATTAGGCCATTAGAGAATTATGAATAACTGTGGTGTCGTGCTCTTCATTCTTTGATTTCAGTAGTTTATTCGATATTTTCACAAGAAATTACCTACAAAAAAAAAACAAAACAGCAAATAAAAAACAGGACTACTTAATCCAGTTAATAACCAAATAATTAAGTTAAGTATGGTCGCATCAATATTGTACTCAAATAAAGAGTCAATAACTCCTTTTCCTAGCCTTTAAAATAATTCAAATAGCCGTTCTAAGAAAAGATTATGAATGCTCTACAAAATTCTTTAATTGTATGAAAAAGGTGTCGAAAAGAATCATGTGACTAACAAAACTCAAAAGAACCCACAAATTAACGCCTGTAAGCCGAGCGAACTAAACGCAGTGTAAGAAAGCTTATTACTTTAATTAAAAGCTATGACGGATCGCGTTTTGTTCGCAGTAGCGTACTGTGCAGACCGCAAACTACCCGCCAACCGAGTACCTAGAGATAATTTATTGCAGTTACGAAGTAGCCTTTGATAATAAATGTCAGGAAAAACTGCGTGTAATGAGGAAGTTTCTTTTCTAATGAAATATCGTTGTTCGGTCGATATGTCAAGAACTTAACGAGCTATATCTACTTATTACTAAACAGGTTGTTTATACATTTCAAATATAAAAATTTTAATCACTAAAGTCTCACTCTACTCAATTTGAAAAAACAGAGTCAGTTATAGTTTTGCTTAGTACCTATTTTAATTAGGAATTTTCTTAAATAGACTTCGAAAACCCAACGAATTTAATTCAAAAGGATAAATACAGGAATTCTGTCAAAAATTCATAGTCAACTATAAAATTGTTTTTTTTTTTTTTTGTTTAGTCTGTTTCGTCCGACTGCTGGGCAAAGCTTTCCTCTCGGATATCTATGGCCTCCCCAAGTTCTTTCAGGAACTCTTTTCCCGCACCACCTCAATTAAATTGTTAATATTTAAAATTTTTTTCGTAGCAGACGGCTTGTCGCCGGAGTTACCGGGGTCACAGACTGCCTTTGAACTGCGTGGGCGCCGGGACACTGTACACGTTGTCAAACAGAAATGCGTATAGAAGTCTTTACACGGTGTAAGGTACACCGACGCGGAAACTGTGAATTCATTACATGACTCGAGACAGAAATTTTTTCATGGCGTGCAGTTAGGATTATAACTGTTAAAGAAGGTTCAATATTACTTAGAATAAGCCCCTAAAGTGATACTTATCTTTTACCTGTAAAACAAAATTGACATCAGACGATTTTATTATGGATAAACTGTCAGAAGTTCAAAATTATCCCTCGGATAAAGATATCGGGCGTTGGAGAAATCCGCCTTTAAAGGAATTTTGTTGTAAGTTTCATGCGAAGTTATGAATATTTAAGAGTGAACCTTCTTTCGCCATTTTATCTAATACCCGTAGTAAGAGTTACTACGTATCGTAGTAATTCCCCGACATTAAAGGTGGGTGTTTGTTTACTCCCCGCTTCTAATCAATGCGCAGCCTCGACCGAACGCTTTTCGCGGAAAATCCATATTTCGTTGCTCTCTACAGATTCTACGGCGTATAGCAGACATTAAAATCGAAAGTTAAAAAACAAATCCCAAGTTTTGATGGATTAGATGTGCTCCTAGTAAATTAGAACTGCGAAATGGATTTTGTAATTCGATTTTTTATCTATGTACATGAAACAGCTTAAGGGCCAAGTTTCAGTAATTTAATACGAAAGTACAAAGTGACAGGCCCGCTTCGATACAACTCTTGTCAAGTATATTGATTTCACATTGACATTTAGTGAACGTAATACCTCCTCGTCTAGTGTAATTGCTTTTCTTTACTTATTTAGTAAAGGTTTGAGTCAAGGACATCGATCAACTTTGGTCGCATGTTGGGTCCCAGAAATAGAATTTATGTGCTAACGAGTTTTACATCCTCGATCCTCGTATCATTCAGTAAACATTATCAAAAGTAATTAAAAGCGTCTGTCTCACCACACGCAATTTCTACGTATCATAAATCCAATTATTCTCTGACAGCATTTTAATTACTTTCAGCATATGCGAAGACATCTGGTACGTAGACGCAATACTTGCATCCTTTTACGAACAAGTACGTAGTGGAATTGCCATTATAAAAATAATGGAATAACTTTTAATTTAAAACAAGAAGGAGGTTAGGCGAGAGAGTTGTGGAATTTGTGGAAGAGGTTTGGTTATACATGAGTATTCGAATAGCCGTGATAAAACTCGGGGTAAGATTATGAACTAACTGTTGCGTCCCGAACGCTCCCTTGAGGGGTTTAATCGCTGAGATTGCGTATTTATTTTAATTGTCGAGTTGCTGATGCTGTGATTACGTTTAAAGTATGAATGAGTTTGTGGTGGAGGCTTTGAAGGATTAATTTGATGGATTTTGTTAAGATTTTCTTTTGGTTTGGGGCTGGAAAAATTGGATTAAATACTTTGTAACTTCTTAGCTATCTATCTTTACGTACAGTAGTAATAATGTTTATGCGTTGTGTTAAAAATTATGATCATCACATTTTTCATTTTGCCCTGTTCTTTATTATTTTATTTTCTGTTATGAACGTTTTAAATTATTAAAAGAAAACCAAACACCGTAGTTCACAGAGCAGCATGCACTAACACTGAGTAAATATGTAAATTTCTATAAATATGTAAATATGCGCAGACTCGCGACCAAACACGAAGAGATTTTACAAATTATCTCCAGAATTTATGATGACAAACATTGTTATAACCTGAAAAATCGTTATAAAGAATCGACCGCGAATTTTTTATACGACGTAAAACACCTAACTAAAATTTCAAAAACAAAAAACACGCGTTGCACTTAGTTTAAAAACCCAGTAAAAATAAAAACAAACTATATTCTCTACCTAGAGCACGATTTGAGCACTGTGCAATAAAGTTGAAGGACACCACAAGTTTTTTTTTTAAACACGTTTAACTTAATATTAGAGGTGTGCTATAGAGTCTGTTGTCACTTATGACTAGGGTTGTCGGGGAGCGGTCGGCGCGGCTGACGGCTCGCGCACACTGCCTCCGCCCGGGTCGGGGTTGCCAGCCATCGAAACCCAGAATCACCCGCACCTACATCAGTGACGTCGTATAGTATATAGTTTCAAATGTACCCACCCGTGTAATGGGGCCTTTCGGGTCAGTGCGGATGTGCAGGATTTAGACTAATTGTTATATGGACGTAGATGAGAGGAATTATTCAGTTGTAGGGGTACTCATGTGGGTATGTTTTGTACGGCTTATCCTTAGATAATAGTCGGTACTTGCTTTAGTCGCAAACGTAGTTAAATAAAAGAGTATACTTCCATTCAGGCTATTACTAGATTTGATAGAAAACCACAAGAAGCGGAATACTCACTTTATTGTAGGTGTCAGTTTAAGAAAAGTGATCTCACTAGATGATGAAAAGTGAAAACATATAGGTAGTTATCGGTCGTTGAGTTGCGGTTCGGCTGCATTACTTTCTTTTGGGCCTTGGGTGGAATATAAACAAGTGCCCTTGTGGGTGTAAAAGATAAGGGTTGTTCACCGGTTTTTTTGCATAGCCTGCACTTCTAACACGTTATGCCAAACGAGAATAGGTACAACATTAACAATCTCAGGTCGTAGGTTAACAATCATTCACATGTTTTTTATTTCTACACGTTACTTGGGAATACAATATCTGTAGCCAAAACACCCAAATAATTTGGGAAATTTCACATTCCTGGTAACACAGGGCGGTGGCGCATTTGAGCCGCGTCACTTTCTCGAGGTTCAAGCAACAGGTAAGGATGGTAGACTCAGACTTCGGGCATCTATCGCGGGGGTCACAAGTCGTGAAGACGTACCTTGTCTTACAATAGTATACCTTTTTAACTGGCTTAATTGCTTGGAGTATACTTGAGAAGCAATCAATAGTTGCCATCGATTATGTCAAACTGGTTTAACTACGTTTAGTGAGTTCTGGTAAAAAGGGTTTGTGAGTAACGAAGAGAGTTATTGAATTAAAATTGGGGGTTTCATTTGACATATGTGAGTAGGAATGCTGGTTTCAATTAGTTCTCTTTAGAAGGTTTGCTAACCTTTGACGAAATGCGTTTGTTCATTTTGTAATGGCAATTATTGTATTTCAGTAGAATTATAGTTTTAACCATTATGAAACAACGATAATCAAATTAATCATTCATCAAGCATCGTCTCATAATTATGTGAGTAGGTATTGTGGATTATTTGAATTTAGGGAATCCGATTTTATTTATGTCGTTTTGGTTGTTCGAATTAAGGCTCCTTCAAACGGGCGCGACACGACACGCGACACAAAGGCACCGCAAGTCGCGCAACGAGCAGTGCCTTTGTGTCGCGTGCGATTATATCGCGTGTCGCGTCTGTTTGTAGAAGCCTTTAGGGTTTTAGAATTATTTAATAAGTTTTGGATGACCTATGTTATTCATCTACATATAGTAATAATAAAGCTGAAAAGTGAGTTTGTTTGTTAGCAACGCGCTAATCTCTAGAGCTGCCTTACGGATTTAATAAAATCTTTTTGCATTTGATGGCCCAATTCGTGTGGAATGCTATAGGCATTTAATTTAACATCAAGCTAGGACCCCTAGGAGCCGAGCAAAAAGAAAAAGTCAGAAAGAACGCTAAAGGCTTCTACAAACAGGCGCGACACGCGATATAATCGCGCGCGACACAAAGGCACCGCTCGTTGCGCGACTTGCGGTGCCTTTGTGTCGCGTGTCGTGTCGCGCCTGTTTGAAGGAGCTTTAAGTACAAATGAAGTAATAGCGCGGCCAGTTGATACGATGCGAGGATGCGACGGGGTGGGTCGGGGTAACAAGAAATTTCACCCGGACGGAGTTGCGGGCAGAAGCTAGTACATTTATAAAGGTTCACCTCTAAAACGTCGAGTAAATTCCAACCAAAATGACTAACAAAAAAAAACTTTAAAAGACTAATAAATCAAATATTAACTAAAACAGTTTCATTATATGAGAATAAGAAGTGATTATGAAACAAAAACAAAAGAAATAAATCCAAGTAATAACTGTTTACCCCGAGGAAAATTGTCAACTGCTTTGTGGGATAAAAACCGTAAAGGAGTTTAATTTAAGTTAAACTGGCCGTAAAAGTAATATTTGTTTGAGAGACGGCACGGTTGGCGCAGTGGTTAAGCATTTGACTGCTGCGCTGTGTGTTGCGGGTTCGATTCCCGCACGTAACAAATATTTGTATGACCTACAAGTAAAATGCTTATTTTAGGGCTGTGTCATAAGTTCATAACATAAATCGATATTTAGTTATCCGATTGTTGATTTTTTTAAACAACTAAATAATGCCAATTTTTGTTTAACGTAAGAAAACCGTTATGAGTTTATTTAACTTTATTACCATGTTTTTAGTGGCTGAGATCCTGAGACTTTGACAATCCTACAAGAGCCTCAGAAGTAGGTAAAAAAGGTTAAAGTTGGTAGAGTGGTTTCACATAAAAAATGGGTATCAGTGTATCGATTTGACCGAGTTGGTAATGACAGGCATATTTTATTCGCTTGCCGCGTAGATTGAACTGCAGTCATCCATAATTTGATGCTGGTGAAATATTGTCGAAAACTCGCTTGAATAAAATCATTATCAATTAGTTTGGGTAGTTTCCGTTTGACGTATTTCAGCAGGAAAAAACAGCACATTGTAATATCCGATGTTCAATAGCTTCCTGACAAGTATTCAACCTTTTTTAATGTTTTATGTGAATAAAGTTATCTCAATGTCGTTAGAGTGACTGCCAAGGGTGAACATTTACGTACACTTGGGGGCTATTTTCACTGATACATAAATATTTTCAAATTTTGGAATCTAATATAGGCTCGATTGCCAATATATTTATCAATTTCGTCTTCACTATAATACAAGACGGCACAAGTATTACGAGAAAAGCTCTGAGTTCATGCCGCGGTGAGAGATTAGCTACTCAGAAAGGTTCGTAGTAAGATTAACTGTCAAGGGCACTCCGTAATGTACTAAAGTACCATCGTTCCTGAAGGCAGGAAGGGACGAGGAACCCTTACAGGAAGTAACTACACGCGGCAGCTACATCACGTTGTCGAAATCAATACAAAAGCAAATTGGAATTTCCGTTAGCTTTACATGTCGTTGGAACCGATCCAATTAACTGTAACATAAAAGCATAATTTTTTGCACGTGTTTTGGGTAAAATTTTCAATTTTCAACCACAAAACACTCGTATAACAAAGCCGGAAGGCATATCGGATGTTCCACCTAAATGGCCGACGTCGACCCAAAAACTAGCGGCTTGATGAATTGTAAACGATTAAAATAGGTTTGTTGGGAACTTTGAGTTGTCAGAGTTTACTGGTTTATTAATTAGTTTGGGCCATATATTTTTCGTTATGGATTTGGATTATCATGTTGTCTACTGAACTAAAAATACAAAATATTTTTTTTCAAATGTATTTTTCAAAATTCCACCCCTGTGGGGGGTCCACAGGGGTGGAATTTTGAAAAATACATTTTTTTTAAGATATTTAATATGAAAAATCTTATTCTTTTGACTAAGAAACTTGCCAACATTTGCCTCAGTAAATAATAAAGATTGTTAGGTACTTTTAGTTTTCAAAAAACCCCTCACAGAGAATTTAGGGGGTGACAAAGTTATGTAAATCACTGTCAGACTATAATATTATAAACGCGTAAGTTTGTTGAGGAAGAAATTGGCACACAGATAGTTTATAACCACGATTGACACATAGGATACTTTTTATCACGATATTTCCACGGGATTGAAACTTATGCGGGTGAAACCCCGGGCGCTGCTAGTAACTAGTAAAAGAAAAAAAAAAACGAATCCTTCATACAGTGCGTGCCACGTAAGAAGAGACTTGACCCCGCCTCCCCCGCTCTTTCCGCCGCCCCTATGACGTCCGGTCCCGTCCCGCACTCAGACCTCATACCGCTAAAGATACCTAAAATCGTGTTCTGCGCATGTCAGACCACGTGGTGTATCAAGTCTCTTCTTACGTGGCACGCACTGTACCTACCTCGTTATATATGAGCCGTACGTAACCTCATTGTTCACCTTAAAGCTAAAATCGACAAAATATGTCTATTTTAGCTATAAGGGTAAGTACCTCTCTCTGCTCAAATACAGTAGCCAAAACGACTTAAATATTACTAAGACAGTATTATTCTCCAAAGTATCCAAAGTAAACTTGGACGTTTCTTAATTAACCATTCCCTTTACCGGGCACAGTTGAATTAGGCATTCTCTATTAGAAACGTGAATTGGATCTCTTTCCTTTGAACAACACTCACAATGGTAAGCTGTTAATGCGTTGGAGTGAGTGCACAATAGTAAATTTCTTCTGTGATATATGTTTTAGTTTCAGAGTTTTTTTTAGGTAGGTACACTATTTTTAAAACTCAAGTTTAAAACTTGTAAAATGTCAAGAACACTGTGACTTAAAGAAAGATTTATTTATAACACATGGACATGTTCTGGACATATCGTTTTTAATTTATTTTATATTCATGAGCCAAATTTTTTTTTTTTAGTAGGTACCTACAATATTGAATGGAAGAATTTCCGAAAGAAGAAAGAACTTTCCGATTTAGTCAATCACTAGCGTATATATGTAAAATAAATGGCTTTTGCACAACGCAACGATAGCGATAAATGTTTTTGTGTGAGTATGTGAGTAAATTGTACGGTGCGTAGTAAATATACGTTGTGTTTGATGAGTTAAGGTTTATAATTGATTGTGTAGTACGTTCTGATTTATGAATTTCAAGTGTGTGCGCGACTCTGTATCTGTTGCTTTTACTGAACTACATGTGTAGAACCTGCGACCGTCGCGTTTATTTTGTTCAGCGCAATCACGCATTCGGGTTCGCCGAACAAAATGACCGCGACCATCGCGTGTTCGCGCGACGATCGTTTTGGTTAAGACGAGACCTTAAATTTACGAGACGTTTGAGAATGTGCGATGATACATAGTGGAACTTCTACATCTATCTAATTAGTGGATTCCTATTGTTCTCAGCGAGTAAACTCCAAAGTACCGTAGCGTCGAAGAGAATGTATAATCGACTCCCTTCTAACAGAATACTTGATTTACGATCTAAGACTCTATGGCTATACACCTTGCCGGGTATTCAAGTGTCAAACACTGAGGTACACTGACCTCTGTTAAGTATAATTCAGGTCAGTGCTGAGGCAGGTTAATTATTGTACGTCAACTTGATGTCAAATTGAATAGAAGGGTCTCTGAATAGAAGGGGTTCTGGGCGAAATGAAACGTTGCTAGGTAATATTTATGTAGAGGTATGTCGTGCACAGTTGCGAGTCATCGTTTAGGTTAAGTGGCAATCATGGACCTCATCTCTAGATGTGGTCTTGGTAAATAGCGTTTAGTAGCAGAGCTAGCAGGATCTATTTGTATACTTGAAAGTAATGAAAACTAGAACCTTTCTTTTGTAATGTAGGAACTTAAAAGTCCTCTGGTAGTCGTTTATCATACTAGTTATTTTAGTCATTTGCTATAACGGGTGTTGTTGAAACATTATTGGATTGCTAGAACTAAAAATTACAGCAACTATTACGAATGTTAGAACATAATCTATACTAATAACAAAGCTGAAAATTTTGTTTGTTTGAATGCGCTAATCCTTGGAACTATAAAAATACTAGCAGCGCCCCGCGGTTTCACCCGCATAAGTGGTGATCCCGTGGGAATATTGGGATAAAATCTATCCCATTTCCTTCCCCGGGATGCAATCTATCTCTCTGCCAAAATTTATCGAAATCCGTTCAGTGGTTTAGGCGTGAAAAGACAGACAGAGTTACTTTCGAATTTATAATATTAGTATGGATTTGAAAAAAAATTGTTGCATTTGATAACCCGATTCTTGAGGAAGGCTACGTATCGCTAACATCACGCTAGGACTCGTAGAAGTCGAGCAAAAACAAAAACAGTCTGAAAGAACAGGGTCGGGGAACAAAAAATTTCACACGGATGAACATTTCACGCGGACGAAGTCGCGGGCTGTAGTTAGTTAATTAATAAAGATACGAAGGCACAAAAAGCTGCTTCAACTCATTATATTAATGATATAAACACTATAAGCAGTAAAACACTAAAAAAGTTAGAATCTGCATACCTAAATCTATGCTACCTAGTACTTACCTATGTAGCTGTAGGTAGACGGTGCTTTATGCTTCATATGTTTGCCATCCAGCCGAGTGGCGTTATACCAAACTTTGTAAATTACTCGCCGCTCTGAAACTGCGGCTTCTCTTGTTTATTTACCTAACAAGTGTTTGAGTAGGTGTTCACGACGTGACACACGCGATTAGAAAACATTGGACGTGTCGACAGGTCAACTGTTTTGTTTGAAGTGGCGAAACAAACTTAGGTACAATTTCTAGAAAATGAGCTTTTATGACACTTTTTCATTTCAGCGGGATTGTCCGAAAGGGTTACCGCTGGCCCGGAACATAAAGGGCTAAGGAAGGAACACGGGTGGGTTTTAGTCAGTAAGAGTTTGACACTCCCTTCCGCTCCTCCACCCAGAGCGGGAGGGGTCATTTGATGATTTCCCATACAAAAAAAAAAGACTTTTTCATTTGTGTAACTGGGTTGTGGAGGTCAGACAGGCAATCGCTCTATGTAAAATACTGCTATTCAGCTGCATCCTGGTAGACTGGAAGCCGACTCCAACATAGTTGGGAAAAGACTAGGCAGATGATGATGCGGTAGGATCGTTCATTAGTGAATCTTCTTCTGATCTTCAAATGACTTTCATACAGAATACTTTTATACATACTGTGTTTTAAAAGGTCCTCTTGCAGACCTAAAAACACAAAACAATATTTTGTTACACGTGCGTGCTAATTTTAAAATTGGATATCGTTTTGGACGTGGACATCGCTGAAAGTTCGCATCGACACAATTTTCTGATAGGGCTTGCAAACGAGGGATTAACAGACCTTTGTTATTTTAAACCGACAAAAATAAGTTTTTAGAGTTGAAAACCTGCGGTGTATGCAAAACTGTACGTGTTTCTTATTTGTTTTCGGATAACGAAATATGATGGATCACTGCGAAGCGAAGTTATACGTGGCTTACAAATAGAGCCTAGAGAGCTTTTAGGTAAGTTACTTGTATTTTCGACTTTTTGACACTTGTAATAGCGTAGCTTTTCCTACGGGTATGTTTATTGATTTCGCTGTCACTTCTAGCCGTAATGATATTATTATATGCACCTTTTATGTGCCTTCAAAATACCTCGGTAAATAGAATACCCTTTATTTTATTTTAGTTTAAGACAATGGATCTACACTAATCTAGAGAACGAGACCACTCATCACCAACAACCACCAACACCAACCAACACCAACCAACCACCAACCAACTATCCACCAACTTCACCAACCACCAACCACCAACTCATCGTCATAATCTGTTTAGCCTTTTCCCAACTATGTTGGGGTCGGCTTCCAGTCTGACCGGATGCAGTTAAATACCAGTATTTTACATGAAGCGACTGCCTATTTGACCTCCACAACTTAGTTACTGGTCAACACGATACTCTTAAGGGGCTTACAGGACCTAAACACAAAAAACGCAAGTTTTAGAAACAATAAAAGTATATGATCGACTACAGTAAACAAAATCAGAAAAATATATGATATTCTTTAGGATATATGCTAATTAGATAGTGTATTGAAAACATAATACAACTAATTTGATACGATAGAAAAAAAACAAAGATACCTCTAAAAACTTTCTTTTTACAATAAAAACCACACTAATAAACATACAATCATTTTGATTTTTTGTCAGATTATTCTACAAGCAACATACTAAAATACTAGTGTTTTAATTTTTTAGCCCAAACAATAGATTTTTGTAATTAAATAATTGCTTCATATTTTGCAATAAATTACCAGCGTTTTGTCATCGCGATTCTCTTTCTTTTCTAAGCAGTCCGACAATGACCGCGCTTTAGGTCATGTAAGCCCGTTAAGAATGGTTGGTAAGACTTGGGCTTCTGACTACCCGTAACGACTGTCAAAGATCAACGAAAGACAGCCGGGACCAACGGCTTTCCGAGGCACAGAGGGGTCTGGATATGTAATGGGTGGTCACCCATCCACGAAGCAACCGTGGCAAGCGTAGCTTAACCTTCGAACAACCATGCGACTATTATTATTTTGCCACGAGCCCCTAAAAATTAGTATAAAAAAGTTTGTAGGAGTATCCCTCCCAAAACTCGAGGGTCATCAAAACACTACCGACTTACTACGCCACGTACTAGGTACTAGCAGTAAGGCACATAACTCACAAACGAGCAAACAAACAAGCGTGTGTATGTTACAATCGAGCCCTTATTGACCGAGCCTCCCCCGAGCAAGCACATTACGAGCCGCTGTTTGAATTCTATTCACTTTTGAGACTACGGACTTGAGGTTGGAACTTCCGTGTTTTCAGTTAGTGGTGGGTTTCTAGTTTTTTCTAATAGTAGTTTAGAGGGGCCCGTGGCTTAGATTAAGTACTTTAAGCAAAACTCCAAATACGATTAAAGCCCTCCTGTACCTGGGGGCCTTAAAAGGCCACTTTGGCAGAATCATAAAAGGATAACATTATGAATCATAATGGACAGTTAACCGTAAGTTAATCGTATCAAATCCCATTGGTGAAGGATTTTTCAGTTAGGTATTTTTTTTTGTCAGTGCTAAAATACCAATCAATCCAATTAAAATCAAATCCAAATCTCTTTTTTTTTTGCACTCAAACTATCTCTATACAAAATTTCATCTAAATCGGTTCAGCGGTTTAAGCGTGAAGAGTTAACAAACAGACAGACGGACACACTTTCGCATTATAATATTAGTATGGATTATCAGCCGCTCGGGTCGATCGAAAGTTAAGCTACGCTTTTTCACGTCGGCCCATGGATGGGTTACCACCTCCGTGCCTCGCAAAGCACGTTAACCCGTTGCACGTTGGTCCTGGCTGTCATTCGTAGATCTTTGACAGTCGTTACGGGTACTTAGAAGCCCGAAAATCTGACAGCTAGTTCTATCAAATGGTATCGTCGTCCCAGTAAAGGGTTGTGGCAAACATTTTAAGGCGAAAGCGCCAGGGTAGCCCGCGAAATTCAATTTTTTTTAGATTTTTTGCAATTTGCTGGTCAGTATTAAGTTGTACGTTGATTAATATATGATTCGCGGCTGTAACAAATATGTATTTACAGAATTATAATCATTAAAGCCATCAACACAACTCTCTAAGACCACGTAACCCCAAAGAACAACTGTTTCATGAAATCGTCATTCTTTGGGGTTACGTGGTCTTAGAGAGTTGTGTTGATGACTTTAATGATTATAATTCTGTAAATACATATTTGTTACGGCCGCGAATCATATTAAGTTAATATTTAAGTCCGGCCCGCATGAAGCGTTGCGGTTAAATGATGTAGGTATGTTGGATGATACATAAGAGCATGCGTGATGCAGTTCACTGATGTGGGATACGGTAATTAAATTATTTATTAATTATGTTTGTAGCAGTTATTTTGATTAAAGAGCTTATATGTTCTGGTTCACATTCAGAACTTAATAACGGTTTAACTCACGTCGAAAAGAGTAAGTATAAATGTTTACTGTATTAATGCTGTAGAAAAGTAATTCTGTAAATATTTGCCTTGTAAACTGATAATAAACGGCCATGATTTGAAAAACTGAAAACTTCCAACCTTCATGTTCTACTTTCCACACAATATTATATTAAGGGTTGATTTTTTAATCGACAGACAATTTTTATTCGTAGGATAAAATTAACGTCTCACAAATTTGGTATGGAAGAACTCTCAAAAAAATCAAAATTATTCTTCGGATAAAATTATCTGGCGTTGGAAAAATCAGTCCTTAGAGGCTATATAATATTCTTAAACTAATCATCACTCGTAGTTCCAGAGATTACCCCTACATACAAACTTATACAAACCTTCTTTATATGATATTAATACAGAAGTATAGATAAGGCTTTTGAACAATGAGTACACTGTTATTTTACAATTTGTAGGTTGCAAACTTTAGTTTGAGCACCTCATTACTTATGGAAAAGCACATCATGCAGTATATAATGCGCAGATAATAACACAATTAATAAGTAAAACAGTTTGAAAATATAAAATATATTTTTTAAAACCAATTTAATTACAATTTTAAATTCAATTACTTAGATTAAGTTAAATTAGATTAAGTCGCTCAGCGAGCTATGGAAAGAGCTATGCTCGGAGTCTCTCTGAAGGATAGGATCCGTAACGAATGCATCCGACAGAGAACGAAAGTTATCGACATAGCGCAAAGAATTAGCAAGCTGAAGTGGCAGTGGGCCGGCCATATCTCGCGAAAACCGACAACCGCTGGGGTAAACGAGTTCTTGAGTGGAGACCGCGACTCGGCAAACGTAGTGTAGGACGCCCTCCGGCCAGGTGGGATGACGATCTGCGAAAGACTGCAGGCAGATGCTGGATGCGTCAAGCTGAAGACAGGGCGCTATGGCGCTCATTAGGGGAGGCCTATGTCCAGCAGTAGACTGCTATAGGCTGATGATGATGATGATGATGATGAAGTTAAATTAATGCGTTGTTGATATTTGTCATTGGTATTTTATTCAGAAAATATAAAGAGTACCTATTTTCAAAATTAGTTTTATTCATGGCAGTGAGTGCCAAGAAAAATGCGTAGCAAAGTTCTCACACTGCAGTACTTGTGAAAATTGATCTAAAGGCGCTGAACCATTACAATTCGCGGTGATATTACGATACGATTACGATAATCGTGATATACGTTACCTAACAAAATAATGTGCGGATCCAAACACTATCGACACATTTTCTTCCATTTTCCTCAAACAAAACCAAGAACTGAAATCAAGAATCTCAGCTACCAGGATAACAAGAGTGTGAAGAGTTCGCCTGTTGCGATTGTATTTAGATATTTGGTGCCTGTTGAACGCGGCAACAAGTGCTGCATCGATCAGAGTGACGTAAGCAGCGCCGCGCGCTCCTCACACCCGCGACGCCGTGCCCCGCCCCCTCCCCGTTTGACGAGCCCCAAAACTGGTTTAAGGGCGATATCCTATAAATGCTTGTATTGCGCTTCTCCGAAAGGCACAGACTTGAAGCTACATGATGTCTACGCACTGAAAATTTTATTTGGTTACGTCCTATAAATCTGCTACGGGTGTCGTAGAAGCGCAGTAGTTTGTGCTACGAACTTAATGAATAATATTATCACACAAATTATAGTGGCTGGAATTGGTAGCGTGGTGAACTGGCGGTGATTCGTTATCATTAATTATGGCGCGTAAAGATAATAGAAAATAAGGCATTTGAATAAACGCGACAGTATCTTGTTTCAAGTTCACTTTTGTAAGAGTTCATTCAGAACACTCTTCTCGTTCTTTAGATTTTACAAGGTCATAGATTGTTACACATTTCTTTGGAATTGAATTCAACGGCTTCATTTCATTACAGCTGTTTTCTTTTATACGTGGTGACAATTTAAAGGCAAATCTTGAGAGTATATACAACAAAAAGATGAAAGTCATATTCATTTATTGCATTTAATAACGAAAAATAATTCTATTGCAGATCGTTTCAATCAATCAATCCACCTAGTGTTTTTCTAACTATGTTGGGGTCGGTTTAGTTTAACCAGATGCAGCTGAAAACCAGTATTTTACATGGAGCGACTGCCTACCTGACTTCCATAACCCGGTTACTGGGTAATACAGATAAAAAACTACATACTGCTGTGTATTGCAGACCATTTAAAAGACCGAATATTTGTACCTATTTGAATATTTGGTCACACTTTTCACTATATCCTGATAGAATGAAAACTGGGTAACATAATCCGGAAAAGGGTAAAATTAGATTTACCTCGAACCGGCATTGCCGTGAATGCTTAAAGATTTATATAAAGTACTTAGTATGTAAGAAAATATGTATGTATATGTTGTTAACTTGAGACTGTAGTTACTTGAATATTTAAGATAAGCTTTAATGAGGCAAGTTAAAAAAAAAATTTATTACATTGAATCATTCAATTCTTAAAGTTATTACACGCTTATTCGCAAATTTATTGGTTGATAGTTCGCGATTATTGCAGAAGCAAGTTTCATTCGAACTGCATTCTGTTTAATACTAGTAGCGAATAACGTAAGGGGCCCTTGGCTAAATAATAACAGCCGCACAGGTCGATCGTCAGGTTAAGCTACGCTTGCCGCGGTTGGTCTGTGGATGGGTGACCATCTTTACATACCGTGACCCCTCCATGCCTCGGAAAGCACGTTAAGCTGTTGGTCCCGGCTGTCATTCGTGGATCTTTGACAGTCGTTACTGGTAGTTAGAAGCCCGAAAGTCTAAAAACCAGTCTTACCAAGAGGTATCGTATTACCCAGCAACTGGGTTGTAGAGGTCAGATAGGCAGTCGCTCCATGTAAAATACTGGTATTCAGCTGCATCCGGTTAGACTGGAAGCCGACCCCAACATAGTTGGGAAAAGACTACCAGATGATGATAAGCGAAGAAAGCGTAAAAAGAAAATATCTTATGGCCAAGTGTAGCTTTCTATAAGTAAAAGATTTTTGTAATCCGTTCAGGATTTCCAGAGATTTCCCTTTACAAAACAACACAGAATGTTACCTCTTTATATAATGAGTTTAAATAATATATATCAGAATATAATAACGTATTAAAACTTATAGTATTGTTTATTATAGATATGTATACCTTGTTCGTCCTCGCAGGTAACGTTATGACGTAGCAACCTTACGCGTAAAGGACAGCTATTATACTACGCCAGCTACGCTGAGGAGCTACGGCTACGGCGTAGACACTAAGATGGTTCGTTAAAAATATTATCAGCTATGAATTCATTTTAGCGTTTTCTCTTATAATAGAAGGAGAATATTAATGAAAATCATTATAATTTTCTACTATCATGTAGATACATAGTAGTTCGTTTGTCCTTGAAGGTGACGTTATGACGTAGCAACCTCGCGTAGAGGACACCTATTAGTGCTACGCGAGCTACGCTCAGAAGCTACTGCTACGGCGTAGACCCTCAGTTGGTTCGTTAAAAATAATATCAGCTTTGACTTCGTTTGAACATTTTCTCTTGAGTACAAAGAGCATTATTTTAGTAGAGTTATATTACATACACTACATTATAAAAGTAGGTAAGTAGTTAGGATTGCAAGCAGTTTTTATGTATTGTTTCTCTTCGGGAGAAGTGTCTATGCTTTTCTAGCTTTATTAAATTGAGAATCAATATAATTGATGTAATTATTTTAATCGCCCAATTTTATTAAAAGGACTTCCGTACTTCTTGACTTTTTCAAAAATTTTGATACGAGTTACTGCTTAGATTATCAAAAGTAGGTTGGATTATATAAGATGTTTCAAAATTAAGCCAACAAACATTAAGAGGTGCTTTAGTATATCTACTAGTACTATCCAACTGAACAACTTTCACTATGGGAGCAACTCTGAAATCACGAAAAGATATCAACTGTTTCATACATTTTGGTCAAGTTGGTATTGAACTTTTGTATTAAACAGCTGTTTTTTTTTTCGTGATTTCAGTGTTGAAATGTATGGAAAGGTAATTTTTAAGAACACTAGGTTCTTAAAAATTACCTTTCTATCCGTACCGAGGGCCACGTCACATTTTACAAAAAAAGTAATTTAAAAAAGTTAAACTAACTTCAAAAAGAAATTTACTCAAAATTATGAAATAACTTTAATTGTGGAAGTCGGTGTCTTGGGATATGTATTTTAGTTTTATTGTTTTGCCACACACATACATACATATACATACATACATCTATGAAATTTTGTATGTTTGTTTGGAAGCAGTAATAGATTGTCATATGTGAATATAATGCAGTTCCAATAATATTACATACATGCGTGTCGAATTTTATTGATAACCTCCTTTTTTTTGAAATCTGTAAAAATGCAGTCCACTGCAAATATTGAAATATGCAAAACACTAGCGCGGATCTCCCATATCGTCAAAGTTAATTAAAAATCGCTTGAATAGCGCTTTGTAGGTCAAGTACACAAGTAGGATACATAAATGTACTACGCTCGTACCTACCCATAGGTACTACACAACTCTAATCAGTAGACAATACAGGTGATTATGAGCTTTAATGTTCAAGACATAAGGTTTAATTTTTATTAAAGTTTGCATTGTATAAGTAAATCTTCAGATGTAGTAAGTTATCATCGTTGGTAGCGGATGCCCATGAAAAGGGCACAACATAATTGAGAGTGCTTTCAACGAAAATGAAGTCGTACTATTACGATAATTCGTTTTAAGCTCAAAGTATATTTAAATGACGAGATCCGCAGGAGAACCAAGGTAACCGACAGGTAGGAATGCTTTGATAAGTACCTTATTAAGGGAAATACACCTACAGTACCCGGCGATAAATATTGCGCATCGACCTATGGAAAGAGACAATCGGCTAATGTCGGCTTCGTAGAGCGTTATCTCTGTCGCACGAAATACAAACAGTCCGGTATCTATTAGGAACTGTTAAAACAATTATGATTTGCTTCTTTTGATAATTATTCAAGTTCAAGTTATATATAAACGTTAGTTATTAGTTAGTTCTTTTTTGTTTTTTTTGGTGTTTTATTGTTATTCTTTGTATAAAATACAAAAAAAGGTAAAGGTCGATGTGCAATATTTATCGCCGGGTACTGTAACTCACTTATGGACTAGTGGTAGTAAGTGCGACTGCTAAAAGTGGGGTCCTTGGTTCGATCCCAAGGTCGGGCAGATGGTTGAGTTTTCCATTAGGACATTATTAGGATCTGGCAGCCCGAAGGCTGACGATCCGTTAATAGGGCCGATGATCGGAAAATACAAGAATTAAACAATAAAAAGTAATTAAGTATGCTACGTACATACTTCTTAACACACACATTATAAACAAAACTCGCTTTCTTGTCTGTCTGTGTGACCGCTTATTTCTTTTAAACTACGCAACGGATTTTGATGATAAACATTAATATTTAGCTTAAAGGAGATCACCCATTTTGTTCGGCGACTTGGGATAAAAAATTAAAATCGGCGGCCAGGAATGAATTAAGTACATTTCATTTGAATGGTCGCAGTAGTAGAAACATTTATTTGTATGGCGACAACGCTGTAATGAATTTGAAACAATGATCTTATCTTTCGTGTAGTTATTTTTGATGGCTACCAAAAAAAAAAAAATATCCCAGAATGGGTGATGTTCTTTAACACAGAAATCTTGATGTTTTGACATGTTGCCATTGCACCCGTGCGAAGAGAGCGGATTGCTAGCATTTTATAAAAATAAGCTAAGTATTGCGTATCATTAGAAGGTCCTGTGAGATTTTTAACAAATAAAAAAAAAACATAAAAACTATTTCAAACAGTTCGAAATTCTAACAGTTTAAGTCTACTTTTAAAATGCATATAATACCTATCCTATACCTAACTACTACAGTACGGCGAACCAATTTCAAATTATTTTCGTACGTACTACTAACGCCATCTGGCCAGAGTTGCGAGCAACGTTTTAGAACGTACGTTTCAAGGTGAGACTCGTTTCAGTTATAGAGTAGCGAGAAGCTTAAATCCTTGTACCTTTCTAGTTTACCAGGAAAACCGAGAGATGGAGTTTTTGCGTATCAAAGGCTTTTAAAAAAGTTCATGTACATATACTTCGCTCAAGACTAAATGTAGCCATTCACACGGCGTTATATTGAAAGATATTTTACGGTAGAATCATGGGATCATACGTCAACATATCACTGTTCATACGGTTAAAAACATATGCAGTGTGAAACTGCCATTTGATTGCAAAATTATTCGTCCTGCCGGTCGATTCTGTAAAAATCTGACCGTGAAAACTTAGGTGAAGTGAGTTTGTTTTTGCTAGGAATTGACACTATTGACAGCTCACTCCACGCTCACTTCACCTAAGTTTTCACGGTGAGATTTTAACAGAATAACACCGCATCACAATAACACCCATACTAATAAATGTTATATAGCGTCTGTATAGTTACACAACGCTTTGTCTTCTTCTTTCGAAAGTCAAATTATTGACGACTGAAAGGGAGAAATCGGTGTGTAACTATTCATTACATTATAAGTTTAATAGTAAGGGGGTATTTGTGTAACTCACTATATCAACCACAATCTAAATCATTTTGAAGGATATTATTGCATTGCTTGATATGTTCAATGAATGTTGTTGAACTGTCAAAATGAAAGCTATTGCTATTGTCAGTGCGTTACGCAATTACCCCGGTGATCAACAACGTGTGAAGTTACGCAATTACCCCGGTGATCAACGACGTGTGAAGTTACGCAATTACCCCGGTGATCAACAACGTGTGAAGTTACGCAATTACCCCGGTGATCAACGACGTGTGAAGTTACGCAATTACCCCGGTGATCAACGACGTGTGAATGTGAGCTATTACCTTTTTCAGCGTTAGGGTAACGTTTTATTTAGAAAAAAAATTCGGAGCTTTAAATAGATATCGTCAATGTTCTACGTCAATCTTACAATGTATGATAGACAGGTTACTCTTTATTATGTTACAGTTAACAAAAGAGATAAGTATGCAGGATCGTCGGATAATTTGATAAATGAGCTGTTTGTTTTCTATTAATAAAATAAAATTTTATTCAAGAACATATCGGTTTCTGACTAAATTTCAACTATATCCGACGATCCTGCATACTTATCTCTTTTGTTGACAGTACATTATAAAATATGTATATGCAGTGTGACCCCTTTACAACATTAAAAAACTCCATAAAGCCTATGTGAAAATCCAAGGGATTCGAGGGAAATAAACATTTTTCTCTAAACTCTCAAATTGAATAGCCATCAGCATTATTTGGGTGAATACGTTAACAAAGCTTTCGATGTAAACAAGTGTTCTAAAACATCAAATAGTTAAAAGATACAACAAGAAGTTAGTTATTCATTTGTTTTGGGACATTGGGGTCCTTGGGTACGAGACGCCGAAGCCGAAGCACAGAGGCCAATTTTAAGAGGATTACAGGACCTAAACGAAGACAAAAAACACAAGTTTTAAAAGCAATAAAAGTATATGATCGACTACAGTAAACAAAATCAGAAAAAATATTCTTCAGGATATATATGCTAGGTAGAAGGTAGATAGTGTGTTGAAAACATAATACAACTAATTTGATACGACAGAAAAAAAAACATGAAGATACCTCTAAAAACTTCCTTTTTACAATAAAAACCACACTAATATACATACAATAATTCTGATTTTAGTCAGATTATTCTAAAGCAACATACTAAATTACTAGTGTTTTAATTTTTATGTAAATAGAAAATTGCTTCATATTTTGCAATAAATAAACCAGCGTTGTGTCATCGCGCTTCTTTTTCTTTTCTATGCAGTCCAACAGTGACCCCGCTTTAGATAATGTAAGCCACCAGAAACACCATTCATAATTATTTAAAGTGTCTTTGACATAATCTCGGGATCCTGGGGTCCCGGACATTTGGAAGGCGTACGAGGGGCCGAAGCCAATGTTTTTAAAGCCAAGTCGTTTTTGAAGCCAAGCCGTTTTTAAAGCCAAGCCGTTTTATTATTGTGTTAAAATCAGTCTCAAGGTTATAAGCCTGAAACAAGATACCTGTGCTACAAGCCTTACGCATGGCTGATTCATACATATTTATATTTATTTACATAGTTATTGAAGTTTACAACTCATAGCATCGTCTTTCTTCTGATATTATTTTAATCTAAAATAATGGGGCCTTTCAAGTATTACGTAAGCACTAGGGGGGGGGAGGTCTTTGCTTTGCTTATTTTTTGATGACATAGGGGATGTGGGAGTCTGGATGGTGATTACGTCAGCAGGATTCATTTTTCTTTCCGGATTTTCTACAAAATTTTGTCGATTTTAGTTTGAACACATTTCGCAACCGTACTTGTCTATGCTTGAAAACGAAATGCATTTTCAGGGATTCTACTGGGACTGGGACTTATAACTGCTGCTCATGAATCAATAAAGAAACCAGAACACATTGAAAAATACATGTACCAATGTTTACGTAAGCATAGGGGGGGGGGGAGGTAAGAGCTTAGCTTACTTTTGCTGACGAGGGGGAGGGAGGGGTTAATAATTGCAAAAAATCTGCTTACGTAATACTTGAACGGCCCCTATGATGTATCATGCATTTTAATCATGTTTTCTTGGTTTTATTTATGAATGAAAAGTCTACGTTATCTATATGAATGATAATAATAAAACTGGACTTTTTTTTTTTGTTTGTTTGAACGCGCTCTGGAACTTCCAGTCGGATTTGAAAAATTCTGTTTGCTTTTGATAGCCTAATTCTTGGGGAAGGCTAGAGGCTGTAAACATCACGCTTGGAAACTTAGGAGTCGAGCCAAAACAAAAAAAAGCCAGAAAGAACGCCAAGTGAAAACGAAGTAATAGGGCGATGCGATGCGACAGGGTGGGTCAGGGGAACAAGAAATTTCATGCGGACGAAGTTGGGGGCAAAATCTAGCGATATCTTGTCTCAGTTTCAATCTGTCAAAAATAACTCTAAATTACGACGATTTTTGACGAGTTATTGACGTTGATTGTTATCTATATAGATAAAGGCTGAACGGATTTCAATGTACACAGTTAGACCATGACCTGGGTTAGGACATACATGGTCCAACTAGTTGGACAGAGCAGTTGGACCACTGCCCCGGACTGATAATTATCCCGACAGGGCGTTTCCGTGGTATAATTTCCGACGCCCACGCGCGCGAAGCCGAGGCCAAAAGCAGCGGTGCTATTCTGTAAAAATCTCACCGTGAAAACTTAGGTGAAGTGAGCGTGCGAGTGAGCTGTCAATAGTGTCAATTCTTAGCAAAAACAAACTCACTTCACCTAAGTTTTCACGGTGAGATTTTTACAGAATCGACCGGCAGCACCCTAATTGTGTAACCCACTATCAAACTCAATCTCAATCTGAATAATTTTGAAGGATATTATAGCTAATCCATTGCTTCATATGTTCGAAAAATGTGTCTGCTCAACAACGTAGATAGCGCAATGAATGTTGTTGAACTGTCAAAATTAAACCCATTGCTACTGATAATGCGTTACGCAACTACCCCGCTGGTTTCCCAAAAACAAAACACGAATTCGATTTGAAATACATATCTCTACGTTATCACGAAACAAGCCAATATTTACAGAACAGTACCTTCATACCTTCACTGTACTTATTTTTATAGGTCAATTATTGGAAAAAGGATAAACCGCAGAACAAATAAATATGATCAGAACAAATAAACCGTGAAAGATGTAATTGGAAATTGATCAGACAGGTATTGGAGGGCTTAAATAAAACGGACACGTGTTTTCTATATTTTATTATAACGCAGAGCTAACCGTGACGGGGTTGTGGAAATGACAACCGACAACTGGATTATTAACACTAGTGATTTCTATTTTACTTGTTAAAATATCAATTATTTCAAAGGACTTAAATAATTTGGAATATCCAAAAGTGCTCATTTGATCTTGTAAAAAACCAAACCATAGTAGCAAAAGGGTCGATTTTTGTAAGAGGTAAGCCGGAGTAGATATCTTTAATATGATTATATTATTTGTCTATAGAATACTGACTGTGCCATTTTTCAAAGGGAAGCCGATAGGAATTGAGTTGTATGGGGCCTTCGCCACTAATAGAGATATTATATTAGTTAGTTTTTTATTAATTGTAATTAAACTACTTTGAATAAAAGAGCCATTTTCATAGGTTCCTCCTATGGGTGAAAAAAACAAATCAATAAAAAATTGAATCAATTCATTTTTTCGCAAGCTGCAATGTTTTCAGGTTTGACGCTTGATTTACGGGATTTTTTTTTATATATTTTGCGTTTCTACTGCATTAAATCAATTTTTGAAATTAATCTCCATTAAATTATCTATTCAATGGTAAGTATACAAATGAAATAGGTTCTGTGTACTAGCAAGAGTTGAAACAGTTGCAGAAAGGAGGCAAGAAAAAAATTTCGATCGTAAAGCACTCTCTAATGCTTCGCTAATGCGAACTCAAACGCGAACGACTCATAATGGAGTCATGCACTATCTGGCTAAATGTTACAAGAGTAACGGTGGAGTTTCTTGCCCATTCTTCTCCATACGAAAACTACCTTTTGGAATGGGCGACTAGAATCCATTCTATTTGTTGTAATTTCTGACGTTCAAAAGTGCCTTTTATGTGCCTATTTCAAATAAATGCTTTGACTTTGTTAGTGTACTATACAGGTTGAAATTAAAAACATGCGACATACCGAAATGGGAGATTGTACTCATCATTGTGAACAACTTTTACTAAGAGACCAAAGCTGCAATCACGAAAAAAAAATCAGGTATTCCCAACATAAAGGGAACAGTTAAGTTATGTACATTATTTTTTTGGGAACTTTGAAGCGTCCGGTAAAAGTTAGTGCCGACGGAAAGTGTCCGGCAGTATTAATTACTAATTTTTAACAATATTCTCTAAAACATATTATTATGTAAGAATCAGCTCTGAGAATTTAAGAATAGTGAGTGCTGTTTTTACCTGCCTTTCGCACCTGGGACCTGTGAATTGGCCGTCTGACCAAGCTAGCAGGTATGCATACACTCAATGCGCATATTAACACTACTTCATCCCATACATTTCATTTCTGAGAAAATAAGTATGGTCTGGCGGCCCTGGGATCTTGGACTATAGAGTCAAGAGCAAATCCATTTCAAATAAAAAAAAAGTCACCGCGTAGCAGTAATCGCACTCGCTGATTTGTTGTAAGGTATGTATATTTATAGTAATAAAATGACGCACGTCTGGTGCAAGCCACCACGTCAGCAAAACATGTACAGTTTAAGACTGTACAGACGCCAGCACATCAAGCTACCCGAAACTGTCAAATTTTCCCAATCAACTTTGAACCTTATGCGTTAGCGATAAAGTTGAAAATCTATTAAAGAAATTTGACATATTGTAGTATGTTGATGTGCTGGCGTCTGTACATTGGTAGTCAGACTTTCAGGCTTCTGACGACCCGTAACGACTGTCAAAGATCTACAAACAACAGCTTAGGACCAAAGGTTTAACGTGCTCTCCAAGGCACGATGAGTCATCGATATATTATAATGGATGATCCACAGACCGATTTCGACAAGCGAAACATAACCTTCGATCGACCTTTGCAGGTTATTATTTAGCCGCGAGCCCGTGACATAAGTATCCATCGACATCTAATTAAAGGAGGGTAAAAATAGAAAATAACAAAGTCATTTTTGGTCTCGGTTATTTCAGTGGCTCTATTTTTAGGGTTCGGTAACCAAAGGGTGCCAACGGGACGCTACCACTAAGGCTCCGATATCCGTCCGTCCAACTGTCACAGTGTTATATCTTTTGAACCGTAACAGGTAGACACTTGAAATTTTCACTGAGAATGTTATATTATGGCCGCTGTAACAACATATAACAAAAATTTATAACAAAAAAAAAGTTTTCAATTTTTTTTATTTTTTACAAAAAAAAATATACATAATAGTGTTAATTATTGTACGGTGGTACCTACGGAACCCTTCGTCTGCGAGTCCAACTCGCACTTGGCTGCTTTTTAATGAGAAGGAAATACTTGTGTGGGTAAATTGGGTGCTTAGTCCGTCGGAGTTAATTAACCTTTTTTGATAAGAAGTTTTTTCGGGCGTGTGTTGTGGAGCCTCTGACAGAGGGATATTTCTTTTTATGTGTGGGAAAAGACTTTGGTTAGAGAAACTTATTTAAGTGATCGTGGAGAGCTTTGTACTACTCGGTATGTTGTTGTTGTGGTTCTCGTGTGTTGAATATTTTCGGCTTTTAATTAGTTACTTTAATAAAATTAAGTTTAATATCCTAAATTCCTAACCTTACTAAAACTATTAACAAACTAAAACGTGTCGTCGAAATATTCTTCCGCATCGCTGTCGACTGGTAATGTACCCAAGAGACTGGCGGCATTGCCACGTTGTATGGCAATACTTATCCTTTGGCCAAGGTAAAAGCCAGGCCTTGGGTTACGGGAAGTGGTCAACCAGCCTTTTGGAGATTTCATTGAACAAGCCATGAGCACTCGGAGCTTCCAAAAATGTAAAGACACAGAGTTTATGGAAAAATAACTTTAATCCTACACAATAAAGCTCAGTTTACGCTAAAAATTCAAACATTTTTATAATTTTTCAATAGTGCTAGTTACTCTGAAATCAACTTATGGTAATTAAGTTTAGTTTAGGACACTTTATATACACTGAACATTAATGGACTTCAATTCCAAGAAAAAATGTTAAACACGCAACCATTAACGAATACCCTATTAATATGAACGTATAATTATTAATGGATACTGAGAATTCTTTACACCAAAAACAGCATTATAATCAGCGAGGGGAGCATCAGGAACGTGATACGATTACAGACAAACTAAAACATCCTTAAAAGTGTTTCTGTCTCCACAATACACACGATATTGCAATAATGCCACACAGCTACGTTTTTATCGTCCGATATTCTAACGTGTGCGTACAACCTACACTACAGGCCCCCACCCCTTCACCCCGCCCGCACTACACGTTACTACGTTATTAGCGTAGGTGTGAGTAAGATTGTATGCGTCCTAATACAAAATGTTCAAAGAACTCATATCGGAATATCGCAGGACGGAGGAACGCCAGCTTCCTATTTCTATTGCGTCGTTATTATTGCAGCAGAGTGTAACTTCGTGGCCGTCCTAATAGGTATAACACGCATCCGATATAATACAAAATGTTCTAGGAACTCATATCGGAATATCGCAGGACGGAGCAACGCCAGCTTCTTACTTCTATTGCGTCGTAATTATTGCAGCAGAGTGTAACTTCGTGGGCGTCCTAATAGGTACAAAACGCATCCGATATTATCGACCGATAAGCGCCTGTAGGGGAGAGCCTTTAAGTCATAAGAACAGCATGTGACCTAACAGCGGCTAAAAGTTAAATTACTTTTCAGTATATGGCCTAGAACCTGCCGGACGATTCTGTGAAAATCTCACCGTGAACACTTAGGTGATGTGAGTTTGTTTTTGCTAGGAAATGACACTATTGACAGCTCACTCCACGCTCACTTCACCTAAGTTTTCACGGTGAGATGGTTACAGAATCGCACTGCTGTAATTGTTACCTTTATGAACTTATGACTACGGGATGACTTTCGAGCTTCAGAACTTAAAATAAATTAATGTGTCAAAATGGCGAAACTGAACGTATCTAAATGTCAAGTCTCAAACACGAGGATCCAATAAAACATAATTTAAAAGGAAAAGCGAAATTTACAAAGTTATGACGTAGCCTATTACGTCAAATATCGGTTGGAGTGAGTAATGGATGAATGTTTGTGTTTGTGACCTTGTGAGTTTAAATTGAAAGGCATTGAGGAGTTTTTGGGTTTTATACCTGATGGCTTTACGGATAATATTTTATAATTGTGCTGGATTTGTTATTCATTAGAAGGAACCTTTTACGACTTGGCGTGGAAGTGACTATAAAGATATGGAAGGATAAAAATGCTCAAGGACAGATAAACAAACCTTTATACGTCTGGGATTAAATTGAACTGAGGGATAAGTTAAGATTTCAAATTACTGTGATTGCAGTTATAATTTGTTCCGGTTTTTTTTTATGTTTCCATATATTCAACAATATTTTATGTTGTGTAAATTGATTATAAATGTTTATTAATGATTAATTGTTTATTAATGATTTAATGTTTAGTCATTATCTCCGATTTATATAGATAATTGTTTATTTAAATGAGCATCTTATATTGATATTATCAACAACACAAACTGAAACCATCAATTCAGCGCATAACAGCGCAGTAACTGCTCATAGGATATAAAAAAATCTGCTGTTTCACAGAAAAGTACAGTCAACAAAAGAGATAAGATAAGTATGTAGGATCATCGGATATAGTTAAAGTTTAGAAAGAAACCGATGGATGTTCTCAAAGTAAAATTTTATTTTATTAACCCTTTGTCTGTGGCGGCCATTTTTGCGCGACTGTCACTCTCAGAAAAATGCCAACCGGGCGTACCCCCAGTACGCCCGGTTGGCATTTTTGGAGTCGGCGCGTGTGATTAAAATGGCGATGTCTCTAAAGTTTGGATGGGAGCTGTATATATAAGTTATGTCGTTGGAATCGTAATGAAACAAGCTAACATTAAACCAAGCACTTGAAAATAAGCTTAAAAAAGTACCTCTCAATCTTTGGATCACAGAGTAAATTCTGTTGCACTTATTTCAAATACAAATTAACATTCTCCAATTAGATGATATTTACAAAGCGATAAGCACAATAAAAAGGCATGATAAATAACAAAACATTTCAGAAATCAACAATTAAAACAAAACATGTAAAGGTCATTCGATGTCAAATGTTACCTATTGATTGTTCGCTTATTGCTAATTTCAATGTTACGCAAATTCCTTGCGGTATTTTTTTAATTAACTGCCCATTAACAATAATACGATACGTAAAAACATACGTAATAACGACAGTTTGATGCCATTCGTTTAATTATTATTGTAAATAAGGCGCGCGCGGCGGCCATTACGCGCCTCGGTGTGCAAAATAATTTCCGACGTTTGTTGAAAAACAATTTTTGTTGTTTAAATTCAATGCTTATGCATAAAAAATTGTATAGTACCTACTTACCCATTCATGACGGAATGGTGTTTTCTTCCTGGTTTTCCCACTTAAGCACACACTAAACACAATTTATTCACACCACAACCGTCATCCGTGGAGCGAGCGCGAGGGCGCGCAATCGCGGAACCACTGCGACAACTGTAGAATCGTCATTCATTTGTTTTAAATACTTGACAGAGATAATATATCTTTCTTGTTCTGTCTCCTACACTCTGTGCAAGTTTGAGCAAGATCGGCACAGTTTTCAAAGGAAATTTACGTCAAAACCTATGACAGTGACGGCCGCCCTCTCGGCACTTCTGTAACAGATGGGCCTAAAAGTGACACCTGCCCGCTGCGCATGACATCAACTTCGACAGTTGACAGGGAACATCTAACGTGGTCCGACCTCGGTCGAGAGTCCGATAGCTGTCACACGTGTCAGAGATTAAATTTTTTCATTTAGTGGATTTTAGTACGTGAAATTGGCAAAATTGTGGTGTTTATTCCACAAAAGCCAATCCACAAAATAATCAAGAGTTGAAGTTGACATCAACTTCGAAAGCAAACAGCTCATTTATCAAATGAAATTTCAGTCGACAACATCCATCGGTTTCTTACTAAACTTCAACTATATCCGACGATCCTGTATACTTATCTCTTTTGTTGACTGTACATACCTACGCGGTCAAAATGTATGGTACAGGTTCTGAATCTTGAACCGAATTCATGGTAACAGGCTGTGTGTCGTTGTTTGCTACCCTATATAATAATATCACCTTTTGTGTTACCGCAATTAAACCCAATAAATGACTTTGACTATTGCTTTTAAATATTGGTATAAGTAATGGATGGAATGGTATCAGCAAGTGTAGTTAGTGTGCGACGCCCCCCAGCTAGATGGACGGACGACCTAAAGAAGTTGGCTGGGACGGACTGGATAGAAGAGGACAGGGGGTTGTGGCGCAGGCTGGGAGTGACCTATGTCCAGCAGTGGACTGAATACGCAATGTGGAGACAACGATGCGACAATAAATGAAAATACTAGCAATAATAATGCATATGATTATTTTGGAACTATCATATAACATCATATAATCTAACACCGAAATAACAACAGCGATTTTTGCCCGACTATGGGTTAAGACTCCCGCAGACACGCGTGACGCCGACGGTGCGATGTGATTCTGGTAGAACAATTTTCATTAACTCTTCGCACGTCGAGTGTACACCATGTGTACCGATAACAATAACATTTCTATTGTGTCTGCTAATTGGACGCGCGACGAGTTAAGGGGCTTACAGGACCTAAACACAAAAAACGCAAGTTTTAGAAACAATAAAAGTATATGATCGACTACAGTAAACAAAATCAAAAAAAATATGTAATATTCTTCAGGATATATGCTAGGTAGATAGTGTATTAAAAACATAATACAACTAATTTGATACGATAGAAAAAATACATGAAGATACCTCTAAACACTTTCTTTTTACAATAAAAACCATACTAATAATACATACAATCATTATGATTTTTTGTCAGATTATTCTACAAGAATAGAATAGAATAGAATACTCTTTATTATGTACAAGCAACATACTAAAGCACTAGTATTTCAATTTTTTTGGTCCAAACAATAGATTTTTTGTAATTAATTACCAGCGTTGTGCCATCGGGCTTCTCTTTCTTTTCCAGTCCGACAGTGACCGCGCTTTAGGTCATGTAGTCGCCTTAAGTTTTCATAAAAATGGTTCTACTAGAGTCCCGCCCCACTGTCACATCGCGTCTGTCTGCGGGAGGACTAAAGTCCTACTATCCTACTTCCTACTTACTATTATAAACGCGAAAGTTTGTAAGGATGGATGGATCGATGGATGTTTGTTACTCTTTCACGCAAAAATTACTGAACAGATTTGGATGAAATTTGGCACTCAGATAGTTTATAACCAGGATTAACACATAGGATACTTTTTAACCCGATATTCCCACGGGATTGAAACCTATGCGGATAAAACCGCGGGGCGCTGCTAGTAGCATATTATATTTGATAGAATTTTTGTAGACTGGGAACATCATTAGATATACGCAGTTTGATTTCTTGTTGTATTGTCGTCTCCACCTTGTAGACAACAAAACAACAATATATGGCGCCATTGCTCCTTCATAGTGACAACTACCTTTGTACGAGTCATAACACAGGGGTGTTTAATCAAGGAAGTACTTATGCAAGATTAGCTGCTTGTACAGACGCCAGCACATCAAGCTACTACAATCTGTCGAATTTCTTTAATAGATTTTCAACTTTATCGCTAAAGCATAAGGTTCAATGTTGTGTGGGAAAATTTGACAGTTTCGGGTAGCTTGATGTGCTGGCGTCTTCTGTACCACGTGATATTATAGATGATTACGCCATACGGCATTTCATATACAAACTTTCAACAAGCCCTTGTTTTTCGAAATGCATCACCCGATTTTCATGAAACTTCATACGCATAAGCAGGATTCAAAAGTCTAAAAAGTTATTTAAGAACATTTTCGAAATGTCTCATTTAAAAAAATATAACTGGTAATATCTGTTTCTATGGAAAATTTAAAATCGGTCTAAATTGGCTGTAACACTATTTTTCGAAAATGTTCTTAAGTAACTTTTTAGACTTTTGTATCCTGCTTACGCGTATGAAGTTTCATTAAAATCGGTTCATTCATTTCGAAAAACAAGGGCTTGAAAGTTTGTATGAAATGCCGTACGGCGTAAATGCTCATAACTCGCCGATTCGATATCGATTTACCTATATTTAGAATTCTAAAAATAGTCATCTTTATTTTTATAAAAATGAAAGTCGAACTTTATAATTATATTTTAAACAGCGACCCACCCCTGCTTCGCAGAAATCTCGATGTCAAGTCGTAAAAACCGTTTTTACGACTTGACAAAACAACGAGATTTCTTTGCTATTTATGTTAGTTTAATATTCATGTATTATACTTAAACCTTCCGAAATAAAATCTCTAAAAGATGGCGAAAACCGCATCAACATCAATTTGCGTAGTTTAAAAGAACAACGTGGTCACAAAGACCGACATGAAAAGCTATTTTATTTTATAATTTACTAGCTGACCCGGCCACGCGTTGCTGTGGCTAACGTTTTTGTGCAATAAAAAAAAAAACCTGGCACTCCGGTAGTGCCGACAGAAGTGAAAACTTGAACAATTACGAGTGTATTTTGTGAATCGTCTTATAAACAAAACGTCAGTTATATATCCGTGGTTCAGCGCCATCTCGTCGTTGTTGGATGAACTACCGTCGTTGTTGGATGAACTACGTAGTTAGTACGCGAGGCCCTCGTAGTTCTTCCCGATGTGCATAGATGGCGCTGTCCTCAACAACGCGCGTCTTTCGTTTTACGTCTTACGAATCTTACGATCAGGGTCACTTGACCTGACGCGAATTTAGAAGTTTTTACCCATTCCAAAAAAAGTACACAGCGCCGCTAAAGAAGTTTTCACTTCAATAATATTGCGATTATAAATGGAGATGTGAGCTATCCTATCTTTCAAGTTGTATCAAACTGCACACAGTGTACAAATTTGATTAAAATCGGTTAAGGGTTGATTTTACCAAAGTCAGATATCTTTTATACGTGGAATAAAATTGACGTCTGACAGTTCTACTATGGAAAAACTGTCAAAAATTCAAAATTTATTCTAAGGATAGGACTTATTCTAGGTATAAAAATTTGGTCGAATGCGCCCTCAGTAGTTTAAGAGTCCATCGCGGACAAACATCATGACACGTAATTTATATATATTAAGATTAGCGGCCCACGACATTCGCGCGGAAAATTTTTTTCATACAAACCCTAGGCAATACCGAACACAACAAAAAAAAAGAATTATCCAATTTGGTGCAGTCATTTGGAAGTTATGCGCGTACAGCCATTTCGGCGACTTTGTTTTATACTATGTAGCTTTTGCCCGCGGCTTCGCCCGCGTGGAGGTCGGAAATTTTTCACAGATAATTCAACCCCCCATTTCATCTTCTTAGGGATGGAATTTCGAAAAACCCTTTCTTAGTGAATATCTACTCTTCACAAAGAACACACCCTACAAATTTCATGTCTCTAGGACCAGCGGTTTACGCTGTGCGGTGATTTATCAATCAGTCAGGACTTTGAATTTCGTATCCCATCAAAAACATTTCATGTAAAATGTTGCCAAGACGACCACATAAGGTTTGCCCTGTGAAAAAGATATCAGATCTCATGTAGAGCCAAGCTTCTGAATCTACACGGCCTAACTCTACCGACCAAACAAAACAAAACAAAAAAAAAATGACAAATTCTACATATCAGTAAAAAAGGTTTCGTTGCAAAGATATTATTGTAATTTCATTTAATGAAATTTAATTGAGCTATGCAGTAAGAAAGGGTCTCAACTTAGTTTTGACAAGTTAGTTATGGAACCCCACCACTTATAATTATATTGAGTGTATAAGCACTTGTCCCACGACCTGTGAGGTCGCTGAGCTTGACACTTTAAAAATAATGTTTGTTTAGTTTAAGTCTTAGCTAATAGTTCAGTTCGTGATTTGCATCCAAATATGTAACACGTCTCAATTAAATAATGTTTGTTTAGTTTAAGTCTTAGCTAATAGTTTAGTTCGTGATTTGCATCCAACTATGTAACACGTCTCAATTAAATAGAATTAATTAAGTAATTATGTTTATTTTTAAAAAGCCCTTTAAGGCGCTCCCAATCCTGACTGGCGCAGCCGGTAGGATCACTGAGGAAGCTATCACGCGTTACATTATTCATCGCGATAAGACTTTTCTCGATTTTCAAACGGTACGCGTGGTGTACGGCAAGGTGATCCAACGAACCAAATAAATATCGTCGGCGACGAGGAGTCCTGAGAGCTGATGATGGGCGTGGCAGGCTGGTGAGTACGACTTTTCACCTCCTTAATATCCGTGTCCACATCCTTTCGTTAAACTTGGAATTGGAAGTTTTCCATTTTGACTGTTTGATGGTTTTCTTAAATAATTAAGTTATGTGTGTGCTGTAAGAATACGGAACATACAATTGTTTTGTATAATTAATTTAAAACACTAATTAGATATAGATATTAATAATTCATATTGAGTTCAGAAACACTTAATAAATATACTAGTAGTAATTATTGTAATAAGTAAAATTGGTAGAATTCATAGAGTTAATTATTACATAGAATTTTTGATTAAGTACCAGAATGTCAGAAATAAATCTTATTCCAAATGAATTGTACAAAATTCTACCCAGTTTTGATGGTAATAAACGACATTTGAATTTATTCTTGCGCAAATGTGAGTATATTATTGATAAGTTTAAATCATCAGAATTACAACAGGAATACTTAATGCATGTTGTGTCCAGCCGCTTAACGGGTGACGCAGCCGCGCTTATCAGTGAGCGCGGAGACATTCAATCGTGGGCGGAATTCAAGGAATTGCTTGAGTTACACTTTGGCGATCCGCGAAGCGAAGAGTGTTTGGCTATCGAGTTAGAAACTTTAAAGGTTAAAAGTAATGAGAGTTACAGTGATTTTTGTGCAAGAATTCAAACAGTAAAATCAGTTTTGTTGTCAAAGGTTAACCAAATAAGTGATCAAAATTTGATAACAACTCAGCCCTTCAAGTATTTTATATTATAACTTACCAGAAAACATGATACGTATTGTGCGTCTGAAAAATCCACGCACATTAGAAGAGGCCTTATCTGTTGCTTTAGAAGAAGTTAATTTCTATGATCAGTACCAGATGCGTAGCAAAATGTTAAATTCAAACCATAATACTAAACCGCAGGCGGGCGGCACAATTCCACCACAATCAACATTTAAATTTGGTTTACCCCCACTGCCACCAGGTTTCAGACCGATGCCAATGATACAACAATAAAAAAATAACTCGGGCATATTACCTATTAAATAAGGACACGCGGTGATAGAAAAAGAATAATAAAAAAATACACATAGGTACTAAAGAAGATAACCTATTTACTCTACATATGTTTTAAGTATGTTTGATATGTTTATAAGTAATTTTAAGTCAATTTATACTATTTTAAATGGAATCGAAACTGCATTATCCTTTACAAAAGTGTCTGCTGTACATTCGACCATTGTTGAGCCATCTGAACTCTTAGTACTGTTAAGCAATATTTCTGAAACTGAAAGCCTAATTTACCCTGTGACTGAAAAATCGTTATTAATGCTAGAAAGAACAATATCTGTTAAAGCTTATGTAAAAGAAAACCACATAACATTCATTATGGAAATCACATAAATAAAATAAAAAAACATTTAATTATTTAAAAATCTATTCATTACCAATTTTCAAGGAAAACAAAACTACCACCATTATCCCTAAACATCCATACCTTATGGTGAAAGGTCCTACATACTCGTACATACCGCTAGCCAGCCCATGTGAAGAGGTGGGAGCCAACCAGTTCCTGAGCAAGGAAAACCATGTGATATTGTATCCTGAAAATACGTGTATAGAACAATTAATGAACTTTGCCTCAAACTTTAGTTTGTCCAAACCTCTTGCAGATAACCTGGAAAGTCTAAAAGTACAGCCTATTGACTTCCTCAACTGGAAAATTTACACAAGAAATTAAATAATGCTTACCGAAACATGTGCCGATGATGTTATCAGGAAACCGATTAAGGGCACATATTTATTGGAAATTGATGGAAACTGCAGTGTCTATCTGAAAGACATTAAATTACACAAAAGGCAACATCATTCAGGAAAAATACAATATCGAGTAACTGCAGTCGCGGTTCTACCCAAATTAGAGGAAACATCTATTGATTGGAACAAAACAGTGAATCTAAACAAATTGACTTTGACCATTTAAAAAACAGCTATCATACACATTAAAAAGTGAAATAGTGGAAAGTGGTAGTGCAGTGACAACAAATAGTGTTAGTTTAGCAACTATATTACTCTATGTTATTTTAGCGATAGTATGTCTTAGTATAGTACTTTGGAGAAAATTGTCTTGTATGCGGAATCATCGGAATCCAAATATTACCGATAATTTCGCACTTGATGAGGGAGGAGTTATGGAACCCCACCACTTATAATTATATTGAGTGTATAAGCACTTGTCCCACGACCTGTGAGGTCGCTGAGCTTGACACTTTAAAAATAATGTTTGTTTAGTTTAAGTCTTAGCTAATAGTTCAGTTCGTGATTTGCATCCAAATATGTAACACGTCTCAATTAAATAATGTTTGTTTAGTTTAAGTCTTAGCTAATAGTTTAGTTCGTGATTTGCATCCAACTATGTAACACGTCTCAATTAAATAGAATTAATTAAGTAATTATGTTTATTTTTAAAAAGCCCTTTAAGGCGCTCCCAATCCTGACTAGTTTCAGCCCGCCAAATCTTATGAATGAAAATACGTCATTGCCAATTCGGATAAAGAGGTGTGGGTATTCGTGACCGTGGTGGACAAGAGGGCGAGTGAAATACACACAGTGGTGACCCCGACGTGATGGCAAGGCTCAAGTGACGACATTTTAATCGCCTCGCGTAGTGATAAAGATCACGAAACACCTGCCTGATAGTAATCAGGAAATTTAACTCGCCTACTAGAACGGCGAGGAATATGCTGTTGCTGATGAGGCTGAGGGTGATGACCAGGTATGCGCGGTCGCTGCATGCTGGTGGTCAGAATGCCCGTTGAAGCCGCTTCCTTTGTCTAGTGAACGGCAGATTTGGGAGAGTTTTGGTTCGGAGCTTCAGTCTGTTTTTAACCAAGATCGTGCGAGGTCCTCTCTGACCCCGATCATATTTTACTCGCTGAAGCTCGCCGTAACCTAGTGTTTCTATTCGTTTTACTCTTCATATAACATTATTTAATTTTACCTTTTCGTGTCAAGTGTAACTACTAGCTTTAGTTACTTGATATCGTAATAAATTAATCGTTACTATTTACAACATACTTCAGTGTATTACTTGTCCACCACGGTCACGAATTCCCACAGAGGCATGCATATCTCGTGATTTACGTCAAGGTATTTAGTTTGTATGAGAATTACGAAAAATAAAAAATAAGAATTCATTAATGTGTCCATAATGATTTCCATGATCTGAACATCTGGTCGAAGCTTATAATGTATATAGTCTGGAACACGGTATACAGATAAGGTTGTAGATTCACAACATTTTTGTCGAGACGCTATTTTGCGAGGCCTCAAGCCAATATGATACGTTATTACAGCGTAATGTGATAAAAATGATACGTAAATGTGACAAGATTGAAAATATAACATCATTATCAAGATGCAACAAGCTAGTGAAACCCCGCGGGAAGCCAAGGGATATTGCCATAAACTAACAAGCATGGCGGGGGAGTATGTGGCCCCATAGGATGTTATTAGTACGAGAGTAATAAGTAATAACGATGGTCCTTCTTCCTTATAGAGTTAAAATGGTTGGTTATGGTGGTTGGTGGTTATTAAAGGTTGTCTTTAAAAGATCGATCTTAGCGATAAGACCGCCCATTGTGTCGCCCTTTGTACAGCAATGCGATTCTGTAACCATCTCACCGTGAACACTTAGGTGAAGTGAGCGTGGAGTGAGCTGTTAATAAAGTCAATTCCTAGCAAAAACAAACTCACTTCACCTAAGTTTTCACGGTGAGATTTTTACAGAATCGACCGGCTGTTTTATGTCTGTAATTTATATGGTATACATAATAAAGAGTATTCTATTCTATGGTTATTGCTTAAGAAACCGACCGTCGCAGTTTACTTTCCGTACTTATCCTGTAATATTACAAAATCGTGTTTAATGGTTCAATAAGCTGAGCTTAAAAACGGTTTAGGGAATATAATTGAAAAGTGTCAAACTTTTCGAAACAAGGCCCTTTTGCTAACTTCATTGCGGTTTGCCAGACCGCTGTTCCTTTGTACAGACGCCAGCACATCAAGCTACCCGAAATTGTCAAATTTTCCCAATCAACTTTGAACCATATACTTTAGCAATAAAGCTCAAAATCTATTAAAGAAATTTGACAGATTATAATAGCTTGATGTGCTGGCGTCTGTACAACATAGTTATAATCTTAAACGCATTAAATTGGAACAGAAAGCTACTTTAGGAAAACTTTTGAAACTGCTTATATTTGTGTGATCTACTTTTATAAGGAAATAGCCAATCTATTCTGTCAAAATCACACCGTGAAAACTTAGGTGAAGTGAGCTGTCGATAGTGTCAATCCCTATCATCAAGTAGAATGACAGCTCAATTCATCTAAGTTTTCACGATGAGATTTTTGCAGAATATACTATGCTATTAAGCCAAGATACACAACGCCAGTAAAGGTCGGACGGAACACATGATAGGTGTCTATGCAGTCTACGGCTTGACACTGACTTATATTGTCCTCTGTATGAATTGTGCCGGTACACGGAGTCGTTACTTGGTACTTGTTAATTAGTATCCACGATAATCGACAGGTATCAGGTCAGTCAAAATAGGACAGTTTAAAAACATTTTTTGGTGGTGGTTTTTGGGTGAAGTCTCCGAGTGTGGAAATTGTGACTACATTGTTGTATTGGACTCCCATCTGTAAAAATAATGTACGTGGAAATTGTAAATAAATAAATAATATAGATGATAAAGCTGTAAAAGTGCAAAAGTCAAAACAAAATTAAAGTACAGCGAACTTGGTCCTTCGAGACGTCTTCGTAAAGTTATTATAGAGAAGCTAAACGATGCAGTGGCACGTAGGTACCGTCCATTTGTTGACATGCGAACTCTTTGTAGAACAAAACACGTAGCCGCGTAAATTGGATTAGATTAGGTATAAAGTAATGAAGGTTTGTTTGGACTACAGCTGTTTATACGACTCATTTGTATTAGATTTTGCTATAGATCCAAACGCTGTCGAATCATTGCAATAATTCGGCGGATAAAAATGTTAGGTGTTTCTGAAACCGGCCTTTTATGGGGTTTATTTTACTATTACTAGATTGTTTATTGTCTACACCGTTTGTTTATTTTTGGAAAATGCCACGTGGAAACTGCACTGAAAAAAATAATTTCTTACTACAGCACATGAGAAATATTTGTAAAACAGTGAAAGACAAAACAGTAACTTTTAATGATTGAACATAACTATTATTTACTAAAAAAAAACAAAAGGAAAACCACCATTACTGTAATGTAAGTAAATTTCAATGGTTTGAACGATATCACCAAATTAATAAAACAGTTAATTTTGTGACCTTTTTGTCATGACGGTAACATTGTTGCCTCAAGCTTTAACTGTTTTCGGATCAGTAAAAAATACTGTTTTAAACGTTAGGCTCATATTATGGAACTGTTTAAAGCAGTTCAGATTAATGTTTTTTCATTTTTATTTACTGCTTATTTCTTTCAGTGTGCAGTCTTCTGCTACAAGCAATTCCTTGCGAGGTGGCAAGGTGACTCCAAACGTAGTAAAGAAACGCACATAATTATGTTACTTAATTTTTTTTCCTCTACAAAAGTTGGCAGAGGGTTTCATAAAACTTTGCAAGAGCCAAACCATTCGGACACTTCTGCACACGTATTCGCAGTTAACGCTTTTAGCCAAATTACCTCGCCATAATACTTCATGGACCTTTAAAACCGTTTTCCAAATACGTACGTAAAACAAAAATACTGATGGTGTAGATTAATAAAAAAAATTAAGTACCTTTATACATCTTAAACATGTTTCCATTGGACCTTTCATATTGTAAAGACATTAGCTCATCCCACTCGTCCACGTGTTTCCTTTTAGTAACAGAAATATTTTACTTCATAGCCGAATACTTTTATGCCGCTATAAAGGTCTTTGAAGACCTGCAAAGGTATTTTTATATAACCCTTACAAAATATTTTTAGGCACCGGAAAATTATATTTAGATCAGCTCAGAGATGAATTTAGAATCATATCAGAATTTTGGTGATTTTTAAACCTTGTATAGCGTCTGTATAGTTACAAAACGCTTCGTCTTCTTCTTTCGAAAGTCAATTACTGACGACTGAAAGAGAGAAATCGGTGTGTAACTATTCATCTGATATAATACGTTTATAGGGGGGTAAAATTTTACGTCATGTCAGTTGATGTTGACCTTTCGGTCAACCGCTAACATGGGATTTGACGGCAGACTAATCAACAGCTTGATGAGGATTAGGACCGGATTTAACAATATTATAATGCTCTGTGGATATAGGTCATACACGAGCGACACGTGTTAACGGTAGAGACAACTGCAGCCGTCGACGTGTCTCGACGACTGCCGTCAGTGCGTCGACGCGTCGGTGGCCGGCGTCGATGGGTGTCGAAGGTTACCGTCGACACTCGTCACTCATTAATTGGACGTAGTTCCAAGAAGATATCAATTTCTCATTTGATTGTTTATACAAGGGACGACGTCTGCAATCTCGTATCTAGTTACTAACAGTCAGGTGATTCTTATTCCTTCTTATTGCACAAATAAATGGAAGCGAGGAAATCTTTAAATCCATTCTGTTGTACCTAGTTAGGAATGGAATTTACGACCAATGTTTCGTGCAGTATTGCTGAGGCGAGGCTTCCAGATACCTTTATTTATTGCATATTATAATGTTATTTCCTTTCATGACTATAAAATAACAGCACAACCTTGAAAAATAAAAGGGCCTTTTTGTAAAACAGAAAACTCAACATATAAAAGAATGAATTAAATATATAAGGTATATCTATTCATACACGAAATCTCTTAAGGGGTCATTGTATTCATCATTACGAACAACTTTTACTATGGGACCAAATCTGAAATCGCTACAAGTTTATATACAAAACTCATCAATAGATGTATGTACGGTCATGGCCTTTTTTTTAGGCAAACCGTGCCGAACTGCCGACCAACTTCGTTGCATTTTGTCAATTTGATACAGTACGCTCATAACCGCGACTTTACAGTTTCAATCCATGTCAATTACACCTTTTTTATTTAATAACCCAGTATTATAGTTAAAATAAAATATGTATTTTTTTATTCTATGGTAACGTCTCATCATAATGTAAAACCGTCAAACAAATGCACATAATATAGATCGATACAGCACATACAAGTAAAAAAAGAACTACTCACACTATGCGCAACATCCATGGGCGCCAACAGAGGCAGTTCCTGCCTCCTCGGCTTCCTCCACATGAGAATTACAGCAGCAATCAGCAGCACAGTCCCAGCACCAATGACAGCGCCCACAGCAGCACTCCACACGTTCCCATGAACCTCCCATGATGATAGCCCGACCCTTGCCTCAGACATCGCCTCTACGACCTTCGTAGTTGATTCCCTCTCCATGTTTTTATACACGTAATCCAATGGTGTCTCATACTCCCGCCTCTCAGCCCACTGCTTATCTGCAGATAACGAAATTAGCTACGTATACAATAGTGTTACATCGATCCATTGTGTATGCCGTGCATGGATTACACGTTACAATGGAAAGCTACGTTTGTAATGTTTTGCAACAGGAGCAAGTTAAAAGTTGTGGAAAGAAAATCTGAAGGGGAAATTCCCGTAATTTTTAAGAATGTTCACAGTCTGATCTAAGTCTCAATCTGCCAAAAATACTTCTAATTTTCCTACATTTTTGGCATGTTTTGACATTGATTGTCACTGAGATGAAATTCCGACTTGAATTTGAATGATTTTTAAGTTCCTACGAGAATGGGCCTTCTGGTCTTTAGATCCCGTAAGGACCAGAATTTAGTTTTTTTTAAACGTTCTAATTTATTACTAGGTACATAAATCGTGAAACACTTCTGAGAAGATTATAAATGTGACTATATATATCGTTACACATAATAAATTAAAAGCTAGTAAACAATACGGACATGTTAATTGCCACGCGTCTTCTCTCCCTCATATTATATTCAGATCTATTTACTTTGCGTGAGTGAACGCAACCCAAATCTCAGTCCGGAATATAGCAAGTAATGGCCACAGCTGCCTAACACAATAAAGGTAATCAGGGATTATAATTTGTGGCTAGAAACTTATAGAGATTCTTATGCCAAATGTGAGTTATTGTTGCCCAAAATATACCTAAAATAACACATATGTTGAAGTAGAATATGCACTCAAATACAAAAACATTTCATGAAAATGTAGAAGTAAAATTATTAGTGAAAGCAAACATAGGTATGTAAGGACACATTTACAAAGTGAAATGATCCCATTACATTACGGAGATAGTGAACTAATATCACGCGTCACTCATACATCCATTCACGCACAAATTACCATAAAAAATAGATGTCACGTCCAAAAACATACACTTTATTAACTTTTACGAATATTTATGTAGAGTACTGAAGAAAAATATCTAATAAAAATTAATAAAATTAGAAAACAAAAAATAAAAAACAAAATTCAAACGCCGTCCATTTTCCATGCGTAATAATAAATAATGTTAGTTTTTTTTTAAAGAGTTGACTCACCCATAAGGTTGAATTGAAACTATTTGTTGTTATCTGTTGCAACTTTAGACACGTGCGTTGGGCGGGCGGGCGCGCGCGACTGGCTGGCGGCGTCGGTCTCTTCTTATCATTAAACCGACTTGTTTACCCCGACGGCACGCGGTGATCTGTGTCGCGATGTTGACTTTATTGCGTCGAAGTAATCGTACTATGTTCAACTGCAAAACCATTTCCATATTAATGGGAAAATTAAGAAAAAAAAGACGAAATTCGAACTTCTTTCAAACGATATTAAAAAAAAAAATAGTTCCATTTGACGCTCATTCCAAATTCAAATTATGTTTTTTTTAAAGTTATGTTACTTTCTGCCGCACTCAGAGACGTCACTTAAAATTTATCAATCATTAACTTTTATTAACCAGCATAATCTTGGAACAAATGTCATCAAGATTGAAATGTTGTCAATCAGACATATTTTTTGCTAACAGTGTTTCAATTTATACTTGTCAATTAATTAATTATATCCTATTGCAACACAGACATTTTCTACGTCTCGACCGCTACGGCACAGTATGCTACGGTTTCCAAAACTAATTATGAGCAACAACTTTGAGTACCGGGGCTAGATACCTACTGATTAAAGGAAAGAAAATATTTAGTTACCGGTCTTTACTTTCCTCACACGACCTGACACGTCTTTTCTTTTCACTCATAAAATAACTTGATTAGGGAAACTAAGTTACTGTACGTTCAGAAAGTAACGTGTCACAACTTCATATAGGTAGGTATTCTTTGTATGACATCATTGATTTACAACAAGTTGCCTGATGTCAAGGAGTAGGTATTTACAGGATAAGAATATAGATAGATACTAACTTACAGTAAGAGTAATTTATTGACAAATTGAATCATTCCTATGACAATAAAAATAAGGTACAATAATTTTGAAATCTGTATAATTTTATTTTAATTTATTTGATTGATATGTCTATAACATGTAGGTTTATTCATCTGACAATTTTTATTTTTAAACCTGATCAATATTTTAATTTAATTTATTTGATTGTTATGTCTATGACATGTATATTCATAATTCATCTGACAATTTTTATTTTTGACATTTGTAGTATTCAGAATTTATTTTTTTGATTAAGTATACCTACTTAGTAATTTAGTAAAGTTATTTTAATAATTATTTATTATAATTAATAACAATATAAATATTTGCCCACTTTATTAGGTAATGATACAGTGTACTTTATATTTATTTGTAAAATCTGTTTATACCTGTATTAATTTGATTTGATTTGAAACTTATCATGATGTAATAAATCGTAAAAGAATTGAGGACGCGTTTTAGCTATGATCTAATTTTGACGTCATGATGTTGTCGGAGCCCATCGTTTACCTAATCCTACTTTGTTGTGGTCCTTATCTTATTGAATTTATTGTTTTTGAAGTGAAAACTTCTTTAGCGGCGCTGTGTACTTTTTTGGAATGGGTAAAAACTTCTAAATTCGCGTCAGGTCACGTGACCCTGATCGTAAGATTCGTAAGACGTAAAACCGTAGACAGAGAATACTATAGACGCCTGCAAAGCGTGTCGCAGAAAGAGACAAAACAAAAATACGTCACATATTTAGGGTTACCGTGTGAGGAAAAATTTACCCCACAATTTATGAAAGTGGAAGAGAAAGCTTGAAAGTGACTGATAAATCGATTATCATCGGTATAAGCATGTGATGTATGGAAGAAGACATGCTCCTGAACTCAAATAAATTGCGTTAAGAGCAGGAGAGAGTGACGACGTATGATGATGATGTGATTCTAAATACCTGCCATTCCTTAGATGATAGTAGTATCTGGCTTTGTGAGTAAATAATACAACAAATTTATTTTTAATTAGCTTTATTAATTAGATTGATTGCCCTTTAAATAAAACAAGCTTCGCATAAATGTTTCAATTATTTTTCTTCTTTTTATTTAACATTTTTTATGTCTGCTGCAAATTTTTGATGACGGTTTTGGTGTCCAATCTGTTCGTCCTGTAGCTATGATTCCGACGTAAATCACCACCTTCAGGAAAACTGTAACAAGCCATTAATCTTTCAGATATAATTAACTCGCTGCGCCCCGTGATTTCACGCGCATGTGTCTCGGTTCCGTGAGAATATTGCGATAAAAAATATCCTAAGTCCTAACCCAGGTCATAGTTCACCGATGTGCCAAATTTCATCCAAATCCGTTCAACCATTTTAGCGTGAAAGCGTAACAAACAAACCAACAAATAAACTCACTTTCGTATTTATAATATTAGATAGAATTAGGATACACACTGCAGAATACAGATTTCCCATAAAAGTGGGTAATAATTTATAGAAAAGTTGGCAACACCTAAATTCTTAAGTCAGAACTTAATAATTGTTAGTTTTGTGCTTTTTATCGATGAATTTACGTCTAGGGTACATTATACTTAATGTATGAACACAGTAAAAAGTTATTGATAGCCTAGTTACTGATAAAAAGTGCTACACTTACGAACGAAAGGACAAATCTGGCATTTTTGTTCCACTATCACTTTTACACCTTAAAACGCTACACCGCACCATGCTTTTTTTTTAAATGATTGAAATATTAAGTCTAAATTGTTCACAACATAAAATAACATAAATTAATAAACATAAAGCACATAAAAACTGAATTTTACAAGAAGACGATAACTATCTGCACGATAACTGTCAAACTTTGTTTACCAAAGTACTATGCTAACCTTCAAAATCGTGGCACGCGACGTGAAACAAAAAATCTCATCGTTCTGTCTCATTTCTTTACACGATATAGGCGTAATTTGCTCTTTTTCTTGTGTGAACGTGACAAAAGACATCAATTTGTCTATAGTATTCTCTGTCTACGCGTAAAACGAAAGACGCGCGTTGTTGAGGACAGCGCCATCTATGCACATCGGGAAGAACTACGAGGGCCTCGCGTACTAACTACGTAGTTCATCCAACAACGACGAGATGGCGCTGAACCACGGATATATAACTGACGACGAGCTCCATGGGCTTGCTTCTCTTACCACTGCCGCGACCAACACCACGAACTGAAGTCTATCCTGTGTGCTTATTTGTAAATCTGAATAAATTCCTTTCACAAGAAGAATAAACCAGTCACTTTGGTCATCATACCTGATTTGCAAAAAAACCCTATAAAATAAGGAACACACCTTAACACGCGTGTTTTGTTTATAAGACGATTCACAAAATACACTCGTAATTGTTCAAGTTTTCACTTCTGTCGGCACTACCGGAGTGCCAGCTTTTTTTTTTTTTATATCGTACAGTAAGAAAGGGATAATTGGAGGCGGAATCTAGGACACGAGTTGATTTCATTCTTAAAGTTGGCTCGGACATCGAAGAACAACCTGTTACCTGGCTTCAGTAGGTACATGGTTCTGGAACGGTTGAAAGTTTTCGTCGGTTAAAAAAAAAACACTGGCACTCCGGTAGTGCCGACAGAAGTGAAAACTTGAACAATTACGAGTGTATTTTGTGAATCGTCTTATAAACAAAACACGCGTGTTAAGGTGTGTTCCTTATTTTATAGGGTTTTTTGCAAATCAGGTATGATGACCAAAGTGACTGGTTTATTCTTCTCGTGAAAGGAATTTATTCAGATTTACAAATAAGCACACAGGATAGACTTCAGTTCGTGGTGTTGGTCGCGGCAGTGCTTCGTTAATCATTTCTAAAGTGGTAACTAGATAAACTAATAAGGAGCCTGTATGAAAACACAATGTTACCTTTGTTCGATTACCATAATGTTTGCAGAGGCGTATTAGAAGAGGACGTAGATGGTACGATTGATATTAGTTACATTTTTACATACTATTGGCCTTGTACATAAAATGTATTTGAGCTCGTCGTCAGTTATATATCCGTGGTTTAGCGCCATCTCGTCGTTGTTGGATGAACTACGTAGTTAGTACGCGAGGCCCTCGTAGTTCTTCCCGATGTGCATAGATGGCGCTGTCTTACGTTTTACGTCTTACGAATTTTCGATCAGGGTCACGTGACCTGACGCGAGTTTTGAAGTTTTTACCCATTCCAAAAAAAGTACACAGCGCCGCTAAAGAAGTTTTCACTTCAAAAAAATGCTGTTCCATACATTTTGACCGCGTAGGTATTGCACTTTTGTAGGAAACAGCTTTTAAAGTTTTTTTTAGTAACGAAGGAAATGTTTCAACGTACAGTTTTTGTATAGGTATAACCTATTAATTATATATATTTTTTTGTTATATATTTCTGTATATTTCACATTTTTCAGGTGTAGCTCACACAAACTGCTTTTGTATAATATACAGATTTTGCCTCCCTGTGATGATTACATTGCATTAGTAGGTATGTACGGACGCCAGCACATCAAGCTACTACAATCTGAAAAATTTCTTTAATAGATTTTCAACTTTATCACTAAAGCATAAGGTTCAAAGTTGATTGGGAAATTTTGACGGTTTCGGGTAGCTTGATGCTGCTGGCGTCTGTACTTAAACTGTATCTATTACGCTACAGATCGAGTATAAAGGAGAAACACAATAGGTAACAATCAATATATTATGGCTCGTAGATACTACGTAGGTATACCTGATTTAGATGCAGCAATTAAATTGATGTTTGCTTAAACAATTGAAGCAATAACAAACTCGAACCATCAAAACTATTGGAAACAGTGTTTGTTTATTACCTACTTAAATTAATTTAACAGGAGCTCACGAAAACCTATTTGTAGGGTGTCTATAGGCCATTCGCCAAACAAATATTTTACGTTACATTTCGAAATGGAACCCAGTGCCTGTAAAACAAAAGCTCAACCCTTAAACTTTGCCGGGACAGCGGGATTTTCCGAAAGGGATACCGCTAGCCCGGAACATAAAGGGCTAAGGAAGGAACACGGGTGGGTTTTAGTCAGTAAGAGTCTGACACTCCCTTCCGAAAATCCGACTGGTACCTAGTTTCAGACATTAGCGCGTACAAACAAAGAATCAAACTCTTCAGCTTTATAATAATAGTACAGATAAGTAGGTATAGATTAAAAACTGGCCAAGTGCGAGTCGGACTCGCACACGAAGGGTTCCGTACCACAAGGCAAAAACGCCGAAAAAAAGAAAAACACGTTTGTTATATGAGAGCCCCCCCTTTTTTTCTTTTTGAGGATGGGAAATCATCAAATTACTCCTCCCGCTCTGGGTGGAGCGGAAGCGAGTGTCAGACTCTTACTAACTAAAACCCACCCGTGTTCCTTCCTTGGCCCTTTGTTCCGGGCCAGCGGTAACCCTTTCGGACAATCCCGCTGAATGGGAGCCCCCCTTAAATATTCGTTTTATTCTGTTTTTTTTTGTACTTGTTGTTATAGCGGCAACAGAAATACATCAACTGTGAAAATTTCAACTGTCTAGCTATCACGGTTCATGAGATACAGCCTGGTGACAGACTGACAGTAGAGCCTTAGTAATAGGATCCCGTTTTTACCCTTTGGGTACGGAATCCTAAAAATATGCAAAGAGTTACGTAAAAAGTTATAACAATTATAAGATGGAATAGACATCACCTTGGCTTCATTGCACTTTATATTTGAAGATAAGTTAGTATAATACCTTCCAGCCACATAACGGAGGAGATGAAAACGGCATGGAATATTATGAGAGTAACTTCAAGGTGGCAATGATGGTCAGCTTATAGAAATAAAATGAATAATAATAATTTGACGGAAAACGGTGATCATATGAAGTGAATATTAGATTATTTATTTCCTGGGTGGCTTGTACCTATTTGTTGAAAAACCGCACCGGATATTGGAAACAATCCTTATTATTGCAACATTCCCTGATTTCCAACTGTTACTATAATCATTAATACTTTTAACGAGAAATTCCTGTATGTATCTTCATGTAACTATGTATCTTTATTAATTAAAAGTTTACAACATTCTTGCTCGTGGGAGCAGACAGGCGCGACGCGACTCTAGTAAAACAATTTCTATGAAAACTTAATGGAAAGTGTTCGATCAGAATCGCGTCGCCGGCCGCGTCGCACAATCTGAGGGATTAAACCAAAACCAAAGCAAGACCCCACAAAACCACACGATATATCTACTTGAATTACATACTTATATAATTATGCCCTAAACCAACAAAACCAATACGAAAAATAACAATAAAAGAAGGAAAAAAGAAACATTAAAATAGCAGCTGTATACAAAAGTTGTACTACCTACTGACTGATTTTTCTGCATTGTGACAGCGGGACCGCACTCTGTATCTCAAAGGCAGGGTAGTTACGCATTTTTGGGAGTACCCGCGAAACTAAATAATTTGTAATACCTACTAATGTAATATATAGTCAAATACGAAAGGTAAATGTAAGTCCGAGTGTTGAAGGACAATGATAAGTTTTTACTTTATGTTTAAATTTGTTCTCATGTAAGTGAAATGTAAATTTCTTTATGAGAAATAAATGTGTTTAGCCAGAAATATATTAACTTATTAATTAGTATATTTCTGTATATTTCCGAGAGCAATATTTCTTTTAATAGGTGTAGCACACACGTACTGCTTTTATTTTACAAGGAAAATTATTAGCTACAAAACATACAGATTTTCCATGAAGAGGTGGTACAAGTGCTTTGGAGTACGGCCACCGGTAATTACGGTGTTAATTTCCAAGCCATTCAGTGGTCGAGTTTCATTGTAGCCGGCACAATACTTTAATCTTAGGCTGAGTGAAATTATACAAGTGCAAAAAAGAAGGTATTATAGGTATTAGGATCCACCTATTTTTAGACCGCCTGCCAAAATTTGTTAAGACTTTGTAAGGTTGTTCTCAAAACGCCCTTAGAAAATATTTCGGGATATCGGTGCTGGTAGATAAGTATGCCGAATATAAATTCCACTCATTGATTTCATAAACTTAAATATTTTATTAAAATTATACAGAATCCAGTCGCTCCATGTAAAATACTGGTATTCAGCTGCATCCGGTTAGACTGGAAACTGACCTCAATATAGTTGGGAAAAGGCTAGGCAGATGATGACAGAATCTATATCTCTACTCAATAAATCTGAAGAGTTTGTTTGTTTGAACGCGCTAATCTCTGGAACTGCTAGTCGAATTTGAAAAAAACTTTTAACATCACGCTAGGGTACTTAGGAGCCGAGCAAAAAGAAAAAAAGTCAGAAAGTACGTCATGCTAAAACGAAGTAATTACGATAGAGGTTTTATAAAAATGTGGCTATTTTAGTATACGCATTGTGTTTCTTACGACTTCCACGCGAAAGAAGTCGCGGACAGAAACTAGTCAGTAAATATTGTTATAAGTACAGTATCGAATGGAGTAGAATAGAGTTTCTTTATTTTGCATAAAACGTAGTTTGAAACTTATGTGGAGTAGAACCGGTCGAAGTGGCGGTGCTTGGGGAAGACCTATATCCAGCAATGGACGTCTTTTGGCTGAAATGATGTTGATGATCTTGTAACATTGTGCTTCTACATATTTACAAAACAAAAAAAACAAGCGTCTTCCAAAAAAAGGAAAGAATTTAATCGATCCTCTGATAATTCCCATTTAGCGCTCCTAAAAATATTATTGAACACTCTAATATAATTGCGCCTCTTGTGAACCTCAAATATTTAGTATTTTTAAGACCTCAAAATAGGTTTGTTCCTAAAAATACTAAATAGTCAAGTAGGTGATTGCAACCAACTTGGATGTAGCGGTTGGTCAAAGTTCTAAGCGAGCCTAACCCATTTGGTCTGGGATAGCTTAGTCACTGCGACCAAACTAAACTAAATTACTACTTTAGAAATCTGTCTACAATATGTCATTTTGTCTATTCTTCCGTCGACAAAACCCGTTCCTATGATGGTCATGCTACGCGTGCAACTGAGAGAAAAGGCTAGAAAGTAAAAAAGAGGCTTTTTTTTTCTTGAGGATGGGAAATCATCATAATTATGACCCCTACCGCTCTGGGTGGAGCGGAAGGGAGTGTCAGACTCTTACTGACTAAAACCCACCCGTGTTCCTTCCTTAGCCCTTTATGTTCCAGGCCAGCGGTAACCCTTTCGGACAATCCCGCTGACGAAAGAAGCTCAATTATTTAAAAAAAGTGTGCATCATTTGAAGAGCAAAAAGATTTTAGAGATTCATTAATTAATTAAAAGTGCCCATTATTAGATGGGCAAAAAGTTTTTAGAAGATGAGCTAAAAAAACTGTGAATAAAAGGTTGGAAATCGCTAAGATGTTTGTAGCAGCGCTATAGACCGCTAGCGTGATAAATTCTCATGGCTTTTCTGTATCAGAATACCCTTTTGCACTGTTGTTTGTGGGACATAGTTTTATGTTCTGTGGGCGGGACAGTACAGGCTGGCATTAACATTTTACAAGGAGGCTTTCGCGTCTGCGTTAGCATAAATATCTAAATTCCCTGCTTCTCTATAAATTCTCACTAAATATTTACGCCTTTGAATGTCATGTTGTAATTTTCAGTGGTTATATTGGCTAGTCTTGAGAGAGATCTGTTTCATATTTCATATCACTAGTAAAACATGCACTTCGAAAATCACCATCGCAGATAACTTTTATTCGATGAATAAAATTGAAGTTTGACAGTTTTTGTATGAAACAACTGTCAATATTTCAAAATTATTCTACGAAAAAACGTATCAGGTGATTAAAAAATCAGCCCTTAGTCGCACTAAACTCCTAAATTAATGTGAATTACTCATTTTGATTCATAGTGAGGAAACCGGTACGTCCTAGAACCAAAAATTCGAAGGCATGTCACATCTACCATCCCGCGCTGGGCCCGCGTGGTGGATTATAGCCCACTCCCTCTCGAAGTGTCATATGAGGTGTGTGTAACAGCAGTGGGAATATTATTGGCTAAAAATGCTACTAATTTTGAGTCGGCGCCAAAGACTACGTTAAACACTTCACTTCATATTCCCCACACACTTACCTACCATTTTCTACACAGCCCCTCAAAAATAAAGGCGTGAAGAATAATCACGTCATTATGAAAGCGTGCCGCAGTTCCGCTGAATAGCCTGAGTGCCCATTCATGACATGAAAGCTCCTGGTAACGTGATTTCTCTTATTTAATCCCGGAAGGCCAATGAGTTAACATTACTTTTTGTGGTACGATTTGTTTGTATGGGATGGTGTGAAAAGGATTTGGGAAAGAAGAAAAATATGCTGTGGGAAAGGAGAGAAGTATAAAATAATTATTTTTGGCCCAGGACTTGAGGTCGAGGGTTCTTTAAAGCTCTTTGGCCCTGTTGCTCAAGGGAGGGCGAAGTCTCAAGCCCTTCTAAAATTCTTTGGCACCTATATTTTCCATAAACTCAAGAATGGGGGCCCCCATTTCGAGAATGACTATTATGCGGATACAACAGGTTGTAAAACCAAGTCTATGGATAATTTAGAGTTTTAGACTCAGTTTGGTCGAAGCCGGGGGGAGGGGCTCCGCACACGTTGCCCCCCCCGCCCTCTATATTCACACCTGTAAAAGTACAACATATGTTTTAATAAAAAAAAACTGTTCTGAACTGTTGACCAGGATCTTTTGAATAGTTAGGTACGATAGAATTCATCATCTGGACTCATTTCAGGTGAACTCGTAGGTAATTTATAACAAAGCAACACCCCTGGCACAAAACTGTTCGTTCGATCGCAAGATTACATTCGTATTTCGCAGGAGGTCTGTAAGTCTTTGGTTAATTACGAGTATATGAGAATCATTCATTATATTTAGAGGCCAACTGAAATTCGTTTTCGGTTTTCGGCAATCTTCGGCGGAAATTACTATTTCGGCCGGACTCTAATTATTTTATACAGAGTGGCAGGGACAATGACGTGCACCTGTAACCGGCTTCAGTAAATGATTCTGAACCCCCATGAAACACCAAGTAAACAAATATAAGTTTATAGAAAAATAACTCACAGTTCAGTTTCCGCAACTTCAAACATTATTATAACTTTTTCAATAGCCCTAATCACTCTGAAATCAACTTAATTGGCATTAAAATAAAGTTGATATTTATTTAACTTGAAATAATATTAATTTGAAACATAAGTTTGAATATACTTTAGATCCTGCACCTTGCAAAGTTCTACCTATACCTAAGTATATAATCTAAGAGAGCCAACGTTCAACCTGCAACTCAAGATTCTGCCTTGGATTTTTGTTTTCCATTGCCAGCTCTGCGAACCAAAACAAATTAACGTACTTTATAGTCTCAACAATATCAACACGGCTAAGCTTGACTGATAGGACCGGTATCTTTATTTATCACAGCGACTTCGCGTTCAGAATTTTAATGCTGTCCGTGCAAATTGGCCCAAGGCGGGATATATTGGTTGTTGTACGTCACTCATTGCTGGTTTAGTACCTTCATTGGTGGAACATTCGGGAACAAAAGGAGCGATGGATGGAACTCACGCTTCATCTGAAGGGATAGTAGGTATAAACACAGAGTAACTGTTGAAATTATTAGCATATCTATGAAAATTGACGTTGACGGTGTTAATATTCATAGAATTTGTTTCGCTTTTTATTCTGAATAGGGACTAAACTCATGGCGCGGTGTTTCCGTTCCCGGTCGCAGCTTCGTAAAATTTGTAAATATATGCAATTCAATCTTTGGTTTCTCACGATACGATTTGAGAGCGCAGCACCTGCGGTTCGTTATGACTGCGGTATCGAATCATTTGCGGTAAATTTTCCATGTCAAACAACAAAGCAGTCCTCTCACGCTACCTTGCGGGCAACCGCATGTGGGTGTGGTGAAATATCATTCCGTGTACTATTTGGTTCGTAACATAACATCACGCCTGTATGTCCCGAAGGTTTAGGCAAAAGTCCACCTATAGTATACTCACATTTCGCCAATCATTTTTAACCGCAGCCCACTGTCATATTTGACGGTGCGTGCCGCAGATTCGTTTCCTGCACGCAACAAATATTTGTATGACCTACAAGTAGATAGTAGTACCGGGTCTGGCTGTTTGTGTATGTGAATTTAAATGATTGTAAACGCACCAATACAGGAGAATTTCCTAGTGTGGGGCAACGTTTTTCTAAAAAAAAAAACCTAGCATCTTATGCTCAGCGATAGCACTTCCTATCACAGTAAACCAACGAAGCAGTTCGGCGAAGTATTTGGTTCAATAAAGGGATATTGGTTTCTCTACCACAAAGCCCGTGCATAATTTGTTCCGGAAAGCGGATATTTGTGGACTTTATTATTAAAATCAAAAGTCATTTATTCAAACTAGGCTGAGAATCAGTACTTTTCGAACGTCAAAATTACAAAAGACAGTCCCCCAAAACGCCCGCCCTTCACCACTTTCTAATGCTTTCGCTGTGGAGAAGAAGTGGCGCAACAAACTCCCCAGCAGCACAGCTGTCTGTTCAGTTAGAAAATACTTGATTGTATAAAACTTCTTTAGTCGCATTGGGAATTTATTGAGATGGAAAAAAATTCCCGTAAGCAACACCGCGCGTGTTTTGTTTATAAGACGATTAAAATAATACCCGCTTCGGATGTGTTCGGCTGTCCTCGGGATGTACTCGGTTTTAATGTATATCCGATATGTCAGTGAGTGATGGCAAAGTATTCTGTTTGTGTTTTGTTTTCACTTCTGTCCGCACTCTCGGAGTGCCACTGTTTTTTTGAAGTGAAAACTTCTTTAGCGGCGTTGTACACGTTTTTTGTAATGGGTAAAAAATTTTAAACTCGCGTCAGGACACGTGACCTGATCGGAAATTCGTAAGACGGATGGCCGTAGCCGGTACCGCGCGTGTTTTGTTTATAAGACAATTCACAAAATACACACGTAATTGTTCAAGTTTTCACTTCTGTCGGCACTCCCGGAGTGCCACTGTATTTTTTTATTGGTTTATTTCAGGCGACGCAGGGCCATACACAAATAACCTTAACCTTAAAATACATATTTTTATTATAAAACAGTACTTCACTAGATAACTTTTGTGAAGTTCTGTGGTCCTTGTCCACGGAAGCGAAGGCACACCACGTTCTGCGGCAAGAAGTCTTTAGTAAACCAACACAGGTATGCATTAATTGAGTGAGGTAAGTTTAGAGGAAGTGGGTCAAAGTTGTAAAATGAACATTGTGATGATATCCATGGCAACCTTCATCTCCAAAATCATGAAAAAAAAAGCAATTTAGACATGTGGGTAGGTACCTCTTGGAAAAGCGTTTTCAAATTGCACATGACATGATACTTTAGTAAGGGCTAGTGGTTTGAACTAGTGCAGGGTGTCTAGTACCTACCATATGTTTTAGACAGCATTACTAAAACTAGTTTCTTCCAATCATACAATATGTGACATAATTAACGTAGGTAAGACATTAGAGTATTGAGTTAAAGGCATAATATTACAACGAACACTTATTTTTAGGGTTCCCTTACCTCAAAAGGAAAACGGAACCCTTATGTCAATACCCTTTTTCTCAGGAACGCGTGGAGTTATCAAGTTGAAATTAAAATCAAATACTGAGAGCTGCATTCCCATGAAGCAGTGAAAAAATCAAACTTCCAAGTCAACGCAATTAAAATATGCGGGCGTTTATGTTCCGGAATCAAAACCTATAGGGTTACCTACCTTCCCATAGAACTAGAATCATGAAATTTGGCAAGAAGCAATGTCATGTAGCACAAGTAAAGGAAAAAATCCTAAAACCGTAAATTTGTAGTTACATTTGAAAAAAAATTCCCGTGATAAATTATTTACATACTTACCTACGTTGTACGGGTCCCTCGGGGCGCTCACATTTGTAGAACCTTCTACGAGGTCCTAAATTGAGTTTAGTACAGGGAGCACTTTAAGGGAGGTTCATTCAAGAGACGTGTAATTATGTAGGTGTTGACTATCTCGCTGATATAAAGTTAAGACTTCATTAAGTTAGTAGGTAATTTACACTGCGTAGGTAAGTAGATACTTAAATTAACCTGCGTAGCTAAAGTTGAAGTTCACTTTTGGCCGCAACCTTTTAACTTCTAATTATATCAGAGAGCTCACAGAGCATGTAACACTTGTAGACCCAACGCCTTGTTTATTATCTTCGTGTTGCCATACATATTTAAGGGGACTACATGGACCTAAAGCGCGGTCACTGTCGGACTGCATAGAAAAGAAAGAGAAGCGCGATGACACAACTCTGGTAATTTAGTGCAAAATATGAAGCAATTATCTATATACAAAAATCTATTGTTTGAACTAAAAAATTAAAACACTAGTGCTTTAAGTATGTTGCTTGCAGCCAAGGAAGCACTTCCCATGATTGACAGCCGCCTCACGAAACTAGAGTGCCTATGCAGTGACATTGTTTATTTATTAAAACTTTATGCACAAGTAAAAACTGTACAAAAGCGGACTTAATGCCTTGGGCATTTTCTACCAGTCTACCTTAGGGTGATGCAGAGACAATACACAGTAGGTGCAATACCAGAAAACAACTTAGAAAATATTTATAACTAGAATATAAGAATAAATACATACATTACATACAACAAAATATAAAACAAAAAATAAAAAGTTATGAGAGATAAACAAGAAAACCTGCAACAACTTAATTCTGAGACGAATCTGCCAACTTCTTGTGTATGTGTTCTCGATTGGTTACCGACCTGATATTCTGAGGGAGCGCATTCCAAAGGAAAACCGCCTGGACGAAGAAACCTCATCTAATTTAAAAAAAAACACTGGCACTCCGGTAGTGCCGACAGAAGTGAAAACTTGAACAATTACGAGTGTATTTTGTGAATCGTCTTATAAACAAAACACGCGTGTTAAGGTGTGTTCCTTATTTTATAGGGTTTTTTGCAAATCAGGTATGATGACCAAAGTGACTGGTTTATTCTTCTCGTGAAAGGAATTTATTCAGATTTACAAATAAGCACACAGGATAGACTTCAGTTCGTGGTGTTGGTCGCGGCAGTGGTAAGAGAAGCAAGCCGCTCGCATGGAGCTCGTCGTCAGTTATATATCCGTGGTTCAGCGCCATCTCGTCGTTGTTGGAAGAACTACGTAGTTAGTACGCGAGGCCCTCGTAGTTCTTCCCGATGTGCATAGATGGCGCTGTCCTCAACAACGCGCGTCTTACGTTTTACGTCTTACGAATTTTCGATCAGGGTCACGTGACCTGACGCGAGTTTAGAAGTTTTTACCCATTCCAAAAAAAGTACACAGCGCCGCTAAAGAAGTTTTCACTTCAAAAAACGTGATTGACGTGTAAAAGTGTTTGTACAAAACTACTTACAAAAACAAAATCATTTATAATTTAAAATCATTTAGATAAGAAGGAGAAGTGGGTTTGTGAAGGAGAGAAAACAGGGTTATCAAAGCCCTCAATGCTCTGCGCTGTCGGATAGGTATCCACTTTAAAAGCGATCGATGTGCGGATACATGATCATACTTGCGGAGATTGAAAACGAATCGAATGCAGCCATTACGAAGTCTGTCAAGTTTATTGAAGAGATCTGCATTCAGGTCAGTAGAACACATCGCCATAGACAATTAGGGGGAAGATAAGGGACTGTATATTATGTGTGAGACTATGCTTATGTATAACCTGTTGAAAGAAGTTCTAGCAATACGATATGGTTTGAAAGCGATTGACTCTTGTCTTTGAAAGCGATTGACGCTCGCATAGAAATGCAATTTCATATATCTATGGACGCTCGGCTGCGCGAAGCCGAGTTGAAAATTCAATACTACCCTTCTATTTAGTCAGTACAAATAACTCTAGGTAGGTAAGTAGGTATAAGTGTCACATCACATTTCATTTATATTTGTAGTGGGGATTTGACTAAGTAGGTATAGGCTTTTGGTAATTGAATAAAAGCTGTGCTCTTATCTTTTCGCGAGTAGTTACCAACTTACCCTATTCTTCCGGCGCATAGTCACATTATTTTCACACACCGCATAGTACCTATGTATTGTGTATCGCGATTAATTAGGCCGGATGGATATTTTATTCGCAACAAAATCAATCTGTTATTTTGCAACCAATATTTGTATGTTTTGTATTCGAGTCATTTTCAAAATATGTGTACGTCACGAAATTGTCAGTAAATTGTTTCGTTAGGAAATGTCAGGAAATTGTAAAAGTAAGGTCGTATTCAGAATTAAGTAATATTGTAGTAGTTACGGTGTTATACCTACTTATAATTATTTTCAGACTATAATTTATTTACATATAAACCTTTCTCTTGAATCACTCTATCTATTAAAAAAAACCGCATCATAATCCGTTGCGTAGTTTCAAAGATTTAAGCATACAAAGGGACATAGGGACAGACAAAGCGACTTTGTTTTATACTATGTAGTGATTTTGCGCGCGGTACTCTATAACAACGATATTCAGTTTTCTTCTAAGATAATCCGTAAATATTTATCGTTTCTCTCTTTTATTTTTATTCATTACATAAAACACTCATTTTAATATTATGTACCTTATATTTTCATACTTTACACATGAGAGCCACAGCCTTACCGGCTACAATTTACTGACGTCAGTAAATGTCAGGAAATTGTTCGTCACTAAACATGTAAAATTTAACCTAAAAATATTTTTTACACTAAATACAATCACATTTACTAGTAGATTGAAAGCGTAATCTATTATTCTTGTCATAATTTAAGTATTTTACAATTGCGGTGGCTGAATTCTTAAAAAAATACTTACTTTTGTTGAGAAGACCTCGTCAGGAAAAGGTTAATTATTTTTTTCACAATTGAACCTACAGAACTTCTGACGTGTCACAACGACAAAGAAAATGGCGGCGCGTCATTGTGATGTTACTTTTCGTGACATGATCAGTGTTGCCAGTGATTAAAGTTAGATTCCCACTCTTCGTGTCACAAAAAGTTGGTAAATTATGTCAATAAATCAATGTCACGAAATTGTTACGATTATTAAGGACATTTTTTAAATGTTCATTCTAAGTTTATTTAACGTGAATTTAAATAGTTTATCTATCCAACATAACACTTAAACATTGTTTTTTTAATTATGGTATACAAAACTAGTAAGTTTCGTACAAAAATTCTGATTAAAAAATATGTTTCCATTGTCATCCAAATAGGGGACAATAAAAAATGTATGGTGTTTTTTTGTTACCTTATTTTAACATTCAACTTATGCTAGGATATGAATCGCAATTCATTGCTTTTTATCAGGATTATTATGCAGAGATGTTTAGATTAGTCTGTGAAATTTAAAAAAATGATTTATGTTATTCGGAACCATTTTATTTTCAAAGATTTTTAATGAGGACAAACGTTTTGTAGTAATAGTACACATATTTTGAAAATGACTCATTCATAATTGTATTTTTTTTGTCATGTATTTTCTGGTGTACAATAAAGTATATATAAATAAATAAATAAATTAAATAAAGTTTGGGGTATTTGTTCACAGTAAACTATCGGGTATTTAAGCCGAATTTCTTTATGGTCCATGGGAAGAAAGATAATTAATTTAAAGTTTAGCTCAGTTTACGCTGGCCGAAAATAAGTACTACGCAGACTAAATACAAAATAGATTGCTCTTACCATAGAAATGTATACAAATTCACCGATTTTCTACTCAGCGCCACCTTTGCTCAATTTCTAAGATTAGATTACTAAAGAGTTAGATAAAAGACAAAACTATAGGCAATACTACAGTCAATACACAGATGGCGTTGTTTTCAATGACGAGAAAAAAGATGACTACAAATGAACCTTTTATTTTATTTAATTACCTTAGTAACATGCAGGAAACGCTCATGATAACTTGAAATTAAATTGATGCTTTTTTTTGACATTGGTTTATTCGCCCATACATAAGTTTTCTACATAACTTAGAACTACCTAACTAGATTTTTATACACAACATTTTTATCACATTTTTACAACTTACTAACTAGGGCCCAGTTGCTCCACAAATCACTAAAGACATTTAGCACTAAGAATAATTAATCATTGTTCGGTCTTTATCATCTTCAGATGATTAACAGAAACAGAGCAATGTTTTAAATAAATCATAATCAGCCTACAATGTTCCCACTGCTGGGACACAGGCCTCTTCTCGGTGAGGGAGTGGGCTGTAATCCACCACAAAGGCTCATTGCAGGTTGGTACATGTCACATCTCCCCGAATTTTTGGTTCTAGGACATGCCTGTTTACTCACAATGATTTCCTCCAATGTTTTGAGGGCAGTGGTGATGAAATAACTTACTTACGCAAAGTAAAGTCTGTCTGGGTTCGAACCTATGTCCTACTACTCGTAAGTGGCAGCCGTTACCACTGGGCCAGCACTGCTTTCTGTTTTTTTAAATATGTTTAGTGGTACATGTATTTAGAGATTTGTGTTACAAGTGGACCTAAATAATTAACAATTTTACATACTTTTGTACAATAACAACTATTCACATTCTCGACTTGAATTCTTCATTTTTATTGAAAGGGAATGTTTGTCTGTACCTCGCTACTCCCAAGCAGATGAAACCTGGAAGAGAAAGATTTTAAATATAGAATTGGTAAGTTTATAAACAATTACAAATAGGAAGCTTCATCTTAATTTTATCTGAATTGGAATACCTATATATTTTATTGAGAAGTTTTATGAGTAAGTAATATGTATTGTCTCCCGCAGCCTCAAAGTTTTAATATTGGAAAGATATGCAGTATTGTAGTGATGTAGTAAGAAAGTCTCTTTTATTATGTATAATAACAGACTAAAACTAAATAATGAGAGAAACTAATATAAAATGATACCTGTATTATAATTTTATTTTAGATTTACTTATGCAACAGCGCTAATCCTTACATCTAAGGAAGAGAACTTGGAAATTGATTGGAAAATATACCAGGGATATGCCAGAGATTTGTTAAAATTTTATTATGCAACTATTACTACGTTTCTATGGCATACATGACTTAAAAAAACATTGCTATTCTTTGGCAGACACTGAAACGTTAGGGAAGAAACTTATTTTTATGCAGGGGCTAGGAAATTGGTAACTTTAAGATAAAGAATGAATAATACAAAAGTGATAATTACCAAAGGATAGTACAGACAGTCCATATTTTGAAGGTAAACTTTTATTTTTGCAGGCCATGTTCGCGAGATAACCTCCAATGCCGATCATGCCGACAGCCCCTACGATTCTGCAGGACAGGCAATCTCGGGGACGAGCACTTTCAGTTGTTGTCATTATAAACAACTAACCACTTCAATTTTTATTTAATTACCGCAAAAATTTTGCAATATTTTTGTATATGACTTTGACACTTCTATTTTTTTTTTTCTTAGTATTTCCACAGAGTACATGTAACCTTTTAAATTTCTTACTGATTTTGACAGGGTCTGTTAAGGCCGCATTCCGAATTAGCTATAATCGCTCACAGCTCACTCACAGCACTCTCCTCATCTCACATGCGTTCCGATTTAGATATTACGATTATGACAGCAGAGAGCTGTCAATTTCAATTTTGAATTCGGAACGCTCGTGAACGCGCTCACAGTGCTTACTCAATGCAAAAACGATATTATTACAATATTTCTTTGTATAAATACCACATTTCTTCTTCAGTTCTTCTTCTTTGGTTTTGGCGACTGTCAGTCAGAAGCACAATTTCGAAAATGCCACGTTATTTTAATTTAAAGATATGATGCAACTCAAAACAAAACACACACTGACACATCCTCACACTCGCACTGTCATTTTTGACAGCGCTCACGGTGATATTATTAAAAGGCATGGTCGGCGCTATCGCAAGATGGCGCATGTCATGACGTCATCTATGACGATTCACGAGACGTCGTTATCGCGCTCATGGTATTCGGTACGAGTTTAAGCAGCACGCTCAAATTCATTACATTCCCAACTCGGAACGCACCCTAAGTTGAGCATCAGCCGTTCCTTTCTAAGCCTTAAGCAGAGCAGAGAGGGAGAGAGAGGGTCAATTCTTGTAATTAGAACGTTCACAGTCTGATATGTCAAAAATAGGTAGTCTAATGTTTTTGACATTATTTTGTTTGTCGCCTAGATATGGCCGAGAAGAGCCGGCAACTAGATTTTGAACGTAATAACGAGAATTGGCCTTCTGTTATGCGAATTTGATCTTTATAAACTAAAATAATTATTGTCGCACTCCTGACGACAGGTATCAGGAACGCATTCTCTCGACGGCAGGACTATACGGCTATACCTAAGTATGATACCTAGTAATAATTTTCTAGTGCACGTGGCAAGCACACACTAAACACCCTTTGTTCGAATGACAGCGAAATATCACGACTCGTGTCTTGTAGCAAGTGGGTCAAGGGGTAGAAAAGACAATGAGTTGCTGTCAGCGCTGCATCCACTTAATAACTTTTGTAATTTATGTGGCTATTTTATTTTGCACGCTCTATTTAACCGGGACGTGACAAATTTTAAGCTTTTTCAGATCCTTTTCAACATACCTAATAGTGTGAGGGTAGTTAAAAGATAAAAGTTGGAACAGATATTTACGACAGTCCGAATCTGAGGATGGTTTGTAGGTGGGTCTATACGTAAATTATGGACGACTATGACTGTCCTGCATTCCTGCGGAGTAATTGCGTAACACACTGACAGTAGCAATGCTTTCATTTAGACAGTTCAACAACATTCATTGCGTTATTTACGTTGTTGAGCAGACAAATTTTTCGAACATAATTATTATGAAGTAATTGGGTACGGTCAGCGGGATTGTCCGAAAGGGTTACCGCTGGCTCGGAACATAAAGGGCTAAGGAAGGAACACGGGTCGGTTTTAGTCAGTAAGAGTCTGACACTCCCTTCCGCTCCACCCAGAGCGGGAGGGGGGGTCATTTGATGATTTCCCATCCTGAAAAAAAGAAAAGAAAAAAAAAGAAATAAAAAGAAAGAAAGAAAATTAGAAAAAAGTAATGGATTAGCAATATCCTTCAAAATGTGATTGAAAGTGCGTTACGCAATTATTAGGGTGCTGGTGTAATTTAAAACTTCCAACTGCTGAAAACTAGTGGGCACTCGGTAGCTAATAGGTTTATTTATTCTTGGAACTTTATTTTTCTATCAAATTGTGTATAAATTCGACGTATGCTATGCTAATGACGTGGTGCTACTGAGTGCATCGGTATGTGGGATTAAGAAACTGCTTACCATCTGTGAAACATATGCCGAGCAACACGGATTAAAATATAATCCACTCAAAAGTGAAGTCATGATCTTTGAGGCCAGAGGAAACAGTACAGGTAACGTGTTTCCCAACATTACGCTTAATGGTACAGCTTTGCGTAGGGTGTCTAAATTTAAATACTCAGGTCATATGCTGAACTTTGACCTCAAGGACAATGATGACATCGAAAGGGACCGGAGGGCGCTGGTAGTGCGGGCGAATATGATAGCTCGCAGGTTTGCACGTTGTTCGACAGAAGTCAAAATTACACTTTTTAGGTCTTATTGTACATCATTCTACACGTGCAGCCTGTGGGCCGACTATACTCAAAAATCTTACAGTGCCCTCTGAGTTCAATTTAATAATGCATTTAGGGTGTTGTTGGGGCTGCGGCGATTCTGTAGTGCGCCGCATCAGGCATATTTGTGTAAAAGATGCGCATGCCAGGTGCATAGAGTACGTGGCAGTGCCAACAGTATCCTTAACATGATAGCTAGTCGACTGGACTGTAGCTACATCAATCATTGCTGCGCCATTTGTCATGGAATGGCGCAGTAGGTAGTGATTGTTTGAGTTTACTTTCTTTTTATGTTTTGTTGTGAGTAGTTTTATGTATTACTAACACTAAGAACAATGAAGAATGAATTTAGGAACATTGTTACTAACAAAATGGACACTATGGTCTGAAATAAAGTATAAATCCGATATCCGACAAAAGTCGAATCATAGTGATGAGTCATTGGACAAATGCCGACACTAAGGAATTAGCTAATAAATTATTTCCGACACACAACACGAACATTTAGCAGTTCCTGGTAATTTTCTTTTCCTGTACGAGTAGGGTTGCCATACGTCCGGAATTTTCCGGACAAGTCCGGAAATATAGGTCTTTGTCCGGAATGCGGGGGGAATCTTAAACCGTCCGGAATTTCTACAAATAAGTGAAGAGTGAAATAAAAAATGAAAAAACCGAAACGAAACGAACGATTTGGCAATCGATTTGGTTAGTTTATTTACTTGCACGATGCGTAACGATTTTAATAAAAAATTAACAAGATTGTCCGGAAATTTCATGGAATGTCAGGAATTTTCTCCGGATTTTTGATATTTTGATCTGGGAACCCTATCAGTACGAGTCTGTTCTTCGGTCACTGGACAGTTCCTTACTACTTTATTCATAATTTTCGAAAATCGAATTGGCTTTTATTAATGGCTGTGTATATTCATGGCCTGAATGAATATATATAGGATCTCCAAACTGTCGCTCTTAAACACATTCACAATCGATTCATATCACCATTCGGAACCTAAAAAATTTTACTGTGCAGCTTTCTGCGCTAAGTTTGGACAGGCCATGACCCATCATTTCATTCTACTTTCATTTGATAGTGATAGCCCAATTCTTTAGGAAGGTTATAAACTAAAGCCAAAAGTAGTAGTAGTATGGGCTAAAGGTGTCTTCATCTTGGGCGAGCTTGAATCGCTCGCTACACTCAGGATTCTAGTACCTACTACCACCTTCGCGTCGTCAGGAGTTAAATAATTTACTATTGTGTTAGGGTAAATGTAAAACTTAATTTTACCAGCTACAATTACTCATAATAAGTATGTAGATTGGTGTAAGTAAGCATGCTTTTTTTTTTTTTCAGTGTGGGAAATCATCAAATGACCCCTCCCGGTCTGGGTGGAGCGGAAGGGAGTGTTAGACTCTTACTGACTAAAACCCACCCGTGTTCCTTCCTTAGCCCTTTATGTTCCGGGCCAGCGGTAACCCTTTCGGACAATCCCGCTGATGTAAGCTTGCTTCTCGTTCGTTCCGGGATATAGAGCACTAGCAGCGCCCCGCGGTTTCACCCGCATAAGTGTCGATCCTGTGGGAATATCGGGGTGAAAACTTCTATGTCCTTTCCCGGGACTCAAACTATCCCTATACCAAATTTCATCTAAATCGGATCAGCGGCTTAAGCGTGAAGAGGTAACAGACAGACAGACACACTTTCGCAATTATAATATTAGTATGGATACAGTAAAACCAGAAGGCCAATTCCCGTAATTAAAAACGGTCAAAATCTAGGTCTCATCTCGGCGATAAACAAATGTCAAAAACTTGTCAAAAAGTAAGGAAATTAGAGATATTTTTGACAGATTGAGACTGAGATTAGACTGTGAACTTTCTAAAAATTGCGAGAATTACCCCTCTGGTCTCTTGACTGACGGTTGCATCAAGACAATATTGAACCGACTTAGTACGTTTGCATATGAAGTAACAATGGTACAGCGGGAACTGCTAAAAATTCAAAGTTTCACCGGGTCCAGGAAGTATCATGCAACTGTGTACACAGTACCAACCTATTCCACGTGCGACTACATGACCTAAAGCGCGGTCTTTGTCGGACTACACAGAAAAGAAAGAGAAGCGCGATGGCACAACGCTGGTAATTTATTGCAAAATATGAAGCACTTATCTATTTACAAAAATCTATTGTTTGGATAATAAAAATTAAAACAATAGTGCTTTAGTAGGTATGTTGCTTGTAGAATAATCTGACAAAAAATCTGTATTAGTATGGTTTTTATTGTAAATAGAAAGTTTTTAGAGGTATAATCATGATTTTTTCTATCGTATCAAATTAGTTGTACCTATGTATTATGTTTTCAACACACTATCAACCTAGCATATATCCTAAAGAATATCATATATTTTTCTGATTTTGTTTACTGTAATCGATCATATATACTTTTATTGTTTCTAAAACTTACGTTTTTTGCGTTTAGGTCCTGTAATCCCCTTAAACCACTAGACTATCAAATTACCTATGTAATTTAATCTTATAATGTGCAACTTCCCTTATTTCCGCAGTGAAAGGCGTTTGGATTGCCTGTGGCCGATGTGGCACAGACCTAAGACTACCTACCTACCTATAATATAACTATATAGCATAATGAGCCTATAATGTTCCCACTGATGGGACACAGGCCTCATCTCTGTGAGAGGGAGTGGGCCGGACTTGCGAACCGAGGGTTCCGTACTTTGTAGGTAAGTATGTAAATAGTTTATCACGGGATTTTTGTTTATTAATGTAACTACAAATTAGTGTTTTCGGATTTTTTCCTTTACTTGTGCTACATGACCTTGCTTCTTGCCAAATTTCATGATTCTAAGTTAACGGGAAGTACCCTTTCATTCCCTTGAGAGTATCGAAATATACGTTTTTTGGGGCATAAACGGCCGTATCTTTTTTTACGTAAACTCAGAAGTTTGATTTTTTCACGGCTTCAAGGGACTGTAGACCTGAGTATATGATTTTAATTTCAACTCGATACCTTTACGCATTCCCGAGAAAAAGGGTCTTGGCAGACAGAGAGACGGACAAAAAAGTGATACTATAAGGGTTCCGTTTTTTCCTTTTCAGGTACGGAACCCTAAAAATATCCAAACGTTTGGATACGACACAGTAACTTTTTCCCATTGATAACTTTACTAAGATTACCTTCAATAGCACTTCATACCATGTAAAGTAACTGTTCTACATTCGTTAGCATACCATAAATATTCTACCACGCTCGTGCTGCGTTCTATCGCGGCCGAGGAATGTAACTTGCCCATATGTTTTTCTAATTCCATCCATTAATTCAATTGATTTAGTTTTGATATTACGGATTGTAATAGAATTTTGAATCGGAAATATCTATGGGATTGATACGATAATGTTTATTTAAATTGTATGCATCTATAACATTCATACTTATTCATACTAGGTAAAATTATAAATTCTAAAGCAACTCTGTCAGTATGTTACCTTTTCACGCCTAAACATCACACTAATTGGCTAAAAAAAGGCGAAAGTTTGCACGTTTGTTACTTCTTCACGCACAAACGGCTGGACCAACTTTGATAAAATTTGGTATGGAGGTGGCTGACACCCTTGATTAACACATAGGATTCTTTTTGTCCCGATATTCGCACGGGATCGTCACCAAAATTTAGCAAGGAGATAAATGGCATCCTGGGGAGGACTATTTTTTGTCCTAGTACCCCGATCCCGTGGGATAATTTCCGACATCCACGCGGGCGAAGCGGCGGGCAGAAGCTAGTATTTAATCACGCCTAAACCTCTGAACCAAGCGTAATAAAATTTGAAAGATAGCTAGCGGAGCCTGAAGAAGGACATGGGAGAAAAGAAGGACATTTTAATCCTGGATAATTGCTTAAAAAATCATAAAACATAAAATACAGGCAAACGACGAAGCGACGAGTAGCGGAAGTTTGTATGTTTCTTAGTCAAAGACGCAAAAATGGCTGAACGGATTTGGATGAAATTTGGCACACTGGTAGTTTATAACCTGGATTGACACATAGTTTTTTTTATTCCGATATTCCTACGGGATCGAAATTCGTGCGGGTGAAACCCCGGAGCGTTGTTAGTATTATAATTATGAATATTAAAATAACCTCCTTTTCGTAAGTAAGTCGGTAATAATCAATAAGTTTATTCTTATATTGTATGTTTATATTTAAATTGAAGATTGTTTTTGATGATAAGTATTTTGTTTTCGCTTCTAATCTTACACACGTTGTCTACAATCTATTTATAAATACTCGCAGGTAGGTATACTGGAATAGATTTCTTTAGAAATAAGCATCACCTTTATACACGCGTATTTTTTTTTTCTGTTCCTTTCTTCTTGTCTATTTATAATATGTACATAAATGGATCTATAAATAAATAAGTTTGTTACTTGTTTATTTCAAGCTAATTCTATTGATGGAGATCATTGTCATGGTGAATTGATTTTGTTGTAGTAGTAAATGTAACAATTTAACTACTATTATTGTCATGAATACTATTATACGCTTGATTGTGTGTGATGCGTCAATGTCGCGCTTATCCTTTCATTGTGTTCAACTTTTTGTGTAAAATGTGGCCGAATTAGGTATTTAAGGTTCCCGCAGACAGGCGCGACGAGACTAAAGTAGAACAATTTCTACGAAGATTTCATGGAAATGGTTCTGCTAGAATCGAGTCGCACCTTTGATATGATAATTCTCTAACGTTTTAAAAAAATGTTTTAAAGTAAAATTCGAAAAAAAGTAAAAAGTAGATATAACTTTGCTACTTTTTGTATCGAGAAAAAATGATTGAATCGTGTATTCCTTTTACATGATACTAGATCAAAGAGTCAAAAAACGTATATCAAAATGTTAAATCCCTATTCCATATACTTGACAAGTTACACGAAATAGAAAAACCACATTTTTTTCAATATAATTATCACCGTAACACTAACTGAGAAAAAAAAATCACAAAGAAAAATTACCCATTATTAGTCTTCACATTCACAATAATTAGAATAATATTTTATAATACTCTAATAGGTACTCAGTTTTTAATGGTCCCACGGCTGGAACACAGGCCTCCTCTTTGTGAGAGGGAGTGGGCCGTAATCTACCACGCGGGCCCAGGGCAGGTTGGTAGATGTCACGTCTTCGTCTTACGACATTTTGCTTCACCTTTTTAAAAGCAGTGGTGATGACAAAATACAGCGCCCGTCGGGGTTCGAACTTACGACTTACGACTCGTAAGTCGCGGTCGATACCACTGGGCCACCACTGCTCTTCAATAAATATGTAATATAATACTCTAGACAGTAAATATTCATGTCATTGTATCTATAGTCTGATTAACAAACGAGAAACGGAATCGAAATTATGTCTATTGTGCCAAATACCTACAGTGTACAAAATATTGGAAAATAGTTTTTTTATTAATTTTCTAAGTAAACAATTGTTTATTGTTATCTACCATAGTACGTTAATGAAGTCATAACTAAGCTTTTATAATAGCTTTTAAAAACACTTAATTTTCTGTGAAACTTTCTATCTTTTACACCGAACAGAATGCGAAACCGCGTTATTAGGTCTTCAGGCTCTATTTACTCCACATGCGGTAACGGTCAGCATTACATAAACATTACTATATACGTAAATTATATAACTTTCTTGACCATAAGTTAGAGCAAGTGAACTTGCCTGTTTACTGGCCCGCTAGCTAGACATAGCGCGCGCGGCAGTCGGTTACCGCCATTCGTCGACCACGCTACACTCTTGGCCAAATGTTTTGTTTAGTACAATGGCGTGCGTCTACTTCATAAACAAGCCAAATGTTTATGTTTATGTTTACAAATATGGGCCTATTTAAACTCTGCCCATTCTTCGGGGCGCAATTGTAAACAATTGATGAATTTATGATTTAGCCAGAGCGCAATGGAAATTCGGTTTCTTCAATAACTGCTCTCGAAAACTTTTCTTTCGCAGTTTTCCAAGTGAACAATTAAAGTATTAGTGACGAAGTATTATTAAGTGGAGTGTAACATAAATGTTTCTTAGTTATAGATAAGTGTTTTGACCAATACAACTAGTTTAGAAAGTTAGTTTAATTGTTTTTAACGTGAGTGAACTTGAAGATTTTAATAAAACCACGTGAAGAATATTATACTTGAACGAATGTAAGTTTTTCCAACAATAACTTGATTATTAAACCTATCTCTATAAATGTAGTACCTATTGTATTAATAAAAAAAAAACAAGTGACAACCACAAAGTACTCTTTCATGATCGTTATTTGTGTATTTTACGTGAATTTTTGATTTGAATTTATCTGAGGTATAAATGAAGCATTAAGGCTCGTACACACAGGCGCGACGCGACACGCGACACAAAGGCACCGCAAGTCGCGCGACGAGCGGTGCCTCTGTGTAGCGCGTGATTCGCGTCGCGCGTCGCGCCTGTTTGCAGGAGCCATTATTTATTTAATTACTATTAGCTTTTAAAATTATGTTTCCACGAATAAAAATATATAATTTAAAAAAAACAAGTGACTACCAAAAAGTAGGTACATACTCTTTCAAGAGATGCAAGATAATAATTCCGTGTTAGAGTACCTAGATGTAACTAACAATGGTACCTACATGATGTTTACGTTGCAAGGCCAGGGTTAATAACTTAGCTGTCATAAATTTTACACAGACTATTAAAGTAAGAACGTATCTACACAGTCGGAAAGTTTTAGCCCTAGGGCCATGTTGAAGCTTGTTCAGAACCTCACCTACTGACTTGATTGTTAAAATTTAATGTTGATTTAATGAAACAACTTGGAACACTTCTGCTTTCAGGTCGTTAAATTTCTGTTCAGTTATTCAGAAGTGTGTAGCCAAGCGGTTAATTATTACGATTCATTTTGGATTTAAATACTTTCTTTTGTGTTTTAGGGTTCCTTACCTCAAAAGGAAAAATACGGAACCCTTATAAGATCACTTCGATTTCCGTCTGCCCGTCTATCAAGACCCTTTTTCTCAGGAACGCGTGGAGTTATCAAGTTGAAATTAATATCAATAACTCAAAGCAGCAATCCCTAGAAACAGTAAAAAAAAAACTTCTAAATCAACGCATTCAAAAGATACGGGTGTTTAGGTTCCGTTTATGCCGCATATTATGACAAACGCAAGGGAATCAAAACCTATAGGGTACTTCCCGTCGACCTAGAATCATGAAATTTGGCAAGAACCAATGTCATGTAGCACGAGTAAAGGAAAAAAATCCGAAAACCGTATATTTGTAGTTACATACTTACAAATGTGTCGTATCAAACCGGAAAATCCTTTCCGGTTTGACACGTGATACGGCACCGTATCAACTCGAGCCGTTCAGTATTCTTTGTATGAAACTCCCTACTGCAACGCACACTAATCGGAATCGTAACGGAATCGGCTCGCCTCGGGACAAGCTCACGAACCGCGTTGCGGTGCGTTACGGCTAGGGGCTAGGAGTAGGAAAAGTTACAAAACATATTTAACTTATTATTGGAACTGCATTTTATTCATATATGAATATAGTAGGCTAGTATAGTAGTATAATGAATAGTAGGCTATTAGGCCTTCCAAACAAATATACAACAATTATAGATGTATGTATGTATGCTTGTCCACGTATTTCTCCGCAACTATTAATCGGATTGTGACCATTTTTTTTTATTGGCTTACATGGACCTTAACTTAGGGAACAGTGCAAATTTCATTAAAATCGATTTAGTAATTTTCAAGATATGGACTAATACGTTCAAGTGTGACGGCCTGGCTTATTGATACGAGCTTCGGGTGTAGTGTCAAAGGGTGTTAAAATATCTCAAAACCTTGGTCAAATTCTAGAGCAATATTTAAAAAAAAACACTACCTACTAGAATAAAACTGGAATATTTATTAAATTAAACAAATATTCCAGTTTTTAACAAAAAAATACGAAATAAACAAGTAATTCAATAAAAAAAATCGGAAGTCGGTGGCAAAAAACTAAAACTAAAATACAGATCCAAAAAAAAAAGACACCGACTTCCGAAATTAAAGTTATTTCATAATTTTGAGTTGAAGTAATTTTTTTTTGAAGACGATTTAATTTTTTTAAATTACTTTTTAGTATGGTCTATTTATCCACAACAACTTTCGCGTTGAAACCGAAATGCAGATTAGGCACAACTTTAGTTTGAAAGTTCAGCTATTTGTGGCATCTGATGCACGTTATATTTGCATTTTTATCTGGTGGATATTTTAACTGGCGTGGTAGAAAAACAAACAAAATGGTGCAAAAAAGATCTTGGGTTAGTAATTTCTGAACGGAAAACAATTCATTCTTCTGTAAATACCAATGTCTGTTTGTCCTTATATATTGAATCTTATATATTAAATTGTTTCTTCATTTGTTTCCTTTTTTTTACATTGTTCTCATATACAGTGTGTTAGGTTAAACGAGGGACATACTTTAAGGGAGTGTAGTACTCATAAAAATGAAGAACTTTTACTAAGAAACCAACATTGAAATCGAGAAAAAAAAAACAGCCGCTCTATACATTTCTGTCCGCATAACTGGACAAAATGTGGGGAACAGCTGTTTTTTTTTTCATATTTTTGAGTCAGGCCCATATTAAAAGTTGTTCATTTTCATGAGTACTACACTCCCTTAAAATATGTCCCTCGTTTAACCTAACACACTGTATAGAAGCAACAAGAATAATGTACCCAGGATTTTGTAATATCTTGATTTAAAAGAGTGTCCATGGAGTTTCTTGCCCGTTCTTCTCCATAGAGATCTACGTTTTGGAATGGGCAACTAGCTTCAACTTTCTGACTAACTGACAGACTATTTAATTTTGACAATTCAAAAGTGCCTGTACAAGGTTTAATTGAAATAAATGCTTTGAGTTTGAGTTTGAAACGTAAAAGTTAGGCGAGTTTAGAATTAAGGAATACCTCTGTATTATAATATCATACAAATATATATATATATATATATATATATATAGGTATGTTCCCACTGCTGGGACACAGGCCTCTTCCCAGTGAGTAAAATTGGGCTGTAGTCCACCACGCTGGCCCAGTGCGGGTTGGTAGATCTTCGAATTCTTGGTTCTAAGACATGCTGGTTTCCTCACGATGTTTGCCTTTACCGTTTTGAGAGCAGTGGCGATGAAATTGTTTATATAAAGTGAAGCGTCTGCTTGGGGTCGAACCCACGACCTACAAATCCTAAGTCCCGGCCGTTACCACTGGGTCAACACTGCTCTCCTACCGTGCATGAATACTTAACTGAAAATTACCGGCTTAATAGTCTCCAAAAACATGTCTGCAAACTTCTCTTTGTAACGACAATAGAAACTGATTTAATTCTAGCTCTATCCCTTTTGTAGTTACCCCATTAAAAGGGGCTAGATATGACCCTCGAGATACGCCTTCATCTCTCTTATCGGACCCGAAATGGCCCCTGAACATGGACTTCTAAATGAACTGTCCCACTTGGGAATCATGACTGGATTGGTAAGGTACAGTGGCAGAGTAATTCAGCATTCTCTTTATTTTTTTATAAGAAAACGTTCTTCATTTTAATCATTCCTCATACCCAGAATTAAAGATTTTGATTGATCTAGGCTGCGACGAGATTGAGTACATTTTAAAGGTAACTCAGAATAGACATAAGAGCTTAAGTGTATTTTGCGTGTACCATATACATATGTATGCTTATTTATGTAAAAATGGAAACGCATTTTCGATATTGGTAGAATATTATTGGTGCTGGACAAAGTTTTAATAATAAAACTGGCTGTAATAGAGAGTTCCTAACACAGCTAATAAAGTTCAAGAAAAAATCTAAAATATAAAGTCACTATAAAATTAACTAGCAAAACTCTGACAACACGCGACTTGATGGGTGGCTTGATGGGATATCTAAACTTAATAACAAAAAAAAATTTTTGACGAGTTTACAAAATCAGTATTTTGTTTAATTTTATCGTGTTTAGTTCAGATACTACCCCAACATATCTGTGAAGTTTACACTTAAAGACAATCAGTCTTTTTACTGATACCTACTTAAAGTAACTAAACTATCAGCGGTCGCTGATCCCAATTTTTTTTTTTTTTTAATTGCTGACTGGGCCTGCTCCTGACCTCGATCATGCCTGATGGAAAGCGATGGATGAGGTCCATGATGGAACGAGCGTGTCCAAAAGATGCCTAAGGCACTGGAACTCCCACGCATCTACTAAACACAGCGGCCAATCATCAAAACATTTTGTTTTTTCATTTTATCATGCTTATATATGCGATACCCGTCTGCGGAGTTACGCTAGATAATTAAATTTGACCTTGTATAAAATGTAGGTTTTAGTACGTTAAGAACGGTACAAGGTTAGCTCACGTGGCCTCACTCGAGGGTCCTTCCACTTGAGTGGACGGTCTCCGGCTCTCCGCAACCTGCTCAGGACATCTGTCCTGATTGGCTTTACGTTACCCTTGGCCTGACCGCGAAGAAAATAAGTTTATATTTCATAGAAATACGGATGGTTTTCCGACGGAGATTTTATGAAAATAGTACCTTGAACCAATTTTGTTTTAAACATTGTTCGAGGTTTTTTCTACTAGATAGGTACCTATGTAGAAACATTTTGTCCAATTAAGAATTTTTCCTCCTATTTAACCGAGTTTTGTAACTCTACTTGATATTTACAGCGTTAATGGTGACTAATTAATAAAGTTTTGAAGGGTTTTCGAAACTTTGCCTACCCTAGAAATTTCACCATATTATTATTATTCCTATATTTGTAAATAATCCGTTTTAAACCAATATCCGTGGTTTTAAATTCGTTTTAAAGAAACTCGTTTTTAATTTGTTTAAAACGGTTTAAAACTATGACCACGTGGGCCATACATTGATTACCTTCGTATTACTTTAAAAAAGGCTAATTGAAATTATTTGCCATTTTTATTAATTTAATAATATGTGAAGTCATAAATATATCATACTTATAATACGTTTTAATGATTAGGGAGACTGAAAACGACAATACGCAAATTAATACGCAAAATATACATTTCAAAAATATGTTGTAGCTATCAATAAAAAAAATTGTCTGATTAGGTTTTTACTCAGGTGTGGGGTAATTCTCATGAAATCCCGAAATTTCAGTTGACATGAAGCCTAAAATTTTTCCATTGCAAACATAATTTTTCATAGCAGATATCGAAAGTTCAACTATATGAGATATATTTAAAAGTAATGGTCCTCATGTTTTCGCTCATAATTCATAACCCGTTATAACGGCCTATATGATATAATGAGGGAATGACTATGAGGGAATGACGAATTAGAAAAAAAAATTATAAAATCACTAGCACATTACTTTAACTTTTTCCACCGTTCTGCATATGAATTCTACTCCCCAAAATACATCAACAGAATTAAAACATATGCATATATAACAAACGAATTCTTGTATACATCCCGTGAGGGAATGACGCTCAGAATTGTATCTTTTCAAAAATGTCAACTAAATGCTTGTTTACACAAATTTATTTTAGTATTGAGAGTAAATCGGCATGTTGGCACATTAAGAGTGTAGCCAGAATTTTAAAACTCAAGATGGCACACACAAATATTGGTTGGTAAAATCACAAATCGAATATTCGTAACATGGTGAGGGAATGATTCTATTTTGTGGGACACATATAAAAAAATAACTATCCGTTTTATGTTTTTTTCGTAATGCATTAAGAGTTTTGACATACAATTATCACGTATTTACGAATATTTTAACAAAAAAATATTCATAAGAATATTGTTATATTTGAGATGAACAGCTTTTTCATTAATGTTTTGGGACTAAGGGACAAGATGAGGGAATGACTTTTAGGACACTAAATTGACTGAATTTTCTTTTTCGTATGATGATATCTCGGTTTTTATTCCGAATAATTTTAGTGTCAATAACTTGCAATCAAATAAAAATGTTACATCAATAATAAAGATATGTGACTCACCATTGATGACTCGGGACTGAAATTTCGGAATTTCATGAGAATTACCCACGAAACTTCGTGTGAAGCCTCAGTGCATTATATTTTAAAAACCATTATTAAACCGCTATGTGTGGTTTTAAATCGTTTTAAACCAAAAGAGACCGTTTTTTAATCAGTTTAAAATCCGTTTTCCATCTATAATTATAATTATCTTTCTTTAGCTTATCTTTATAAGAGTAATTATGTCCTCGTATTATATGTAAATTCACTAGATTATAAGATGAATGATAATAAAATCTCAACAATTATCATAGCTATTTTCCAGCACTTTAATGAATACGAGGAAATACTCGTGTCTTTACTAATGAGATCATGACTAGATTCTATAGCAACACCTTGACTGGCCCTGAATAGTTCGTAACATATTGTAAAAACAAAAAAAAATCGGTTCAGCCGTTTGGGAGCTACGATGGCACAGACAGACACACAGATACACAGATACACACGTCAAACTTATATCACCCCTCTGTTTTTGTCGGGGGTTAAAAAGTGGGAAAGAGGACCATAGTGTTGTCACATTGTTTTTTCCACGAACAAAAATAACAGGTGTAATAAGAAGACGCTTAACGAAGGCGAGAGTCAGATGGTCTCCCCTTCATTGTGATCTTTCAAATATTTTTTTGTATTGGACCATACCTGGGACCTTCTGGTTACGCAGATTGTGAAGGTCAAAGTTCCAACTTTTGATGTTTTTTGACGAAAACAATTTCAACGTCTTTTTTTTTACGAAAATAAGGTTACCATAAGCACAATGTTTTGCGTGTATTACGCACGATCGAAAACAGCGATTTTTCACAGCAAAAAGAAAAGTCGTTTCCCAGCCATTGTTTTTGTACAATGTAAACTGTACTTAGTATGATGTGCACAATGATCTAAATCTTTTTACACTCCGTATGTAACTGTAGTTCATCGAAATCATGAGATTTACCATCTAGTATCTCCTACTTATCGATATCGAGGGATAATTTAGGCTACATCATTCACAGATGGTTGGGTTGACGTGATTTCTAAAGGCAAAAATAAGATTTGAAGTGGAAAGCGACATCCATTCAAAACAGGATCGCGGCTGCATTGTTCCGCTTAACCCCGGAAATTTTCTCTCATTTTCTGAGGGCCTATTCAATGTCATCTGGCTTGTTATTTTGGGTCAACTTATCATAACAACTAACTGGCTGATCTCCTGATCAGGGACCTTTTTTTTTTTCAGGATGGTAAATCATCAAATGACCCCTCCCGCTCTGGGTGGAGCGGAAGGGAGTGTCAGACTCTTACTGACTAAAACCCACCCGTGTTCCTTCCTTAGCCCTTTATGTTCCGGGCCAGCGGTAACCCTTTCGGACAATCCCGCTGACCCGGCAGGCTTCGGCCCTGACGGCCCCTTCAGTTGATGCTGACATCTCTTTGAAGCGCGCGTGGAACACGTACGCGTCGTCCAGCACGGGCCTGGTCCTGATCGGACGGTGAGCTACCCATTACTCTCCGCCCGCAGGCCCGCGCCTACGGTGGCCGGGAAACGTCGCGCGGCTCCCGACGCCCGGAGCGTCTCCCGCGGCGGCTGGGACGGGAGGCTCTCTCCCTCAGTCGGCCTCAACCTTCCGGCTTTCTGATATCAGCGCCCTAATTGCGTAACACACTTTCAATAGCAATCTGAATAATTTTGAAGGATATTGGTAATCCATTGCGTCATATAGGTATTCGAAAAATTTGTCTACTACACAACGTAAATAACATTAGTGTAAATGGGAATATAATTATATTATGATTTAAGTTTTCCCTTAATTATTTTTTAATGTTAGGAAACGGTTATCAGTGTTATTGAATAGATATAGATTTAATGCATGAAGAAAATGATAAAATATAATATAATAGTTAATAAAAAACACGTACGCGTCGTCCAGCACGGGCCTGGTCCTGGGGGCTTACTCTCCAAACTAATTTTAATGCCAATGAAATGCCAATATGATTCCAATGTTAATTTTACAGTCACGTGATTCGGTACTCTTGAAAACAATATTGTCAACATTGAAATTAAATTGACATTGGTCCACGATCATTTTGTTACACGTGAAGTTAGCTATGTTACGGGCTGCAATAGTGTGGTTCAACTCATTACGATAAACCGGTAATAGGGCTTTAAAATGCTTTATCCTTTAAATAACAAGGCTAATTAATAAATATAATATAAATAGTTGTTTAATTGATTATTTGTAACGTATTAAATTCATTTGGGCGTAAGAAAACGATTATATCAAAAAATTAACCATGACTTTGGATGCATGCGGAAGGATCGTTGCCTACACTACAAAAAAAGGTAAGTCAAGTAGTTTTAGAAGTAAATTCAAAATCAAGTTGTTAGTTTTTGTGATCGTTTGGTTCCTTTTTAGTATTAAACTAATAAAGTTTTATACAAGTGGCAGGTACGTAAATATACAATCATAGTTAGTTACTTTATTGTCTAAAGCAATGTTTTACATTTATGTACTTTATTCAAGTACATTGTTAAGATTTTTTTGTTTGGTTAATGTAGTTATTTTATTGGTCTATGTTTTTTATAATAAAATTATATTATGTTGTCCTTGTCATAATAAAATATTTCCAATTTTAGTTACCTACAATGACAAATCGTCCAAGTTACCATCAATTAGAAGTTTTAGTGGAATTCTTGGAGCAAAACCCAGGCATTGCCAAAGGTTTGCTTCGGACTGCTCAAGGAAAATTGGAAACGAAGAGGAAATGGGAAAATTTGTCAACTACTTTAAATTCTCTCGGAGGAGCAATTAAAAATGGTCAAGGCTGGGCTAAGGTAAATCGAAATAATGAAGTAGGTGATAAGAATCATTATAAATATACTTACAGCAATTTCATTAACATTAATGCATGTTTTTAGTATTGGACTGAGAAGAAACATGGTCTGAAGAAGCAGTGCGCACAACTCTCAGCTTCAATGAGGCGCACTGGTGGTGGGATGGCAGACAACTTGCCAGAATTGTCTGCCTTAGAAAATAGATTGGTGGCGGTGATGGGTGGACAAGAGTTTGCGACTGGAGTTCCAAGTTTGATAGTCAATCCATTTCCTCAAACAGTAATATATTTTAATATTTACAATTTTATCATACCTATCATATTTATTTTACACAAAATATTTCATTTATCTAATAATAATAATCATTTCCTTGTTTCAGACTAGACCTACCGAGTCACCAGTTATGATAGAAGATTCATATATTATACCAGCAGAAACAGAAATGCATATCAATCAAATATCCCCTATTCCTGATACGTCACTCAATGACTCAATACCAGCATCATCCACAAGTAAGTTTGAATTTGTAGGAATGTTTAATTAAACATTTGGTATAAGCCGTCCATCAGTCACACAGCCCAACTTAAGTGTGTAACATTGAAGTGTTCTGGGACTAATCACTTTCCAGGCTATAGAAAAAAAAAACTTCATATTATTTTTGCTTTGTTTTTGTAACAACTCGGAAGTTTGAAACTTGTTTGGTCAAATTCCGATTTTACTTACAAAATTTTATTTTTTTATATTTCAGTACCTGCGCCTCTCACGCCACTTAACAATACCATGCCATCACGACCCCACCGGCGCCGCCGCGCTTCAGTTCAGAGGCCGTTGGATGCAAGTATGGACCAGTTCACGAGTATCGAAGCGCGGAGGGTTGAAGCGGAAATGATTACAGCGCAAGCATTTGCCCAATTGTCCGAAAACATTGGCAATATCGCAAGTGCTTTGACATCTATTGCTAATGCAATTTCGGACTTAGCAAGAAAAATGCCAAATCCTTGAAAACCATACCATTTTTTTTGTTACCATTACCATTTTTTAGTTTCTTAATACATACACTACCGCTCAAAAGTATTTGGCCACCTAGTAAAATACATTTTGTAAAAGTCTAATTGAGTGAAACTACTACATAACTAAAAGTCTAATTGAGTGAAACTACTACATAACTATTTTAACATGTTTATTAGCCATTTTTAGACATAGCTCTCAGCTATGTCTAAAAATGACTAATAAACATGTTAAAATAGTTATGTTTAAAATAGTTATGTAGTAGTTTCACTCAATTAGACTTTTACAAAATGTATTTTACTAGGTGGCAAAATACTTTTGAGCGGTAGTGTAATTATTATCATCATACAATCATAGATAGAGTACCATCCACGAAGACGCGCCCCACACTTTTCCTAATGCTTACAGCACAAGTGTGCAACATTCCGCTAGTGATTTAGTTTTGTTGATACTAACTATTGTTAGTGGGTAATTATGTGTATCGAAAAAACTAAAACACTAGCGGAATTAACTAGCGATAACCACTAACGATTAGGAAGAAGAGTGGGGCACGTCTTCGTGTATGGCGCTATCTGTACATATTATTCACAATGCATTAGCGATGAATGTCAAAGCTTTATTTATTGCTAATGTTTTAGAATAAGCCTTGATTAAATGCTTGCGTACTTCAAATATGCTTTGTTTTTATTATTTAATTTGATTTTTTATTGTTTAATCTTTGTCATTAATAGTTTTATGAGTAATTAAATAAAAGTACAATAAAATATAATAAAACAATTTATTCATTTCTCCATCAAGAAATATGTATGTAGTAGGGGTCTTTAATCCCTAATGTTATATTGCTTTCTATTACAGAAACCAATATAACATTTAGGAATAAAGAATTTATAAACATAACACAAATACACACACAATGTCACAAATATCATGAAATACTATCATTAAAGAAAATAACTAATAACAAAACTTAAACGTTTTTACCTACCTTCTACTTGCCCACAACTGCTGAACTAAAGCATTTCGCTTTTCGATGCCTCGTCTTAGTTCAGCAGATGTGGTGCTAGTTGATGCTTGAGAAGTGATAGCTGGGTAATCATTTATATACTCTGCTGTACTCTCTATAAGATCAATACCTACTCTATTGATACCTACACATATTGTGTAAGACACAACATGCATTGATTATTTTGGCTGCTGCATCAGGATGATAATGTAGCACCCTATGCCCGAGTAAGCACCGCCATCCGTTTTTGAGCACACCAATGGCACGTTCCACTGTATTTCGGGCAGAGCAGTGCAACTTGGTGTAATATTGTTCTGGGGAGCCTTCAGGAGCATCTACTATAGGTGTCATCATATACTCCCTCTGGGCATATCCAGAATCACCTGAAAAGTAAAACTAATTAAAATATATTCACAATCAAAAAAATAAAATTTCTGATCCGACTACTTATTTACATTATTTACTTGCCTAGTAAAAACACATTTTCCCCATCATTGTTCAAATCAATTAAATGTTGTTTCACAGGATGTTGATTCCAGACAAAACTGTCATGTGAAGCTCCTCCAAATGAAGCATCTACTGACAGAATTCTTAAATCTGCATCACTTATCTGAAAATACATATATAAAACAAGGACATTTAACTAATTTGTTATGAAATGTATTATAATATAATTAAATATTAATTGAAAGTATTGCCTTACAATCAGAACATTTCTTGAATGGAAATGTTTGCGATTAAAAAATCTCTCTTCATTTTCTATAGGTCTAATTATAGCCACATGAGTGCCATCAATACATCCTATAACAGATGGTATGAGAAATTTTTCAAAAAACCTGGAACATAAAACATTATATATAGGTACTATAAAACAAGACATTTCAGATAAATAAAATTAGGTAAGTACTTAGGTACTTGTTGTATTTGTCATTAGCATTACCTTCTTTTTAAAGCATGTCTTTCCTGACGGGTTTGAGGAAACTTAATCCATTTACTTTGTACTGTTGGATGGTTAAGAGCAGCCGTTACATCTCTAATAGTGCGAGAAACAGATTGCTGCGACATTAGGGTCCCATATGTGCCTCCAACTAGTCTTTGGTAACTCCCAGTCGCATAAAAGGACAATGCCACTAAAACCTGCAAGAATTATAATAGTATTATGCTATTATTCTTTCAAAAAAGCCATGATTATCATTGATAAAAGTCGTATAACAAAGACAAAATAGGTACCTTATATTTTGGTGATATATCACTTCTTCTTTTAGGAGTTGGCATAAAGGCTTAATGTTTTCGTAAATTTCCTCAAACAAATCCTTGCTCACTCTATAATTTGCTTTAAATTCGTATTCATTCATAGAAAACGCTTTGTCCGTATACCGCATGATCCGACGCTCATCTCGTCTTTGTTTTAATTGTTTTCTATGGGAATTACGTAAAACACTGTACACTACTGCTAATCGTGCCATATTTTACTCTTATAAACCACTGAAAACCACTGAAAACCACTTTAAAACGCAAAACAATTTCTAAAAAGTTACACTTTTGTTATTGGAAAAATCACTATCAACAAACTATCGCAACGCAATGTTGACGCAATAGACAGCTGTCAAAATACACTCAAGAGTACCGTTTACCCCACGCCAAGCCCGAACCCAATTCCACTTAGTTCTCCAAAATGGACACCCAATCTAAAAATCATGTGGCGCTAGTATCGAACTCAAGAGTACGAAACGTCACAATTCCAATGTCGATCTATCGGAATTAAATTGGAGAGTAAGCACCCTGATCGGACGGTGAGCTACCCATTACTCTCCGCCCGCAGGCCCGCGCCTACGGTGGCCGGGAAACGTCGCGCGGCTCCCGACGCCCGGAGCGTCTCTCGCGGCGGCTGGGACGGGAGGCTCTCTCCCTCAGCCGTCCTCAACCTTCCGGCTTTCTGATATCAGCAACCTATTTGCATAACACACTTTCAATAGCAATCTGAATAATTTTGAAGGATATTGGTAATCCATTGCGTCATATAGGTATTCGAAAAATTTGTCTACTACACAACGTAAATAACATTAGTGTAAATGGGAATATAATTATATTATGATTTAAGTTTTCCCTTAATTATTTTTTAATATTAGGAAACGGTTATCAGTGTTATTGAATAGATATAGATTTAATGCATGAAGAAAATGATAAAATATAATATAATAGTTAATAAAAATTGACAAATATGTATTTATAATCATTGATTTATCGATAGTTCATCAACTATATATGGCGCGTTTTCGACCGGAGGCACCGGTTGACCTGAAATGATGCTGTGACCGCGCGCTCTCCGCCCTCTATCTCGAAAACGGTTCACCGTATGAAAATGTAGAGAATTTTTTATTCTACAATATTGATAATAAATACAAATAGCAAAAAACCCATAGGAAATGAGATATTTACAAAAAAGCGTAAGAAATAGTTGCGTACACCATACCATATGTAGGTTTTGAGACAACTTTTAGGGTGTCAATATACAAATATTTACAGATTTACAGCTGGGTATCTCGAATTCCGAGATTCTTACCTAATTTAAGCTTAAATGACTGGACTATCACGTCAGTACCTTTGTTGGGTTTCTCTCAATTTATAATTTTACGATCTGTGAAGAAAAATATATTCATTGTTTAACAGCTGGAACAGTGAATGATTTTCAAATCATATTGCCGTGAACAGCGCGCGTGATGTCGTGGTTGGATGATCGGCAAGATACAGACACGCTACACGCTATACTTTCTTGAGCTGTCAATACGTCGGGAACCAGTTAACGGTATCATTTACTTTTAGGTGTTCTTTGTTAACAGTGATTAGCGAACTAATAACATTACCACTTTATTTTATAGATGTGAAACTGATCATTCTGCGGGTTAAGTACAATGCGTGCCACGAAAGATGAGACTTGACCCCGCCTCCCCCGCTCTTTCCGCCGCCCCTATGACGTCCGGTCCCGTCCCGCACTCAGACCTCATACCGCTAAAGATACCTAAAATCGTGTACTTCGCATGTCAAACCACGTGGTGTGTCAAGTCTCATCTTTCGTGGCACGCATTGTAATTGCGTAACAGACTATATCGGTAGCAATGGGATTAATTTTGACAGTTCAACAACACTCATTGCGTTGTTTACGTTGTTGAGCAGACAAATTTTTCGAACATATAAAGCAATGGGTTAGCAATATCTTTCAAAATGATTCAGATTGAGATTGATAAATGTGTTACGCAATTTGGGTTCTGGTCTGTTTGGTTCGTTTTATCGATAAGAATCTTTACGTCTTTGATTTTTATTTAGCACACTGATAGCTTGGTAGTTAGAAATATATATCTGAACGACTTTCAATTTCAACATTTGTCGCGTTCAGAGCTGCGTGTCAAGGCTATAATGCAACAACAATTCTGATACATAGTCCATTTCAATAGGATTTATCATATTTACGCCTTTATTTTTTTTTAAAAAAAAAGCCCGTGTGAAGCAGTGACGGTTGCCCTGGCAGCCAGCCGTCACTGCTTTACACGGGTTTAATGACTAAAAAAATATATTAAAATTCTATATTACATTTAAGTTTATTAAAAATGGAAATCCCTAAGTTATGGTGAAAACCGCATCAAAAACCATTGTGTAGTTAAGAACAGCAGTTACACAGGCAGACACGAAATGCTGCTTTAATTTAAACTATTCACTAGCGACTCGCCCTTGCTTTGCTCGGTTTTTACGACTTGACAAAACATCCAGATTTCTTTATTATAAATGTAAGGTTGTATTACTTATAGAAAAACAACGCGGTCACACAGACAGACACGAAACGCGACTTTAATTTATAATGTATTTAGATTATTACAGACGTGTACCAGCCTTTGGGCACCAGAACTTTTTCGAAGAATTCCTTGGGGAAACCGCCTCTGAGATTCAATCCGTATATCGTAGGATTTCTTATACGGAGGCAATATATTGTTGATTAAAATGAGATTTGGAGGAATGATACGGATTGAGTGCTGAAAGAGAATATGTAAGGATTTATCGTAACTGATAAGTAGATAGGTCTATATAATAATGATACTAGTTCTTAATAAATCTTACTAATCACACTTCACACTAATGTTATAAAGGCGAAAGTTTGTGAGTGTGTGTTTATATGCTTGTTATTTCTTCACGCTCAAACGGCTGGATCAATTTTGATAAAATTTGTTATGGAGGTAGCTGACACCCTAGATTAACATATAGGCTACTCTTTATCCCGATATTCCCACGGGATCGAAACTTATGCGGGTGAAACCGCGGGGCGCAGCTAGTAATATTATAATTGTGAAAGTTTGTATGTTTGTCACGCAAAAACGACTGAACGAATTTCGATGAAATTTGTCACACACGTCGTTTATAACCTGGATTAATACATGTGATACAATTACAGTCCAAATGTTGTCATGCTGTGATGTTTTTCAGTACTTTCATTCAGTTTGGTAAATGGCGAGTAAATGATAAATGATTTATTTTCTGTTAGTAGGTTTTGTACAAACACTTTTACTCGTCAATCATATTTTTTTAAACTAGATGAGGTCGGCGTTTCCTATCTGACTATTCTGAGAAGAAAGGCCGAAACAAACTCAGAGGTCATAGTTTGTTTTAAAGTCCAGACAAAATCTTGGTCAGATCATGTGTAGACCATGTAGATTGGTGTTTGAAATGGTCTTTTGAGGAAAGAATCACAGCGATTGAGCGGACGTGTCCAGTCAGTGCACGTATTTGTCAAAAATCGTGCAGCTCAACTCAGAACTTGAGGAGCTCAACGATTCGACGAACGTGTAAGACGTATGCTTTAAAAACTAGAAGGAATGCATAGTTTTACAGTTTCTTTTTACTTCCAACAGTAACCTTATAGCAACGAGAATAAATATCACTATGATCTTAAATCAGAGATAAAATAATGTGAAAGGGCTCTATATAAAACTGTGCATTTCAATTAATTACGTGTGCGGGTACTACAAACTGCGCTCGACAAGAAACAGCACTTGATATACGAATGAAACCACGCGATCATTAGCGAGAGTCAAGAGCGCGGTCAATTTATTCATCCGATGGCTTCATTACTGTATGGTTCCTGATGAACCTAGGCTTCCGGGTTTATTTGGTACCGTTGACGGTTATGTTTTTCAAATGAGTCAGGAAGTAGGAAGAGATGTATTCATCAGTTGATATTTAATATGTGAGCACCATTGTATCTATCACATAATTGATTTACTTGTAATTGCTTCATTTTTAATTCTTTTTATTTTTTTGGGGTAGACTTCTTTTATTCTAGGTGCATCGTCTTCACATATAATTATATTATGTATACAAAACCTTGTAAAACATTTTAAAAGAGTAACGGTGGAGTTTCTTGCCCATTCTTCTCCATACGAAAACTACCTTTTGGAAGGGGCGACTAAAATCGATTCAATTTTACTGTAAGTTTTGACGTTCAAACGTGCCTTTAATTTGCCTATTTGAAATAAATGATTTGACTTTGACTTTATTACTAAGTCTCCATTGTCCGCCCATTTGTCCGTCCAACTGTCTGTCAGCGGTCTGTATCTCATGAACCGTAATAGGTTGAAATTTTTACAGAGTGTGTATTTGTATTGCCGCTATAAGAAAAGATAAAAATACTATACAGTTAAAAATTAAAGGGACACTGTACAAAACACGTGACGCGAAAAATTAAAGGGACTCTGTACAAAAAACGTGTTTTATTCGGCGGTTTTTTAACCGTAACAGGTAGACAGTTGAAATTTTTGACAGTTGAAAATGCTTTCTGAGGCACGGAGGGGTCTCGGTATTGAAAGATGGTCACCCATCCACAGACCAACCTCGGCAAGCGTAGCTTAACCTGATCGATCGACCTGTGCGGCTGTTATTATTTAGCCACGGGTCGCTTAGTACCACTGCAAAAAGAAAACAATTCTTCACATTTAGAAGATTCATACTAATCAACGCATTGCCATCTCTATTTAAATTACACTACTCGTACATGCAGATTAACTGAGATAAATCCTTATTAAAGTATGACGTATCTTAGATTCGAGAGATAGAGATAGAAGTGATAATATTAATGACTTAAGAACACAGTTTCCGTTACCATATTAGTCGGTGACTCTTGTTTCTTAGTGAGGACTTTGATAAACAATGAGATGTTTCATTATTATGTCATTGTGATATGATTGACCAACATTTCGGGTGATAAGGGTTCATTCATCGGAGTTACTTGGAATTGTTTTGTATCTCTCGTAGACCCGGACATAAATATTGCTTAATTCTAAACTCGCCTAACTTTTACGTTTCAAACTCAAACTCAAAGCATTTGTTTCAATTAAACCTTGTACAGGCACTTTTGAATTGTCAAAATTAAATAGTCTATCAGTTAGTTAGAAAGTTGAAGCTAGTTGCCCATTCCAAAACGTAGATCTCTATGGAGAAGAACGGGCAAGAAACACCATGGACACTCTTTTAAATCAAGATATTACAAAATCCTGGGTACATTATTCTTGTTGCTTCTATATGTGAGAACAATGTAAAAAAGGAAACAAATGAAGAAGCAATTCAATATATAAGATTAAAAATAAGCCTTGGCAGTTAAGAGATGACCAGTCTCAACCGACGGCGCCCGTTCATGAACATGACGCGTGGATCAGCACCATCCAGCTTAACCATTTTGTAAAATTTTTGTTTGATGGCGAGAGGCGCTCTTTTACATAACAATGCACCACATTACGTACATACCTATTACTTATACAAACTTACTACAACACCTTACCTTACTACTTACTTACTATGTACTTACTTATGTTATACCTACCCAAGTAACATTTCATTCGGGTCTAGGTTATAGAAAATGCCTTTAGGTTTTCCCAGGGTCGTAAAAAGGTTAATGCTTTGCTATCTAGTCATATTAAGTACTTGAGAATGATTAATAAGTCCTAAAACTAATTGTTTATTATTACAACCTTGGAGCCACTGACAAGAGTTTAAATTAACGTTATTTTGACTTGTGTTTCAAGAGCATATAGTCCTAGGAACTTATAGTTGTCGTAGACTCTTGATTAAGTTCTGGAAAGGCTAGCATTATGCTAAAGTGAGATCTAAAGGTTTAATTTTTAACTTTGATATAACCATAAAGTTATGGAATGTTGAAATTGCTTATAAGTAATTTCTAAAACCTACTTAAAACTTATAGGTAGTGTTATAGTTGTCTAAGTAAACAAATTAGGACTGCGTGGTGAAAACCTAAACCAATAAGCTATTTTTATGAGCTGCAGGCATGCTTAAAGTCCTACAAGAATATTTTAAAGCTTTAGAGGCATCCTCAAATAATGTTAGTTGTGTCTAGGGTTGCCAACCATACTTTATAATAACGTATCCTACCTACTTTATTTTTGGTAATTATACTTTATACTTTTACATACAAATAAAGTATGCGAAAATACTTTATTTTCAACCTTTACTGTGATGCGTAAAACATACTCATCATGGGTACTTAACGATTTATAATTTACCTATCCCTATATACCTATAGTTTTTTCTATAATGAATCTAAAGTGGCGAGAAGAGAGAAATAGAGCATCAATAAATTTAATTAAAAACGAATTGTTTATTTATTTAAATTTAAACGTTGATTGTCAAACAAGCTTTGTAACATTTAAAGACAACAAAAAATTGTTAGTATGTGCTAAAAGCACACAAAAATACGTGTTTAAAGCAATAAAAACATACAGTTTGAAAAATACTTTTTTTTCTTTCTAATACTTTATTTTTTTCTTATTCAAACCACTTTATACGTTTTTTTTTGTCAAAAAAAGTTGGCAACCCTAGTTGTGTCCGCGAATTCAAAGCATTCCGTTGTATTAAAGTCTTAAAGTCAAGTCAAGTAGTCAAGTCTTGAACTACTCCTGGCGATAACCTTAAAGCTGCGAAAACAGCCTTGTAGTTTTAAGTAGCTCCGCGAGATGATCTGTAGCTCTTATTTTGGCAAACATTAAGAGCTTTTAGCTGTTACAGTTCTGAAAATGTTAATTTTAATGCTTTCTAGTAATTTCCTAACGCCAGCCATATTTTTTTACTGAAATTAAAAAAATCTAAACAAAAAGCAATATTTTAAGTCATCATGGCAAAATTAAGTAACGTGTGCTATGTGATTTAAAATATATGATTTTTATATGAATAGAAGTTTTATTTCTAATGCAACTTACTACCAACCACCTAATTTTATAATTTTTATTTCATTAAAATATCTTCTAAATTTTTTACTTGCGAAAGGCCCGTCTCGTATACAGCACTATTATCCTAAAGTTTCACGATAAAGTGCCAGTCGCACTATTTTTTTGATTTTTCCTGACTTCAGCAAGCAACTTATTATTTTTTATGAAATAACACTTACATCTAGCCATTTTGAAACTTGGTATAATGACAGGGAATGGCGCCATTATAAATAAGTATTTAAATCCACGATTGGTAAAATAAATCTTACACAGAAACATTTTAAAACCTGAGAGTCCTGGAAAGGCATTAATTCATGTCCATCAAAAAGGTTTTAAGTTGTCATTGAGTTAAATCCATGACTAATTTAGAACTTAAAAGCTGCCTTGTTAGGTCATATTAACGTTAAATTAAGGTTGTGAAGGTTATATTTGGGTTCTATGTAAGTAGTTTGAAAGGTTTTGAATTTGAGCTATAGGTTTTGCTGTAGCTCTCAGAAAGGTTCTAAAACTTGGGCCCTTTTTGCACTCAGGAGGTTAATATAAGCTTAATATAACGTTATTAAGTCTATTAAGACTTACGAACAGATTTCCATACAAAGGTTCTAGAACCTTTCCAAAACCTTTCTAAAACCTAAAATGTTACTTGGGTACTGTTATGGTTTAATCTTATACAATGTATTTAGTTCTGTTTGCTATCTTGTGTAATGTTTTTAAATTTTTGCTAATTTTTACTTTTTCTCTTAATACATCTATTTTGTTAAATACTTTAGGTACCAAATACTTAGATGTCCTCTTACCATAATAATTTGTTTTCTGTGGTTGAACCAGTTTGTACTCTCTAACCCTACTGTGTTGCTTATTTTTAACATTAACTTTATATTCATCATTAATAATTCATTTACTGCTACTGCTGATCACTGAAAGATAAAAGCCAGTCTTTCTATTATCTCAAGAGTAGATAATGCTTATTTTGGCCTTTACATATCATAGACTGACAAAGACCATCAGGCCATGGGATCATAAAATTGATACGAAGTACCTAGGTACTTGGCCTTAATTTGAATGACTGTATGTCATCGTGTTATAACTATAAGACAGTGTATACGCAAAAGCCAAGGGCAACCAGGGACATTTTAATGTAGGACAAATGTTTCGTAATCAGTAAAATCACTTGCCTTCAAGCCACTTTTGTTATTACTTAGTGAAATGTGCGTGTTGCTGTGCAATGAAATAAAGTGGTCACGGAATTGAGATAGAGTAGGGACACAATAGGGGCTAAGAACTAATTCTTCTCTGGTATTGCATGCAAAAAAATAGACTAGATCAACAGCGATTGAACCAATTGAACATCAACAACAAACAAACAATTGAACAACGTGTTAATCACGTGGTGAGAAACATGATGTTGTATTTGAGGCTTTTGTACAAAAAACAAATGCAAGCTACAATAAAATTGTGCTGTTTGGATATTCGGAATGACTCTGTTGACTAACTGCTCATACATAAGAGCGTCACGTTGCCAACAGCAGATACAACTGCAGCCGTCGAAAACATTCCGCTCGTATATTTGAGTACTGTGATCAAATACACGTCTATATGAGCACTAAGGTTGACAGAGATCTAAGCGAAAGGTCAAATGAAGATAATAGTCCAGATAAGACAAAGAATTTACGATTACAATGGCTGGTTACTTTGACAGATTAAAACTTATCTTTAGTATGTAGTGGTAATGAAAATACCGCCTTGTCCTGCTGTAATCTTAACACTCTTGTAGAGAGAAAAAGGTTTGATTTTTTGTATGTTTATTTGTTACGTTTTCACGCTGAAACGGCTAAACGTAGACCATGCCCTGAAATAGGACATAGGATACTTTTTACCCTGATATTCTCACGGGATCGGGTTATGCAGGGGAAACCGCGGCGGGGCGTAGCTAGTCTTAAGAACAGACAGAAAACTTCAGTCCGAAAAAAAAAATACCTACCTCCCTTAAATTCCTAAAAAAGGTAGGTAACTTTCATCCTTACCTGTGGTTTTTTTCTGAGCCTTTACATGTATCTTTCAGGAACGAACGAACGAGGAGAGAACGAAGGAAAGTTTACTTTAATAGACCATAAAACATCTTAAACAAATAATAAAAAATCTTCTATCCAAGTTTTAGTGTTTCTGAACAAAATCCCTTATGTTTTCTTTGTTTTTACTATTTTTGTAATGGATTTACTCTCGTAAAAAAGTTCATTTTAACTGAGACAACATGGGACAAAACTTTCATGTTAGCTTGTTGAACATAAATTATGATGAAACGATTTTTACTGCCAAAAAAGTTTGGCCATAAAACTAGGCAGGTTACATTCAGAAAATTGAAATGATTTCAAACCAGTTTTCACACCACAGAAAGTCTGTTGAGAAAGTAAAAAAATCATCGTTTAGGTGCGTATGCGTACTGTAAAGGGTATCTGTAAAAGTCGACCTTATGTTGTGCTGGCTGGCAGAAAAATAACTCTGGTTGCGTTCGAATATTCAAGCGAATTTAGAATGAGCTTTCAAATTATTTCTTGTGAGTAAGTTTTTTGTTTCGAGAAACAGTGATATTATAGGCGAGTTGAACGCGTATAACGTCATCACAGTACTCTACAAATTCCACTTTGCTGAATTTTGGGTCAAACTTTAAGAAAAAAACTATATTTTTATCACATATATTCAAAAACAGCTAGTTTATTCTTCGTAAACAAGGACTAAGGATTAAAGAGCTATTCTCTTTAATCCCTAGGGACTAAAAGTGATTTGAATTTGTGAATGAATGAATGTTGTTAGTAAAAGTTCTAATCACCAAAGAGATCAATCACGAACATTGTATGAACTAGTAACAGGCTGTACCTATGATAAAGAAAAACATACGAAAGCCAAATAAAAAAAAAAGTTTGTGAATCATTCGTTCCGCTCTGGATTCAAAGAAACATTCTCGCCTTCAAAATAGTTGTTTGCTTCCTTGGCAAACAAAATGATAACTACCATTTGGCTCGATGGCAAAATGATAGATACCATTTTGCCATCGACACACTAAGGAGATGAAGTACCTACTTACTGCTCAAGCTGAATAAAACACTGAATATTTTTTACACATCTCTAAGTAAGTAATCGTAAGTATGAAATATGTATTAGCATAAGTTAATAAGTTGTTATGAATTTATGTAGCAGTTTAACATAAAATATGTAAAAACATCAACGATCGCTTACAGTTGTACAAACAGTTTAGTAACACTTATAACAATTTAATATTATTTTATAACCATTTAGAATACGTTCACACGGCGATATATTGTACGATATTTTACAGAAAAATGTTAGGATCTCAAATGTTACACACTACTGTGGTATTCTCTTGGTCATCATCATTATCTATCTTTTTAACCGGCCTCAAAGGGATAGGGTGCCTTAGGGGTGGTTCCAGATAGACTTTATTAACTTTGCTTGGGTAGTTTTTGAGTTAGCTTCAATAATACGTATTTTTGCTGCCACTTAGTTTATATTGATGATGTTATAATGGCTTTCTGTCAGTGTCACCCATATTTACTTAGCAAGTAGTGTTATACGAATTTGTGTGGGGTAAGAATAACTTAGAAGTGAAAAATAAAATATAAGTCGATGGCAAACAACGAAAATGCGAACCCGACGACACCGACTTCCAAAATCAAAGTTATTTTTCACTTCGAGTTTTCTTTTTTTGGACGTGGGTTGTTTTTTTTTTTTTTTTTTGTAAAAAAGTTTTTTCCTAACTACGTTGGGGTCTGCTTCTAGCCCCAACTAGCTCAACTAGTAGCAGTACTTAACATCGTTGTATTGTCTATCTGACCTTCGCTACCAGGTAACTGGGTACCTAAAGGCTCCTTCAAACAGGCGCGACACGACACGCGACACGAAAGCACCGCAAGTCGCGCAACAAGCAGTGCCATGCCATTGCGTTGCGCGCGATTATATCGCGTGTCGCGCCTGTTTGTAGGAGCTTTAATCCGTTCCTCTCGATATTGCAGTTGTAGATCTTATGAACAGGCGCTCCATGTAACATGGCATACTCAAACGCACGGCACACATTCAGCCATGTAATGTATCTAAAATACTCTTTATTATATCTAATAAAAAATCATTTTCAGCCTTGGCTAACTATAACGTGTCCAACCTGTTGTTTTAATACGACAATACTTGTTTATCTTTCAATCAAAGTAAATGTATTTACAATTTCTTATATCAAAATAAAAACAGTTTTCATAATATTATTTCGCTTACTTTGTTCAGCATGCATCTGTACGAGCGAGTTGTTCAGTGTCGAGTTCTCTATCGTGACGTCATCATAACAGAAAGCGGGGATTCCTCCGTTCTGACGTAGTTTTCTACTATCCCCTGTGTGCCTTTTAGCATTGTATGAGTCACCGACAGGGGACGACCCATGTTACAGAGGATGAACATTTTGGTTTGATCTCATTTGTCTGGGACCTACTTTGATGTGGTTTGAGGACGACGGACAGTTATTTTATCGTATTGCTGTAGACCGTGTCGTTTGTATACGTAGTGCAAAGTGCTCGTAGAGTGGCCACAAGGATCTTTTGGCCCCTGAATGACATTGACAGGGGGGCGTTGTTGGTAAACATTCGTGAAATTCTCACAGAAATTGCATTGAGAAAACAAAGTGGCGGCGTTAGTTTTGATTTTAGCCACGCGCCAAAAGACCCTTGTGGCGTTGTACCTTTAACGTTCTATGATGATCCGACAGGGGGGGAACATCCCACGACATGCTGCTGGACGTTTTGGTTCGATTCTGTGTGATCGAAATCGTCTGGAACGTACTTTGATGTTGTTTGAGGACGACAGACGGTTATGATTATCGTATAGCTGTGAAACCACAGATTTTGTTATTTGTGTAGATAAGTGAAGTAAGTGTGAAGTGCGCGTAACTATCAACTATGTCTTGTCTATGTCCGTCATCACGCTGACGGATGTATTGTTTTGACAAACAAATTCTTTGTTGCCCAAAACTGTGCTGCGAGTAAAAGCACGTTGCGCACATTCTAAATTGCTGTCACGCATACCAATGACAGTTACGAGTGTTGCAGCACACGACAACAAACTTCTACTATTACGTCATGACATACCTTTACCATGTACTCGTGAGTGGCAGGATGATGAATAAACAATGTGATCTACTTTCTTCAACGGCACGAATAGCGCACATATCAATCACATTTTTCTTCTTTCACATCAGCACGAATACCTCACCAATGAGGGTTTTCGTGAAAATTTACGACACCAGTTGGCACCACTGTGACATGAGGTCTTCCAATATAAAATATATGATGACGTTCATCATTCGATTCATTCATTCGTTCATCATTCCGTCATGACTAAAGAACATATAGGCTCTTTGACAGATGCCTGGACCTGACGTGCCAGTGCTGCCACCTAGCGAACGTCATTTCAGAAAACCCTCATTAACTTTGCCTACAGCAGCCCACTGCTAGACATAGTCATCATCATTTCAGCCGAAAAACGTCCACTGCTGGACATAGGCCTTCCCCAAGCATCTCCACTTCGACCGGTTCTGTGCTTCTCGCATCCAACGGGTTCCTGCTTCCGGGGATTCTTAGCACCCCTTGCCTCACCATGGCCTTGGCCGCTACTGTAGCCAAGGGTAGTCGGGCCGCCGGGTACTAGGGGCCAGATGTTTTTTGTGGTTTCCATTCTTGGGGGGGGGGGGGGGGAGTTTGCCATAATCGCAACGCTAGGCAGGCGGGTTGGCGATCGCAGTATGGTATGGTGGTGAAATGCATAGAGAACGCTGCTGCCCATCCTCCGGTACGACCCTTAGTCGCCTTTTACGATACCCACGGGAAGTATGGGGTGGTGCTATTCTTTAAGTCCGGCACCACACAGACAATAGCTAAATGCTAGACATAGACCTCTGCCAAATTGTGCCACAGCACTCGGCCCAACTAGCAAAAAGTGGTTTTTAAACTATCCTAGAACCATCATTTATCGAGGATTATATGAGGCTTTTATCCGCATATAAGTTGCGAAAAGGGCCCACTTTATAAGTCTACTTTTACTTATAACGTATTTATATTAGACCGCTGAAATGCTATATACGCCTATATTGCTCCTGTAATTGAATTACGTGAATACAATTACTCCTGTAAATCTCACTATAAGTAAATTATAGTAAAAAATTAGATTAATACACGCCTAGAAATGTTTCTATAATCTCATGTTGCGAACAGTCGAAGTGAGTGTATCGCGCATTGTTTTGCTCTGTAAAAAATATTTTTAACATCTTGAGGGTATTTATATTATTCATGTCAACCATATTAGAAACACAAACTTATTGTTGTCAAATTGTTAGTCTTACTTATAGCTTATTCATAGGGGAACTTGAATTTTCTGTGAAATCTATCATGGTTTCGATAAAAATTTTAAAGCGCCTCTTGAAATTTGCTTATTTACATTTTAGTATTAATTAATATTAAATAAATATTATGAAGGCAGCTGCCATTTTCTTGGTGAGCATTTCCAAGTGTGACATAGTGCTGATATAAGTATTTTTAGCATTTCCAAGTGTGACATAGTACCAATATAAGTATATTGGTTCTACATTGGGTTATCTTAAAACCGAAGAAGATTCGCCATTGTTACCGATTAGGGTTCCGCAATGCCCGATGAAAATCGATTGATATTATAGATACGTAGGTTAAAGGAATATTTTAAGAATTTGTTCTACGTGCTAGATTAAACATTAGTTTAAACATTGTTTTTATTTAACTTAATTATATAAGAGGTTGCCGACGATTTAAACAAGACTATGCCGATGTTCCTGGATATCGATCGATTTTTAACCAAAAAGGTTTCCGATCTTTAAAGAACTTAAAATGGCCTTGGAGTGTTACACATTTTTTGCTATCGGAGATAATATTATATTCCGCCCTGTTGTCACAGCGTGGTTTCTATTTACACTAGATATTAACATTTTACTCAGAATCAAGAGCACATCAGATCATTGCTATATCAAGATTGGTTTTGGTGTGAGAATTGTTCTACTTACGCAGTTTATGATCACTTCCCAAGAGACGAATGTGAAATTTGTAACTAGTCTAATCTGATGTCTGGGCAATATTACAGAAATGTTTATGGATCTCAATAGGTACGGGCACAGTCTTCTCTATTTTCTTACAAGCCATGCTGATAAGTCTGGCAACGTCGTCGGTAAACCGATCAACCTGCGAGTATTATATGCTGTCGATTTGAGAAGGTCAAAAAAGTACCATGAGCTTCTTCATGAATTGTATTAGTTTTTATACGTCTATGGTAGCAACTACGATAAATTAAAAAGAAGTCGTTTACTAGGAGTTCATGGTACTTTCTTGACCATCTCAAACCGACAGCATAATACTCGCAGGTTCGCCCGATCACGCGCAACGTTGCTAAACTTCAATAGCATGGCATTGTGGTTCGGGGAATTCCCAGTTTTTAACAAAATAACGCAGTTCTAAATTTTTGTTATAATCCGAAAGATCTTTTTTGTTATCGCTTTCAATATCGCTCAAAGATTTGGTACCTACTTTCGTTGTCCGAACTTCTTCCATCTAAAGTAGTACTACAATTATGTTGTCCGGAACCCTCGCTAGAATTCGCGATACGGTCTTCACCAGTTATTTTCAATATTTGTAAACAAAAACAGTTGTACCTAATCAAAATGGCTGATGTCAAATCCTACAATAGAATTTGCAAAACTATATAAAGCGTGTTTTCGCCTGTACTGGTCGTTACAAGCAAAAGTGGCATCTTAAGAGTTTTAACCAGGATTCTTTGAGATTTCTTGGACAAAAACACTACTGTGGAATGCCTATATAAATATGTCTAGGTTTAAAACGGCATACGATAAATCGATATAGAGAACATTTTATCCTACCGAGTGCTGCATGCTGTGTAATTTTGGTGATTTATTGTTTTTAAAACATGGATATGAAATTCATTTAACACTTACTTTTAAGAATATGTAAAACCAAACCATAAATGATTTACAGTAATTTAACTTTAATTTACTTATATTGGCCATAAAATATTAGCTTATATGAGGTTATAAGTTAAAATAACAAGAGTAATGGCTCCTCAGTGCATATATTCCTGGTACATGCTCCTACAGGAGTATTAGGATTTAAATGGTCCGCAGATGTTATCTTATAGGCGCATATAAGTCCGAGTTACCGGAGTTATTACTCTTGAGTGCAATTACTCTTGTTTCATGCTTTCATAGGAGTCTTGATCCTATGTTTGTCAGGAAATATGATCCCATATACCGATATAAGTACAAATTATAGGATTAAGTGTACTTGAGTAAAACCAGCATGTATTAATGCTGTTAAAAGCGCAGTAGCAACCACCAAAACCATCTTCGGAGCTTTATAAGTCCAAGTAGCATTATAAAATCGCAATCCAGGATTATTTTGCTAGTTGGGGGTTCTCCGCCTTCCACATCTAGTTTTTTTTTTTAAAGTGTAGGTAAACTTCTTTAGGCGCGTTGGGCATTTTTTTGATGGGAAAAAACCATTGAACTTGCACTACTGTTGGCGTAAGCCACACCGCGCGTGTTTTGTTTATAAGACGATTAAAAAAATACCCGCTTCGGATGTGCTCGGCTGTCCTCGGGATGTACTCGGTTTTAATGTATATCCGATATGTCAGTGAGTGATGGCAAAGTATTCTGTTTGTATTTCTTTTCACTTCTGTCGGCGCTTCCGTAGTGCCACTATTTTTTTTTGTTACTGACATCTCGCATTAGGAGGTTGTCGGCTGTTTGATCGGCAGTAAGACCTCCAGCAAGAGAATACGACTTATAAACTAAGCGAGTAAATGCTAAAGCTTAGGGACTACCCGTGAAGTGCGGACTTTGGCTTAGGGCATCGCTGGAAGAAGACAGCAAAGAACAGGCTGGATCAGATTGAACCCCACACACAGTCTATCCCAACTACCTACCTTTATACGGCCGTCAGTCCATTTTGCTGGGGGGCGTCCCACGCTACGCTTGACGAATGGCTCATGCGGTGCTAAAAATATGAGGCAGTCATAAAGGTGGTAGCGGTATTGGCTGCTCAAGGTGCAATAGTCGTTCAATTCAGGGCCGTCTTAACCATATTGGTCGCCGGGGTGCGAAAATCAGCTTGCGCCCCCCTTGCCAACAAAAAGAAATTTAACTTACTTTTTGTGTTCCATTTTTGAGATGATTTCCACTAATTTTTTCCAAGGGATTTTTCGAGACGGTGACGTGCGGTTACAGCGCTAGAGCGTTGCGGTTATAATGAGTGATTAGTAATGACCTTATCGGCTTGCGCCCCCTAAGACCTTGCGCCTGGGTGCCGCGCACCCCTTGCACCCCGGGTAAAGACGGCCCTGGTTCAATCCATTCAATATTGGGAAAAGACATCCTCATCCATTGACTGTAGATGTCTTCTTCTTCCATACTTCTCTATTAGTTATCATCTCAGTAGTCATAATCACCCCCTTTCTAGCCATATAATCTTTCACACAGTCCATCCATCGTTAAGGAAAAAGACATGTGTTAAATCAATAATAATTATACAGGAATAATAATGAACCGAATGTTGTCTGATTCTATTTACTTATAGGAAGGACAAAGTGGTGGAAAGGTCGTGGTTTTGATGTGTTCTAAATAGGTTATAATATTATTGGTTTCTCATAATTTCTAGTTAGTTATACATAGGTGGTCTTGCTAGAAATATTCTTACCATTCTTATTACGGTTATAAGGAACATTTTAATACTACCTTTAGTTTTTGGAGATCCCTATGCGTATAATGACCTAACAGAACAAACCGGGCAAGAGCGAGTCGGTCTCGCGCACCGAGGGTTCCGTACCGTCATATTTTTTAAATTTTCATCGGAGAGGCCTATATTCGTCAGAAAATTTTTTCAGCGCCATCTCTTGACCTAGAATAAAACTAATGTAACTTTTGTTGATGATTTCTGAAAAAGTGTGCTATTTAGAGACTTTGTTTTATTTTTCCTGTCATCTTTACATAAGCTTCTATCACATAGAATCATTTCAGATTTTTCTCTTTGCAAACTTCGGTGATTAGGGGGACAACGGTATTTCTTTTTTAAATTTTTCATCAAAAGTTAAAGTAAAAAAATAAGGAAAATGTTTAAGAATGTGCAAACTGCGCAATTTCATATGATACCCCACATGCCCTGGCCACTTCGAATTTTTCAGACACTCTTCAGTCCCTGTTGCAAAAAATATACATATATTTTTATTTCTTTCTTATTTGCAAAATAGTTGGGCCAACGTCATCTAAAACTATTCCAAATTTCAATTAAGTTGATAGCATTAGTAGTTCTTGAGATATCCAGCTGTGACAGACAGACAGACTGAGTCTCACCATAAGGGTTCCGTTTTAGCATTTTGGTACGGAACCCTGAAAATGGTTCGTATTTAATAATATCAAACCTACAATTTATGTAGTAATTTATTATGTCGTCAGCGCAGATAGTTAAGGCGGAAGCGCTAAGGTAGCCCGCGAAATTATTTTTTTTTACGTTTTATGCAATTGACTGGTCAGTATTAAGTTCTACGTTGATTAAAATATGCTTCGCGGCCGTAACAAATATGTATTTACAGAATCATAATCATTAGAATCAGTAATACAACTTGTTAAGTTAGTATAATCCCAAAATGTAAAGATTTCTTGAAATAGTCATTCTGTGGGATTACTTGGTCTTAGAGAGTTGTGTTGATGACTTTAATGATTATAATTCTGTACATACATATTTGTTACGGCCGCGAATCATATATTAATCAACGTACAACTTAATACTGACCAGCAAATTGCAAAAAACGTAAAATAAATTGAATTTCGCGGGCTGCCCTGGCGCTTTCTCCTTAAGGGCTCTATGTTGTGCCGGTCGATTCTGTAAAAAACTTAGGTGAGCCGTGAAACCGTGAAAACTTAAGTGAAGTGAGTTTGTTTTTTCTAGGAATTGACACTATTGACAGCTCACTTCACCTAAGTTTTCACGGTGAGATTTTTACAGAATAGCACCGCAGTTCTACACTTGACAATTCCACTTCTCCTTCTTACCTAACTTTTGATGTTCAATACTTACGCTCTGCCCACATAAGAATCTTAGTTCCACCAAAAATCGTCTCCTACGATGCCCAGGAGGGCGTCGTTGAACCACAGCTCTGGTTTTATTCGCTCTTCTTTTTTTATCCAGGCGGTATTTCTTTGGAATGCGCTCCTTCTGAATATCAGGATGACAACCAGTCTGCTATCTTTCAAAAATCATGGCACGGGAACATAATTTGTGAGAAGTTGGCAGGATTATCCCAGCGCTGTATGCTGATTCGTTTTTCCTCTTACTACCTATCGTTATTTCTCCTGACAAAGTGTATTCTGTTTATATGAATTAGTATTTATTATTTTTTGAGTTATCTATCCCTTATATTGCACCTGCCATATTTTGTCTCTGCATCACCCTAAAGTTGACTGGTAGAAAATGCCTCAGGCATTAAGTCCGCCTTTTTACTGCATTTTTTTTTACTTGTGCATAAAGGCTCCTTCAAACAAGTCGCCGAGGCATTTGAAAATTTCTTTTCAGATATTCCCGTTTCAACTACTAAATCCCTAAACTCATCACCTTCTGTTGCTGAGTCTTTGCTTAAGGAAAATGTTAATGGTTGCGATTCGGATTTTAATTTTGAATATATTACATGTAGAGATATAATTAAAACCTTTCACACTTTAAATGTAAAAAAGACTACAGATCTGTGGGGTAATTCTGTGGAAGTTGCTAAGTCTATTATTGACATTGTAGCACCTACTCTTGCTCTTATCTTTAATAGTTGTATTGACAATGGGGAGTTTCCTGATCTTATGAAAAATAGTAAAATAATACCTTTGTTTAAATCAGGTAGTACATCAGACCCCACAAATTATAGACCTATTTCTGTACTACCTACCTTTAGTAAAATTTTTGAGAAATTAATATTAGACCAAATGCAAAGATTTTTTAATAAATATAAATTATTACACAGCAAACAGTTCGGTTTTACAAGGGGTCGTTCAACTACTGATGCCGGTGTTGAACTTTTAGGACATATTTATAATGCATGGGAAGATAAATGCGATGCTTTGGGCATCTTTTGTGATTTGTCCAAGGCATTCGATTGCGTTCTTCACGAAACGTTAATCAGGAAACTCCACCACTACGGGATCCGGAATACTGCTCTGGATCTTCTTACTTCATACTTGAGTAAAAGGATTCAGAGCGTTGACGTTAATGGAGAAAGATCACCCGGATCTTTAGTAACGATGGGAGTCCCACAGGGCTCAATTCTTGGTCCTTTCTTGTTTCTTATTTATATCAATGACTTGCCGTACCTCATAAAGGATAATCATGATATAGTGTTGTTTGCAGATGACACTTCACTTTTGTTTAAACTTAAACGTCAGCAGTTGGTTACTGACGATGTAAATAGCGCGATTTCGAAAGTAGTCCACTGGTTCAATGTTAATAATTTGCTTCTAAACGAGAAAAAAACCAAATGTATTAAGTTTACGCTACCCCACGTTAGGCAGGTGAAAACTAATGTGTTGATAAAGGGCGAGGAATTGAATCCTGAAGACAGCACGGTATTCTTGGGCATAACTTTGGATGCTAAGCTTCAGTGGGGTCCGCATATAGATAAACTGTCAAAAAAGCTAAGTTCCGCAGCATACGCCGTTAGAAAAATTCGTAATTTAACTGATATAGAGACTGCCCGTTTAGTGTACTTTAGTTATTTTCATAGTGTAATGTCGTACGGTATTCTATTGTGGGGAAATGCCGCCGATATTCAGACTATCTTTGTTTTGCAGAAGCGTGCTGTTCGATCAATTTATAAATTAAGTCCGAGACACTCTCTCAGAGACAAATTTAAAGAGATTAATGTAATGACTGTGCCTTCTCAGTATATTTATGAAAATCTTTTATATGCCCATAAAAACATAAAATTGTTCAAAAAATACAGTGATATCCATAATATAAATACTAGAAACAAACACAAATATGTTGTACCTACAACAAGGCTCAAGAAAATAGGTGGCTCGTTCAGATGCCAATGTATACACTTTTATAATAAACTACCAAGCCACGTTCAAGATCTAAGCCTTAATAAATTTAAATCGTTCATTAAACGTAAGTTGTGCCAGAAAGCCTTTTATACCGTTAAAGATTATATTGAGGATACAAAGGCTTGGGATTGAGTTGCTTCCAATTTCGGCATTTTGAGTGTTTTTGATGTTTTTTTTTTTATATACACATTGACATTAATGATTTTTTTTTTTAACTGACATTTGCTTACTTTTTAAAGTATTATATTATTTGAATTATTGTGAATGTGAAGACGATGTGGGTCATTTAATTTAGGCATTTTATATTATTATTATTCTCTCTATGGTCTGGCAGTTTGAGTAATTTATGTGGCCTACCCAAATGTCCTTTCTTTGGTATTGTTCGTCGAATCGTTGAGCTCCTTAAGTCTTGAGTTGAGCTGCATGATTTCTGACAAATGCGTGCACTGACTGGACAGGTCCTCTCAATCTGTGTGGTTCTTTCCTCAAAAGACCATCTCAGACATCGACCTACATGGTCTTCATATAACTTGACCAAGATTATGTCTGGACTTTAAAAGAGACAGACTTTACCTCTGAGTTTGTTTCGGCCTTTCTTCTCAGAGTAGTCAGATAGGAAACGCCGACCTCATCTAGTTTAAAAAATTTATGATTGACGTGTAAAAGTGTTTGTGCAAACCTACTTACAGAAATAAAATCATTTATCATTATCATTTAAAAAAAACAGGCGCGACACGCGATAATATCGCGCGTCGCGCCTTTTTGCAGGCGCCTTAAAGTTAAAATAAGTAGGTAATAAATTTGAAAAAAAGTGATGACTATAATAAAATAATTTAGATACATATTTATAACTCGCGCTTTTTCCTATGGGTGCCACGTCAAATTACCTATACTTACTATGTAGTTCAAACCACAAGATTACATAGATAACCTCGTTAAATACCAATAACCTAACACAAAGACGTAGCCATTAAAATTCAAAACAACTTCCACTAGTCGACCAGTATTAGAGAGTATTATGAAATCCCCTCCAAGCCAACCTCTTTACAATTCCTTTGTGCTCCAGTTAAGGCATTCCGACTGAATACCTTTAATAGTCAACAGGTTGATAGTACAGAACTGCACTAAATTACTCATTGAATACCACACTACAATGGAACATCAACTCTATCCTTCAAACCTTAAAGTGGTAAATCGATTGGTGTGACGGTAGATTACTCGCTGTTCGCATGCAGATTAAGAACGTCTGTTACTTAATAGTTACGTGCGAAGGTTGACTTTTTATTTGTTGTTACGTTCTGTTATTGTAACAAGAGTAAAGATCACAGTGATTTTGAAAAATCTTGTCAGTGGCAACAATCTAACAGCAACCTTATCAGAATGAGTATAAAGATCACTGTGATTTGGCCAGTGATGCAAAATCAGAGGTAAAATAACTTTGAATGGACTGTACAGCCACGAGCATAAGTATGTACAGTACCCGGCGATAAATATTGCACATCGACCTTTGGAAAGAGACAATCGGCTAATTTCGGCTTCGTAGAGCGTTATCTCTGTCGCACGAAATACAAACAGTCCGGTATCTATTAGGAGCTGTTAAAACAATATGATTTGCTTCTTTTGATAATTATTTTTATTCTTTGTATAAAATACAAAAAAGGTAAAGGTCGATGTGCAATATTTATCGCCGGGTACTGTATACACTTGGCTTTATTCAAAGTCGATTTTCTCCTTTAGTTTTGAATGAAATTTTATGTTATTACAAACAAAGTATTTTCGAACCCATAGGTTTGTGTAAAGTGTCGTATTTCAACGTTGCATTCGTTATTTCAAGAAAAAAATCGCAATTGAAAGTTCCCAAGTGTTGACATATTAGTGCTCGTGACTGTACAGTGTACATCTATACATGTTATGTATAAAACAAGACATTGTTACATGATGACGATTTAATAGAAAAAAGCACTGGTACAGACGCCAGCACATCAAGCTACCCGAAACTGTCAAATTTTCTTAATCAACTTTGAACCTTATGCTTTAGCGATAAAGTTTAAATCTATTAAAGAAATTCGAGAGATTGTAGTAGCTTGATGTACTGGCGTCTGTACATGTCAGCTGTTTATCTTACACAGTCATTACATTGTTGAAAAACAAAAGGTTTTTGTTACTAACTGCTGTTAGTTGAACTAGCCATTCGACTTCTTGAACTAATAAAAATAATTCAATTGTGTTACTGGCTACAGCTACAGTTGTACAAACGGGTATCTACGTATTGCAATATCTAAAATTAAAAGAACTAACGTAAAACAACCTACGTTAAAAACCTCTAAAATCTAAATACCTAATGTTTGTTTCGAATGTATTCAAAATACCGAAAGCTTGAAATGTCAAATGGATATGTTACTGAAGTTCATAAAGCTAAAACTTGAAGTTCCGATGTACAAAGTTCCTTAAATTGGTTTACCTCACCGTTAATTGACCAAAATGAAAAATACCGATCTAAGTGGTTAGAGTTAGAGTTATTTTCGATATAGGTAACTACGGTTGATTCACACAATTATAATATGTTCATAACACATATTGGTCGACTGAACTGCGGGTTTACTGACTTAATTTTGATTAAACTAAAATTAATTGCACTAACGACCGATTAATCTAATGGTTTCTAAGATATTGGATATTTCAACTATGTATGTATGAAATACGTAATGGACGACTCGCTAACAGCTTATTAATACTGCGTGCTCGTTTTATTTCTAACGACGTCAGGTCGACCTATTTCTGTCTGCAGGGTTTAAAGGAACCTATTACCTAACCAAACCGAACATCGGGGTGCGCCTGACGTCGATCGTCTACTTCTGGTTCAAAAGCACAAAATCAGGTTTTTGTTAAAAAACCAATAGTAGGTGTAATAACTGTTGATATTTTAAACATTTGATATTTAGTCCAATCAGTATTTTAAACTTAGGTACCGTAAACGCGGATTACTTTAGCTAATTTTTTCATCTTTTTTTAGAAACCCTTTGATAGTAGGGATTATGGTGGATTTCTTAGCATTTTAATGGACTTATTTTACAGATGTGGATAGTAGCTAATTAGAATAATATTATTTTCCCCAAAATGTATATTTATGTAAATATTTTTACTTATTTTTTTACTTTTGAGCCAATGTTGTTCTTTGAATAGGGTTAGTTTGACCTGCAGATTTTGTCGATACAAAAACAATATTTATGACAGCATTGAGCCAATCTAGCCCTATACAACAATAGAAAATAGAAAACCCCTTTTTTGTATTGAACCATAGTTCCCCCTCAGAGCTAAAGTAACCCGCGTTTACCAGTAATTCGTAGGTAGGTGTTAGTTGCTTAGGTATTTAAAAACATTAGGTATTTAGGTTTAGGGATTTTGAACGTAGGTTATTTTACTTTAGTTCTTTTAATTTTAGATATTGCAATACGTACCCGGGCAAAGATATGTAAGCACTGTCTAAAACACTGATTGGCAAAAAGATCAAAATCTTCTTCAACTCCTCGATGCAGGATCTTACAACTTTTAGACTTCAATTTCAATGAGGGTTTTCTGAAATGACGTTCGCTAGGTGGCAGCACTGACACGTCAGGTCCAGGCATCTGTCAAAGAGCCTATATTTTCTTTAGTCATGACTGAATGATGAACGAATGAATGAATCGAATGATGAACGTCATCATATATTTTATATTGGAAGCCCTCTTGTCACAGTGGTGCCAACTGGTGTCGTAAATTTTCACGAAAACCCTCATTAGAAATCTTTCTTAATTAGCAGATAGCAAATAGTATACATAGATACATATAGGTCTGTTAATTGATCGTCATCCTAGGGAGATCCTGAGGAGGCCTATGTCTTGCAGTGGAAGTCTTTCGGCTGAAATGATGATAATGAGCCAACATCACATCCAACATGGCATCATCTGCCTGCCTTTTCCCAACTTTGTTTGGGTGCGCTTCCAGTCTAGCCGAAAGCAGCTGAATACCAGTATTTTACATGGAGCGACTGCCTGTCTGACCTCAACAACCCAGATAATCCTTGATTAGACTGTATGACTGACTTTCGGGATCGGTGGACCAAAGACCTGGTGAAGGTTGTGAGAATCCGCTGGATGGGAGAAGCACGGGAACGGCCTATGTGGCGATGCTGGGGGAGCCCTTTGTCCAGCAGTGGACGTCTTTCGGTAGAAGTGATAATGATGAAACATACTCGATATGAGTAGGAGCATTGGTGTCCCAGTGGTAACGGCCGCGAGTTACGAGTTGTACAGACGCCAGCACATCAAGCTACCCGAAACTGTCAAATTGTCCCAATTAACTTTGAACCTTACGCTTTAGCGAAAAAGTTGAAAATCTATTAAAGTTTAACAGATTGTAGTAGCTTGATGCGCAAATTATTCATCACTACTGCCCTTGAAATGGTGAAGGAAAACATCTTGAGGAAACCGGCATGTCCTAGAACCAAAAATTCGAAGACATGTGACATCTACCAACCCGCACTGGGCCCGCGTGGTGGATTACGGCCCACTCCCTCTCACTGAGAGGAGGCCTGTGTCCCAGCAGTGGGAACGTTATAGGCTGATGATGATTGGAAAAGAAAGAAAGCAAAAGTATTTATTGAGACTCGTACAGCATCACTAACTAAACACAGTCAAAAATAAAAAAAAAACTAAATTATATTAAAAAAAAATTACGTAACAAAAATAAAAATGAAACAGAAAGTCCTAACGAGGCCAAAATGCTCCTATCTCAATATGATGCTGCGACATTTTAAAAATAAATGTCGCAGCGCTGGAAAAACTAACACGAAAAATATATATCGATTTGTTTTTATGTGGTCAGAAATTCAGCAACGCAGATACCGTTCGCTGACGCAGCCATTAGAACCTCGCGTCGTGTGCAGGTGGCAAGGCATGCGGTGCAAGATGGGTGGCCATTGTCTCTGGAGCGACACCTCTTACACACCGGAAGTCTGAGCCTTTCCTGAACCCCCTACTTGTAGAGGTTGTCCTTGCTGCTAGACAGAAGAACACATATTGGTAAAAGTAAGGACGCATAACAGGATTCAGGTATTGGCCTAAAGAGTGTCCACGTGCGCCTCAAAGAGCTGTCAGCAACAGTGAAGGGGCCCGTTAGGACCGAAGCCTGCCGGGTCAGCGGGATTGTCCGAAAGGGTTACCGCTGCCCCGGAACATAAAGGACTAAGGAAAGAACACGGTTGGGTTTTAGTCAGTAAGAGTCTGACACTCCCTTCCGCTCCACCCAGAGCGGGAGGGGTCATTTGATGATTTCCCGTCCTCAAAAAAAAAAGCTATAGGTAAGTTTTCAGTTTTAGCGGACCTTGCATTGTATAGGTTTTTCTTACAATCAGATGTCAGCTTAGACTGGTTATTTATACCTTGATGTGTAGCTGTGCGTACATGTACATGGGGTCATTTGATGATTTCCCATCCTCAAAAAAAAAAGCCTAATGAGTGGAAATTAGATACAGCAACAATATATAACTTATTATAGTGAATCATGTTAAACAACAGTCAAACAAAACACAGTCCTTTAGATTCCATAACAAAGTCGAAACAAAGTCGAATTTCCTCTCTAGTATAAAAAATAAACAAACGAGTCTTTCCTCGGCATCTTTCCACTGTCGCTTCACAGCCCGTTACATTTTCATAACACTGTCAACGCAAATCATAATAATGATAGACGTAAAAACAAACGGAAGAAAACGACGTCTACACTCGAAAACATCGCTATTTCCTTTTATCTCTAAATTACTGCAAATAGATTCAATTTGTCAGGCGATGTTAACAAACAAATCATACGTCAGATATTTGACGTATGGATAGGTAGTATTCTATTCTATTTTGCTCTATGGCAATAGTGCCGATGTCGACAATGGGTCATGTATGAAAATATTAAATTGTCTCGATTTTTTTTCTGCGCTTATGAATAAGCTAATACTATCTACAAAAAAAGTATCAGATTTATCTGATTAGTATTTCCAGAGAAATAAATTAAATTCTGTTAGAGGCGGCCATCGACAGTAACCCACGGATTTTTATTCAATTTCCTTAGCCTACTCAATTAAAAAGTAAAAACTTGTCAATTTGTCATAACATAACCTCACTTTTCACCTCTTGCTTTGTGTTTGTTTGCGATTTTATGGATATATCTTTACGATTACGATACGATTTATCTTTATTTTATTCAAAGCGTGAGGGTCGTCGTAAAGATATATCCATAAAATCGCAAACAAACACAAAGCAAGAGGTGAAAAGTGAGGTTATGTTATGACAAATTGACAAGTTTTTACTTTTTAATTGAGTAGGCTAAGGAAATTGAATAAAAATCCGTGGGTTACTGTCGATGGCCGCCTCTAACAGAATTTAATTTATTTCTCTGGAAATACTAATCAGATAAATCTGATACGTTTTTTGTAGATAGTATTAGCTTATTCATAAGCGCAGAAAAAAAATCGAGACAATTTAATATTTTCATACATGACCCATTCTGCCAAGGTAGATACTGATAGGTAAGGGTTGTCAAAATATAAGTGCACCTTTCTTTTTTTTACAAAGAGCAAAGTAAGAATTGCTTTTAGGTAAGACTTGACAACTTGACGGCTAAATGTGGGTGTACCTAATTGGTACACCTCTGCTTAACATTTCTACCGATCGAAATATTACGTAAATATCTCACTGTGAAACTAAGGTGAGGTGAGCTGTCAATAGCGTCAATCCATAGCTTGTTAAAATGTTAGTAAAGTGGGCATAAAGTGAGCTGTCACTTCCTCTTGAAGCCTTGAAATTAGAGGTATTTTTGACAGATTGAGACTGAGATCAGACTGTGAACGTTCTTAAAATTACGAGAATTGCCCATCTGATGCTAGAAATTGACATTATTGGCACCTCACTTCAAGCAGCGGTGCTATTCTGTAAAAATCTCACCGTGAAAACTTAGGTGAAGTGAGCGTGGAGTGAGCTGTCAATAGTGTCAATTCCTAGCAAAAACAAACTCACTTCACCTAAGTTTTCACGGTGAAATTTTTACAGAATCAACCGGCTGTTCAAGCTCACTTCACCCATGTTGTAACGGTGAGATGTTAGAGAATAGGTCAGCTGGGATGGCAAGCGTGATGTTATTTGTATTGTCAATATTGTTGTTTTCTAAACTATTGAAACTACCCTGCATAGGTAACAACATAACAGTCTCGAGACTGAAGCTGCGGCGAGACAGTGCTTCCTTATCTAAACCATTCGTCCCACGAGCTGAAGAACTCCCGCCTGGACATGAATTACCTTGGGTAACCTGGAAGTCTTTAAACAGACTCCCGACTCAGGTTGGCCGAAGCAAGGAAGACCTGTTCAGGTACAAACGATTGGACACTTAATATCGTGTCCTGCGTGTCCCGTCAGCTGCACGTTACAGGAACTGGTGAACCCAGCCCACAATTCGGCTACTTGTTTGGCGCTATCGCCAGGATAGCGCCAAACAAGTAGCCGAATTCTGGGCCGAATCCATTTAGATTGCTATCGACACGCTAAGAAGTAGAAGAAGAGAACAACATATCAATCGCATAATATCAATGAATAAATTAAACACACGCAAGTAGATATGTACGTACGCCGGGCACATCAAGCTACCTGAAACTGTAAAATTTTTCCAATCAACTTTCAACCATAAGCTTTAGCGATAAAGTTGAAAATCTATTAAAAAAAAATTGACGGATTGTAGTAGCTTAATGTGCTGGCGTCTGTAAATAGTTGTCATAAAAAATGCCATATTATCTAACCACGTGACTCCATGAGATAACACAAAACGAAGAAAACTCCATCAATGAGAAACCAGTAACCCATTTACTAAAGCGCGATTAGAATCACTTCAATTAAATTAATTGGTAACCATTAACACAGCAACACGAGGCATTTTGATTAATTGGTTCGTTAGAACAACGTGGACTCCGAAATCTTAAGCATTGGATTCGAAAGTGAAATCCATTTTAATAAAGATTAGTAGAGGCTTCGGGTGAAAAGTTCGATAGACGACACGACACCGGAATACCTCAGGTTTTGCCATCAGATAAAATTATACCAATTAAAGGCACCAAAACTAATTTTGTGCTTCACCGGCTACACTGATGAGGGAACCTAATAACTGAATTCTACTAAGTTGCGTGCCTCAGAGATGGGTTCTGTTCTCTGTGAGGAGAGAATTGAATTTTCTCAAATTACATCTAGTTACTCGTACGTACCGGAGTATGTAGTAGGCCGTACATCAGTGTAATCAATAGGTACCAGCCGGTCGATTCTGTAGAAATCTTACTGTGAAAACTTAGGTGAAGTGAGTTTGTTTTTGCTAGGAATTGACATTATTGACAGCTCACTCCACGCTCACTTCACCTAAGTTTTGTGTGTCCGGTCTAATCGGGGCAATGTGGGCGGACAAATAAATGTTTTCACTCCGGTAGCGGAAGTAAGACTGAGTTCGCGAACAACAAGTGTGTCCGCGACTCGAGTCCACTGCTTGCATAATTATGTGCGCGCACAAAAGTATGCAGAATGTGCGCGAACATTTTCTAATGTTCGCGCACAATTTGTTATTGTTTGCTTGAGTGAGTCGACCAGAATAAACATTTGTGTCGTACACTGTGCCGCACAGTTCAGCACACTGGTGGAATCGCGGTTTCATATTCATCTAGTGTTTCAAATGAATTTCGATGATTATGTTATGGATTGGGACAACCTCTCGGTTTTGTCCAAATCGTTTATCCAAAATGTGGATGTCGTCGCTAGGACAATTTTCTCTGATTGTTCGTAGAAATCTATTCCGTATATTTTTTTTGAGTCTGTTACTGTTACTACTCTCTACTCTCAAAACGGTGAAGGAAAACATCGTGAGGCAACCGGCATGTCCTAGAACCAAAAATTCGTAGACACGTGACATGTACCAACCTGCATTGGATCCGCGTGGTAGGTTATAGCCCTCTCTAATAGAGGAGGTATGTGTCCCAGAAGTGGGAACATTATAGGCTGATAACATTATCAATTAATTTTGTTAGAAGAAAAATATTGTAATAACTTAGTACAACATTGTACTAAGTTATTACAATATTTTTCTTCTAACAAAATCGTCGTTGGTCATATTTTTGATACGAATAACTATTTTATTTTGTTGATTCTATGGCGTCGTCGAAACTCTGACAAATGATATGCATGACACTTGTCATAAACTCGACTAGGGACCAAACAAGATATCAACGAATTATGTATGAACCCGAAGGTATCCCCGAGATCTCGGGTTCAATTTGGGACGTGAATAATACCCGGTTTTGATAATTCAATAAGATTCGGACGAACCCGGCCGGTCGGACCCTAGTTACTGTGATAATGTAACTAAATAAACTCGGTATGGTGTCGATGGATATAGCTTCCTTTATTGACTGAGACACTGTGAGAGTGTGTTTTCATGTTCCTGCTAGCTACAAGTCATTCGTGGATCTTTGACAGTCGTTACGGGTAGTCAGGAGCCCGAAAGACTGACAACCAGGCTTATAATACCAAGGAGTATCGTATTACCTGGTAACTGGGTTATGGAGGTCAGACAGGCAGTCGCTCCATGTAAAATATTGGTATTCAGCTGCATCCGGTTAGACTGGAAGCCGACCTTAACAAATTTGGGAAAAGGCTAGGCAGATATTCATATTCATTTATTTATGAAATATAAGCTAACAGTTTACACCAAATCGCTTATATCTATCCTAATTCTACAAAATTACATTAAAATTTTAATTAAAACTAAAATACAAAAAAAAAAAAACTGAGTAACATAAAATTTGAAAACAAAACAAAATAAAAACAAACAATTATTTCTTCATATTTAAATAAATAGACACATGCTTAACGATTGTCCGTTTAGAGTCAAAAAATAAATCTGCCTCAGGTATATATTTTAGAAAATCATTTATTAACTTAATTGCTCTAGCAGTGGGAGTGTTGCTGGTTCGGGGAGCTCGCCATGTAGGCGGGTAGCAGAGAAGTCTATGTTGTCGTCTTACAACGCCACGCATATACTGGTCAGGAACATAAAAATTTATTGACTCTCGTAGAACGGGACTATCTATCTTATCTACTAATATTAAATAATAATTTATTATATGTGTGGATTCTCGCCTGAATTTGAGTGTGTCTAAACCCACCATTCCTGACACGAACAGAGAAGGATATAGAAAGGGGTAGTATCCATATTGACGTTTGTACAGGTATCTACAGAATTTACGTTGAATTTTTTCTATCATACTTATACAATGACTCTTGAGGACTCCAAACTATTGCATTATATTCTAATTTACTACGTACATAGGCGTTGTATATTTGTTTTATAACTTGAGTGTTCTTAAACTGAGATGATAATCTAATGATGAAACCAAGACATTTATTAGCGTCTTTGCAAGTTTTAAGAATATGCTCGTGAAAATTTAATTTGCTATCCATTATTACTCCCAAATCCCGGATCGAGAAAACACGTTCCATTGACGCACCAGCAAGATTATAATCATTTCTAATCGGATTACGAGATCGGGAAAAAGTTATTGTTTTACACTTAGAATTATTAAATGACAATTTATTTTTTATACTCCATTCAACTACAGCGTCAATATCATGTTGTAGCGCCTCACAATCCTTAGCATCGGTTACAGAAAGGTACAGTTTTAAATCATCCGCAAACATAAGGCATTTTGCGTTAGAGATTACAGTAGGTAGATCATTGATCATTATTATAAATTGTGTAGGACCAATGGTACTACCTTGACTTACCCCTGATCTAGTATAATACTCTTCCGACTTATATCCTTCTAACTTAACATACTGTTTACGATCTTTTAAGTAGTGGGCCATGAATTTTAAGAGAGAAGTTGAGAATCCTAGTAATGCAAATTTATTTAAAAGCACATCATTATCTACAAGATCGAAGGCTTTCTTGAAATCAAAGTATGCGGCGTCCACCCGAGAACCAGACTTAACTCTACTATTTATATAGTCAACAAATTCTATATGATTAGTCACCGTGGAGCGCCCAGGACGAAACCCATGCTGGCAATCACTCAATTGTCCTTTGATTTGTTTACAAATGGCATTATTAATAATAGATTCAAATATCTTCCCAAGTACACACAATATAGCAATAGGTCTAAAGTTCGTTATATCTGTGGACGACCCACATTTAGGAATTGGAGTCACTCTGGACACTTTCCACTTACCAGGGTACAAACATTGTCTAAGCGAAAGATTATATTATATATATAGTAAAGGCTCCTCTAAAGCCGACAAGCAATCCTTTATTAAGAAACCCGGTATGTTGTCTGGACCACAAGCTGTTAACGCGTTTAGTCGGCGCACTGCACGCCTAAGATCCGTAGCTGTAACTTGTTCGATAGCCACTGTAGACAGGCAGCCCAAACGATTAGCCTCGTCCTCCGCAGCCTTCACATCTAATGACGGAGGGGTATCATGGAACACTGAGCTAAAATATTGAGCAAACGAGTCAATGGCATTCTGCCCTTCTACAGACTTACCATTATAAATATAAGTTTTTATATGTTGCCTATTTTTACGTTTTTCCTTCACATATTGCCAAAAACTTGAGGGATCTAAACTTATATTGTTTTCAACCTTTACAATATATTTTTTAAATGCTGTATTAATGAGCTCTTTCACTTTAGCCCTATAGTATTTAAAAAGTTCCTTATTAAACTCTAAACCATTATATTTAAATTTCTTTAAATTAAAATATTTTAATTTTATGTAATGAATAATTTCTTTGGTATACCATTTTGGATATATATATTTACTGTTTTGGGCTACTCTTTTTAAAGGAACATGTGTACTGATGACGTAATTAAGTTTATTATACAGTATATCAACAGCTAGGTTTATATTTAAGTTCTGTTGCTCAAGTAATTCGGTCCAGTCAATATTAGTGATATCAGTGTACAAGCTATGTAAATCCGCTTTACGGAAGTTCCATTCCATACTTAAATACTTTCCTGGAACCAAAGAGGGCGGATTGTTTGCTCTTCCAGGAAGTGTAAGTAGTATTTCTAATGGTGGGTGGTATGCATCCATAGGGACTAAATGTTCAGTATCGGCTGAAACATTGATACTATTGGATGATGAGATAGATAGATTGTCGCTGCTAAAATACAAAAGTCTCTTGACTATTTCCATGTCAGATTCATCCCTACGAAAAATAGATTAAGCCAAGCGAACAAATTGCTTTATTTGCCGACGCGCGAAGAAGATTACAATAGTTCTTCTTTTATACGGTTTTAATATTACTTTGTCAAAGTGACGGCAAACATAAAGCTGTGTTCACTGGGTGACAAGAATTTACTCAAGCGGTGTGCTAGTTTTTAGGGATCCTTACCCAAAGGGTGCCTCCGCTGTTCGTCCGTCAGTTTGTCAGCGTGCTGTATCTCATGAACCGTAATAGGTAGGTAGAGAGTTGAAATTATCACAGAGTGGGTATTTTAATTGCCGCTATAAATAAATAAAAATCTGTTATTGGCAGGCATCGTAGGCCCATAGCGTGTTACAAGTAACTTAAAGATTTGTACAGATGTTAGTAGCAGATAACAAATTAGGCACACAAATACAATAATAGGAGAGGGCTATGCTATGCTTGGAGTTTCCCTGCGTGATCGAATCAGGAATGAGGAGATCCGCAGGAGAACCAAGGTAACCGACATAGCCCGAAGAATTTCCAAACTTAAGTGGCAGTGGGCACGGCACATTGCTCGCAGAACAGATGGCCAATGGGGCCGAAAGGTTCTGGAGTGGCGACCGCGTACCGGAAGACGTAGTGTTGGAAGGCCTCCCACAAGGTGGTCCGACGACCTTGTGAATGCCGCAGGAACCTGTTGGATGCGAGAAGCACAGAACCGGTCGAAGTGGAGGTGCTTGGGGGAGGCCTATGTCCAGCAGTCGACGTCTTTCAGCTGAAATGATGATAATGATGATGATGAATATAAAGCACCCAATTACAGGAACGTTTGAGTTATGGCTTGATACTTGTAAACCTATCCATTGTAGGCCCTTCTAACCTTTCTTACAATAATTAAGTATAACAACAAATAATAAAAATAAAATAAAGAAAAAATGTTTTTTTTCGGCGTGTTTTGCATTGTGGTACGGAACCCTTCGTGTGCGAGTCCGACTTGCATTCGGCTGGTTTTTTTACACACATCCATACAATCACATAAACATAAACACATACAATCACATAAACATAAACACATTTTAACACACATACAATCACATATACATAAACACATTTTAACACACATTCAATCACATATACATAAACACATTTTAACACACATACAATCACATATACATAAACACATTTTAACACACATACAATCACATATACATAAACACATTTTAACACACATATGTACAATCACATATACATAAACACATTTTAACACACGTACAATCACATAGAGGGTAAATATGCTAAACGTCGGCCCCTTTGGGATTTTCTAACTTTGGATCGCTCCATGTACATAAACACATTTAACACACATACCATCACATATACCTACATAAACTCACGCCTTCTTTCCAACCTATATTTTTTTCTATTCTTTATACGTGTATGTGTCTATCTTCAATTATTGTACCTAATTGGTTTTTAACCGTATTAATTAAAGTAAGATAAATAAATAAAGTTTAGTTTTCTCACGATGTTTTCCTTTACCATATTTTATGTCAGTTCCACAATAATTACCTATGTACAAGCGACAACATTCCTAGAAGCAAAAATTCGAAAACATGTGACGTTTACCAATCCGCATTGGGCCCGCGTGGTTGATTACAGCCCACTCCCTCTCACCGAAAGGAGGTCTATGTCCCAGGACCCAGGAGGGCAGTGGGAACATTACAAGCTGATTAAAAAAAAAACCAACAACATTATAGTTTGTTTATTTCGTGACGCCAAGTGTTAACATACGATTAGCTTATAGAAATGTGTGTTTTTATTCAAGTTCCTCAGTGTTCGTTTGTTTTGTTGTTGCCACTTGTCCCATGTTCGACAGGAAATGAGGATAATATATTTTATCTTCACGCTCTATTTACTACAAGACATTATTAGGTACTTTCCTGTTTTCTTTACAATAGATCAGGGATGTAAATATCTCTTAGACAACAACAATTTTTGCATTTTTTGTATCATATATTTCTTCAAACTTAAAACCAAAATCCAAATAGACTTCGATTCTAAACCTCGAATGCTTGTTGTAAGTACATGTACGCACAGCTACACATCAAGGTAAAATAACCAGTCTAAGTTGTAAGGAAAACCTATACAATGCAAGGTCAGCTAAAACTGAAAACTTACCTATAGCTTTTTTTTTTTGAGGATGGGAAATCATCAAATGATCCCTCCCGCTCTGGTTGGAGCGGAAGGGAGTGTCAGACTCTTACTGACTAAAACCCACCCGTGTTCCTTCCTAAGCCCTTTATGTTCCGGGCCAGCGGTAACCCTTTCGGACAATCCCGCTGACCCGGCAGGCTTCGGCCCTAACGGGCCCCTTCAATTGCTGCTGACATCTCTTTGAGGCGCGCGTGGAACACGTACGCGCCAACTTATCTATAGCTTCATGTGTAGCCGTGTTTATCTACCAAAACCGGTAGGTTAATAGCCAAGAGCCTCGACCAACACCTGAGGAGGCTCTCACTCTCACTCTCTCACCTGAGGAGGCACGCGCAGCTGGATCAAAAAGTTGATTCAGAAAGCGATACTTCTGGACACGGCCCACATTTTTAGGAGGTTCCTCTCTCTGGAGCCCTGACCGCCGGTAGCTTGGATCCTGTTCCCGATACCGCTAAGCTACTATTACAGTTTAGTTAAGGGGCTTACAGGACCTAAACACAAAAAACGCAAATTTTAGAAACAATAAAAGTATATGATCGACTACAGTAAAAAAATTTCGTCCAAACAATATATTTTTTGTAATTAAATAATTGCTTCATATTTTGCAATAAATTACCAACGTTGTGTCATCGCGCTTCTCTTTCTTTTCTATGCAGTCCGACAGTGACCGCGCTTTAGGTCATATAAGCCCCTTAACATTTATTTTATAATAAGCACCTACTTATTATGTTACTTCCAGAAATTAGTCTTAGTACTTGCAGTATAAATTTATGCCAACTACTTGCGTTGAAAATAGAATGTCAAAGTACTTGAACTATTTTAGCCTTCAAGTAAATAAATATTTAAGCGTTCTATTCCAGTAAAGTGTACTGTTTCAATCTGAGAGCGCTTCGAGAAAGGTTTTGTTTGTTATTCACCCATTCTACGCGTGCCTACGTCTACGTCACTTTCCGGCAGGTGGCGACGTATGTAACGTAACATTCACACGTAATGGCTCTTCCGAGATCACCAGGGAGGCTGTGACATGTATCTACGAGTTATTATGCCTATATAATATGATTGAACACGTGGACGAAGCCGCAGGCAAGAGCTGGTAAAATATAAGGTACCTATCTAGTGTTTCTCCCAAAACTAATTACAAAAAATATTATTCACCACGAAAATGTTCTGGTTACAAAAAATGCACAGTATAATAGTTTCAGTAGGTCTAATTTAATAAACGCGAGAGAAAATTATTACCAGGAGAGCAGTACTCATGAGAGTCGCGCTAATCATGTTAACTCATTATTTTCTAGTGGGAACTAACCTAATTCATTTATGAGCTCCGGAGGTGTTTGCGGGAAGTTAAGCGGATTATATACTGCTAATGACGTTATCATATTTAATGCTAATACTATAAAACTAGGCGCTAGTGGCTTGTAGCTGGGTCAATTATCCTGAGGAATTATCCGTCTTTGTAAGGTGAACCATACATCTCATTGTATTCATACGGTAAAAAATCTTGTTTTCTATAAGACCTAGTTACCGCAGATTGGAATCAGTTGTTAATTGACCCCTCTATTTATGAAAGTAGTGATTAGCGACTATTTAACCATACATTTTTAACGTTTGAACGTCACTTAACTTTAATGATCGATCACACTAATATTATTATTATACAAGCGAAAGATTGTGAGTGTGTGTTTATATGTTTGTTACTTCTTCACACTCAAACGGCTGGACCAATTTTGATAAAATTTTGTATGGAGGTAGCTGACACCCTGGATTAACATATAGGCTACTTTTTATCCCGATATTCTCACGGGATCCAAATTTACGCGGGTGATACCGCGGGGCGCAGCTAGTCGTTTATAAAGCCCTAGTACATACTATGAAGGATATATTTTCAGTACCCTCTTTAGAGTGAAGAGCGTGTCAGTTATGTTTTGTCAGCGATAACAGTTTTGTAATAAAGTTCGTGCGAGCGCATAATGAACGCGTTTTCCCTTCAGGAGGTATCTATCGTTCATGGCAGTAATTTATGGGGTTTTAATATGATGAGGTTGTCTTAAATGCAATGACGTATTAAAATTTAGTGGCTTGTTGTAGTGGTATGTGAAAAACTGGACAATTTGATTTTTTTTTTGTGGTATGCTTTGTGGAATGATGTGGACGTATGTTAGAATGGATCATCCATTCAACTTATAACATTTTGAAATCATGAAAAGTCAAAATACATAAAGTAAAATAGTGCAATGCTGCACATCCCTACCATATTTCAAGTTAAACAGATATCAACTTTATTTCAATGATTATTAAGTTGATTTTAGAGTGACTAGCACTATTGACAAAGTAATAAAATGTTTGAAGTTGTAGCGTAAACTGAACTTATTACTACTATTTATTATTACTTAACTTTTTTTACTATGTAGGAATTAAAGTTATTTTTCCAATAATTCATATTTGTTTACATTTTTGGCAAATACATCGCGAATGCACCGTAGGCGAGTTCACTTTTGATAGAGAGACAAAAATATTAGGTCAATAATGATTGGTAAAATCCAAAACATTAATATGGATTGAACACATATTAAACACATATTTGTTACGGCCGCGAATCATATAAATCAACGTACAACTTAATACTGACCAGCAAATTGCAAAAAACGTAAAAAAAAAATTGAATTTCGCGGGCTACCCTGGCGCTTCACTTAACTGCCTTCATTGCCGTGAAACTTATTTGACACACGTCATTGGTCGCGGCTGTTAACAGCGCCATTCATTTGTCAATCAAACGTGCGCCTGCGGCTAAGCAAATAAAACCAAATATCATGCTTCATACATTGAATATTTGTATCCATACATGGATTATGAAAGAAAGAATAACGTCCACATGCTTTACATGGGCCTCCCCGAAGCAGCGCCACATTGGCTAGTTCTGTGCTTCTCGCATTCAGCGGATTCCTGCTACCTTCACCAAGTCACCGGTCACTACAGTCCATAACTGTCAACCAGTCTCACCAAAGGTTATCGTGTTACTCAGTAACTGGGTTGTTGTGGAGGTCAGACAGGCAGTCGCTCCATATAAAATACTGTTATTCAGCTACATTCGGTTTGACTCGAAGCCGACGCCATCATAGTTCGGAAAAGGCTCGTCATGAGATGATAATCCATGATGAATAGTAGCCTATATTATGTAAATGGTACACCATAGACCACCTACAGTATTTGTCTCTCCTTCCCCTTTTTAATCCATCCAAAGGTTATCTTTAAAAGATCGCTCTTAGCGATAAGACTGCCCATTGTGTCACCATTTTTGTAAAATTTCTATATTTATGTCAGTAATTTATGTGGTGTACGTAATAAAGAGTATTCTGATCTATTCTATATGCCTATCTCCAGATCCCGTGTTTATAACAATCGGTTTAGTGGTAACAAACCACAACGCCTTTATTCCCCGAAGGATTAAGCAGAGGTGTATGTATACTACACCCAGTTCAGTGCGGTGGTACTAGTGGGAACAAAGGTTGGGAACAAACAGTGTCAATAGTACCACTAATTAAATGGAGAGAACGAAAGAGAACGAAATTTCCCGCTAGTACCACCGCTGGTACAGTTCGGTGGTACTAATGGGAACAAAGGTTGGGAACAAAACAGACTCACTAGTACCACTAATTAAATGGAGAGAACGAAAGAGAACGAAATTTCCCGCTAGTACCACCGCTGGTACAGTTCGGTGGTACTAGTGGGAACAAAGGTTGGGAACAAAACAGACTCACTAGTACCACTAATTAAATGGAGAGAACGAAAGAGAACGAAATTTCCCGCTAGTACCACCGCTGGTACAGTTCGGTGGTACTAATGGGAATAAAGGCATTTCAACAGCTAGGTTTTTAAGTCCCGCGGCTGCGAGCCTACTGCAATCAACAGGGCACAGAGAAATTTTGTGGTTTAGGCATAAAAAGGTAAGAGACAGAGTTTTCGCATTTATTCATATAATAATATTAGTATTGGATGCAACCATGCATGTTCAGCCCGCTCAAAAACACATGGTCCTAAGGTCTTTTGTACAGACGCCAGCACATGAAGCTACCCGATACTGTCAAATTTTCACAATCAACTTTGAACCTTATGCTTTTGCGATAAAGTTGAAAATCTATCAAAGAATTGTGACAGATTGTAGTAGCTTGATGTGCTGGCGTCTGTACATACACGTTTTTCTTGCCGTGAAAAGCTATAGATTACACGCCGTGTGCAGGCATGGTCGTTAGTGTTGTATCATTGTGGAAGCTTCTTGATGGACACGTTTTCTCTACGGCGCGGGCGCGGTTTACACCACGTACCGAAAGGAAATCGTGCCGTGTACAAAGGTCCTAAGAATACTAGAAGAGCGAATAAGAAATCGAATCAAGTAGTTCCAAATCCAATAAGAACGACAAAATTAGATTTCATCAACTCAATTCAATGGCAACGAATTGAGCACAAGGTTTTTGTCTGGATGGCGCGAAGGAAATTAAGACTGATTCAGCTCCTAATGACTTTACTAAATAAACAATGTTAACGTAAGCGATTTCAGTGAAGATGAGACCTTTTTAGGGTTCCGTACCAAAATGATAAAAAAGGAACCTTTATGGGGCGACTCAGTATGTCTGTCTGTCATAGCTTGATATATCAAGAACTACTAATGCTATCAACTTAAAATTTGGAATAGTTTTAGATAATGTTTGCCCAACTATTTTTCAAATAAGAATTTTTTGTTGCATCATGGACTGAAAGTGGTCTTAAAAATTCGAAGTGGGCTACTAGAGCATGTAGGTACCATATGAAAGAGCGCTGTTTGCACATTCTCAGACATTTTGTCCTTTTTTTTAGGCCGCATAGTTTTTCACTTTTGATGAAAAATTAAAAAAAATACCGTTCCCCTTTATCTCCGAAGTTTGCATAGAGGAAATACTGAAATTATTCTGTGTGATAGAAGTTTAAGTAAAGATTACAGGAAAAATAAAACGATGTCTCTAAATAGTAAATAGCACACTTTTTCAGAAATCATCAACAAAAATTAATTGTAAATGTAATTTTTGTTCAAGAGATGGCGCTTACCTAAAACTGCAATATTCCACACTGCAGTGTTAAAATTCTCTGACGATTATAGGCACAGATCAGTCTGTTCTGTGATTATAGGCATTGCCGATGAAAATTTAAAGTCATAGTAATAATTTATGACAGTACCTAACCCTCGGTGCGCGAGTCCGACTCTTGACCGTTTTTTTTTAAAGAATGGAGCTATTAGTGTTAATACGGAGAAAGAGCACGTTAATATGAAGAGCTGATGAGCTCTTCTAAGAAACCAAATGACGTTACGAACTTACGATTTCATTACGTTTATTTTGAGTGAACGTCTTTACTTATTATTCCCGATTAAATTATCACTGTAAAAGCATCGTTAAAAATAACACGCAGAACGACTTCTCTACAAATCACGTAGATGCACTGCTTCTGCTGATGACGTGCCTTAGTATTTCACTAATGAAACTGAACGCGATCAGTAAATCTAAACGAGCTGTCAGTCATCTCATCAGTAATGACTCTGACAGCTCTTGAACGCGGTTTAGACATCCAGAGGGCCTAAAAAGGACACTTTGGCAGAATCATAAAAGGATAACATTATGAATCTTAATGGACAGTTAACTGTTAAGTTAATCGTATCAAATCCCATTGGCGAAGGAGTTTTCAGTTATTTTTATTTGTCTGTGCTAAAATACCAATCAATCCAATCCAAATCCAATACCAATCTCTTTGATTATACCTACGTATTACAGCGAAAAACATGAAAAACACGAACTGTCTTCGCCATATTATGTTAATGTTATACTTTTATGATTCTGCCAAAGTGGCGTTTTTAGGCCCCCTGGGCGTGAAAGGATAGTGCCTATTTGTGTAGGATCTAAGTAGTTAAAATCATTGAAATCGACATACATTTGCAGCTCAATAAAACAACGATATATTACTAGATATTCAAGATAGGGATACTTGTAACTAAGATTACTGAAGCATAGTGATGAGATAAACGCGTTGTCAGTAGAGTTCTCAAGCAGATCGTATCAGTTTACTGTAGAACAATACAAGGATACAACATTGATAATAAGTGACGTTGGAATCATTATTTAAGTAAAAAAAAGACTAAGAAAGATCTATTATAGAGGAAAAATCACCCCTAGATTAACTAGCAAACTATAAAATAAATATAAAAAATATAACTAGGTTGTACTTAAATATTTAAAACTATATTTTATCTATGAAAAGTTGGTTTTTAAAGTTTCATCGAGGACATTTAGATTTGAAAAGTGTTTTTTTAGTTTTTTGTTTCTGTTTATTGTTGTTCATTATGGAGTCAACTAATTATACGGTAAGTGACATAATTGAACAAAGTTTTTTATTTAAAAGAAATCTTTTGACACCTGACTGTTGGGCCAGGTCACCTCAAATCTGCAATGGCTCCTTCTTCAAATCGCCTTTCCAGACATTGCCGTGAAAAATTTGTTTCCATATCTTGCAATAGTCCTACACCAACGGGCTAATCGTCGATTAGTGGCTCATTTCATTAAAAGCGTCTAACGGGCCTCGGCGAGTTGGCTTCGGCTCCTCGCATGCTTTCCAAAGGTTCGGGACCCAAGGGTCTGGACATATGACATTTTTATATTATAGGTAGGTACTAGCTGACCCGGGGAACTTCGTACAGACTCAGATTTTTCTTGTTATTTTTTACCATGTTTTAATAATTAGGAACCCTCACGGGCGTCCCCATAACACCCTACCATAGTTTCATCACAATCTGACCAATGGTTTCGGAACGCATAGAGGACAAACTTACAAACATTGATTTTTATTTATATAGAAGGCATCTAAGTAATTTTAATTCAATTGGATTTAGCTCTTATCGAATAAGAAAAATAAATATTTGAGTATAAATACACAATGATGACGCACGTAGAATGTGTTTATAAATTTACTAATGATGACACAGACAATCGGGAAACTACCTTCGTGATTCACGGGCCTAAGTATTTGTAACCAACAGTACACATACACATACACAAACAGTAGCTGTTTTGTAAAGTAAATAGGTACGGTCACCAAAGGAGATACGTAACCAGGGTCGTCAGATATACCCAGTTGAAGTTTAAGAAACCGATTGATGTTTTCGAATGAAATTTAATTTGATAAATGAACTGTTCGTTTTCTATTAATTAAACTTCAACTATATCCGACGAACCTGGTTACTTATCTCCTTTGGTGACTGTACAACTGTTTCTTAAGACTTTAGTGCTGTTGTCTTCATTGTTATACGTATACAGCCCGGCCGTCGAGAATATGCGTTCCCGACACCGGTCAACAACGGCGATAATTCTAGTAACAAGTTAAGATCAAATTCACAAAACACGTACGTATAAAACTGACGGGTGTCATGATTTCAAGAATGCATTCTCTCAGCGGCCGCACTGTAGGTTCACATACACGTTTCAACACCAAAGCATAGAGCAAAAACATCATTAGAACTCCGTAGAGTCGTGACAAAAACAACACGATTTTGTTAAACGTTAGATATTTGTCTATGTCTACAATTGATTCCTACTTCATCTGAGTAAAGTCAACAACACTTATTTACATCAATTCTTGTGCACAACGTAATCGATGTAATAGAAAGTGTACGTATTCGTGTTACGTATGAGCACATAAAATTATTAATTCCAGTCAGCGCGAACGAATCGCGATGAAAGTGGTTGGGCCGTGAGTAAAGAGGAAATGACAAGCCAATTAGATCCAACGGTATAGAAATTATAGAATGTTGATTTATTGGAAAAATAATTGAGGCTTCGCCAAATTACTGGCAGTAATTGGGGGTAGAAATAAGATGGAATTCGATTTACTGACAGGAATATCGAAAGAAAAGAAAGAAAATACGTTTATTTGCGGCAAACATGACGCATCAAAAGAAAATAAACAAAAAAAAACTAGTTGGGAGAAAACATGTGTTACATCCACGAAAACGGCCATCGCTCAGCATAATGCTAAGGCCCTATACGAGACAGAGCCCCAGCGCAGGTTTTCAGCGACAGCCGGTGTTGACGTGATGACGTCAACCGGTGCAGCATACGATTAGAATTATATAAAAAACAACAATCAAAATAATAAATAAAATAAATATACTAAACATGCAAAAGAGAAAGAAAAAAAAAGATCGAATAAGTAATAGGTACACAGAAGAATTCGACGTTCAAAATCGTTTAAATAAATTCAATAAATATCGCCGGGAGATTCCAATTCAGAATTTGAAATTTCAATAAAATACAGTTTGAAGGACTTAACACGTTAAACGCCATGGGGGACAACATATGGGCCACACTTGTTTAGTAAGAGGAGCCAGGTTAATAATGCCAGTTTGTTAATTTTTACATATAAGTTTTTATTGCTTTAGGGGCTAGAAAATGTGCCAAATCACATGAAACTAATTGAAGAAAAGTAATTTGTGACTTTATTTGACCAAAATACTACTGTCACTCAACAGTTGCCCCCCATGGCCTGCGCGGAAATAAAACGCGTTGTTCGTTGGCGGGGGCCGCGGGGGTCAGGGTGTCGGTCATCCCCGCTCATGTCCTGCCGGCCGAAGGCCGTCGGGATTCGCAATTCCCAAGTTATTGCATACTCCAACCTAGCTGCAGAGTATTCCTGGAGTCCCGCGCGGCGTTGGCTGCTGAACCTCGTGACCACCTTCGCCTGTGTTCCGGAAACTACGATCGAATACCATTTATTTCTTGGTAACATAAGGGTTACCAAGAAATAAATGGTATTCGATTTCCTGACCTTTTGACGTGAATAGGTCTTTAAAATTGCTTCCATAGTGGGAGACAAGTCAAAAAAACCAATGATAATAAAATCGGGGGATACAATTTGGTGTTGCAGCTTCATATCTATCATCCTCATCCTAAATTCTATTACACCATTGGATAGCTAAGGGATCAAAGAATTCATTACGCCAAGTGAGGACTGTGACGCATCGCGCGCGATGGAGGGGGAAGCGCCGCCATTTTGAGGTCATTTAGCTGTGTATCGAGTTTTCCACTTAGTACTTAGTAGTTTATAACTTTTGACTCGGAAAAGCTACGACGTTCGTATAAGTTTAAATCGTCAGCTTTCATCAAAATCTATCGATTGAATTGTGGGGACTGTGTCTCACGTACCCATCCCTTGCATAGTTTTTAAGAATGTAGTATTGTATAGAAGAACTTATTGTAATAATTTTTAGAAAGTTCCATTTTTGTGTTTTTCCCACGTTGAACATCTGCAAGCGATTTAAATTATAGGTACTATTGTCTTTCATGATTCTTTACTTTTAGTTAAGGTTCTTCATTGTTCAATAATGTTTAGTTATCTTGTATTGTACCCATTTGCTATTGTTAGTTAAGGTTCATTGTTCTGTTATTTTTAGTTGTCTTGTATTGTACCCATTTGCATTTCTCGTGTTTTATTATTGTACTTTTAAAAGGTGCCGCGGCCTTTGTGTAAAATCGTTTTGCCGCTTCCTTTGTCTAGTGAACGGGAGATGTGGGAGAGCTTTAGTTCTGAGCTTCAGTCTGTGCTGAACTACGATCGTGCGAGGTCCTCTCTGACCCCCGATCATATTTTACTCGCCGAAGCTCGCCGTAATAGTTTACGGCGAGCTTCGTGTTTCTATTAGTTTTACTCTTCATGTAACATTATTTAATTTTACCTTTTCGTGTCAAGTGTAACTGCTAGCTTTAGTTACTTGATATCGTAATAAATTAATCGTTACTATTTACAACTTACCTACTTCTGTGTATCACTCGCCCAACGCGGTCACGAACCCCCACAGTGGTGACCCCGACGTGATCAAAACTATCAATAGCGTGAGTTCGTGACAGTGCGGAAAGAGTTTCGCGAGTGCTAAATCAAAGTACGTGTTAAAATGGCGAGCGATCCAGCGGGAGTCACTAGCGGCGGATGACGCGCATTCCCAGCCAGCCAGCTCCCACGGCTTCAACGGGTGTCCTGACCACTAGCATGCAGCGACCGCGCATACCTGGTCATCACCCTCAGCCTCATCAGCAACCTCGGCACAGCACACTGCACTTTCGGCCGGTCAACAAGAAGAGCTCAATTCCTCTCCTGGTCGACGCAGCAGCCAGCCTCAACCCGGCGCTGTACCACATCCGACGCACCGGAGCATAACGCAGCGCCCGCGCCACCCCGACTCACTGGGGACATCTTCGCAGATAGTTCCGACTCACCGTGAACTATGCGGCAACCGGTTCCGACTCACTGGGACCTAAGTTGGCCTGGCAAGCATATTCCTCGCCGTTCTGGTCGCTGTACCACATCCGACGCACTGGAGCATAACGCAGCGCCCGCGCCACCCCGACTCACTGGGGACATCTTCGCAGACAGTTCCGACTCACCGTGAACTATGCGGCAACCGGTTCCGACTCACTGGAACCTAAGTTGGCCTGGCAAGCATATTCCTCGCCGTTCTGGTAGGCGAGTTAAATTTTCTGATTACTATCAGGCAGGTTTCGTGATCTTTATCACTGGTAGGGGGGTACTGTGGGGACTGTGTCTCACGTACCCATCCCTTGCATAGTTTTTAAGAATGTAGTATTGTATAGAAGAACTTATTGTAATAATTTTTAGAAAGTTCCATTTTTGTGTTTTTCCCACGTTGAACATCTGCAAGCGATTTAAATTATAGGTACTATTGTCTTTCATGATTCTTTACTTTTAGTTAAGGTTCTTCATTGTTCAATAATGTTTAGTTATCTTGTATTGTACCCATTTGCTATTGTTAGTTAAGGTTCATTGTTCTGTTATTTTTAGTTGTCTTGTATTGTACCCATTTGCATTTCTCGTGTTTTATTATTGTACTTTTAAAATGTGCCGCGGCCTTTGTGTAAAATCGTTTTGCCGCTTCCTTTGTCTAGTGAACGGGAGATGTGGGAGAGCTTTAGTTCTGAGCTTCAGTCTGTGCTGAACTACGATCGTGCGAGGTCCTCTCTGACCCCCGATCATATTTTACTCGCCGAAGCTCGCCGTAATAGTTTACGGCGAGCTTCGTGTTTCTATTAGTTTTACTCTTCATGTAACATTATTTAATTTTACCTTTTCGTGTCAAGTGTAACTGCTAGCTTTAGTTACTTGATATCGTAATAAATTAATCGTTACTATTTACAACTTACCTACTTCTGTGTATCACTCGCCCAACACGGTCACGAATTCCCACAATAAAAATAAGTGTAAAACAGTGACAGTGAATATAATGTTTTAAAATAAAAATAATATCAAAAATATATGATGTCGGCCTATACGTGTAAAAAGTCAAATCCAAATACAGAAATCGTATTCTGTTGGACAGGGCTTCTCAAGAACAACCGAATGGTACCAATAAAACACTATATGACTGAGTAAAGCAGTGTCGGGAACGTAAAAGAATGAATGCGGCCGAGCGGATCAACCCCGTTACGTAAACGTGTTCACGTACAACACACGGCGGTGTCCATGACACAGTCTCACCCCATTTTTTTTTATCTCAGGACAACTTATCTAATATATTTTATAGAGAATTCTTTTTAAAATCTGTTCTAATCAGATTAAAATTCGCGATATTCGATTTAAAATTTTATCCTAATATCCTGAATTTGATAAACTCTCCTAATTCCTGCTTTTTCCTAATAGTTTTTTACCAACAATTGTCAAGTAACAAACCTCCGTTTTTTTATATTTAGATTTCTTCATACATTTTATATCGATATTGATTTACAAAAATTTTACGTTTTATACCTATTCAATGTGGTGATTCTTATTATTTTCGATACACTATGTAATACAACTTTAACCAGATTTTACTGATTAAGTAAATCGTAACAGTATACACAGTATTTCACAACGCATTAGAAATAGTTATTTTATTTTAAAAATATAATATAAGACATTATCATACACAATTTCCTTCAGAACTTTCAAACAAGTCTTGTTCCGACATTATTTGTCATATTTTTGTAAGTCATATTTTTTACTAAAAACCAAATACAATCTATTTGTCTGCAGGGCCGTGGGGGTCACGTCAAATACATATTAGCTTCATATCTGTGCCCGACGGCCCAATAGAGACGTTTAAAATCGCCTCTGACTCGCGGTCATATGTTGTCCCCCGCGGCCCCAACGGAACTATTGTATGTCGACCACACGGTGTCCCCCACGGCCCAAACAGAAAGACTGAAAAATTAAAGCGGCGTTCAACGTGTAAATATTATGATAAAGTGGTTTTCGGAACGGTTTTGAATTTAGAAAAACGTTTGAAAGAAAATAATATTCGAAATTCTTCTGCAAATACATATTTGTTACGGCCGCGAATCATATTTTGATCGATGTACAACTTAATACTGGCCAGCAAACTGCATAAAACGAAAATTTGAATTTCGCGGGCTACCTTTGCGCTTCCCCCTTAAACATCGCGGTCGCGGTCAAGAGGGGGCCCATTCAGCAATAAAAAAATAAAAGAAAAAGAAAAAATAAAAAAAAAAAACATCATCAGCCTATAAATAACGTTCCCACTGCTGGGACACAGGCATCCTTTTTGTGAAAGGGAGGAGCCATAATACACCACGAGGGCCCAGTGTGGGTTATTGGATATAGGTACAAATGCCTTCGAACTTTCAATCCTCGTAAAAACAAGATTTATATTTTTAAACCAATGCAGTGAAATCTCAAAGAAAAGTAAAGCAGTGCAGTATCTTTTCCAAAGTTCAGACAAGCTATTTCAGCCAATACCACATCGAGAATTAGCGGAAAGGTAATAAATATCAAATCTCGACGCCCGCTGATGCGCGAGAACGCAATATCGAATTTTAGGGGAAGGAAAATAAATTGTGTTTTAAGATTATTGAACTCAGAGTATTGGATTTTTTATAGGGAACCGAGACTCTTACACGAAATCTTTGAAGATGATGTCTTTGAGAATTTTTGTGATTATTGAATATCACCGTCGTAATTTATAGCCGAACTAGGGCACGCCACGTGGCCAAATAATAACAGCCGCACGGTTCGATCACAGGTTAAGTTATGCTTGCCGAGGTCAGTCTGTGGATGGGTGACCATCTATTAGATACATATCGAGACCCTTCCGTGTCTTGGAAAGCACGTTAAGACGTTGGTCCCTGATGCATTCGTAGATCAATGACAGTCGTTACGGGAACTCAAAAGCCCAAAAGTCTGCCAACCAGTCTTAATACCAACAGTTATCATGTTATCCAGTAACTGAGATGTGGAGGTCAGTTAGGCAGTCGCTCCACGTAAAGTACTGGTATTCAGCTGCATCCGGTGAGACTGGAAAACGACCCCAAAATAGTTGGGAAAAGGCAAGGCAAGGCTCCTTCAAACAGGCGCGACACGCGACACAAAGGCACCGCAAGTCGCGCAACGAGCGGTGCCTTTGTGTCGCGTGCGATTCGCGTCGCGCGTTGCGCCTGCGAAGACGAAGGACTGTAGGAGCCTTGATTCTGAAAGTCCCTGCGTTGTAATTATTCGTCGGTTATTAACACAAAAAAAAAACCGTTTTTGATAATATTTATAAAAAAAACCGGTCAAGTGAGTCGGACTCGAGCACCGAGGCGAGGCTTCCGTACAAATTTACGGTTTTCGGATTTCTCCCTTTACTTGTGCTACATGAAATTGCTTCTTGCCAAATTTCATGATTCTATGTCAACGGGAAGTACCCTATAGGTTTTGATTCCCTTGCGAGTGACAAAATATGCGGCATAAACGGAACATAAACGCCCGTATCTTGTGATTGCGTTGATTTAGAAGTTTGTTTTTTTGACGTGACAACGTCTAATAAATCGATGAAGCTGGCTGCACTCACGAAAAAACATGACTCATGTAGCGTTACCTCGCGGCCTCGCTCTGTAGCGTTCCATGGCGGCTTGAAGTGCAAGCGAATATTAACAAATGCAATGCAACTATTCCATCAGTATTTTCTTATGACGTTGTCACGTTCAACTATCGTCAGTAAACCGACTTTACAGACAACCGATTTTTTTCACTGCTTCAAGGGATTGCAGCCTTGAGTATTTTATATCAATTTCAACTAGATAACTCCAAGCGTTCCTGGGAAAAAGGATCTTGACAAACGGACAGACAGACGGACATCAAAGTGATCTTATAACAAGGGTTCCGTTTTTTCTTTTGAGCTACGGAACCCTAAAAAGATTTCACTGACAGACTATAGATAGAGTATCGCAGGCCCAGACGTAAGTACCTACGTAAGTAAAAAAAAACGCAGGTACAGACGCCAGCACATCAAGCTACCCTAAACTGTCAAATTTTCCCAATCAACTTTGAACCTCATGCTTTAGCGATAAAGCTGAAAATCTATTAAAGAAATTTGACTGATTGTAGTAAATTGATGTGCTGGCATCTGTACAAGCACGTGAGTCCGAGTCCTATCAAGGTGCACACTTTCTTTAATGCAAGTAAATCTTCCTGATTAGGTACGAGAAGATTAGTTGAAATAACTTTATCCAACCAAAAACATTTTCATGTAAAATGTTGCCAAGACGAGACCACTTATGGCTCGCACTGTCAAAAAGTTATCAGTTCTCATGTAGAGTCAAGCTTCTAACTGTACACGCCCTAACTCTACAAGCCCTAACTTCACAAACTCTACACCTTAGTCAAAATATGAGGCTTGGTCGTTTCGAACTACAAGAACTATTGTATAACAGAAAAGTAATGAACAGTGAATTGAATACATTTTTCACATTACGTCCATGTTATGGTAGAGAAACGGCCAAGCCACATATATTTTGACAAAGGTGTAGAGTTGTTGAAGTTAGGGCTTTACTTTACGTAACTATATTAAAATTAAAACTGTAATTATTTGACAACTGTATACAATTTGAAACGGGGTCACGATTCTCAGCAGTGAGAGAGCGATTATAAGGAGATAAAATAGTTAACATGGAAAATTGATTAATATTAATTGCCCTGACTATACGGTTAACAAAAAAGTGAATTTATTTATTATTAATAAAATAAATAAATTAACTCTATAGCTGTTGGTGTACACCAACAGCTTCTGTATACAAAATATCAAATAACTTATGTACTTATACAGTTGCCAATAACAGGAGAACCAACATTCTCAAATACAGTGATAACCTAAGGTAAAAATTTTTTTTTTTAATCTTTATTTATTTAGAGGCTTTTTTTTACCTTACAAGGTACGTCAAGGTAAAAATGAAATATATAAAAATTAAGTCAAAAAACTAACTACATATGTAAACAGAAATATAAAATGATGTAAGTTATAGGTTACAGAGGTGGCAAGAAAAACCTACATACTAATACAACGAATCTTTAGATTGTGTGGGTTGCGTGCTTTGGGTCCTTAAAATTTCGGTTTTAAAGTTTTTAAAGGAGTCATGATATGTCAACATCTGGAGTGGATTTTATATAAGAATTCATCTCTCGACTGAGCCTATAATTGAGACGTGAGTTTACTCCTATATATGTGTTGGATGCTTTAGTGCAGAACAAATGGGTAATGGGATATCTGGGTAAATTATAGGGGACTTTTAGTCCAATTTGTTCCGTTAATTTATCGCAGTCCATTGTATTGTTAACCAATTTGAAAAAGAACATGAGATCTTGTACCAGTCGACGGTCGCGCAGAGTAATCATTTTGTGACACTGAGTACGCTGTTCGTATGGACACTGGGGAGATATACAGTATGTTAACTAACAGAGGGCGTTCCTGTTAACCCGCAATAGTATAGCATCCCTACATGCTAAAATAAATATTACCATTCGAAAATAAAATGTTTTTTTTTTTTATATTAAAATATTCACTAAAAATCGTAAATTGATACGTTAAAGAAACACTCTGTACACGCGTACTTGAAGGACAGCAATGTCGGAATTTATTTAATTAAATAAATTAGAATTAATTAAATAAATAGAGTATCAATTTACGATTTTAGATAGTGGGCAAAAAAAGTAAAATCACTCTGAAAGAAAAGAAGATTTTAGTAATCTTCGAAGAACCAAAAACAAAAACCTATCCTACCTTGTCTGTACATCATTATAATGTCTGCGTAGTACAAAGATATTCTCTCTATACTTCCTTGCAGACTGTATTTATATTTCTAAGCCAGTAACATCCGCATTACTTGGCCTTCCCGCTTGAGCTGCAATCTAGGCGCCGAGTGCAATGTAAACTTCACGTCCTTCATATCGTCTCAAGGAAATGAGTTTAGTTTCTCTGAAGCTTGCAGTGCAGACCAAAATACTTTAGAATGCATTTAGTTTAGATTGTATTTGAATTCCCTGCTAAAAGGGGATCAATATTTTGAAAGGAAAATCCATGCTTTTTTATTTTAATTTAATTTATTCAGACAACCCATGATCCATTTACATTCCTACATTTATACACATATTGTTAGTATGAACTTAAAAACTATGTTAGTACCTAATAACTAAGAGAGACTTAGTCCTCTGGGTGAGGCTCCACACCAGTGGGCTGTCTAGCTTATTGCCTATTACCCTCAGGATGCTGTTACTGCTCCCACGCAATCTGCTTAGCAGTGAGGCTGGCTTTATATGCTAATAACAAAATTCTATGTTGCAAATGTAGTGAGGCCCCCAAAATTTTCATTAAACCGTTTACATTTTTCTGAGAATACTTTAAAAAAAATTGCTAGATGAGCCTGCTTTTGACCTCGATCACGCTTGATGGAAAGCGATGGATGAGGTCTATCATGGAACGAGCGTGTTATGTTTATTTACAAAGTTATCATTTAACCGTTGAAATACTTCTAAAACAAGTACTTTTTCATTATTTTTATAGGACGGATACCTAAATAAAAAAAATAGTTTCTTTTTAGGTTTAGTTCAGTTAGGATATTAAAGTGTTTAAAATATGGTGTATAAACAGTTAGAAGTATTTTCAGATAAAATATGAAGAATGGTTTCTCACAGTGTGATTATTTTGTTCACAGTTAGTCCCCAATCAAAATGGCTCAGGACAACAGCAATTCCACGTTGGAGATGGGAACCAGTGACCAGGTAAGGATTAACCATTATTACTTACAAATGACAAGGGTTTTGAACGCGGTTAAGTCTTAATAACGTTAGCGTAGCAACTTACCTACCGAAATTACGCGACGGAAATTTCGCGAGCTTGTTTTTTCTACGAAAACTAGTTATCGGCATAATTTAAAGCCTGGTAATTTGTCATTCAAGCACCTAATTTGTCACGGAATTATGACAGATTTGTATGTTGTTACCGGAGAAACTGTGGGCCCAAATAGCACAGAACTGGTGCTCTGAGACAGTGAGTCGACCACGCTAGGAGATGGCGGGACGACCTGGATTGGTTCCGTTAAAACTGGAAGTAGGACGTGCGGGCACGCGAAAGAAAGATGGAGAGAGGCCTTTGTCCAGGATAAAGACTGCATAGGCTAGTAAAAAAAAATTTGGTTACCGACATACTTGTAAAGTGAAAACTTTACGTATGAAACCAACGTCCGACTCATGAGAAAACTTAAACATCTCTAAACCAACGACCAGGGGGCCATTTAGGTACTTACCCTACCAATTTTAAGTAGGTAGGTACAAATATCTCTTTATGATGAAATAGAATTGAACCTGTTCCTTTTTCCTTATTTTATATAAGTAATCTGACAGTTTTGATTAAAATTTTTTGGTTTGGGCTCCGCTCGCCCCTTGGGTCTTGCCCCTTTCGTTTAAAATGTTCCACTCACCCCGTTTTTTATTATTTTGGTGTAGTGATTCGCCCCTTATGAAGGGGCGAGTGTAAAATTGACATTTAAATAGGTCTATCTATTTAAACTTACCGATTAATGCCTCTTAAAATATTTAAGCCAACTTTTGTTCGATCTTTTGCAAAACAAATTTAACTACTGCACATTAACTCTGGCAAAAGTTTAACCCCATGACGATCAGTAACTTTTACAATCTTGATAGGTAAATTGCTTTCATGTAAACTATAGTTTTTACGTTTGCAAAATGATCGGAAAGGTATCTGCATTTTTTCGACCTAATTTGGCATTAATTAGGGAAAAAAATAACTTTGCGTCGAATTGAAAAGTCGTTAGCACATCATTCATAGCATAATTACCACACACTAATGTGTTTGTTACCGCAATATAAAGACAACTCACTAAAGATAAAGAGAAATTCCCCTCGTATATCATACATAACACCATAAATTCTAAGCTTAGGATAAGCACGAGCGCGTTTTCCCGCGACGATCTGATCGGCCATCGTGCACTCTATTTTCAACGCTCTGGTTAGCGTCGAGAGTTGAAAATTCAATAATGTATTTTTTTGATTCGCTGGTGTGCGCTCTGTAGGATTGTCAACGTTCGGTTCAACACCCAGAGTTGAAAATCCGATTCACGATAAAATCCCGTCGCGATATTTTTACGTCCGTGCGAACGTGGGCTAATTCTCGAAAATATTTCACGAAGATAAATTTTATTGTGTTAATTTCCGCGACAGATGAGTTAAAATTAGTCAGATGCATAATATTTGTATTAAGAAACAGCTGCATGGACAGCACCTGGCCATAGATAAATAATAGGAAACAACAATAACCATAAATATAATATCCAAAACCAGAATTCATTTTAAAACAGAAGTCTAATAGAAACGGGTTTGATTAATTGGGTTCGTCCCAACTCTCACCGATCCCGACTTTACACGATTCAAAAAGTCCCAACTCTACACGAAACGATAAAAACGTACAGTCAGAATGAAGACCAAAGAAGCTGACGGTGGTTAGGGATTTCGAGAGAAAAACACTATACACTCTGTGAAAATTTCAACTGTCCATCTATTACGGTTCATGAGATACACCCCGCTGACAGACAGACGGAAGCTTTAGTAATAGGGTTCCGTTGGCACTCTTTGGGTACGGAACTCTAACAATTCAATCCTTGATAAGCCTTTAGTAGCAAAATACCACAAAAAAAACCTAAAGATTGGTAAAGAAGAAAGGTGAGGAATAGTGAGGATAAAATTGACCATGTTAAAACTGCATTTAAGTTTTAACTTTAGCACACTACAAAGCGACATTTTATCAATTCATTTAGACAGCTATTTGCGACGTTGCCAGTTTTCTGAATGCACCCTCTTAAGAGGGAAGCGCCAGGGTAGCTCGCGAAATTCAATTATTTTTTAATTTCGCAAGCTACCCTCAACTCTGTTTACTTTTTATATACAGTTGTTGAGAACAGCACGGACCGCAGTTAAAGTTAATGAAAATTAACCATAGAATAAAAATAAAAATAATTATATTAATCGACATTACCTACTACAATAAGGCACAACCTATACGTAATTAATGCTAAATGTTGAACGAACAGCAGATAACCTTCGATAACCCCGGTGGAGTAACTTACATGTAAAAAACCTAATCAAGGTCCACATTCGCGGCCGAGTCCATTCCACTTTTGTTCAGTGAGCGGAATGGCCGCTGTTTTGTGAATATAATTAATTGCAATATTGTTTTGTCAAAATATAAGAAGTATGGGTTTTTGTGTCCTCATGTGTATTTTATAAATCTTTAGTGATTTCGGATTGCAGTGCAGTGTAGGTCGAAAGTAATGTGCGTATTTTTTATTTTGTTTTTTTTTTGTACTTATTCTTTTTTTTATTTACTTCGTTAGCACCTAGGTAGGTTCTATTTTTTTACCTTTTCGTTATACGTAACTCATTCAGATATTTATTATGAAATCGAAGTAGGTTTATTTAAAAAAAATAGTAAAGTTACCAAAAGATAACGAACCTACGTCTTCACGTTACCCGTTTACCTCATTTTTGAGGAAAACCGCGTTGAAAACTATGAATCTCGACGTTTGTATTTATATATTATAAATGACTATTAATTTAATAAGTGTATTCAATATAACTAAGTGTTTTCTCAGTCTATTACAACGTCAATACATAAAACATTTAAATGAACGATCAAGAAGTCTGTGTTTCGCAAAAGGTAATTACTGTAAACAATAATTTAGCGAACCTAAACATGTCTAAATTATTGGTAGTCAGGTTTAATGATACGGTTGTCTATAATAAATTGATCATAGTGATACGTTTTTCAAGATCCTGGAGCATTCTGCGCTGGTAGCCGATAATGATCATAAATTGTGATATTTTTTTGCAAGATCTTGGGGCACTATGTTTGTAGGCGACGGTTGTTTACATGTTTACCTTCAGATTGATCTGTTGTAGACATTTAAATTATTATGTATCTCATTTACTGGCTTCCTAGTTACTTGACTTTCTATAATCGCCATTGCAAGATATATTGTACGGTAGCGGAGCAATTCTTTTGTTTTGGCATTGATGCTAATTTCACGGATTATAGCATTTTGCACGGATTTCACGAGGTGCGGAAATAATAAGGATTGGATTATATGCATCAAGTGTATCTGAATTTCAACGTTATCAGTGCTAGCTTGTGTGTATTATAGAATAGATTTATTTCTTACCACAAATTACAGCTTATAGTAAAATTAGTATACATTTTTGTACTTAATTTGTGGAAAACTGGCGCCTAAACTAAGTCTTTTACAAAACCTGTAAGTAAGGTCACCACCACCTTAACAATTTATATATATCAAGTATTGTACTGAAGACGTTTGTTTGAAATCACAGTAGTATTAATTCATTTATTATTATGTCATTTATTAAACATTATTTAATTTATTAAAATTATTTAGTTTACTTATAGAAATATTGCAAATAGGATTTTATTTATTTTTTATCTAGGAAAGATGCAAAGGATGTACGAGAGTGTAGGGTGTATGCATGTGTATGTGGGAGTGAGAGTGTGTGAATGACTATGTGGAAGCGGGGTGTGTGAATGAGATTGCGTGCGTTATTTTGGGAACACTAAAACTAGGATATGGTAATGAAAAGATCCTCAGTTTGGGAGAAATCTAAGGAAAGAAGCCATTCAGTCAATGCTCTTTTAAACGTTGTTTTGCTTAGGATATGTGTTGATAGTAGGTTATTTAGTTTATTGTATAGAAACGGCGGCCCAAGAAAAAGAAAGAAATTCCGAGCAAATTTAGTTTTAACTGGCCTACATTGACATACGTCCCTTCTTCTTTTGAGCACATCAAGGAGACAAAAACAGGGATAAGAGATCGTTGTTTTAAAGCAACATGTAGAATAAAAAGCTGACGAATTGAGAGGACATTTGATGAGTTGTAAACATGTTTTGTGGGATGACGGAAGGGAAGAGACAGTGCCACCTTTAGAACTGCCCTTTGAGCCCTTTATGAGAGGTAAATTTATGGACAAACAACGTCTTACAATTTGTAGGGTATTATAGAACATTAATTTATCATAACTCTTCGCATTCGAAAGTTACTGCCTTTCCTTGTAGTTGTGCCTATATATAAATGATCACTAACTCAAAATACATTTTCAGGTCCTGGTCGCAACCAAACGCAAGAAGACACTAGGATACCTAATCGGAACCGTCGCCATGTTGGTAGCACTCGGAGTGGTGGTCACTCTGATAGTCGTCCTGTCAGGCAGTGATAATGGCGTGGCCCAGCCTATTGAGTCCGCTGACAGACCCACAACTCCCGTAGTCCCGGTGGACCCGACTACGGCGCCTTTGACCAGCGCTGTTCCATCGACGACTACTGTAATTCCGACAACGGATCCGCCACTTCCTCCGCTAGCATTGGAGGAGATTATCGACGGGATATATTCGCCGGCTTCCTTCAATGCCACGTGGGCTACAGGTATGTTCATTGATACCTTAATTTTTTTTAATTGTTTATTAATTAAGGAACAAACCAAAGTATAAACAGAAACATCACAAAAATCTCAATAGGTCTGTCCGGATGTTGATAATCATTATACACATACATATATGATACACATATGATAATCATATAACACATAGTTTATGAAACCTTGTGAGGTAGATAGTAAATAACAGCTAAAATGTACAATAACGACGACGGCGCGGGAAGGGATGGTCGTATTCCTAACCCGATCGGTTCGATTTTCGTAAGTGGACATAATTCCTCATTCACATTTCGTTGATATCGTCACATGGGTAGTTGAACCCGCAGAAAGCTGGGGTATGACGTGAAGGGCTTCTGCTAGACCAGGGATGGGGAAACTTTTACCTGCGCGTGCCAATATTTACTAACGAAAAGTTGTTACATTTTTGGCTATATTATGTATTTACTGAAATAAAAATTATGATATGTATTTTCTGAAACTATAATTTATTGTGGGATATTACAAAATAACTATTGCAATAAGAAAGAAATTGCAAATTGCAATTAAATTGAACTTTTAAGTTAGCTGCGAAGTAGAAGGTTGAGGAACGCTGGTCTTTGTGGGGACGTTTGGACACATTTGTGTCTGGGTACGGTCTTACCCATTCTCCTTTCTAACAATACGAAAACTTCACTTGATTTTTGTTTGATGGTCGCGGGCCGGATTTTTACGTTCCGCGGGCCGGAGAAGGCCCGCGGACTGTATTTTCCCCATCCCTGTGCTAGACTATACAAATGTTAATAATGCTTTGCAGTCTCATGCCACGTCGTGCCGCCCAGTCTTCTTCTTTTTCGTGTCGCTTAAATTCAAAATTTGTTGGCCCAAAACTTCGCCACTTCCACGGCGTTGTTGTCGGTGGCAGCGCAGAGGTCACTTTGGCTGTATGTTTCGGGGCATAGAGGGCAGGATAGTAGGTGGAGCATAGATTATGACTAAAACACAAACAGGAGTCTGGCACTAGACACTCCTATTTGCCATCCAACTACCAACGCAACGGCTAAAAAGAAGGAACAGTTTTTTTTTAATCGACAGCGTGTCGCCTGCCAGCTGCATTTACCGGTGAATATTATCCACATTGAAAAAATATATCAAGAGTGTCAAAACCAACGTAAAAAGTTGAAAAATATAACTTTTAGAACAGATCTGCATATTCAAGTGGTCATTCAACTGTAGTGATGCAATATTTTGGTCAAGCTGTCTCCCAAATTGTTCGTTTGTTCCTATAAAACAGTCATTTTTAAATTAATAAAATCAAAGCGTTGTAAGTTAAATTACCACGAAATACCTTCCATAAAAAATACTTAATATACCTACATAAAATATCTTCGTATATATTTTCTGTCGCAATTCAAAGTTGCCCTTAAATCCGTCGGTTGCAAAACTGGTTGGATTTCAATGTTATAAAATTGTGCATAACGAACTGACTGGTAAACATTGCGTGCAGTTTTATATATTACATAACGAGTCTACCTTGTAGGGATAGTGACGCAAATTATCCGAATGCTGATAGCGTTACGTGATTACGTGCTTAATGGATTTAAGAATAAAATATCCGTTGTTATGTAAATCTTGCGTTAAAAGTAAAGATTTTATAGGTCATTGTGCCAATTAAGTATCTTGTTTAGAACAATCATCGTAGTCATCAAAACAGACATAATAAAAATGTGACCTTAGTTTAAATGTAACTAGTTTTTGCCCGCGGCTTTGCCCTTGTGGATGGTAGGTATGTGTTTAACCCACGGGAACTTACTACCGAGGTAAAAAGTATCCTATGTCGTAACTATAGTTGTTAATAAACCTTTTTTAAACCTCGACCACGTAAAATGGTATATTTACAATTACTAGTCCTAACCCAGGTCATGGTCTACCATGTGCCAAATTTGTTCAGCTATTTTAGCGTGAAAGAGTAACAAACAATTAAGCAAACAAACTTACTTTTTCATTTATAATATAAAAATTTTACCTTCAAATAAAATTTGTATTATGTTTCCTAAGACGTCCGAAGTCCATTATGAGAGAGTGCACGCTTCGTTCCATGAACAGCTGCTAGATTTCCTTACTTCCGCCTCGTAATCGCACCACTAGCGCCCCCCAACGTCATATCTGTGAACTACTTTCAAAAACCGCATACAAGCCGCCATGATGAAGTGTTATGCCATTGTTGGGCTCATAATGATGTAAAGGTAGGTATGCACCAGGAAGACCTTACCTGGACTTCGGACGTCTTAGGAAACATAATACAAATTTTATTTGAAGGTAAAATTTTTATATTATGTGTTCCGTTTGACGTCCGAAGTCCATTATGAGAGATATGTTTGTTATCTCCTGGTGGATTGTATGAATGAAAAGCAACAATGTGAATTATTTATAAACCAATATTATTTTTAATCACCATTTTATTATACCTTAGGTATGTACCTACCTTCATATACACAGGTTTTAAATAAAATGTAGCCATTTAAGCACTGGCAGTATTACGAGTATATTTAGAGAAAACTTAAGTAAGCAAAGAATTGTGCAATATCTTCATGAGTAATTTTAACCTGAATCTATTTAATTTGACACGTCGGTTAACTTAGAATCAATTGGGGACTTGAAATAATGTTGATAACGAATGCGCTGAGGACATTTCGTTATTAGATCTGATATCTATACGGCAAAATTTTCTGAAAGTTGATTCATGCTTCCAGTTTTCTTTAGATAATATGTAATTTAGGATAATTTTCTAGGCAATTTAATGATGAGACAGCCGATCTAAAACTACCTGGAGAGGCTTTTATTTCAGCTTCAGAAAGAACACGTTTAACCCAACCACCGATTATAGTTGGAGTGGCTACTCTAACAGGATCTCTAGTAGTTATGAACAAATGAACCCCGTCTTTCCTTTGATACGTTTTCTAACGTGCGGAGCCAATATAATGGATTTTATTTTGGTCTTGGGATGCCACAAAACCCCAACTGGATTGCTGGAAAGTCGCACTATCTGTCTTTGACCCGAACACTGGGTGTAAAGTTATGGAATCCCCGTTATCTATAAAATGATCACAGTCAATATAAACGACACGGTTGGCGCAGTGGCTGAGCGATCGACTGCTGCGCTGCGTGTCGCGGGTTCGATTCCCGCACGGAACAAATACCTGCACCGCCCACAGGCAGCAGCTCCGGGTCCGGCCGCCCGTGCATGCGAACTTAAACGTCTGCAAACGCACCCACGACACAGGAGCAACTCCCAGTGTGGGGCAACAGGGATAGGTCGTGTACACGACGTCCCGAACATAATAACAAAATAGTCGCCGTTCGCTTAGACACCTCACAAAAACTACTGATGCAAGGAGTTTTATCTTTTAAATAAGTATTTAATTCCCTGGCGTCCCATGTGGACACCTTAGGTAGCAACGGCTTTGCAATTAAAATTCCTTTCAAAATGTGTTTAGCAATGTGACTAGAAGAAATTTTAATATTTGAAGCAGTTTCACAAATAGTAGCGATAACGGACTTGTGCACAAGAATAGTTCTGCAAGCTAACTTTTGATTAAGATATTATAGATATGCTAGATATTTCGCAACATCTGTCGGATTTGATGTACGGAAATTTACATTATTTTGACTACACCACAAAGACCACTTACCCCAAATAAATAGGTGTGTAAGTTTTAAGAGTTGAAGGTCGCCAGCAAGATAAAAGATCTTTCTCTTGTGGAGACCAATCGTTTGTCATGGTGTCTTCCACTTGGGTGCTACTATTATGTACCGACCCTGATGCCAAGTTGAGGTGGTGAAGAACTCGTGGCAGCAACGGCGGGAACGGTGGGAACACCCATGCGAGGTCGTTTCGCCAGTATCTGCTGAACGCGTCTTGATAACAGGCGTTTGAGTCTGAGGAATCTAGAGGAACGTAATTTATCATGACATGTCCGGTTTTCCCCAAGTCTGAAATATCTTTGAAGTTGCTGCCACCTGCAGATGCCACTTGCTGCCGGCGCGATTTCGCGACAAGTGGTCGGCTTCGGTGTTGTACATCCCTAGTAGGTGGTGAGGGATCAGTACAACATTGAGGTCGTCTATCAGAGTCAACAATTCCCGCGTCAACTCCTTCAATCGGTGTGATTTCGTGCCGCCTTCCTTGTATGTACGAAACCACTGTCTTGTTGTCGGTATGTAGAACGATCCTGGAGTCCCGGAGGGCTCTGGATTCCTTCGACAGCACAGCAATCACAGCATACATCTTTTTGAGAATGCAATGCCATTTGTGCCAATGGCGAATTTCTTGTGTCAGCTGTACTGCTCCGATAGGATTTTGACGCAGTACTTTGATGTGACATTGCAGTGCACGGCAATGCATCCTTCCCCGGTGGGTGATGAAGGACGCAAATTTGAGAAACCCTAAGAGGCGTTGCGCCTGCTTGAGGGTCCAACTGCCCGAGTCTGGTCGAGAGGATCTGTCGAATTTTACTTACCTTCTCTGGTAGTAGGGACTTGCGGTTTGTTAGGGTGTCCCAATCGATGCAGAGATATTCGATCGACCTCGTTGGCCTGGTGATCGATTTCTCGTGATTTACACACCAGCCCAGACTGGACAAGAAGCGTACAGCTATGTTTAGATGCGTGCTGAGTACTTCCTTGTTCTGGTGGAATTTTGACGTGGTACTTTGATATGACATTGTAGCGCACGGCAAAGCATCCTTCCCCGGTGGGTGATGAAGGACGCAAAGTTGAGAAACCTTAAGAGGCGTTGCGCCTGCTTGAGGGTCTAACTGCCCGCTGCGAGTCTGGTCAAGAGGACTTACCTTCTCTGGTGGTAGGGACTTGCGATTTGTTTGGGTGTCCCAATCGATGCCGAGATATTCGATCGACCTTGTTGGCCTAGTGATCGATTTCTCGTGATTTACAGACCAGCCCAGACTGAACAAGACACGTACAGCTATGTTTAGATGCGGACTGAGTACTTCTTTGTTCTGGTGGACTAATAAACAGTCGTCTAGGTATACGACGAGGCGCAGACCTTTTGTGCGAAAGTATTCTGCAGTCCAATTTGTTATAGTAGCAAACATTCTGGGAGCAGCAGCCAGGTCGAGTGGTAGATATGTCATCTGCAGAAGATGACCACCGTAGCTGATGCGCAAAAAACGCGCGCGCGTGCGCGCGTTCTGTACGTATTGAGAGGTGATAATAGACCTGGCCGAGGTCCAACTTGACCATCCAGTCGCCTTGTTGCAGAAACGAAAGGCATTTGTTGATGGTGGAAAAGATGGAAATGCTTTGGCTCCATGTATAAATTTAGTGCTTTCAAGTTGAATATCACTCGAGTTTTGCTTTTTGTGATCATGAAAAGGGGGCAAATGAACGATGGGGTCGAAGGCGCGGGCTCTAACACTCGTTCTTGAATCATCTTGCGAATTTCGAAAACAGGGTTTGAAATGACAGGTTGTCCGAAGTAGGTAGAATTAAAGGCGGTGCCTGATTGAAGGGGATACGAGCTCCCGATATTATTTATAAAATAGTTTTTGGAGGGTTGAAACGACTCCTTATTTCTATTTAATGCTAAAGACAGCCGCCCCAAAATCTCGGTATTAAATAGTCATTTATGCTTAAGTCCTGCTCGCCACTCGTTCTTATCTTTTCGCCCCCCCCCCCTCTTTTTTGAAGAGAAAACGTAATTTCGTTTGTTGTCTTTTTTGTTGTTTCGCTTTGGTTTGTTTTGTCGCGAACGAAAAGTATTATCTTGAAAAGACGTCGAAGGCTCTAAAGATATCGGACGACTAGCTCCCGTACTATTATACTGTTTTTCTAATTTTTTTATACCCCCAAATTTTCTGCAGGTAGTGCGATAAACTTTGAGGATTGAATATATGTATATTTGATTTAGGATGAATTTTTTTCTATGTCGTCGCGTATGTATTTACTTTTAACATGTTTCAACAACGATCGGCGCCGTGTCTCTATGACCTCAGCTCGTTTACCGCAAATAATTTGGAGAATATCATGAGATAACGTTTTATAAGATGACTCATTAACACCAAACAACTCTTTTAGTTTGTCATAGACGTTGGTTGAAGATTATTGAACGTTCGAATTAGCAGACCAATCAATTAGTTTCTGTAATGCCGCGTTCACTTACTCGTTTTCGTTACACGTTCTGGATTTGTTTTAGGTACATTAGGTTCCTTAACGGAAACGTCTAAATTTGCAATATTTTCTAAGCAAGGGGCAAGCTGCGGCGGGCGTAAGAAATTTTCATGTAAATTGAGGGTAGGAACTGTCGATGTTGAAGGTAACGCGGTGCCAATATAATTTTGCGTGGCGAGTAGGCTTTGTGCTAATGGATCATATAATTTGTTAAAACATTATTAATATGACTCACCAACTGCTGGGATAGTAGATCAAACCTGCGATCCAGTTTGGACTCTTGCAAGAAGGAGCGCTCGCGTACCTGACGGGGGCGTTTGCGCGGCGCTGGATCACCTACATCGCTCTCCGATGTCACCGTATCACCTCCTTTCGATGACGATGAAGAACTCGAACTCCGAATCCTTTTCCACGAAGTATCGTTTGGCGCGATAGTTTCACCGTCCATTTTGTTTAAAATAAACACAGTTCACGAGACGGAAAATTAATTTAAGTTATTTAAAATACTAATCTAATGAACTTTCTACTTTAATCTCAAAGTTCTAAAATTAAAAAATTATCGCTTTATACGATATAACTGACAATCTAGCAAAGCTGCGCACAGTTCGGAAAACGACGCAACAATGGCATAACACTTCATCATGGCGGCTTGTATGCGGTTTTTGAAAGTAGTTCACAGATATGACGTTGGGGGGCGCTAGTGGTGCGATTACGAGGCGGAAGTAAGGAAATCTAGCAGCTGTTCATGGAACGAAGCGTGCACTCTCTCATAATGGACTTCGGACGTCAAACGGAACACATAATATTAGTTAGGATTAGTAAGGATGTTGTGGGGATGTATCGCATTACACGGAATCCGTTGGCTTGGCTATCGGGGATGTACCTACTGGAGTTGGTACAGAACTTAGTGCTTAGTTACTTTGTGAGACTGACTCTTTGAGTATTAATAGACGAAGGAGTCATCTCATTACAGTTTCCTCTTTCCCGGCGGAGGGGATTCCCCAAAACGCTGTGCATAAAAGGTGACGAATAAGAAGCGTGTATATAGGTCATAAACTTGTTTTTTTTCTTTTTAATTTAAGCGCCTTTATTTACCAACAAAAAATACACGAATAAAAATCCAAGGGTATAGAATCATGAAAATTATTTATACATATTTAAATTTATAAAAAATATTCTGTTTTTTTTTTAAACTTCTGGCCCTAATCAAGGAACAAGCGAAGCAACAAAATTGGTTTATTAATATTGTATACATATATCATAGTTATTTATTAATACATAAATACCAGAACTTTCCGAGGTAAATGACATCATCATCATCAGTCTACAGTAGTCCACTGCTGGACATAAATCTCTCCTAACACGCCATTCAAGTCGATTTTCGGCAATTCTCACCCAAATAACATAATTATGTTGAGGTAGGTGAATAAATTGTTCAAATATGCCCAGACATGACAGAACACGAAACTCATAAAGTATTTACGTCTAAGGGCTGATTTTTCCATCGCCAGATAACTTTTATTCGAAGAATAAAATTGACGTTTGACAGTCTCTGTATGATATAACTGTCAAATTTTTAAAATTATTCCTCGAATAAAGATCAAATTGATTGAAAAAGAAAAAACACCTGGCAAGAGCGAGTCGGACTTGCGCACCGAGGGTTCCGTAACATCATATGTTTTTAAATTTTCATCGGCGAAGCTTATTATATTCGTCAGATTTTTTTTAAATATTTGAGTTGTTTGAATGAAAGGTAAATTGCGGTTTACGATTTATGACGTATTAAAAAAAACTTCTTACTTAGATCTCGTTCAAACCAATTTTCGGTGGAAGTTTGTACGGTAATGTACATCATATATTTTTTTTAGTTTTATCATTCTCTTATTTTAGAAGTTACAGGGGGGGACACACACATTTTACCACTTTGGAAGTGTCTCTCGCGCAAACTATTCAGTTTAGAAAAAAATGATATTAGAAACCTCAATATCATTTTTGAAGGCCATCCGTATGGGTTTCATGAAAAAAAAAATTTCGAGTTTCAGTTCTAAGTATGGGGAACCCCCAAAATTTATTGTTTTTTTTTTCTATTTTTGTGTGCAAATCTTAATGCGGTTCACAGAATACCTCTACTTACCAAGTTTCAACAGTGTAGTTCTTATAATTTCGGAAAAAAGTGGCTGTGACATACGGACGGACAGACGGACAGACATGACGAATCCATAAGGGTTCCGTTTTTTGCCATTTGGCTACGGAACCCTAAAAACGTCGGTCAAGTACAAATAAGTTAAAAAAAAGGATCGGAGCTGGACAAAGTTTCCTTTGTTAAAAGTTAAGCGGTTCGGGGCGCGAGAGTTTGTCTCCAGAGTACTCGTCGGTTTTTCCAAAGTTGGATGTTGTGTGATTGCTTTATGTCTCCGTTATATGGGTTTCAAATATTTACCTAGTCTTCGAACTTAAAAGCTTCACTTCTTGTTTTTGAGGTGCCACATTTTAGAACTGAAATGTGCAACCAACGGGCTAGATAATTAAGTTAATGAAATTATCACTAATCACTATTTTATTATCAGAAAAGTGAATTAGTTCACGTAGTTCGATTATATAGATGTATTTATTGGTAGCTGGTATTTATTCCCATCACAAAAAATGACTGTTTTTTGCAATTTTTAGCCAACTACAGTAATTTGTGATGCAAACATTCGTATTTACGTTTACATCATCACCAAGTTCTTCTAACTGAACAGACAGCTGTGCTGCTGGGGAGTTTCTGTGCCATTTCTTCATACCAGCTAAAGCACTAGGAGATGGTGAAGGGCGGGCGCGCGTCTTATGTAATTTTGACGTTCTTCAATAAGTGCTGATTCTGATACTAGTTTGAAAAACCAATGCTAAAAAGTAACGAGTTTTACGAAGGCTATCGAAAACACGTTACTCATTACAATAGTACAAAGGTGTATTAAAAAAAAGTTCTGTAACCCGTCAAAATAACTGGATTAACTGGCAGCATGCATTATTTACCGCAGTGTTTTGTTTCTTTTTTTCTTTCGAATTCATTCATTCATAGATACAATGCAGTGCAGTCGAAAACATGCATGATTAGCTCAGAACTGGTTCTGTCATTGACCAAGATACACGTACAGTTCGCGTCAAATAACTTTGCCTTTCTGAAGCTAGGCTTTTCGCTAGCCGCGCATGCGCGCTGCGCGCTGCTGTTTTATTCATAGAAATAACTAGGTACTGTGCAGTGATTTGTTGCCTACTTCATAGCGGCAAAGTAATTTGACGCGAACTGTAAATCAAATGAATGTAGGTACTACATGCATAATTTAAAAACCTGTTGAAATGAGAACGCGGAAAACATATTTTATAAGGAAGTGTGGCTTTTGGGAGTTCCGGTCGGTTTAAATGAGATGCCCCGTGAATGGAATGGCCTATTTTTTATTCTTTGAGTTTCAAGGTGTAGCCTATATTCATGTTCTTGTCAGTTTGTAGATGGGTAGATTTAAAAGGTTAAAAGACGTAGGTACTAAGTGGTTGAAGAATAATTTTTTTTTTGAACGGAGCATCAAATTGAACGCGTCATTTTTTTATGGTTATTGAATTGACGTGGAGCAGGTAAACTTTTAAACTCATGTTTACTATACGTACTTTCACTTTTACCCACTTGGAATTGCGATAACCCTTTCGGACAATCCCGCTGACCAGTAGGGCTGGTCTTACTCCCCTTTTGTATACGTTGCCCTTGAATTTAATCGGCATACAGGAATCGCATAGGAAACCCATAATAAAAAACTCTAACCAAGATTTATAAAAAGCCGGCTTTAATCGGTTTGATCCATTAACAAAAAAACCGGTCAAGTGCGAGTCGGACTCGCCCACCGAGGGTTCCGTACAAATTTGTAGGTATGTAACTAGAAATTTACGGTTTTCGGATTTTTTCCTTTACTTATGTACTCACACTCAAAAACTCAAACTCAAAGCATTTATTTCAATTAAACCATTTACAGGCACTTTTGAATTGTCGTACTACGTCATGACATTGCTTCTTGCCAAATTTCATGATTCTAGGTCAACAGGAAGTAGCCTATAGGTTTGGATTCCCTTGCGAGTGTCAAAGTATGCGGCATAAACAGAACTTAAACGCCCGTAACTTTTGATTACGTAGACCTAGAAGTTTGTTTTTTCGCTTCTCCAAGGGATTGCATGCAGCCTTGAATATTTGATATTAATTTCAACTCGATAACTCCACGCGTTCCTGAGAAAAAGGGTATTTCCAGACGGACAGACAGACGGATAACGAAGTGATTTTATAAGGGTTCCGTTTTTCCTTTTGAGGTACCTACGGAACCCTAAAAATCCATGCTTAAACTACGAACGAGAATATTTACTTAATCCAGTTTAATTCCAATTCCGACAAAACCGGTTCATTAGCCAACATCTAACGATACCAAACATACCGTGTGTTGCAGCAATTTTATTGCAAATCGGAAAACATGCGAATACAGACAGCATGGAAAGTGAATCAATATTAATATCAGATTTTACTTTTAAGGAACCTAAACGAGGCAAAAAGAGTATGTGAGGATTTTAGCAGGTGGTGTTCTGTATTTACTGCCTACCCCCATGAGAAGAAGGCGTGAGTTTATGTAATCTGTATTCACTATTTATTTGCCAAAAATTCAAACAAATATGAGTTGGAAAAAGAACTTTAAATCCTACACGCTAAAGTTCAGTTTAGGCTACAACTTCAAACATTTTTATAACTTTTTCAATTAGTGCGAGTCACTCTGAAATCAACTTAAATTTTCATTAAAATAAAGATGATATTAGTTTAACTTGAAATAATATTAATTGGAAATATTAGTTTGAATAGACTTTATGTATGTTTACTTTTAACCTAGCTATCACGAGACGGTACCGACAGAAAAAAAAATTACATTATTTTTAATAAAAGTAGCTGTGCTATAGTTTTCCATAGGTATTATACTTGAGAGGAGCTTACAACTAAGTAATAACAGCCGCACAGGTTGATCGATCAGGTTAAGCCACGCTTGCCGCGGCTGGTCCGTGGATGGGTGACCATCTTCACATACCAAGACCCCTCCGTGCCTCGGAAAGCACGTTAAGCCGTTTGTCCCGGCTGTCATTCGTGGAACTTTGACAGTCGTTACAGGTCGTCAGTAGCCCGAAAGTCTGACAACCAGTCTTACCAAGGGGTATCGTATTTACTCAGTAACTGGGTTGTGGAGGTCAGATAGGCAGTTGCTCCTTATGAAATACTGTAAAATAGGAAATACATAACGTTAGGCGATCGAGCGGTCCTTAAAAGTTTATGATGAACAAATATCTGTAACTAAAAGTTTAACATTAACAAATATCTATAAACTTACTAGATAGATTCAGCCCAGAATTTAGCTACGAGTTTATCACCTTTAGTAGCGTCCATAAGATCCGGTAATGTGCAGACCTGTAACAGGATACGCTGCAATGGAATGGGGCGGATTCTATGAGAAATATCTTACTTATAGAATTATTTTAAAGCTACTTGATATTTTTTGCGAAGAATACCAAGGTTAATTTGATAAAAAAAAAAAATTGTCCCAGACAAAAAGAAAATCATCATTCACTTTAACGTTAACTGTACCCAGGAAAACTGCTATCGTGTTCAATCTTTTAATATCTTCATCATTAACGTTTAATAAAACTACACATTAACGTTAACTGTACTCAGGAAAACTGCTATCGTGTTCAATCTTTTAATATCTTCATCATTAACGTTTAATTGCAGGAAGCGAGGTGTTGTTCCGGAACAGTAATGGAGACCTGGTGCTCTATGATGTTGACACCGATAGCACCACACCACTCATTTATAACTCCTCACAGGTTGGTTGAATATTTTATACTCACTTAAGTATTTGTTTTAGTTTTTCTATGGATATTTTCAGAGGCAAAGTCCATGATATAGACGTTAAAAAATGAATGCATTACATATTACTTTACTATCAGCGCCCCGCGGTTTCACCCGCGTAAGTTTCAATGCCGTGGGAATATTGGGATAAATGTATTCTATATGTTAATCCAGGAAATAGGCTATCTATGTGTCAATTTTCATCCAAATCTGTTCAACTGTTTACACGTGATTGAGTAACAAACATTCAAACATCTTCACAAACTTTCACATTCATAGTATTAGTAGGATTAACAGTCTGTAAGATGTTCAAGGTTAAGAAGGATGCTGCTGGAAATCCTCTCGACTTAATCCCTAAGACTCTTTTGCCGACACAAAGGACTTCCTTTCTGTCGAGCGACATTCGCTTTGCAGAAATCTAAAGAAAACTTTTGTTTCGTTTTTCATTAATCCTGATAAGATTAAAGAAAATTGGTATTTAAGCTAACTACTTTAAATTAGAAAGGCCCACTTGCGCGTTCATGGGTTATCTTATATACGGAGTTAACAGCTAACTCAGTGTTAATCAATTAATTCATAGGCTAGTATTATTAGGAGGTAAACCTAGAGTTAAACTTTTATATATTAAACCCTCAGAATACAGATGAACCCACCGATGTCAGAGAGTTAGGCCGCTATCCCACTGGCGTTTTACGAGCGTTGACGTCGCGTCATCGCGTAACAAGCATAAAACGTCCGCTGAACGCGACGTTAACGTCGCGCAGATGATACTATTGCCAACAAACGCGACGTTAACGTTAAGCAGACGCGACGTTGACGTCGCGTTCAGCGGACGTTTTATGCTTGTTACGCGATGACGCGACGTCAACGTCGCGTCTGCGCAGCGTCGACGCCGCGCAGACGCGACGTTGACGTCAACGCTCGTAAAACGCCAGTGGGATAGCGGCCTTAAGTCGCTAAACTCTGGGTTAGTGTCAGTATTGTCAAAACAAATTGACGTTATGGGGTACCGCTGATAAATTATTTTGTATTTTATATTGTTCCACGTTATAGCTAGAGAAAATTCGGTACTATATCGATAGGTATATATATTCATGAACTCATAGAAAAATAAATAGAAATTATAAAGAACTTAAAACATATTTTTCCTTATCTGACATTTTCGTCAATCAATAAACTAAATCTCCATGGAAACCGCATCTCCATGGCAACCACATACAATACGACTAAAATGAAATGTCATGTTATAAAATTCAAAGACAAGAAAGTATTACGTATCGTAATGTAGTGTAAAAGAGATGGGTATACAATTGACGTTTATTGTTCGTTCATTAATTTTTGGAATACATATCAGGGCATAGACATTGCAATTCTACTTTATGTTTCGTCAATTGAACTGTTCCCAACTCAAAAAACACTAATGTCTAGTTAACTAATCCGTTGTTACTTTCTACTTGGCACAACGTGTTATAAGAGTTAAAATGTTAAATACTTAATTCCGAGTTTACACTACAACTCCACATTTCGCCGTCCCCGGAGAATAAAATGATAACTGCCATTATCCTAGTTTTAGTGTTATGTCATTTTTGGGATCTGTGGGTGTTAATACATCTACTCAAATTTTTTCGCAGTTTTTAAACAGTTATTTACGAAACAAAAAAATATTACAATAGTATTCAAAGATTTAAAACAGGTCATAAATTACGAGAATAAAGTGTTAATATAATAATATCAAAATGTATTCCCACTTTTTAGTATGACAAACAGTCATACAATTATATTCTCGTGAAAAAATATTCGACTAAATAATGATAAATGCAGTTATCATTTTATTCATATTAAAATTAATATTAAAAAACAACAGTATTTTTCTTAATTTACTATTATCAGTCTTTTTAAATTGGTATTAATTAAAATCAGCCTTATAATAACATATTATGTGAATTAATATTACAATACTAATGAAATTATTAAGTAATATAATCTGTTACACATTTTTTTTTAATAACCTGTAAAAAAAAACCCGTAGAATAAAATGATACGTGACGAGTGCAATATTTGATCCTGGTCAGGCTGTACGGAGAATAAAATGATAATCGACATTATACAACTTGGACGATGATTAATTTTGACTAACTTCTTATTTTTTAAATAATATCTCTATTTTGATACTTAGGCGTATTTGATTATAACATTTAGAACAAACAAAAAATAACCTTTTTTAAAAGTTGACAATCATCTGTCTACGTCCAGTATTTAAGAAGCAATCAACGAAAACGTGTTTTTTATTTTTCCTGAAAAGTTGCATTTTTGTAGTTATCATTTTATTCTCCGGGGACGGCGATTTATTCATTAAACCCGACTATACACGCAAGTCAAGAGTTTTGTAATTATTTTAAACTTGTTAACAGATTAATCTTATTTTAATGGGGAAAACGGCTGCTGTCTCATCAATTATGTACGTTGTCTAGATTTTTTGTTCTAATTAATACCTAGTTTTTTTGCTTTGAAAGTTTTTGCTATTATAGTAGGCACCTATTGTAATTGATAGGTTTAATACACGTGGTTTATGGTGAAATAAAAACACGTTATAAGTATTGAATTATGACGTTGTATTACTATTGAGAAGACAAAATTGGTTCATTCGTTTTGAGAAAATCGCGGATATACAAACATACACACATAAGGGTGGAATAATGAACCTCCTTTTTTGAAGTCGGTTAAAAAACCGACTAGTTTTTTGTTTTGTTTTGAATTTTACTGTGGCTCTTGCAAATTTTTACAACAGATTATCTAAATTTGACCTTATTTTAGAGTTCAGAATAAATTATAACTTGCATCCGGCTGTTCGCATATCAGCTATTTATAAAGAACCTAAATCTAGTTATTTTAATCAGCATTAAATCTTATGCACTCTATACCCTTGGCTGGGAATTTCCTTATTCCGAAGTGACGTATTTGTTAAGAGGCTTACAGGACCTAAACACAAAAAACGCAAGTTTTAGAAACAATAAAAGTATATGATCGACTATAGTAAACAAAATCCTAAAAATATATGATATTCTTCAGGAAATATGCCCGGTAGATAGTGTGTTGAAAATATAATACAACTAATTTGATACGATAGAAAAATATAATGAAAATACCTCTAAAAAATTTGTTTTTACAAAAAAACCATACTAATATACATACAATCATTCTGATTTTTTGTCAGATTATTTTACAAGCTACATACTAAAATACTAGTGTTTTAATTTATTCGTCCAAATAATATATTTTTTGTAATTAAATAATTGCTTCATATTTTGCAATAAATTACCAGCGTTGTGTGATCGCGCTTCTCTTTCTTTTCACATGATTGACATGATTTAAGTCCCCTATGTATGACATTTAGGTAGTTTGTTGTTCCATAACTTCAAAATATTCTCAAATTCTTAATTCACAGACAGACAGACAGACAGTTTTTTCATTCTTTCATTCTTTTTTCTTTCTTTCTTGTTTTCATTTTTTTCTTCTTTCTTTTTTCATTCTTCATTCTTTTTTTTCTTACTACAGTACAATGCGTGCAACGAAAGATGAGACTTGACCCCGCCTGCCCCGCTCTTTCCGCCGCCCCTATGACGTCCGGTCGCGTCCCGCACTCAGACCTCATACCGCTAAAGATACCTAAAATCGTGTACTGCGCATGTCAAACCACGTGGTGTGTCAAGTCTCATCTTTCGTGGCACGCATTGTACTGTAGTTCCTAATCGTGTCCAGCAGACGGGTGTCAGGAACACGTTTTCTTTGGATTACGTTTGAGTATGGATGTCGATGGCTGTAAGAGTAGGGGAAGACCAAAGAAACGATGGATGGAATGTGTGAATGATGATATGGTTAGAAAGGGGGTGACTACCGAGATGACGACTAGAGAAGTATGGAAGAAAAATACATGTTGCGCCGACCACAAATAAAATTGCTGGAGAATGATGATGACGATATGTATTCAAAACATAGGTAGCCTGGTAGCGTACAGATGCCAGCATATCAAGCTATTACAATCTGTCAAATTTCTTTAATAGATTTTCAACTTTGTTGCTAAAGCATAAGGTTCAAAGTCGATTGGGAAAATTTGACAGTTTAGGGTAGCTTGATGTGCTGGCGTCTGTACATATCGCCTCTTTACTTCAATAATGTGTTATCTTGAATATTGAAATGCTCAGACTTATCACGTTATTGAAGTAAAGAGGCGATATGTCTGTAAGTTGGCATTCATTTGAAAGTGCAATTTTAACGAGGTGTTAACATTATCTACACGAAAACCTTAACCTAGATTGATAGGCTCTCGCAGTATGTTCTTGATCTAGGTAAGATAGACTTAGAATTCAAGTTATTATCGCAAGCACTTACGAAATAAGCCTATGTTTCTTTTATATAGGTAACTAATCTGAAAAAAAAAAAGAAAAAAAAAAAAAAGAAAAATCTCGAATAAAGAGAAAAAAAAAAGAAAAAAAAAAAGAGAAAAAAAATAAAGAGTATTCTATTCTATTCTATTCTGATGAAGACTTTTAGTATCCAGGAAGTCTTTTGCATTAACATCATCAAGTCAAACGACAATTCAAAAGTGCCTGTAAATGGTTTAATAGAAATAAATGCTTTGAGTTTGAGTTTGAATAGCCTTACATACCTATGCCCATTTTGGATTTATGATATGCGCACTGTTCGATTTTCAACGCTTGACTCAAAGCCGAAAATCTAACAGCGTGCTTTTTTTTAGGCATTTTATTTAGTTTATCGGCCATATCGGCTCAGGATCGAGTTGAGTGGAAAAAGGAAATGGAGGCCTTTGCTCTGCAGTGGCAGGCATACAGACTGATTTATTACTTGCTGTCCATCAAATCACCAAATCGTCACACATTCGTAATATTGGTTCACGATTATCTAAAGACTTCTATGTATTACAGATTCTGCAACAGTCATCGAGGGTGATGCAGTTATCACCCGATGGTTCAGAAGTCATCTTGGCATACAATGTCGCACCGGTAAGTTTTTAACATTTTGATTCATCTGTCCGTAAACCCAGATTCTTTATCGTTAAAAGGTAACAAAACGATAAAATTCTAGATTATAGTACAGGTACACTTAAAGGTAATATTTCGACGACCCTTTTTTAAATCGGATTACAAAACTCAATATGTTATTATGTTTTAAACAATCCTTTACAATTACGATATGGTTTTATAACAAGAGCACACAAAATAACAATAAAATACTTGTAATATTAAAGTAAAACAAAATATTATAATTATTATCCTATTTGATATATTTTTAGACCCGCGTTGAAAACACTGCACATTTTCCACCGAATGTGTTGGTCGCATTTTGTAGCCCTAGACTATTAAATTGCTTTTTATATTTTGCAAACAGAACAGCCATATAAAAGACAAACATTAAAAGCAATGTCGTCACAAATACGTAATACTAAAATAATATACTGTTATTATATTACAGCATGTTCAGTCAATAGATCGGTGGCGCCACCTTTCACTTTTAGCGGCAGTTATTAGAACATTAACCGATTTTTAATATTCTAGACCTTACTTTTATCGTTGGGTTGGAAATAACATGACATAACAACACGCCTGTATTTCCCAAAGGGTATGGCAGAGGTGTAGGTTACCTATAGGTACATAATATATAGTACACCCACATTTATAAGTTATGTTTTTAAGTCCCATGTAAATAATACACACATTTACAGACACACAGACAGACAGTTTATTGATACTAGATTTTTGTTAACATGTTTTTTTTAGCCTTCTTAAATTAAATAATTATGACATGTGCAAACTGTCTTTGAATAGCCATTAAATTTTTTTATTTATCAATCAAATATAAGTAGAAAGATAGGTTTTGCTAAGAAGACATTTTTGTATAAAGGCTCCTACAAACAGGCGCGACGCGCGACGCGAATCGCGCGCGACACAAAGGCACCGCTCGTTGCGCGACTTGCGATGCCTTTGTGTCGCGTGTCGCGTCGCGCCTGTGTGTACGAGCCTTAAATCAATTTGGTTTTACATTGTGACACTTCCTAATTCCCATGACTGAAAAGGGACAGCTAAGTAGGTCCCTTCATAGAAAATTAACTTTGACTGCTCCTAAATTATTAGACATTTAAGCAAAAACAAAATACACAGTTGTCATTTTTTTAGTCGTGTAACATAATTCGATACAGACTGACGCCAGCACATCAAGCTACGACAATCTGTCAAATTACTTTAATAGATTTTCAACTTTATCACTGTTAGCATTAGGTTCATGTCTTCGAATACCATACTTCTATACCTATTAGTCGTCATCTCGGTAGTCCTACTTCGGCCTTTCTCACATAACAGCACCTATGAATAAATAAACTAAAAAAAACTGACCAAGTGCGAGTCGGACTCGCAATCGAAGGGTTCAGAACCACAAGGCAAAAAGTGCCGAAAAACACGTTCCTTGTATGCAGACGTCCTTAAATTTTTAACTTTATTTTATCATTTGTTGTTATAGCGGCAATAGAAATATACACTCTGTGAAAATTTCAACTGTCTACCTATTACGGTTCATGAGACCCGCTGACAGAAAGACGGACAGACAGCGGAGGCTTAGTAATAGGGTCCCATTGGCACCCTTTCGGTACGGAACCCTAAAAACTTAGTAACTTACTCTAACTTAATTTCTTGCTGAAAAACTAGAACCCATAATTTCCCTAGTGCATTCAAGTCACCTCGGGAACAAAGTGTGAAAATAAATAGGTAATAACAAGTTTGTGCACTTTAAGTTACTTAACACAAGAGCTAAAGTTTTCCAGCTGTGTCCTACACTGCATTGACTGACCCAGTTACTTTTCAACAAATTGACCCAATTTGACAATTGAACTTTCGTTATAATTTGGTATAACTTTGTTACATTGGAAGTGAATGTGAACTCTTGGAAATTTTTATTCGAACCGAATTTTTATCTCGTGCCGTCTGTCGGTGATTATGGCCCAAGGGATTTTAAGGCATCCTTGTACTGAGATACGTAAATACTAACTACCTACGTCTTTTCATTAAAATATTGACCAAACTTTTTAGATTAGGGAATAAATAATAAACTGACTGCTACGTTGGTCTAGTGTTCGCAAGCGCTACTGCTGAGGATGAGTTCCCAGGTCGGGCAAAGTGAATTTCTGAGTAGCAGCCTGCCGGGTAATTCCGTAACGTACAGTGCATGCCAGGTAAGAAGAGACTTGACCCCGCCTCCCCCGCTCTTTCCGCCGCCCCTATGACGTCCGGTCCCGTCCCGCACTCAGACCTCATACCGCTAAAGATACCTAAAATCGTGTTCTGCGCATGTCAGACCACGTGGTGTGTCAAGTCTCTTCTTACGTGGCACGCACTGTACCATCAGTAGCAATGGGTTTCATTTTGACAGTTCAACAACATTAATTCCGTTTCCGACATATTTTTCGAACATATGAAGCAATATCCTTCAAAATTATTACGATTGTTATTGATAGTGTGTTACGCATTTTATCGAAATCCGTTCAGTGGTTTAGGTGTGAAAAGGTAACATACATACAGACAGACAGAGTTACTTTCGAATTTATAATACATATTAGTATGGATAGTATTGATAACGTAAGCGTAGTTGCTTCATGCCTTTAAAATTGAGTAAAGTCAGGAAAAATAATTGATAATCAAATTGACTAAAATTCAATTCATATGACTGTCATTCTTTTCAGGTGTATGAAATAGCTAGGACACGGCAAATTAGCGTAGTGTGAATTTAATAAACAATAAAGGACATGGTTAAATAAAATATGGGCGATTGCCCTAAGAATGTATAGAAATTTCTCACCCACTCATTAATTAATTAATTATTACGTGCTCCTAGAACTTCCGTGAACTAGTCAATTATTTAAAAGTTTTTTACTTGTTTATTCCTTGTTTTTTGTTTGACAAGTAGGTAGAACATAAGATTTTGACGTTTCGTTTTACGAAAAATGTGGACAATAAAACTACTTAAAAAAAATTGCGTGAACTGAAATAAACAGTACCTACATATTATTTATTATAATTATTAATTTTTTTATCTCAAAACTTTGATTTAAAATTTTCGCTATTAAGGAAAAAGACACAATTCAATTTCAGCCTGTGTAAAAGTTTGCTACATTTTTCACAGAGAAGAAATAAACTAACATTTAATTCTGTCGTAGATACTTTCTTAGCGACATTAAGAAAATATATTACGTACTTAAAGTTTCAAACTGTTTAAATAGTCGTTCGCCTAAAGTTATAACCTGTAAGTTGTAAGGTAAATGGTGCTTACTTTTACTCCTGACTGCATATCTCATAAGTCTCTATGTCAATATAAATAGGACTCTAGAACTTACTTTATAGTTTTTTTGACGTCTTACTTTCAGCTGTAGGTATATTTGTTTTCCAAGTGAGCTAAATCTATGCAGTTGTAAGGTAAATGGTGCTTACTTTTACTCCTGACTGCATATCTCATAAGTCTATGTCAATATAAATAGGACTCTAGAACTTACTTTATAGTTTTTTTGACGTCTTACTTTCAGCTGTAGGTATGTTTGTTTTCCAAGTGAGCTGAATCTATGCAATAGCTAAAATTAATATTGACATCATAAATTTAGAAAAAAAAACGTCTTTTTTTTTGTTTAAATGCAACCTTTTTAGACATTCTCATCTATATACTAATAATAAATCTGAAGAGTTTATTTTTTTAAATGTGCTGATCTCTGGAACTACCGGTTGGATTTGAGTTAAAGTCAAATCATTTATTTCAAGCTACTTTTGAACGTTATAGTGTACAAGAAAATAAATGGTACAGTACCCGGCGATAAATATTGCACATCCACCTTAGGAAAGAGACAATCGGCTAATTTCGGCTTCGTAGAGCGTTATCTCTGTCGCACAAAATACCGGTCCGGTAGTCCGGTATCTATTAGGAGCTGTTAAAACAATTATGATTTGCTTCTTTTGATAATTATTTTTATTCTTTGTATAAAATACACTAATTTCCAAAGGTCGATGTGCAATATTTATCGCCGGGTCCTGTAGTTTCGTATGGAGAAGAACCAGCAAGAAATTCCATAGTTAGGTACTCTTAAAATGTTCAACATGTTTCGTTAAGGCTACGCTGACCGCCTAGTGGCGCCCTCAACGATTGTTTGGTTATTTCTTTTATTTTAGAATGAAAATGCAGAAAATAAGCAAGTCCATATAATCCCATTGAATGATTATTGCATGAACTACCAATCAATGGGATTATACGGTCGCTAATCATATTTAAATCAATATACCACATGTCACTGACCTGCAAATTTAAAAAAAGACAAGAAAATTCCCCTTATTTGAACCACGCGATACTTCATCGATAGCTGTACCGGTCTTTTGAATATATTAAGCCTTAAAACATCTTAACCCTCCTCCACTACTTCCAGGTTTACAGATACAGTTTCCTCGCCCGCTACGCAGCCATTAACATCGCTACTGGAAGCAAGATTGACATCATTCCCTCGGGCATCGAGGCTGATGAAGCCTTCCTCCAGAACTTCGTTTGGGGACCCTCGGGAACTTCCCTGGCCTTCGTCTATTTGAACAACATTTTCTATCAAGACAGTCTCAGCAGTAGTCCTCGACAGATTACGACGACAGGAAAGTTGAATGTGATCTACCATGGTATTCCGGATTGGGTTTATGAAGGTTCGTTGTTAATTGTTGCTTTATGTAGGTATATAAATATAATTATGTACTTAGTTACTAAATTAAATATTTAGTAGATAACTAGTGTTAACAGTTAGTTGTATCCAGACCTAATATTATAAATGCTTCGATCAATATTGATCGAAGTTTAATTGCGAAAGTCACTCTGTCTCACCTTTTCAACGGATTTGGATGAAATTTGCCGCAAAGATAACCTGTACTTTTTTTCCCGGTAGTACATCCAGTAGGATTCAGTAGGTTCCAGTAGGATAATTGCCGACTTCAATGCCAACAAAGCCGCAGACAAAAGATAGTTTAGAATTTTAGATACATAATATACACGTACATTACGTTCAATGATTGCTGATTCAATTTCTTGTCATGAAAAGAAATGTAAATCTTACTGATTCTTTTACATCGAAGTTTATCTCTTTATTATAAAATCCGTCATCCATCTAAATTCACGATTTTCTATTACAGCCAGTAATAGAGAATCGTTATTCAATATAAATCATTTCATCATAAGTTAGTATAGTCTGTGGCTTCCTCTGAGTTTCGGCTGTCTATAGATAAACACTCTCGTTTACTCTCAAGGGAAATTAAAGGAGATGCATGCTCATAATACAAAGAGGCTTTCGATAAAATTGAAGCCGTCGTAAAAATATCTCTTATTGACAAAGATATGAGTACCTACTATGATATTTTGGTCTCTAGAGAGAGATTATGATAGATCTAGTAGCTTTAGATTAAATAAGGTACCTACAACTTTCGTTTTGCATGCTGAGTTCACCTATAAGTGATTGTAAAGCAGTGCGATTCTATAACCATCTCACCGTGAAAACTTAGGTGAAGTGAGCGTGGAGTGAGCTGTCAATAGTGTTAATTCCTAGCAAAAACAAACTCACATCACTTAAATTTTCACGGTGAGATTTTTACAGAATCGTCCGGCAGTATTGTTTATCTGGTTTTGCTCGTTTTTTATGCCCATAACTGGTGTAAGCAATCGTTGGTAGACCAATAAATAAATAAATAATTCTTCATAATTTCGGAGTTAGTAGACCTAACCGATTGGACGGAGAAGGCGCATGATAAAGAAAAGTGGAAAAATATGGGGGATACCTTTGCCCAGCAATGTTGCCCACATAGGTTTAGTGAAAAAAAAAACACATTGGTACTTATATTAGATAACATCTATTATTATGTTAGGTAACCGTTAGTCGACCTGATATTTCCAGTACCAATTTTTGCAACGATTCCCAGTCAATTGAAACTAAGGATTTCACTAAGGTTCTAAATGTCTTTTACGGCTGATTTTTCAATCGAAAGATGAATAAAATTGACGTTTGACAGGGTTTTTATGGAAAAACTGTCCAAAATAAAAATTTATACTTCGGATAAAATTATCTGGCGTTGGAAAAATCAGCCCTTATTCAAATAAAACTAATCTTGGTCAGAATGTGTAAATAACATTTTTGTAGATTGGTGTCTCAAATGGTCTTTTGAGGAAAGAACCACACAGATTGAGTGGACCTGTCCAGTCAGTGCACGCATTCGTCACTATTCGTCAGTAATCGTGCAGCTCAACACAGAACACAATTCGACGAAAAATACCAGACAATTTGGGTTGGCCAGACCATGACTAAAACTAACTAAGAAAAAAATAATCATATTTACAATAGGTGATAAAGGTATTATGTTGTCGACTATACCTACCTGTTTTTTCGTGGGAAAATTCCTCATGGACACATGGAATTATGTCAGACTCCTGGAGCCCCAAACCCAATGTTTCTTCTACAACGTTTGTGAAGCTATAACAAATCGCTAAAAGTCCCGCTAATTTTTTACAGAGGAAGTCTTCGGCTCGAGCAACGCCATTTATTTCTCAAAGGACGGAAACAAGATGGCCTACGTGACATTTGATGATACCGGCGTCAGGACTATGAAGGTGCCTCACTATGGTGTTCCTGGGTCTGCCAACTACCAGTACACGCAGCATCATGAGATCCGGTACCCTAAGGTAAGATGCTCATAATTTTCTGATCATCATCACGACAAAAGGATCAGCCAAAATGTCAACGTGAAAATTTAGGTGAAGTGAGTTTTGTCGATAGTGTCAGCATCAGGTGGAATGACAGCTCACTCTAAACTTTAATGGTGAGATTTATTTTTACAGAATTGATCGGCTACCAAATGTCACCATTCTGGCTTTAGAGCCAGACGTAGGAGTTCCAAATACTGCCGGTCGATTCTGTAAAAATCTCACCGTGAAAACTTAGGTGAAGTGAGGGTGGAGTGAGCTGTCAATAGTGTCAATTCCTAGCAAAAACAAACTCACTTCACCTAAGTTTTCACGGTGAGATTTTTACAGAATCGACCGGCTGGATAGTTTATCAAGGTGCAGTGATGAATGCACGTGAACAAAAGAAGTCCTTTTAAACAACAGCCGACTTATTCTGTATACATCTCACCGTGAAAACTTAGGAGAAGTGAGCTGGAAGTGAGCTGTCAAATCCTAGCAAGAAGTGAAATGACAGCTCACTTCATGTTAGTTATCTGTGAGATTTTTACAAATCTTGATTTTGAGTATAAAATTGAATATATTAAAATTATAAGTACATATTAATAATTTATTAGAAGATTGAATGGAGTCTGAGTCGATTTAAAGTGACTAGTTATAATATTCATTGAACTCGCGCGTACTAATCTATTATTATGATGTAAGACTCGACGTTTCTTTGAGAAGATAACTTAATTCCATACAAGACGGAATAATTTGTGATGATAATACCTTATATGAATAATTAGTACGCCTTGTTGGTATTTATTTACCTACTGATGTTTTATAGTACAACTATATTATTATGTCTTAGTAAATAGTACTTAATCAGGTTAACCTAGATCGATTACACTTGAAAGAAAGATAAGTGATAATTGCATTACAAACAGTAGACGCTTCGTTGATTAAGAAGTTGACATTATCGGAATTCAAAATAGAAGTTTTCTTTTTTTGGTATTAATCAAATCCATGAGTAAGTAATTTCGATCTGGTGAAGACGGAAATTACTAGCGAGCTTTAACACTACATTTATTAACCTCAGACATGAGACCCTAGCGCATCCAAACTCCAAACTAAATTATCCTCGTAAACTATATCACGTAGTGTTCCCACTATAACTTCCAAGGCAAACTAAAGATTTATTCATGCCCCGAAGCCAAGTTTGGGGAACTGCATCACCTTAATCATTAGAAAGTTCAACAAATGTCGCAAGTTATAATGAACTGTTAAACACAGAGGTTCAACTGCACATAGTCTCGGTAAACTCAATTCCTTTTGTTAATTGCGTTAACTGAGTTTGTATAAGGGGAATTGGATTCTACTTTAATATTTGATTCGGAGACGTTGAAATGGTTTCGAATGTGTCGTGGAAGTGACAAAGATTGAGACAGAGGCAGCAGAATATAATATTAAATCACCATAGATCACTGTATGCATGTGCACTTTTTTGATGCCTTCCCAGGTGTCCTGCCCAACTCCGTTTGAGTTCCACTTGGTTTATCCAACTCACCTTAGCGTTATTTTTTCCATAAATTAGGATGCGGATTTTTTGGCAGTGGTGATGGCTTCGAGTTAAGAGTTAAAGTTCGTGTGAGGTCGGAACCAGTCAGTCACTTTACGTTATGTTAAGTTATTTATATAAATAAGTTTATGTAATTAATTTCATCGTCACTGCTCTCAAAACTTTTTTTTTTAGCTATTTATTTTTTAAGTCTAAGAAGTTTTAATTAAAATTTTGTTTTAAGTAATATTGTAGAATTAGCATAGATTATAAGCGATTAAAGGCTCGTACACACAGGCGCGACGCGACACAAAGGCACCGAAAGTCGCGCAACGAGCGTTGCCTTTGTGTCGCGCGCGATTCGCGTCGCGTGTCGCGCCTGTTTGCAGGAGCCTTAAGGGTAAACTGTTAGCTTAATATTTGATGAATAAATGAATATGAATATAAAACGGTGACGAAAAACATCGTGCAAAAACCAGCATGTCCCAAAAACTCGAAGTCATAAACATTCAGCAACCCGCACTGGGCCCGCGTGGTAGATTACGGCCCACTCCCTCTCACAGAGAGGAGGCGTTAAACGTTACAGGCTGATTGTGCATAATTAGGCTTATGCTATTTTTAACCGACTTCAAAAAAGGAAGAGGTTCTCAATTCAGATGTTTATATGTATATTTTTTATGTATATTCGGGCATAACTCCCTCATATATAGGCGGATTTGCAATAGGTTTGTTCCGAAATGGTCCCATTTAAATTTCGTAAACATCTGATGATGAGTTTCGGAGATAGACAACGGAACTCTTCAATAAATGGCAGCAAATCAACCACGATTGCTGCTATAGCATATATTACCAGTATTATAGTGTACTCTAGTGGCATATACTATGCATTGTTTACGCAATCACATAACATAGCATCACGCCTCTACAGGCGTCAAAAAACGAATATACACAACCAACGACACCGACTTTCGAAAATAAAGTTATTTTTCACTTTGTAGTGTTTTTTTTTTGGAAGTCGGTTGCTTTTTTTTGTAAAAACGTTTTTGGTATTCGAGTTCAGTTATGTTGTTTTAACGTGATTCTTTACTATTGCACATTCAGTAAGTAGAATACAATACCACCTGATTCACATTTAAAGGGCAACCGACTGGTTTGGCAAAGTGCCCACTACAGGGCGAACAATACAGATCGAGGTCTCACATTTGAGATTAAGAATCGTTTTAATGTGATTACTTACTTGTAGCTGTTCTCAATACCTAGCTTACATTACAAAATATACTTCTGAATGAAATGAACAGAATGTCTAGGTAATTATCATAAAATTAAGCTCGATCCGTATTAAAGTTTTGATCGGTTGGTGGCGTAAATAAAATTACGCAAAAAAAAAAAATAAGTAGGTACTCCAAAAAACCAAACATAGGGACATGGCAGTGGTTATATAGAACAAAGATATTGGGACTAATATCATTAACCAGAAACCTAATTGCGTAGGTAACACACTGAATGTTTTTGAAAGATATTGCTAAACCATTGCTTCGTAAGATCGAAAAGTTGTCTGCTGAACAACGTAATTTTTTCTGACTACTGTACATAAAAAAACATAAGCCCCTTACATAATTTCGTTATGTTCCTTCTTTACCTAATAAGGTTTGCAGGTTATTCCCCTTTAAAACATTTAAGATAAATACGCGATACAAGTGAAAGTGTATTTCGGACTCGTTTGTGGCGTTGGTTCCGACAGAGCACCGGAGATCGAGGCCTCGCAGCACACTCGCAGTGCCGATCGAGATCAGATCCAAGTCAGATACGACACGTTCGTCATAATGCAGAGATTTTAAAATTGGAGCTAATGTCGAGTTCGAATCTTGAATGTTGCCGTTATTTGAAAATAAGAAGTTTCTTGTTCAGCATTTGTTTTTTTTTTTTTTGCAAAGGTGTTTGCAAACATTCGTTTTGCGAATTTGTTTTACACAACTAACTTTCATTCGCAAAACGAACAGTTAAGTAGTTAGTTAGTCGGTGAGAGTACAGTGAGCCCCAAAAAGATGTATACACGGAGAACGAACCATTTTATTCTCTACAAGTTTTACAACCATTGTTCTATAATATTGTAGCCACCGTCCAGGTATAAAACATAGTATACAATTTATTTTGGAAAACCAAAGTATACATTTTGTCCCAAAACATTTATATCTACACCCTATGACTAAGACAAGGTAAACTACATAAGTCTCTCAAATACATACGTACTTATACAGTAAGTAATCATTAAATAACGAGGTAAACAAATCTAAAAGTTATTTCAATTAAAAAGTTCAACTTCGAGAAGTGTTACAAATAAGTATTTAGTTGAAAATGTGATGTCAAACGCGTTAGACTGACATATTATTATTGTCATGACGATGATCATATCTTAAGGTAGTCACTCATTCAGCGGGATTGTTCGAAAGAGTTACCGCTCGCGCTGGCCCGAAACATAAAGGGCTAAGGAAGGAACACGGGTGGGTTTTAGTCACTAAGAGTCTGACATTCCCTTCCACTCCACCCAGAGCGGCAGGGGTCATTTGACACACACAACATGCTTCTTGCCAGAAATCCTGGTACTGGTATAAAATCGAGTAAACGCTAGACTTCTACTTTCTGACATTTTTTTCATTTACTCGGCTCACAAGGGTCCTCCTCAAATAAAATAAAAAGGGTCGCGTCGTAGCGTGATGTTAAAGAGCCTTGGGCTATTAATTGCAAAAATTTTTTTCCGACTGGTAGCTCCGGAGATTAACTCCTACATACAAACAACTTTTACCTTTTTTAATATTAGTATAGAGTATAGAAAAGGAAAACTCAACAAATGAGAGGATTTAATGTAATACTTAGGTACCTAAAAACAATATTTTTTAGATTTATGATTTGTTATTTTGTTCCTAATAATTATTATAGAAAAGAGTTTATTAAAGAACAATTTCAACTCTTTCCCAGATAAAAATAATTTATCTTAATAATGTTTAAAAATATATGTTTTTTTTCCTTTTCTCTTTTCTCAAAGCGGTTTCCCCTCGTCATCTCAATAACACGCTACACAACACGAGTCCTCGACTCAAGACTATTGTTCAGAACGTGACGATTGATAGCTGAGCGGAATTAGTTATTGATTCTGACTCAAACTCAAAGCATTTATTTCGACTAAACCATTTACAGGCACTTTTCTATTTATAAACACAAGCTTTCACATATTTATCTCTCTCTCAATACTTATACTTGGTCTATTTTCACAAAGATGTCCAATCTTCCTGACAATTCTGCAGCTTACCTTGGCAGGTACGTCTATTATCATCTCATATATCATAATATATGAGATGATAATAAGCAGCTGCTTTTTATAAAAATATTATGTCAGCATAATATTTTTATAAAAAGCAGCTGCCTAAGTATCAATACATATTTTATTTTATCATCTTACTGCCTCGTTGGTTTTGCAGTCGAAAAATTTACTGTTAAGCTTGAGCAAAATATTAAGTATTGGGTTTTCCATCTGAAACTCAGTATCAGCTCGGAGTCTGGATTTATGCCCAGTTGGTGGCAGTAGGCTCGCCCCCCATTACATGGGACTTAAATTTATCTGTTGAAATGGTACACCACTGTCTAACTCTTTCGAGTATTACAGTACCCGGCGATAAATATTGCACATCAACCTTTGGAAAGAGACAATCGGCTAATTTCGGCTTCGTAGAGCGTTATCTCTGTCGCACGAAATACAAACAGTCCGGTATCTATTAGGAGCTGTTAAAACAATTATGATTTGCTTTTTTTGATAATTATTTTTATTCTTTGTATAAAATACAAACAAAGGTAAAGGTCGATGTGCAATATTTATCGCCGGGTACTGTACAATCGTGGTGTTATATTAAGGGGCTTACAGGACCTAAACACAAAAAACGCAAGGCTTAGAAACAGTAAAACTATATAATCGACTACAGTAAACAAAATCAGAAAAATATATGATATTCTTCAGGATATATGCTAGGTAGATAGTGTATTGAAAACATAATAAACAAATTTGATATGATAAAAAAAAATCATGAAGATACCTATAAAAACTTTCTTTTTACAATAAAAACCATACTAATATACCTACATACAATCATTCTGATTTTTGTCAGATTATTCTACAAGCAACATACTAAAATACTAATGTTCTAATTTTTTAGTCCAACCAATAGATTTTTTGTAATTAAATAATTGCTTCATATTTTGCAATAAATTACCAGCGTTGTGTCATCGCGCTTCTCTTTCTTTTCTATGCAGTCCGACAGTGACCGCGCTTTAGGTCATGTAAGCCTCTTAAGTTAATAATCTTATGTTTGTTTTCTTTCAGTCTGGTACTCCCAATCCAACGGTTTCAGTGACTCTAGTAGACGTTTCAGACACCACCGTGCTGCCCAACATCTACACCGCTCCCACCGATCTTGACCAGTAAGTGTTGTGTGTGTCTTCAATCTTTACCTTTTTCTTTCATATAAAATAAATGAGAAGAAGCTCTAACCTCTTGGCCACGAGCTACACGTTTCGTTTCCACAGGCAATAATATTAATTTTATTTCAAGTATTCGTCAAAGTGTCACTTTTATTTCGATATGTGTGTTTTTCATTTTGTTTTTATATCGGCATCTTGTTTTTTTTTTTAATATTATAATCATGTGGGTACTCAATTTGGTTATAAAATCTAATATTGTACTTTTGTGAGTTGTGCTGTCTTTTTGTGTGCAAATAAATAGTTTATCTATCTATCTAAATCTTTTTGGACTAAAGTCATTAAATTTACTGTTTTCAGGCCCATTGTGAAGTCGGTGAAATTCGTGACAAACTTGTCTATTGCTCTTGTGTGGACGAACAGAGTACAAACTCAGATGAGGGTACAGCTGTGCACTGCTGGAGAAGCAACTTGCTCTCTGGTAAGTACCTCCTGAAATATTAATTGAAGTGAAGGTTAAGTTTTGTTTTATTAATTAGCCTTGTGTCCACCAACATTTAAATAAACTGATTAAATATTAATCAGTTCTATATTTGAAAGTTCCTTAGGATATTTGACATAAACCGACTGTTTAAATACCTAACCGGTGGTTTGAATGTTGGTAAACTCAGGCCTAAATGTTAAGAAAAAAAATACTTCGCAATTAGTTAACCATAATGGTGTCACAGTACCTACCTTCCTACCTACTAAAAGTAGTGTATAAAGATCAGTGGCGGATTTACACATTTTCCGCCAGTAGGCTATTACAATTTTGCCACCCCTATACCGACCTCTACATGTACGTATCAGTTTCGATAAAATTTGGCAGAGAGATAGATTGCATCCCGGGGAAGGACATAGGATAGTTTTTATCGACATAATTCGCGGGCGAAGCCGCGGGCGGAAGCTAGTACAATATAATCTGATAGTAGTCTTGTCTGCTGTTCAAACATTGAACATCCATCTTTTTTTTTTGAATACAGATCTTCACTTACGACGAACCCGAGGGCTGGATCGACAACATTCCCTTCTTCTTCAACGATGAAGGCGATGCTTTCATCACCATTTTACCTTCGGTAAGTAAACACGAAACATTTTGATCGATTATTATGTATAATAAAAACCTTGTTATCTTATCGAGGAACTTAAATTAAAGAGCAAATACCGCCATCTCGCTTTGATTCGGTGAACTTTCACCTTGGTGTTAATTCTTGAGTTCACCAACAGATGTCGTGATATCTAATAAGTAGCACTGGTATTCCAAATTCGCGTCCGTCGAATTAAAATAATATTATGTTTTTATTTTAAAAATGGAAAGCTTTTTAATCCTTAGTATAGGAGCTTTATCTTCGAAACTTAGTAATAAGGTTAATGCAAGTATACAAGGCTCTCTAATAATAATTATTAATTTACTTTTCAGCTGGTTGATGGTGTTTTGTACAAGCAAATAGTTCAGGCGTCACAACCTACAACTGGCACAGATGTATGGAGTCATCTGAACCGCGTCAACACATTACACACTGTGCTTGAGATCTTAGCCTGGAACTCAGATGACGTCATGTAAGCATAAATAAAAATAATATGCATGTAATTTATAAATCAAAAACATGTTTCAATGATACTGATGGTGGAATGATTGCAGTAGCAATCCGTGCGTCATTCTGTCATCAAGTTAAGACTGGAACAATATGTTGCTTAACGTATCCTATGAGCAAAAATCTTTTGTGTGAACTAAAAAATCCCACAATTTCAATGGGTACCTAATATGTAAAATACTCCAAAGTACCTCTGATTTCTATGGATTGCACGTGTAGTTGAAGAATACGCAGGCATAAAACAAACTTATTCAACAATTCTCATGAATCATTTCTCTCTTCCAGCTGGTACAAAGCCACAAGCGTAGAAGACTCGGCGGAACAACACATATTCACGGTAAACAGCACTGGTACAGTCACATGCTTCACTTGCGGTATCCAGAGGGAGGACGGAGGCAAGTGCCTCTTCAATGAAGCTACCCTCAGCAACGCTGGTGACAGAATCACCATTAACTGTGCTGGTCCTGATGTGCCACAAGTCTTCATTTACAATACCGTGAGTGTTAATTCTGCTATTGATGTAAACTGTTGGTTAAAGTCGGATCCCTTTAGGATCCTTAGGGGACCCCAAATAAAAGACAATACCAGTAGATCACGCTTCTTTCTTGATATCCATATTCAGTCACGCTGGCCGGCTAACACTATCCATCGGGAGCTCGTTGGTGTCTCTCTACCACGAAGTTACCGTCCGCAACGCTGGTGACAGTATCACATGAATGAGGGTTTTCGTGAAAATTATGACACCAGTTGGCACCACTTTGACAAGAGGTCTTCCAATATAAAATATATGATGACGTTCATCATTCGATTCATTCATTCGTTCATCATTCAGTCATGACTAAAGAAAATATAGGCTCTTTGACAGATGATTGGACCTGACGTGACAGTGCTGCCACCTAGCGAACGTCAATTCAGAATACCCTCATTGTGCTGCGTCAGAACTTCAGAAATGCGGCGGCGTAGTCACATGCGTCACGTGAGACGCGAACTTTTCACTAACTGAGCGTTTTGAATCGCGAGGTACTCATCGGTTTTACTTCGTGTGTGTTTTGTTATTGCCTAACAAGGTTTAAATGAAAAGACTAAGAACGACAGAATATCGATTATTGAGAATTTTCTGTTTTCTTAATAATGTATGTTCCAGAATGGTTCCCTGGTCCGCGTGTGGGACGACAGTGCGGAGCTGACCGCCATCATCTGCAACCGCGAGCTGCCCGTAATCATCCGCGCCTCCGTGCCCGTCAGCGTGGGGCTGCCGGCCGCCGATGTACACATTCAGGCACCGGCGGACTATGCCAATAGGACTAATGTGCCGATGCTGGTCTATGTGTGAGTATCTGTGATAGTTCTTGAATACTGTTATAACAATCCCATAGGCGCCAAAGGCCCTCCACATTCGCGGCTTGTTGTGAACTCTTTTTTTTCTGTGATCATTAAAAGCCAAAAGGCCCTATGTGTTGACGTGTTGACTTATTATGAACTCTATCTACATCTGCCGGGTCAGCGGGATTGTCCGAAAGGGTTACCGCTGGCCCGGAACATAAAGGGCTAAGGAAGGAACACGGGTGGGTTTTAGTCAGTAAGAGTACACTCCCTTCCGCTCCACCCAGAGCGGGAGGGGTCATTTGATGATTTCCCATCCTGAAAAAAAAAACTACATAGGAACCTACTATTTGGAATGGGCCAGTAGCTTCATATTTCTGACTGACCGACTCCTTGACAATCCAAAAGGGCCTAAGGCTGTAAATGGTTCAGTATTTGTGTTGAGTGAATTCTTTCTTTTTCCAGGTATGGTGGACCAGACACAGCTCTAGTGACAAAACAATGGTCGCTTGACTGGGGCAGTTCTCTCGTCAGTCGATGGGGTATTGCCATCGCTCATATCGACGGACGAGGCTCTGGACTTAGAGGAGTCACCAACATGTTCGCTTTGAACAGGAAGCTAGGAACAGTTGAGATTGAAGACCAAATCAATGTAACCAAGTAAGTTTGAATTTCTCGTTCTATAAACGCCAGTAATTTTTATGCAGACTCATCAAAACTGGATCTTGTAAAAGACTGGACCACGTTGTTTTGGAAAATAATAAAAATAAAATAAATAGTAAGTTAAATGATCTATGGTAAGGGTCAGCTTACAATCGAGCATAGAGCACCTTACTTTCTTAATCGTTACGTTATATAAACGTAGTAAGCACCAATAATGGAAATCCAGCAAGTACTGCCTACAGATGATGGATAGTAACAGGATATGGTATTAATTATTTCATTGCTAAATTTCTTCTCAAGTTTACTACTGGCTTTTTTTTAATGCTCTCTACTTTTATTCTAGATATTTACAGGACCACATTCCCTGGATCGACGGAAACCGCACGTGCATCTGGGGCTGGTCGTACGGTGGGTACGCAGCTAGTAAGGCGCTCGCTGAGGGAGGCAACGTCTTCAGATGTGCGGCTGCCGTCGCTCCTGTTGTGGACTGGAGGTTCTATGGTTAGTGTCCATAGAATAACCAACTCTTCATTTTGACTCTTCTTTTCTTTTTGTTTCTCCTAATGCCGTGTTGAAACGATTTGCCAGTCAGTAGTTTGTAGATAGACTAGACTGTCTAGGGTTGCCTGGATGTAACGGTTTCCTTCAAGGCCCAACTTACGAGTTGTAGATCGTGAGTTCGAACCCAGAGAGGCTCTTTACTCTGAGTAGGTATTTAATTTCATCACTATTGCTCTCAAAACGGGAAAGGAAAACATCTTGAGGAAATCGGCATGTCCTAAAACCGAAAATTCGAAGACATGTGACATCCGCCAACCCGCACTAGGCCTCGCTTCGCCGAGAGGAGGCCTGTGTCCCAGCAGTGGGAAAATTATAGGCTGGTTATGTCATTATACCTTCCATTAAATATGAACTAGAACCAACCTAAAGTAGTACTATGCTGGCTAAAGTAGGAAAAAATTCAGGAGACTGAGAGAGCAGGAGATGTGAAAATTGAAATAAGGTCCATAATGCAACATGCTCTGTCTTAACCTGTCTTTCCATTGCCAATATCGCTCTGAAGATTCTCTATTTTTTATATTGTATATAATTTTTTTTGTTATAGACACAATCTACACTGAACGTTACATGGGACTGCCATCATTAAACGTCGAAGGCTACGCAGTGTCCTCACTTCTCACTGATCAAGTGGTATGTATGCTAGAGCATGACAATGTGGGTACATATTAATGAAGTACATTAAATGACATGCAATTTTAATAATCCTGTTATTCCTTAGGCGGAGAATCTTCGTGACAAGAGCTACTTCTTGATCCACGGTACCGCAGACGACAACGTGCACTACCAGCACGCTATGTTACTCTCACGGCTACTTCAGAGACGAGATGTCTACTTCACGCAGATGGTGAGCTCATTATTACACAGGGTGGATTTTTGCATTAACCTTTGTAGCTACTGGAAAACGGTCTTAGTAGACAGTTCTTAACTTTTTGAGTATTGCTAACTGGATTCATAGATGTAATGGTCAATCCCTAGTATCAGTGGGATGACATTGACAGCTCACTCCACGCAAGTTTTCACGGTGAGATTTTTACAGGATCGACCGGCTGGTTCGCCAGTCAAAAAACTAGTACCGAGGGCGACATCGATAACACTTATATCTGAATAAGGCTTTAGACTAACCTAACTATCCGGAGATATAAAGCTTACTTAAAGTGAAAGGCTGACAATGGTCGAAGATGATATCGGATTGGCGACTTAGACTGGAGTAGAAGATTTGCTGCCAGACCGACCGGATGAAAAGATAACAATAATCGTTTTTTTTTTCCAGAGCTACACAGATGAAGACCACGGATTAGTCGGCGTGCGGCCGCATCTCTACCACGCGCTAGAGAGGTTCCTGCAAGAGCATATGTTGTAATATCTTACTTAATTTAAATAATTATACGTTTTGCTCAGTGATACCTCTACCATGCACATAATTTTGATTAAACAAAATAAAGAGAAATGCAAAGAACAATAAAAGAACAGTTGACTATGTAGGGGTATTTATATATATTTTTTTAATAAATTAGAAGGTAGTCCGAAATTCTGAAATCATCACAGAATGCTGATTATTCGAATATCAACGATTTGATTGTTGGGTTAGGTGTTCCGAGTTCCCCTATGCTATGTATCTCATAATTTATGTATTTGTGTATTCCTCGAATTTTCAAGATTGCCTTTGTTATTAATATCTTATTAAAATTATTATTGTATACGTGAGGCTATGAACAAAATGTATATGTAGCAAGCTAGAAATATGTATATATTTTTCAATTTGTTTTAAGATTTTTCCAAATGCAATTGCTCTAAAATTAGAAGTGAGGGGATAAAAAAAAAAACGATAAATATACAATTACAGAGTTACCTGTGCAGTAGGGATGTTATGGATATGAAATTTCGGATACGGATTAATTACGGATATAGGAATGATTATTATACCGGATACGGATACGGATACGGATATGAAATTATTTCGGATTATCCGTTAGTTTCGGATAATTTCGGTTACGGTTATTAATTTTTTTAGGAATTTCAAAAGTTCAATACAAATAGTTAATAAAATAGTTTTATTTATATGTAACTATTTGGTAGGAATTACAATCAGTCTGTGAGTTATTACAGCTATTTAAATTAAAAATGTTTATAAATAAATTTTGAGTGTTATCTAGTCTACCTAAAATGAAAATGTAATATTAAAATTATTACTTATACTTATTTAGTAATTTCGTACCTATTCAAAGAAAATATTAAAATTAGATTTAAATTTAGAATGCACATTGCACATATTTATTTACTATGATTTAAGTTTAACATAACAATCATAGCTATCTTTATCTTGTGTCTCAATTAGGCTCCGCCCCTATCCGATATTATCCGAAACTTTTATTTCGGATTCGGTTACGGTTACGGATAATTTTTTATATCGGATATCCGATAGTTTCGGTTACGGTTACGGAGCTCCCTAACATCCCTGCTGTGCAGTAGCACAATATTTTAATTAAATAAAATTAAATATTTAATGAGTCGTGTAAATAATTTTAATTGAAGTATTTTGAGTATTGTGAAGTTACTTAAAGTTGCCAATGTTAATAGTATGAAACAGGGTTTTCAGTGGATATTATGTAGATATTGATATTCAAGTACAGACGCCAGCACATCAAGCTACCCGAAACTGTCAAATTTTCCCAATCAACTTTGAACCTTATGCTTTAGCAATAAAGTTGAAAATCTATTTAAGAAATTTGACAGATTGTAGTAACTTGATGTGCTGGCGACTGTACCTACTTATTTATGTAAAACAGTAACATCTGACATAATAATTATAATTAAATAGTTCGCTGTACCTATGTATAGTTTCAATGATACATGAATAAATTGATTTCGTTTGTAAATATTTTCAGTACAGTAGGTATAATAAATGTGTTTTCTACAACGACGGTATTTTATTTCTAATATTTTCATATTTACATCAATCCATACTGATATTATAAATTCGAAAGTAGCTCTGTCTGTCTGTCTGTATGTTACCTTTTCACGCCTAAACCACTGAACGGATTTCGATAAAATTTGGCAAAGTGATAGATTGCATCCCGGGAAAGGACAAAGGATAACTTTTATCCCGATATTCCCACGGGATCGACACTTATGCGGGTGAAACCGCGGGGCGCTGCTAGTTTCAATATAATTTACTCGATAGCAAATCTTCGAGTAGGTACTTACCTATTACCGAAAATAAATAGGCGTTCCGAACAATGGGTTAAAGTGAATGTTTTTTTTAAAAACCTATACAATATTATTACCCCCTTACTAATAAACGTACCTATTTAGGTATAAGTTACACACCGATTTCTCTCTTCAGTCGTCAATAATTTGACTTTGGAAAGAAGAAGACAAAACGTTGTGTAACTATACAGACGGTATACAACGATTATTAGTAAGGGGGTTTTGACTTTGAATGGCTTACCAACATACATTGTGTACGGGTATTCTTTTACTAACGGTGGCTTTATATCCAACCATTTTTTTAAACTGTATTTCCATAAGATGAAGAAAGGAGGAGAAGAGCCGGCAAGAAACTCCACAGAACTGATTTAAAAATAATTGGTTTTTACAATGGTTTTCAAATTACCAACAAGTAGGTACTTACTATGTTCTTAACAAAAGAGAAAATGGTCAACAAATCGAAGCATCTACGAGCCTACAAGGACGCCTTCATTACAATTATTGTGATAAATCTAAATATAACCTATCATGTCCACCAAAGCCACTGGGTAATAGAGTTGAAATTACAATTGTTATATCAAGACTTATCTGGACATTATACCACTACGGAATTCGTTGATAAGCTGCTGATCTTGTTCTTTCTTAAATATCAAACAGGCAGCAAAAAGTATACATTAACGCGGCTACGTTCTCGGGGTCTGTTAAGAAGAACATAGGCGTACCTCAAGGATCAATCTTTGGCCCTTTCCTATTCCTAATTTATATTAATGACTTTCCTTACATGATGGCTAACTTATCGGATATAATTCTATTCGCTGATGACACTTCTCTTATTTTTAAAAGAGATGAGAAACGATACTGATGTCTTACATTTCAACGATAGTTTGTCTATTCTTTAGAAATGATTTGCAGCTAATCTATCAACTTAAGCGAACAAAACTAAATGTCTTAAGTTTTCATTACCAAATGTACCACAAGTAGATCGAGAGAATACCGAGTACGTTTAGATTACCATCGACACGCTAAGAAGAAGATTAGGGCCAGTGCTGTATGTAGTAGTCAAGTACCTACATAGGTACGTCTTGTTATCATCAACCATAGTTTCGTCTAGCGTTCTATGGGTGAGACATTCGTAGGGCGAGACCCATTCTTTAAGCTTACAGCTCATCATGCGGGAACATTATTGATTTAGGTATTATAGGCAAAAATGATATTCTATAACGTTTTTCTTTGTAACGTTATTGATATTTTTAGGTTTTAGTATCGTTACAAATTTTGGAACGTTATACGATAACATTAGTGGTAACGGAACGAATTTTTTTTCGTTTTCAAGTCCCTGGTTTATAGGTACCGTTCAGAATTCGAACCCCAAGGATACTGCGCTGAACGTCCAGCTAGCTGCTTGTTGTAGTGTTAAATACCAGAGAGGTTTGTGAGTGAGTGATTGCATAACACAATAACAATGGTAGGTACCTAATGCTTTTCATTTTTATTAACAAAATTCATGGCGTTATCGTTATTTAGCAAAAAAATGAAGCAATAGATTAGAAACCTCTTGTCTCTCGTATGTCTTGATGAAAGTCTCTTGAATTTTGATATTAAAAGTGTATTACGAAATTAAGGTGCAAGCTTGAGCACAGCATGTGTACATGTATAAGGTACAGGAGAATACACATGTCCATAATTATTCTCCGCCTGAAACAAATTGAGACATATTGGTCAACCTTCAGGGGGCCTAAAAAGGCCACTTTGGCAGAATCATAAAAGGTTAACATTATGAATCGTAATGGACGGTTAACTGTTACGTTAACGTATCAAATCCCATGGGTGAAGGATTTTTCAGTTATTTTTTTTGTCTGTGCTAAAAAACCAATCAATCCAATCCAAATGCAATCCCAATCTCTTTGATTATACCTACATATGTAGTGCAGCGAAAAAAGAAAAACACGGACTGTCTTCGCCATATTATAATTCATGATGTTATCCTTTTATGATTCTGCCAAATTGGCCTTTTTAGGCCCCGTGATAACAACTCTTGGTGTATCCAACAATTTCGTTCGCGCTGTTCGGCCCACAATAATTCCAAGACCCAAAATGTAAAGTCTTCTTTAATTTTTAAATTGTGTTTTAGATAATAAAATTGTTGTTATCCATAGTTATTTATTCTTATATCTCATTTATAACGAGGTAATTCGAAGATTATCTTTATCGATTACTTATGATAATATTTATCTAACTACGTTAATACTCATACTATTATAATAATATATTCAGTGTGGCGAGGATTCGGCAAGTGCCGCCGGTCCAAAATTTATTTTAATTTTTATCATCTGGAACGCGGTGAGTAAAACTTAAAACGATACCGAATTGTTTGGACGGTGTGTTAAAATACTTATTATAGTTTTTTATTGAAAAAAATGTGAGTAGATCCCTAATTTTTTACGTTAAGGAGGAACTAAGGTAGCCCGCGAAATTCAAATTTTCTTATGTTTTTTGCAATTTGCTGGTCAGCATTAAGTTGTACGTCGATCAAAATTTGATTCGCGGTCGTAACAAATATTTGTATTTACAGAATTATAATCATTAAAGTCATCAACATAACTCTCTAAGACCCAAAGAATGACGATTTCATGAAACAGCGGTGCTATTCTGTAAAAATCTCACCGTGAAAACTTAGGTGAAGTGAGCGTGGAGTGAGCTGTCAATAGTGTCAATTCCTAGCAAAAACAAACTCACTTCACCTAAGTTTTCACGGTGAGATTTCTACAGAATCGACCGGCTGTTACCTATTCTTTGGGGTTACGTGGTCTTAGAGAGTTTGTTGATTCAATTTTTTTTAGGTTTTTTGCAAATGGTCGCAAATTGCAAAAAACCTAAAAAAAAATGAATTTCGCGGGCTGCCCTGGCGCTTTCGCCTTAATCAAATATTTTAAAGAGTCCGTTATACGTTACCTACAAAAGATTTCAGCCTTATTGGAAACTAAAACGAATTTCATAAAAACTTCAGAATCCGGCTCGATACTTCTACAGCCAACGGTAACTCGCCAGGCGAAACTTTCGAAAGATGATTGGTCTTCTTAGCTAAGATCCGGGAATGTGGGATTCTTACCTTATAAAAACCAGCCCAGTATTTAACAACAGCACATAGTGGCTTCGGATCCTCTTAAAATTCCAATTCCAGAATCTTCCTAAACAAAGCCTGTTGCGACAGTTCCCTGGAGAGATTAAAAGGGGACTCCTTGAATTTTGCTTATCGTCTATACATACCGGTCAACCGATAATGATAAGATAGCAATGTATTTAATAGTAGGTAAAACATTTTATGTTTTGTCATTCGCTTCTAATCTTCATCGCTAATTTCATGATTGCAGTTATCATCTCATTCGCGTGAAAACTTGCGTTCTTGAATAAGGGCTTAACATTTATTACTCTGTAGGTACCTATGCAGTGGTAACGGCCGTGACTTACGAGTTGTAGGTAGTAGGTTCGAAACCAGACAGGCGCTTTCATTTGTGTAAATTATTTCATCACCACTGCTCTCAAAACGGTGAAGGTAACCATCTTGAGGAAACCGGCATGTCCTACAACCAAAAATTCGAAGACGTGTGTGTGACATCTACCAACAGTACCAACCCGCACTGGGCCCGCGTGGTGGATTACGGCCACTCCTTCTCACTGCATTAACCATAATCACCATATTCTGCTGGCAATAGGATTCTTTTCTAAGCCGTCTTACTAATTTTATAGAAACAATTTTTCGTATCGGTATCACAGTCATTAAGATAGCTCAAGTCCGTTCCGATCAATAAACTAACCGATTATAACTTATACGTGCCTGATTAAATTATTAAGCATCATCAGCCTATAATGTTTCCCACTGCTGGGACACTGGCCTCTTCTCAGTGAGAGGGAATGGGCCATAATCCACCACGAGGGCCGAATGCGGGTCGGTAGATGTCACATGTCTTTGAATTTTTGAAAGTTCTAGGACATGCCGGTTTCCTCACGATGTTTTCCTTCACCGTTTTGAGAGCAGTGGTGATAAAGCATTTACACAAAGTAAAGCGCCTGTCCGCGGCCCCTGGGCCACCTCTGCTCACTACAGACTCAAATTCAAATTCAAATAGTTTTATGTTCTCTTCACAAACAATGCTATCATAAAAATTTAGACAAGCTTAGAAACTAGTTTGTGAGAGACTGGTGTCTGCACTAGGAATACTTGTATAGCAGATCACCAGGGTCCCACCACACGGTATGAGAACATAATTACTTATTTAGTAAATGTGAAGGGATACAGGGCATAACATAAACTCAATGAGAAAACACAAAGATTAAGAACAATAAAACAAAAAAAAAGAGAAGTACGTCGAAAAAAGGTGATCTAATATGTGTAGGGAAAGTACGGGGTTGGACTATTATATTTTGGATGAGTTAGTAAATCCTCAGTTGCTTTATAATCTAAATTAAGGAGCCAATCAACCAGAGTATAAGTCTTACACGCCTTTGTTGTTAGATAATGACTAAATGTTTGTCTAAACATTATTTTATCGTTGCACATTTACTACGTTCAAGAATTTCCGATGTTCAATAGCTTAGCTATTTAGAATAGCGTGCGATATTAATTTTAAACTGACTCAGCTTTCGGGTTTTATATTTTTATAAACAGTGTTTAAAGGACTCCTTCGATAAGTTTTATTAATGTTCGATTCGGCACGGAAGTGTATCGAATGGTTGTGAATAGCTGTGCTGATTGTGTTACAAAAATAAAAAGCATTTTTGTTAGTATCTAACCCACACATTTAAATAGACCTAGATAACGCAAGTATCACGATCTGTATGAAAAACAAGCGTCCCATTTTTGACTACCTACTGTGACGTCAAAAGCACTATTTAGTGATGGGAAAATCAAATCGATTCAAAGATGCCGCCGCGTGCGGCACCCGTCCTGCCTCACCCCCGGGCCCTAGCGCCAGCGGTCACGCTCACCTGGCTCACCCAGCCAGCAACTACACAGGACTTGAGCGCGAAAGTGGCGACTTACGATTTTTGAACGTAAGCTGGTGCAATTTTTGGCACGCGAATTAGTTGCTCTTGCGTTATCTAGGTGTATCTATATCTGTGATCTAACCGTTATAAAACGTGAAAAATACTCAATTAATACAGGCGTCTGAACAATGACGGAAACAATTCCAAAATCTGTATCATCATCATTCTTCTGTCCTTATCCCAATTTTCTAATGGTTGGCGAAACATGGCTATATCTTCCATATTTCTTTATTAACCGCCATCTCGGTAGTGTCTCCCTTTCTAGCTATATCATCTTTCCCACCGTACATAATTTCTTAGGTACCGTCAATAAAAGATATAAGTATCTATATATTAGTCAGCCAATTCCACCCCTTTTTGTTTTTGACTCGTGCAGGAACATTTTTGCCATCGCTCATCTAAAATTTTCTTAAGGGGACTACAGGGCCTTAAAGCCAAAAAACGCAAGTTTTACAAGCAATAAAAGTATATGATAGACTACAGTAAACAAAATTAGAAAAATATATGATATTCTTCAAGATATATGCTAGTTAGATAGTGTGTTGAAAACATAATACAACTAATTTGATTTGATAGAAAAAAATCATGAAGATACCTCTAAAAACTTTCTTTTTACAATAAAAACCAATAAAAAACACATACCTACAATCATTCTGATTTTTTGTCAGATTAATCGAACTACAAATCACATACGCATAAAATAAAGCACAAGTGTTTTAATTTTTTAGTCCAACCAATAGATTTTTTGTAAATTGATTGGATATATAATTGCTTCATATTTTGCAATAAATTACCAGAGTTGTGTTATCGCGCTTCTCTTTCTTTTGTATGCAGTCCAACAGTGACCGCGCTTTAGGTCATGTAGTCCCCCTTAAGTGGTGGCCCAGTGAAGCCTAGCCTCTCATACACGAGGTTGAAATCTGGGGTTCAAATCCGGGCAAGTACCAATGTGTCTTTTACAATTCATGTGTACTTGCTGAGTTTATCTTGTTCATTAACATCGGTGAAGGAAAAACATCGCGAGGAAAGGAGTTATCCATACTAATATAATAAATGCGAAAGTGTGTCTGTAAGTTTGTCTGTTACCACCTCTTCACGCTTAAACCGCTGAACCGATTTAGATGAAATTTGGTATAGAGATAGTTAGAGTCCCGAGACAGGACAGAGGAATGTTTTTATCCCAATATTGCCACGGGATCGACAATTATGCGGGTGGAACCGCTGGGCACTGCTAGTTGTTAATATGTCTGAAATTGCCAACCCGTTTTGAGCATACTCGTACCTTCTCTGAATGAGAAGAAGCCTTTGCCTTGAAGTAGGACAGTAATCGTCTGGTATTATTTAATTTAAAGCTTTTTATTTGTTTAAAATAGCTATCTCACAGTGAGACCATTTTGTTCACAGTTACACCCTTAAAAAGATGGCTCAGGACAGCAACTCCACTATGGAGTTAGGTAACCAAGATAACCAGGTGAGAATTAACTCTAGAATAGCAACCTTAAACACCGTCTACGGTCGGTTGTTTAAATAACCAAAGAAACCGAAATAAAGGAATATTCAATTAGAAAAACTATTTATGATAAAAATCTTGGATACGTGTGATTTCATTGACTGTCAAGTGTATATTTTCAGGTTCTAATCACAAACTCACGTAAAAAGAAAATATGGTACATAATTGGAACCATCGCGATGTTGGCAGTACTTGGAGGAGTTATTGCTCTGATCGTAGTCCTGTCAGGCAGTGATGCTGAGCCTACTGTAACCACTACGGCTGCTCCAACGAGTGGATCCACTGGAGGTCTCACAACTCCGGAAGATTCAACTACGGTAGATCAAACAACTGCCAGTGATTCTACTGCAGAGCCTACAACTTCGGAAGATTCAACTACGGCAGATCAAACAACTTCCAGTGATCCTATTGAAGAGACCACAACTCCGGTAGACCCGGTAGATACAACTACGGCAGCTCCACCAGCTACTGATGAACCACTTGTTCCGCTAGATTTAGAGGAGTTAATCGAAGGGGCCTATTCACCACATTCCTTCAATGCAACATGGTCAGCAGGTATGTTTAATAAGTCGTAATGTATATTTATTGGGGTCTTCGCTATATGGAAAAATTGTTTCACCGATCCACCGTTTCCAACTTTTCACTATGTTGTGACGATTTTTTTCTTGGCTTACCAAGTCTACGAGGACAGAAGGAGCATCTTCGGCAGCCCCCCGTTTGGTGGGCCCTGGGAATGGGCTTTTTTTTTTATTTCTTAATTTATAACGTTTACTTGCAGGAGGCGAGATGTTCTTCCGGAACAGTGATGGCGATCTGGTACTCTATGATGTTGACACTGATAGCACGACACCAGTCATTTTAAATAGCACCTCACAGGTTGGTTGAAAATACTTTTTAAGTTTGTGTTCGGACAAGTTGACTACCCAATGGCAGACACAAACAGAATGATGAACAAACATTCGGTTCCCTACAAAATGGTTGAGCTAGATTGTGCTGATCCACGCGTCATGTTCGTGAACGGGCGCCGTCGGTTGAGACTGGTCATATCTTAACTGCCAAGGCTTATTTTTAATCTTATATTTTGAAATGTTTCTTCATTTGTGTTTTTTTTTTACATAGTTCTCGCATATAGAAGCAACAATAATAATGTACCCACGATTTGTAATATCTTGATTTAAAAGAGTGTCCATGGAGTTTCTTGCCCGTTCTTCTCCATAGAGATCTACGTTTTGGAATGGGCAACTAGCTTCAACTTTCTGACTAACTGACGGACTATTTTAATTTTGACAATTCAAAAGTGCCTGTACAAGGTTTAATTGAAATAAATGCTTTGAGTTTGAACGGTGAGCTTGATTTTAGAAAAAACACTGCAATCTGCCGGCAATCTACTAACTTTTTAACGAACATAGACATTCCTCCACTCGTACACTTCACTTCAATTACTAAAGAAATTCAGTTCCATAAATTAAAATTTTAAAGCAAGTCTGAAGACCTAGCCCTAGGCGAAAAAGTTCAATGCAATGATTGCCTTAGAGATTTTATTAGATGTCTTTAACCCTGCCGCAATTACGATACTATTTACCTTCGTAAAATCTGATTTGTGTGATTGTCTTACATCTTTTATGTCTTACAGGTTCTGCAACAGTCATCGAGGGTGATTCAGTTCTCTGCCAATGGTAATGAAGTTATTTTGGCATACGATGCCGAACCAGTAAGTTTAAATTTTACCATGGAACTAAAATCCTTTTTTCCTTTTAAAACATTCTCTGATATTTTTGAGTTACCAGCCTTGATTGCCTAAAAACTCTTAACCACTACTTTCAGGTATACAGACACAGTTTTCAAGCTCGCTACGCAGCCGTGAACATCTACACTGGTAACACGGTCAATATCAGTCCTTTCGGAATCACTGCCGAAAAAAGTGATGACATAGCTTACCTCCAGAACTTTGTGTGGAGTCCCTCAGGAACTGCCCTGGCCTTCGTCTATTTGAACAACATTTACTATCAGAACGACTTGAGCAGTCCTCCCCGTCAGATTACGACAACTGGCCAGTTGGACGTGATCTACCATGGTATCCCGGATTGGGTATATGAAGGTTTGTGTTCTTTCCGTCACAAGTTTATCAGTTGCAATTAAAATATTATTGATAATTTTTTTGAACACTGATGTTTATGGTGTATATTGTAAAAAACTGTGTATTATCCAAGCAAATACTCGTATGTATTTCCCATGTAACTAGATTCCTTCATATAGCTAATGTTCACAGAAGAAGTCTTCAGCTCAAACAACGCCTTATGGTTCTCAAAGGACGGTGCTAAGATGGCGTACGCATCGTTCGATGATACAGGAGTGAGAAAGATGAACGTTCCTCACTACGGTGTTCCTGGGTCTGTCAACCACCAATACACGCACCACCATGAGATACGATACCCTAAGGTAAGAGATCCATATTTTCCTGATGGAGGATAGAAAAGGTGGGCATTATTTTTGTTTCAATGTTTTGTATCTCTCTCCTGGTTTCAAGGTCCGCTTTCACGGGCAAGTAAATTGCTCAGTTCTGGGAAACGTCAGTCCTATTCCCCTTTAGGCTAAAACTTATGTTGCCTTCTATCTCTTTTCAGGCCGGTACTGCCAACCCCACGGTGTCAGTGAGCTTGCTCGACGTAAATACCAATGTCATCAATGTCTACACAGCTCCTGCTGGCCAGTAAGTATTATTTAAGATCTAGAAAAAGGGAGAATCGAAGGAAGGTTGCTGTCTTTTTCTTTGTTTACTTCTTTCTGCCTTTATTTCTTTAGTAGTCACTTTCTTATTTATTTTATGTTGTCTGGCTAGATCTAGACGTCTTAATAACATTAACTCTTACAACTTGGCGGCAACAGTGGCCTAATGGCTGAGCAATTGGTTGTTGGTTCGATATCCGCTCGAAAAAATATTTGTATGACTTACAAACAGTTACAGTTCCGGTTCTTGGTACATTTGTAAATGCATTTTTTTTTTAACTTACATTTATCATTATAACTAGTGATGCAACGGAAGTGTCTTAGCGGAACCAGAAACGGAAACAGATGTCAAAAGTAAATTTTAGCAGAAACGGAAACGGAAACGGATGCAGAAACAGAAGTGTAAATTATATGAAAAAAAAAAACAAATTTTTAAATATAATTCTTTATTAAGTATCAAATACACCAAATCTAGATTAGAAATAGATATATTAGAAATCTATTATAGAAAACAATATTGGAACATTTTATTAATATTCAAAATTTAGTAGTGGCAAGTTATATTTTATAAAGAGTAATTTGGCTGCTTTTGCACCTAACAATCTGTTCCGGTGTTCTTCTTCGGTTGTAAACTTCCGTTTAAATCTCTGTTATAAAAGTTGCGGAAACAGAAGCAGAAACGGATGTTGGAAATCGCGCGGAACTTCCGCACTTGCGGAAACAGAAACAGAGATCCGTTGCATAACTTTATAACCAGTTTAATATCTAATTTCCTCCATTTTCTTGCATTGGCTAATTTCAGACCCATACTGAAGAGTGTGAAATTCGTGACGAATTTGTATACAATTGCTGTAGTCTGGACAAATAGAGTACAAACTCAGCTGACTGTCCAGTTATGCACGGCTGGACAAGCAACTTGCTCGGTGGTAAGTTCTGGACTATCAAGGGGTTTACATGACCTAAAGCGCGGTCACTGTCGGACTACATAGAAAAGAAAGAGACGCGCGATGAGACAACGCTGGTAATTTATTGCAAAATATGAAGCAATTATTTAATTACAAAAAATCTATTGTTTGGACTAAAAAATAAAAACACTAGTATTTTAGTATGTTGCTTTGTTCTACAAGTAACAAAAATTCAGAATGATTGTATATATATATACTCGTATATTAGTATGATTTTTATTCTAAAAAGAAAGTTTTTAGAGGTATCTTCATGATTTTTTTCTATCATATCAAATTAGTTGTATCTATTATGTTTTCAAAACACTATCTACCTAGCATATATCCTGAAGAATATCATATATTTTTCTGATTTTGTTTACTGTAGTCGATCATATACTTTTATTGTTTCTAAAACTTGTATTTTTTGCGTTTAGGTCCTGTAAGCCCCATAAGTCATTGTGGTAAGGAGACCATTTTTTCGAGATTGAAAAGTTAGTGTTGATTCTTATAAAATCTGCTTTTTTACAAGCGGTTATAGTACCTATCTAAACTCATGGTATCTATTAAATCTTACGTAACACTTCAGATCTAATAGGTAGATATAGATAATCAAAAACTATTTTCACTCGTGGCAACACGCTTGAGATTCCTAAAAGCGGAACCTTTTTAGTACTTTTTCCAAAAAGTGGGTAGATACATACATTCTTTTGGTTTTTTCTTTGAGTAATAATAGGTAGGTAAAATAGGTAATAGGTAAAACGGGCTGGTGTCCGCAACTCCACGTCAATGCGTGTATTGTATTATTTAATGTCGTATTTTGAGCAATAATACAAATATATTATAGAAAATGGGGAAACATGTAAATAACCTTCAATTTCATATTTAAGAACATTGTAATAAGTTAGTTGTAAGTTTTTCGAACAGAATAAAATAAAACAGTCATATTATGTATTATTTCCAGATCTTCTCTTACTCTGAACCCAACGGCTGGATCGACCAACTACCCTTGTTCTTTAACGAAGCAGGCAATGCTTTCATCACTATCTTACCACAGGTTAGTATTAAAACCGAACCGTTTGTTTTTATTATAAATTAAAAACGAAGTTACTAAAGGGAATAAAACTGAAGTACTACTAACGCCATCTTACTGTGATTCGGTAGCATTACATACATTTTTCGCTCAGTGTAACTTCGCGGATTGAACGACAGATGTCGTGATGTTGTATTTTCAACTCTGTACGGCTTTCAGCAGGTTATTAAATACTCTCACCAGTAAAATTTAAAATTTCATCCAAAACAAAACAAAAAAGAGCCCTTTTACTACAACTGCGTCTAAGAAGTGACTATCTCTCTATGTCAGTTTTTTTTTAAACCAGTCTACTATTAATCTATTTAAAGGTGTAAATAAAAACCGGCCAAGTGCGTGTCCGACCATGCACAACAAAGGGTTCCGTAGTTGGGATGAATTTATCCCATATATTCGAACTGCAAATGTAAGTTGTAATGAATTGTAAGTCTAAGAGCTAAGTCACGGATAGACAGGCGGACGGATATAGCGTTACTATAAGGGTTCCTTGTCGTTCGTTGGTTAGCACATCACTTGAGAACAGCTAAACTGATTTAGCTATTTTTTGTTTTAAAATGATAGTAACAGTCCAAATTAGGTTTTTAGGGAAATAATATTGGATAAGTTGCACAGAATTTTGATAAAAACTGAAAGTGCTCTTTTCTATGGATTAAAAGGACAGGACGACATCTGTAGGGTATGCTAGTTTATTATAATAATAGATGTTGGTATATTATAATATATACTCATTTCCAGCTTGTTGATGGAGTGTTTTTCAAGCAAATAGTTCAAGTGTCACAACCTACCACTGGCACTGCCGCGTGGACCCCACAGAACCGTGTCAACACAGCACACACCGTGCTTGAGATCTTAGCCTGGAACTCAGATAACGTCATGTAAGTATACTATTCAATATAAGTACGTAACATTTATTATTATGTACCTAATTCACACAATAGGCCAACGTTAACACTGGTTTACGTGAATCGTTACAAAAAATGACGACGACAATATTGATCCTAGCAGCAATACAGGCTTAACGTCATCAAGGTATAACTGAAAAATAAACTGATGATAATTTATCTGTATATTGGAATTAATAGAAATACTTTTGGCCAAGAGTCTAAACGATGATTTCCAAACGACATTACATCGTGTACATAGTATGCAAAACTTATAAATTACCAAGCCGCGCACAGCAGCTTTTGTAACCGATTGTAGCCGAAAATATGCTGTGGAAATTATGCTTAATTCTAACATTTAACAATTATTCCTAAACACTAGATTTTACGATTATTTGAAGAAAGACCCTGCTTAAAGCAAATTAATTTGTTCAATAGTAAAACATAGTTTCTTTCTTCCAGCTGGTACAAAGCCACAAGTGTACAAGACTCAGCGGAACAACACATCTACACAGTAAACAGCGCTGGTATGGTCACATGCTTCACTTGCGGTATCCAGAGGGAGGACGGAGGCGAATGCCTCTTCAATGAAGCTACCCTCAACAATGCTGGTGACAGAATCACTATCAACTGTGCTGGTCCTGGTGTGCCGCAAGTCTCCATTTTCACCACCGTGAGTATCAACATACATTCCAGAGCTACGCTAACCCGTTACTTCACTGAAGACCTGCAAGAAGGCAGCCAAGATGAAATCGAGGCGGCTCTTAAACAGCTTAAATATAAAAAGCCCCTAGTGAGGACGGGATTACGACCGAGCTCCTGAAAGCGTGAGGAAGTCCTGCGCTGAAAGAGCTTCGAGAGCTCTTCAACTCTGTCCTGTTCTCTGGGAGAACTTCAGAAGCTCGGCGAAGGAGCGTGGTCGTTCTTTTCTTTGAGAAGGGTGATAAGACCCTTCTAAAGAACTACAGACCCGTTTCACTTTTTAGGCAAGTATACAAGTTATTTTCAAGAGTCTTCACGAATAGTATAGCGTGAAGACTCGATGAGTTTCAGCCACCGGAGCAGGCTGGGTTTCGAGGAGGATTTAGCACCATAGACCACATCCACACTGTGCGACAAATTATACAGAAGTGCGAAAAGTATAATCGGCCCCTATGTCTTGCCTTTGTAGACTATGAGAAAGCTTTCACTCTATTGAGACCTGGTCAGTTTTGGAGTCTCTGCAGCGATGCTAAGTCGACTGGCAATACATCCAAGTGCTGAGATGTTTTTATGCAAACGCGACAATGACCTTCCAATCCGATCTCACACTTGAGATTTACGGATGACATCGTCATGCTGGCTGAATTGGTGCAGGACTTGCAGCAGATGCTGGAAGGCCTAGTTATATATTCTGTACGCATTGGTCTCCTGACGAACTTGGGCAAAACCCAGGTTATGTTCAACGAACACGTTACTCTGAATCCGATTGCCGTCAATGGTGGTACTCTCAAGGTTGTTCAAGAATACGTTTACCTCGGGCAAACTCTGCATAAAAATATCTTGAGGTAACCGGCATGCCTTTGAACAAAAAAAAATCGAACGTGATGTCCACCAACCTACACTGGGTCCGCATGATATATCCCAATTTTTCTCACAGAGAGGAGGCGAGTCATAGCAGAAGGAAGATCATTGAACGTCCTTAGTAAGGAGGTTCAACTTTCAAGAATATCGTCTTTTTAACCAAATAATATACGTTCCAGAATGGCGATCTGGTCCGCGTGTGGAACGACAACGCGGAGCTGTACACCGTCGCCACCAACCGCTTGCTGCCCACCACAATCCGCGTCTCCGCGCCCGTCATTGCGGGGCTGCCGGCCGCTGACGTACTCATACAGGCGCCACCTGACTATGCTACCAGGACCAATGTGCCTCTGCTCGTGTATGTGTGAGTATCTTTCGTCTTTAGTGAGAGAGAGAGCAACGCTGAAGTTTTACAAGTCTTTTTATAACATTGGTGTGGATATATGTACTTACGAGGATCAACGAAGGTACACCAAATGTAGGGAAATCAAACAACCGTCAGCGCACTACTCAAATGTCATCAAATTAGCCAATTTCTAATAATTTTCCTTTTTTTTTCTAATCCACATTTATTCCCCATTTCAAGGTACGGTGGACCGGATACGGCATTAGTAACAAAGAGATGGTTGCTTGACTGGGGCAGTTATCTTGTCAGCCGTTTGGGTATAGCTATCGCTCACATTGATGGACGAGGCTCTGGACGTAAAGGAGTCGACAACATGTTCGCTTTGAACGGGAAGCTTGGAACTGTTGAGGTTGAAGATCAGATCAGTGTTACAAAGTAAGTTGAAATTTAGTTTTTACAGAAGCAAGTTACAACGAAATGAAACATTGACTAAAATAGGACTGTCGGCATATCGTCAGGTGTCACACTTAACTGTTTCGATCAAAAATTATAATTAAGGATCTTCAGAAAAGACTATTATTTATTATTGGTTTTCTTGAAGTTGAAAATGTTATCATGTCATTTATCGCCAGCAACATGTATGGAATTGCCAACCTCAGAGACATGGTTGGTGAATTTATTAATATATTTCTTCGGCACCCTTCAAACTGGAACACAGAAAATGAATTTACAATAAGAATGGGTCTCTACTGAAGCAAATTTTATGCCCCAGAGATTTACCACTAGTTACTTGCAATATTCCAAACCCTCCTACTTCCTTTCTCAGGTACTTGCAAGATAATCTTTCCTGGATAGACGGCACACGCACATGCATCTGGGGCTGGTCATACGGCGGGTATGTGGCTACTAAGGCGCTCGCTGAGGGTGGAGAGGTCTTCAAGTGCGCGGCCGCCGTCGCTCCTGTTGCCGACTGGAAGTTCTACGGTAACGTCTTATGAACCAGTTACCAATAGTGTTCTTCTCTTGTCGTCTTGTCAGATAAGCAGCATCTTTACAATAAATTCGTCTTCTCTCATCACGTTATTTTTCTCTGATTTGAAGCTGTGCCTATCAGTAGTTGATGGACGGCTTGACTTCCCAAGATGTGTCAAAGTATTTGAGTAACCTTTAGTGCATCTATATGTATATACGATTGATCATCCAGAATCCTCAACATAAACTCAGAGAACATAAATACACTGTAGTGACCTTATTGGTGATGTTGTTCAAAAAGGTCAAATGAGCAGTACTCAACCAGCGTGTGTGTATGACCATGTATGAACGTAAACAAAGCGAAAGGAGTACGAAAGGATTGTAGCAGGTGGCGTTCTAAAGTACTCCCATGGGAAGAAAGTGTGAGATTATGTATGTAGGTATAAACTCATTATTAAAAGTAGTGTACAAAATGCTTGTTTGTTTTCAGACACAATCTACACTGAACGTTACATGGGCCTGCCGACGGAAAATGCAGCTGATTACGCAGCGTCATCTCTTCTTACTGAAAAAGTGGTAGGTTTCTTATTAATGCGTTTGTTTTCTGTACGGTCTTTTTGCAGGACTAAAATAAATCGACAGTCAAAGTCAAAGTATTTATTTGTATGTTTTTCGGTTATACAAGTGTGGTCTTACAGAAATGTTATGTTTCTCAAAAAACAACCCATTAGGGCATATACAATTAAACAAGTAAGAAATTTAAAGTCATAAGTTGACAATCGCTTCAATAAGACTGGTTTCTTCTATGTTGATTCAACTATGATAATACGAAGTTATGGCATTTTAATTCTGATCTTGTGAATTGAGAGCTTGAAGTTGAGAACTTAAGAAACTGTACTTTACCGTCAGGAGCCAGTGAAATTAAAAAAAAACCTTTGCAAAAAACGTAAGTCATTTGGAATTTCGCAGGCTATTTTGAAGGAATCACCATTAGTAACATGCTAAAGTAGAATTTCGCAACTTCAAAGTATCAAAGGAGAAACCGTATGCTTCGTATAAATTTATATCAAGAAAGAAAGAAAAATGTCTTATTTGGGACACGCACAGGAAATAAAAATAGATAGAAAAACCAGGCAGTGTTTTCAAATGCTGAATAAAGAAAATTCTCATTGAAAAATGTACTAGCTTTAAAGATTTGTTCATTTGTTTTCAGACGGAGTCTCTTCGTGACAAGAGCTACTTCTTGATCCACGGCACCGCAGACGACAACGTGCACTACCAGCACGCTATGTTACTCTCACGGATGCTGCAGAGGCAAAATGTTCAATTTACTCAGATGGTAAGTTCACGAATTAATTCAATTAAGGCTCGAATTTGAGGTCCAGGAGTTGGTTTGGTCCTTTTGTAAGACTAAATCCAGATTGAAAGATATGGAAAAGAAGTACTTTAGCGTTGGAAGGCCTCTCACAAGGTGGACTGATGGCCTTGTGAAGGCCGCAGGTATCCGCCGAACTCATCCAGTACAGAACCGGTCGAAGTCCAGGTGCGTGGGAGGAGGCCTTTATCCAGCAGTGGACGTGTTTTGGTTGAAATGTTGATGATGACCCTGGCTAATGGAACGATTGCTGGAAGAGATAGCAGAATGGTGGCCAAACTGAGGAATGAATTACAAAACAAGATGAAAAAACGTGAGGATACGGAGACTCAAGACTGTTTGGAGAGTCACCACATAAAAGTGATTGCTGAAATACACTTAAAACAAACAAAAAAGTAGTTCAAACGTTCTCAAAAACCGCGATCACGAGTCGACGTAATACAATACGGATTACGGAAACTACTGCATAATAAATCGACTACCTATTTGACCCCTGTCTTATCACATTAAAAGAACGCACAAACCCAAAGCAATAACGTAGGCCACTCAACATTGAGAAGTAATGTGCGAGGAAATATCCGATCGTTTATATAATTAATGGGCTCTAGAACATTCGCTGGCTCAGCAGAGTGCCCTTGGGATCGCCGCTTTAGCTTGATATACAGCAGGTATTGTGAAGGTAGCCTTAAGTGTAACTGAAGCATTTGTTTCTTCAATTTAAGTCAATTTTGGTGAGCACAGATTTAGATAGACCTAGATGACGCAAGTATCACGATCTGTGTGAAAACTAAGCGTGCCATTTTTGACTACCTACTATAACGTCACAAGCACTATAAAAAGTGGTGTGAAAATCAAATCGATTCAAAGACGCCGCCGCGTGCGACACCCGTTTCGCCCTACCACCGCAGCCCCGGGGCCTAGCGCCAGCGCTCACGCTCACCCAGCCAGCAGTACTACAGGAATGAGCGCAAAAGTGACGGCTTACGATTTTTGTACGTAAGCTGGGCACGTGCTTTCGTTATCTAGGTGTATATAAGTGTACTATAAGATTGTCCGAAATGCATAAAATGCTACTTACGAGGTATTGCATTCCCGAGGTTTTCACTCTAAGGCGACGATATATCAGTGGGTGTGAGGGCTCAAAAATTTTGATTGCACCTATATTGTAGTGTCTGTTAACATTGTACAGCTTTGCATCTTGATTACATGCAAAAGTTTAAAAATATTCCATTTCTCGGTCATTAGTCAATACATATTTGTTACGGCCGCGAATCATATATTAATCAACCTACAACTTAATACTGACCAGCAAATTGCAAAAAACGTAAAAATAATTGAATTTCGCGGGTTACCCTGGCGCTTTCGCCTTAAGATTGTTCATTTTATTAACCAGTGCCTCTACTAAGATGTCCAGATAAATAAATCAATCAATATTTAGGATTCCGTCGCACGACAGTGGCGCCGTTTCTATGAGACTTCTTTCGTGAAACAGACTTTACCTACATGTAAACTTACTTTGATTTATTTGTCATAATTTCTAATATCATTATTTTGTTTTCAGAGCTACACAGACGAAGATCACGGCTTGATCGGCGTGAGGCCGCATCTTTACCACGCGCTAGAGAAGTTCCTGCAAGAGCAACTGTTGTAATATCGTACATATTTTGAGTTAAGCCAACCTTACTAACCAATAACACTAAAACATTAAAACAAAAACCCTATATAATAAGACCCGCCATTGCGAGTCAGCCAAAATGAAAAGTAAAAGACCAAATAAAAAAAAAACTGTGATACCTTGGTCATTTACGCAAAGTCAACGTAAAAGTCAAAAATTCGATTTCTTTACAGAAATTATCCATCTTATCATAATATACCTACCTCATATTCTGGATAAGTACCAGATGAATCTTAAAGATAAGTAGGTAAATTGCAGAAAACCTCATTTTTTAAATAATTCACAAATCTCAGAGAAAACCGTTTAAATAATACTGTGTGACAGCCACATTTCACGTGCGTTAAACGCTTATTCCCTGATGTCAGACGCCATTACAGACTGAAATAAAAAACACTTAGTCGCCATTTTCTTTTTACGATAAAGGGATGTGATTTTTAACGCTTTTATCCCATCAAAGGATGTTTTTATATAGCCAGATAATGGGTGTTTTGTGCAGGTTGACGTGTAAACAAAATAGAAATAAAAGATTTATCTAGATGGTAATTGACAAATATTCGTGATTTGGTTACACATACTTTTTTATTATGAATACCATAGACCAGAGAGTTTTCCATTGGTGTGTTTTATTCCAAAACTAGCTGAGCCGGCGAATTTCGTACCCCAGAATCAATAAGAGCGAATGTATGAGAAAATTAATTATCATCATCATTTGTTTTTTTCGTGAATTTTTTCATGTTTTAATAGTTATTCTGCTATTTGGGGCGAAGACAAATCCAATAGGAAGATTATAAAAATCGGTCCAGCCGTTCTTGAGTTATAAATGGTGTAACTGGCCCGACTTTATTTTATATATTATTTTGTTTGTAAAAGATTTTCTTCTTAGCTTACTGCTTATTGAAATAAATGCTTAATTTTATGTAGCATACCTACTTAATAGTTACAGTATAGGTACAGTTAATAGCTTCTCCCAATGTTGGGGTCAGCCTCCAGTCTAACCGGAAGCAGCTATACATTTCCAGTTTTAGCTGATCTCGTATTGGTTTTTCGTATAATCAGCTTATACTGGTGTATAGCTTGATGTGTAGCCGAGCGTACATTAAGAGTTAAGGAAGGAATAAATCGTTTAGAACTCTTCGACTCTTGGCAGAGAGCCATTCTTTTTTATTCCAAAGACGGCGCAAATAATTGAGCAGTGATAGTTTATTACATTCCTACTTTGTATAGCACTCTTATTACGTAACACCCTATCAATCTCAATCTGAATCATTTTGAAGGTTATTGATATAATCCATTGCTTCATATGTTCGAAAAATGTGTCTGTTCAACTAACGTAAATAACGCAATGAATGTTGTAGAACTGTCAAAATGGAACCCATTGCTACTGATAGTGTTTTGCGCAACTACCCGCCAGGTCTTGACCATACCTACGTTACAGATAATAAATTGCTGTAGGTAAAAAATAAAAGCAGAACGTAGTATGTATTAAATAATTACGAACATTCCGTTGGTCTAGTGGTCATGAGGTCCTGGGCTCGAATGCCTGGTCGTTCAAAGTGTTATTGGGTATTTCCATCTGGAATTTGTCAGTAGCAGCCAGGAGTCTGGACTTGTGCCCAATCGTTTGAGTCTGACACTCACTTCCGCTCCACCCAGAGCGGGAGGGGTCATTTGATGATTTCTCATCCTAAAAAAAAAGTCGATAATTACACGATTTTTTTCAAGAATTAAATTTATACTTGGGAAATGACAATTTATAATGATTACAGGTATGTAACAGATATACTGTACCTTCTACCTTTTTAGATTTGTTGCAAGTTTTCAATTTCATCTTTTATAGGGAGACAATACCTACTACATTTCCTGCAATAAATTACAGCTTTCCTAGTTCAAAACAAGACATGCGTAGCATTAATTATTCAAACTAATTACTATTCAGTTTCCGATTGGCTGCTCATGCATTATTTATTCATAATAAATTAAAATCCGGTCTAGTTTACACTGCGTTTCTATCCAGAGTAGGTGTACTTCGATTTTCCGTCCGTTGCATACATTTTGCTGAACGTATTACATATTAATGAGGTCTTATAAAAAAAAAACTTAGTTTTAATATTGAAATGTCACGTATTTTTCAGCAGGAAAATTCTGATGATTTGAAATGACCACCCTTGGGTAGTTTTTGTATTAAATTCAATAATACGATTCTTCTCCTTAGTTTACTTTAATGATGTTTTAACTGATATTTACATAGCAAGGAGAGTTAATTGAATTTGTGTGGTACAACTAAAAAGTGAAAAATAAAAACTTTTTTACAAAAAAAAAACAACCGACTTCAAAAAAAAAATACTAGAAGTGAAAAATAGGTTTAATTAAATACAAACTACTACAATATTACTTTACTCCTTTAATTTACTAAAAACGCTCTGACCTCAATAGGGAATAATACGATACTGTTCAAGTAAGCCTTCTTTTGAATCAAGGACCACGAAACAAACAATATTATTATGTAAAGTAGGACAAAACAAGAGATTCCGTTTACAATATTTCCTATAAATTTAAGGTAACAAATAGAATAGAATAGAATATTCTTTATTAAGTACACCATATAAATTACAGATATAATAGTAGATTATGCACCGAGGGGCTAAAATTGTGTCTTATGTCACGGGCGTCATATTGAATCTCGAGCGCAATGAAGGATTCGGGATTTAACTCACGAGCGAAGCGAGGGAGTTAATACAAGAATCCTGAATGCAGCGAGGGATTCAAGCTAGCCCAAGGCAAAGGCACCTTTAGCCCAGAGGAGGATACTCTACTTTTTACACCTACTGTGAGAAAATAATAGGCATAGTACGAAAAACAAAGTATTTAATAAATAAACAAACAGTAAGAATAACATATTTAGAAGTTAGTTATATGCACTTCCATTCCTTTTAAAAAATGGTTCGTAGTTATCTAATTATTCTTACAATATTATGTCTTCGAAAACATGGCAACGATATGAAGAAGCAGTCGTTATGATTTTGTAGGAAATCGAGAATGTCATCCACGCGTAGTAAGGATATCGAGAATAGCTTTCCTCTTTCTGGCACCAAAGGGTGTTTGTTAGTACATACTATACTGCTAATTTAGCTGAGCATGTGAGATTCCAAATTCAAATCACATTATTGACCAGCGGGTCATAATGAAATCCAGTACAACATTATTGACCGGCTGTGCCCCCGGCCACTAATGACTAACTTTAGGTTAAGGTTGCTTGACATATAATTTGACATTTTCGAGCAGGTGGTGTGAAAAATAATTTTTCACACCACCTGCTCGAAAATGTCAAATTATATGTCAAGCAACCTTAACCTAAAGTTAGTCATTAGTGGCCGGGGGCACAGCCGGTCAATAATGTTGTACTGGATTTCATTATGACCCGCTGGTCAATAATGTGATTTGAATTTGGAATCTCACATGCTCAGCTAAATTAGCAGTATAGTATGTACTAACAAACACCCTTTGGTGCCAGAAAGAGGAAAGCTATTCTCGATATCCTTACTACGCGTGGATGACATTCTCGATTTCCTACAAAATCATAACGACTGCTTCTTCATATCGTTGCCATGTTTTCGAAGACATAATATTGTAAGAATAATTAGATAACTACGAACCATTTTTTAAAAGGAATGGAAGTGCATATAACTAACTTCTAAATATGTTATTCTTACTGTTTGTTTATTTATTAAATACTTTGTTTTTCGTACTATGCCTATTATTTTCTCACAGTAGGTGTAAAAAGTAGAGTATCCTCCTCTGGGCTAAAGGTGCCTTTGCCTTGGGCTAGCTTGAATCCCTCGCTGCATTCAGGATTCTTGTATTAACTCCCTCGCTTCGCTCGTGAGTTAAATCCCGAATCCTTCATTGCGCTCGAGATTCAATATGACGCCCGTGACATAAGACACAATTTTAGCCCCTCGGTGCATAATCTACTATTTTTTACAAAGGGTGATAATAGGCGGTCTTATCGCTAAGAGCGATCTTTGAAGACAACTTTTGGATGGATTAAAAAGGAGAAGGACAGACAAATACAAATGTAGGTAGTCTGTGTTGTACCATTTACATAATACACATAAATACATACATAAAGTATATATTATCCTAATCTAAATAAATATATAAATATAATAATAAACATGAAACAGAAGTAAAGAAAATATAATGATGAGAGAGGAAGTGCTTTTTTATTTCAATTTTAAAAGTGGACAGAGATTAAGCACGCCTTACCGACACGGGCAAGTCATTCCATAACCGTACTGCTTGATCAGTAAAAGATTTGTCATAGAAACTGGTGGAATGCATCGGCATCTTTAGTCTCAGGTTTTCCGAACAATCATTCTTTATATTTATTCATTACATATATGATTCGCGGCCGTAACAAATATGTATTTATAGAATTATAATCATTAAAGTCATCAACACAACTCTCTAAGACCACGTAAGTCCAAAGAATAACTGTTTCATGAAATCATCATTCTTTGGAGCTACGTGGTCTTAGAGAGTTGTGTTGATGACTTTAATGATTATAATTCTGTAAATACATATTTGTTACGGCCGCGAATCATATTTTGATCGACGTACAACTTAATACTGACCAGCAAATTGCACAAAACGTAAGATTTCGCGGACCACCTTAGCGCTTCCCCCTTAACATTATGAGAATTCCCCCTCTGAGCCCCAATTCACTATTCCTTACTTCGAAACCACGTCAATTCCTTAGCTAATCTCGCGCTGATTTCACGCGGTTCCGTACATACGAGTAGATATTTATTCGGCTTGAAGAAATGGTTCAACTTTCGTATCTGGGTGACTTACCTACTTTTTGGTCAATAGGTAGGTATTAAGTTGGTCAATTGAATGATGCAGCTACAAAATCCATTAGGCAATTAACGCAATAGATCATACAAATATTTTGTAAGTCGACTTTTACGTCTTCATGAACATGAAACCTTATGTAGTTAAAACGCCCTTAGGTTGCTTTTTGATAGTTAAGTACTCATACTTACCTATCTATGGAAGTAGGTACCTTCTGTAGATTTGGTGACCATGAAATCGGCGAGATACCTACTTTATTTCCAAACTACCAAAAAAAAACCGTTAAAATCACCTGTGACTTTATCCGTCGGACCCTATCTGAGATAAGGCGACAACTTGACAAATTGGTCGGCAGCTGCCCCGACCCTTTTTTAGCCGAACATGATTAGTGGGACGACGGCTGAAGCTTTTACTGCCTTTTTGTGGAAACTCGACACTGTTTGCTGTTCCAGATTATTCCTGGGCCGTATTTTTAGCTGGGTTCTCTTTGTTTGGAGTAAATAGTGGGACTTTTTTCTAAAGGTTATTATAGAGGTCAATCTTCAAAGGCTTTCGGTAAATCTTATTTACTATCTGTGTTGATACTCGTACAATATTCTATTTGTCGTGCGTTTTAGTGAGATAAGTACCATTAGGAGATTTTGAAGAGCATCCTACATAAAAGTAATGGAGACTATTAAATTATTGGTAGATAGGTACAAATGTATGTATGCCACGGTACATGGTACCACGTATCGTGGCATAAGGTAAGTAAGGTAAGGTAAGTACCTACTTAACGGGGGCTTATCCGAATTTGCCTGTCTTAGAAACAATTTTAAATGGCCAAATTATTATATTTAGGTCTTGAAAAAAAATATATGTCATAGTACATCCTTGTTTTAGGGAAATTAATGGTTCAAAATACGATAAAAAAATCAAAGCTAAGAAAAACGAATTCAGTTGATCAACTGCAAATATACTGTGGCATGAATTTCCCGTGATCTGGTCGGCGGCGCATCGTAAATATGTAGGTAATATGTAGGTAGAATTTAAGGCAAAGTTTACGAAAAACAAGGGCTTGAAAGCTTGTATGAAATGCCGTACGTCGTAAACGCTCTTTAGTTAAGTTATTAAAAGTGATTTTTTTCTCAAAATTGGTCAGAAATTGATGCCCCTTTGCACAAGGATATAAATGATACGGTGGTATCCCCCTACACAAATATCAAGCCAAAACCGTATCGCTGTGCTTCTGCTCAGTCCCTCTTATTTTACGAGCGATCAAAGTCGTTTTAAGTTTTAATTGCGCAGTTTCGTAGCTCATTGATAACAAAAAAAATGTAACAAAACGCTTAAGAGGGCGATCGTTCATAAAGTTGTCGAGTTAAAGCCAGCTGACGCCGAAATCCTTAAAACAAATGATGTACACGCTCCGTGAGAGCTCTTACATAGGAACGGCATTTTGTCGATGACAGAAGTAACGCCGACTTCATAAGTCGGTGGACGCGGCAAAGGGTGCCGTCGACGCGCTAGCGGCTGCCCGCGTCGTCACCAAGCCGACTGCAATGGTCAGCGGTAGCCGCTGATGCGCCGACTGCAGCCACAGTGCGTCGACGGTTCCAGTTCTATCAGTCACCCAAAAGATGCCGCTCATATAATATAGCAGACTAATTAAGTCTAACGAAATAAGGGTAATTTACACAAGGAGATTTTCTCGACTCGAGATTCGAGAGTCGAGAAAACTGCGAAACTCACCAGGTCAGTATTGCACTGATGTGTTTACATACCTACTCATATGAACTTACACTAAAAACAAGCGAACATAAATGAACAGATTTTTTTTATTTATCAATACAAAAATTAATTAATACTTATATTTATTTAATTTAATGATTAATTAAATATATTTATTTAATACTTTAATCAAGACTTATATTAGCTTCAATATTAAATAAATAAATAACAAAAAAACCGGCCAAGAGCGAGTCGGTCTTGCACAATTAGAGTTCCGTATCAAATTACAGTGAGCAGTGGAACCGTTGCTGGTCTGCTGAAATTACTGCACTGAGCATATAGATGGGTAATAGGTAATTAATAAACCTGTGCTAGTTCCTAAAGTAAAGGTAATTCAAATGTATCATATTGTCGCAAAGGAACATGGTTTGGTGTCTGATATAGTCTTTTGAGGAAAAAACCACACATATTGAGTGGATCTGTCCAGTCAGTGAAAGCGTTTGTCAGCAATTGTGCAGCTCAATTCAGAACTTAGGCGTCAAACAGACGAGCAGCACTTTGCTGTCGACAGAGCCAACTTCAGCTATCGACAGAGCCTACTTCAGCTGTTGATAGAGCCAACTTCAGCTATCGACAGAGGCATCTTCAGCTGGCTACTGTCGACAAGGCAGCGTGCGCGCTTCGCTCATAATGTAACTGTCGTCATTGGTCGGCGTTTGCTGTCCACGTGTCGACGGCAAACGCTGACCAATGGCGGCAGCTGCAGTTGCCTCTGTCGACAGTTAAAGTTGGCTCTGTCAATAGCAAAGTGCTGCTCGTCTGTACTCTGCCTAAAGGAGAAAACAAAACATGCAGCATTGGATTTAGCTACCCAAACAAAAAAACGTTACACCTATTTACCTTAGGTAATCATTATTTTATTATTATTATAAGCCTGCATTTAGACCTAGGTAATTAAATATCTGTTTTTCTATCCCATGTAAAGAAAACAATTCAATTACATAAGGTAAATAGGTATACCGTCAATTGCAGAATACCGCACAGGCAAGTTTAACACAAACAAACCAACACCACATACTGTGCCAACACATAGCCACAACTGTGTAGCCAACAATACTACTACAAAATAGGAGCGTTTTTCCTGAAATAAAACGCATATTAAATTACTTACCTAAATTCGAAGCTTAATTATTTGAGATAGCAACACTGTGTTCCCGCTTATTACCCTTCTCTTTCTACCCTATATATCCCTCTCTTTCGCACATCCCTCACCCTACACCTCTCACCACCTGGTGGGGCTCGTCGCTAATGTTCAGCGTTCGAGTCTCTTGTTCATTGCGTTGAAAATCAACAGGCAGAAATTATCTTAAGCTTCGAATTTAGGTAAGTAATTTAATATGCGTTTTATTTCAGGAAAAACGCTCCTATTAAATAACTTGACCGTAAATTCGAAGCTTAATTATTTGAGACGTGTTTGTTATCGCCTGGTGGTGAAGAACGCCAATGTGAGGATGATCAACTATGCATAGATAATTATAGTTCAGTGTATAGGGAATACAAGTTATGAAATGAGTAAGTATATCAAATCTAAGAAAGGTGAGGGATTTACATATCATTAAAATTAAAATTCATCTTGGAAAGACTAATAATAATAATTTTTATTTATTAGTGAAAAATCAGAAAAATAATAGTTCACAATTATTATCAGTAAAATGAAGTCATTTACAGAGTACATCAAGCAAGCTTGTAAAACAAAAATAACGGTCTCCCTTGAGAACTTACAATTGAAGATTTAGAATATTACTTAAAATAATAATACAAAATTAAACGACAATACAATTCAAATTAATCACTGCAATCAATTAACAGGATCAAATAAATTAACAATAATACTGGAATTAGAGACGGTTGGCATAACCTGGCGCTTGTAATATTTCTTACAAGTATTTTCAGCTCTCCAGTTGCCTCTAGCTAAAATATTTTCGATTGGGAGATTATCGGACCAACTTTTAGATGCAACCGCGGACCTAAAACTACCGGGGGTCGCTATTATATTAGCTTCTAATAAAAGAGATCTAATCCAACCTGCTATTACTGCTCGCGAGGCTGGTCTTGCTTGACCTCTAATATTTATAAATAAATTATTGCATGAAGCCAAACTTCGTCTATTCTTGAGAATATCAATAGTTTGTTTTATCCAATATACAGGGTCAAGATTCCTGTTATCTGGGTTTTTTGTTAATTTCCAGCCCGATTGCCTATAAGTTGCAGAATCGGTCTTGGATCCAAAAACTGGCCAAAATACTATATTATCAGTAGACATAATCAAATGTTCTGAATCAACACTGAGCAGAGTCAGGTCGTGTATTCGTCTACCAGAACAAAGAAGTAATAATGCAGCTGTATGTCTGGATGTAGCAAAAATATTGTTTGAATCGATTGAACTATTTTTTAAATAAGACATAAGATCATCAATATTCCATATAGGGGGTCTGTTTGCTACCGGTTGTTTGAGAGCAATCGACTTAAGAACATGCTTAACTAAGGTATGAGAACTTAAAAGACCAGCTGCATCTGCATTACACAGTGTAGACACTACAGACTTATGCAAAAGGATAGTTTTGTACGAAAGTTTGTCAATTAAAAATAAATCTGCCAAAAACCGTGCTACGACTGAACCATCTGGATTGACGGGGTTAATTCTATGCTCTCCCGCCCATTTAAGCCATCGTAACCAAGCAACTTTGTAGGTCTTACGAGTTGAGTTCCGCCAGGATGATTGTAATAAATTGATTTGATCAGAATTCCAGTCTAATAGATTTTGATCCCACCCCCACATTTCCATACCTCTAGAGTTATATCTTGGACTTTGGGAGGTGGAAGGCCCGTTGACGTGTCCACTAGGGAATGACCGAGGTTCCGTATGGTGAATGGAGCTGCTATTGCTCGTGCTTTCAGGTCTCCCCTCCAGAACACTCGATTCCACCGAGGAACTACCAGGATGAAAATTCCGGAGGCTCGATTGAGATGTGCTAGTACTTTTGGCACGAGACAAGGTGGTGGGAATATCCACGCCAATCGGAAATTCCAGTCTATTGAAAACGCGTCGTGATGAATTGCTTGTTTGTCGGTTATATCTAACGATACATAGTTGGCAACGACATGTGCTGTTTCTGATGCAAAAAGGTCTATCACAGGGGTCCCGAATTTTCTGAATATCATTTCTGTGCAATGAGGTACCAGGTGCCATTCCACAGCGCTTCGACGCCGAGATAGGCGATCGGCAAGAATGTTGAATCTGCCTGGTAAATGAAAAACTTTTAGAACGATGCAATGTTGGTTCAGAATTTTGAATACCTCTTTTGTAATGTTCATCAGAGGCTTTGATATCGTCCCCCCCTCGTTGCGTAAGTAAGCAACTACTGTTTGGTTGTCGGACTGAACTAGGACTGTAGAGCACCGTAGGAGCTGACAATGGCCTTGTAGGACTTTTAAGATGGCTAACATTTCTTTTTGGTTGCAATGCAATAGAGCTTCCTGCTCGTTCCATGGTCCTGACAGAGGCAGATTGTCCAACTGTGCGCCCCACGCTAGATCGGACGCGTCTGTTGTTAGGAAATGACTTGGTGGTGGAATGTGAATCGGTGACGAGGCCTGGTAATTTTGTAGCCACCACTTCAGATTTGTCTGTGCTTCTGCTGGAACAATATGTAGCTCCTTTGACGATTTTGGAATTGAATTTAGGAATTCCAGCAAACTCCGATGATTTAGTCTGCCTTTTGGGACTGTAAAACTGGCAAAATTTAGCAGGCCCACTAGGCTTTGTAGTTTCTTTAATCCCACTCTGTTGTGCTTCAGAATTTGTGACACCTTGGTCAAAAGACTGTGATGTTTTTCTAATGGAAGACGTTTTTGATTGAGCCAAGGATCCCAATGAATACCTAGATATACTAGGTTCGTTTGAGGAGTAAGCTCGGATTTTGGAAAGTTTACTTGCCAACCTAGGTACTGTAGTCTTTTTATTACCAACTGAACTTGCGATTTGAGGATGTCCATATTCTGATGAGCAATCAAAAAATCGTCTAAATAGACAACGACGCGAATGCCTTCTTGTTCTCGCAAGGTCTGAGCGATCCAATTGGTCAAGGATGCGAAAACCTTTGGAGCTGTGCTCAGTCCGAACGGCAGGCATGTCATTTGGAGTAACTCTCCGTCGTAAATAAGTCGGAGAAAACGTCTTTGGGACTTGGTAATAGTCACATGAAAGTATGCCTGGGAAAGGTCTATTTTGCAAAGCCAATCCCGAGGTTGGAGAAAATCCGGTATCCGAAACATGTTTATAAGTTTGAAACGATCTGTGAGAACAAACTTGTTTAGGGCTTTTAAGTTGAAAATTGGCCGAAAGGAGCCTTCGCTTTTCGGAACCAAGAAAATTGTTGATAGAAAGCTTGGGGATAAATCTGCAATCTCGAGAACACCCTGCATTTTCATTTGATTTACGAGAGCCGTCATTTCTGTCGAAATGGGAATAGCGAAGGTACTCTTTTTCACGTTTGGTACAATTAGCGGCGGTCTTTGAAGAAATGGTATTCGATAACCTGTTATTATTTTGATAAGGATTTTTGGAGCTCCCAAGCTTTCCCAATGATGGACAAACTGGGATAACTGACCGGCTTTGAACTCGGTGCTCCTGTGACGCGAGTCAATACCTTCGGTTTTTAAAATTGTCATTTTTTGAGGCACCTGTGGGTGCGCTCTGATTTGTTGTGTTTTTGAAATGTCCGTTGACAGACCGGTTTTGGTGTCCAGCTCGTGATCGAAAGGAACCCCTGGTATTGGATGTCCCCCGTCGACTCGGGTTGTTGTTGCCTAGATATCCCTGAGGATATTGAGAATAGCTACCTCTCGGAGGAGCATTGTGTCTTGGATGTTCAGCTTGCGCATGACAGTATCCAGGTACGATAGCCTGTGTAGGCCCATTGTAATAGACCGCTCCCTTCGGAAGGCGGTTGTTAGGTATAGATCCGCTAGGGCCTGCTTGAGAGGCGAGGCTAGCGTTATTTGATTTAGGTGGAAAAAATGCTTTCTTAACCCCACCGATTTTCTCAAGAGCAGCCGTGAAGGAGTCGGCATTAAAAATATGTTGGCATGAAGGCGGAATTTTACGTAAATTCGTTTTTATAAGAGGGTCTCGTATGAATTTCATTATGCCGTCACGTCTCATCTGAATTATCTCGGCTCTGTGTCCGCATAATAATTGCAACAAATCGGATGACACTTTATGTACATCACCATTCAAAAATAACTCAATAATCTTTTCTTGTAAATTTTCAAAGTTCAAATCTTGTTGATCTTTTGCCCATGATAAGAAACTTTTGATAGTTTCTTGCAGAGCTTCTCTAACTTTCAATAAACAGAAGGTTTGAGCAGCATAGGCCCTATCCACTTGAGCCAATTGTCGCGATGCCTCATAGGCTTTAATTTCGTCGTTAATTTCTAATTCTACGAAACCTGGAGAATGATTATATATTTTTTGTGTATCGGCATAACGAACTTCACACCAGTGGCTATTATCAAAATGCTGAATACTGTTTAAGGCAGTTAAAAAGTCATTAGGGGCTACAGGAACTGACGGATCCTTTAATTTAGTCTGAATAGCAAACTCAAAAGAGGGTTCTTTTGCAGCTTCACTAGAACTACCTACACTTTCTTTATTATCAAAAAATAACTCGCGGCTTTCGTTCAAGTCTATACACGATTCATTACACCCATCCACAGGACCGGTAGGATTGTATGTATGATTACGTGAAAGTAAATCACGAAGCTCACCCACTTCCCTGGATAATTTATCGTACCTACTGCCCGTACGTCGAGATCGTTTGGATTTTCTATGACGGTGGCGCCTTGCACGTCTTCGTTTGCGGCTCGCCGAGTTACCTGTACTACTAGAGCTCGATGAGGTACTAGAACTACTGGATGAACTGCTAGTCGATCTGTTGCGAGACGTTTTAGGAGCCACTGACACTCTACCAGAATTGATTTCAGAAGGCACAGCCTGGTTATCCATCCTAGTACCAAACAAATCGAAAGAAATCCGCTATAGAAATAATTCGTCACGCAATCAGAAATATTTGGGAAATATAAAAATCTGAGGGTAGACAAAAACAAATATAAATTCATACAAAAGACTAATCAGCAATGATCGCCGACCATTTGCTAGATTATGTCATAATGTAGAAACGAACAGTATAACTGTTAGATAAAAATAATTGAATAAACACTCACATGTATGATGTTTACAGCTTTTCTGATACTTATTTAACCTCAAATAAAATTCGGTTATCAACAATAGTAATGCAATTAAATTATCACTTAGATTATATTCTTAAGGGAAATATTTATTAGGGTTCGTGATCGAACCATATGCAGCGGGAAACAGAACGCCAATGAACAAGAGACTCGAACGCTGAACATTAGCGACGAGCCCCACCAGGTGGTGAGAGGTGTAGGGTGAGGGATGTGCGAAAGAGAGGGATATATAGGGTAGAAAGAGAAGGGTAATAAGCGGGAACACAGTGTTGCTATCTCAAATAATTAAGCTTCGAATTTACGGTCAAGTTATTTAATAGAATATTATTCAGGCGTTGTTTTCAAACATCAACGTGGCCGCAGGCGCGAACTAACCAAGGAAGAGAAAACTTCGTTAATTTATTCTTGTTTTTTCCTTGAATCCTGTCTATGGGCACCATCTATCTTCATCTGTGAAAAAACATCGCGAGGAAAGACTGACGGCCTTAATGAAGGAACATTGCTGATTTCAGAGAAAAGTGGGTAGACGAAGACTTTCATTAATGGTCAGGGCTTTTTTTACAGAAATAGCAGATGTGTATCTAGATTACGGCAGGTTTGTTTGTGGGGCTTTTAGAGTCGGGTAATGTTTAAAAATATACACCCTTACATTTTGATCGTTTTAATCCTTAAAACGGGTCATTATACTCATCATTATGAACGACTTTTCCTATGAGACCAATCCTGAAATCGTGAAAAAACAAATGTTGCTCCATATTATTATGTCGAGTTAAGGCTCGTACACACAGGCGCGACGCGACACGCGACACAAAGGCACCGCAAGTCGCGCAACGAGCGGTGCCTTTGTGTCGCGCGCGATTCGCGTCGCGCGTCGCGCCTGTTTGTAGGAGCCTTTAAGCGAACATAAATGTATGGATCAGCTGATTTTTTTTTTTCACGATTATATATATTTTTTTGTAGACATAAAACTACAATGAAAGAACAAACTTTGTGAATCATTTTCAGTTAATTTTGTATACATTTGCAAACATTTACTCTGTAACATTAACTTCCATTTAAATCGAGCCAACCATAAAACCAACCTAGCCACTGCAACGTTAATTTGATGCACTCAAAAATATATTCCGATGCCGCTGCGCTGTAGGTAGGTACCTTACTTTTAACTAAAAAAAAAAATACTTTCAACAGTGCGACGCCTGACGTGCAAAAACTCACATCTTTTTAAAACGTGATGTTTATGTGAAAAATATGCGAATTTGGCGAGCTTAAACTTTTTATTTTATGTAGCAGCTTTATTTTTAGGATATGGGAATATTTTATTTGAATTTGATACTGGCTTCTGCCCCGACTTCATCCGCATATATCCCGTAACTGTGCTCCGTTATTTTGTTTTCGCATAGCGTTATTTGTAACTGTTTTGGTTTTTGCTCGGCTCTTAAGGAATGTAGCTTGATGTTAAATCTCTTATTATGCCTCAAGAATTGGGCTAGGTATCAAAGGCATAAATATTTTTTCAAATCCGACTGGTTTCAGAGATTAGCGCGTTCATACAAAAAATGAAACCTTCAGGTTTATTATATTCGTTTATATAAATTGCTAGTACCTAACACTCACTTCAATAATAAAAATTGGGTGTCAATAGCTTGAGCTTTTGATAAGAAAGAAAAATAGATTTATTTGCCACAGAAACACGTGCATACAAAATTATAGTAAACTCGAATAACACAGAAAAATAAAAACAAAATATATCTATAATCACGAGCACAAACAGAAATATCGATAGCTGCACGTCATGACTGTGACAACAAGGCTTCCACTCAGCATAATGCTTTGTTATGAGGGACCCAGAGCACTGCTCTGATAGTGATTACCTGAAAAGGACGTACGGAAACCAAGTCAGATATAATGATTGGTACTATACGAAACAAAATAAATTAAAACAAACAGTACTTAGAATATAAAGCAACTATTTATATGACAAAATAATAAAAAAGAACAATATGAATATTACTATTGAATAATTACATTATCATTATTTAGTTATAAGACATGAAAATATTATCAGCCATTGTTTGCGCAAAAAGCTTGCAGGAGCGGTCTTTCGTAATCCTTTTACTTAGGTACTAATTTAAAATGAACCCGTTCCTAAACCATCAATTCACTGTTATGTCAAAATTAAAAAGTAAAATAAATTTAGCAAACCATTGACTATTATTATCATGAGAAAATCGAAGAGAAACTTTTTCAGGTACAAATTATACCTACTAACGAAATGATTGAGTGAATATTCGTTCATCTTGAAAACATACTCTTCGGAATTTCATTCACTTAACTCTCTGCTAATTGGAAAGCTCTTTGGCGTTGTTCCAGGGCTATCAAATTTTCCAATATGCCATGAAAATGACTGATTAATTTTATCCAATCAGCACCTTATATTATTATCATTATTTATTTACATATTTGTGATAGCTATTCATTACCATTAGCAATGGAAGATCAATTTCATTAATTATCATTATCTTTCAATAATTTAGATATATGACTATAAATTATTACTAACTTACCTATTTCTTCTTCTTCGTCTTGCTGGCACGACAGTTATTTAAATTTTATTGTTCCAAAACTTCGTCACTTCTGCGGCGTTATCGGTGGCAGCGTAAAGGTCACTTTTGCTGCATGTTTTGAGGCTTGCCTATACTTAGAAACTAACATCCTATCTATTTTTTATAGGTAAGTAATAAGTCTCTTATATCTTTCTTTTGTTAATTAGGTAGGTACTGAAGAGGCTATCTATGTAGCCCTACCCTTAGTAGTACTGCAGTGCGATTCTGTAACCATCTCACCGTGAAAACTTAGGTGAAGTGAGCGTGGAGTGAGCTGTCAATTCCTAGCAAAAACAAACTCACTTCTCCTAAATTTTCACGGTGAGATTTTTACAGAATCGACCGGCAGGCTGGTTATAATTGCCGGCGCGTTCCATTCGAACGTTCAAGGAAGTGTCAAATATTCTCATGAGGTATTTTTGTTTAGTAGCGTCAGTGCTAGATATGTGGCTAGATATAACATGATAATGTAAAATCTTCCTATAAATATAATATATTCGAGTCAAAGCTACTGCTGTTTAATTATATTGTGAAGCATCTAGAGTTTCACAGTACATACATGCTTACCTACATAAATATAACGATAATCTAAGTTAGTATTCACGCTGTTATATAAATAGCAGTAGGTCGGACACCGCGATAAAATTACAGTGTACTGATTTTTTGAGATGTTGTTAGGATAGATTCATATCTACCCTAATAAAACACAATATTCATAATAGTGTAAAACCAAATTTGCAGCTTCGAAAAATCTATGCTAACTGCGTGGTGCTCGAAAAACCTTGAAATGTTCGGACTTTTTTCAGTTTTGAACTTCTAACTTCTAAAAGGTGCATCCTACGGAAAAGTCATCCTATACCTACATTCTAAAGTAGTAATTTGAGTGCAACCAGTGTAACACTCGCTATCCATCCTTACAACATCCCAAAAAACAGTACAGTGCAATTTTTTGCGACCTACGATATTTTAAGTGACTGACCTAAGACACATAAATAATATTTCTGATGGCCATAATAAAAAGCCTCTGGTTTATTAATAGCTCTAGAAACATTTCAAAGGTCTAGGAAAGCAGTAAAACGACTTCTAACCCTAAGAAAAGGCGGTCAAAAGTAATTAAAACATGCCAGATGCTCTGGAGACTAATTTGAAGAAAACTACTTTTGTTCTGAGCCTTCTGAGAAATTGCCGACGAACCTAACTTATCCTATTTCAAGTACTATAACACTTTTTTTTACGAATAACTTTATATTAACTAAAAAAAGTATTCGAAAATATAAATTACAAAAGTTTAAGCGGGTTTTCGATATCTGAATCTGCACTTCATTTTGTTATTAGTATAATACATAGTAGAACACAAGAAGTTTCATTTAACACTAGCTGCGCTCCGCGGTTTCAGCCGCGTAAATGTTAATCCCGGGTGTCAGCTACTTCCATAGAAAATTTTATCAAAATTGGTCCAACCGTTTGAGAGTGAAGAAGTAACAAACATATAAACACACACACACTCACAAACTTTCGCCTTTATAATATTAGTGTGATGATAACATAATCAGCTTTTATTGTTTGTCCCTGGTAGGACACAGGCTTTATCTGTGTGTGAAGATACAATTAAAATAAAATAAATTGAATAAGTACCTCGAGAACCAACCTGCTGACTGGCTAATCTGATACCGTGGCGTGATACGAGCTAATATTCTCGTATCTAAGATCGATAATGCTGACCGGAGAAAAGAAAACGAAAGAAAAAAAATATGTGGAATAATTATTGTGTATGTGTAGAATAATTGTGTGTATGAATAGCTTGCTGTCTCTTTTAGGGTAGCCCAAACGAGACGGCAAACTCTGCTGAACTCAATTATAATGTGAATATATTGAAAATGTTTTTTTTTTGGTTTTGTTTTAGAAAAAAAATTATACTAGAACCTTCCGATTGCTCTTCATTAAACATGAACTATCTTTACCTAACTTTTAACTTTAACTATCACATATAATTATTCTCCTCCCCTTACCAATTTATTTGCGGTCAGCGCAACAATAACATGTATTTTTCTCCCAAACTTCAAAAAAAACATAGACTTAACACAATATCAAAACTCTAAAAATAATCCGCAAACATTTCCCTAACAAAATTCAAACCAACTAAACTAGAAACTCAAATAGTCAAATACCTACGTAACATTTTGGTTACACTTCGTATCAAGTACGAGTATACCCAGTGATTTGGGGACCCAACCAACCAAACATAATAAAACGTTGTTTGCCGGGGGAAATTGAGAGGCAACCGAGTGTACCCTTTTAAGTTAGTTCAAATATCATTGTATCGGTTACGCTTTTAACCCTTCAAGGCGAACGGAGCCCGTCAGTGTCAGGAAAACCTCAACCCCTCGATTGGAAATAGATACTTTCGTAAGGTGTGTTTATTAATATCCTGTAAGAGGTTGAGGGTTAGGTACTTACGTGATATTTTGTGGTGGAATTTTGAGTTTGCGTACGTTTGTCAATTGTTTGGAACTTTGGAAGTCGATTTGTGGACGATTTCAACGGACCTACCGTTGAAATCGTCTACAATTCGACTTCCAAAGTAACACATGACACGAATACATGATTTCGGAAAAAGTTGAATAGCTGCTCTATTCGACGATTTCAGTGAGTGAATATTTTAAGTAGGTACTTAAATCGATTTTTATCTAATCTAATGATTCTCTGCTTAGCTTCAGTACAATAAGTAAGTTGAAAATAACTCGTCTTGACCAAGCGTGGTGCTCAATGCTCGTGCCTTCTCTGTATAAGAATAGGCTTTTGCCCTGCACTGGGATAGATATTAGAAAATTTTATCTATATATATTTTATTATATTAATAGACTGGTATTATTATGATTAACTAGCAGCGCCTCGCGGTTTCAACCGCGTAAATGTCGAACCCGTGGGAATATTGGGATAAAAAGTAGCCTATATGTTAATCTAAGGTGACAGCTACCTCCACACATAATTTTATCAAAATTGGTTCAGCCGTTTGAGCCTGAAGAAGTAACAAACATATAAACACACACACACACACACTCAAAAACTTTCGCCTTTATAATATTAGTGTCATGACTTCAAAGTATTCCTCCCTTCAAGTCAACATACCTGTAATTATTCAGCCGATGATATTGATCCCGACTATAGACAGGGAGCTGGTGTTTGTTTGTACTGCTTGTTGGAAAATAATAACATTTACAATTCAGATGACGGCGGGCCTCCATTTCATTACAAGTCTTCGCGCCGAAGCTAAGAGTCAGTGTTTATTTATGTACTTTGTAAGATCGATGTGTTTCGTTGGTTTTGCTAAATTATTTATTGTTCTCGCTAAATATAAACTCTATTTTTCACGTATCCTGACTTACCTGCAGAGTAATTAATTACGTTACGCACATAAACTGGTAATTGTTCGAAATGCCTTTCATTTCGATGTGCATCGTTTCACAGGTTTAAAAAATCGTCAGCTCAACGTAAATAACGCAATAAACGTGGCTGAACTGTCAAAATGCCATCGCCATCGAACATCATCGTCATCGACCGTCGTCGTCGTCGTCGTCGTGTTCGTCATCGTCATCATCGTCGTCATGTGTCATTGCTATCGGTTGCCTTTTTTATGAGTGTTATGCAATAACCTCGCTCTTGGTATTTCTTATCCGGAATACAACATACTCCACTAGATCACTTTTGACTTTTCATTTAATCGTCTTTCGCCTGGCCAGGCGGCAGTAGGCCTACTTAGACTGTTTTCAGGGGACAAACCCACTGATCGAAGCATTGTAGATAAATTTTGCTGATACATGATTTTCTTTAAAAGCTTACAAGCCCTAGTAATTCAAAGACCATACGATGCAAACCGACGTATTCTGTAAAAATTTCACCGTGAAAATATTGATGAAATGAGCTGTCCTTCCACGTGATGCCAGGTGTCCTTCCACGTTATACTAGGGATTGACACTATTTACAGCTCATCTCAAATTCACTTCACCTAAGTTTTCACGGTGAGATTTTTACTGAATCTACCAGCTGATGTCAGAATAATAATGCATTTTTAAACTACGTAGAAAATAAAATTTTCTTATTAATTAAATTACGAGACCCTAAAAGTGTAGACCTATTAAATCTTGAGAGTACTCGAACAAAAGAGTATGATTAAAATATCATACGAATTCGCTGTCGTCAAGAGATTGCGCTTAGCAAATTTAAAATCAGTTTCAATTATATTTTTTCGACGATCGTCAGGTGTTTTTTTATATTTCCAGCTATGTCACAACAAATATTGGATTAAAATGTATGGGTTTGGGGATATTATCAATCGAAGTCAGTGTCTACACTGAAATATTGGTACCTACGCGTCTTATCGTGGCATTATTATGATGTTTTATAGCAGACAAACGTTTATGAAGATGATGTGGATAGTTTCTGCGGTTGCAATTGTTGTGCGTGTTCTGTGTACGGTGAGATAATTAAAAGAAACGTGACTTCAATGAAATAAATGTCTTTAATTCTGTTCCCACAATATTTCGTTATAGCTAACTAAGTACTAGGTATGCGTCGAGACAGGGCGATGTAACGTAAGAGACTGGTGAGCCGATCGCCCGCGCTCCTAGCAAATCCACACAATTTTATTTCTGCATCAAGACTAATAGTTGAATAGCATTAAGAGATTTGTTTGAGTGTTAGTGCTTGTATGTAGAATGTAGGACGACAGTTAATGAAAAGGTCAGGGTCAGCGTTTGTACAAAGAAAGAAAGAAATAATAAATTACTTGGCACAAACGGGAGGAGTCGCTGACTCCTCCCGTTTGTGTGAAATAATTTATTATTTCTGTTTTTTTTTTGAGTGAGTGATACAAGGCTGTTAATGAGAAAGATGATCTTGAAAAGATCACAGTACAGATGTTCTATGTCACGAATTCCGTTTGGCTATGATTGTTGTCAAGCGTGCACATGCACATTGTGATCAACAGAGACTCAACAATGGGTGAAGTAAAACGGTACACATTAGCGGAAATAGCCTCATGCGACGGCAGCAAGGGGCAGCCGCTGTGGGAGCGCGCTTGTCGGGATACGTCACTACTACAATCAAAGCCGAACGGACTTCGTGAAATAGAATATTTGTACCTCAACTCAGTCCATCGGTTCACTGCTGGACATAGGCCTCTCCCAGACTGCGTCACAACACCCTCTCCTCCGCCTTCCGCATGCAGTCCGCCCCAGCTACTTTCCTAAGGTCGTCGGTCCACCTAGCCGGTGGGAGACCCACGCTACGCTTGCCGATCGATCTCTCTACTGCAGGACTCGTCTGTTCCACCGGCCATCGGTCCTTCGACAAACATGGCCAGCCCACTGCCACTTCACTGTTTGTTTACTCTGCCAAGTATGTTGGTAACTCCGTTTCTTTTTACGGATAATTGAAATCACAAGTCCACAGAATCACCGTACCTACTCGAATTTAAAACATCCAATCAAACTACGGCAACTTTCAAATTTAATAGGATACTTCAGGTAGTGCCACAATCTATAACTTGTGACCTGAGCCTTCCTATACATGCTTATACGAGTCTTTAATGCCTCAACCCGATAGATAAAGTCAAAGTCAAATTATTCATTTCAAATAGGCACATTAAAGGCACTTTTGAATGACAAAACTTATAGTAAAATTTAATTGATTCTATTATAGTCGCCCCTTCCAAAAGGTAGTTTTCGATAATGCCAGTAACGACACGTCGATACATGACAATAAAATTAAATTCCCACAATTCTAGTTAAAAGGGGATAGAACAATACGTGACTTGGTAAACGGATAGCGGTAAGAAGGGATAGGATAAAGGATGGCCGGTTCTAAGTGCTAGGCGCTATCGTATTTCCGGCGACTGTCAGCTTGATGTGTAAACTGGCAAATAAATCTAGATTAAGTATAGGTTGGTTTACTTATTTTTAGCCGACTGCGGCGAAGTCCAAAAGGAGGGTTTTGTGTTTGACCTGTATGTATGTCCGTTTCTTTGTTCCCTCGCAACTCCTTAACGAATGAACGGATTTGGATAAATTATAGGTCTTTAGATTTGTCTTAGTAGCGCGAGTGTGTGACTGACATTAAAATAAAAAAACAAAGTGAAATGGGGGATTTGGGGTGCCATATTGTGAAAATCGATGTTTTTTTCTTCTATAAACGTCGAATGGGATAATAAAATGAAGGGTTTCAAAAGGTGATTACAAAAATATATACAACTTATATGGTTAAAAGTAATTCGAAGTGACAAATCGTAAAAAAACACAAAATAAATAAAATAAAATCAAATCTTTCACATTTGTAAACCAAAAATCCTAAAATAAAATAAAGTAATTAAAAAAACACGACTGCGGTAACAAACTTAAGTTAAAAAAACTGAAAAGCTAAAAACAAAGCCCATTTAAATTAAATAAAAGTTGGAAGCAGGCGGAACCCGTTCCATTTTTATATTTTTAAACTCAAATGGGTCCCGCCTGCTTCCAAGTTCCAACTTTTATTTAATTTAAAATGGGCTTGTTTTTACTAGTGTGCCTGTATTGTTCTGAAAGCTTAATAGGTAGAATCTAGTATTTATTATTTTATTTTTAATTGTTGTCCCACTGCAGGGCAGTGGCCTCTCTTTCTCCCTTCCACTCCTCTCTGTCTTGAGCCAGTGTGGACCAATCCTGTCTATAGGCGTTAAGCTCGTGCCGCCATCTTCTTTTGGATCTGAGGAGCCTAGTGTTTACATAAAATATACCATGATTTGATGTCGCATATCTCAATGAATGCCGAAACAGACATATATCTAAATCGTCATGACTTAGCGGGCGGGGGGACTTTATTATTATTTTAGTCAAAGAGTCTCATGATTTGACATTAGGTACCAAAAACAACATCAAAACGAAACTCATAACAAAGCTCAAAATAACAATGGAAATGATAATGAATAGAAACTAATTAAAATAATGAAATGTAATAACAATTGGAGTTGAAAGCGCCTGAAGTAACAGGGAAAAGATTTGAGTGAGTCGCTTTAAATGTGTGAAAATATCTTTACACAGTACGATACGATTAAGATCAGACTATCTCGTAGAAATTATTTTTCAAGTAGGTTGTGGTATTTTTATGTTCGTGGATATTACGATCTATGAGGTTGTGTGAAAGGAGAAAATATAGGTTTACTTTATCTTCGCGCAAGTATAAATTAGCAGCTAGATAACACTTCCGAAGGCCCTTAGAACACGTCACAGTTTCTTTGCGGTACGGCGTATAAACCGTGCCGTATAAAAATTTTGTTTGTCAAAAAATTTCCATAGTGATCCATATAACACTGACGAACAGGTAGGCACGGTTCGTACACGGCGAAAAAACCTTAGTTCTCTCACGGCAAGGAAAACGAGTGTGTATAAAAGGCCTAAGTGCTAGGTCAGACTGGAAGCGCGAGCGCGGGGCGGTTGCGCCGCGGCTAACTCAAACATAATTATGAATTTCCTTTAAGTGTCCATAGGGGGGGCACGCGGGTGCGGTGAGCGTCGCGGGCTGCTCGGCGAGGGGAGCGCGCGGGCAACTCACGCCATAGCTTGTTTATACAAGTGGCCGCAGTGGGTGCGCGGGCGGCTCGCGCATGGACTGGGGTTCTCAAACTAGTTCGAGCTTTTTTCTGGAAAAAATAAGTCTTTATTTATATTTTGACAAACACTGGACACGACAACACACAGAACGCAGCCGTGCTCTAGTGCGCGTTCCCGCACCCGCGCCGCGCTCCAGTATGGCCAAACACTTAGGGTTTTGAAAACCAACATCTACCACAGTTGTCAGAGTAATTTCTGTTTTAGTAAGCAACTAAGCATCATCAATGTTTTGTTCAAGCGTGGTGGTGATTTTCAATCGTCATGGTAAAGTACAGTCAGGAAAAATTATTAAATTGAAACCCTACTTCAATTGGCCGTGTTATAACCATTTCATGTAACTGTCAACGAATTTCAGTTGTGTTATGAAAACACGGACAATTTTAATTGGTAGTCTGGTTGTTCAAAGTTTCCCTGACTTTACATTGGCCTATGTTCACCAGGTAGTATCCTGCAGGCGACCAAAATGAAGTACTACTTACTAGAAGCTACGCCCTAATTGCGTAACACACTATCGATCACAATCCGAATCATCTTTAAGGATTTTACTAATCCATTGCTTCATATGTTCGAAAAATTTGTCTGCTCAACTACGTACAGACGCCAGCACATCAAGCTACTACAATCTGTCAAATTTTTAATAGATTTTCAAATTTATCGCTAAAGCATAAGGTTCAAAGTTGATTGGGAAAATTTGACAGTTTCGGGTGGCTTGATGTGCTGGGGTCTGTACGTAACGCAATAAATGTTTTTGAACTGTTAAAATGAAAGTCATTTCTACTGCAGTTAGTCTGTTACGCAATTACCCCTGGCTCTGATTGATACACTCCAAAATCCCCCCGCGCCGCAAACAAATCGTATCGGTCGTTGTAAACGGCCGACAGAGGAGGAGTGTCATGTGTGCTTCAAACAAATTAGTATCAAAATTAATTAAGATGTGATGATTTACATCATGTGTGAACCGTATTTTCGAATATGAACCGTATCGTATTATCTTCTCTGGTGCGCGATGTGAGAACAATTATTTACATTTGACTTATCATTCGTGTTACAATAAAGTGTGAAGTGTCTATGAGAGAAACTCATTACATTTATCCCGAATTTACGTTAGGCTGGAATGAAAAAGGATAAAAAATGTTTTTTTTTTTCAAAATTGTTTTGTATTTCATTGGACGCTTTGATAGTTACTAAAATCAATGTAGGTACAGTACAGACGCCTAGACGCCAGCACATCAAGCTACTACAATCTGCCAAATTTCTTCAATAGATTTTCAACTTTATCGCTAAAGCATAAGGTTCAAAGTTGATTGAAAAAATTTTACAGTTTCGGGTAGCTTGATGTGCTGGCGTCTGTACGTTAAGGTATATGCACCTATTGTGACAAATTCATAAACACTTAATTGGTTCGAGAACAATAGTTCTAAAAACCATTGCTGGATTGAGGTAGGCCACATTGTTAGAGTTTGTCCACCGCAGCCGTCATCAGAAAGTCACCGAGAACGAGATGATGGCGCCGAAGTAGCGATACATACATTTACTTTGGCCGCGTGTTCACCGCACGTCTATCACCCGAGCGTGGTCATCCCGGCCCGCCGAAGTTTCGAGTAAGTTTCGGCGCGACCGCTGGAACCCAGCTCGGGATTGTGACGAACCAATGTCACGGGCAATACAAAATGCGTTTGATCTTGTCCACACACTGCTGTCACATCGGCACGTTCACCTGGCTTTTGTTTTGTCTACCATAACATACTGAGCCACCGAGTTCGGTCGCGGTGGACAAACGATCGCCGACACCGGGACTTGCACGTTCGTTTTGAATAATCTGTGACGTCCCGGTAACGGCTGCGGTAGACAAACGCCTTTAGACACAGATAACCAATATGATATAATAACAAGTTTGTAATACAGTTATGTTATCTCAGCGATAGTAGTCATTCAACTTTGACCATCCGGGTAACTGCGAACGATAACATCCATGCAAGATCAGTAAAAGTTGAAACTTGGGTGTGGTTAGTGATATTACTTGTGATCTAGTGAAACGTTAAAACTTACAATATGGTGAAAGAAAGTAGGTACTAATCCGCTTAAAATTATGTGTTTGTGGCACTTGAAGTATGGTCAAATGAAATTTGCGATCAAAATTGAGGTTAGAAAACTGTTTCTGCAGAGTGAGATACCCAGAGTGATATATATATATATATATAACTAGCTAAAAGCAGAGCTTTGTGAGGGCTCGCGTCGTTTTTCTGCGTGGTAATAATCTTTAAGGCAGTTTTTTTTAATATTTTTTTTCGTAATTTAAATTATAATTTTTTTTACTGATAACACATCTACATATAAATAGAAAGTATTGTGTTAAAGCACAAATCAATAGGCGTAATAGTTTTTCCGTAAAGTGTACCACAAAATGCTCAGGTTGAGGGATATAGCAGGGCTCGCTTCGCTCGCCCTGATTAATATTGACTATAACCGACACTATTAATTTTCTGTAATAAATTGAAGTGCCTTGCAGAAAATCATATTCTTCAAATCATAAAAAGGACTCAAAGAAAATCCCTCTGGTCAAGACAGTCTGTAAAGAAACAATTTGCTTTGAAAGCATTGACGATTGCTAGCTATTAAAATTGATTTCTCTTGTAATTTGAAATAACGTTGAAAGTATCTATCAGATAAATATATATATAATTAGCAGAGTTACCAGAGGTAAACAAAAGCTTAAATCAGATAAAATACCTAAAAATACTAATTTATTTACTACTTAAACATTTTCTACCATAAAAGATAGCAAATCGAACGGTTGTGAATAGCTGTGCAGGTTATGGTCTATCCATGTGCCAAATTTCATCCAAATACGTTCAGCCGTTTTTAGCGTGAAAGCGTAGCGAAAAACATAATATACAGTGTGTTAGGTTAAACGAGGGACATATTTTAAGCGAGTGTACCTAGTACTTACTCATGAAAATGAACAACTTTTAATATGGGCCTGACTCAAAAATATGAAAAAAAAAAACAGCTGTTCCCCACATTTTGTCCAGTTATGCGAACAGAAATGTATAGAGCGGCTGGTTTTATTTTCTCGATTTCAATGTTGGTTTCTTAGTAAAAGTTCTTCATTTTTATGAGTACTACACTCCCTTAAAGTATGTCCCTCGTTTAACCTAACACACTGTATATAAAATCAAATCTTTTCTCTTTATAATATTAATTTAGATGGATATATATTATGTAAGCATATTAACACTACTTCTTTCTACTACTAACATTTAAAACAAAGTAAACAGTGAGAAAGTGTTTTAATTTAATTACAATCTATTTGTCCGCGTAAATAAATTAATTTGTCCGCGTTCTACTGTTGTGGAATACGAAAACCATTACGATCTGAATCCATTTCAATTGTAACAATGAAAATGAATCCGATTTCCATTACCTACCGTAAGCCGGCCGGCAATGATATTTTGTTCAAGAACAATTATCGACTTAATAGTAGTGCTTTTAAATTCTATCATTAAGGCTCCTACAGTACCCGGCGATAAATATTGCACATCGACCTTTACCTTTTTTTGTATTTTATACAAAGAATAAAAATAATTATCAAAAGAAGCAAATCATTTGTTTTAACAGCTCCTAATAGATACCGGACTGTTTGTATTTCGTGCGACAAAGATAACGCTCTACGAAGCCGAAATTAGCCGATTGTCTCTTTCCAAAGGTCGATGTGCAATATTTATCGCCGGGTACTGTACAAACAGGCGCGACACGCGATATAATCGCGCGCGACACAAAGGCACCGCTCGTTGCGCGACTTGCGGTGTCTTTGTCTCGCGAGCGATTTTACATCGCGTGTCGCGCCTGTTTGAAGGAGCCTTTAAGGTTTATTAATATTTTCTTTTATATTGTTAAATGTAACACAACAACAGGGCAAATTTGTCCCAATTTACATGAATTGCATAATGCATATACTGGGTCAAAAAAAATTGCTGGCTAAACTCCGCAGACGTGATCATAACAACAAATGATAGAAAATAAAAAAGATTTGATGTTTCATGTTACGTTTCACATATTTCCATATTATAGATACACTGTCGGCATCAAAATTGTATTTTGTTTGGAGAGGTACACACGTGCTTGGTTCTGTATTACCTAATTGGTGCAACCGGGTGGTGAAATCGAATATGTGAAATAGGTAATTGCTGTGGGTTGGATTCGTTGTTTCACAAATACTATACGAATAATAGTCCAGTCAAATAAGACTTTGAAGGTTACAATAATTCCCATAGAGCTAAAAATTGGTATGAATGTTCAGAATACTATTATAAATTAATTGTGAAAAGTCCCCATCAATCCCCCTTGTGCAAATTTTTTTATTGATGGTGAAAGTTTGCAAAAATAGGTTTTTCACGTTTTTCAGCTAAACGGTGAGTTTTACAGCAAAAATAGTTCAGACAAAAATTGTAGATCATCCGATTCTCTACAAAAAATGTATCCACACTTTTTTTCATAATTATTGCCATTTCCGTGATATAGCTTGAAAGAATTGAAAAAAATATTTTATTCGTAATATGCACGTTAATGTACTTTTATATACATTTTTGAACCGTTATACGAGTAAACATATGAGTCCCTGTCTTTTTTTTTTTGTTTAGCCTGCGCTGTCCCACTCATGGCCAAAGGCCTCCCTCCACTCCTTCCATTTTTCGCGAGCCCGCGCGTCCTCCTTCCAGTTTTGATGGAACCTATCCAGCTCGTCCCGCCATCTCCTAATACGTGGTCTGCCGCGACCCCGCCTCATTGTCTTATACATACAAAATGCCAGACATCTGTAAAAATTCATGTGCAGTGTCGAAAAAATTATACTCGAAAAAGTAGCATTGATACCATGAAAAGACGGCGCCAAGAAGAAGAAGCTGGTTCATCAAAAATAAGTCCTCCTCGTACTAGAGCACGAGTAAGTGAAGCTACATTTTGCTTCAATCAGTGTTGTTTATTTTGCGGCAATGAATTAAATGAAGAGTTGGAGAAGAAAAAAGCACTGCAGTACCGACGTAAGATTTATGTAGTTTCACTTACTCGTGCTCTAGTACGATGAGGACTTATTTTTGATGAACCAGCTTCTTCTTCTTGGCGTCGTCTTTTCACGGTATCAATGCTACTTTTTCGAGTATAATTTTTTCGACACTGCACATGATTTTTTACAGATGTCTGGTATTTTGAATGTATAAGACAGGGACTCATATGTTTACTCGTATAACGGTTCAAAAATGTATATAAAAGTACATTAACGTGCATATTACGAATAAAATATTTTTTTCAATTCTTTCAACCGCTATATCACGGAAATGGCAATAATTATGAAAAAAAGTGTGGATACATTTTTTGTAGAGAATCGAATGATCTACAATTTTTGTCTGAACTATTTTTGCTATAAAACTCACCGTTTAGCTGAAAAACGCGAAAACCCTATTTCTGCAAACTTTCACCATCAATAAAAAATTTTGCACAAGGGGGATTGATGGGGACTTTTCACAATTCATTTATAATAGTATTCTGAACATTCATACCAATTTTTAGCTCTATGGGAATTATTGTAACCTTACCTCTATTTTAAGGACTAATTTGACTGGACTATAAGTGTTAGCACGCCTTTATTTATATATACTTTATTATATGTAAAAAAAACATTTAACACTACAAAACATTCAAAGAGCGGCCTTATCGTTTTCTGCGATCTCTTCCCAGGCAAGCTTACATTTTTTCTTTATTTAAATCCAATAGTAACTTACCAAATACCTGTACTTCATTATGTTGTTATATTCAGGTATCAAGTAGTCAACAGTCAGATTTCCAAACATTACAAACCCATAAATCTTTATTTTCATAAATATTTTTCAGATTAAAAGACGTTCCGTGGCTGCGCTCTTTTTTTTATTATTGACCTGATTACTCACAAATTAATACTTAAAAAAATAATCCGTTTCTATGAAATTCATTCTGTTCAATCCAGGTGCTTGCTATAAAATCCAATTCGCCCATTTGTTAAGAATCCAATTCGTCCGATCAATCTGAATGCTCCTGGCTCTCGATTGGTGCGATGTCATTAACAAGTTTTATTTGCGCAGCCATCGAAGGAGTGATCGCAGTGGACAGAGCCCTCGACGTAAGCTTCGGGGATGGAAAGTCAATCAGATTTGAGGACTGTTGGCTCAGAGACCATTGCAGGTAACAATGGGATAGAATTAACGAGATTGTTTCTAATTGGAACAGTTTTAACAAAAACAAAACAATTTTAACGCAAATAACCTACGGAAATTTTAAGCCTTAAGGATTAATACTTGTATTCAGAATAATTATTTTTTAAATCTAATCTTGTCGCCAGTCAGAATGGTCTTTAATTAGTTAATTCGTTTATTTGTTTGTTTGCCCTTTATGTATTTGTAATCTTATTTGCAAGCTTTATCAGGCAAACCATTAACGATGTGCTGCCCTAATTCCGGAGGAATTCAATTAAATAGTTCACTAAATGAATTACGACGATTAGATCTTTAACGAATTTACTTCAAGCAGAGAGGGCCTCAAATCCAAATTGAATGCTTTTAGAACTCCAGTGTGTTGTACAAACATTGAGGCAAAACACTCATTGAGCAAGTATATACACATGGTTCCAAAGAGAACTAAATCCAATCTAAAATAATTCATTAACTTGTTTCACTAAAGGATTTGAAGGGAACACTTCAGGTTTGGACCCGTACTGTCAACTAGCTGTGCCACGCGGTTTCACCCGCCGTTTAATCGCCCGCCAACGCTATTACTTCGTTTTCACTTAGCGTTCTTTCTGACTTTTTCCTTTTTGGTCAGGTCCTAAGAGTCTTAGCGTGGTGTTAAATAGCCTATGACTTTTCTCAAGAACCGGGCTATCAAATACAAAAAAAAAAAAATCAAAACAAACTGATTGTTCCAGAGATTAGCGCGTTCGAACAAACAAACTCTTCAGCTTTATAATATTCAGTATAGGATGTAAACTGAAAATTGTTTCAGGTGCTCCTCGTGCTACCATTCAGATACCTTCCAAAGAGCTCATCATATTTTAGACATACCTGATGTCACTATTCTTGCTTTTGAAAATGATACGACGAAAATTGAAGTTATATGTAAGTAGAATGGTGTATTTTTTAAGGCTCCTGCAAAAAGGCGCGACACGCGCCGCGAATCGCGACACGAAGGCACTGCTCGTTGCGCGACTTGCGGTGCCTGTGTGTCGCGCGCGATTTTATCGCGTGTCGCGCCTGTTTGAAGGAGCCTTTAAGTAAAGCAATTGAAATACAAGTATACCTACAAGTATGTATATCCACTGGCAATTGTAAACAAGTTGGGTTATAGGTAGTACATTCACGATAATTTATTCAGCGTAAGTCAGTACCTAAGTCATTGCGATGTAACTCTTACCTCATTGTACCTCACGTGAGTGTTATACAACTCTCAATCATTCTAATTTATCTATATATAAAAAAATTCAAAGTACTGACTGACTAATATATCAACGCACAGCCTAAACCGCTGGTCCTAGAGATTTAGATATGAAATTTGGAGGGTGTATTCTTTATGAACTGTCCTGGTTCTGGTCCTGTATCCACTAAGAAAGGGTTTTTCAAAATTCCACCCCTAAGAGGGTGAATGGGAGGGGGGTGAAATTTCACGCGGATGAAGTCGCGGGCAAAAGCTAGTACTTTATAACAATGAGATAAGAGTTACATTGCAATAACTTACTTAATGGCTTTACGTAAAAAAAACGTTAATGTGCCCCTTAATAGAATTATTAGGAATTTTTTTGCAGAACCACTTTTCTGTGGTCTGCGGTGTTCATTTATTAATATTCATAGAAACCCAGCGTAAAATTAACATACCATTTCATTTACAATACCTATATAAATTCAATTATTTTATTTCTAGTCTACTGAACACAGTTATAAAATAATAATGGAATAAAATCTTAAGACACTTCGTATTCAAAATAATTTGTTCATGAAACATTACTCTCAATTACAGGGAGTGACGACCATAAATCGACGTACATCGCCGAATTCCTGTCAAAATTCGACTACAAGACGTGGAAGGAAAGTCGAAAACTCAAGCCAATACTGTGGCGTGGACCCATAGACAATAAAATTCCTAAAGTACCCGTGGAGGAGTTTTTAACGTCTGTGGTAGGAGCGAAGCGCGTGTTTCAGTCACTCCTTGACTATGGCGCCGCGTTGGTAGAAGGGGTAATGAAACATTTCAAATGTTGCTGATTTGATATGTAATTGTATAGTCGCTGTTAATTAGAAATGTCGTTCAACTGTCGGTGGCTGTTAGCAAATGTTTAAGTTAAAGAGGTTTGAATATTATTGTGCAGTTGATAGCAAAGATATTTCTTAAGGATTAAATTAAATTTCTTTTAACAGCTACCGACAGTTGAACGACATGTCTAATTAACAGCGACTATACAATCCATCCATACTAATATTATGAATTCGAAAGTAACTCTGTCTGTCTATCTGTCTGTCTATATGTTACCTTTTCATGCCTAAACCACTGAACGGATTTCGATAAAACTTGGCAGAGAGATAGATTGCATCCTTGGAAGGCGCATACCGTTTCTGGTTTAACTGTAGGTACCTAGGTACAGTTAAACCAGAAACGGTATGCGCTTCGGTTATCTACGTGTTTAAACCTAAGGTTACATAGGTTAGGTTTAATTAAACCTAGGTTTAATTTAAATATTCTTATTCCGTTGCAGGTCGGTGTGTCCTTAGAAGCTACAGAGGTGGTCTGCAAAGCTCTCGGAGGCGTCCAGCATACGATTTTCGGAGGAATGTGGCAGTTCACCACGCGGGCAGATCATGCTGATACGGCATATACCAACCTGCCTTTAGCTGCTCATAATGATAACACGTACTTCACTGAAGCTGCTGGGTTAGTACGGTTGCTAGTTCATTTTCTACTAGTTTAGTGTACTAAGTAGCTATGCAGACTTTGTGGTCTGTTTTTACCGACTTCAAAAAAAGGAGGTTATCAATTCGACACGTATGTATGTAATATTATTGGAACTGTATTATATTCACATATGACAATCTATTAGGGCTTCCAAACAAATATACAAAATTTGATAGATGTATGTATGTATGTTTGTCCACGCATTTCTCCGCAACTATTAATCGGATCGTGACCATTTTTATTGACTTACATTTACTTCAACTTAGGGAACAGTGCAAGTTTCATGAAAATCGATTCAGTAATTTTCAAGATATGGACTAATACGTGTAAGTGTGACGGCCTGGCTTATTGATACGATCTACGGGTGTAGTGTCAAAGGAAAAACATCTCAAAACCTTGGTCAAATTCTAGTGCAATATTTACAACAAAACTATTAGGTACTTACTTATTACAAACAAATATTCCAGTATTTACTCAAAACTAAAAATTACGAAATAAAAAAAGTAATTTAAAAAAATCAAATCGACTTCAAAAATAAATTACCTCAAAATTTATGAAGTAACTTTAATTTCGGAAGTCAGTGGTAAAAAACTAAAACTAAAATACAGATCCCAAGACACCGACTTCCGAAATTAAAGTTATTTCATAATTTTGAGTTAATTTCTTTTTGAAGACATTTTATTTTTTCAAATTAGGAACTTTTTGAAGTTCAAGAAGCACTCATTAAAATAACACAAATAAAGTAGGACACACGAGGCTTACCGATACGTTAAAAAAACATTGTGCAGGGAAACATTTTGAAATATTATATCATGTTAAAATATTAAAACTCTTTCCTCAATATCCTTCAGTTACCTCCAAGGGTATTGAAAAGGGTGCTCACATTCTATGAATAACAATATTTTTAAATCCCTTTTTGCCTTTCAGTTCCCGTATTTTGTAACAATTTTTGTAATTATTATTAACTAACAGCGCTCCGCGGTTTCACCCGCATAAGTTTCGACCCCGTGGGAATATCGGGATAAAAAGTAGCCTATATTAACATATACACACCCTGACATCCTGGACTAACATCCAGGGTGTCAGCTACCTCCATACCAAATTTTATCAAAATTGGTCCAACCGTTTGAGCGTGAAGAAGTAACAAACATATAAACACATACACACTCACAAAATTTCGCCTTTATATTATTTTTTTTAGTGTGATTGTTCGAACCCTTTATAAATCACTCGTGGAAAAACACGAGTAATGTAGTATATTATTGTAACGATTACGAAGGAATCAATTTTGTTAAGTGGCCGGGCCGAACTAATCGTGACTGTATTCGACAACAATGAAATGAGGCATAGGTAACACAATTTGTTTTGAATACATATATGAAACAAGTGCCTAAATAAAAGCTTTATGATAGTAATGAAGGAATTATTAATGAATCTTATTATTTATACAATAAGAAACACAATTTATTTTGAACAAGCCGACCAACATAAGTTGTCCCGTCAAAATTTCAACAATTTTTACAAAACTCCCATATAAAAAAGAATATTCAGTTTTTCCGGGAAACTTTTAAAATTTCTCTTTTCATAAAACCTAATTCGGACCATTACGAACATTTTAAAACAAATAATAGCCAACTCGGTTCAGCCGTTCTCAAGTGATACGCTTACCAACGAACAGCATTTCATTTTTTAATATACAGGGTGATTGGTAAAACATTAACAACCTCTTAATAGGTTGTTCATAATTATGAACAACTTTTACTATGGAACCATACCTGAAATCGCGAAAAAATAATCAGCTGTCCTCTACATTTTGACGAATTATACGAACATAAATCTAGTCGCCCATTCCAAAAGGTATCATGTAACATCTGTACTACGGCAGATAACAGTCATTCATGTTGTTATGTCGCAAAATCATAAACATGCACATTTGCCTGATCCTGAAAAATGGCTGGATTTAAAACAGAAGGCAAATTTAAATGAAAAGGCCACCATCTCGATTCATACACCTGCACAAATCATTCAGCGGTGCATGCAAGTTGTACCCACTACTTTTCTCCCCATAACTTGCCTAATAAGGACGCGATGAGGAAGATAATACAACGAAAACGGAATAAAAATTTACCAAAATATTCCAAAAGACACCCGGCAGGTTGAGATTCTCGAAGAAATGATTTCCCGTATGATTGGTGGTTGGTTTGGTGAACCATTTTTCATGGGTAACCCACCCATGAAAATGGGGTTTTTATTGAAAATTATTATTATCGTTTTTCGCGCGACAGAAAATTTAAAATTTCTGAGTGAGGCAAGTTTTTTTGCTAATGGATGGGACATTTGACAGCTGCCGTCTCCCATTTTCCCATAAGATATATGCCATAATCGGAAAGGACGCACAAAATAGTTTCCCTAACATAATTGTGGTTTGCTCTCGCATAAATCAGAAAGATGTTACACGATTTTCTTAAGATGAAAGGTTCTGTCGGCGAAATGTCAGTAGGTGAAAGACTCTGCTGGGGAAACGGAAATAAATGAATCATCCTGTCGACGAACAATCCAATGGGGAATCGGTCTTAGGAGAACGGTTGCGGAATCAAAAAGCTTCCGTTTGTTGGTCGCTTCCAAATTCTGTTTAGCAATTCGTTTACGGATGCTCAAGCATTCAGCCTCCATTCCTGTAACAGTATTTTCCCCGAGTAATGGCGGTCTCTTTGTCGTGAATGTCTCGTCCCAATTGTACAAACGGAAAATAACCCCTAAGACGACCCACTGACCAATTCTTGAAGTCTGTCAGTCCTGCCACACATCGTTTGATGTATCTTTGGCTTTTTTTTCCTTCGGCGAACAAGGCCCTTTTTTCCTTGAATAATCCACAGATGAGAGTGTTGTTAGAAATTTCTTGTGCGAATTAACAAGATGGTGACGGCTTTTTTACAGTTGAAATGGTTTTTAGCATAGAATTTGTTACAAAGATAAATCTGACGATGAGCTTAGCTTTCAAAAATAAAACGTGAACAATTTAATGTGCGCGAACGATTAAAGACAGAAGAGGCATCTCTGATAAAAGTACCTACATAAAAGTCATTATGTTTAGTTTTTTTTATTAACGTGTTTGTACTTTCCAGTCTACAAATCCTACACTGCCTAGAACATAAAAATGGGAAAGGTGGTGAAACGATTCTAGTAGATGGATTCTTTGGTGCACAAGAGCTTAAGAAGAACAATCCAGAAGATTTCAAGTTCCTCACTACATTCAACTTAGAAGCAGAATACATAGAAGATGGACATTATCACACTTACTCAGCGCCTGTTATTAGGGTGGATAATGAGACACAAGAGCTGGTACAGATTAGGTAAGATACTTTTCTGTTTAATTTCAAAAATGGTCTTTGTTTGCTATATAATTAGGACCGTTAGTTGTAACAACTCCCTTGTGGTTTTAGATTCAACGTCTACGACCGAGCTCCAATGGCGTTTAGCAACAGTGAAGAGTGCAGGTCATACTATCACTCATTGAGAAGCTTAGCAGAGTACTACCAGAACCCAAATAACCAGTGGAGGTTTAAACTGAGACCAGGTAAAAACAATAAGATTATATCGTTAGATTCGCCCAACTGCTTCAAAAGATGGTCTTGTTTTGGTTTCGTTGGCATTTGAATAGTATTAGCTCGCTCACTCATACTGAAAATCGTATCTAGCATTCCATGCGGGATCTGTGAGCTCACTCTTCTCATTATAAAAACTTTTATAGCACTGTGTGACCTAAATCCGCACTTGAGCGTGTTTTAAGTCATATGAGCTATAAAATAGTATACGAAACGTGTAATGTACTATTATTCGTGAACTAAGTACAGTGAGGGTGAATCTAACGGTTAAAATCTTTGGGTAAAAAGTACGAAAACCAACACTTAATATAACAAAGAAGTGGTGTACTAAGTCTTAACTCGCTACTAGTGTATTGGGAACTAGCACGTAAAAACATGGCCCATGCTCTAGAAATCCAATGGCCATGTTGAGTCTACTCAACATGGACATTGGATTTCACACAAGTCCTAGATAATGCATCTGAAGGATCGCCAGGCGGCACGGCACAGCATGAAATTCCAAAGGATTTTTGATTTGATTTTGAATCTTATTTTTATAGCCTTAGCACTCACATTTCGTTGAACTCGTCAGAGGGGGACTGGAGTATTCCGCGGAAGGCTTCGGCATACGAATGTTGATGTGTTGCCGTGTCATACCGTGACGTGCCACACAGTGAGCGCCGATCTTAGTTATGCAAGCATAACAATAGCAATGTCGTATATCGTTTCACAGGAACAGTCATGATCATGGACAACTTCAGGGTACTGCACGGCAGGACTGGTTTTTCTGGCAGTCGAGTACTCGGTGGCAGCTACGTGGCGCGTTCTGATTGGTTGGACAAAGCACGGGCTTTAGGTCTCATACAATAAATTTATGTTGAACAACTAAAGAGGTGTCACAATTATTTTGTGTTTAATTTTGATTAGTCACTAAGCATATTTTGAACTTCCTAATAATCCTTAACTTAAAATTCAAATGCACAGATAGCTAGTTAAGGCATGGCATCATAAATCACCATTGCCCATTGCAGCACCAGGTACGTATGTTTTGGAGCAAATGATCTCAAAGATGATCTCAAAGTTAAACAAATTGACTACCAACTTAAATTGTCTGTATATTCAAATCACAAACGTCATTATTTTGTTCTAGTAATAATACATATATTTATGGAAATAATCCTTAAAAAAATATAAAATAAAAATAAAGAAAATAAAGAAATAATAATAAAAGTAGATCTTCTCTCTTAATTATTTTTTAATAAAGATTTAAATTAATTATGAGTTTTTAATGACAGTTGTATGAAAGGGCTATAACACAGAAAATTGACGTTGAGTGTCATGCTTGACAAATCCCTAACCTAACTTAAATAATTAAGTTAAAGGAAAACAAACACAATTCAACAAAAGTCAGCTGCTTTGATGACAGGAAAACGGAATGGAATCTACATTATTATCGCAGTAGAATTTCATTCCCATCCCTTTGTTTTAACATTTGACCTTCCAAAGTACAACAAAACGTTGAATTTTAATTTTTGCATGCAAATGATTTTGTCTAAGTGCTGGACAATAAACCGAGCCGGTTGTAGGTCTTTGATATTTTAGTCTAGATGTAAATATTCATGAGAACTGCCACGTTGGGATAAATTGCTTCGTATTTCCGTACTTACTGTTTGTTCTGTGTAGGTAATTATCATTTTTATGGTGGCTAACGATCCTTGGTAAATGATGAACGGGATTTGTTAATTAGATTTTTACAGTCTAGTGTACAATCTAAATGCTACAAACAACTAGAAACCAGCATTTTTGTAAATTTTGAAGTAAAAATAACAGTTTAGTGCGATAACACCCTCTAATATTATATTTCTATAATACTTAACCTTCAAGCGGGCACGCGGCGTCGAATCGACCGCAATCGAAACATTTTCGTTCATAATATCGTTATTTCTTGTCGCATGTATTTCCCATCCCTATTAGCCTGACATTATTTCACTGTGCACGAAGCAAACTGTTTACTTCTAATCCCTGCACTCTTTGGAGTGCATAAATCGCATTTATTTTAGTCGCGGCGCAAGCGTCGAAAGCACTCAAGCACGCGAAAGTTAAGGTTAAGGTATAAGAAAATGTATGATGCCAAATTGCTTAATAATAATCCAAAGAAAATTAGAATATAATTATGATTTTCTAATTTTGTTTTATGTCCTTATAATGTGATAAATAAAATAAAAAATGTGATTATTAAATAATTACTGTTTTAAATCCCTGAAATATCCCACAAGTCATAGATTACGCGCGACCGCTGGCGTTACAAATGACCGCGCGCACGCCTGAAGGTTAATATTATTCAAATGATAGTCTTTATGAGATAAAACCGAGTCCATGCAACTGTTTTACAATTAACTCGCTTGTCAAGTTAATGTAGTATAAATTTAATTAATTTCAATTACAATTTTGAGGTCCTAGAGTATTAGGTATTTAAGCATCTAGAAGTTTCAGTTAATTAAAAGTGAAATTCAATTATATTGAGACAACTTTTGGTCTTCTATAAAATTATTACTTAAATTTATTCATCTATAAATATTTCTGAGAAAATTGCTATGACATGCGACTTCGTTCGCATAGGGTGCTTTTTTTTTCAGGATGGGAAATCATCAAATGACCCCTCCCGCTCTGGGTGGAGCGGAAGGGAGTGTCAGACTCTTACTGACTAAAACCCACCCGTGTTCCTTCCTTAGCCCTTTATGTTCCGGGCCAGTGGTAACCCTTTCGGACAATCCCGCTGATCCAGCAGGCTTCGGCCCTGACGGGCCCCTTCTGCTGATGCTGACATCTCTGCACTCCAAGGGATTGAAGTAGGTACTCATAACAATGAACAACTTTTACTAACAACTCTGAAATACTTATGAACAAAAAAATCTGCTGCTTCCAACATTTTGTAGAGTTATGCGAACATAAATGTTACATGTTCCGCTATTTTAGGGTTAATCCTATTGAAAAAAATCCGCAAAGTGCCTCGTTTAACCTAACATTCTGTATAATCTAGAATCTGAAACCTATATAGCTAAGGAAAATAAATTAGTTTCAGTAGACAGTTTCCGCTCTTGCAAACACGAAGTAACGTGTGTACTTAATCTGCATTCGCGATTTATTTGCCAAAAATATAAATAAATATGAGTTTATGGAAAAATAACTTTAATTCCTATACAATAAAGTTCAGTTTACGCTACAACTTCAAACATTTTTATAAGTTTTTCGATAGTGCTAGTCTCTCTGATATCAACTTAATTACCATTAAAATAAAGTTGATATTTGTTTAACTTGAAATAACATCAATTTCAAACGTATGACTTACCTATGAACATCATGTAAGAAGTTCTTAGGTTGTTAACTTAGTCTGTCGTGATAGATCACTTTGGCACTTTATTCATCTACTTTCGGCACTGGTGCGTACTAAAGTAAGTGTCTGTTAAGATGATTGATATGTACTAACACATTATAAAAAATACTGTGACCGAATATTGCGTAATATACAAGATTCTACATCATACATATTTTTTGCCATGTTATTTTTATGTAGGTACCTACCTAGTCTTATAATCATTATAAATTAATAGCACCAATCATTTATCAGTGATATCCTAACTACCTACTAATATTAAAATATCCTCAATTTTACAAAAAAAAACCTTTTAACCAAACCTTTAAAATGAAATGGGTGAGGGGCCCGTGGCTAAATAATTACAGCAGCACAGGACGATCGATCAGGTTAAGCTACGCTTGCCTCGGTTGGTCTGTGGATGGGTGACTATTTTTACATAGGTACCGAGACACCTCCGTGCCTCGGTCCCGACTGTCACTCGTGAATCTTAGACAGTCGTTATGGGTAGTCAGAAGCACGAAAATCTGATAACCAGTCTTACCAAGGGGTATCGTAATTACCCAGTATCTGGGTTGTGGAGGTCAAATAGACAGTCGCTCCATGTAAAATACTGGTATTTTGTCGCATCCGGTTAGACTGGAAGCCGACCCCAACATAGTTGGGAAAAGGTTAGGCAGATGATGGGTACTTGGTTACCCAAGGGGTGCATCAGCTTGGCAATCAGTCGTGCTACCATCTTGTTGTCTGGCTAATATTCTTATTATTTTTGCCTAAGGTGATCTTAAATAGTACAGACGCTAGCACATCAAGTTACTACAATCTGTCAAATTTCTTTAATAGATTTTCAACTTTATTACTAAAGCCTAAGGTTCAAAGTTGATTGGGAAAATTTGACTGTTTCGGGTAGCTTGATGTGCTGGCATCTGTACATGCTGTTAATATGATAATACAGCGGGGTAATTACGTAACTCACTAACGAGGTAGGAATGGCTTTAATTTTGACAGTTCAACAACATTCATTGCGTTATTTACGATGTTGAGCAGACACATTTTTCGAACATATATGTAGCAATGGATTAAAAATATCCTTCAAAATGATTCAGATTGTGCTTGATAGTGTTTTACGCAATTAGTGTGCAGCCGGTCGATTCTGTAAAAAAACTCACCGTGAAAACTTAGGTGAAGTAAGTTTGTTTTTGCTAGGAATTGACACTATTGACAGCTCATTCCACGCTCACTTCACCCAAGTTTTCACGGTGAGATTTTTACAGAATAGCACCGCTGGTCTTAATGAAGCATATCAAGATTATGTGGTGTGCTATAATTACGGTCAACATAGCTAGTTGGCAAAGTGTCCTGTTATATAAAGTTGTCACGAGACTTAAGTGTTTAGAACATTGCAAGTTCGAGGCCTCTGTGGTGTAAATTGTCTAAATAGGTACCATAGATTGTGCCACAGATGTTTGGGTAGCCTTTAAAAATCTTGGGAACTGTTCTTATTCGGAAGTTTGCTTTCAGAGTTTTCCTTATTACAAAACCAGGCCCTGGTCTTATAACTAGGGCTTATTTTTTTAATAAGGATAGAAATTGGTTCAAATGACAAAATATGTCAAGTTAACTTTATTCAATGTTTTCGTGAGATATGTACAGACGCCAGCACATCAACTTACTAAAATCTGTCAAATTTCTTTAATAGATTTTCAGCTTTATCGCTACAGCATAGTAAAGAAAGTAGTACAAAGTTGATTGGGAAAATTTGACAGTTTCGGGTAGCTTGATGTGCTGGCGTCTGTACCTGCAGTAGTTTTAATTGTAACGTAATGTAAGTTTGTGTGTATGAAAGGATCGTAGCAGGATTTTTCGCCCCATGGGAAGAAGGCTACAGTTTATGTCTGTGCAATGTAACTTATATAATGCATCATCATTAATATAAAATCAAAATAATTTTTCTATACTGTACAATTTCAGTTTGCTTTACTTCCGCATATAACCATCCATCAAAGAATGTAATACATTTACCTTTACGTCCTTGTTTCAAAGTAAATGATCGAGCATGGATGGCGTTCAACAGAAGTGCGGAATGCAGATTCCTTTGCTTTGAGCAACCTGGTTATATTACGAAGACGGGTAGAACCAGCCGGTCGATTCTGTAAAAATGTCACCGTGAAAACTTAGGTGATGTGAGTTTATTTTTGCTAGGAATTGACACTATTGACAGCTCATTCCACGCTCACTTCACCTAAGTTTTCACGGTGAGATGGTTCCAGAATCGCACTGCAGTAGGAAGAAGCAGATTAAATGAAACCCGGTGAGAAAACTTCAGAGAAAAATACAAGCTTTAAACCTAGATTAACTTATAATAAAATTGTTTTACCAGTTTTTGTGAAGCAGGAAATGTTGTGTCAGAGAATTACATAGGATTTTGTGGTTCTTTCTTTTCTCGTTTGGGTAACGTGATTTTCTTGGCTGAATACCTGCTTGGGCGACTACTTAGTTCAAACTTATAAAGGAAAATATTTGTAGTTTTTATTCAAAATTTTGTGACGAAATTAGGTGTTTTATTCAGCTTCATTTAGTTTTTTGGTGGCCAACTGACTTGGTTAATAGGCAACGCACAGCCGAAGCCACTGAAAATGTTTGAAAGATCATAATCGTTCTATGAGGGTGAGTAGATTGTATGAAATAAATCCAACACGGCATAGAAGTTTTTAATCGATCGCGGCAAAAGCTATCAACAGATAAAAGCAGACTTTACAAGGCCAGACTTTACAGGTGATCGGATGTTAGTGGCCAGCTACGTGACACATTCCGACTGGCTGGATAAAGGCTTGTTACGACTCATCTCATCCACTGACCGAGCCGCGTTTGAACGTGGAACACCGTGCTTTTTGTTTATTTATTTTTTTTGTATTCGGAACAAAATTCGAAACCTTACTGGTTTCGAATTTAGTGCTTTGCGAGCGTTGGTTTTTTTATCAAGATCAGAAAAGGAGAAATTTGCAGATGCAAAAAAATATTGTAGATCTGAAAAATAGAAGGACAACTCATTTGGTCTTTAGCCGTGTTATGTTAAAGTATACCTAATTATAGTTTTCAAGTCAAGTATAGTAGTTTTTAAGTCAAGTAGTTTTGGCTGATCTCAGACTATCGTCGTACCAGGCGGGGCTAGAAATAAGCGGTTAGGTATTTAAGATCTATTCAGCAAATGTTTTCAAAGCATTGGCACACAACCAAATATGAGATTACCTATCTAGAAAATGATTCATTTGTTGGGTGGATCTAGCAGAAGATTAACATAAGACAGTTTACAATAGTTTCTGATTTATGATGTACAGTCACCAAAAGAAATAAGTAACCCGTGTCGTCGGATATATGTAGTTGATGTTTAGTAAGAAACCGATGGATGTTTCCGAATGAAATTTAATTTGACAAATTAACTGTTTCTTTTCTATTAATTTAATTAAATTTTATTCCAAAATATCCATAGGTTTCTTACTAAACATCAACAATATCCGACGACACGGGTTACTTATTTCTTTTGGTGACCGTACTTATTGTTTGACATAATAGTTATTGTAAGGGAAAGTGATTTATGTGCTAGAAGAATGAATACAGCTTAGATGTATATATTGATGATACGTATTATAAAGTTGTATTAAGACCTCACAAGTATCATATAAATAGAGAGGCTTTGTAGACTATGGGGGATTGAGCAATGATTACATTATCGCATCGTAATTGACTTCGTAAATAACAAATACAAGAAATCATTTTAAAAGTTTACTTTGTTAAAGCATTCTTTTATGCCAAATATTATTCATTTTTATTTTGATTGCTTGAATGTATTGAGATTCTTATGAAATAAATAAAAAAAAAATGAATGAATGAATTAATTTTTAAAAAAATGAAGTGAACATGTAGCAATTATAACAATATTAATAATTGTTCTTTTCGCCATTTCATTTTGAATTTCAATTTCACCTTGTAAAAAATAATATAATTATATTATTTTAAAATAATAATTTAAAATAATAATTGCTACATATTCACCACATTTTTTATGAAATTAATTAGTTCATTCATTTTTTTAAATCTATTTCAACAGAATCTCGATACATTCAGTTTCATTTCGTTCAATGCATGTTATTTTTATTTCAATGAACCAATAATATATAATTTGAAAGGACGAAAATAACAAATATTTTTTCATTATTACAATACGTAGTAGAATACGTTTCTGTGAAGCATCAGTTGATTTTCTCTTCACCGGAAGGTCCGCAGAGAGATGCGAAGTTTACGTGTCATCGAATCCAGGCGAGATGTCCCTCGACAGGATATTAAACTGTCGCCATGGACGTGGATTAGGTAGGTTTGGATTTTTGTATACGACATGTCACAAATCCACCAAATATAGGCTATATTCGCCATAGAACCGATGACCTTTGGGGAAAACGTTTTTGCAGGAGCGCCTTTTATTAATACTGACACAACTATTACAACTAAAAGCCACAAATCCGAAACTAAATGTTTAACGTCGCTCTCATGATCTTTAAGTGTCTGAGCATCAGATACATTGAAAAATTAAGTAGGTATAGTCTGCCTCAAAAAGATTTGTAGCTACAACTAAGAACCTATAAATGTATTATGAAACATAGTTTTCAACTGGACTTTATGTTACGAGCACGTCTCTTACGCCAAAATCAGTTTTAAAGTGAGTTAGGGTGGATGTGTAAATACTTAAAAAGAAAAGTTAAATATGTGTAGCAAATAATAATAAAATTTAATAGGTACTTATTGATATTAAGTTTGTTGACAATTAACTTTAATTCTTGTCAACGTACTTCATTTTTTTGCGACTGACCTAGAAAGATGCGAAGTTTTCCGTACCATCGACCCCAAGTATTTTATGTAAGCAAAGCTTCACAGAGAGTCTCTCCACAGGATATTAACTGTCTCGTTGACGCGGATTAGGTAGGCAGGTACATCATTGTGGTGCGAGTCTCATGTTACCTAAATAAAGGTAAATATTTGGTGACGATTCCCGATCTGCGTTCGAGGAAATGAGTTCTCGTTGAGATTTTATTGTGTTTACCTTTCATACAATGTTTGCGATTGTTTGGGTGTCATAGGTAGATACGCAAATAAAGGTACCTAGTTAGTCTGTTTAAACTTTCTGAGAAATGCTGTTTCATAATAATATAGGGCCTGGCTGGAAAAAAATAGGTCTTGTTAATAAAAAGTAGGTACTAAGTCTTATAAAGTGGACGATCTAAAGAAAATTGCGGAGAAGACCTGTATGAGACTCGTACAGACCAGGGAAGCACAGTACAGAAGGGAGGAGGGTTTTATAATATTCAGTAGTGAGTGATGATGATTCAAAAAGTCTTGTTGACGTGCTCATCATACAATAGGTACGTATAAGATAAATTTGTCAAGATAAAAACACATTACTTTATTTATATTTTCACCTCAGTTAGGTGCATTTTTATCAGTGGTGACGAAAAGGAGCACAATAAATAACATTCACAAAAGTTCAAATTTCCCATGGGCAGGGATGACAAATACCCTTATCTACCCTTTTCTTTTATCCCATAGTTCAGCTACGTTGATCATAACAACACGGAAACATACAAAAGATTTTCGTTTGACCGCCTTAAGGCATTTATAAAGCATTTGTTTCAAGGTTCGTATGGAAGATCAAAAGCGATGGCGGGTCTGTTGTCTTTTGATACAAATGGAATTATAAGTAAGTATCTTATGGTAACGTATGAATGGTTCATTAATTTCTCGTATAATAAAACTTATTTTTATTTCAAAGGTTTCCATTTCGGGTGGGATAATATGTATGATATGTATTATCGAATTATTAAAGTCATAAAATCATTTATACATCGTGAAATATTTTTGTTTACTTACGCTGCGTGGATTTAATTTAACTTAAAAAACTAGGTACGAAGCAAAACAATCCTTCTAAATAAATAAGAAAAGATACAGAAAATTCTCATATATCACTTATCCCACTTGTTACGGGCACTAAACCGGGCGGGTATCTTTATGTTCAGCTTATGAAGAATCAATAGGTAACATTAAATCCCTTGGGAGTATAAGAGGCTAAAGTCGAATGTCGGGTATCATGAACAAAAAGAGTTCCTTATTTTTCTGTTAAGGAAGTGTTATTGTAATGACACTGGTTGTGGCTACAGAAATTTAAAATGACAGCTGTGTACCACTATGTTGACGTAAAATGGCTATTAATTCTTGCGTATGAATTAAAAAATAACAAAACTGCAGTGAATATTGGAAAGACCCAATTTATATTCACTGCAGTTTCTAATAATTTAAGGGTAACATGAGACCCATGGGAGTGTCCAGTCTCCAAGAAAATATAGTAACTTTTCCTTTTTATACTCAGAGGAAAAATCTTTGGGAGCTAAAGTGTAGTATTGTTCCTTGTTTTTCTATTTAGAGAGAGCCATGGTAATGATATTCTTGTGACTGAAGGATTTTAAGGTGATAGGGTACCACTGTGTTTAAAAACTCTTGGAGTCTTGGGTTCTAAAATGCCTGAAATTCTCGGTCTTTAAACAAGTATGTCTATTCCCAACTTTACGTAGCAGTATAAACTTCACATTTCATAAAAGAAGATTGTACCAAACGTCAACCATCAAATAGTTATTTTACGGGTTAAAATAAAGTCGGTTTGAGTACATAAGTTCAAGTACATATTGGGCGCACATTTATGAGCGCTGTATAATATTTTTGCTCTTAAAAACAGAATATAAGACTTTACTTATGGCATAAAGTCCTTTAATATTGTTTGATATTTATGGTCCCGTCAAAATAGGTTCTTAAATTAGACAGCACTTAGTACGCTATACTAAATTCTATCTCAAAGCACACCTACGTTAACGTGACCTAGGTATGTTATTGTAAGCTGGTAGACGTTACGGTGTTATTGCAGGAACTTTATTTCTTTGCACCTGCTTTTTTTTTTCAGGATGGGAAATCATCAAATAACCCCACCCGCTCTGGGTGGAGCGGAAGGGAGTGTCAGACTCTTACTGACTAAAACCCACCCGTGTTTCTTCCTTAGCCCTTTATGTTCCGGGCCAGCGGTAACCCTTTCGGACAATCCCGCTGACCCGGCAGGCTTCGGCCTGCTTAAACAAGGCCTTAACTGACCTTCGCGAGCTGCTGGATAATTGCGGAACACACTTACAGTAGCAATGGCTTTCATTTTGACAATTCAACAACATTCGTTGATTTATTAACGTGTTCAGCAGACAAATTTTTCGAACATAATAGGGAATATGCATGATTTTTTTTATTTAAAAAATTAATCCTCAGTAAAACTGTTTTTCGGATAACTATGAAATTAAAAAAGATATGAGCCATCGAAGATTTGTTTCTATCTCTTTCTCGCAAAACGAAATTTAACACGGAGTTTATATGGCCGTAGTGACATGTGACGTCACAGTCTATGTCGGATCTCTCTGTCTAATTGGTGTGTAATCAATAGTTTTAAATGCTCATATCGGCCGTGTTTCTTGGCCGATTTTAATTTTAATTTCACTTTTTGTCATCTCTACTACGGTATTTTCATATTTTGTTAATAAATGCCATGAAAAAAATTCATGCATATTCCCTATTATGAAACAATGGATTAGCCAATATTCTTCAAAATGATTTATATTGAGCAATTTGGGTGCTAAATATACTCTACAGATTTTAGCTGATCGAACAATTCTTGACTATCCATGTTCCAATACACGTCTTTCACAAAATTACACAGCCGTGCACTTAAGGGGCTTACATGGCCTAAAGCGCGGTCACTGTCGGACTGCATAGTCAAGAAAGATACGCGCGATGACACAACACTGGTAATTTATTGCAAAATATGAAGCAATTATTTGATTACAAAAAATCTATTGTTTAGATTAAAAAATTGAAACACTAGTATTTTAGTATGTTGCTTGTAGAATAATCTGACAAAAAATCAGAATGATTGTATATTAGTATGATTTTTATTGTAAAAAGAAAGTTTTTAGAGGTATCTTCATGATTTTTTCTATCGTATCAAATTAGTTGTATTATGCTTTCAAAACACTATCTACCTAGCATATATACTGAAGAATATCATATATTTTTCTGATTTTGTTTACTGTAGTCGTATTTTTATTGTTTCTAAAACTTGCGTTTTTTGCGTTTAGGTCCTGTAAGCCCCTTAAAGCAACATCATCCGAAATACATTAATAACAAGTGAACAGCTACACTTTTGCAACACATTATACTTACCTACCGCCAACTTTACCGTTCTGCATCGCTCGCAGTGACTTTATTCCCGGTCTAACGACTGTTTTATTGTTGCTCTTGGCACGGCTCGAGCACAAAACAGAAACGTACAGAGGGCTAACTGCATACAACTAGTGAAAACAGGCACACTCATACATAAACGCGTACATGTCCTCCAGATCGTATTTCGGCCCTGGCGGCCATTCTCAACGGAGACTAACCGTCAGCGCGGTAGATATTATAGTCAGATACACTCTCTCTTCCCTTACTCTCATAGTCCGATGGGACGCCACGTAATCCGACACGACCGGAGACAGTTCAAGCGGAGGCAGTCGGAGCGGACAGAGATGTTAAATGAATGCTAGTCGTGAGTGCGGTTGCAGTCCCTGTAGGTACAGACGCCAGCACATCAACCTACCACAATCTGTCAGATTTTCCCAATCAACTTTGAACCTTATGCTTTAGCGATAAAGTTGAAAATCTATTAAAGAAATCTGACACATTGTGGTAGGTTGATGTGCTGGCGTCCGTACGTGAAGCGTGTCTATGTGGGCATCAGTCGCGAAGGTTCCATACAACTGGATTCCTACCGGCTTCCCATTGAAAAATGGCACAGTCAGTATTTTATAGACAAATAATATAATCATATTAAAGATATCTACTCCCGCTTACTTCTTACAAAAATTGACCCTTCGCTAATTGTGGGCGTGCGCTTTTCTTCGTTGTATGGACTAGGCCTTCTGCACCTATCTATTCTGTGGCTCGGGGAGAGAAAATTACAGGAAAAGATAATCTCGGTTTTTATAGCAGCCAAGTATTTGGAAGGCTCACTGACGGAATAAAATGACAATTTTTAGAGGGACGTCGAGGTTCTTAATGAGATGGTTGAGTCTTTGTCGGGGTGGTGATAGTTTTTTTTTAAATTACTTATTGTCTATGGTCACATTTTTATATAAAAGAATATGAGATAGAAGTTATTACATTTACTTGAATGGTTGGTTACATGTTGTTTGAAATATTTTGAAGTAAATTTGCTTCATTCCTTTTTTGCAAATGAACAACAAAATATTAATTTACGACTCGCTGCTATTCTGTAAAAAACTCACGGTGAAAACTTAGGTGAAGTGAGTGCGGAGTGAGCTGTCAATAGTGTCAATTCCTAGCGAAAACAAACTCACTTCACCTAAGTTTTCACGGTGAGATTTTTACAGAATCGATCGGCTGAACTCTAAATAAGTTTGCAAAAGTAAGAGAAAATATATAAGCGCGATTCGATACCTCTGTAGCCAAAGTTTACACAACTACCTACTTTCGAATCGGGAGAATACATCAAAAATCAAAACTAAGTTATAATAAAACGCCGAAACTGCGACCCAAATACGAAAACATTCAACAAAACATATCAACCAACATTCAACCAATCACAAAACTTTACATAAAACCCTTTGAAAACAAATGAATTTCGTCAAAACAACTGAAACAATAAAACCACAGCTTCACCGTTGAGGAAAATTTGCTTCTGAATACATCAGACAACGGTAATTAACCAGCAGTAATTAAGTTAAGTTACGGCTCGCGACTGTGTAACCCTGCTTGAAATATTTCTATCACGTTCGGAGCATTGTTCAAGTTTAAATTCTATTGAAGTCTTCTTTTTTTAACAGACTTCTAAAAAGGAGGAGGTTCTCAATTCGGATGTTTCTATTTTTTTTTTATGTACGGGCATAACGCCATCATAAATAGACAGATTTGCAAACTTTTCTTTTTGTTCGAAAGGGCTTTATTCCGAAATGGTCCCGTTTAAATTTCGTAAAGATCTGATGATGAGTTTCGGAGATAGACGACGGAACTCTTCAATAAATGCCAACAAATCAACCGCGATTGCTGCTATAGCATATGTATGCATTGTTTACGCAATCACACAACATAACATCACGCCTGTACCCTTTAAAGGGTTAGGCAGATGTGTTCGATAGCTTCTGTCACTGATATTCACATAGCAAGTAGTGATATATGAATTTGTTTGGGGTAGGTAGGTACAACTAAAAAGTGAAAAATAAAAACTTTTTTACAAAAAAAAACAACCGACTTCCAAAAAACACACTACAAAGTGAAAAATAACTTTAATTTCGAAAGTCGGTGTCAAAAAATAAAAATACAGAACCAACGATACCGACTTCCGAAATTAAAGTTATTTTTCACTGTGTTTTTTTGGAAGTCGGTTGTTTTTTTTTTTTGTAAAAAAGTGTTTCTTGCTAAATTCTGAATTGTGGCTTGAATAATTTGGTTTTATTGTTTTGTTTTATCGTTTGTGGAATTACAAATTTATTAAAACTTGTAATTTGTAAAGTATTATGTTGAAGGATGAATGAAAGGCTTTTGAAGGGTCTACAAAACGTATTTATTTACAAGGCAGATGGGAGAACGCGGAAACGCCGAAAACGCGTCCGCTTCCGGTGTTTTCTAGGAGGTCATGTATTGGTGATGTTCCTCAGAAATAATAGGAGCGGTAGTACTCACAACCGGTGCGCGTGTATGACCAGCATAGCTGTTCACAACCATCCGACAGGCTATCGAATCAAAAATGACACATCTCGATAACCTGATTTGCCTTCGACAGCGACCTGCGGTGCTATTCTGTAAAAATCTCACCGTGAAAACTTAGGTGAAGTGAGCGTGGAGTGAGCTGTCAATAGTGTTAATTTCTAGCAAAAACAAACTCACTTCACCTAAGTTTTCACGGTGAGATTTTTACAGAATCGACCGGCTGTTGTCGGAAGAATATCGATTGTCTATTTGATTTAAACTCACAAATTTTTCAGGTTTTGGATTTGTGAACTGGGTTTAGAGTACTCATCATCTGCCTAGCCTTTTCCCAACTATGTTGGGGTCGGCTTCCAGTCTAACCGGATGCAGTTGAATACCAATATTTTACATGGAGCGAACGCCTATCTGACCTCCATAACCAGTTACTGGGTAATACGATACCCTCTATAATTACTTTACTCTGAACGGATACCCCTTGGTAAGACTGGTTGTCAGACTTTCGGGCTTCTGACTACCCGTAACGACTGTCAAACATCCACGAATGACAGCCGGGGCCAACGGGATAACGTGCTTTTTGAAGCACGGAGGGGTCTCGGTATGCAAAGATGGTCACCCATCCACATACCAACCGCGGCAAGAGTAGCTTAACCTGTTCGATTGACCTGTACGGCTGTTATTATCTAGCCTTGGGGTTTAGAGGACTACGATAACATTGATAATAATTGCTGGTACGAAAGCGCATAGATTGGTTGCGAATAGTGAAAGTGTTGATCTATGAACGTAAAGGAAGAAAAAGGAGTAAAATGAAATAAAGTCCACCAGACCGAATTTCCGCCATTTATGTAAACTGCATTCGTGACTTATTTGCAAAAAATGTAAACAAATATGAGTAAAGGAAAAGTAACTTTAATTCCTACACAATAAAGTTCAGTTTACGCTACAACTTCAAACATTTTTATAACATTTTCAATAGTGTTAGTCACTCTGGAATCAACTTAATCTCCATTATAATAAAGTTTATATTTGTTTAACTTGAAATAACGTCAATTTGAAACAAATTTGAATAGACTTTATGTGTGTATGTATATTTTACACGTAGTAATAATCAGATTACACATCTAAGGCAGTGGCAAGAATATTAACATTCGCGACATAGTTCAAACAGCTCTTTACCTTACCTTTGAATGGCCCCCAAACACAATTTCCTCCCCAAAATCATTGACGGAAATAATAATGTCGCACCAATGATGTATAAAACTATAGATACGTTGTCCGCACTCTAAAATGGCAACATGAAATGAAGCCAATTGGCCACATTGCGCTCAGTCACGCACCAACCTGTCGCGCGACGCGACGCGACGTATGTTTGTTTTTAATTTATATCGTATGTGAAAACCTGTGCAAAACATAAAGAAAATATGCCGTCGTGTGTTTTCAGAGGATGTAAAAATTATACCCCAAAAGTTAAAGACAAAAATGTGTCATTTCACGCGTAAGTTTACAAAACTAGATTATTTTATTATATTTTGTACGACGCTGCGTCTAATGGCGGCCGGCGCATGAAGTGACTCTGATAGCTACGTCACTCATGCGCTCGACCAATGAGCATGTAATTTGACTATTACTTATCCTGTGACGTAACTGAAGATGTTTATTTATCTCCCTCTAGCAACAGACATCCTGCCGTACGGTGTCATATTTTCTTTCCCTTTCTTTACGCGTATAAGTAGCTATCTAGTATTTTCGCCATTTTTAAGCGCCGAGATGTTGGTTGATAACGTGTCTATATATAATACGTCATTGTGTCGCACACAAATTCTTACGAGCCCTCAGCACTGAATACATACGGAACCCTAAAGGGTACACGAATAAATTGAAGCAATATTTCATACTCAGACGTCTCAGTGAGTGAACAGAATGTAATGCGGAAACTAACTCGGTTCCAGTTTATTTACTTATGCAAAAAAGTTGCTAGCGTAGCGCTGTAGAAATATTACGGGAGATGATGTATTTGTGGAGTTTGTAGGTCAAACGAAACTTTGTAGTTTTTTGTTGCAATTTCTGACAGAAATGTTGTATTTGGAGACTTTATAAAGCACTTTATGCTAAATGTAAGGTAACAATTTCAATGAAGCTTTGGGTAAGATCACGAGTATGTTGTTTTGCATGTTCCATTGACTAAACTCAGTAAGGACTGGTCATCTCTTAGATGCCACGGTTTGTTTTAATTGGTGAATTTCCTTTTATTTAGTTATTTTTATTACGGACGCTTTTAAGGGGCTTACGTGACCTAAAGCGCGGTCACTGTCGGACTGCATAGAAAAGAAAGAGAAGCGCCATGACAAAAAGCTGGTAATTTATTGCAAAATATGAAGCAATTACTTAATTACAAAAAATCTATTGTTTGGACTAAAAAATTAAAACACTAGTATTTTAGTATGTTGCTTGTAGAATAATCTGACAAAAAATCAGAATGATTGTATGTACCTATATTAGTATGGTTTTATTGTATAAATAAAGTTTTTAGAAGTATATGATTTTTTTATATCGTATCAAATTTGTTGTATTATGTTTTCAACACACTATCTACCTAGCATATATCCTGAAGAATATCATATACTTTTCTGATTTTGTTTACTGTAGTCGATCACATACTTTTATTGTGTCTAAAACTTGCGTTTTTTGTGTTTAGGTCCTGTAAGCCCCTTAACGTACACGTATTTCTTCATCGTTCCCACATGCATAATTTTAACATGAATGATGTTACCAATTTTATAACAATATTTTGATTTAAAAGAGTAGGTATCCGTTCTTCTCCATAGGAGCGTGCTACACTTTGGAATGGGCAACTAGTTTCATTTTTAGGACTGATCGGCCCCTTGATAATTCAAAAGTGCCTGTGTTTTCTAATGCCTATTAGCTAATCTTTTTACTTTTTATATCTGTTTCCTCACTCTAACTTACGGAAATATTTGTTTGGTACCGGTTTTGACACCGGTACAGTACCGATTTTGTCAAAGAATACTAATAGTACAAGAACTACTTTGGTACCCCGGTTCCCAAAAATATCAGTATTTCAAGCCCTGTTACCGATCAAATTAAATTCAGGATGGCACTTAATTTAGAGCAGTGGTGGCCCAGTGGTAACGGACATAACTTACGAGTTGTAGGTCGTAGGTTCGGTTCGTTCGTTCTGAAAACCGTGAAGGAAAATATAGTGAAGAAACCGGCATGACCTAGAAATAAAAATTCGTAGACATTGACATCTACGAACCCGCACTGGGCCCGCGTGGTGGATTACGGCCCACTCCCTCTCACCGAGAGGAGGCCTGTGTCCCAACAGTGGGAACTTTATAGGCTGATTATGATATTTGATTTAAGGGTTACAGCTTACGATTACGTCAAAGTTAATTATGTTCGTTATTAATAAGTATGCATAGATTAAGTAGGTATGCATAATCGATTTATTTACGACCTTATTAACTATGTAACGAGAACCGTTATTTCTTATCGTGGAACACAATTCCACAATCTGATTAAATACTCTTTCTTATCAATTGATCGAGAATAGGTAGTGCCATCCACGAAGACGCGCCCCCACTTTTCTTACTAATCGCTAGTGGTTATCGCTAGTTAATTCTGCTAGTGTATTAGTTTTTTGGTACACACTGATAAACATTAAAACACTAGCGGAATGTTGCACACTTGTACTGTAAGCGATAAGGGAGAAGATTGGAAAAGGCCTTGAAATTTTGTATGAAATGCAAATATTTTTTATTTGTGGAATAAAATTGACGTCTGACAGATTTTGTATGGAAGAAATGTCAAAAATTCAAAATTATTCCTCGATTAATCAGCCCTAAATTTAACGTTTGTCTCGTATTTCTTGCCAATAACTTATAACGGACTAAACGGACTCACGGAGGTTGCATATAAGCACCAAATAGGCTATAATCTCTACAGTACTAGACAGTTATGTTACACCACTTTCAACGTCACAGTGATCTTTATTCTCATTCTAAGGTTCATATTGGGTTGCGGCACTGACAGGTCTGTTATCTTTATTGTCGTAACAATAAGGTTGCTTTTAGTAATTTAGTTTGCTGCTGTCAGTGACAAAAAATAACTGCGCACGGACTGTATACCTACTGGGTTTTGTTTATGACATGAGGTTAAAATCACAATCTGTCACACTATCACTGGCTGGTCACGTATGTATTATGAGTACATAGGCATCCGCCAAAACCTCTTTGGAATCACTGATGCTTGAAGTCTTAGGTGGTCCTCAGGCTTCACGCATCAGTGATTCCAAATCGCCTTTAACCTTTAGATTTCCCGAAATATCATGTTCCCTTTAGTTCTCAAATAACCCTTACGGTCCGTAAAGTAAACAGTCCGTGTCCACAAACGATGTACAAACGCCAGCATATCAAGCTACCCGAAACTGTAAAATTTTCCCAATCAACTTTGAACCTTATGCTTTAGCGATAAAGTTGAAAATCTATTAAAGAAATTTGACAGATTGTAGTAGATTGATGTGCTGGCATCTATACACTAACAAAATAACTCCCATTTCTATTGTGTCAGTTTTGTTTGTGACGTCATTGAGCGGAATTGAATTTGCACTGGAAACAAAGGAGCGCGATTTAGGGCTCGCTATTTACTATCAACTCGTTTGGAAAGCGCGAGAAAACGGTGTTGTTTTTAAAAAATGGCGCACAGATTCGACGATTTACATAAGATATGTGTTGCAATATAAAATAAAGTAACGTTGATGAGATTGGTCGTGTCTTTATTTACTGATATAGTAGCGACACGCCCCACCCAGCATCGAGATTTCTTTATTATAGTAATGTATGTTTAACATAATTATCTATACTAATAATAAAATTTGAAGGAACGGGCTAATCTATGAAACTTCCAGTCAAATTTAAAATTTTTTGATAGCCCAATTGAGAAATGCTATAGGCTACCAAACAACACGTTAGAACCCTTAGGAGCTGATCAATAACAAAAAAGTTAAAAAAAACGACGGGTTACGCTCCGGGAGTGCTGGCAGAAGTGAAAAACTTGAATATTATTATATATTCAATTTCCATATTTTAAACACTTTATATACCTACACGAATTTTACGAATACACAGCAGTGTGGCCACTACACAGACAGACGAGCCATCAGAAAAAAAATATTTGCTTGGTAACACAGAGGACAATAAATATGTATCTACATCTTTATATACTAGCAGCGCCCCGCAGTTTCATCCGTATAAGTGTCGATGCCGTGGGAATATCGAGATAAAAACTATCCTATGTCCTTCCCCGAGATGCAATCTATCTCTCTGCCAAATTTTATCGAAATCCATTTAGTGGTTTAGGCGTGAAAAGGTAACATACAGACAGAGTTACTTTCGAATTTAGAATATTAGTATGGATTTCATATATAGCCACAAAATGCTATTTTCCTTTTAAGCAAATGGAAAGATCTTACATTTATCTAGTACATTTACACACACTTGAAGCAAACAAACGGCTTCGTACCAACTCTCAATCATTAAAATAAAAGGTAAGTTCTTATTGTCTACTTTATTTATTAATTTCTCCGAATTTTAAAGAAATCTAAGTACCTAATGGCTTATTTTTCCAAAGTCAGATTTTTCAATCGTGGAATAAAATTGACGTCTGACAGTTCTAGTATGGAAAAACTGTCAAAAATTCAAAATTTATTCACAGGATAAGACTTATTCTAGATGTAAAAGTTTGGTGGAAAGCGCCCTAAGGAAAATTGTAACATAGCTCTTTAACTTAGTTACGTTTAGCCACTAACCATCCGCGGTAAAATCCATTAATTAAATTGATTGATCACCTAATTTACCTACGAATTAAAGCAACATCAATCACGTGGCAGTCTCCCCCAATATAGAAGTCATTCTTACTTAAATAAATGTTTAAAATTAAAAGATTAACTTAAACTGAGAACACAAATCAATCAGTCTAGGTACAGTCAGCAACAAAGGTCGATTAACATTTCAGTTTTCTAAATCGTAATTATTGCGCAAGACATTTAATTAAAATCGGAACAGAAATAAAGTTTAAAGGCTCCTGCAAACAGGCGCGACATGATACGTGACACAAAGGCACCGCAAGTCGCGCAACGAGCGGTGCCTTTGTGTCGCGCGCGATTATATCGCGTGTCGCGCCTGTTTGTAGGAGCCTTAACAATGTTAACTCTTAGGTATTATAAGAAATGCTAAAATGGAGATTATCAAATCACTTTGTATCAATTTAGATCTTTGTTGTTGACCGTACCTACTAACTAGAAAACTAATAAAGTTGTGTTCATTTGAAAAGGTTGACAAGGCCAAAAGGTCTTACGAATACTCGTATGTGGCAAACATTTTATAGAATGCGAAAAGTTTTAGCAAATATTTTTAAAATGCTGGTACTCTAAATGATTATCTACTGGGAATAAAGGTATTTTGGGAACAAATGTGATCCTTAGCTTTTGTCTAAAGCTTTTCTGAACCCTGTCTAGTTATTCAGTAGCAAAAGCTAATGTACTACATAACTTGAAAATATTATAATCAGAGTGATCGTATATCCAACCAAATATGCCAAACTCCTATATTCTGTTACCCGAAAACAATGTATGTCTTATCAAAGGCCTAATAAGCGTTCACAAACTTCCAACGATACATCCCACAGGTTATTTGCTTTAAATTATCCATAACCCAGTTAGGTATTACGCTACTAATTGAACCAGATACGTGATCAACGTATAGAATATTCAATTTATTAATAATACATTTATTTCAGATCAAATTACAAGATCCATATGTTGTTAGTAAAAGTCTTAACCTTTAATGTTAGTTTTACTAACACTCTATATACAAAATTGAAACGACTGACATCTACGTGTGCATCCAGTGAGCCAGCATGGGGCTGCCCACCTGTCACACTATACACTCGGGATGCTTTGGGAGCCAGCACGTATTTGTACAGTAAATCTACATCTACAGCATTGTTTTATCCAATCCAATACTCACCCAAATCTGTTTTAACCTAGGTCAGTTAAGTACTGAAGTCAGTTAAGGTCTGAAGTCAGTTAAGGTCTGAAGTCAGTTAAGTTCTGAAGTCAGTTAAGTTCTGAAGTCAGTTAAGGTCTGAAGTCAGTTAAGTTCTGAAGTTCAGTCTGAGTTCTATCGGACTTCGGAAGCTTTACCTTGAAGTGCTGTTGTGTTCTGTAAATTGCGAAATGTCAATAAATCTAAAGTCTTCATCTACCTCTTCTTTGACGATTTATGGAGTGCCCTACACTACTGGGAGCTTTACTAGCGGCCTCCCTCTTCAAAAGTTGTCAAGTGGAACATTTGGTGCCTGCCTTGAATAACAATAATTCACATTTTTTTGCGTTGTACGGTCTTAACTTAACATTTAAATCGATAACTTCTGTAATTAAAGCGTTATTTAATCCCCAGGTTTCATACTTTGCCAATGAATATTTAATTATTTTAAAATTCGTTTCGTACTTTGCTAATGAATATTTAATTATTTAGAAATTCAGATGAAACATAATCCTTTAATTTACGCAGGTTCTATTCAAACGAATTTACGGTTTGATAACTTTATCCTCTCGGGTCAGAGCATTGTTAACATTATGTTATTAAATTAAGAATACCGTTAACACTACAGATTATAACACTGGATATGACCACTATTGTTGGAGGGGTATATTGCTATTCAGAATTATGTCGTAGCCTTTAATATAATAATAAGGTAAAGCTGATAAAGTTTGATAAAGGGTATCCATCCGAGAGTTTGTTCAGTTTATTATGTTAGGGCCCGACTCACGTAAAAAAGGTTTGGTAAATATACTTTTCGTCTAGTTAGAGTTTGTCGTACTGTAGTTCAATCATCCTGTGAGTTATTACTGTACTGTGTAATAAGGTATTATTAGGGATGGGTGACCTTTAGATTCATTTCGGTTCGTAACAGGAGAGTTTAGTTCAAAAAATTTGGGGTTTAACTGTGATTTTCACGACGTAATTCCCGGTTCCAAATGACTTAGCTATCGTTATTGAGGACAAACACGTGTAGTGTCTCCGCTATATCGAAATGTAGTTTTGGAACACTCCGTGTGGACTACTTAATTCTCTTAGAAGTTACTTTGATTAAGTCAGAATCGTTCCTATATAAAAGTGACACTTAAAAAAATACTATTGGTTCTTGGACTTTAGAAGCAACGCACAAGCTTTAGCAAATCTGGGTCCAACAACAAGTAATTACGTGTATACCTACGTTTTAATAAGGCCATGTCAAATGTCCATGTAACACCCACTTTCATGAAGATCGGAGACGCTACACTCGAAGTTATGGACGAGTATGTTTACCTAGGACAGTTCAGTTAGGTAGGTCAACTTCGAGAAAGAGGTCAATCGTCGAAACCGACTCGGCTGGGCAGCGTTCGGGAAGTTACGCAATATCTTCTCGTCCCATATATGTAGAAAGTACAGGTAGCAATAATGCTTACATTGTTAAATGCAATGTTCCCCGCGCATACAGTTTAGCGGGCAGTCGGCTTCCCCACACCGTAGCAACAAATTGTGTTCTGTATATATTATGTATGAAACGTCACTGTGCTAATTAATTGTCAATAGACTTTATACTGGTCACTGGTATTTTATTTACAACCTTCTCCAATCACGATATCAAAGGTTTCAATATAACACCATACGAAACCCAACCAACTGCAACCTACTTTTTTAACCAACAATTCGTATTGCCAGTGATGACCTATGGCACTGAAACGTGGTCGCTCACAATAGGCCTTACTAGGAAGGCTTCACTCAAAGGGCAATGGAGACGGCTGTGCTTGGAAAACTCCAAGTATAGCCGTCTCCATTGCCCTTTCATTACGTCATGCTCCCCAGACACCCCATGATCTATTTTGCTGTTTACAAATTCATTTAACAATTGTACGAAATAAGTACCGATTTAGTACATACTTAAAAAAATAAGTAGGTACAGTAGCGGTCAGAACTGCACTGGCAGTATTACCAAACTATCACATCGTAACTCGTCGCACTTGAGACCTTCTTCTATTTAGACATTTCACACACACATACACAACTGTATATTGCACTCTTTCATCACGTACGAAACAGAAAAAGCGCGGTATATGAGCATCATCATAGGCCTATCACGGCACGCAGTCTTTTTCTAATTATGGTAATGAGAAAAAGACAGCGAGTATTTTAAACTAATCACATAAAAGTTGAGGGTAGATTTGAAACAAAATTAATATACTGACCGTAGTTATAATGGTATGACGTTGTTGGTTATGAGCGTTTGTGTTATTGATATTAGAGGTGTTGAGTTTGAAGATTTTTATTGAAAATGCAAGCAAATATAAATATTTGCCAAACCAGAGCGAACATTGTAGCCTTGTATAACAATGGGTTTAATATACCTGAAATATCCAATGAAACCGGATTTTGTGTAAGTTATTTTGTTGTTATTGATTTTACTTGTTCTCATAAGTGACGCTTCAAAATGTGTAATAAGGATTTCTTTTTTTTAGAGAGATACTGTGAGAGGTTGGGTGCGGAGATTTGAGGAAGAGGGAATTCTTAAGAGCCGTGTAAGAAGTGGTAGGCCGCCACTTATTGACCAGTCTCAGCAACGCCGACGCTTTATGGTTGGTGAATATGAAACGCATGGTTTCATACCTACAAGACGATTTAGCGTAGAATTTGATACGTCATTGCGCACTGTTCGCCATGCACTTCATGCCGAAGGTCTTCATCATAGAACACCAGTGAAAAAACCGTTTTTAACGCATAGGCATAAGGAGGAACGGTTGCGTTTTGCTCGCGAATATTTAAACTTTGATTGGGAGACCACTGTATTTACTGACGAGAAGACTTTCAAATCGTGCCAAAAAGGAAGACTTCATTTGTGGCGCAGAGACAATACACGTTGGTCTGACAGTAATATTATAAATAATACGGAGTCAGGAAGAATTAGTGTGAATATGTGGGGGTGGATTAGTGCTCAAGGGCCGGGTGAGTTGGCATTTATACCGACGCGGGCCAACAGCTCTAATTACGTCGAGGTTGATTTAAACCCTATTTGTAAATGTATGGGGTTTAATGGTGCAAAGTTGGGAAGTGCCAGTCGAAAGATGTCTCGAACAGCTCAAATCTCATTGCATCGAGTTGTGGGATAGTTTACGTGCACAGATATTTGCAGTAATATTGTGGCCTCCATGCGTCGACGCCTTTTTGACTGCATTGATAATATCACTTTCATTATCGGAGGTCACACTAAATATTAATAAAAAAATAAATGCTATCAGTGGAATTCAGGGGATACACTGGCCATAATATAATAGTAACAAGTGAATAATTGTAAGATTGAGGTTTAGTTTCAATCTTCTTTTCCTTGAGAAAATGAACAAATTAAGCTGTAACCTCAATAAACCAAAAACATCCCATTTTAGTATCATCCAAAAATGATTTATGAACAAATTCGGTATTTTATGTTTCAAAGTTTGGAATAAGTATGTTTATGTTTTAAAGGTTGTTATTAAAATCAATAAATGATCCTATGAAAAATTGTGCTTTATTTTAATTAAATTACATAGGTATTATACTTTATTGTTACCCTCTATACCCTATTGTCATTATGTTAACGAAACAATAAATAATTGAACTCTGACACAAAAACGAAAAGAACAAAAAGAGTTGAAAGCGCGCACTGAGGTTCGAACCCTCTCCACTTCACGCACACACAATAACATCCACCCACTTGTGCGAACCTGCCATCGCTGCTTATAGTTATCTCTTCGAATTTTAGCATTACTTTTAAATAGGCCCTGTGGTCGATAATATATGGTAGGTATATCTTTATTTAGTGTTGACCACACATGCATCTGACCAACCAACATCGCGCTTTCGTAGTTATACCGTGTGCGCGTTACTGTCTACATTAAAACATCACACACACAGAGATAGACGCAGATCTAGCGTGCAGGCTAAAATGAACTTTCTGGTGGCAGTCCACTTATGGACCGTTACTGTACCTTAACAGGTTAACAGGTACAGGACACTGAATTAATTATGGCTTGCTGTAGAGCATCTCCCCAATTTCCAATTTAATTTTCATTTTCCTTTCGTATTTTGACCATATTTTTTAAACAAACCAGTTTTTGTGAAGCAAAATCACCCATCCTAGATGGTTTATTTTTAGGGTTCCGTACCAGAATGGTAAAACGGAAACCTTATGGTGAAACTCAGTCTGTCTGTCTATCACAGTTGGATATCTCAAGAACTACTAATTTTATCAACTTGAAATTTTGAATATTTTTAGATGGACGTTTGCCCAACTAATTTTTGAATAAGAAAGGAATATATATATACGAGTATATTTTTTGCAACTGACTGAAAGGGGTAATAGGTAATAGGTAATACGGGCTGGTGTCCGCAACTCCACGTCAATGCGCGTATTTTGCGTACGGGGAAATAGAAAGGGGTTCTGAAAAATTCGAAGTGGGGCTACTAGGGCATGTCCGATAATTAGGATAATTCTTTCCTATTTTATCTTCCTTCACATGCCTCTTGATAATGCATTAATTGGTAGCCTCGTCCTGACTAATATGTATAAGATAGCCTTAAGATAGTGTATTAACAAAATATGGACAAAGATGCCTAGTCTAAAATAAACGAAATTTTCTTCGTTTTTAGTTTTTATGTTGAACATGGGCGACTCATGAACATAAAAAAACAATTACTAGGAACGACACACATTTTTATGTTAAGTGTAAAACATACAACCTTTACATAATTTTACGACAGATATTCCACCAAATCTAGATTCCCTGAAAGTGCTAGGGTCGTGTCGCTTCGGTCGTGAAATTTCAAAGTGGGTAGTCGATATCGTAAAACAAGTTCACATTTTACGGCTGCCGTCTTGACTATTTTCAGGACATAAAATGGCTACATGTTATAAAAAATCTTTACTTTTTCACGATCAAGGATCGTCATAAAAAATCTAGGACTGACTGACAAAGATAAATACTTTTTTTATGTCAGTAAATAAGCAAGACTTTTCAAGATATTATAGTGGTTTGGTTTAGTTTAGAGAAAAGTTTATTTCATTTCTCTACTACTTACGTTGCATTTTCGTCACGGGTTTTCGATTAGTTAGATATTATATATGTATAAATAAAATAACTTGTTCATTTATAAAAAGGGCATACATTTATAATTAATACCTTAATAAATAAAATAGCGCACAGTAGCTGATTTGCCTGAATTAGGTTGAACCTGTGCTTCAGGCTAGTTACATGATAGTTACATGATTACTAGTTACATGAATGTAAGATAATTATCATGAAGTTGCAATCTGCAACTCATATCTTGGTATTATAAGCAACACTACAAGACTATTTCTATCAGTAAGATCAAACATTTTTACAGGCTAAAAGCTAATAAAGTTATATAGCTTAGAATGTAAGTGTATCTTTTTTCTAAAATCTTCTCATAAAATAGACAGTACCTAAGTAGGTATAATTAATAAAAAAACTTCTAAAAATGATACGAAAATGATAACATTCTAAAAGAAAATTATTATGATAATATAGATCATCCTAAAACTTCTCATCCCAGCCTACGGAAAGTACCAGTAAGTCCATCTAAGTTTTCAAACAAAAAAAAGCTCAGAAACTCAGAACTTTCCCTAAACTAATTACAAGATAGACAAGTCGGTAGTTTTGGCTCCGGCAAAGAGGCCTGTCGAAAGAGAAACTCAAAATTGATTGATGTATAGAGTCCAAAAGTTAGCTGATGTTCAGCTTTGATGCCACATTATGATATAAAAAAAATCAGGTACTTCTAAGGGATAACTTGATTATTTTTTATGATAAGTCAACGGTAGTTGAATTAGTGAATAAAATCGTTATAGCTGTTCAAACATTTGGGTCACTAGAATTTTAAATCATAATGTGGTGTATCAAAGGTGAAGTGGAAAAATGTCAAATAGCTTATGGAGACTATATGTTTTAAAATCTTATTTCTATATATGACGGAGAAGGTATGTATGTCTCGGTATTATAAGCCATATTTTAATTACTGTGGGCGTACTATGGGTAGTGTTGGTTATTGCGGAATAGAAAAACCGTTTGCAGTTCAAATCAGATTATAATTTCACGAACAAATTAATCACATCAGCAAATTGCACATTGTATCGCACGCAGCGCCGGAGCCGTGACAAAAACCATGCCTGCTGCATGTTGCATGCTCGCTTGCAAGCTGCATGCTTGCTTGCATGCCGCATGCTTGCTGCATGCTTACTTGCATGTTGTGAGTTATCAAATTTGTTTTAAAGACATTATTAGGATAAATAAATATTAAATCATTAGAATTTAGGACTTATAAACTTTTATAGAAAACGGTTTTAAATCTTTTGTATATTATTGATTGTAATATTTATGACAAACAAATTTAGGGCATATTGTATTTAGGGATTTAAATTTTATCGCATGTGATATTATGTGACATTACGTTCGGGCAAGTTATCATTCGGACAAATGATAATTAGGACAAAAAAAATTATGGCACTTTAGATTTTATGGATGAAAAAGTTAGGTAACACAATATAGAACCCTCACAAACTCTCGTCTTTATAATATTAGTGTGATTTTATGTCGATACTGTTGGATCTATATTTCATGAAAAAACTGCTTCAGTGTTGTGCAAGTAAATACAAGTATTGTAATTTTTGTTAAGTGCTTTACACCTTTATGGTGAAGCGACTTTTTGAGACTTTTACCTTAGATATTTCGTTCCAAGGAGAAGGATCATAAAAAAATACAAACTTAACATTGTACTTGAAAAACATGTTCTCCATATATCGTCATGGTCAATTATCCAACAGCAAATGTAAGTTTGTAATAACGTGTACGTTTGTGTGTTGTACCTATGTGAGTGTATGTTTGTAGTGTGTGTTCTGTTTGTTAGGTTGTATGTATGTTTGTTGTTTGTGTTTTTTTAATGATAAAATTCTAAAAACAGTTTTTAGAAGTTATCCTTTACTTATGCAGTGAGACCTTGATGATCATGATTCTGGGTCAACGGGATACTTCCTGATGTCATCATGTAAAATTTCATCTTTATTATAATACATTAGTGTATTGAGAAAAAAAGTGTCCTATGCAGTTATCCAGGTCATGGTCTACCTATGTGTCAAATTTCATCAAAATCCAAACAAAAACAACAAACGTGTCAATTTTCATTCAAACAAACAAACACGAAAAATCAAATCTTTCCTCTTTAATAAATCTTTTAATATTAGTTTAGATTAATTTCAACTTGATACCTCAACGCGTTCCTAAGAAAAAGGATCTTGACAGACCAACAAACAAACGGTCAGCGAAGTGATCCTATAAGGGTTTCGTTTTTACAAGCTTTTAATTAACTTGCCTTGTTAGTCGGTTAGTACGTATTGAACAAATCTTGCAAGCCGAGTTAAAAACACTTCCTCTCATGCTACGGAGTTGAAATTTTATGCATTATCATCATATTGTTTGTGAAGCAGGTGCAAACAATACGTGCTCGAAGACGTAAGGAATGAGGACGTATTGAATTGCTTATGGGGGAATGATGGATTGCTAGTCATTTACAGAAAGAAACTGTTCTATAAGTACAGCGGTAAAACTGCTTTAGAAATCCTTCAAAAGTAGGTAGGTACCTGGGAACGTCAGTGATTGTAACCACGTTATAGAAAACATCTAATTTTCATGTTGTGTCTTAGTAGGAACATCTAAAAAAAGTTGTAAATGATGAAATGAAATGATTTTGCTTTTTGTAAGTAAGTTGGTTTAAATAAACACTTTTACACGTCAATCATATTTTTTTTTAAAACAAGATTAGGTCGGAGTTTCCTTTGACTACTTTGAGAAGAAAGGCCGAAACAAACTCAGAGGTCAACTTTGACAGAGAGAAGACAGAGGTTAACTTTCAAACTCAGAACTCAAATTTGACAGTTTCGGGTAGCTTGATGTGCTGGCATCCAGCCAAAACCTCTTTGTGGTTTGAAATATATTCTACTTCTGATCTCAGGCCTACGACGTCAGTGATTCCAAATTGCCCATTAGATTTCCCGAAATACCATGTTCCTTTTAGCTCTCAAATACCACGGTCTTTACAGTAAACAGTCTCATGTACACAAACGATGTATGTACACTAACAAAATAACTCCCGTTCCTATTGTGACAGTTTTATTTGTGACGTCATTGAGCGGAATTGAATTTGCGCTGGAAACAAAAGAGCGTGATTTAGGGCTTGCTATTTACTATCAATTCGTTTGGAAAGCGCAGGAAAATGGTGTTGTCTTTAGAAAATGGCGCTTGTATTTCGAGAAATACATGAAAGTGTGTTGGAATATAAAATAAAATATTTTAAAGTTTAGCAAGCTGATGACATTGTTCATGTCTTTATTGATGATAACCCAATAATAAATGCTGAAAAAATACTTGCTTGGTAACTCGGGGACTTGGACCAAAACTTGGTGATACTCGTACATACAGGACGCCACAAAATGTTGGTTTGTTCTTTTTAGACAAGGGAAAAATCTAAATATTGTTTGTCAAATAAATTTATATAAAATCAAACAAAGAATTTTAAAACAAAAGAAACATCATAATTGGTTCAACAGTTTTTGAGAAAATTGCGGACATACATACAAACATAGGTACGGGTCGAATACAGAACCTTCTTTTTTGAATTCGGTTAAAAAGTTATTAATTTCTCTGAATTTTAACTATACCTAAGTAAGTAAGTACCACATTGTAAGTCAGATCTTCGGCTTAGTTTTACCACGGCTTTTACCACGAACCATCCGCGGAATAAACCATTAATTAAATTGATTGATCACCTAATTTACCATCAAATTAAAACAACATCAATCACGTGCTAGTCTTTGCCAATATAAAAGTCAGTCGTAATTAAATAAATGTTTAAAATTAAAAGATTTTGTAATACTGAGGGCCAAAATCTATGTACCAACTAGAAAACTAATAAAGTTATCTTCTTTTGAAATGGTTGACGAGGCCAAAGGTCTAATTTGACAAGCATTTTAAAGAATGCGAGAATTTTAGCAAATATATTTAAAATGGTATTTTGGGAATGAATGTGGTTCATAGCTTTTTTGAACCCTGTCTAGTTATTCAGTAGCAAAAGCTAATGTACAGACGCCAGCACATGAAGCTACCCGAAACTGTAAAATTTTCCCAATCAACTTTGAACCTTATACTTTCGCGATAAAGTTGAAAATCTATTAAATCAATTTGACATATTGTAGTAGGTTGAGGTGCTGGCGTCTGTACCTTTGAACTATTATAATCAGAGTGATTGTATATCCAATTAAATTCGTCAATCTCCTATATTCTGTTAACCGAAAACAATGTATGTCTTATCAAAGGCCCAATAAGCGTTCACAAATTTCCAACGGTACATCCCACAGGTTATTTGGTTTAAATTAACCAGTTAGATATTACGCTACTAATTGAACCAAACACGTGATCTACGTATTGAATATTCCATTTAAATCGATACCTTCTATAATTACAGCTTTGTTTAATCCCCAATTTTCATACTTTGCCAATGAATATTAATTAATTGTTTAGAAATTTAGATGAAACATAATCCTTTAATTTATGTAGATTCTATTCAAACGAATTTACGGTCTGATAACTTTAACCTCTCGGGTATCGGGAGAATTGATAGCATTATGCTATTAAATTAAGGATACCGTTAACGCTAAAGATTATAACAATGGATATGACCACTATTGTTGGAGGGGTAATAGATCGTATCGTGGTGTCGACCCGTGAGGAATATGGCTGATTATATCAGTTTGTTTAGAATTATGTCGTAGCCTTTAAAGAATATGGTCTACGGCTGATAAAGTTTGATAAAAAAGGGTCTCCATCCGAGAGTTTGTTCAGTCTATTATATTAGAGCCCGTCTCACGTTAAAAGGTTTGGCGAATAGAGAGGGCCTTGTAGTTAAGATATAACAGCCGCACAGGTCGATTGATCAAGTTAAGCTACGCTTGCCGCAGTTGGTCCGTGGATGGGTGACCATCTTTACATACCAAGACCCCTCCATGCCTCGGAAACCACGTTAAGCCGTTGGTCTCGGCTGACATTCGTGGATCTTTGACAATCGTTACTGGTAGTCAGAAGGCCGAAAATCTGACAACCAGTCTTACAAAAGTAAGACTGGTTGTCAGATTTTCGGCCTATTTAATACTATTGTGATATATGTATGATATATTACTATAATTATATGATATATTACTATTGTGTTTAATACATTCTAATTAATACTATTGTGATTTCAAACAAAACATCTTCAGTAAAACACTTGAAATATACAAATTGTTAAGGGGGCCTGGTAACCTGACTTACTGGTTTTGTAAAAAACTTATGCAGTCTTCCACAAATGAAGTACAAATTTGTATCTGTAGACTAATTTAACTTTAAGCTGTAATTTGTGCTAAGAAAAAAAATCGCGAAATTTAAATTTACTTACGTTTTTTGAAGTTTGCAGGTAAGTTTCAGGTTGTATATTGATTAAAATATGATTCGCAACCTTAACAAATATATAATTATTAGCACTGTACTTTATAGAATTATAATCATTAGAATCGACAATACAAATTCTTGAGTTCGAATAAAATTGGCCTAAAATGGCATGATTTCATGAAGTAGTCATTCAATAGGTTAATATAAACTTAGAGAGTTGTATTGATGTATTTTTTATGATTATAATAATAATTCTATAAATAAATATTTGTTACGGTTTTTGTTGTCATATTTAGATCAACATAGAACCTGATACTGACCTGCAAATTGCAAAACACTTAAGAAAGTTTTAATTTCGCACTATCTCGCACATCTTCGGTGGCAAAGCAGCCTTAAGGGCAGGTGTGTCAAATCCTCCATAAATACAATATGGAGCCAGTGCAAATATTTGACCAGTCGAAGAGGGCTATAATAGTGGCACAGGCCGTACATTAAATCTAATGGAACGTGTAACGTTATAAGTATTGGACGGATTAAGGATTTATGTTCGAGGATTATAGGGATTTTCTTTACGTGTTGTGATTTAGTTTTTCGTCTTCGCTTAATTCTCTGATAAAGTATTTTAACCGAAGTCTGAAGTAGCTATCTAACTACTGCATGAATATTGTTTAGAGTGAATAGTTGTTAACATTGTATTACATTAAAATAAATATTATTTTGGTTTGGTTTTATTTATTTTGATTTTTAAAACTATAAATACTAATGAAACAGACTATTTTATAATATGTGATTGATAAATACAACAACAAAAACCTACAAATGAATATAATAAATAAACATAATTTTATTTATCTAGATGAGAATTTTCTTATTCGCTTTTTGTAATAAAATTCTATTCTTTTTTACATACTTACCTAATCTTTGTAAAGCACATAATTTTTTTTGTACAGAAATGAAATGAAGGTCAGATGGGCAGTCGCTCCATGTAAAATACTGGTTCTCAGCTGCATCTAGGTAGACTGGCAGCTAACCCATCCAAAAAAAGCTAGGTAGCTAGGTAGCTGGGTCATTTTTTTTCTAATGTCTATGTTTGTGTAGTAAATTAAGCATGAAACTTCGTTAATAATTATCATTACTTTTACTAAAATCTATAGCAAAAACATAGGTATTGCCAATAAAAACATAATTAATAGCACTTAACAGGGGTGTTAAAGTTAATTAAACGAAAACAGTACAAAACAGAGCGCTTATTAGGATAATTAGACAGACAATATTTCACAGCTAGAATTTCCAGATAATTACTGTGGAAAATTATCTGAGTTTTATATCTGTGATAGCATCGCCTTAATGGTATTTTCGTGACTTTGTAAATGCTGCAAGAATATGTAAAGCGTTTTACGTTTTTCAGGAAAAATCTTGATAGTGCATTTTAACTGGTTCGTTTTATAGTGGGAAAAGCTTTTGCTAATGCAATCTTAAGTTTTACTTATAAATCTTAGGATACATAATTGTATCCTAAGATTTATAAGTAAAACTTAAGATTTACCAATATTCCGGCTTTTACAATAACTTGAAGAAAACCATAAATAGTGGACGAGTTTTTGAGTATCATCGTGTGCACCCGATATTGTCTACAGATAATAAAATATGAATTTTTCTATGCGGCAATCGAACCCGCAATTTGTAGCGTCGAAGCAATCTCGAAGATAAAAAACAGCAACAATTTTAAGAAAAATATACTAAAAAATTTTCGCTTTCTTAAAGCTTGTATATTTTGAACTCCCTTGAGGTCTAAACTCCCTCAAAAGTTTCTGAAACAACGTGTTTTCATACCTTTTCCTACTAAACTTAGCTATAAAAACTTATCTCCACCTACATTATGTTTAGGAATTATTTTTCTTGGAAAAAAACTTTGTTTGTGTGTAATGAGGCTTGTATCTTCAAGTTCGGGGGTAATTAGTAGAATCATAATGTCTTCAGAGTTTCTTTGGAAGGAAATATTAAAGGCATACTTTATTTTTCTTATCATTTCACTCCTAGGTATGCGCAACGGTTCAGCGATTGTCTTTTGTACAAAAAAATTAAATACAAGTTTATTTTTTTTTTTTACAAAAAAGAACATTTCTTTTGCCTATAATTATTTGTGTCGATGTATAGGTGTTTGTTTATGAGTTTTTTTAAACTGAGAACACTGTATTTATTACGTAAGGGCAGGGAAATTGACCCCTTTATTTATAAGTACTTACTTTAGTTGCGTAAAGTTAAGTGGTGATTAGCGACTGTCTAACCATACATTTTTGACGTTTAAAGGCTCCTACAAACAGGCGCGACACGCGATAAAATCGCGCGCGACACAAACGCACCGCAAGTCGCGCAACGAGCAGTGTCTTTGTGTCGCGCGATTTTATCGCGTGTCACAACCCCTTACTAATAAACGTTATATTATTTCAGATGAATATATAATTACATACCGATTTCTCTCTTTCAGTCATTTGACTTTCGAAAGACGAAGACAGAGAAAGAATAGAGAGGGTTTATTAGTAAAGGGGTAATTGTTTATCAAATTGACTACGAACTTGAACTGTCCGTATATTTATAATTTCATCACCATTGCTCTCAAAATGGTAAAGGACAACATCGTGAGGATACCGGAATGTCATAAACCCATAAATTCGAATACATGTGACATCCACCAACACTCTGGGCCCACGTGGTGGATTATGGCCCACTCCCTCTCACAGAGAGAAGGCCTGTGTCCTAGCAGTGGGAACAGTATGTGCTGATTATGCTGTACAGGCAGTAGGTACAGACGGCAGCACATCAAGTTACTACAATCTGTCAAATTTCTTTAACAGATTTTCAACTTTATCGCTAATGCATAAGGTTCAAAGTTGATTGGCAAAATTTGACAGTTTCGGGTAGCTTGATTTGTGCTGGCGTCTGTACAAACATCATTTCAAGTAATGAGCGACCCTCAGTATGTAGGTACTCCATATTAATTATTGAGTAAATCAATGTAGGGCATGTCGCTGGCATCTAGAAGCGTGTCTGACCCTGCAAACATGATTTATGACCACTAATTAAGTGTAGGCATTATTACAAGTCCAGCAGTAAGATCGAGCTAACTGAGTAAGATGCTATGGTTATTTTGTGAGGAAAGAGTTTTGAGAAGTTAAATCTAGATTCAATAAATCAGTACGTTTATTTTTTTTAAAGTGATAGTACAGACGCCAGCACATCAACCTACCCGAAACTGAAATTTTCCCAATAAACTTTGAACCTTATGCTTTAGCGATAAAGTTGCAAATCTATTAAAGAAATTTGACAGATTGTAGTAGCTGGTATTATTGGTACTTAGATAAATTATAAACAGACCCAGTAAAACCGAGAAATAATTTTTTTTTAACAAAAACAAAACCGACATCCAAAAAAAGCTTACTTTGTAGTGTTTTTTTTTGGAATTCGGTTTTTTTTTGTAAGAAGTTTTTATAGTTCTAATAAATTAATTGAGACCCCTTTATCAATTTAAATACTTCTGGTAATTTGTAAAAGGAATTCTTACTAAGTTTTAAATGTAATTTCTTGAGTGATGAAGAGAAAGAAAGAGAGAATGAATATATACATTTATTTAAGGCACTAAAGACGTACTTTTGATAAAAAGAGAGACTGTAAAATCACCGTCTGTGGGTTAATTACTTTCGAACATACTGTGACTTCACGTTTCCCTCCTCATTGACTTACCTATAATGTCAAAAGAATACACAATCACGTGAGCGAAGCCGCGGGTACAGCTAATGCATAAAAAAACATACGTATAAAAATGCCCAAAGAGCTGTAAGCCAGAATAACCACTATGTGGAGAACTGACACAGCTAGAAGTCGTCGTGGCTGGACCCCGTAGACGATGGCGGGAAGATCTGGAGAAAACAAAACGAGTGGTAACTTTAGCCCTGGATTGAAAGAGCTGGAAGTTATGGGGAGAGGCCTTTGCACAGCAGTGGGATGAAGCAAGCTCACAGTAATAATAAATATCCTTGGGTTTTTTAAACTCTCGTGCTGAATAATAGTATTCACAAAATGCAACGCACACAACACCACAAACAGTTGCATAATAAGTAAAATTATACATTCAGTGGACGATTCAATAGTGTCAATTACAACGTCTATCGTTTTCCCGCAATTACTGCATATTCTACCACAAATGTGAATCGGTATTCACAGAAGCGAAAATTACGTGAATTCATATGTACGTCATTGCAGTTGGTTCGCAGTACAATACGCTCGATTGAAATAGATTTTGATTGGTCACCAACGGATGTGCACTATTTATAATATTTCGTTGGTACAAAGACTATTGTGACGCCTGATGGATTTAAAGTGCTTTTTGGTACCGTTTAAAATCGTTATATGTATAAATACCTAATAGGCCTAAAATGTTTCCACTGCCGGGACACAGGCCTCCTCATTGTGAGAAGGTGTGGGCCGTAATCCACCACGCTGGCCCAGTGTGGGTTGGTAGATGTCATATGATTTCGAATATTTGGTTCTAGGACATGCCCTAGAACCAAAAATTGCAGGACATGCCCTAGAACCAAAAAAGACGACTTGCAGAATGAAAATATAATTTATTTTGATTTTCTGCAAGTCGTCCTAATGGGCCGTGGGCGTGTAGGACGAGTTGATGAATTACACGTACCCCGAGCCCCAAGATACAGACATACCCATACATATTCGTAAACATTGTTTAAGTTAAGTAATCACTACTTAACTGTTTTAGCAACTGTTTAACCATACATTTTCGAAGTTTGAACGTCATTTAACTTTAATCATCATTTATAAATATACCCCTAACTGTGTAGTTTAGGGCTTACTGGTAAATAATATTTATTTATTTATTAAACTTACACACACTATCTTTACAAGATGACCCCAATACAATAGTGGTTTGCAAACACATACATACAAAAAATAAAATGAAATATCAACTTACGGATAATACTTACGGTTAATATATTGTACCCTAGCTAAAGGTAATATTTGAAGCTACTCGTGTCGTCTAAACTTGCTTTTAAACTGTGACCCTGCTTACTATACTTAGCTGGACAATCAATATTTTCTATAATAATAATTATTGTAGCCAAATGAGCTCAAGTAAAGTAGTCCATACAATGCATTAGAAAACCACTTACACTTTTGTTTATTAACCTCGAGACTGCAATCACTAATGAGATAACATTCTTTAATCAAACACACTATATTACCTAGTAACAATGCACATTTCCACGACCATGTCGCGCTCACACTTGACCGCCTTATTTAGTGTCCTGTCCAATTGTTCTCTGACCGTATTCCACTCTACTTGTTTATGGGCAGTTACCAAGACCAGACGTACATAACACGGTGCAATGTTTACAAAATCATTCGTTTTTTTACTACTGATGGTCGTAGTATACGAATCAAAGTGTGGGAGAAGAACAAGGAAAGTTTTTGAAGCCAAGGAATGTGATCTTGGTCATTTGGTTGAAGAAATTGCATCCTATGAAGCCGTTGTTAAGAAAGTAATAGACTACACAGTCTCGGGAGCATTCAAAGGGAAGACCTACGACGAGTGAGTATTGTTGTACTGTAATATTGGTGCCGCAGTTAGATTGGATCTTTGAAGGATTTCATTGGGATCTTTATAACAAGATTTATATTGCGTACTCGTGTAGCAAGTTTATTTTGATTTCAAACTCGTGAAAGACATGTAAAGCATGGATTTAAATAGAAATTGCATGATGATGATAATCTAATGACATTTATAGACAAAAGTCAGGTGTCAAATTCAAATTCGAAATTTCAGTAATCTTTATTTTTACGACCTTGAACTTAAGGGGAATCGCGGTCACGTGGCGGTTGGCGTACATTCCTTACTGACGTATTCCTCTATTTTCTCACTGGTTAATGATACTAGTCCAAATATTATTTTATGATATAATATTCATCTACCGCTATCATGTCCCTATGTTCTGTTTTTTGGCGTAATCATAATTAAACGTTCCGGAAGACGTAGCCTTAGAAGACCTCCCACAAGGTGGACAGCGGTTTGAAGGTTGCTGAAATCCGCTGGATGCTGAACCGGTCGAAGTGGCGGTGCTTGGGGGAGGCCTATGTCCAGCTGTGGACGTCTTTCGGCTGAAATGATGACGATATTAAACGTTAATCGTTTTTAAACGTTAATTTTAACAATATTTTGGAAGTTTTAATTTACTTTGGCACAACAATGTATCTAAGATATTTCCTGAAGTAGGTATTTGTTATTTGAATTATTCTTCATTATTATGTGGCCTTGGTTTTATAGTCTGCTGTAATTTATTGCACATTACCTGCTTTGTTCTAAGGTTACTATTATTAGTCTTTAATAAGAATAATATGCATGGCACATTACCTTTTTAAATCCTCTTGACATTCCCCTGCATACCGGTAACAAAATTTTTTTAATTAGGTAGGTGTATGTACGTAGAACCGACCAAATTCATGGAATATAACTGCGCATTTCAAATTGTAACTGCTTTGATGAGTGTGGTCAATTATTCAATAAGAAAATAAATAATCAGGTCCTATAAGACGCAATGATCCGTTAGAGTACATATAATAATCATTCGACAAAAAACACCTTTACAAATAAATGGTTATTCGCATTTACTGTCTATTCCATCTTAGCACTTCGGTACTAATATGATCCAAAATGATACTATCAAGTGGAATGTGTACAATTGAAATTTCACGCACATTTAGATAAGATATCAACGAAATCCACAAGAAATACTTTCAGCACTCTTGAGTGTTAGATGTCTATCAAACGTAGACATACGTAATCGTATAGACATTTTAGACATTCGACCATCAATTCGATAAGATACCCAGACAGATATACTATAAAAGAGCTCTCGCTATATCGAAACATCTCAATGTCTTAGAGACATTGGAAGAAAAATGAATTTCGATCGGTTTCTATTCGTAACCCTTTTTATTATCGTTTCGAATGAAGCCAAGGTTCTGAACAAAAATTCAAATACATGCCAGGATATATTGGGGGCTGAATTGATTGAAGAGATATGGGCTTACGAAAATGTTAAGGATAAGATTCTAAGATATGTTCTCGACGGTGATTTTAAAGGCAAAACTTATGATGAGTAAGTGTTCACGCATATTAGGAATGAAACAAGAGAAGATTTTGACTATGATGTGCTTTTTATAAGGTGCTTTTTGTGGTTAATGTACAGTAATTTTGTAATTACAGATTGGCGAAATTTGTGGACAAATTTGGTGCGCGGCCTTCGGGAACACAAGCCCTTGAAAAATCGATTGATTACATGATCGATTTATCTCATAAGGAAGGTTTAAATGATGTTGTTACTGAAGATGTTGAGGTGAGTTAAAATCTTTTCATAAATAAGTTTATTACACAATATTGCTCGAATATAACAATGCCATATTATGCGAAAAAAAAATGGTGAAGTTATAATGTTTTAATTATTGTGAAATTTTGTTCGTAAATGTGTGTGCTTTTTACAATTGTTTAATGAATTATTTCGGTTTATTAATTTATATAAAAGGTAACTTAACTTCACAGATGACAGTAGGTATAAGACAATTATGATTCTAAACAGGTTATTGTGTTTCAGGTTCCGCGTTGGGAAAGAGGCGCCGAAACAATTACTATGCTAGAACCCAGAATGAAGAAGATGGCGGTCTTGGGTCTCGGTCAAAGTGTTAGCACACCTATCAATGGAATCACAGCTGAGGTGGTAGTAATATCTAATTTCACTCAGTTGGATAATACACCAGCCGAACAGATCAAGGGCAAAATTGTTCTTTATGTGCCGATTTTTACGACTTACGGTGAAACTGTGAAATATAGGACGCAAGGAGCAAGTAAAGCATCAGCTAAAGGAGCCATTGCATCTCTAGTGAGGTCTATTACTCCCTTTTCAATTAACGCTCCACATACAGGTTCTCAAACCTACGCTGATGGTGTTGAACCAATTCCAACGGCAGCAATTACTTTGGAAGATGCTGATTTAATCACAAGAATTAATAACAGAGGTGAGAAAGTGAAACTGAATATTCTAATGTATTCAACACTACAAACTAAGACATCAAGGAACACACTCGTTGATTTAAAGGGATCAAAAGACCCGGAAAAACTCGTCATAGTATCGGGACATATCGACAGCTGGGATGTTGGCCAAGGAGCTATGGATGACGGAGGTGGCCTTTTCATCAGCTGGGCCGCTCCAGTGATTCTAAAGCAACTGAACTTGGTTCCAAAGCGAACCATCAGAGCTATATTTTGGACAGCTGAAGAACTTGGACTGGTAGGTGCATATGCATATAAGAAAGCGCACAAGAATGAGAGTCACAATATTAACTTCATAATGGAATCTGATGAAGGAACATTCGCGCCTCTGGGACTGGTTGTGGGCGGCAACGAAAAAACGCGTTGTATTGTGGCGGAAGTGTTGAAGCTGTTTGAATCAATTAATGCATCGACTCTATTAGAAAGTGATAGTCCAGGATCTGATATTTCTATTTTTACCGGTAATGGTATACCTGGAGCTAGTCTTCACAATGACAATGAAAAATATTTCTGGTTCCACCACACTGAAGGAGATACTATGAATGTTGAAACTCCAGAGAACCTTGATCTTGGAGCTGCATTCTGGGCAGCCGTTGCTTATATCATCGCTGATCTCTCTATTGATATTCCACGATAAGATTTCTTTCAAAAGAAAAATGATCTTTCTTTTGCAATAGGTATTTGATTTTAAAAAATCATTGGGATTATTTAAGTTTCGTGATATTAAACTATGATAACATAAAACGTGGGTTTCGATTTATTAAGTAGGTGTCAAGTTTTATCATAACATTTTATTTTTAGATAAAAACAATCACATTGGAGAAAAGATACGATTTTTTAGACAAATATCGTACCTTATCTCCAATAAGCATCAAATAACCTATCAAATAAATTTTCCTTTCAATGTAGTACAATATTTACACTCAAATAAAAGAGGCAGAGGAAACAAAATCTTCCAAATCTCCTTCAATCAATTTGTATTTTGGAAATGTTCTACTCAAACTCAAAGCATTTATTTCAATTAAACCATTTACAGGCATTTTTGAATTGTCAAATAGTCGGTCAGTTAGTTAGAAAGAAGCTAGTTGCCCATTCCAAAACGTAGATCTCTATGGAGAAAAATGGGCAATAAACTTTAAGGACACTCTTTCACTCCATAGAAACGCTCTCGCCTGTTTTGTTTCTGGTTAATGACCATAAAGCAATGATTTTTTACAGAATAATAAATATTAACTACTTGTATGTCTTTATGGTTTCCTTTTTGATGATACATTATTTTTATTAGCACTAGAACCCTCAAAAAATGCCGATTTAAACTGATCTGTCAACGGAGACCTAGTGTACAAATTTGATAACTATTAATGGAAAAAGACAGCATATATCCTTCTTATTCAGTTTATGAAATTGTCATGAATTTATTTCTAATACACTTAACTTATTTTACAATTTAAAATTGAAATATACATATTGTATACAAGTATATAATAAAATAAAAAAAGGAAAAGACATTATTATATTATTATACGTTTATTAAATATCTTTTAAATTGGTCCAATATTGGAGGAGAAAATAGACGACAGCCAAACCTCGAATTATGACTTTTTACTTAGGCTTTTTCAAAAGTCTCTCCGACCGCATTTCCTCTTAAATTAAGATATTACAAAATCAATTTTTCTAGAAGTGCCCTTAAATCAATGACCATGACTCCTTTATCTACGGTTCACTTTCTTTTAGGATCGAGCTCTTGAGAGCGGTAAACGGGATACGGTATATTATAAAGATATTTTCTATGCTACAGCAAAAGAGAATTTTCTTTTGCGAAGCGATCCACCTTTCGATAAAGGTCTTAAATTATGTTATCGTGTCTCAGCTGTAGTAATAAAAATAAAACAAGTAAGCTTCCCGACAAAATGTTGTATCGAGCGTGTAAGGTAGGAACTGATTTTATGAGAATAAAGAATGATGATGTTACTTTTTGTGAAAAAGAAAACTGTATTAAAAGAGAGGAAAGAGTCTGCTTATATTTCGACGAAACAATCTTTTCCTGATCAATCATCGATATGAACATGCAAAATGACATAAACATAGATTGCTTTTTAGACTTTTATCCGCATTCAGCGAGTGTTGGTTATTTATTTGATCTAAACACAATATCTTTAAAATCAATGGAATCTCGTAACTTCCATTAAATATGACATCCTAATAGGAAACCTCAATATTGAAAGTCGATGAATAATGTATAACTTCGCGAATCTGTTAATTGAAAATGTAACAAAATTACAGACATCAAAATGTGGGCCGTGCGCTTTGTAAATAAAATGTTTTGATGAATTTGCGTACAAAACGTTCCATTTATTTCGCAGGATATTATTTATTTTTATTATTTCGTGGCGGATCGTTTTGTTGGAAATGTATGACTGTCAAGTTACCTAATTATATGTTGTATTAATAAAGGACGATCTAATTTTTTGACATGAATCTGTATTTTGGTCGCAATATAGGATTCTGGAGTCTAACAACAACTTAGAATAGAATATTCTTATATACCTACATATTCATGCCAATTCTATTATTCTTATATACCTACATATTTTTGACGACACGGTTGGCGCAGTGGCTGAGCGATCGACTGCTGCGCTGCGTGTCGTGGGTTCGATTCCCGCACGGAACAAATATTTGTATTGCCTACAGGTAGTTGTTCCGGATCTGGCTGTTTGTGTATGTGAATTTAAATGTTTGTAAACGCACCCACGATACAGGAGTAATTCCTAGTGTGGGGCAACGTTTTAAAAAAAAAAAAAAATTCTTCACCCTATCATAGAGTAAGTTTTGAGTTCATTAGCGCTTCCAGTTTAAGGGGCTTACAGGACCTAAACGCAAAAAATGCAAGTTTTAGAAACAATAAAAGTATATGATCGACTACAGTAAACAAAATCAGAAAATATATTTATTCTTCAGGATATATGCTAGGTAGATAATGTGTTGAAAACATAATACAACTAATTTGATGTGATAGAAAAAAATCATGAATATACTTCTAAAAACTTTTTTTTTACAATAAAAACCATACTAACATACATACCAATTATTCTGATTTTTTGTCAGATTATTCTACAAGCAACATACTAAAATACTAGTGTTTTAGTTTTTAATTCCAAACAATAGATTTTTTTAAATTAAATAATTGCTTCATATTTTGCAATAAATTACCAGGGTTGTGTCATCGCGCTTCTCTTTATTTTCTATGCAGTCCGACAGTGACCGCAACTTAGGTCATGTAAGCCCCTTAAGTTAGTTAACTAGTCTGAACGGCGCGAGTGCTCGGAGTGCTTCCATTCGTTCATCGATCATCATCTCCTACTGAAGGAGGCTGCGCAGATCCAGTTACCTACTTCATTCTGGTAAGGGCAGGCCTCTTGCTTAATTTTTGATTTGGGTGTAGACGGGTTCAGCTATATATCCACCCCGCATCGATATATCTTCGCGCAACAATATACCCCATTAACATTTCTCCAATACATCATACAAATTTTAGTTATAAATGTAGAAATACCAAACAACCAACTTAGCTAACATTCCACTCAAAAAGAAAAGAAATAGAAGACTCTTTACAAAATAAATAAAAATCCATTTGCAGCTTAAACATACCTCAATCAAATTGTGTCAGAATAGTAAATTACATATATTGTTGGGTGTCGTCTGAAGGTTGCGTAGTGTTATTGATAACGTCTTTTACAACAACAATATTGCTCTGTTTGTACTTTTATATTCGGGTTATTTTTTAGACAGGGCTGTAAGGACAGGTAGGTATCTGAGCCGTTCAAACTACAGGAAAACGGTCTTAGAAGACTGTCTGTCCTTAACTTCTTGTGACATTTTAATCAACATTATCAGATTTTGAAAAAAAAATTACAGTCAGCAGGAAAATGGGCGTTTTCACAAAAAAAAATAAACCAATCGATCCTGTTTCTTATAGGGATCAAATAAACTCTACTGGAACAAGTGAGGCTTGAAAAGATATAAATCGCAAAAAAAAACATTCTTTTGGTAGCAAAGAAACTAACTTACTTTTTTATGACGGACAGACTATCCGAAAATATACCTATCTGTAAAATGCCATTTCAGTGATTGGTTGAGTGTAAGATAGTAAGTATATAAAAATTATTCATCGATCCATACTTCCATAGGATGCAATAAAGGAGCCCATTATAGGCACTGGTACTGTTCCACCCGGCTCACTTTGGGCTGTCAACTGCGCGTTTAACTTGATAAATTGCTACTCTTTTTGCCACGATTAACGATTCGAGTATTATTGCTCGTAGAGACATAAGATGCAGAGGAATATCTATTTGACTGAAAATATACGTCTCTCTCGTTAACATCAGTCATATTTTAATTACTGTGGCCGTACTATGGGTAGTGTTGGCATAAAATATATAAAATGTCGTATATATACTGACAGCTTTGAAATAAAGAAAGAAAAAAGTGTATTTGGACACAGTTCCTGAAATACAAAATGCAAAATTAATAAAATAAAAATAATGTTTCAACAACAATAGTGTGTGCCTTACGGCTGCGCTAAAAAGGTTCATTTCAGCATTAATGCCAGACAGATGCTGTCTAAAGCTGGTTGTCTAATGAACCCTTAGGGAAAAGTTCCGGAGAGTGCACACAGTTTCAACATACCTAATACGTTTGATTGCGAATGGCGATGGCGAATTTACTTTGAATGGCGAAGATGCTAGTGCGCTCAAAGCACTTTCGGTGCCATGAATATTATTATGTGCCATTACTTACTGCCCTCCCTAGATGCTGCGATTACGTGGTGTGATCAAATTAATTAATTTATAATACTGGCCCATGCAAATCTTACAGATAATTATAGGTACTTTGCCTGACAGCATTCATGCATGACCACAACGCTCACACATCCTACAGTGTCAGTGTCTACCTACAGGCTTGGCGACATCTCTAACTCAACTCACCCAGTACTAACTAGAGCGCTCAATAAAATGCAATAGCTTAAAATCTATCCTCATTCAAAAAAGCTTCATTAGCATTTTAAGTAAACAAAAAAAAAAAAAAACAATAAAATGTTGTAACAATAGGAAACCAACGAACTCAAGACTACCTGGCAATTTTATTGTGAACAATAAAAAGTGTAATTATAAGCACAAACCACCTCCGAAACGTAATGAAGAATGGAAAAACTTCAAGAAACCGTTTCTTTTAAGTTTGTTTTATGTATTCACTAGTGATGTTCCGGTGGCCCGCTTGTTTCTCATGGAAAAAAATATTTTTATGATGGTTCGTTTTTCTTCATTTCATAATGAATCATGTTTAGATCAAATTATGTAGTAACACTTATAGTTATGTTTTATTATAATTTAAAACATAACTCGCGAAATATGGGTGTACTAATACGTATAGACGCCAGCACATCAAGCTACTACAATCTGTCAAATTTCATTAATATATTTTCAACTTTATCGCTGAAGCATATGACTCAAAGTTGATTGGAAAAATTTGACAGTTTCGGGTAGCTTGATGAGCTGGCGTCTGTACGTCGCCTTCACCCAATCCTTCAAAGAAAAATAGCCGTGTTGTTTATGTTAAAATTTTATATTTCACATCACGTCTGGATTCTCTTTTGGAAAATAGGAAGGATAAATATTGAAGAGGATACGTAATTTTTCACATAAAAAATCAGATTTATGTTGAGGGAAGTCAGACGTAAAATTAGGTTAGTAATTCCTTTTTAGGCAATCTATGTTCGTACCGATCTATGTTCGTACGAAGAATTGCCAAACTTAAGTGGCAGTGGGCAGGGCACATTGCTCGCAGAACAGATGGCCGATGGGGCCGAAAGGTTCTGGAGTGGCGACCGCGTACCAAAAGACGTAGCGTTGGAAGACCTCCCACGAGGTGGTCCGACGACCTTGTAAAGGCCGCAGGAACCCGTTGGATGCGAGAAGCTCAGAACCGGTCGAAGTGGAGGTGCTTGGGGGAGGCCTTTGTCCAGCAGTGGACGTCTTTCGGCTAAAATGATGATGATGATGATGATAATGTTCGTACCATGATTTTACTAAGTACATACTTCCATAGTCTGTTTCAGTTCTCCTCCATTAAACTCGCGCAAAAAGATAAATATTATTAAGAGCCAACCTTATCTTTAATTTCCTCTGTCTTCTTACATAGTTGTACGTAGTGTAACAGCAAGGAACCTTTAATGGGATACGGAACCAACTAATAGTACCTAACTGGAAGCCACATCTGTTTTCGAAGCGGACCGTAAAGTCTAATCTACGACACTGAAAGAAAACTACAAAGATGTGAAGTAAAATGTTTGAAAGTTGTAGTAGGTATATAGAGCAACTGCACCACATAACTGCACTATCTCCCCGTGGTAGTACAGTAGGCATGAGCATTTTTCCACGATAAAAAAAAAAGGTATAGAGCAACTAGCTTCATCTTTCTGACTCTTGACAATTCAAAATTGCCTGTAATTGGTTAATTTAAATAAATGCTTTGAGTTTGAGTTGAGTTTTGAGAGAATGTAGGTAGTGTAATGAATTTATGATTATTTAATATTGTTCTACAAATCTGTCAGTCAAATCAAGTTTATTATTATTGTAATGAATTTATGATTATTTAATATTGTTCTACAAATCTGTCAGTTAAATCAAGTTTATTATTATCAACAATCGAGTTAAATTTACAACACCCTATTCGATATTAAAATCATATTTTAATAATTAGTAAGTTAGTCGATTCGAGAGTCCATCACTTTGTTAGTCTATGAAAAACGAACAGATTGAAAAATACATTTCGTTCGGTCCGGAACGAAATGCACTTGGTCGGTTAATTTTTAAAGAGTAGAACATTCGGGTCGGCTAGCTCGACCGAGGCAGACGTTTAGTATTCTCTGTGTATTAATTGCTGTGTATTTCTGTGTATTAGTTGGAAAATTACTTTATAATAAAATTGTACAAGAATTTATGAAAAAGTGATTGAAGATTGATTGAAGTAATATAATCGTTATTACGAAGCAAATAGTTTTATTATTCTACACCTGAATCTGAACTGTGAGAATTCGTCGCAGTTCAGAAGTGGGATAAAAGGACCCAATCTAAGGTACGTGCAAGTGTTTTATTTGATTATTAATAATTATAATACTACTAGGAAGCCAAGTGTGCTTAAGCTAGTGGAAGCTATGTATGCCTATTGAGCCATGTGCGCTCAGTTGTTACAGGTTATGTGTACCTACAATATAAAGCCAAGCGTGCTTCAGATACTAGAGGCTATGTATGCCTATTGAGCCATGTGCGCTCAGTTGTTAGAGGTTATGTGTGCCTACAATAGGAAGCCAAGTGTGCTTCAGTTACTAGAGGCTATGTATGCCTATTGAGCCATGTGCGCTCAGTTGTTAGAGGTTATGTGTGCCTACAATAGGAAGCCAAGTGTGCTTCAGTTACTAGAGGCTATGTATGCCTATTGAGCCATGTGCGCTCAGTGGTTAGAGGTTATGTGTACCTACAATAGGAAGCCAAGCGCGCTTCAGCTACTAGAGGCTATGTATGCCTATTGAGCCATGTGCGCTCAGTTGTTAGTGGTCGTGTGTACCTACAATAGGAAATGAAGTGTGCTTTAATAAGAAGCTAACTATGCCTACAAGATGTTTTTTGAATACTGACATGAATTCAATGATATTTTATTCTTTTGAGGTATGAATCCTGACGAAGCGATGACTCCGGATGGCTCGCCTACTCGCAAAGACGAGCATCAAGGAAAACGTAAACGATCCTCCTCCAAAGCAGCAGCTAAGTCTAAGAGAACCAAGAAGCGATCAAAGAAGAAACGTAAGCTGTCATCCAGCTCGTCCTCATCCAGCAGTGAGTCACCTCGTAGTTCGCGGAGTTTGAATAAGAGACGATCCAAGGATAGAGGCAGTTGGTCTACTAAACAGGTACTTGATATGTTTAATACCCTTCAAGAACATAAGAGTAAGACTAATAATTTAAATAACAGCCTTCTCAACAATGTAATACCGGAATTTGATCCGTCAAGTAAAACTCAGAATATTGACTGTTGGGTTAGGAAAGTAAATGAATGTGCCGTAATCTATGAATGGAACGAGAAGCAGACCATACATTTTGCTCTACAAAAGCTTTCTGGTATGGCAAAGAAGTGGTTTGAAGCCCTCCCTAGCGTTGTTTTCAGTTGGTCAGAGTGGCAGGACAAACTCATAAGAGCTTTCCCGAATGAGCAAAATTATGGTCGGCTTCTCGAGGAAATGTTAGCTCGCACTACTCGTAGTGGCGAAAGTTTGCGTGAGTACTTCTATGATAAGTTAACGTTGTTAAACAGATGTGAAATAAGAGGCAAAAAGGCCGTCGATTGTATTGTCCACGGGATACTAGATAAATCGATTAGAAGCAGTGCACAGGCACTGACTTGTCGTGAACCGGAAGGTTTACTGAATTTTCTTAGCTCTCAGCATTCCATATTAGAAAATAATACGTTCAATAGGAAACGTAACGATGGTACGATAGTTCGACCAGGTAACACTGCTGCAACGCCCTCAAGTGAAAGTTCTGTCATTTGTTTCAATTGCCGCTCGAGAGGACACCCTTACTCTCGATGCCCCAAACCCTTAGTTAAATGTTTAAAATGCCATCGGGTAGGCCACAACAACGATAATTGTAAACTAGAGCCTTTAATCCTACGAAACGAACCCAAACAGACAGAAGTTCAGGATCGAAAAACTTTGACTATAACTACCTTCAATAATAACAGCGACAAATTTTACAAAACCGTTACGATAAACGATAAATCTTTAACTGCTTTTATTGATTTTGGCAGCGAATGTAGTTTAATAAGAGAATCTGATGCTCAAAGTCTGAATTTAACTAAAAATTTAACAGAATTGCCAGTAATCAAGGGATTCGGGAACTCTAAAGTTTTTCCAGTATATAGGAGCAATGTTGATCTAAAATTAGATGAAGTTGAGGTTAATGTAGAGGTATTAGTGGTTAACGAACAGTTCCTTCAGACAGCTTTGCTTATAGGTCAAAATGTTACTGAACTTCCCTGCGTAACAGTATTTAAGAATAGCCATCAGTTAACATTTTATCAGAGCCCTGATACCGATACCTTATTACAGCCAGTGAAGCGTTTAAAGTTAAATTTTGATAACGATACCGATGTTACATTGTCAGGATTAGTTGAGGTCACCACGTCTGACGTTGGCTTCTCTGGAGATATTTATATTGAAGGTTACTGTAGTTGTGAGCCTAGGAAAGAGCATTATTTGCACCAAGGGGTTTATAGGGTTGTTGACGGGAAGTGTTATTTGCCTGTAACTAATTTATCTGGTCAGAACCTTACATTATCCAAGAAATGTCCTATTGCTAAAGGAACTTGTTTTGACGAGAGGAGTACCACATATACAAATAGAGTAACAAAAGATAATTCAAAATGTGAACCTTTGCTGATATCCGACATAAAAGTTGGTCCTCAAATTGACAAAGACACATTAGGTAGACTTCATTCACTTTTACTCAGTTATCGTGATTGTTTTGCATTCAGTCTTAGTGAAATTGGTTGTGCTAACTCAACTGAAATGAAAATAGATCTACTAGATGATAAACCCGTAGTCTACCGACCGTACAGATTATCTTTTTCGGAAAGGGGTCAGGTAAGGGAGATAATAGATGATTTGTTGCAAAATAATATTATACAAGAATCTAATTCAAATTATGCTAGTCCTATTCTATTGGTGCGGAAAAAGTCAGGCGAACAGCGCCTATGTGTCGATTATAGGGCTCTCAATAATAAGACTAGGAAAGATTGGTTCCCTTTGCCGATAATCGACGATCAGTTGACAAACCTTAGTGGCAATAGATTTTTCACATCCCTAGATCTGACTTCAGGGTATTATCAGGTGCCAATGGCGGAAGAAAGTCGTCCGTTAACTGCATTCATAACGCCAGATGGGCATTATGAATTTAAAAGGATGCCTTTTGGCCTTGCAAATGCTCCAGCTGTATTTCAGCGATTAATGAATGCAATGCTAGGTGATAAACGTCATGAATCAGCTTTAGCTTACTTAGACGACATTCTTGTGCCATCGGTTACCTTGGAGGAGGGATTTGAGAGGCTGGGGAATGTTTTAAAGTTGTTGCGTCAGAATGGACTTACTTTAAAATTATCTAAATGCCGTTTCTTCGATAATTCCCTTGACTATTTAGGCTATGAGATTTCTGCTGAAGGCATACGCCCTAACGAAAATAAGATTTTAGCTGTCAAAGAGTTTCCTGTTCCCCGGAACGTACATGAAATCCGTCAGTTTTTGGGACTAGCAGGATATTTTAGGAAATTTATCAAAAGTTTCGGGGAAATAGCTAGGCCTCTAACAAACTTACTCAAGAAGGGCAATGTTTTTAAGTGGACAGATATAGAATCTCATTCGTTTACTACCTTAAAGGATAAGTTGATTGACCGACCAATTTTAGCATTGTACAACCCTAACTTTGAAACTGAGTTGCATACGGATGCAAGTTCTTTAGGCGTGGGTGGGATATTGATGCAATGGCAGCCGGAGCCACGTGCTCTCAAACCAATAGCCTATTTTAGCCGGCAGACCTCTCCCGAGGAGCGCCACTTGCATTCTTATGAACTCGAGACTCTTGCAATTGTATGTTCATTAAAGAAATTTAGAGTGTATTTGTTGGGGATAGAGTTCAAAATTGTAACTGACTGTAACGCCCTTCGAACAACACTTACTAAACGCGACTTGATACCCCGAATAGCTAGGTGGTGGCTTTTAATAAGCGAATTCAATTTTAGCATAGAGTATCGTCCAGGCATCCGTATGGCTCATGTAGACGCACTGAGCCGTAACACAAAATTAACACCCAATGATATCGATGATTCTACAGTCACAGTCTATAGTATCGGAACTGATAACTGGCTCTTGACTTTACAAATGACAGATCCTGATATATCCCGAATATATAAAATCCTTAAACCTGAGTCAGATGAAGAAGTTAAAGAAATTAAAAATAAATATGTAGTTAAGAATAGTAGAGTGTATAGGAGAGTTGATGATAAGTTGTGTTTAGTAATCCCTCGCAATGCTCGATGGCAAGTATGTAAATCAAATCACGATGACGCTGGTCATTTAGGTGTATCAAAGACAACCGAGAGAATTCAGTCTGTTTTCTGGTTTCCTAAGTTACGTAGATTTGTTAAAAAGTATGTGAAGTCTTGCATTAAGTGCGCCTACAATAAGGACAATACGTCACGACATAACAGTGGTCTGTTGTACCCGATAGAGAAGGTAAGCATTCCATTTCACACTATTCATATTGACCACTTGGGTCCATTTGTCAAAAGCAAGAACGGCAATGTTTACATTCTCACCATAGTGGATGGATTTACCAAATATTTGTTTGTAAGAGCCGTTAAGGATACAAAAACTAAAACAACGGTTAAGGTATTATTAAATATTTTTTATGACTTTGGTTTACCATCCCGAATTATATCGGACCGAGGTACTTCTTTCACTTCAGCAACTTTTAAATCTTTTTGTGGTACTCATGGTATTAAACATGTTTTGAATGCTGTCGCATGTCCCAGAGCCAATGGCCAAGCCGAAAGATACAACCAAACGATTTTAAGTTCACTTTCAAAATATTCTGACGGCGAGGATGAACGGAACTGGGACATGTGTCTAGGCAAAATCCAGTGGGGAATAAATAATGCCACAAATTCCACCACTCAGAAAACAGCTACTGAAGCATTATTTGGAACCAGATTAAAAGACAGCCTAAGTAATATTTTAGATGCCATTAATGAGCCCAATCCCAATCTTACAGAAATAAGACAGGAAGTTCGTACAAATATCGAATCCAGTCAAATTAAACAAAAACAAAACTACGATCAAGATAGACGTCCTGCCCCAACTTATAAGCAAGGAGATTTAATTAAAATAACTAGAACAAATTTTAATAATAAAGGTAAAAGTACTAAGTTGATGTCAAAATTTATAGGGCCCTTCAAAATAGCAGAAGTTTTGGGCAATGATAGGTATAAAATAATCGAAATACCTGGTTTTAGTAAACGCAAGCATAAATTTGATAGTGTGGTAGCAGTAGACAGGATTCGACCATGGATCAATATAAATGTGTCCGAACAAAATGATAATATAGATGCAGTAGCTAATAGCAGTAGTACGTCTGACAGCGAAAGTAATAAAAGTGACAATGAAATGCCACAAAGTCAATCTGAGTCCAAATAATAGCCGAATGTAATGAATTATTAATAGATATAAAATGTATAGAGATGTTTAGTTTACAGTTGATTCACATGAAACTTTATAATTATGTAAGTGTACTTTAAGGATTCATAAAATTATTGTATCATGATTATATACCGTGCATCAGGAGATCGCACGTAGTCGGACGGCCGAATGTAATGAATTTATGATTATTTAATATTGTTCTACAAATCTGTCAGTCAAATCAAGTTTATTATTATTGTAATGAATTTATGATTATTTAATATTGTTCTACAAATCTGTCAGTTAAATCAAGTTTATTATTATCAACAATCGAGTTAAATTTACAACACCCTATTCGATATTAAAATCATATTTTAATAATTAGTAAGTTAGTCGATTCGAGAGTCCATCACTTTGTTAGTCTATGAAAAACGAACAGATTGAAAAATACATTTCGTTCGGTCCGGAACGAAATGCACTTGGTCGGTTAATTTTTAAAGAGTAGAACATTCGGGTCGGCTAGCTCGACCGAGGCAGACGTTTAGTATTCTCTGTGTATTAATTGCTGTGTATTTCTGTGTATTAGTTGGAAAATTACTTTATAATAAAATTGTACAAGAATTTATGAAAAAGTGATTGAAGATTGATTGAAGTAATATAATCGTTATTACGAAGCAAATAGTTTTATTATTCTACACCTGAATCTGAACTGTGAGAATTCGTCGCAGTAGGGTGGGATACGGAAAAAATTGTCACTACTATAAAAAAAAAATGTGGGTCTCCTATGGATATACAATCCTATGGTAATATTCTCCTATAGGTATCCTCCCAAAAACAGTTTTAAAACCGCTAAACTGCAGCTTCAGCGAGCATTTATTTTCTCTCTTGCTAACCAAAAACCTAGATTCGGAATTTTAGAGCTCCAGTAATTAGATAGAGCAACCTTGTAGGTTTAAGCACAGTTTAACTTTTATTTACTACGAAGTTCCGCTGTTTTAGTTTTAAAACACCGCCAGACGGGGCTAGTTTACGCTATTTTAATTTAATTGAGTTACTTTGTTTTAAATGAGAGCTTTTGATGGAAATAATAATAAAATAATACATTTTATTTATTTTCAAAAAGGTTACAGACTTAGTTACTTACTACATAATGAAGACATAATTACAAATAGTGGTAGGAGGTAAGTAGGTACAGAGCACTAATGTATGCTGCAGAAATCTGTAAACAGTTATTGGTGAGCCCTGCCTCTTAAACAAGTGTTACCTGTATCTTAAGAGACAATGTTCGGCTGTGGGGTGGATTCACTACGATATAATTATACAACTGCGAAAATATTATTTAACGAGCCTTTCGGTTTATTTCAAAACGTATAGTGGAAGGCATGTCTACGTACCTGATTACAGAATAATTATTTTGCCAAAACCTTTCAAAGTAGGAAATGTATTCAGTCTGTTTTGTTGTCAAAAAAAACCGAGTTTTTCCCAGTGGACAGATTGATGGTCAGACTAGTCTTTCCAACGGGATTTTTTTCCCCGTTGGTCAGATTTATTTGACAGCTGGGAAAACAACAGAAAAAAGTACAATGAAAGTAAAAACTGTTTTGCATTTTAATTTAATTTTTCTGTTTTAATTTTGTGACACACTCTTTATAATTGTTGGCACTGATTGAAATTCCTTGCAAACTTGTTCCCGCATGCAAACATAATGCACTAAGACAAAAGAAAATTGGTTTAGATATTTGGATACTAAACCTAGTTTTTAGAAACGACAAAAATATTTGATACAGCCAGTGCCAGATTTGCCTATAAATAAACCAATTAACTGTTTAGGGAATTGCGTCAAACAGTAACTAAAAACTTTTCGCCAACGCCTGTATTACAAATCTGCAGACAAACATTATTCTTTTGGATATGAAGAATAAACAAAAATTCAACCCGTATTTTCACGGATTCAAAGCCCCAGAGCTCTTTTGTGGGTGAAAATATGTTTCTTATTCAAAAGGTCTGGTAGATGCCACTTGTTAGAAAACTCAATTAAACTGGGGTTTTTCCGCCATAAATTTACCCACGTAAATAATATGGAAACGTATTTTTTTAATTAGCCTGTCTTGTGCTTAGAAGAATGGCTTAAGTTCTGTTGTTTCAAATTGATTTATGGGTGGTAATAAATAAAGGATAGAAAAAATAATGTAGGAAAGAAGGCTGCCAGGCTCAAATGGGATTGGGCGGGTCACATCAGCCGCAAGCACGATAACCGCTGGGCGAACGTCTCCACACAATAGGTTCCCGAAGATGGTAGGCCCACAAAGAAATGGCAAGATGACTTGGACGCGTACCGATAGGCCTAGATTGAGGTGGCGCGGGAAAAGAGTTCTTGCAAGAATTTCAGACTTTTACTGACTAAAACCCACCCGTGTTCTTTCAGTTGCCTGTGCCAGGGGCCACGGTAACTCTTTCGAACAACCCGTGACCCTGTCAGAAAATATTTTAGACAGACTCCTTAAGTTTTTATTTCGGCAACTTTTCTCGGAACTTAGGTATCGTGACGTCGGCATAGTGGTTGAGGCTTTGCCTCTCATGCAGGTTTTGGGTTCAAACCCGGGCAAATGCCAATGTGACTTTTTTCCATTAATTATGTACAGACGCCAGCACATCACGCCACTACGATCTGTCAAATTTCTTTAATAGATTTTCAACGTTATTTATTTGATTGGGAAAATTTTACAGTTTCGGGTAGCTTTATGTGCTGGCGACTGTACTTTCTAAGCTTATCTGGGACATTACTGACATCGGGTAAGGATAAAAATCTGAGAAAACCTGGACATATAGTTAAGGTAACATATTGAAAAAAATTGGGTTTTTCTATTTAGTGTAACTTGTTAAGTATGTGGAATAGGGATTTAACATTTTGGCATATGTTTTCTGACTCTTTGGTCTAGTATTATGTAAAAGGAATACACGATTCAATATTTTTTTCTCAATACAAAAACATTGCAAAGTTATAATATTATTTTTTTACTTTTTTCGACACCACGGCGTAGCACTTAAGAGTTAATCAATGGAATTTACTTTAAAACAGAGAATTAACATATCAAAGTTTCCCTCCGGACCACCACAAGGTGCAGACGCGTAGAAGACCGTATCGTTTTAAAATATAATTAAATAAGTAAATAAAATTCAAATTTGCGCCAATTAAATAAAAGTGAAATAATAGGATAGCATAAATACTGAGGAGTTTGTACGCAAGAAGCTACGTGAGTAAAATACACACATCAATAGTAATAATTATATTATCTTTGCCACCAACTTACCGGCGAGCTAAACTCACTCCTAATTAACCTGCTGTCCTGGTACCTGACAACGGATATCAACCAATCTGCGCACGCACATACGCATATCGTCACATCATCACTACAAGGACATCCCCGTAGTGGGCGCGGCACCACCTTTCACCAGCGCTATTCGTCAGCTGATCTGAGGCCGTGACCTTGGTCTATTTTAAATCTACGCCCACGTCGTTGCCATTGAACAAAATAGGTCGCTTAGTCCCTCCTACCTGCTCCATTAGCTTAATAATCTTTGAAATCCATCATATCCTAGTAACTTGGAACTAAGTAGTATCAAGATGAACAAATCTATTTCTGACGGAAACATTTGTGAAATGGGTACCGATGTAACCCCTCCAAACTACGTTTCTCAACGCTATAAAAGGCAGAGGGAAGAAGACTTACCTTCGGAATTCAGCCAATTTAAAGAAGAAATGAAAGAGCTGTTCCAGTCCTTCATGAATACCCAGCAAACCGAATTAAAAAACATCACTGCCAACCTTAAGGAGATTCAACTAACAAATAGTAACATAGAAACATCTGTCGCGTTTTTGACTAAACAAAATGAAGAGTTTCAAAATAAGATAACCCAATTAGAATTACAGGTGAAGAAAGACAAAGATTATATTACTGTGTTGGAGGATCGAATTGAGGACTTGCAACGGTGCTCGCGCAAGAATAATATTGAAATAAAGAATGTCCCTCGGAAAACCCAGGAAACCAGAGAGGATTTAATAAATATGGTACTTAGTCTGGCCAAAAATATTAATCTTGATATGAGTAAGCGAGACATCAAGGACATCTTTAGATCGCAGGGGAGGAAGGAAGGGGTGAATAGCCCCCCTATCGTAGTGGAACTGGACTCTGCAATTCTTAAACAGGATTTATTAAAAAACACTAAATTGTACAACATAAAAAATAAGACGAAACTTCAAGCGAAGCACCTTGGTATCGTTAGTAACGGGGACGTTCCTGTGTTCGTTTCAGAACAACTTACTCCCAAGAACGCCCGCCTATTTTTCTTAGCCCGGGACTTAGCTAAATCAAAGCAGTATAAATTCTGCTGGACTGCTTTTGGTCGAGTTTTTGTAAAAAAGGACGAGGATGCTAAGGTAATCCTCATGAAGAGCGAATCACAGGTGCATAGCTTGCTTCAAAGTGCATGACTAATTCTAGATATTCCATTTGTTTATTTACTTTTTGCCTCTTTTGTACTGGCTTTTATTTTGTTTACTTTATATTATAATATCTATGGTTTGTTAAAATCCCTCAGATATAACTTTCATAAAAACGTTTTTATTGAAAAGCATGCTCATATAATGGCAACACTAAAAAAACCCACTTCATACACACCCACACAACACTCAACTAACATCATAATTAAAACTATCTCTTGTTTACATCACACATCCACTCATATATCCATTGTACCCTTCTTGGAACTAAAACTTCAACTGTACATTTTTGTAATAATCCTGATTAATATTTATTCTCCTCAGTATACATTTTTTATCATACACTGTGAGTTAGGTCGTTTAGACTTCTTGAAACAAAATGGATAGTAATTTAAATACACTTGATGAATTAGACCAAACTGAAATTGCAAACTCAGCCTTAGTTAATATCGAACATATTTGCACGTCTTTAAAACTCGAAAATACTTACCTGACGGTAGTGACCCAGAACATGAGGAGTATTTACGGTAATTTTGACGACTTGCAGTTGAATTTGGCTCTTATGAAGTTTGACGTGGATGTTCTTATTCTTACTGAGTGTAGATTAAATAGTAATAAACAAATACCACTACTATGTAACTACACGTCTTATTTTACCTCAATCCAGCTTAACCAAAACGACGGCGTGGTAGCCTATATAAGAAACAAACATTTGGCCCTGGTAACAGAACTACCTATAACACATGCTTCTGCCCTTAAAATCACCGTGTCTAATTTTACTTTTATAGGTATATACCGTTCCCCTTCTATTGCCTGTGCTGACAACTTCATTAGCTCATTAAACAATCATCTTGAATCTTGTAGTACGCACAAAAATATTATTATCATGGGTGACATTAATATTAATTTGTTACATAAATCCACAGAAGTATCACAACAAAGATCAAATAGGCTAAATTACCTGAACATGCTATCTGTTCATGGCCTCCTTCCAGGACATTACCTACCCACTAGAGAACAGAATTGCCTTGATCATACCTTTCTGAAGCTTGATAAAACTAAAACCTCTGCCTTTGTGGCAGTGCTTAATACAACAATCACGGATCATGCTATGGTTCTCCTACATATAACTAGCTCCAATAAAGCACAAAGAACTTGTTCAAAAACCACAACCGTCATAGATTATGAGAATGCTTACAAATGCCTTAGTAGTATAGATGTATCAATTTTTGAAAACTACACGCTCCCTGATAGCTTTGCTATTAAACTGGTGGAGGTAATCAGGACATCCCTTCTATGCAACTCAAAAATAAAATCCGTTTCTTGTGGTAAAAGAGCTTTAAAGCCCTGGATTACTACGGGAGCACTACGTTGCATAAGACTTAGAAACAAAATGCAGCGGCAAACTAGATTAGAACCCTTTAACATAATTTTAATAATAACTTATAAACGCTTCCGTAACTTTTGTTCCAACTTGATAAAAAAGATAAAAAGACAATATTATAGAAAACAAATAGAAGATTCAACCAAAAGTCCGAGACATCTTTGGTCAACAATAAATGAAATCACACAGTTTAAAAAACCTAAAACTTCAAATACCCACCTTCTTAATATTACCGCAAATCCCCTGAACTCATTAAATAGAGTAAACTTGTTCTTTATCACCGTGGGCAAATCTTTAGCAGAAAGTATCGTTACTCAGACTGGAATGCCGGTAGTGAACAGCTCCTGTAGTAACACCAGGGCTTCCTCGTTCGTATTGTTGGAGACTGATCCACTGGAAGTGGACGGTATTCTAATGAGTCTTGACTCTGATAGTGCACCAGGTTGGGACGGTATACCGACAAAATATTTAAAGATGGCCAGAGATTTTGTGGTTCCCCTGATAAGCCAGCTAGCTAATTTATCTCTCAGAACGGGAATTTTCCCGAAAGATTTAAAGCGTTCCGTGGTCACTCCTGTGCATAAGGGTGGGGACGTTAACGATGTTAACAATTATCGCCCCATATCTGTGCTGTCATCAATTTCAAAAATTTTAGAAAAGATAATAAATAAGAGACTAATTAACTACTTAGAAAAATACAGTATTCTATCAAATGCACAGTACGGGTTTAGAAGGGGACGTTCAACTCAAGACGCTATTACGGCATTGACATCGGACATTGTTAGTAAAGTAGATAAGGGTCATAAATGCTTAACAGTGTTCTTAGATCTTCAGAAAGCCTTTGATACCGTTTCCGTTCCGATCCTTCTGCACAGGCTGGAAAGCATAGGTATAAGAGGTACGGCTCTCTCCCTTTTTGAAAGTTATCTTAAAGATAGACAGCAAATGGTTAAACTAAATAACTTATGCAGTGCCGAGGAGGACGTCTGCTACGGAGTCCCACAGGGGAGTGTCTTGGGTCCGCCGCTCTTTTTGATTTATATAAACAGCCTATGCAATATGCAGATCAATGGAGGGCAAATTTTCTCATACGCAGACGACACTGCAGTTGTTTTCTCAGGTACGTCATGGCAACATGTAAAAGCTGTCGCTGAGGAGGGTCTGGCTGAGATAGCTGGCTGGCTTAAAGCAAATCTATTAACCCTTAATACTACCAAAACTAATTTCATCTGCTTTTCCCCAGACCAGAGGTCACAGCCCGGATCTGATTTTGGTATTGCGATTCATGTTTGCCAAAATAGTGCAGTCCATAACCATAATTGTACCTGTCAGACCATTCAACAAGTCAGCTCCACAAAATATTTAGGCATAATTGTTGATCGAAGACTGTCATGGCACCCTCACATCGAAATCCTTATGAAAAGGATCAGGAAGCTCATTTGGGTGTTTAAAACATTACGACATGTTATGTCCGCGCAACTTATAAACAAGATCTATATAGCTCTGGCGCAATCTGTAATAACTTACTGCATTCCAATTTGGGGTGGAGCTACCAAAACTAAATTTCTTGATCTGGAAAGAGCTCAGCGATCACTTATAAAGGTGATGTACTTTAAACCATTTAGGTACCCTACAACTGACCTCTATAGAGTTAGCAACTTGCTCTCAATTAGAAAACTTTATATTCTTTACGTGTCCTTAACCCTGCATAAGTGTCTTCCTTTTGACTCAGCATCCCAAAGCAGAAGGCGCAGAGATATGGTGGCCTACTCCCCAGGGATTCGAACTGCCTTTGCTAGACGTCAATATGTTACTCAATCCACCTACATCTATAATAAACTTAACCGTAAATTAAATATATATCCCCTGTTGTTATACGATTGTAAAAAAACAATAATTGAATGGTTGATATCCCTAACGTATGACGAAACAGAAAATATTATGACCAGGATTAGCTGAAAAAAAAAAAAAAATAAATAAATAAATAAAGAAATTATATAATAAATAAATATTGGGTACACTCACACCCTCAACACTTACACACTTACATCCATACACAAACACACACTGAGAGCTGCTAAATTAATGTTTTATGTTATTTTTACTTTTATCTTTTTTTCTCTTTTTTAAAAACCTTTTACGCCTCATCATTGTTAAGTTACCACTTATGGGAAGAGCGAGGCAGCTCCGACACAAGTACTTTTGTAACTTACTGGGGCTGTCTCAATTTATTTATGTATGACACAATGTTTAAGTTGAAATAAATATTTTTGTATTTTGTATTGTATTTTGTAAAGTTTACTCAAAGTAGCTTTAAATTCATTTATTTTGTTAAAATGGAGTAAATTAGTTTTGGCACATACGTCGTTTTATTCCGAGCGAGCACATTAAAGCCATCTCTCTTCTTTTGCGTTTCAAAAGGAATTGCATCACTTTTGCTCGCTTAGTAGATCAGTCGCTACGATTTATTTGAATCTAAAATCGCCAATCAGTCTTGAGCCAGCGCGGTGATCAATGCTCGTGCTGGAGGTCTTCGTCCTTCTGTGGGATACTAATAGACTGGTATTATAACTTAAATGTCTTGTAAAAAAAAAGGATTTTTATCATTCCAAGCAATTACTTTTTTAAGATAAGAAAGTGTTGTGATTAGGCATTAACATTCCAACTGGCTCAGCTACTCCATTATCCTATTTAACGCCGGGAATTAATTCCGGCCATTTTAATTATCGTGAGAATCATAGCCGTTTGTCGTAGAGATTTAGTGAGGAATTCACGAATGCTTCTTGGAACTAAACTGACATTTAATTGGAGAATTGTTTAAATAGCTTTGTGCTAATTTTACATGATAAGGGATGATCACGCCTTGTTTTCACGAAGGGTTGGGCAGACGTGTAAGTCCCCATGTAAATGATAAATGATTTTATTTCTGTAAGTAGGTTTGTACAAATACTTTTAGACGTCAATCTTATTTTTAATTAAAAACGAGATGAGGTCGGCGTTTCTTATCTGACTACTCTGAGAAGAAAGGCCGAAACAAACTCAGAGGTCACAGTCTCTTTTAAAGTCCAGACATAATCTTGGTCAGATCATGTAGCATCATGTGAAGACCATGTAGATTGGGTGTCTGAAATGGTCTTTTGAGGAAAACACACAGATTGAGTGGTGGGGACGAACCCATTGCCATCAAGAATTTTGCTTGCCTACAGACAGGGTCGCTGTCTATTCTTGCCATTTTGAAACTTATTGCCGAATGCTGTTAGGTTCATTGACATTAAAGTTTTTGCCTTAAATTTAATTTTGACATTATAACATAAAAAATAATTTCTAATTTGTAAAGTTTCTAAATCGAAATTTTGTAATTGCATTTTTCGATTTTTTGTATTGTTATAGTATATTTCATTAACCCTTTTCTTGACAATGTATCCTTTAAGACACATCATTTTTTTAAAAAAAACATCTCTTATAAAATGCATGTAAAACGGAAAGTTAATTTATTTTCCTTTAAAGCATACGTTTCTGAATGCACATTAGTGACACAATGACAGCTTACGTCAACTACTTTTTCAAAACTTGTCAAAATGGCGAACCTGTTGAGTGCAATTCCGCGGAAGAAGGTAAGAATTTAATATTTTTAATAGTTTTTCTTTTAAAATGGCATGAGGAATTGGTGTTATACAATTTCATGTATTTGTACTTATGCTGGAAACTAATTAAGCAGGAGAAATAATTACACTTGGCTTCGCAAACTAACAAATAAAGTGAATGTATCCTACAAGATACGTTGCTAGATGTACTAAGATTCTTTGCACAAGGTTAGCGTATCTTATAGGATACATTGGCAAGTGCACTAAGATTTTATAAGTATTATTTTTTTAACTGTGTTTTGGGGAAAGGGCATTGCATGATTGGCATGAGTGTGAGTGAGGGCTTTTTTTTGCAGGGAGGGACGCAACCATATTTTTCCAGAGCAAAAAGAATTTGTGCTCTAGTACCAAAACCACGTAAAAAATCAGACGACGATAAATCGGAATCTGAAGATGAACTTCAGCAGATTTCAATTGGTTTGAGTCATGTCCGTAACCATGTGACTGACTCCGATTCTTCACCTGCGCCATCTTTGCCTTCTTCTATAGAATACTTGAATTTGTTGTCTGATGAAGACATAGTAGACGTACAAGACGCTATTACTCAGTCTCCTTTGCTGCCTTCGCCTGTGCTGCCTTCGCCTGTGCTGCCTTCGCCTGTGCTACCTTCGCCTGTGCTGCCTTCACCTCAGCCGCTTCCAGCTCAACTACCATTTTCATTGACGCAAAATGGCTCTCCCTTTTTTTTTATTTGAAATGGGTTTGCTCTTGATTCTAGTCTAGGTCAGAGATGACAGAGACAAAGTCTACGATGGAGTGAGCTCACCCAGAAGAAGCCTGTTCACTCTTACTTTGAAGAGATTCGGGTTGTATGCACTCGGAAACACAAACGCAGGTAGAGAGTTCCACTCTTTTGCTGTACGCATTATAAAGGACATTTGAAAACGCTTAGTGCGAATTGGTGGAATAGCAACTAGGTAGGGATGGTAACTTGCAGTGCGTCTGGATGTCCGAAGGTAGAAGGGGGCCGGTGGAATGAGGTCGTGGAGTTCTTGGGCACACTCACCGAAGTACAATCTGTAGAAGACCGACAAGCAGGCAACCTTGCGGCGATGAGCCAAGCTGTGAAGCTTGGCATCCACCAGTTTTACGTCGCCAATGAGCCTCTTAGCTCTGCGTTCCACCGAGTCAAGCGCCGCAAGTTGGTATTTCGCTGAGCCATCCCAAAGGTGACTGCAATACTCCATGCAGGATCGGACTTGTGCTTTGTAAAGGGTTAAAAGCTGTCTGGGCGTAAAGTACCGCTTCACCCTATTTAGGATGCCCAGCTTCTTGGCCGCAGTTTGGGCTTTGTACTAAATGGTGGCGCCGAAGTTGAGACTAGATGTCAACTCCATGCCCAGGAGCTCGAGCCGATCTGTTACAGGAACAGATGTTCCCCGAAAAGTAGGAGTCTGGTCGAAATGACTCCTTTTGGCGGTAAAAACACACGCCTGTGTTTTGGTGGCGTTAAAAGAAACCAAATTGTCATCACCCCACTGGGAGACAAGGCTTAAGGTCAAATCTGTCCGCTCCACCATGGCCTGTCTCAATAAACGAACTTCGGCCCCGCTGGCCCTTGCGCTGGACAAGTATCTCTCTGAAACAGTACTGTCATCTGCGTACCCAACAATACCAGACTGAAGTAGGTCATTGATGTGTAGCAGGAAAAGAGTTGCAGAGAGAACAGACCCCTGAGGAACTCCGGCATCAATAGCCATAAGGTCAGAGGAGCAGCCGTCAACGACTACTCTGATCGACCGCTCATTAAGGAAGTCTGATATCCAGCTACAAAAATCAGCTGGGATGCCATAAAGTAAAATTCCATACTGATAAGTAATTATTTAAGCTAATAGTACGCTTCAAATGTTTCGATAAATATTTTTTTTCTTTTTATTTTTATTAATCTGTAAGTTGATTTTGGTTTCATAACTATAAATTGTTACCACATGCAAATTTAATACATATGTTATTAAGAAAAATTTGTGTATTTTATTTCCTCAAACCTGGCAACGTATCCTGGAAGACACTTACTCGTACGGTCAAAGTTTTTTGCTAAGCTGGCAATGTATCTTCAAAGATACATATAGGATCTCATTAACCGGTTATATGCGATTTTTTTATATATTTTTCCCTAAATTCAAGGTTCATAATTAACATCATATTTAAAAATTAATTGAAAATAATGTGTTTTTTTTTTTGCCAAGAATAGGGTTAAAAGTGCGGAAAGGTTGTCATTGCAAAGAGTTCCGACAAATGTCTACCCGAGCCGAGGCGCAGCCGAAGGCGAGGGATTGACAGTCGGAACAAGTTGCAATTACGGTTTCGCACGTGTACTGAACGACTATTTTTAATACAGTTCCGAAAAAATGAAGAATTTAGTAAAATAAGAAAAGCACAATAAACTCAACTAAGCAATGGCGCCAACCGTAGAATATAAGCAGAGATTTTTTTTCTTCACCCATTCTGGTAGGCAAAGGGAACTATGCCCATACAGCCAAGTCTTCAGTAGAATTTTTTTATTAATATGAAATGAAAATGAAATTTAATGAGATGAAATGAAATGAAACCTAACCTAACTCATTCAATCAAATCATTAAATCTGATATTGAAACAAATTAGTAGCTTCTTTTTAGAAATATACGTATTTGCATGAATCATAAAAACTTCTATGAATTTTTTTAGTAAAAACTTCATGGTTGGTTTTTCTTTTTAATAGACATTATTTTGACAGTTGGGAAAGAGAACGCACGAGTTCGGGAAAGGTAAAAAAAAAGCACGAGTATGTAATAGCCCACATCCCGAATAGTGGTGGTTAATAAAACGTATAGCGCCAAAATATAACAAACTATGTGTACATAGCGTATAGCGTGTGCTATGAGCAGCTCTGACTTCGCGCTATATTATAGCGCCTCGGACTTCGCGCTATATTATAGCGCCTCGACCTACTCAACGAATAAAAGTTCAAACGCGCACAGCAGGGCCAGAACGAGATAGCAAGATAGCGTTCGCACAGCGGGGCCAGAACGAGATAGCAAGATAGCGTCAGTCAGCGACTATAATGTATAGCGCGTTAACATCTACCGCGCATCATCAATTCATCAAGTCCGTTTAGCGTGATAGCGTGTTGCAAAATTATAGCGTCTCCGCGTTCAGACTGCGCCCGAGTTTTGAAATAGCGCGCTATAATTATAGCGTATAAAATAACAGACTATATGAATATATTTTATAGTTTATAACACGTTTACAGTTTATAGCGGATTTGAACATCACTAATCCCGAACGCTATACGTCCCTGCAATACGCCACTTTTTGAGCAACTGTATTAAAAATTATTTTCATTGTTATGGAAATATTTGTACGCCGATACTTACGGCTAAACATGATTGGACTCAAACTATATTATAATATCTTGCATGCTCTTGTATGTATACAATGTTTAACAAATAAATAAATCTTATCTTATCTTATCTTCAATTTCTTCTTCGATGTCGGTATGACCTACCATTATCAAAATGGCGATGGAAAACTGATTTGTCGTATTCCTACAACCAACGAATCCGAAGACATGTGACAAATATCGACCCGAACTAGGCCAGCTTGGTAGACGACTCTCACAGTGAGTCCTGTTACTATTTAACCGTGTGAACACAATTATAGGCAGATTGTGATATTAAAGTAAGGATAGTATCAAAAGATTTAATAATACAGTAACCAGCAAAAAAGCGGCCAAGTGCGTTTCAGACTGGCACACGAAGGGTTCCGTACCACCGTACATTATTTAACACTAATCTGCGTTCGCGATTTATTTGCCAAAAATGTAAACAAATATGAATTAACGTTACATTAACGTTTATGAAAAAAGTTTCCGCGATTTTCCGGGCATGCGCGCCAGTTGACCTATTACGAAAAAAATTACGTCAATCGGTTAAGGGGTTAATGGAAAAATAACTTTAATTCCTACACAATAAAGTTCAGTTTACGCTACAATTTCAAACATTTTTATAACTTTTACAATAGTGCTGTCACTCTGAAATCAACTTAATTGTCATTGAAATAAAGTTGATAATTAGTATTTGTATAACTTGAAATAGGGTGAGGGCGTGCAGCACTGCGCACGTTTACTAGATACATATTTATGTTTAACTTTATCTTTTAATTTTAGTTTAATTTTATTATTTATTGATCCATAGTACGAGTAGTAAAGACACACTCTGTGACAATTTCAAGTACCTATCTAACTAATATGGTCCAAAAATACACCCCTAAATACAGCCCTGTGGCAGGCAGATGGACGAACAGCGATGACATTTTTTTTTTTTTCATGATGGGAAATCATCAAATGACCTCTCCCGCTCTGGGTGGAGCGAAGGGAGTGTCAGACTCTGACTAAAACCCACCCGTGTTCCTTCCTTAGCCCTTTATGTTCCGGGTCAGCAGTAACCCTCTCGGACAATCCCGCTGACCCGGCAGGCTTCGGCCCTGACGGGCCCCTTCGGTTGATGCTGACATCTCTTTGAGGCGCGCATGCACAGCGGAGCCTTAAAGGGGTTCTGCACTACATCCGATCCGAATCCGAATTAAAAATCCGACTTCAATTCGAATTGGGAATGTTCTAAATTCGGACGGATAGAGTTCGGATCTAGTGCGCAACCCCTCATACAAATAGGAGTACCTACCACAGGAGGAGAGTGGTACATCTCTGATTCGGATCGGATGTAGTGCAGAACCACTCTTAATAATAGAGTCCCGTTGGCGCTCTTTTGGTACGGCAGCATTAAAAACAAAGCTCTCTTTACCTACTTTAGAACTCTATAAATCTAAATATCTTCCAAAAAAGGTATCGTAATTTTAGTTTCTGATCAAGTTTTCTATCCAGCTAATTCCCTGACTAGCTTCGAAAGCAGATTTCCTCCCAGAAAGGCGAGAAGTTAGTTCCAGATGAGTGAAACAGCGGCTAACCTATTACGTTTTATTTTCAACCATAGGCGCAATTGTCCAATATTGGAGATTTAATCGTCGCATCGCCGTTTCGTTCCGACACCCCGACGGTAATATTGTTCCAGATTTTAAGTGACTTTTATTTGAGCTTTACGTGAATTCTGTGGATCTTACTACGAGCTTCAAAGGTATAACTAGAATAATTATTCTTCTATACCTATGTTTACAGTACCCGGCGATAAATATTGCACATCTACCTTTGGAAAGAGACAATCGGCTAATTTCGGCTTCGTAGATCGTTATCTCTGTCGCACGAAATACAAACAGTCCGGTATCTACTAAGAGCTGTTAAAACAATTATGATTTGCTTCTTTTGATAATTATTTTTATTCTTTGTATAAAATACATCGATTTCCAAAGGTCGATGTGCAATATTTATCGCCGGGTACTGTACGTTTGTGTTTTGTGTTGTATGTTTGTGTGTGTGTGCACACACATGCAAACACAAAACTCAAACACATTTGTTTGTGTTTTGTGTTTATGTTACCTATGTTTGTCAGGAAATGCACTGTTACTGTTAGCCTGCATCATCCCACTGCTGGACAAAAGCCTCTCCCCATGACTTCCAGCTCTTTCGATCCAGGGCTAAAGTGGACCACTGGTCGTTTATTTTCTCCAGCACGTCCCGCCGTCTTCTACGGGGTATGCCGCGACGCCTTCTAGCTGTGCCAGGGCTGCACGTCTGTAAATGCACATTATTTTTTGTAAGTAAAAGATTGCAAAGCTTACTGTTTAGGACTGTGTAAAGAGAAATTACTGGTCACAACTAACAATGAGAGGTAGGCTGGATTTTCGTATTTGGTTTTTTTACAATGTTATGAAAACTTCCTCAACAACGCGATAACATCAATCTCAAATCTCACATTTTATAATTCAATATACATATTTTATTTCTCACAAATCTACATTGGGTACTTATGAAACGATAAAAGTTAGGTCCACGGTTCCAATCAGTCGTTTCCTATGGAGAAGTACCGGCAAGAAACACCACGGTTGCTCTTTTAAAAATAATTGGCTTTACAATGGTTTCAAATTAAACTGTTACGGTGCGGCCGACGAGAGAATGTGTTCTTGAAACGAATACGTGTGTTGCGAATTTGATGCTTAGTAGTTACTAGAATTTTCGGACTGACAGGTGTCAGGAATGTATCTTCTCGACGGTCGTACTGTAATAGGTAATGTATGGGGTTATCACATTCACAAAATAGAAAAGAATCAATATACATAAAAGAAATGAAAACAATAAATAAAAGCGAAAATTCTATCTAAACCAAATGATGATGATTCGAGTTACAATAGTAGCTGCGGTATCAGGGTATAGAAAGATAGACAACGTTTCTTTTGTTCGCAGACGCCAGGCGGCAGACGATAAGAAGTTATACGGGTGTGCTTCAGCGTTTTAATTGATATCGTCTCACCGAGGCCGAGAGCTAAAAGCCGAATGCCGACAGCCGAATGCCGACAGCCGAATGCCGACGCCGATTGCTGACTTGGCGCAGCGGAGATTAAAGAATATATTTATCGCACTGTAGTGGAGCGTCAAGCTTATCTTTTTCATTTCAACACTCAATTTTGAAATTTAATTGAAGTGTAATTATTGAGCTACTTTGTTTATTTAGATAAGAAGATTTATTAGATAAATATTTGTTTAGTTTAAATACAATGTTTTCTGCGTAGATTTTTGAGAGAGGATTGTTTTGAAATGGAAACACAATTTGCTTATTTTCTTGAAAAGCTTTTATGTGCCTTCTAAATATTCAGGCCTTATTTACAAACTAACATTCTATTTAAAAGTTGTGGCATTAATTTCGTACTTGTACATAAATACCTATGTATTTAAGTACAAGTACTATAAACACATCGTCTCACGCCTTCTTCCCATGAGGGTAGGCAGAATCTACGAACGTCACCATTCTAGCTTTCCCTCAGGTAGGGAGCTGGACTGGCTGATGGCTGGGACAGACTGGAAGCGGAAGGCGGTGGACAGGGTGTTGTGGCGCAGCCTGGGAGAGGCCTATGACCAGCAGTGGGAAACTGGAAAACGATAGACTGAGTTAATTGAAGCAGCTAGCCAAACGTTAACGCAGTAATTTGTAATCACATTACCTTATAACTGTTAAAAATGAGTTAATTTGGGGAAAAACCGGAAAGCAAAAAACCAAGTGCGCATGCATCTGCCTGCAGGTACTTATTTTATTAATTAAGTAATAATGTTATACTAAGTGTTAGTTAATGAATAGTTTGTCAATTTGAAAATGTGTATAACAATACTCTATTGTTAATTGTGGAGGCTTGTAAATAGCTCGTTGTAAATTACCTCACTTCTACTTCTGTATTTGATAGCTGTAAGCCTTTGGGTGGCTTACAGCAATAAAATAAGTCTTGGCCACGAGCCAGGATAAACCTAGGAAGGTAAAGAAGATGTATTAATGTTCCTACTACGATATAATTGTTTCCCTCGTTAAAAAGAAATTATACTTTCACAGAACTATGTAAAAAAAAAACTACATACAAAAAGAGAACTGGATTATTGCAGAACTATTTATATAAATATAACATCACGCCTGCAATCCTTGGAGGGTTAGATAGAGGTGTAACTATAGAACCTCCGTATTTCGCTGGAAATGGTTAAGTTCCACGTCATAGGGGGCAACCCAATTGCCATCAGCCGGGCACAAATCCAGACTTTGAGCTGCTACTGAGAACCCAATATCACGGCCCGAACCGGGAATCAAATCCAGGACCTCATGCCCGGCAGTAGCCCTTGACCACTAGACCAATGAGGCAGCAAACATTATACCGGGCTGAGAATCAGCACTTTTCGAACGTCAAAATTACAAAAGACAGTCCCCGAAAACCCTTCACCACTTTCTAGTGCTTTCGCTGGGGAGAAGAAGTGTCGCAACAAACTCCCCTCCAGTACAGCTGACTGTTTAGTTAGAAAATACTTGATTGTATATAATACTAGGTATATTAGAAGACACAGAATATTAAGGTGTATAGATGGCTCACTGACCTTGTGCATGTGGGCGGAGCTAAACGCCCTACTCCCGAATACGTAAAAATGTGTACGGTGGCGCGCTACACTAAAACTATGATCAAAGAATATGAAGAGGCGCAGACATGCCGCACGTAGGTCGCCATTTTTGCCTACGATTCCAGAAGGGAATGGCGGATGCAAGGCTGATATATTTTGTACCCGCGACTTCGTCCGTGTGGAATTTAACAAAAAAGTTATTGTTGAGTTCGCAGAGTTTACGATAACTTATTAAGGCGCTGTACTTAGTCAAAATAGGCTTCGCAAAACAATATTTTAGCCAAATGTATAATTTTAGAACAGCAAAAAAAATATGTTAATCTTGATCATATTTATGAGTGGACCATTGTGTTCAAAACACGTTTTCGGTAAATTTTCTCGATAGAAAAAAATCATAAAATAATCATTAAAATTGAAATCGTTGCAATTGTAACTGTGTTATTTATAAACAAATCTTGATAAAATTAATAACAGTGATGTAATGTATAATAATAAAGGGAACTGTTGTTTTTATTTATCGATTGAAATAAGATATTTGTAAGGATTAATTGTATTTAATGATAAATAACTCTAACAAGTCGAACGAAACGTCGCGCCATCGCGGCGTCTTTTTAGCTTCTCTTTCATTTCTACGCGGAGCGACAGTGACTCAGTGACCCATAGAGTATAAGTAACTAAACAGCAGTGACTACACATGGATCGTACTTGCAAAATCGCGTACCACGGCTTACAAGTACGACTTCTTTAAGAAATCACGTCCTAAAACTAGATCTCGGGATACTTTCAAGTATTTTCTACCTGCATAGGAAATTGAACCTTAACTGTATACAAATAAGGAGCAAAATCGCTTTTACAAATAAATACGTACTTATGGAGTATAGATGATTAAAGTTTCTACTACTATTCCAACCAAGAGCCCTGTTGGAAGAAAAAAAACTTGCATAGGAAATTGAACTCTGAATTCTTACTTATGGAGCACAATCGCGTTTAGGCATGGGTCGTACTTGCAAAATCGAGTACCAGAGCTACAAAGTACGTCCACCTTAAAAAACCATAGCTCGAGATACTTTCAAGTATTTTCTATCTGCATCGAAAATTGATCCATGACTTCATACAAATAAGAAATACAATCGCGTATTCATAGCCCTGTTGGAAGTAAAAATACTTGCATAGGAAATTGACCCGTTACCTTCTATGAATAAGGAGCATAATCGCGTTTACAATTAATATTTTCACAAACCATTAAAGTAAAAATACTTTCATACGAAATTGTTCCGTAGACTCTAATTGATAAGGAGCATGATCGCATTTGCGAAAACAGACGCGGTTGGGTACCTATGTAGTTGAGCGAGTAGACGTATAAAATATGTACTTTGAAGTCTTGCAATTAGTTCGGGTCGGTACCTAGTTACGTACTTTGGTATCTGTTTGTTGATGAAAGCTGTTTATTATATTTTATTTTATGATTAGTTTTTTCTAAGTTATGTTGTTGGTGTAAATGTTTGTACTATCAGTATATAAAAAATGGTCAACAAGAAAATAAACGGCAGGCAATAAAGAGATCTTATTCGACGAAACAAATTGTAAAGTAAGTACCTACCTACTTTTTTGTACACACCATATTTTGTTTGTATAGATTATCTATAGACGCGTAATTTCGACGTGTATTATAACAGCTCGATTGGTCTAGTGGTCTCGTGCGTCACTTTAGTTTTCTGCACTAACGCTCGGGTTCAAATCCAACCTTTTCCATAATAAACTTTTTGTTGATTTTCTTATTTGATATAAATGTTTTTTTATTATTTTACTTTTTGCCGATTTTCTTGTTTGAAAATTTTCAGACTACATTATTATTGCTTACACTCTTTTGTAACACACTGTAGGTATAATATTATTTTTCTTCCGAATCAAGCTTGGTGGACGTTTTTATTATATTACTCTAGATTCTGAAGAAAAATAACTATAGGAATAAAAATGATTGTTTTTATTAAAATAACAATTACTTATTGAATTATTTTAAAAATAAGAAAATAAAAATATGCACATTATAATTAAAAAATAACAAAACAAAAGATAAGCACATTATAATTAAAAAATAACAAAACAAAAGATAAGCACATTATAATAATTAAAAAATAACAAAACAAAAAATATGCGTCCACTGAGATTCGAACCTGGTGATTACGCAGTGAGAATCCGGACAGTAGAGCGCGGAGGCAATCGTACGTCTTATTCGAGTCGCGAAATTACGCTTCTAAATATAATGGAAGTCGCTCATCGACGATTCTCGCGCGGTGCACCCCGCCGTAGGTGGGGACTATTCGTATCCCACTTCATCTGCTTCACCCCCTCAAATACATAAAAGTCGTCTATTCACCGCCACGTAAAGAAATACCTATGCTAATTTTAATGAAATTCTTCTAATATTTCTCCATTTAGTTCTTTTTGATCGTTTTTGCATTTTTAGTTTATTATTTATTTTTAGTTTTTCGTATTAGCCTTTTTATATACAATATTTAGTGAACGATTTCCTTGGGCCAAAACAAAAACACTATATTATTTTATTATTTATTCAATCAATTTCATTGGAGATTAAGGAATCTTCACGTATAGGATCCACTTAAAAAAAAAAAAAAACTATACTCCGTTTCTTTATTATGATTTATTTACATTTGGTTAAGTACCTAAATAAACGTAGTATACAACCTCCCTATTTGAATCGGATATTATTCAATATTTCATTTCATAGGTTTTAATTTTTTTTCGTGGGAACCTAGTTTCTTTTTTTTTCTAAAATAAAAGTACCTAGCCTAAGTTACTCCTTATTCACCTATCTGCTAGTGAAAGTCCCAGTCACAGAAATAAATCCGCACAAGAATATGAGAAGGTAGTGATCAATAAACTCAGTAATGCAAATACTCATAGATTGACAACTAAGAACGCTAATTTTTTATAAATTAAGGTGTTTGAAAACATTTTTTTTTAATTGTGGGTAAGTAGTTATTTTCTAAACAGTCAAAATAAAATGGCCTGAAGCGGTTGTTTTAATATTACAAACAGACACTCCAATTTTATTTATTTGTATAGATACTTAGATAGATACTTATTAGTCCACTCAACGAATAACCCAAAAAGAGGTGTAGACTGTGCGTGAGCTGGGCCCTGAGCGATTTCTTCAGAAAGTTGCTCAGAGTGCTTAGGGAGTAAACATACTAAAAGTCCCCGCGTCTAGGAGGTGAGCCGGAGTGGGGGGTATAAAAATTCCCACTTTTGAGTTTTTCGCTAATATCTATAAAACGGTGCGTCGTCGTAGAGAAAACGTATTTTTCTTGACTTGCTTTGCTTTGCCATTTTTATTTGTTTACAAATTTGAAATTATCTTATATTTACAAAATAAACAATATAAACAAAAACTGTATTTAGAAATGGCACCACTAATAAAGCGTCCACGCGGACAATAGAAATGGGCCCTCTGCAGCGAGCTTATCTATAAACGCATACTGATACAATTTGTTCATAAATATTTGCACTAACACAGCCAAACGCGCGTAGTCGATCGATAGCCGGGCGGAGCAGCGAGCGACACAGCCACCCCGTCTCAGTGCTAACGCACGACTGCCGCCCGCGCCCGCGCAGAGCACCTCTGAACCTATATCTCAAAATGGGGCATTGTCTTTGCAACTGTTGATTGATTTAAAAACGCTATTTCAAATATGTAGTACTTCTAACCATCAATTTTTCAGTGTAAAAATATTTCCAAACATCAAAGCCGTTTAGAAGTTATAAGGAAATATTAGCCAAAATAGCGTTTTGGTAAATATTTTTTTAAGGCAAAAGTATTAGCCTTATGAAAAAACCCTGTTTCAAAAATGCTGTACATGAATCTATAGCAAACATATATTTTTTACAGACCTTCTAACCAAACCGTTAATGAGTTATAAGCTTCATAAAGTGACCGAGTTACGGTACTAAACGAGAGTAAGGCCCTTAATTATACTATTTTTATAACAATGTTACTAACACTGAATATAAGCTGTTTGTAAAACTAACAAAATATGGATCACAGTTGTTGTTGGTGAATTAGCGAAAAGGTCGGTTGATTTTCAAGATGTGGACTGTATTTTTTGAATTAAACTTTGAGGGAAGTCAGTGAACAACAGAAAAGGAGTTTAGGGCGTGAAAGGATTGCAAACCACTTACGATTGTCCAGTTTTCACCTTTCTTAAGTTTCTTGCTTAATGGCGGAGTCTTCTTCCGCGTGCACGCGGTAACAAATCACCAAATATTGTCCTTGAGGGTTGTTTGAGCGTCCACCACAGCAATTACACTTCACAATTGTTATTATTATTACGAAAAAACACTAGTTTAGAGTTAGATTTGGCCAATAACTTATTTAAACGATTTTTTCTTCTAATGCGCGCGCGCCATTGCAATCGAGCGATAGCAAGCGAAGGGAAGTGACGTGCGGAAGGGGAAGGATTAGGGATGGGACATGTCACTGACTAATGAATACGAAGAAAATAGTGAGGTGTATCAAACAATATCGAACATCCCCCCCGCCTTGAAGGAACCCCTTCAAATTAAGTAGGAGAAAGAGTATTAAACTACGAAGTAAAGCTAAGGTTAATGAGGCAAAATTAATACAAATTATTACTACGAACTAGGTAAACTTTATGTATGCTGGCTGAGCAATTATTGAGTTGGTAATGGACACAACTTTACGATCGGTCTTTTAAGTACACCGTTCTTGGTCCTAACTTCAACGACGCGAGTTACTCCATCCCTTCCAGGGAACAACTTAGTGACAACACCAAGAGGCCACTGAAGAGGAGGTGCATTTTCCATGTTTAGTAGCACTACTGTGCCGACCAAAACTGGATTAGATGAGGTATTCCATTTCTCGCGACATTGGAGATTATGGAGATACTCAGACTTGAAACGAGTCCAGAATGACTGAACAAGAGAATCTAGCAGCGAAAATCGAGTAAGAAAATTAGCTCGTTCATTGCTGAGGTCAGCCGCAGGTAATAAAGGAAGTGGTGCGAGCGAAAGAAAATGCGCAGGCGTAAGAGCACTAGGTTCAGAAGGGTCTGAACTTAGCTGATAGAGTGGACGACTATTAAGAATTGCCTCAATTTGGATGAGGATTGTGTTCAACTCCTCATACGTCAAAATCTGAGTCCCGATGACTTTAAATAAGTGAGATTTAACGCATTTAATATTAGACTCCCATATGCCCCCGAAGTGAGGCGCACTGGGTGGATTAAGTTTCCAAGCTATACGAGTGTTTGTCAACTCGTGAGTAAAAGTTTTAAAGTATTCCTCAGAATGCAGAAATGTATGTAGCTCGCTAAGATAAGCCTTAGATGCGACAAAGTTAGTGCCGTTGTCGCTGTAAATACATTGACAAGGACCACGACGAGATAAAAACCTTTTGAAAGCATCCAAAAATGATGCCGAACTAAGCGAAGAAGCAAGTTCTAGATGAACTGCTTTGGTTACTAGACAAATGAAAAGGCACAGGTACGCCTTTTGGCTGCGTACACCGCGCTTACGAGAGAAGGTTATATTGAATGGCCCAGCAAAGTCTGCCCCAGTGTGTGAGAAGGCTTTGCTTTGCTCGACGCGACATTCTGGAAGATCTGACATAACAGGAAATGTAGGTTTCGGACTGAGTCGAAAGCAAATATTACAGCGATGAATACGCATACGTACGATGCGACGAGCAGATAAAATCCAAAACCTTTGTCTAAGTATCGATAATAATAAATTGGGACCTGTGTGAAAGTGTTTAACATGGTAGGCGTCAATAATAAGCTCAACGATATGTCCATTCCGAGGCAAAAGAATTGGATGTTTTTGCGAGTAATCTAACGACGAATTAGAGAGGCGACCGCCAACACGTAATATCCCTTGATCTAAGAAGGGGGAAAGCTTGCGTAACGCATGTGAACATAATTTAGAATTTTTAATTTTTTCTATATCTTCGTAAAAATACGTGTGTTGTACAGCCTTGACGATTGTCAATTCTGCGAAATCCAAATCTGACGCGGTTATGCAATTATTGCGTGGGAGCTTTTTTATGAACCGAAGCATATAAACCACACATCTAAGAAATTTATCCCAGTTAGAGAACTTTAAACTTAGCGTTGTAAGGATATGTTCAGATTTATTTTTCGAAGCGAATACGGCTGACTTCTCCTCAGGCATTGGAGTAGAAGTGGGAGAAAATTCCGAAATAGGCCAGTGATCGATTGGAAGCGATGCCCACGGTGGACCGGTTAACCAAAGTTCATGTTGAACTAATTGTGAAGGTAATAGTCCACGCGACAGACAATCCGCGGGGTTTTGAGTACCCGGGATGAAACGAAAATATTCCGACGAGAAATAGGTTTGGCACTGGGCTATTCTATTAGCGACGAACGTGTTAAACCGATGAGGAGAAGAATGTACCCAGCACAGAGCGACTTGTGAATCCGAAAAGGCATACACATCCTCGATAGGATGTCGGTTTGAAATAGTGTCATAAGCTGCCCTTAGTAATTTAGCCATTAAAAGAATACCACAAAGTTCAAGCCGAGCAAGTGTTACAGTTTTAATAGGAGCGACTTTAGATTTCGAACATAACAGCCGAACAATGGGCCTCTCGTTATTATTCAAAACATAGGTATAGACAACGCATCCATATGCCTTTTCAGATGCATCGGAAAACGCCAAGAGATAAAGCCGAGAATGCGAATCAACGCCCAAATGGCGGGAAAATGAAAGATTAGAGATTAATGGTAGTTCCGAAATAAACTGCTTCCACAAACGGAGAACAGCTTCTGGAGGTTGGTCGTCCCAGTCGAGTTTGAGAAGCCAAAGCTCCTTGATAAGCAATTTCGAATAAAGAATAACTGGACCAACAAGACCAAGAATATCATACAAGCGAGCTGTGACAGACAAAATCGCACGCTTAGTACCTTCGGGATTAGGTGGCGCGACAGTGAATTTAAACGAATCAGAAGATGGCAACCACTGAAGACCGAGAATTTTGAACGATGTGTCTGTGTCGAAGGAGACTGATTCCGATTGGCGGTGAGTATCAGGAATGGTACGGAGCAAGTCAATAGAGTTACTCGTCCATTTCACTAGCTCGAAACCACCACGCTTCAAAAGCTGGATTAGATCGGATGTCATTCCAACCGCTTCCTCAAGGCTGGAAGCGGAGGAAGCCAGATCGTCCATGTACATGTCGCTTTCCAACACGCTGCAAGCGAGAGGAAAGCTATCACGCTCGTCATGAGCGAGTTGTCGCATAGTCCGCAAAGCTAAAAACGGCGAAGAACGAAGACCGAAGGTAACACGATTAAATTGATAAGTCTCCAATGGAGCGTCATCCGAGAAACGATATAAGATTCTTTGATAAGAACGATGCGAAGGATGGACCTCGATGCAGAGGTACATTTGACGAACGTCAGCGAAAAAAGCGAATTCAAATACACGAACCTTTAAAAGTATATGAAAAATATCATTTTGCAAATTGCAGCCAGTATGCAAAACGTCATTAAGGTGTATAGATGGCTCACTGACCTTGTGCATGTGGGCGGAGCTAAGCGTCCTACGTAAAACGCGTGCGGTGGCGCGCTACACTAAAACGAAATTCAAAGAATATGCAGAAGCGCAGACATGCCGCACGTAGGTCGCCATTTTTGCCTACGATTCCAGAAGGGAATGGCGGATGCAAGACTGATATATTTTGTACTAGCTGTTACCCGCGACTTCGTCCGCGTGGAATTTAAGAAAAAGTTATTGTTGAGTTCGCAGAGTTTACGATAACTTATTAATTCTGTATTCCGCGTAAAGAAATACCTATGCATGTTTAATGAAATTCTTCTAATATTTCTCCATTTAGTTCTTTTTGATCGTTTTTGCATTTTTAGTTTAATTATTATTTATATTTAGTTTTTCGTATTAGCCTTTTTATATACAATATTTGGTGTACAATTTTCTTGGGCTAAAACAAAAACACTATATTATTATATTATTTATTCAATCAATTTCTATGGAGATTAAGGAATCTTCACGTATAGGATCCACTTATAAACATAACTATACTCCGTTTCTTTATTATGATTTGTTTACATTTGGAAGTACCTAATTAAACGGAGTATAATACAACCTCCCTATTTGAATCGGATATTATTCAAAATTTCATTTCATTGGTTTTAATTTTTTTTCGTAAGAACCTATTTTGTTTTTTTTTTCTAAAATAAAAGTAGCCTAAGTTACTCCTTATTCACCTATCTGCTAGTGAAAGTCCCGTCTTAATCGGTCCAGCCGTTTCAGAGATTAGCGGGAACAAACAGACAGATAGACGGACAGACAGACAAAAATTGTAAAAAAAAATATTTTGGTATATTACAAAAACAGTCAGAAGTCGACTAGTAATCTCACAAAACTATGGCATAGCAATATTAGTACTAATGTAATGACCTTCTATAAGAACGTTTGACAACACTACAAATTGGCCACATGATTGTTATTACAAATTTCAATAAGGTTCGTAAGCGTTACGGTGGCCAAAATGGCTAACACTGTACCTCGCATGGCGAACGTTCGGGTTCGAGTCTCACATCAAACATGAAAAATATTTTTTAAGTATTACACGTTTACACGTGAAATAAGAATGCCGAGTTGCTAACCAATAATTATGTTAAATATTCCACAAATAAACGTAGATTCTTTTGTTTTACAATTATTATTTTCAATCTTAGTTGGAAGTAAAAATACTTGCATAGGAAATTGACCCGTTACCTTCTACGAATAAGGAGCATAATCGCGTTTACAATTAATATTTTCACAAACCATTAAAGTAAAAATACTTTCATACGAAATTGTTCCGTAGACTCTAATTGATAAGGAGAATGATCGCATTTGCGAAAACTGACGCGTTGGGTACCTATGTAGTTGAGCGAGTAGCCGTATAAAATACTTTGAAGTCTTGCAATTATTTCGAGTCGGTACCTAGTGTAGGTACGTACTTTGGTATCTGTTTGTTGATGAAAGCTGTTTATTATATTTTATTTTTTGATTAGTTTTTTCTAAGTTATGTTGTTGGTGTAAATGTTTGTACTATCAGTATATAAAAAATGGTCAACAAGAAAATAAACGGAAGGCAATAAAGAGATCTTATTCGACGAAACAAATTGTAAAGTAAGTACCTACTTTTTTGTACAAACCATATTTTGTTTGTACAGATTATGACGCGTAATTTCGACATACATTACAACAGCTCGATTGGTCTAGTGGTCTCGTGCGTCACGTCACTAACGCCCGGCTTCAAATCTAAACTTTTCCATATTTGGTTTTTTTTTATTTTCTTATTTGATATGTTTTTTTAATTATTATTTTACTTTTTGCCGATTTTCTTGTTTGAAAATTTTCAGACTATATTATTATTGCTTACACTCTTTTGTAAAACACTGTAGGTATATAATTTTTTCCGAATCAAGCTTGGTGGACGTTTTTATTTTATTTTTATTATATTACTCTAGATTCTGAAGAAAAATAACTATAGGAATAAAAATGATTGTTTTTATTAAAATAACAATTACTTATTGAATTATTTTAAAAATAAGAAAATAAAAATATGCGCATTATAATTAAAAAATAACAAAACAAAAGATAAGTACATTATAATTAAAAAATAACAAAACTAAAGATTATGCCGTCCACTGAGATTCGAACCTGGTGATTACGCAGTGAGAATCCGGACAGTAGAGCGCGGAGGCAATCGTGCATCTTATTCGAGTCGCGAAATTACGCTTCTAAATATAGTGGAAATCGCTCATCGACGAAATCCGCGCGGTGCACCCCGCCGAAGGCGGGGACTATTCGTATCCCACTTCATCTGCTTCACCCCCTCAAATACATAAAAGTCGTCTATTCACCGCCACGTAAAGAAATACATATGCTAATTTTATTGAAATTCTTCTAATATTTCTCCATTTAGTTCTTTTTGATCGTTTTTGCATTTTAGTTTAATTATTATTTATTTTTAGTTTTTCGTATTAGCATTTTTATATACAATATTTGGTGAACGATTTCCTTGGGCTAAAACAAAAACACTATATTATTTTATTATTTATCCAATCAATTTCATTGGAAATTAAGGAATCTTCACGTATAGGATCCACTTATAAAAAATAAAAAAAACTATACTCCGTTTCTTTATTATATGATTTATTTACATTTGGTTAAGTACCTAAATAAACGTAGTATACAACCTCCCTATTTGAATCGGATATTATTCAATATTTCATTTCATAGGTTTTAATTTTTTTTCGTGGGATCCTATTTTCTTTTTTTTTTCTAAAATAAAAGTAGCCTAAGTTACTCCTTATTCACCTATCTGCTAGTGAAAGTCCCAGTCACAGAAATAAATACGCACAAGAATATGAGAAGGTAGTAATCAATAAACTCAGTAATGCAAATACCTACTCGTAGATTGACAACTAAGAATGCTCATTTTTTATAAATTAAGGTATTTGAAAACATTTTTTTTTTATTGTGAGTAAGTATGTAGTTATTTTCTAAACAGTCAAAATAAAATGGCCTGAAGCGGTTGTTTTAATATTACAAACAGACACTCCAATTTTATTTATTAGATAAAGTTTTAAAGATTTTTATTTATAAGATTAAGTATAGATAGATAGATACTTATTAGTCCACTCAACGAATAAACCAAAAAGAGGTGTAGAGTGCGTGAGCTGGGCCCTGAGCGATTTCTTCAGAAAGTTGCTCAGAGTGCTTAGGGAGTAAACATACTAAAAGTCCCCGCGTCTAGGAGGTGAGCCGGAGTGGGGGGTATAAAAATTCCCACTTTTGAGTTTTTCGCTAATATCTATGAAACGGTGCGTCGTCGTAGAGAAAACGTATTTTTCTTGACTTGCTTTGCTTTGGCATTTTTATTTATTTACAAATTATCTTATACATATTTACAAAATAAACAATATAAAAAAAAACAGTATTTAGAAATGGCACCACTAATAAAGCGTCCATGCGGACAATAGAAATGGGCCCTCTGCAGCGAGCTAATCTATAAACGCATACTGATACAATTCGTTCATAAATATTTTGCACTAACACAGCCAAACGCGCGTAGTCGATCGATAGCCGGGCGGAGCAGCGAGCGACACAGCCACCCCGTCTCAGTGCTAACGCACGACTGCCGCCCGCGCCCGCGCAGAGCACCTCTGAACCTATATCTCAAAATGGGGCATTGTCTTTGCAACTGTTGATTGATTTAAAAACGCTATTTCAAATATGTAGTACCTCTAACCACCAATTTTTCAGTGTAAAAATATTTCCAAACATCAAAGCCGTTTAGAAGTTATAAGCAAATGTTAGCGAAAATAGCGTTTTGGTAAATATTTTTTTAAGGCAAAAGTATTAGCCTTATGAAAAAACCCTGTTTCAAAAATGCTGTACATGAATCTATAGCAAACATATATTTTTTACAGACCTTCTAACCAAACCGTTAATGAGTTATAAGCTTCATAACGTGACCGAGTTACGGTACTAAACGAGAGTAAGGCCCTTAAATTAATGTATTTGCCATATGTCAGCTAGCCACGCCAATATACCAACAAATACAATAAAAAAACTATACGTACTCAAGCAAAAAATTAATAAATCAAAATTAAAAATGTAAACAAAAACTTACTAAGTACCTAAATAAAAGCCTCCAGGTATAGAGGGCGTGACAGCTTACATATTTATGTTTACATTAAAATTAACTTCTATATTTCTATAAGGTTTCCATCAACTCCGCCTATTGCACTCCACCGCAGGACATAAGCCTCTCCCAGGCTGCGTCACAACACCCTGTCTACCACCTTGCGCATCCAGTCTGTCCCAGCCACCTTCTTTAGGTCGTCCATCCGTCATCAGGTTTAGGCTTATTCATTATTTATTCAAAATTAAATTACTAATAAAATTGCTTTAGATCTCCGTAATTATTTCAAGGAATTTTACTGATTGGCGAACGTCTGAACTTTCTGTAATTAATCTATACTCTTACTTTGGCGCAAAGTTTGTATTTTTAATTTCGTTATGTATTTATCTAAGGTTTATTTCTTTCTTCCTGATTGGTTAATTAAAAAGAAACGATGCGATTTTTTTTATTATATCTATTTTGATTGAGGTGCGCAGACAATGAATAGTTATTACCTTTTTTGTTTGTTGGAGTCCTTTGTTGGCCAAATAACCTTTTTCTAAGCTTTCTTACTAAATGTGGGAAAGGAAAAAATCGAGAAGAGTTCTGGATCCGAAATTATTAATCAACACTCAGTGTGCAAGCATAGCTATTTATTGTTCCATCTCATTACAACAAGCAAGCACGGAATGCCGTAATTACAGTAACAATTAAAAAGCCATTGTGTCTCGCGTGGATCCACGCTTGATGCGTTCATACGAATGACGAAGGGGTAACAGTTAGATTAATGCTTGTGCTTGACTGTCAAACAACGCATATGATTTTACTATAAAATTGATAGATACAAAGTCACTGAAAAGGAGATCACCCCATTTCACGCTAACGATCTGGCAAATGAGCATTTAATTCTTGTTCAGAAAAGCAATCTCTATACACACAGTGCGAACAGATAACCAAGTGAAGTCTCAATGTTTGTAAACTTTACAACTCTAGATACAAACTTTGCCGACACCAATATAACCGTGTATTCATTGGAAACAAAGCTGAGGAGAAGTTGCATACAACACATACACATGTTGCTAAAACAATGTTGTGCAACTTGTTTTGCAATTAATAATAATAATATCCTCCCGATCGACGTTCGGTCACGGCGGTCAATTTTAACGTAGATTAGCCAGGTACGCAAGCAATGCACAAGTGTGTTCGCAAACACAGGTGCAGTCCACCTTCCCGCATTCTCATAATTCCACAATACGACAATCTGACACGACCGGGGAGAGATCAGGTGCAGGAACAACGTGCTCATCAAGGCAGAGGTACAGTGCGTGCCACGTAAGAAGAGACTTGACCCCGCCTCCCCCGCCTCTTTCCGCCGCCCCTATGACGTCCGGTCCCGTCCCGCACTCAGACCTCATACCGCTAAAGATACCTAAAATCGTGTACTGCGCATGTCAAACCACGTGGTGTGTCAAGTCTCTTCTTACGTGGCACGCACTGTACGGGAGCACAAGGGGTATCATACCACCAACTTCCAAATTCCAAGCTGCTACTGAGAAATATCTAATGGAAAAACCTAATAACACTTAGCGTGACCTAGAAATCGAATCCAGAAACCTACGCTCAGTCAGGCCTGCGACCACGAACCCAAAACGGCAGATCAAAAAAATGAAAATTTTCAAACAACCGACCGAAGGTTCGCCGTAAACTATAAATATTTCATAAGGCCGTTTATTCGATTCCTACGTACAAAAGCGAACTCCACTTGAATCGAGATTTCCTCAAATCGTGACTGGAACAATATTCTTGATAGAAAACATCTTCCGAATTTATATTCGATTGTGCAATAAGGAGACGGAACACTCCTATTTCATATTCTGGGAAATGAATAAAACATGGGCATTTATCGAGTTACTGGTCGATAGACAGGACCTGGTTCAACGAAACGATTTGACGAAAGGTCTTCGTTAATAGGTACAGATTTTGAAGCTCTTAATGATGGTTCTTTGTATTCCGTTGTGACAGTGTTGATCTTTACTTAGCCGTGTGATTTTATGACTGGCAGTTTCGTCTTAAGGTTTAAGGTTTTTCAGGCAGTGAAGACGATGGTGTCGTTACCTAATTATCACATTAACTCTGTGTGTATATTTTTATTTTATTGTCTCATATTAATAATAAAACTGAAGAGTTTGTTTAAACGCGCTAATCTCTGGAACTACTAGCCGAATTCGAAAAAATATTTTTGCATTATAGTCTAATTCTTGAGTTAACATCACGCTAAAATATTAAGGAGCTAAGCAAAAACAAAAAAAAAAATCAGCAAACAGTAAAAGCGTGGGTAGGCGATGCGATGCGACGGGGTAGATCGGGGGAACAATAAATTTCACCCGGACGAAGTCGCGGACAGAAGCTCGTAACTAATAATATTATTAATTATATTTTATTGGTACTGATAAAATATTCAATATAATAAAAATTTATTGAATATTTTTATTAAGTATTGAAATTTTGGTTTTATCCGTTGTCCCAATTTATGAAAGCTCAGACAGACAGTCAGTCAGTCTTGTCAGACTCCATAATCCGTGACAAGGTACCTACGTCTACACTTATACATGAGGTCTTTAAATTATTCATGCAAATGATAATTATGTAATTTTATTCCGAGGAAATAAAATTTTCGATCGAAATGAAGCTTCGAAATTGAAAGCGGCATTCATCTCATTATCTACATTGTTGTACAAGATAAAATATTTTTAAATCTTTCAATGTCGTCTCATTACTCATTTTTGTTTTGCCAAATTCTCAAAATACCGTACGTCTTAGATGGAGTGTTTTTTTTTTACAATTTTATTATTGTATCAAACGAGCTACTTTGGAAAGCTCTTAAAACGCAAAAAATACTTTTATTAAAAAAATAAGAAAAGTGGGACATTCAAATGAATGCTAAACGTCGCTCCTAAGCATTTGAAACTCATAACACACTCGGCATAACTGTAGCCAATTACCCTTTTGGAAATTAATTTCATTTATTAAAATATTTTTGGCTAACAACCTAACTAAACTGAGGGACTACACGAAAAGTTATCCGGCATTTCCGACTCGAGGGGATTTACAACTTTACAGCCAAAGGTCAGGTTCAAAGCACTTAATACGATGGACCTGACAAGTGAAATGAATGTTTCTGCTCCATTATTTTAACGTTACGGTTATAATGGGGGTTAAGCGGAGCGCAACTTTTATCGGGATTGACAGTTTTTATTGAGGTGTCCACAATTGTATCGGTTTTTCGGATGTCAATTTTATCCATGTGATTGACAAAGACTTATCGAAGGTATTGTAGATACTCTGGGGTTTATTTATAAAAGCTGCATAAAGTTAAGTAATGATTAGCGACTGTTGAACCATAAATTTTTGACGTTTACACGTCTCTTAACTTTTAACCAACGTATAGAAATGAAAAACCGTAGTTGGTAAGTTATATTATATTATCAGGTCATAATATATGATGGGCAGATCTTCTGGTACGCTGAACTGGATTTAACCAGTCATGGGATATATTATACGCTTAAGTCATCACGCATCGGATGTTTGCGGCGAGTGTTGTCTAGGCAGGCGTAGGAAATGGTCGCTTAATGTTTACTGTCAGGACTGGCTGAGGCAACTGGAGTAATATAACAACAAAACATATGTAGGAAGATTAAGAGACATTAGACAAGCAATCGTTCAGTCTGTATATATAAAATTCAAAGTCCTGACTGACTGATATATTAATGCACAGCCTATATAAACCGCTGGTCCTAAAGACATGAAATTTGGAGGGTGTGTTCTTTGTGAAGAGTAGGTATCCACTAAAAAAGGGTTTTGTAAATAATTACAAACGGGAGAAGAAGAGTGTTACTTATGAAGGGCAACATACTCTGACACTACCCTGCAACCCAGTTTTGTTTCGTATAACTTGGGCTGATTTTTACACAAGTCGGTAATAGTAGTAGTAGACGTTGACAGCTATTCCAATTCACTTATTTCCATATATTAATGACTCTGGTACAGAAGTTTTAGTTAATTATAGTGAACATTGAGAGGATCTCGCGCACAGATGCGTGTCTCAAGTCATGAGCCGCTGTCTGTACAACACGATACTTAAGCTTTACTCATTGGCGAAACATACAAGGGAATATGGCCCGTGTGACTATCAAGCTTAAGAGGGTTTTGGCTTGAGGTTTTCAAGCTCATAAGAGAATGTGTGTGGTTGATTGTAAATACTTATTGGGACGATAAATTTAAACGTGATCTGCCACGTATAAATAACCGAAATACGCTCCGAGCAATTTATTTCGTTTAACTCTTGCCCCCGGTTTGCTGAGCAGTGGAATTGGAGAAACATTTTGGATGCTCAGTTGTCTGTGAACTACGCCGTGGTATTTTGGATGTTACAGGGTTGTATTGATGTGGTTAACAGATGCCGATTTAATTAAATGCCTTTTTGTGTACAAAATACTTGCGGTACAGCAGATTTTTTTCTGAAGTATAATAGGTACCTATTTTGTGTGACCGCGTTGTTCTTTCAAACTACGCAATGGATTTTAATGCGGTTTCCGCTATCATTTAGAGAATTTATTCCGGAAGGTTTATGTGTATGATATATTAATATTTAACTTATATAATTATGATAATAAGGAAATCTACAAATCGTGCGAGGCAGGGGTGGGTCGCTAGTTTAAGTAATATATTGATTTAAGCGTATTAAATACTTATTATGAAATTAGTTATAGCAAAAAAACAATGTTTTTCATCGAGCAAAATTTGTAATCGAAAAAAAAATTACAAAATAAGCAATTTAATAAAATATCTTTAAAGTAAAAGTGAACAAGCTTCTTCTGGGTAAGCTCACTCCATCGTAGACTTTGTCTCTGTCATCGCTGACCTAGACTAGAGTCAAGAGTAAACACATTTCAAATAAAAAAAAAATATATAACAAAAATCTAATATCATAAGATACTACAACCGACTTAAATCCAATACAGATTCACATCACGAAAAGAATATAGGTTTCGAATAATACGAGCGTATTTAAAAAGTAATCAAGTTGGCAATCTTTGTGCTTAATCGAAAAAAACTATTTATGAGATCAAAACCTTTTCTGCATACAAATTTTTAGACATGGATTTGATAAAAGAAGGGGCTTGTGGCTAAGTTATAACAGCCGCACGGGAAACCAGTCTTACCAAGGGGTTTCGTATAATCCCAGTAACTGGGTTGTGGAGGTAAGATAGGCAGTCGCTCCATGTAAAATACTGGTAATCAGCTGCACCCGTTCAGACTAGAAGCCGACCCCAACATAGTTGGAAAAAGACAGCCTGTCAGGGACATCGATGCGCACCCTGTTACCACGGATTCAGAAACAATCAACCACACACAAACTCTTATAAGCTCGAAAACCTCAAGCCAAAACCCTCTTAAGCTTGACAGTCACACGGGTCTTATTCCCTTGTATATTTCGCCAACGAGTAAAGCTTAAGTGTCGTATTGTAATACTAAAAACTACAATGACTTGAGACACGCATCTACATGATTCTGAACCAGCGTTGAATGTTATCGTCGAATATAAAAAGAAAAAAAAATTGCTGTTCAAACATTTTGAGCGCGTAGTTATTGCACTTTTTTTCTATGAAACAGCAGATTTGTTTTTTTGATGGCCGACGAAATATTTCTACACTTGGGAGTCTAGAATCATATGCTGACCTCATGGTTATAATTTGATCCTCGATGTCCCTGCCAGCTTGTATGTAAGTTCACCTCTTTTTTAGCGGGATTGTCCGAAAGGGTTACCGCTGGCCCGGAACATAAAGGGCTAAGGAAGGAACACGGGTGGGTTTTAGTCAGTAGGGTGAGGTAGGTCAGTAGGTGAAGTAAATTGTGTTATGAGAGACATACTCTCTCATAACACAATTTACTTCACCTGGATTTGAGGAAACCAAAAATGAAGTTTGTACTAAACATCGTAAAACACGCAGTGATGTTTCTAAACGAAAACGTTTAGTTTGGAATCTGAACGCTTTATTTTTGATGCATCAGTGTAGGTTCGTTTGGAACGTGAACGCTTTATTTTTGATGCATCAGTGTAGGTTCGTTTGGAACGTGAACGCTTTATTTTTGATGCATCAGTGTAGGTCATTCGTTTGGAACGTTCACAATTACACTCATCTCATCATCTGTCAAACTTTTTCCCAAACTATGTTAGGTCGGTTTCCAGTCAAATTGGATGCAGCTGAATATCAGTATTTTTGGAGCGACTGCCTATTCCCCTTGGTAATACTGACAAAGCGATAATTTACCTTTTCTTAAAAATAACCTGCTCAAATCTTTATTTTACTTAACATAACATCACGCTCACTCGAAGGGCAGAAGAAATAATGATTATATATGAATTAATTCATTTGATAACCCTACAGACACCTACAATTCCTCCTCGGAGTGTTGCGAGAGTTAAATGGGTCGTCATTTAACGCTCGCAACTCTCCGGGGAGGAATTATACCCATCTGCCATTTTTAAGATTCCTTATACCAATTGCAACATCAATTTCCCACAATTTTATTCCCATATTTTATTTATAAAAAAAAAATAGTCGTGCTGTCATTTACGTTATATTATTCAATATAACGTAAAATGACAGCACGACTATTTTCTTCAAAATATTACAAATCTTTTGAAGAAAATAGTCGTGCTGGAACAGGTGAAAATACACCCATTTTTTTATTTTATTCCAATTAATTTTGCTTAATTCCCATAAAAAATGGGACGAACTTACTGCCATAATCTGAACTTTAATCTAACTTCTGGTTGCTACTGACAAATTCTTAATGGATAAAATCAGTAACACTTAGTTCGACCTGAGGATGGAACCTGTATCTACACCGTCATTCCAGTAACAATCGTCTTCTACGATGTCCTCACCGTTCTGGCTTCGTTCTTTCTTCTTTCTTTATCCAAGCGGTCTTTCCTTGGAATGCGCTCCCTCTGAACATCAGAACGGCAACCAGTCGGTTATCTTTTAAAGTGAAGGCACGTGAACATATCCGTCAAAAGTTGGTCGTAACTGTCCAGCGTTGATTTACTGGATTCGGTTTCTCCTCTGCCGTTATTTTTTTTCTCCTCACAGTTCATTTTTTTATATGTATGTATGTATCTATCTATGTATTAGTATTTATTCTTGTATTTTATAGTCATTTCCTAGCTATTTATCCTGTATGTTGCACCAGCCATGTTTTGTCTCTTCATCACCCTAAGGATGACTGGTAGAAAATGCCCTTTTTACAGTATTTCATTTACTTGTGCATAAAGTTTTAATAAATAAATAAAGACACCGCCACATGTGAACTACGCATCATACTGACGTCACTCAAAATCCTGCATCGCGCAAGCAGAGTTTACCGCGCGACTAACATATAAATATTAAAAGATAGAAAGAAAGATAAAAGAAAATATAGCTTATAAGACATTTGTACCTATTTAAACAATTATTGAAATAAACTTATTGTTCATATGCAAATTATAAAATTTTAACAACTTTTGTATATCCCGTTTCGTGTATCCGTTTCGTTTCGTTTATAGACTCTCGATAATACTCCTCTGGCTTGTTAGGTATCCGATTTTCATTTTATCGTTAACTCTTTCGCGTAAAGTCGGCACCATCGGCACACTTGAGTTCACTCGCCTCTGAATGTATTTAATAATATTCAAAATACGGATTCATAGATTTATGTGAATGTCAGCGGTTCTATTGCAAGAAATGCAGTTTTTTGTTTTATAGATGGAACTTACATTTTGCATTGTCTAGAAGTGTTTGTTTTATTACTTAAACATTTTATTAAAGAAGTTTTTATGTGTGTGTCATATGTTCATATTATATTCAGCAAAAATTATATATAGGTAGATAGGTTACCTACCTCTAAGATTCTCACACCCTGACTTTTTACTTGTAATTTTTTTATTTAAATGAAAATCGTTTACTTTTACCATGTTTGTAAATATGTGAGCACCATATTTATCAGATAACTAATTTATATGTTATGGTTTCATTTTTAATTCTTTTATCTATAATTGTGGTATAGTAATTTTATTTTAGGTGCATCGTCTTCACATATTATTATTATATCATATTATATGCAAAATATTGTAAAACATTTTAAAAGAGTAACGGTAAACAGTTTCTTGCCCATTCTTCTCCATACGAGAACTACCTTTTGGAATGGGCGACTAGAATCAATTCTTTTTGTTGTAATTTTTGACGTTCAAAAGTGCCTTTTATGTACCTATTTGAAATAAATGCTTTGACTTTGACATTCGATGTTCAAAAACAGCACAATGTCATTCTATTAGATGACATGTGGAAGTTGGACGGCATGTCGTAATTATCGGAAGCGAAAAGGAGGCAAGATGATACGTCACTAATTAGCCAAGTTATTCGACGTGACGTGACACTTGCGGATTACTTACTCTTTTTCCTTAATATATCATTGGGTTGTATCTACTTACATAACATTATTGTAATCCGTTTTCTCATAAATTGTATTTATTCTCAAAATAGCGGAATATGATTCAACTACAAGGGTCGTTAGCTTCCCTAACTAAATATTTAAACTAAAAATAGAAGTGAATTTGTATTGATTTGGCATTGGCAATGGTTCTCTGTGTTAAATAAAAGTAGAAAACTGTCATAAATAGCTAACGAACCAAAATTATAGACTGAAGCTATAAAAATAAAACTGCATAGTAAGGCGACACGCAAAACTAAGCGTAGGTACAGTAAAAAAGAAAACTTTATGTGCTACGAGCGTAGCGGCGTAGCACTTTCGTAGCGGTGTCTACGGGCCTACAGCGTAGTAGTGCCAGTGTACTCGCGTCGGCGTTGCAAGAAGCACGTCGCGTCGCGCTCTCCGAACGAACATTTAATACGAAAGTAAACAAATAAAATGTGATTATAAACTTTGGTATAACATGATAGTAAGTGACCTGACAATTATTGAAGATACATCACACAGTCAAAGGTAAAGTTTACACAAGTTTTCACGTATTTACGATAACCTCTAGAATTAATTATAAGAAATTAAATTTCTAAGTAATCAACTTGAATTGTTTTGAGGGTCAAACCGATGACAGGTGTGATGTTTATAAGTTCAGTCCAAGAAGTAAAATCAATAAAGTTAATTATACAATCAACGTAGGTATATATAAACTTTGTTTCCAATAAATTGTTTAGTTATACTAAACTTGAAATGTTACAAATAGAAGTATCGAAGCGAATTATTATCAGAAAAAACGGGACGAAAATAAATTATTATTCAATTGTTTTAATAGTAAAGGCAGTTTTTTTTTCAATCTTATTGCTACGAACATATTTGTCTGCCTTAACTGAAAATTAATAAAATTTTAATAAGGTATACGGAAATGGCCACAGGTGTCTGCTTAAAACTAAATTGTTCTATATATACATCTACTTTATTGATTGAAATCTATTATCTTTGATGTGTCGATGTTGCACCTAGGACATCAGAAGACTAAGAAAAACAGTATTATGAAAAAATAATGTTTTTATAATTAAATGATTATTCTTTTTTATTTATATAAAATGATATCTACACATTACACTAAATAAATCAATAATCATAATTAATTTATGTACAGACGCCAGCACATCAAACTACCCGAAACTGTCAAATATTCCCAATCATCTTTGAACCTTATATTTTAGCGATAAAGTTGAAAATCTATTAAAGAAATTTGACAGATTGTAGTAACTGGATGTGCTGGCGTCTGTACATAAAAGTTATCACATAAAAGCTTCATCGCATTAACTCGTAATTTGAATGTTATTCACGGTACTAATCATAATAAATATGGCTAAGCTAATGGAATCCAAATATTTTGTTAAACAATGAATGCGTCATTCAGTAGTTTCATTACTGTCGTTAAAACAACACGATTAACAAATTATGATGATTATAACAGTCATTTTATTGTTAATGGCTTTAGCCTGAAGTTCTAAGTTGAGCTATATGGTTACTGACATATGCTTTTCACACGGTCACTGACTGGACTGGTCCACTCAAAGCTGTGTCGTACTTTCCTCAAAATACCGTTTCAGACATTAATCTTCACGGATCTGACCAAGATTATGTCTAGACTTTAAAAGTGACTGTGTCCTCTGAGTTTGTTACGGCCTTTCTTCTCAGAGTAGTCACGAAACGCCGACTTATTCTAGCTTATTTTTTTTTAATAATATGACGTGTTACAGTGATTCTGATATTCCATTTACAGAACAAACGAATTCACAATGTCATGTTCGTGAACGGGCGCCGTCAGTAGGGACTGGTCATCTCTTTACTCCATGGCTTATAATTTTAATTTAATATTTGTTTTTTTTTTCTTGTTTTTTTTTTTCATATTTTCCTTACGGACGCTTTTAACGTTCTGCATCGTCCTCACATGCATAATTATTAACATGAATGATGTAGTCGAGACTTTATAACCATATTATTTTGATTTAAAAGTGTCCATGGAGTTTCATGCCCGCTCTTTTCCATAGGTACCTACTACGCTTTGGAATGGGCAACTAGGTTCATCTTACTGACTGACCGACCCCTTGATAATTCAAAAGTACCTATAATTGGTTTATTTGACATAAATGCTTTGAGTTTGAGTAATTTTATTTCATTTCTGTCTTTTTTTGTTATCTGCTATATAGATATTTCTAGTGCAGACACCAGTCTCTCACAAATTAGTGTCACATAGTTAACTATGTGGCGTCTGAACCAGCTTATGCTAGTTTTTAAGCTGATCTAAGTTTTTGATGCCATTGTTTGTGAAGAGAAAATAAATTGAGATCAAGAGCGGGCCCAATTAGCAATATTTTTTATTTTTTTTATTTGGATATTTCGATCTTTTTCTTTTATACGTGTTGATTTCATTCAAATGAACAAAATGTAGCCACGTGCACAGCTCTATCATTGACTTCGTTAAGATCCTGGTAGGTGCAAGTAGTTGAGCATAGTGGGCAGATAAGTAGGTGAGGTTGTGGAGCCCTGTCTACCCCACATTGGCACTATGTTTGGGATGGGTCGAAGCCATTTGGTAATATTATTTCTACAGCGGTGATCAACTTCCAAGCATACGCCAAGCGTAGGTATATAGAATTTAATTTACACGCGTAACAATTTCAAAGCCTGGAACTGGTAAATATTTTATCTGAAGAATTATGATTGCAATAAATTATTCACATTGAAATGTTGAAAGAAAACGTGGAGTTTCCTCTGGGCTATGCATTCTTTGTTGTTTTTTCTTTTCATTTCAGCTAATTACAGACTTTATTGCTAAGATTATTTTTGTTGTAACAAATTATAACATATATTATACCTACCGTTGTTGAGATTTGAATGTCCACATTTTGGTGCTAAACACTTGTCAAAACCATTATTATAATGATTATGACCACTTTCAACTGTCATCAGTCTTATCATCATCAGCTTATAATGTTCCCACTGCTGGGACACAGGCCTCCTCTCAGTGAGAGGGAGTCCTATCCCATCAGTCTTATATATATACTAAACTAATTTATAAAGAGAAATGGTTTAAATTTTTTTGCATGTTTGTTACTCTTTCACGCTGAAACAGCTGCGTTGAAACTTATTAGTTTACTTAAGTTTATTAATAAAGTAAATACAAACACACAATATACACAAAAATATTGCATGCACACAAAAAACTCATAGATATAATACCTGTAATCAAGACGACCTGGAACTACCAAGAGTGAGAACCCTGCACGGCAGGAAAACAATACAGTATGAAGGGGTTCGGCTTTACAATAAATTACCTAAAAAAGTCAGAGAGTGTACAAGCATACCAATATTTAAAAAAGGCCTAAGGAATTATATATTAGATACATAAGTTTAGCTTTTTTATATTAAACATATAAGTTTAGCTTGAACTGTTTTGTATTTTATGTAGAGCTGATTTTTCAGTCTAGATGGTTTTTATCGTGGAAATAGGATTGACGTCTGACAGTTTTTGTGTGAAAAAATTGTCAGAAATACATAATTGTTCCTCCGAAGAAATTGTCTGGCGATGGAAAGATAGACCTTAGACATACTTGTAATATTTTATAAATTAAACTATGGTGTTCAATTTCTTGGATGGCTTGAACGTCGTAATGTAAACTACAACTTATTGTTAATTTAGTTAAGTTTCTCTTTAAGTGAACTGAATTTGTTCTTTGAGAAATAAATGTCTTTAAACCGAAATAAATAAACAATTTTTTATGTTCAATATCTAAGTGTTACCACAGTGAAGAAAAGTCTTAAGATAGATTTAATATTTCTGTCTCGTTTATTTTAAATTCTAACTCAAAGTGCTTCGGCATTTTCAATGATTTTAATATTCGCATTCTTGCTAAAAATAAGGCTTTCAAGTCGTAAAAATTTTAAAGCCTTGTCTGGTACATTTATTTCATAAATATAAAATATAATTGTAATATTTATTCACTTTGAAATGTTGGAAGACAATGCGACGTTCCCCTGGGGCTATTCATTATTTCTTAATAGATTTTTTTAATTTGAGCTTTGTACGGATTTTATTGCTAAGATTATTTTTGTTATAACAGATTATAACATTAATTTATTCTTATAATATTTACCTACCGTTCTTGAGGTTTGATATCGTTCTTGTTTGACTGTTTGCTGTAAGGTCTTACCAAGAGCTTTAATTAATTATTGCCCGTCGGTTTAATCAACAATATTATAATTGTTTCAATCATAAACAATTTGGCACAAAGCAGTACGTCTGTGGTTCACCAAGGTCGCTTTGTCTTATATTTGCAAATTATCTTATACATTATTACAAAGCAAATTATTCCATTCTGGGCCATGTTTCAGAAACTCAACAAACTAGAGCCTAATTTATTTAAACAATAAGTACACTAATTGCTTACAAAGACGTAGGTTGTTCGAAATTGTTGTTAAATTGCTAATTATCTATCTGAAGTTGAAATAATTGTATTCAGTACCTGACTAGAACACAAAATACTCACATGGAGTACTTAGGCGATGACTAAACTTTCATACTCTGTTAATTTTTGAATGTTTTTTTTTATGTTTTTTGTAACGGACGATTTTACACGTCTTTTTACATCATCCTCACAGGTATAATTTCAACATGAATGATGTAACCAATATTCTGTAACAATTTTATGATTTAAAGAAGTGTCCGTGGAGTTTTTTTGCCAGTTTTTCTCCATAGGTACAGACGCCAGCACATCAAGCTACTATAATCTGTCAAATTTATTTAATAGATTTTCAACTTTATCGCTAAAGCATAAGGTTCAAAGTTGATTGGAAAAATTTGACAGTTTCGGGTAGTTTGATGTGCTAGCGTCTGTACCTACCACGCTTTGGAACGGGCAACTAGCTTCAACTTTCTGACTGACCGACCGGCGACCCCTTGACAATTCAAAAGTGTCTTTAATTGGTTTATTTGAAATAAAAGCTTAAAATTTTGAGTTTTACATCATGTCTGGGACCAGAATAAAGGCTACTTTAAACAGGCGCGACACGCGATAAAATCGCGCGCGACACAAAGGCACCGCAAGTCGCGCAACGAGCGGTGCCTTTGTGTCGCGCGCGATTATATCGCGTGTCGCGCCTGTTTGTAAGAGCCTTAAGCGTCAGTCTCGCAGCACAGTAAATGACTCCACATCCATACATTAAAAAAAAAAATTGTCTTCATCGTGGTATCAGCATAATCAGTTTATAATGTTCCCACCGCTGGGACACAGGCCTCCTCTCTGTGAAATCGAGTGAGCCATAATCGCCATTCTAGCGGCACGTTGTAGAATTATAATTATGAAAAGGATACCTAACATGGCTCATTACGGTTCAGGCATAAACTATACTAGTTCTGTATTCTCGGACGTTAACATTTGTAGAAAATACACAAGTCCACTCACGTGGGAGATTATTTGCATACGTTTGACAGAAATTGCATTATGGAATGTTATTTTATGCATTGTTGTGTGTGTGAAAGTAGTGGTGGCCCAGTGGTAACGCCCCCGGCTTACGAGTTGTAGGTCGGGCGTTTAAACCCAGCTAGGCGCTTTAATTTGTGTTAATAATTTCATCACTACTGCTCTCAAAGCAGTGATGGAAAACATCGTGAGGAAACCGAGCAAATCTTTGTGAATTTTATGAGACTAATAAGCAAGCCTTGATAATATCGTTCATAAAATCACACACACACACGGCACGGACGACACGGTTGGCGCAGTGGCTAAGCGATCAACTGCTGCGCTGCGTGTCGCGGGTTCGATTTCCGTACGGAACAATTTTTTTTTTTTTTGATAAAACGTTGCCCCGCACTAGGAATTACTCCTGTATCGTGGGTGCGTTTACAAACATTTAAATTCACATACATAAACAGCCAGACCCGGAACAACTACCTGTAGGCAATACAAATATTTGTTCCGTGCGGGAATCGAACCCACGACACACAGCGCAGCAGTCGACCGCTCAGCCACTGCGCCAACCGTGTCGTGAATATATTTATAAAATTTGTATTGCCTACAGGTAGTTGTTCCGGGTCTGGCTGTTTGTGTATGTGAAAGAACGAAAGAAAGAAGAAGAAAGAAAATGAGGGCGATAATCCCAAATTATAACTTTGGCCTTCATTTTGCCTAAATTATCTTCAGCACACCTCATTTACAAATTATTTTGAGGTAAAAGACACAGTTACAAAAAAATGGGACCTACATTTAAAAAAAAGGGATCTCTGAAACTTTAGTTAAGGTCGTTACATCTGTGTTATCTTGTACAAAGAAAGTTTACAACAATGAGCCGCTGAATTCCAGTACTTTTATTTTGAGAAGATAGGAATTTTTCAAGTTAGTTTTCTTTGGAAACTTAACATTTAAGTAGAAAGTTTAATTTTTTTGGATTTTTTTTTACATCTGAGCTGTAGTGTTAAAATTTTGGCAAAATTTTAACTATGTATTCGACCACGTAACATAAAACAAAATACTAAATAGTATATTGTTTGCCAAGGGAGCAAACAACTATTTTGAAGGCTAGAGTGTTTCTTTGTATCCTGAGCGCTGCGTGGGATTCAAAGTACGTCACTGTAGCTTAAAATAGTGTTGCTCCGGAGGTGGACACTCTACTTTTTATCACCCTCTATGAAAAAATAAGTAAGTGCAACATATGATTAAGAATAGTACGTTTATTTATTTACATACAATTATTTGAGGAAGCCATACTATTTTTTATAAAACTACATAAAATCCTAATTTGAGAAAACCATTAAAAACGAAGGCAGAATGCTTTTCGCGCCTTTTTTTTTTCTTTCACATTTTTAATGTGAAAGAAAAAAAGTCTGAGTCTGAGTCTTCGCGCGCGCGCACTCCCGAGCGGTCGCTGCGAAATAAAGTTATTAAAATGTCCGAGAGCTGTGTATATACGCTCAAGTGTGTAAATTGTAACATCGTAATATGTGAGGTGCTAGCGTTTATTCGGAATAAACTTGATGTGATGGATAATGAAAGCTTAATAAGAATTTGTGTATCGGCGTTCTCTGAAGAAGATATTGACAGTGCAAAAAAGTTATTGTTTTCATCTCTGAAAACAAAACTTAAGCTTGTATCAAGACGTAAACAGAAAAAAGAAAAGGATCTCGAAGATATGTTAACGGTATTAAAAACAGCTGAGCCTGATCAATTACCGGTGTTTGTTGCTTACAACTTGGAGAAATTACCACCCGTTTGTTTTGACCACATCGATGTTACGAAGTTATTAAAGGACTTAGTGTTTTTGCGTGAAGAAATAAAGCAGATAAAAGTAAATTATGTGACGAAAGAAGACTTTGAAAGTAAACAAAAGAAGGATAGAATGTCCGTTAATAGCCCTGTGTCATATATTAATTCGAACATTAATATGCGTAGAGGAGGGTATCTGTTAGACAGCGGACCGTTCGGACTTTCGCACGTTTCTGAGTCATCACCGCCGGCGCCGCCGCCGCTGGCGCCGTGTGAAACAAATACCGAGCCACTGCCGTCGACACCGCCATCATGCCCCCGCGCCACCACTGTGGAAACAGGCACCGGCGTAGATGACAGCTTGCCGGACATAAACATTTCGTTGCAATATCGTTCACTCTGTAACTCGAACGGAGTTGCGCACGACTCTGTCGCATTGGCTCCAGTAAACTCAACTTTGTTGGCTAAGAATATTACGAATGTTAAAGATTTGTCGAGTAAACAACTGACTATGGCTGAAGTAGTAAGCAAAGGTGAATGGAAAGAAATGAAACGTGATGAACAATGGACAGTTGTTCAGAATAAGAGGTTGAAGAATCGATTCACTGATAGGATAGGCAAGGCCCAGTCAGCTGCAATGGGGAACTTTAAAGCAGCGGAATCATTTATCCCGCTTTTTGTTTCGAATGTTGATAAACACACTAGTGAAGCAGATATTTGTGAATATATTAAAATTAAGACTCAGGTAACCGTAAAGCTGGAGAAAATTAATATGAAAACAGAAAGGACGTATAATGCGTTTAAGATATTTGTATCCAAAAACAAATTAGACACCTTTTTAGATGACAGCCTGTGGCCTGAAGGAATACGTTTTAGACGATTTGTGTTTTTTAACCCTTATGTGAGTGACGAGGTACCCGGGTACCTTTGGCGTTTTCAAATTCTAAAAAAAATATGTTTTACGCCCTGTAGGTAGCTGTGACTTCCTGAGAGCTCTTAACTATTTATGAATTACATATTTTTTAATGTATTGACCAAGTCTACTATTTACAATGTTTTGTGGAAACCAAAACATATTATAAACTCATAATTGAGTGACGAGGTACCCGGGTACCTCTTTGTAACTATGAAGTAAGTATTTATAATTTCATACAAAATTTTAATAAGAAGCATTTATTAAAGTGTTTTATTTCTATAAACAATACAAATCTTTGTTCATACAGAATTAGTACAGCTTGGTGTTACATGTTGGACGAGTTACTGCATGTCCATCACAAATTGATTTTCTGCAGTTAGTACAAGCTTTTCGAGTTTTTTTTTGCTTGCGTTTGAGTTCTCTGCATAGGTACTTCCGACGACTGCAACACGCCCTTTAGAATCTCGTATAGTCTGACTTATAGAAGTTGTAGATCCAGAAGAAATTGACGGCCCAAGTTCTCGGCCAAGCACGTCCTGCATTGCAGATCTCACATGTAATTTTGAAGTCACAATGCAATTTTTTGATCTCTCTTCTATATTTTTACCACACAGATGCAGACTCAATTATTTCAAAAACATTCTAAGTCTGTCACTCGAGACCAATTGTGGGTTATGTTCCATGTAAATGATATATGTTGCCAAAGCTGCAATGTCAATGATATTGTAAAAAAGTGCTAAAGGCCACCGATTTGTTCTGCGTTTTACGGTATATTCTGCTAACAGCTTATCCATGTTATCCACTCCACTTTTGGTTTTATTATAATATAAAATAATTTCTGGCTTGGCAGTTTCCTTATTACTTTCAATAACTGGTGACATGTGCATTGATGACAACATTATTACTGCTTTATTCTATTTAGGTACGTAAAAGCACACAGTTGCTTCTTTGCTAAATGCGAAGTTAGAAGAATAAATCGCCCTCTCCTTGTGTGCTTGCATATTAGCAGGAAGAAAACGTTTATTTTTTCTTACCGTTCCAACTAGTGTCATATTCCACGAATTCAAGGAATGGGCTAATTGAAGCGACGTAAAAAAATTATCCGTAGTTACATTCAGCCCTGAGTTTTTATATTTAGCCACGAGATCTAATACAGTGCATTCTCCTACATTTGTTTGACGTATGCCATCACCTGACTTTCCTGTATATAATTGTCCATTTAGGGGGTAGGAGTTATTTGCATCACAAGCCCAGAATATTTTTGTGCCATACTTTTCAGGTTTTGATGGCATGTATTGAGTACTCCACCTCTCCTCCGCTTTGATCGCCACAGATTGTCAACTACAGTGCGATTCTGTAACCATCTCACCGTGAAAACTTAGGTGAAGTGAGCGTGGAGTGAGCTGTCAATAGTGTCAATTCCTAGCAAAAACAAACTCACATCACCTAAGTTTTCACGGTGAGATTTTTACAGAATCGACCGGCTGTTTAGCTTAGCTAAAATAATAATATTCAAAGTATGTGTAACACAAAAGCCGATCTTGAATATTTACATTACGTGTAAACTGTATGAAGGTACCCGGGTACCTCGTCACTCTGTTAAAGGTGTTTTATTTGTCACTCACATAAGGGTTAAAAAGGATAAGGATTCCGATAAGACTCAGTTCCCATCTATAAACAAGACTCCTATGAATAATGGCTCTTAACGATAAAAGTAAAATAACGTTATCTACTTTTAATTGTAAAGGTGTGAATAGGTCAGTGGACTGTGTGAGAAACTTATGCAAGAGTGCCGACATCATTGCACTCCAAGAGACCTGGATTTGGCCACACGAGGTGGGATTTCTGGGAAACCTAGACGACAACTTCGCGTACAACGGCAAGTCAGCCATTGACACGTCTGTCAAAGTGATCACAGGAAGACCATACGGTGGAGTGGCACTGCTGTGGAAAAAATCTGTGTTTCCATCTGTATCAACAGTGAAGTGTTTCAGTGATCGATTAGTTGCGATAAAAGTTGAATACGAAAGCCGTCCTATGTTGATATTTTCAGTGTATATGCCCTACGATAACGGTAAGAGTGACAATTTGACTTTGTTTACACAAACTTTCAGTGAAATTGTAGCTATAATTGAAAGTAGTAGTATTGAGTGTGTAATTATACTGGGGGATTTTAATGCCAACCCCGGCTCGCGGTTTTTTGATGAACTTACTTCAGTTTGTAGTGATCAGACATGGTTTTGCGCGGACTATGAGCTCCTGCCGAAAGATACACATACCTTTGTTTGTCAAGCGAGCGGCTCGCGTCGTTGGTTAGATCATTGTTTGATAACAAGCGCAGCCAAAAACTTAATTACTAAAGCAGCAGTCTCTTATGGGGTTTACCAGTCTGATCATTATCCTGTTTTGTTTGAATGTAATTTAACTAAAATTAATCAGAAATTACCAGCACAGAATTCTCTTAGTAATAAAGTGCGCTGGGGTGAAAGAAACAGTGATCAAATTAATAATTATTATAAGTATTGCAATGATAAACTAAAATTGATAGATTTTCCAGATCAATGTATCACGTGTTCTCATAAAATGTGTAATAATATAGATCATAACTTATTAATAAATAATTTGTATTTGGAAATTGTATCTACTCTTCAAGGGGGTGCACAGTATACTTATGTTGGCGGTAATCGCATCAAGAGACATAAATATGTCACAGGCTGGAACAAATATGTCAGCGACGCTCATAGGGAGGCTCGTACTTATTACCAAACGTGGCTATTGCATGGTGCACCCACTCAGGGGTCTATATATGAGAAAATGCGCGAAACACGAAGAAAATTTAAAACTAAATTAAAATTTATTCAAAATAATCAACAACAAATTAAATTAGATATTTTGGCTAAAAGTCATTCGAAAAACGAATTTTCTAAATTTTGGAAGTCTACTAACAAATTAAATAGCAAGCCGAGTCTCCCTGCAAGTGTTGCGGGTCTGAGTGAACCGAAAGATATTGCCAACCTTTTTCAAAGTCATTTTAAGGTTCAATCTCTCTTGCAAAAAGACCGGCGGGTGTTCGATGATGAGGAGAAATTGTTGGGATCTGGTGAGCTTGCCGTAATATTTACAGCTAAACAGGTGGCTACTGTTATTAAAAAAATGACAAGAGGTAAATCGCCTGGCCACGACGGCCTTAGCGTCGAGCACCTGAAGCATGCGGGGCCACACCTGTATAGGGTTCTTGCTCTTCTTTTTAATTTATGTATCAGTCACCGTTATTTGCCGCATGACCTTATGCGTACAGTTGTGGTTCCGATTATTAAAGACAGGACGGGGGACGCCTCTGACGTGTCCAATTACAGGCCTATTTCGTTAGCCACGATAGTTGCCAAGGTCTTGGACAGTTTGCTTGATCAACAGTTGGCAAAACACGTTAAACTTCATGACGCACAATTTGGCTTTAAATCTGGGTTATCCACGGAAAGTGCCATTCTGTGCCTCAAGCAAACTGTTCAATATTATACTTCCCGAAAAACACCTGTCTTTGCTTGTTTTTTGGACCTGTCAAAGGCGTTCGACCTGGTGTCATACGAGGTACTATGGGATAAGTTGAGGAGTGATACAACACTACCGGAGGAAATTACATCCTTGTTTCGTTATTGGTACTACCACCAGAGGAATAGTGTCAGATGGGCGGAGGCTCAATCGGATGTGTACGAGCTGGAGTGCGGGGTGAGGCAAGGGGGGTTAAGCTCACCACGCCTCTTCAACTTGTACATAAACCGGCTAGTCGGTGAGCTTAGCAGCACCAGAGTTGGATGTCATATTGATGACGTTTGTTTGAACAATATTAGTTATGCGGATGACATGGTGCTGCTGAGCCCATCGATCGGCGCTTTGAGGAAACTGGTGGCTATTTGTGAGTCCTATGCAGTGTCCCATGGGCTCAAGTACAATGTTAAAAAAAGCGAACTTATTATGTTTAAGGCGAGTGCCATAAAGTATTCTGATGTTCCCGGTGTTTCGCTCTGTGGCACTCCTTTAGCATGGGTGACTAAATTTAAGTACTTGGGTCATTGGGTCACTGATGATCTTAAGGACAATATGGACATAGAGAGGGAGCGCAGGTCGTTGGCTGTTCGATGTAACATGCTGGTTCGAAGATTTGCACGTTGTACAAATCAAGTTAAAGTCACTCTTTTCAAAGCTTTCTGTCAATCATTCTACACGTGCAGTCTTTGGACCCGTTTTGCGCAAAGGACATACAGCGATCTGCGTGTCCAATATAATAACGCGTTTAGGATACTGTTGGGGCTGTCGTGGCGTTGCAGTGCGTCCACTATGTTTGCGGAGGCGCGCACAGACGATTTTTACGCCATCGTGAGAAAAAGGACCGCCTCCATAGCCGGCCGGCTACGCACCGCCACCAATAGTCTCCTGAGCGTGTTCTCAGATCGGTGGGACTCCCCTTTGCTGCGCCACTGGGTGAAGATCCACACCAATTAAAATTTTAATGTATTTCTCCTTATTACTAACACTAGTTATTAAGTTATTTTGTTGCTACTAACACTATGGACTCATGTCTGAAATAAAGAATTTGAATTTGAATTTGAATTTAATCTCGCGCTTTTTTCTTTATCATACAGGCTGTTACTTGTTCATACAATGTTCGTGATTGATCTCTTTGGTGATTGGAACTTGCTAAAAATATTCACATTCCAAATTCAAATCACTTTTACTCCCTAGGTATTAAAGAGCTATTTTAGTCCCTGTTTACGAAGAATACTCTAGCTCTTTTTGAATAGATGTAATGAAAAGGTCTGTATGTCTATCATTTTCTTCATGTCGCTGGAATGACAGTTATTAAAATTTTGTTGACCCAAAACTTCGCCACTTCCACGGCGTTATCGGTGAGGCATAGTTAGTGACACAGCTCCACAGCCACCACACCCTGCTGCCGTTATTTTTGTATGTGACAGTTAAATACTTTTAACCGTATTAAAGTTTTAATTCAAGGCAAAAGCGTCAGAGTAGCTTATGAAATTCTAATATTCTTAGTTTTTCTGCAATTCGCAGGTATGTATCAGGGTGTATGATATCTAAACATGATTCGCGGCCGTATCAAATATTTATTTATAAAATGATAGTCATAAAAATCATGAATGCATCTCTCTAAGTTCATATTACCCTACATATCAAAATATGACAATTTCATGACATTATGACATTTTAGGCCAAATGTAACTTAAGGTATTGTGTTGCTGATTCTAATGATTCTGTAAAGCCATATTTGTTATGTTCGCGAATGTTTTGAATTGAATTTCGATGGTTACCTTAGCGCATCCCTCTTAATAGCAATTGTTGTCAAAAGTGATCAAGCTTTAAGAGGTCGACTATACCTTCAAGAAGGTAGATTATAGGAACATCTTCCTTTAATGATTAAAGACGTAAATCATAGGTAAGCACCTACTATTCATTTGATTGCGCCTCCAATTCTCTTGATATATTGAGTTGATCACTGCAGAAAATTTACGTTGTCAAATGAAATAAGATTATTGCCACCATTCTGGATGTCTGCCTTCACCTGCTGCTACTCTGCGGAACCATACGATTGTAACGACACGTCATTTGAGAAAATAGGTGAAACGTTTAGGCTTATCGGATGTTATGCATGCCTACTAATGGTATAGATTTGATAAGGCAACGGTGTGGTTTAAAAGATTTAGTAACGAAGATTAGATGGTGTGTTGGTTATGTTGAGAGGATAGACGAAAGGCGACTAACAAGGCAGATGTGAGTGGAAACGCTGGGAGGGGACGCCCAGGAAGGATATAATGAGGAGTATAGTGACTTTATTGGTGATGTTCCTCAGAAAGATCAGAAGGCCTATTCTCGTAATTTAAAACGTTCAAAATCTAGTCGCAGTCTCATCTTGGCGACAAACAAATGTCAAAAACTTGTCAAAATGTAGGGAAATTAGAAGTATTTTTTGACAGATTGAGATTGAGATCAGGGGGCTTACTCTCCAAACTAATTTTAATTCCAATGAGATGGCAATATGATTCCAATGTTAATTTTACAGTCACCTGATTCGGTACTCTTGAAAACAATATTGTCAAGAATTACCCCACGCCAAGCCCGAACCCAATTCCACTTAGTTCTCCAAAATGGACACCCAATCTAAAAATAATTTGGCGCTAGCATCGAATTCAAGAGTACGAAACGTCACAATTCCAATGTCGATCTATCGGAATTAAATTGAAGAGTAAGCACCCAGACTGTGAACGTACTTAAAATTACGAGAATTGCCCCTCAGGTGCGTAGTACCCACTCGCAACCGGCGCGCGTGTATGACCAGCCGGTCGATTCTGTATAAATCTCACCGTGAAAACTTGTGTGAAGTGAGTTTGTTTTTGCTAGAAATTTACACTATTGACAGCTCACTCCACGCTCACTTCACTTAAGTTTTCATAGTGAGATGGTTACAGAATCGCACTGTAGCACTCTAATTTCGTACCACACTATCAACCACAATCTGAATCATTTTGAAGGATATTGCTAATACATTGCTTTATATGTTCTAAAAATTTGTCTACTCTACAACGCAAATAACGCAATGGATGTTACTGAACTATCAATATGAAAGCCAGTGCTGCTGATAGTGTGTTATGCAATTACCCCGGAGATGTATGAACGTAAATGAAGCAAAAGGAGTACAGTACCCGGCGATAAATATTGCACATCGACCTTTGGAAAGAGACAATCGGCTAATTTCGGCTTCGTAGAGCGTTATCTCTGTCGCACGAAATACAAACAGTCCGGTATCTATTAGGAGAGTGCCATCGACACTCAAGGCATAGACAAGTAATGAGGTTATGTCTGGCGCAGATAAAAAAAAATATTTTATTATTTGCTAATACATATTTTACATACCTATTATTTATTTATTTCTGCAACTACCCGTGACATCACAGCGGGCCAGAATACCAGCGCTGCGACATTTATTTTTTAAATGTCGCAGCATCATGCTGAGATTTTTGGCCTCGTATAGGACTTTCTGTTTCATTTACCTTTTGTTACTTTTTTATATAACTTGGATTTTTATTTTACTGTGTTTAGTTTAGTTTGTGATCTTCCTGTACAAGTCGCAATAAATACTTTTTCTTTCTTTCTTTATTCATGCTCACATTTTCGTTTCTCATGAACGAGAACTGATAGCACCATGAATACTGCACAGCTATTTTAAGATTAACCACATGCGATCAAAGATTTAGGTACCTACGTCGAGCGTCATCTGACCAAAATGCGTAAAATATTTATCCTGATTTTATTATTCAACGAAAGGCCTGTGACCTTTTGCAGACATCAATAACGCTATAAATACTTCTATTCCTAACGATACCCTCACGGAATAAAGCGTGAACTTTACATATGAAAGCGTCAAAGGCTCTAACAGGAACGTGAAAGTGCTGAAAGTCGCATTGTTATCAAACTCATGCAAAGCTTTAGCGCGCTTTCAGCAAAAAACGTATCAAACGAGGCAAAAAGAATATGCCGAATAAAGCGGATTTATGCTTATTCCGTGACTAGCTGTCACCGGCGGCTTTGCCCGTGTGAGAAGCCCTATTGCAGATGCTAACGTTTGCGGTGTTGGTTGAGCGTGAGCAAATACTACCAGACAGAAAAGTCAGTGGTGATGTGTATTCATAATTATAGTTTTATAGGAGGGCTAACACAGGAGAGGCCCGTGGCTAAATAATAACATCCGCACAGGTTGATCGATCAAGTTAAGCTACGCTTGCTGCGGTTGGTCTGTGGATGGGTGACCATCTTTACATACCGAGACCCTTCCGTGCTACGGAAAGCATATTAAGCCGTTGGTCCCGGTGGTTGGTCCGTTGGATCTTTGACAGTCGTTACGGGTAGTCAGAAGCCCGAAAGTCTGACAACCATTCTTACCAAGTGGTTTCGTATTACCCAGTAACTGGGTTGTGGAGATTAGATAGGCAGTCGCTCCAAATACTGGTATTCAGCTGCATCCAGTTAGACTGGAAGCTGACCCCAACATAGTTGGGAAAAGGCTAGGCAGATGATGAGGAGGGTTAGCATAGGGTCCTCCGCCAGTATTTCGTATACTCGTAGATGTAACATGTGGCTGGTAGAAACATCTACGAATGAATTATTTTATTTTATGAGCTAGATCGATTTTCACGGAAAGTTCAGAATTATTGTGTATTGTCATTTTTTAAAATAAACAACATGAAAGAGAGATATGAGACTGATCTCATGGGAATGACTTAAGGCTCGATTGTGAGTACTCAATACAAACATTGATTAACACCTATTAAATTCCCAAAGGTGTCTTAAATCAATACCTATAAGAATGTATAAAAATAATACAGATAATTATTTGCAAAGATTCAAATTACCTACAAATTGCCAAAATTGGGTTTCAAAAATGATCAATTGGACTACGGATTTCCGGATCCGAGGCCGATTAAACCAGAGTTACGCCTTTTACACAATGCAACTAAAGCGAAACAACACGAAAAATTTGCATTACCGAAACTCGGTTTTGCATATTTGAAAATTCCGAATAAAAAAACAAAAGAAGTTAGAAAGAATTTGTCTTTTAGTATTACATGACGGTTTCTTTTGTTGTCATTTTCCTTGAAGCGTGCTAAATGCGTTTGAGAACCTTCTTCGGGTGTCAAATACAATAAAAATATCTGAGGGCCTGAACAAAATTGATTTCTATCGGAATTCTGTCTTTCTCGTTTGTCCGTCGCATTTTGTTCCAGGTTTGATAGGCGTTATTACGTCAAATGATTCAACAATTTCCGGGTAAAATATCTTTCTGTTTATTTTTCACGTGGAACGGACACTATGGAGACTGGTCGCGGTTTTGTGGTTTGGCTATCACAGACAATAGTATTTTTTTTTAATATTATTTTTTTTAAAACCATGTAATGACTTTAAAAAAACTGGTCAAGTGCGAGTCGGACTCGCGCACCGAGGGTTCCGTATAACTTTGTAGGTATGTAAATAGTTTATCACGGTTTTTTTTTTGTAATGTACAAAGGACATTGCACTTCATTTCCGAATGTTGCTACTACGTAAAAAATATAGGTACCTGCCAACAAACATTTAAATGAAGAAGATAATTTGTAAATACCTACCGATACCGATACTATTTACTTATTAGGTATATTTTTATGTGTGTCTAAAAATCTCTAAGTCACGCGTTGCGTCGTATTAATTAAAATTACCTAGTATTTTGGAATAGATTTTAAGCATTTAACCCTTAACTACTCGCACGAAGAAAATCACTTAACTGCTCGCACGGGGTCCGTGGTGACCCCAATTTGTATGGATTAAATTTGATGATTTCTTATTTTTAATGAAACACGCCAATAGTAATTATGAAAGTACTTTATTTAAACTATAAGACATAAAAACCACAACTAAAAATAAAATTATCTAAGACATCAAAATAACAAAAATATAAACTTCTACAATAGGGAACATTTTTGGCACAATATGAGATCATGTATTAAAATTTCATGATTTCTTAGGAACTAAGGAAATCGTCGTTATTGCAGGTTAGGCAGTAGACAATGAAGTGCTCATTACATAAAAACTTTTTGCATTTACTGCATTTTGTGGACACTTCGGTCACTCCTTCTCGGGCAATTATAGCACCGCCCACGTTTAGTGGTAGGCGGAGCAGGTAGGGTTTCCAAACCATGTACTTCCAAAAGTCGCCTTTTTACTATTTTTTCTTCCCCAACATCCTTTTATTCATCAGGTACCTCCACTAGCCACTGTGCAATACGCTCGTCTCTTTCATCCATCTTTGACAACTGAGGAATAAAAAAAACCTATGTAAATAACATTTTTGTATGAAAAATACAATAAAAAAAATCTAAAACGATAGAAAATATCATTCACTATCATATATCATTCAAAATTATATCAATATCTAAATAAAAACAAAAAAAAATAATAGAATATAAAAAGCTTACCTTACTCAAAAAAGTTACGTAAATACTCGCACGGGGTCACGGCTCAAGAGAGCAGAGGCGCAGCCTGCACCTGCAGTGGCCTAAACGGTACAAAAATATGTTCTTTAGCCTATATTAAGAGGCTAGCGGGCGCGCGGGGAGGTTCCGACCATTGCAAGTGCATTTTTTCGACGCGCGAAAGTGCGATGACCCCATGCGAGCAGTTAAGGGTTAAAGAAAAGAGGCGGTCCACTTTTTCTTTATGACGTATTGCATTTTTGTTCTGTTGCGCCGTCACGTTAGACGTTACTTTCAATATTGGTTTCATCTAAACTAATGAAATATAATTAAAATCCTTATGAATGAAAACGTTCAGGTGCATTTCCATAACGTAATCTTTGTGTGATAATCCTTAGCGATACCTCCATCATTCATCGTCATCGTTCATTCGTCATTTTCTCGAACGTAACCTCAAAATATTAAATAGGTAAATGGCAAATAAATACAAATTGCGGGAATCCATATAAAAAAATAGTTAACAATATAGGAAGGGCATTAATTTCTCCTCCTAATACACTAGGTTTGGTTGTGACAACGAACTTTTTTAGTTTGGTACAGGGCGCCCTATATATGACGGCATTCTCTTTTACGGTTTTCGGATTTTTCCCTTTACTTGTGCTACATGACATTGCTTCTTGCCAAATTTCATGATACTAGATCAACGGGAAGTACCCTATAGGTTATGATTCCGGAACGAAAACGCCCGTATCTTTTGATTGCGTTGACGTAGAAGTTTGATTTTTTCACTGCTACAAGGGATTGCAGCCTTGAGTATTTGATATTAATTTCAACTCGTTAACTCTACGCGCTCCTGAGAAAAAGGGTCTTGACCGACGGACAGACGGGCGACGAAGTGATCTTATAAGGGTTTCGTTTTTGCTTTTTAGGTACGGAACCCTAAAAAAACGGTGCCAACATAATTATGCTAATGGCGCTTATATTTTGTCACTCTCTTTTTTTTTGTACACCTCTGTCTAACCCTTCAGGGATTACAGGTCTGATGTTATAATAATTTTTACTGTTTCTTTTTGCTAAGCAATGATTAAAAATATTATAAATTCTAAATGAAACAGTCTTTATTTATATCTAAGGCATCTTCTCAAGTCATTATTTTTATTTGTTTTTGAAGACTACTGGAAATTGCCGGGTCAGCGGGATTGTCCGAAAGGGTTACCGATGGCCCGGAACACAAAGGGCTAAGGAAGGAACACGGGTGGGTTTTAGTCAGTAAGAGTCTGACACTCCCTTCCGCTCCACCCAGAGCGGGAGGGGTCATTGGATGATTACCCATTCTCAAAAAAAAAAAAAATGTTCTACTGGTTCTACTGAACTTAGGTATGCCATTTCAAAGATAGCTCTAATCGTAAAAATAAACGCTCCTAGGACGTTTTTCTTGAACTCATCCATCAACTTTCGCTAAACCATTAATTTAACTAGTGAGGCCATTTACGAAGCGTTTTCAGTTTCGGTTTCGCCTTTCAAGAACTTTTCTTTTATAACAATTAATCTATTTTACGGAGTTAACGTGGATGATTGTTTAATTAACTTAAAAACTATTCTATTGAGGCGTTCTTACGCCTTAGGGCGTATTTCAAACTTTTATACCTAGATTAAGTTATCCTGAGAATAAATTTTACCAGTACTTTTGACAGTTTGTCCAAACTAGATCTGTCAGACGTCAGTTTTATTCCACGGATAAAAGATCGGACTTTGGTAAAACCAGCCCTTAATAGAATAGTCTTAATAATTATGAACCCGGAAATATCCGAATATAAAAAGCTACAGTTGGATACGGACCGTGCAATGACCGAAAAAAGACTACAAAGAGAAAATTGCCTCAATATCAACGTAAATGAAGGAATTAGTGACAGCAGCTAGCTATTATTGAAAGAAAGAAAGGCGCTGCTACTTATTTATGCAATTTGATATTTAAGTCTTCTTCTATGAAGGTTCATCATCATTTCAGCCGAAAGACGTCTACTGCTGGACATAGGCCTCCCCCAAGCACCTCCACTTCGACCGGTTCTGTGCTTCTCGCATCCAACGGGTTCCTGCGGCCTTCACAAGGTCGTTAGACCACCTTGTGGGAGGCCTTCCAACGCTACGTCTGCCGGTACGCAGTCGCCACTCCAGAACCTTTCGGCCCCATCCGCCATCTGTTCTGCGAGCAATGTGCCTTGCCCACTGCCACTTAAGTTCGGCAATTCTTCGGGCTATGTCAGTTACCTTGGTCCTTCTGGGGATCTCCTCAGTCCTGATTCGATCATGCAGGGAAACTCCAAGCATAGCCTTCTCCATTGCCCTTTGGGTGACTTTTAGCCTCTTTATAAGGCCCATTGTGAGCGACCACAGTGCCATAATTCATCACTGGCAACACGCACTGATCAAAAACTTTCGTCTTGAGACCCTGCGGTATGTGGGACGAGAAAATATTGCTTAGCTTCCCGAACGCTGCCCAGTCGAGTCGGTTTCGACGATTGACCTCTTCCTCGAAGTTAGACCTACCTAACTGGACAGTTTGTCCCCGTTGGACCCGTCGTTTGTCCTAGGTAAACATACCCATGTTTACCTAGGACAAACGACGGGTCCACGACTATAAACACACACACGGCTATAAAGGTTATAGAAACAAAAACTTTAACCATACGTACAGACACCAGCACATCAAGCTACTACAATCTGTCAAATGTCTTTAATGGATTTTCAACTTTATCGCTAAAGTATAAGATTCAAAATTGATTGGGAAAATTTGGCAGTTTCGGGTAGCTTGATGTGTTGACGTCTGTAAATTCTTCGGGAAATGCTACCTACACTGAAAAAAATAATTTCTTTCTTACGTTTACTGAAAAAAAACGTTAAAGTTTGCTGTCATGACGGATGGTAACATTTTGCTATTCTTATTCAAAATTTTATTTAAAATTCAAGTTTTTGTTTTCAAGTAGGTACCATAAAGAATTTTGTATTATTTTGTATTGTATTGTTGTCAACAGATGAAAGCGTGGAGTGCACACGAGCAGGACACATCGCTGTCATGCTGTCGGACGCTGCACGTCAAACACGCTGCCTACGCTAGTGCCCTCTACACCCTGGTAAGTACGCTATTCAGCCTCCCTTATTGTTAAATAATTTAGGCATTGTGCAGACCTAGGAACTGTCACTCAATGAAAACTATGGCCGCAACAAAACAGTGAAATCGACCAATGAAAACTATGGCCGCAACAAAACAGTGAAATCGACTAATGAAAACTATGGCCGCAACAAAATAGCGAAATCGACCAATGAAAACTATGGCCGCAACAAAACAGTGAAATCGACTTAATGTGTAGTCAACCTCGCAATTGCTTTGTCACCCTAAGGTAGAATTTTGCTTGTACGTCATAAAACGATAAGGTTTATTTGCCTATGTGACGGTTAGATAGTTTTTACCTTAGCGGAGTTTAGATTTTCTGGGAAATTTTATGAAAAGTTATTTAAGTACTTTCGAGGACGACTATACTGTAAAACCTCGACAGCGACAGACAAGACTGTTTTGATTATTGTAGTTGATAATTGCAGTTGGTATTAGTATAGATGATAATTTGGGTTGCACGTTACATAGATGTCCAAGAACCAAAAATTCGAAGAAATTTAACATCTAACTAACCGCACTGGGCCCTGTTGGTGGATTTCGGCCCACTTCCTCTCACAGAGAGGAGGCCTGTGTCCCATCAGTGTTATTACGAGCCCAAACAAGCTAAGTCAGTTTCACTAGAAGTCGATTCACATCTTTAAAGGAACGACTTTATTCGAACTCTTGAACTCCCGCCTTTCAATTAGCCTGAGCCTTTTAGTTCTTCAGTCACTTTGAATTGGATATTCAAAGAACGACAGAAGACGGAATTCGATACTTAGGTACAGTCAGCAACAAAAGTCGATTAACACTTCAGTTTTTTTAATCTCAGTTATTTAGCAAAATATTAACACTTCAGTTTTCTTTAATCCCAGTTATTGAGTAAAATATTTGTTCAAAATTGCAGCAGAAGTACAATGCAATTTTGAATAAATATTTTGCTCAATAACAGTTGCTGACCGTATCTGTACGACAATATCAAAACCTCTTCCATCATCTATCTGCCCAGCCTTTTCCCAAAAATGTTGGGGTCGGCTTCCAGTCTAACCGGATGCAGCTGAATACCAGTATTTTACATGGAGCGATTGCCTATCTGAACTTTACAACCCCAGTTACGGGGTAATTATATCCTTTCAGACTTTTGGGCTTCTGACGACCCGTTACAACTGCCAAAGGTTTACGAATGACAGCCGGGACCAACGGCTTAACGCGTTTTCCGAAGCATGGAGGGGTCTTGATATATAAAGACGGTCACCCATCCACAGACCAACCGCGGCAAGCGTAGCTTAACCTGATCGATCGATCAGTTCGGCTGTTATTACACAGCCACAGCCATAACTAACAATTTCAATAAATAACGAATAGTACAAAAAACACAGTAAAGTTGTTTTTTTTTATATCTTGTTATCTTAAAACATGTCCTTACTTAGGTTAACAGGTGAATATTGCCTACCATCCACTTGCCATTTGTTACAATGAACGAAACGTACGACCCCCGAGGGTAAAGATCCTCTTAACAGGAGTACAAAACTTGGCTAAATGCATTAGGCACCGCGAGGGGATAGACACAGTGACATTTATTCTCACTTACCTAATACATTAATTATTAAAACTACTAAGCAATCTTTTGGAAGTTTCTTGGACACGAAATCTTCCCTAATATTACAAAATACAGTACTTACGAGTACATAAACCTCTTTGTCTGATCGTCATTTTTCGTATCGCTTATTTTTTATGAAATCTTATGGTCTTCCGACCTAATTTGTACACCAGCCATGGTCAAACGTGTTGTGCCAAAGAATATCTTGTAACAACTATTATAAACATTATACCATTAATAATGTGTACATATGTTTTTGCAAATAAATGAATCTATATCTTTATCTTTGTCAACGCGCTTAACCAAAGTTTTTTTTTTAATTCATGGATAAATCATTATTTTCAGGCTTATAACGGGTGTAAAAATATCCTTAAAAAATTAAAGAGTCACTTGGTATTCCCGTTATTATGATATTGTTTTTGTACTGGACCACCTGAGAACCTTCTGGTTTCGGAGATATTGAAGGTCAAAGTTCCAACTTTTTTGACATTTTTATTAAAAACAATTTTTAAATGTAAATTTATTATTACTTTAACTTCAAATATTCCCATGATCTTTGTTAGGTTGCATACACCCATAACACTATCGTAAATGGAGAATGAAAATTCTCCATTTACGATAGTGTTATGGGTGACCAAAAATAAAAATCGTTTCCCAGCAATTATTTTGCAGAAAGTTACTCAGTTAGATGTACAGATTGCATACATGACGGCTTCGTGAAATGGTCTTTTTACAATCTGTATTATTGTGTTGATTTAGTGTAACTGCCTCGTTGGTTTAGAAGTCGCAAGTGCTAATGCTGAGCATGAGGTCCTAGGTTCGATTCTCGAGCCAAGTCAAAGTGTTATTAGGTTTTTCCACTGAGAGCTTTTTAGTAGCAGCCGTGAGCCCAGATTTGTGCTCGGTTGATGGCAATAACCTTACCCTGTATTAAGTATCTACATAATATATTGGACTTAAAAATTACTGGAGAAAAAAAAAAAATAGGTACACTTCTACTTTACTTTTCAGGGAGTACATGGTGTGCTGTTATGTCATATTAATTCACGGAAGACGGACGTATAAAAATAACTCGATCTAACATCATATCTGCCCACGTGTGTCTGGCCTCGGTAAGACAATTATGTACCTACGAGACAAAAGACGATCATGATATTTTCTTAGTATAAACTTCGTGTGATATTTCCTTTTCTTTTTTCCCGAGTACCCGACGGTTTATAGTGTTACTACTTATAGGGATTTGAGAATTGTCAGCGATTTCTTTCCATTTGATCGATGAGTTTTATGTTTTTTTCTGATAATTGAATTTGAGATGTCCGTCAAGTGTATTTTGGGGTATAAATGTCGCTATGGGGCAACAAGATTGTAGTGAAACCATACTTCTCCAAAATGTTGCCACCATATTTGCAAGTTTTTGTTAAAAAATCCTGAATGTAAGAAATATTTGCGAATATTTTGCTCAACTTTTTTAAGACAACTGGGAAGCTGCCGAATTCCTGTATCCCGAGTATATACTAAGCAAATACAAATGCACATTTCACTTTCCTTAGTCGTAGAAACAAAACAGAAAATGGCAACAAAATTAAAATAGCAACGTCAGCTACAAGATTAGTACAAATGGAACAGTGTAAATTCTATGATCAAAATGCTGATTCTCGCCCCTACATACGCTGAAATAATTCGCCTACACACGAGCACACAAACCGCCTAATAGTCTTACATGCCGCAGAGCAAAGCAAGTCCCATCCCAATTGCGAAATGTGACGGTGTAATCAGCCTGTTGCTTTTAATAAATTAAGACGTATAAGTCATATGTATACGTCTTAATATCTGACGTGAGATGAGAATTTGATGTACAAAACGTATAGTGTCATTTAGACGTATGTGTGTTTTATGTGATGATGTGTGCTGATGTGTGTGTGTGTGTGATATGCCTGTTTCTGAATTTATATTATGTAACACCTTATCTTGTACCCATATTTGCAAAATAAAATATCTTTATCTTTAAACATGTTTAAATATAACGTAGTTGAAGAACGGCTCGTTCGAAAGAAGAATAGGTCCATTCCGGTTCTGGGGACACTAAGCACAAAATCCGTTGTTTTGCCTACTCCGTGTCACATTCGAACTTAAGATTAGTTTGGGATCCAAACTTAGAATGAATGGCATCACGATTTGACAGCTGTTTACTGCCGATTTGTTTTTGCCCGTCCGAAAAAGTTAAATAAAGAGTAGAATTCAATCCGAAGTATCGTACTATTTTCGAGTGGGCGCGTATCTTCAATGACGGGCTTAAAGAGCTGTTCTGTGCTACATTTGTGCTGTCCTAGCGTTATAAAGTCTTTACTGTGTCCGTACTGAGATCTTGATTTTGAGAAATCTCCAACTGCGTGACAGTTGGACATTTCTTCATGAAATTATTTAACTTTAAGTACCCAATACAGTTATCTTCTTCTTCAGACTATCGCCACCCAATGGTGAGTGAAGGCATTCTGCAACGTACGCCACTCTTCTATGTCTCTAACCTTTCTAAGCCAGGGACGTCCAGCAATCTTGACCAGGTCGTCGGTCCACCTCATAGTCAATACAGTTAATAGTAGATCATTTTAAATAGAAATTTACTTTTTGATCGAGAATGTAATCTAACATGTCGTTATAAAATAAAGTCACTTTTCGTGTTGCGCGTATGACCGCGTTGTTCTCCAAAACATTGCGCAACGTATTTTGATTCGGTTTTCAAAATCACGTAGAGAATTTATCATGCAGAAGGCAGCAAAAGTTTTTGTCAAGTCGTAAAAACCGAGCGAAGCAGGGGTGGGCAAAGATCTCAATTCTTTCTTCCACATTCCCGGGGCTTACTTGGTATTAATTCTTCAGAAGAAAGAAATACTCCCATTCCTACATATAAGCGAGCGCAATCAGCCTGTTGCTTTCCTAAGGCGAACGTGCCTGCTATTTATGACGGGAAATTCTTATTATACAGCGTGTATCTGAAATGTGTGGCCATATTTAAGGGTGTGGTACAGACCATCAAACTGAACAACTTTCTTCATTGGACAAACATTGTAATCGCGAAAAAATAATCAGCTGTACCATTTACATTTGGGTCGAGTAGGTATTGAAGTTTCATACGAGACAGCTAGACCCTCATTGCATAACATACTATCTAATCAAAATCTGAATCATTTTGAAGGATATTTCTAATCCATTGCTTCATGTGTTCAAAAAATCTGTCTGCTTTACTACGTAAATAACGCAATGAATGTTGTTGACCTGTCAAAATGAAAGCCTACTCTTAGTGTGTTATGCTATTACCCCGTTGATTATTTTTTCGCCTTTACAATGTTGGTTCAATGAAGAAAGTTGTTCAGTTTGATGGTCTATACTATGTATATTCTATTCTATATACCTACTATATTCTCAAACTCAAACTCATAGCATTTGTTTCAATTAAACCATTTACAGGCACTTTTGAATTGTCAAGAAGTCGGTCAGTTAGAAAATATGTAGCTAGTTGCGCATTCCAAAGCGTAGGTATCTATGGAGAAGAACGGGCAAGAAACTCTATGGACACTCTTTTGAAATTATATTTTATTGTATTCTGATACACGCTGTATAGAATCGTACGTGAGATGAGTTGCATAACGGCTACCCTTATGATGTATGTCATGGCAGCTTTGAAGAATGTTCGGGGTGTGATGATAACTGTAATTATGAGGAAATGCTTTGTATGTTTAGGGTCTGACGATGATTGTATTGGAAATATTAGGAAATAGGTATCTAATAGGATTGACGGTTGAAATAGTTTTCAGGCACTTTTGATGGTCCATGGCAAAATGCTGTGTATTCTAGCTAAGCAATTTAGAATAAAGTTTTCACAAAGAGGTTTTTTTTTAACTTGGGTTATGAATATGTGTATAAAAATTACTTTTGCTCTCTTTTCTTTTTGAAGTAATCGATTTTATAAAAGACTAGCTGCACCCCGCGGTTCCACTCGTGTAAGTGTCGATCCCGTGGGAATATTGGGATAAAACTATCCTATGTCCTTCCCCGGGATGCAATCTATCTCTTTGCCAAATTTTATCGAAATCCGTTCAGTGGTTTAGGCGTGATAAGGTAACATATAGACAGACAGACAGGCAGACCGACAGACAGAAGAAATTACTTTCGAATTTATAATATTATATAGTACCTATATAGTATAGTATAGATGACATAACATTACGCCCACATACATCACGTCACGTAGCCCGAGTACATTTTTACAAAATGAATTACCGTTTTTGGGTTCCGTACCGCAAAAGGAAAAACGGAACCGGAAATGTTGGCACCAACTCAAATGTATAATAGTACATTACTTCAGAGGGAAGAAAGTGACAGTTCCATACCGAGATTATGGCATTTGCGCCACGAGCTTGCGAGGGGCGCAAACCATTTGAGGTATGGAACTGTACTTTATCCTGAGGGATGTATAGTGCTTTTTATTACACCTACGAGGAAAATTATGGACATAAATGCATAGAAATGTTTATATTTAGTTAAAAGTACAATTATTAAAAGTGCAGCTTTTTTTTTTTTAAAGGCTAAGGTCTGAGACCATGCTGCCTAGTCATCAGTTACTATTTTTTTTTTAGTCTAACATGACATTAGAATATGCGTGTACACATTCTAATGTATTAGGAGTATTTGGCAGCAAATGTATCGAATCAAGTTTCCCTGTAAACTTCGCTGAGGTAGCCAAAACTACAAAAAAATTCTCAGCTCCATTTTACCGGGATCGCGTCTGTTTCAATGATTCCACATATTGTCCAGTAATCCAGTTGCGCAAACACTTGAGATACAAAACTACACCAATTTTACATCACAATATCCACTAGGAATCAATTTGCGAATAATTAAAACAGCCAACTAGACTTCACTCGAAGAAATCCCGCCAAAAACTCTAAAAGTGCAGCTATATAAATAATTTCGTTTTTAATTTTCTGTATGCACCAAGGAGGTTGGTAAATGGTAAAAAAAAAAAACTGTATGTGGCCAGTAACAATTTACTTGAAATTTAATTAGTAGACAGTTAAAGTCTCTTGGCAGTATGACTGCTGACAAATTAAAAAAAAGAAAAACCGGGTATGTAATGGAATTTCATACATATTTCCCACCCTTGGGTCGGAAGGATTTTCATACAAACTTCCATACCTTGGGATGAAAGGATTTGAAGGGCGGGATAAAGGCGTTTCTTCCCTCTAATTGGTATAATTAGTATGTATTTTCAGAGCAGGTGTGATAAAAAATGTATTTGCACCTACTAATTAATAAAAAAATAATTAATAAAGTGTGGATAAGACTATAATTAAGTTAGCGTTTAATGTTTCTTTAAAACAATCCAATCTTTTAAAAACTCGTATTTAATCCATTTGCAGAAGACATTAAAGGCTTATGGAAACTACATTTACCTTCTTTAAACAAGGGTCGCAGTGAACGTAGGGTTGATGCCTATCGTTAACTTTAATCTGCACCATATGGGACACCATTCATTACGCGCCGACGTCCGGGTTAATGACGACCAAGTTCAGTCGGCACGCAATGGATTGCGAACATAAATCAGTAATCGCGCACGATTTAACAGATGGCAATTATGTAGGAGTTGAAATTTGACCTCCATTTGAGGCAGAGGTTATTTCTGATTTGTTGTGTGTGTGTATAGGAGTAGATTATATTGATACTACTGCCATCTTTTAGGAAGTTATTGAAATACGTTGACACTAGCCAAAGTTTCAAAGGTAAAACACAAGTGAAATAATCAGCAAAACATTTTAATTCCTACAGGATTTTTATCAGTTAAAATGTCAAAAGATTATTATAAAAACGAAGAAGATTATGAAAATTTGGAAGACACCCAACGGTGCTATTTTGTAAAACATCTCACCGTATGAACTTAGGTGAAGTGAGCTATCCATGGTGTAAATCACTAGCATCAAATGGAATTACAGCTCACTCTAAACTTACTTCACCAAAGTTTTCACGGTGAGATTTTTGCAGAATAAATCAGCTGGACATGCTATTTTCACTAGTTTATCAACATTTTTTCTGGGGTGCATACCAGCATGCAAAGCAATCAAAACACGACTGAAGTTCGCAGCGTGTTTCACACATTGGTGTCAAGTAAGTGCCCACACACACGAGCAACACGAGCCGACGGCAGCCGTCAACAGTCGCCGACGACAATATGCCGCTCGTGTATTTGAGCACCATACTCGAGAATGACACGAGCGGCACGTACAATGCGTGCCACGAAAGAAGAGACTTGACACACCACGTGGTTTGACATGTGCAGAACACGATTTTAGGTATCTTTAGCGGTATGAGGTCTGAGTGCGGGACGGGACCGGACGTCATAGGGGCAGCGGAAAGAGCGGGGGAGGCGGGGTCAAGTCTCTTCTTTCGTGGCACGCATTGTACTCGAGAATGACACGAGCGGCACCGTATTCGACAGCTGAAGTTCCCTCGGCAGTTGACGCGTATCGCTCGTGTGTATGCCCATACACTTTAATGATGTAAGCGCAATCTTATCAACCGTGAAATCCTATATCGCCCGACCCTATGTCTAACATAGGGTAGGGAGGGTGACATAAGGTTGCGCGTCATGTGTGTCATCTAAAATGTTAAATTTTCTCTTTTATTTTCATCCATTTTCAAGAGATTGTAGACCTTTATTTCATGCAGGGCTTAATAAAGTAAAACCCATGTAAACAGACTTATCCAACACACATCAAACCACGACCTATTTAAAAATGTGTAAATAAACCTGCATTATTCAAACATTTCACGATTTTGATAAAAATTCGTGCTCAAATTAATTAGTCAGTCGCTATATTTACGTTCACTCGCCATTAGGGATCTCATGTGTTGACGCGAAGCCGTAATTATTTTTCGTAATATTAACGCTTATAATTATGATAATATTTTATGTTCTATGTGTGAAAGTGGGCAGACTGGCTGAATTACTGGAAGTAATAATAAACAAAATGAAAGTCTGGTTAAATTATAAACAAAGCATAGAAAGGTTTGTGTAAAGTTAGGATAAATATCAGCGGGATTGTCCGAAAATCAGCGGGATTGTCCGAAAGGGTTACCGCTGGCCCGGAACATAAAGGGCGAAGGAAGGAACACGGGTGGGTTTTAGTCAGTAAGAGTCTGACACTCCCTTCCGCTCCACCCAGAGCGGGAGGAGTCATTTGATGATTTCCCATCCAGAAAAAAAAAAAGTTAGGATAAATAAATTGCTAATATACTTAAATTGTCCGTATATTTAAATCACAACTGTAATTCTTTGACAGGTGTATGAAATGGCCACACGGAAAATTGATTTGGGGTGTCAATTTGCTAAACAATTTATTTCTCTGACTGGACATACTACATAAATACATAACATTGATATTGTATGTGTATCTGACGTTCAAATGGTCAAAGTCGCTTAGTAGGTATAGCGCCGAGAGTTGAAATTCCAACAGTATGTTTTTTTGAGGCGCTGAAATACGTTGTTAAATTCTCAATGCTCGGCTAAACACCGATGGTTGAAAATCCAATACGGGATCAAACCCTGGCGCGATATTTTTACGCCGTGCGAACGTGGCCTAATACATAACTACATATTTCGTTTGTTCCCTGTTTGTAATTTTCTTCGTTTTTTAGGGTTCCGTAGTCAACTAGGAACCCTTATAGTTTCGCCATGTCTGTCCGTCCGTCCTCGCTTAATCTCTGTGACCGTTAGCAGTAGAAAGCTGAAATTTGGTACCAATATGTATATCAATCACGCCGACAAAGTGGTAAAATAAAAATTGGAAAAAAATATTTTATTAGGGTAGCCCCCTATATGTAAAGTGAGAAGTGATTTTTTTTTTTTCATTTCAACCCTAACGTGTGATATATTGTTGGAAAGGTATTTAAAAATGAATAGGGGTTTACTAAAATCATTTTTTGATAATTTCAATAATTTCGGAAATAATCGCTCCAAAAGTAAAAAACAATGTGTGTCCCCCCTCTAACTTTTGAACCATAAGTTTAGAAAATATGAAAAAAATCTGCAAAGTAGAACTTTATAAGGACTTTCTAGGAAAATTATTTTGAACTTGATGGAAACAACAGTTTTTGTACAAAAAAGACAAAAAGTTGTACAAAATACAACGCACGACACGCTCTTGGCCGGTTTTATTTTTAACCAACTATCTACATAAGTTTTTTTTTAATTTAGTTGATGATTTTGGTGCACGGTAAAACTCTAATGAGTTTATGTTGGTACCTTAAATGTATAAATGTATATTATGTACAACTGAATAAATAAATGTGAAAAATAATGAAGGTACAATCTTAAACGAAAATAATCAAATTACAAAAGTGTTTAGCGATTCCACAATAATGTATTTGATAAACGTGGAAAGAGTATGTAAGTATTATTAAATAAAAGAAGAAGAGACATTTCAACATACTCGTAGCACCATTATTATGAAAAAAGTTTTGCGAAGTTCATTTAATAAAAATATTTTCTACGTTTAATAATAATAGAAGGTCCCAGGAAATTCATAATATTATGCGACGTGCAGATTCCCGAGAATGTTTTCCTCGGTAATACGTGGCAAGTATGTGCAATATCTGGAGCGGCACGAGGTGCTTACATGCCACCTTAGGTAACAGCCACCGGATATTTGCATACATCGAGTGCAGAATAAATAAACAATATTTGCAGAATATTTGGTACTTCATTTAGTACATTTCGCACCCTTAGTAATATAAGGAATCAAGTCAAAATTTTTACAAACTGAGGTTTTAAATACTATGGGCACAAAATGAAATTCGCTACCGGTTAGCGCTGACAGAGAGAGAAAAAGGACAATAATGACTCGGTAACTATATTTGTGTCTCTCTCACACTCCCTCCGCCTGTCCCCCGCTCTTACAGCTACAAGGTCTCAATCAGTAACGTGCCCATATTTGTCGAAGGCGGACTGTTCAAACGTTGTGCGATTCCTGATTGTGCCCTTCTACGACGAGAAACCTGGTGAGTTTGGTTTTTAACATTTTGTATTATAGAGAACAATTTGTAGTTGTGCCGTTATATTATACAAAATGTAATAAATATTTGGGTCTAATTCATAATAGGTCGCTGTATTGCCAAAAAGTAGAAATGTTTCATGGAATCATATCTTATTGGTTCGTTATAGTGCGTAAATTGTTTTATGTTTGATGACACAATTTGTGTTAGGTCCTTATTTACGTGATTTCTTTTAATTATTTTTTGAATTGGGCCATTTAATAATCAGAAAAATAATTAAGTTTTAGTAAATTACAAATATTTAAGTCGGTGTATAATACATAGGTGCAATGTATTTTTAGTAATTTAAATTCTGTAAGTTTTAATGTTGTATCGATACGGCTTGGTCTCTTTTCAAGTATTTACTGAGTAGATACACAATATTTGGTAGTATTTTTCATTTAATGTGCTGTTAAATTACGTAATTTTGCAGAAAAATGGAAACCCGGGCACAAAGAATAATGAACCTACTGAAACCACCACATCACCATAGACCGGATAATAACATTGAGGATGATCTATCTTTGGCAACAGAAAATGTAATTTTACTAATAATAATTTTATTATGTTACTTATACTTTTTATTTTGTTTACATTTGTTATTTTTTTGTTTTCAAAGTTATGTATAGGTACTATATATTTAATTTTCAGATTATTTCTAGCGAAGAAAAAGAGAACATACCATTGGAGTCGACTAGTCCCGAAAAACATACAACTGGTGTTACCCAGCAACAAGAAATTGGGATTGATAGTAGTCATGAGAAAAAAACATCACAGCATTGTGCTGTCCCTGTAGGAAGTGACGAAGTTATCGAAGATAGAAATACCGTAACTGCTCTTCAGAAGACTGTGACTCACCGTCGTTCGTCTAGCTCAAGCTTTTCGTCCAGCTCTAGCAGCTCCAGCAGTTCGAGTTCTAGCAGTAACTCAAGTGCTACTTCAACTAGTACAGACTTTTGTGACGATCATGACACAGCCCGACCGCCTTTAAATGAAAACGTCGACCCACAGCCACTTACATCTACAGCTAATGTTTCTTCACCATCTATAATGACACCGAATTGCGACGAGTTCGATCCTCAGCCAGGTACTTCTAAAGCTAATGTTTCTTCGCCATCCATTACACCGATTTGTGATGAGTTACTATCAGTTAGACCTCGAACAGTGGTGCGTAATTACATAATTTCTCTAATACATTCGGAGGAAAGCGACGTAGACCTCAGTGACGACGATCCCACTTACAATCAAGAAACACACCTTCGTCAGCGTTCATCGAGCCCAGCAACTAAAACAGTGGATATTCCAATAAAACCTAGAAAACGTAAGGCAAATCCAAGCTAATGGAACCAAAACTCGCAAAAAATTAAAAGGAACTTGGGTCAAAGCTACCTAGCTGTACATTCTTAGAAAGTGGTCCCAGCTCGCAATATGAAGCCACCTTGTGGGCAAAAATGTCTCACTTAAATTAAAATAAATATCTCACTTGTTTATACTTATATGCTGTTGCTAATATAAAACATTTGTCGTCGATAACTCACAAATATCTCATCAAGGGCCACACGCAGAACGAAGCTGACAATGTTCATAGTTTGATACAAAAACAGATAGCTAGAGATCTGAAAACTGGTCCAATATACTCTCCGGACCAGTACATAACAGCAATCAATAGAGCAAGGGAAACTGGTACCCCATTTAAAGTTCACAGTTTAACACATAGTTTACGATCTTCAGCAGTTGCAGGAAAGTTGGGGCTATAATTTTAATGTCCACGAACAGAAAAATAATGTAGTATGGAATAGTATTAAAGTACTAAAATTTACCAAAGACGACCCCTTTTCTTTTTATTACAAGTGTTCATATAAGGATGATTTAAAAAAAGTTAATGTTCGTAATAAGGGGAAAAGGATGCCAGATATCGAGGAAATAACCATGGAGAAGGCATACTTAGAGGCACTTCAACTAAGTTCAGCTAAAAAGAATGATCTCAAAGACCTTATTGATAAGCAATTGATAGATCCATACTATGCTTCTTCTTCTTCTTTCTTCTTATGCTTCTTTCTTTCTTTTCTTATAATATGTTGTCTTAATATTGATTAATCTTTGGGATTTAAAAAATATTTTGTGTAGACTGATTACATAGTTAAATTATAGTTTAGTTCTTGTGACTGATCGTTTATTTTTCAGAATGAATATTTTTTGGTTGTGTATAATCTTTCTGAGTTTAAAATGAAGATATTGTGATGTAGAGATAAGACACTTATAGTAAGTGAAAGACAATAAGAGAAGTTCCTACATAATTATAAGAGTTTATAATAAAAATGTTTAACTAATACATTTTGACTTAATTATATTACTAAAGCTATCTCATTACGTTTAATTGTTCATTACTACTACTTTATTGTTACATTTTGCACTGATTTTATTAAAGTATTACATTTTACTTGATATTTTATTTATAAAACAGAAACAATAGATTTAGATTACGGTTTAGTTTGGTGATATAGAGTACCAACTATGATTAAAAACTAAATTGTGACAGGGACTTAAATAATATATGGGATCAAACTTAAATAACTTCAAGTTTCTGTATTTTTTTTTTTTACAATAAGGGTCTAATTCGAAAGTGTTTTTTCCATTGCTTGTAATTTATCGAATTTATTTACAATACATTTTTTTTTCATTGCTATTTATAGTGCATTTATCAAAGAACAAATGTGTCAAATTTCACATTTATAACTCAAATAATAAGCATGTTATATGAAAAAATAGCCATAATGAAGAAATCCAGAAACTTTAAACGCGATTTCCCAAAAAACTACTTTTTTGAATTGTGCCCTTATATTACTAAGGGTGCGATTTATAAACATCCTTTTAACGGTTTTTAAAGTTCACCTACAGTTTTCTTTTGTTTATAAATAACTAGCTGCGCCCCGCGGTTTCAACCGCATAAGTTTTGATCCCGTAGGAATATCAGGATAAAAAGTACCCTATATGTTAATCCAGGGTGACAGCTACCTCCATACCAAATTTTATCAAAATTGGTCTAGCAGTTTGAGCGTGAAGAAGTAACAAACATATAAACACACACACACAAGCTTTCGCCTTTATAATATTAGTGTGATTTTGCGGTCGGATCGGCTGATGGATTGTGGATGGCTGTGGGATTTCCCAGTCCCCACGACTCATGGTACTGGAAAAAACCGTTGGGTTTTAGTTTTTAATCGGTAGGAGTCCGACCCGACATACCCCACCGCCTTTCCTAAACAGAGGGTATCCATGAGGATTTCCCCACGAAAACGAAAAAATAAATGTACAGCTAAAAACCATTTTGTTGATAAACACAGTGTATATGGTTCTCCGTTATGTTACCTAAATTTTTTATCCATAATCTAAAGTGCCATAATTTTTTTTTCCTAATCATCAGTTGTCCGAATGATAACTTGCCCGAACTTAAAGTCACATAATATCACAAGCTATAAAATTCAAAGGAATAAATCTACAATATGCCCTAAATTTGTTTGTCATAAATATTAAAATGAATAATATACAAAAGACTTAAAACCGTTTTCAATAAGTCTTAAATTCAAATTATTTAATGTTTATTTATCCTAATAATGTTTTTAAAACAAATTCTTATTACATGCATGCAGCATGCAAGCATGCAGCAAGCATGTAGCATGCAAGCAAGCATGTAAGCAAGCATGCAATATGCAGCAGGCATGGTTTCTGTCACGGCTCCGGCCCTGCGGTTCTCCGGCGGTCCTGCATGCGTGCTAATCATCGCAGACGGCTTTCGCTCACCACCGCTGCTTCGGCTTGCCGGCAATTCGCCTGCTAGCCTCAGCCGCGGCGGCTCGCTTGCAGCATCCTGCTCCTCAGACAAGACTGCGTGGAGTCGGATTTACAGCGATTCGTTCCTGTCACTAAAACCTAATTTTTAGCAAATGTTTTAGAACTAACAATTTTATTATAAATGAACATTCGGATTAACACACATTATATTATAATACAATACTTAGGACATATGACTTTATTTCATGAAAAATTAGGAGATTCATTTATTATAGTACTCGCCATCATGACAAAATAGTTTTAGAAGGAAAGATATTTATGTAAAACACAATTTTGAATTTTCGAACATTATGGTTATATGTTACTGCAAACGTGTTATGAATAATGTTTTTCAGACAACAATTTTAAGAGAAGAAAGGTAGTACCAGTGTGGGTTTGTGGGTTGTAGGCACTCGATCTTCCGAGAGCATGAACCAGAGGAAGGGTCAAGCGACTTCTGAGTCGATTTGTAAGACCATTATGTACTTAAAATATAGAGCAAAGTTTCAAAATTAACTTTATTCTACGTAACATTATTTTCACTTTATTATTTTGGTTTTTGTATTTCACGAACTCCGAATAACCGTTATTATTTCTTTATAGGTAGGTACGTTAATTAATTGTTCCTGGGAAATTTAGCTTACACGTGTTTCCATTTCTACGTACAACAGAAAAACACTCCAAAACGACCATACCCACAAAAAAATCTCACAAAAAATAAATGACTGAAAAAGCCATTAGTAAATTAAAATAAAAAATTAATCCTCTCTGAAAACATATTACGAGGCGTAATCGCCATTCGCGTAACACGTACAGCGAAATATCCATAATTTATTATTGGACGTGGACGAGGATTGCCGGTTTTCTCGCTTCACATAACTCGATGTTGACAATACCAGTAAATTCAATTTGATACAAAATATTGGTAGCTATAAAGCGCCGGTCACACCGTGGCCTAAGCTAACTAAGCTCAGTTTAGTTCACAAAACAAGTACCAGTAATTGCGTAACACACAATAAACCAAAGCCATTAATTTCGACAATTGAACAATTATCATTGCATTGCATTGAGCAGTGGTAACGGTCGCGATTTACAAATTGAGTCATAGGTAACCTAGACAGGCGCGCTTTACTTTGTGGAAATTATTTCATCACCCTTCCCCCAAAAAACGGTGAAGGGAAACATCGTGAAGAAACCGGCATGACCTAGAACCAAAAATTCGAAGACATATTCTGACATCCACCAACCCGCACCTGGCCCGCGTGGTGGATTACTCCCTTTCACCGACAAGAGGCCTGTGTCCCAGCAGTGGGAACATTATGGGCTGATTATGTAATTCACGTTATCGAGGAAATTTTTTATCCAAACATAATTATGATAACAGACTATCAATTACCTTCATAGGTAATCATTCGGATTGTGATATAGGTAAAATGTGTTGCGTAATAATTGGTGTGCAATACAGGGACGTATTTCAATCAATCATTTATTTTGTTAGCATAGGTATGGTTACAGATAGTATTGTTGTCTAAAATATGTGCACTATGCTTTTCCAATATATATCACGTACAGACACCAGCACATCAAGTTACTACAATCTGTCAAATTTCTTTAATAGATTTACAACTTTATCACTAAAGCATAAGGTTCAAAGTTGATTGGCGAAATCTGACAGTTTCGGGTAGGTTGATGTGCTGGCATCTGTACATAAAATCCTAACTACTTTGTAATAATATTTAACTAATCTGTACTTTCTTTATACACTAGTAGGTACTAAGAAAAAGTTTTAAAACGTTATAAAGTAGTAGCACAAACTGTACTTTATGGGTAGTTTTAAAGAAATTTTATCAAAACTACATTTTTGTTTTCATGTTTGGAACCTAAACTGCGAACACAATAATGTATTTTTTCGTTGCATTTGCTGTGGTCGTACAGTTCGTGTTAGCATGAGAGTAATTTATATTTAAAAAGTATCGACACCCGTGATCGACACTAATGACTGCGGTTGCATCATTTCAATAACAATACAAATCATTTGAATTTCATACACATTATTTGGGCAGCAAAAATTATTTGTGAAACGTGTTGAGAGCAAATTTTCGTTGGAGCATAGCCAAAAGTGGATGAATTTGAATTGGCTCTGTTGAATGCAACGTTAGATATTAAGGTGAATGTTATTTGTTGGTGGAACGATAGTAATTGTTTTTAGCTATAAACACGTTGTTCGCAACAACTTGTTTGTGTCATGGGTGACGACATTATGGTTAGCGGGATATCTATAGGAATGATAGATAGGTTGTCATCAGAGACAACCGGTTAGCTATATATTATGATTTATAAGGCTAGCTATATTTTTATGACAAGAATGAGAAATGAGTACATACGATGATGAAGTCTGAAAGTGGCACCGGCAACTGAAAAGTTGCGTGGAAATTGGCTGTCATGGTATGGGCATGTGATGCGGAGGAATGAGGAAAATTTCGTGAGGTTTGAGTATGAATGTCGATGGTTATAGGCGTAAGGGAAGACCAAAGAAACGATAGATGGACTGTGTAAATGATGACAAGGTTAGTAAGGGTGTGATTATCGAGATGACGACTCATAGGGAAGTATGGAAAAAAAGTCATGTTGCGCCGAAAATAAATTAGGATAAGGACAGAAGAATAATGGTGATAATTTATATGGTGTACTGGTTAAATAATAACAGCCGCACGGGTCGATCGAAGGTTAAGTTACGCTTGCCAAGGTAGGTCCGTGGATGGGTGCGCATTTATTACCTACATAACGAAAAACCCCTGCATGCCTCAGTAAGCGTGTGAAGCCGTTTGTCCCGGGCATTTCATATGTCTATGGTCCCGACTGTCATTTGTAGGTTTTTAACAAAGAAGGCAAGACACGGGCAGTCAGAAGCCCGAAAGTCTGATAACCAGTCTTACCAACGGATATCATGTTATCCAGTACCAGGGTTGTCGAGGTCAGGTAGGCATTCGCTCCATGTATAAAATACTGGTTTTCAGCTGAAACTGGAAACCGACAACAACATACAGTACACGGCGATAAATATTGCATATCGACCTTTTTACACAAAACCATTTTATACAAAGAATAAAAATAATTATCAAAAGAAGCAAAACATAATTGCTTTAACAGCTCCTAATAGATACCGGACTGTTTGTATTTCGTGCGACAGAGATAACGCTCTACGAAGCCGAAATTAGCCGATTGTCTCTTTCCAAAGGTCGATGTGCAATATTTATCACCGGGTACTGTAGTTGGGCTTATCCCAGCTATGTTGGTGTCGGGTAGGCAGATTGATTGAGTTATAAACACGTTGTTCGGGACAACATATTTGCGTAATGGATGATGCCATTGTCGTTAGCGAGATAGTTGTGAATGATTGATATTTTGGCGTCAGAGAAATCCATATACAACCTTTCCGGTTGGCTATATTTATGATGATATACATGGTGCTTGTGTGTAACAAAAGGGACGAATAAAGGCTCCTTCAAACAGGCGCGACACGCGATAAAATCGCGCGCGACACAAAGGCACCGCAAGTCGCGCAACGGGCGGTGCGTTTGTGTCGCGCGCGATTCACGTCGCGCGTCGCGCCTGTTTGCAGGAGCCTTAACGTCTTTACCTGCGGCAGTATATTTATATCTACGATCTATAAGTTTTGTCAGTAGGTCTTATTATTATAGAAAGTAACAATTCTTAGTATAAAGTCGGTCAGCTATCAATGTTACAAAATCATAATGACTGGTTGAAGACGGTGCAGTATTCAAAGGCAACTCTGACCTACTTGCCTATAATTATGTGCAAGATAATCCAGCAAAAACCAGCATAATTTATTTACACAAACAATAAGTACATCTAAGGCCTCACACACTGCACGGTTAAGGGGACTACATGACCTAAAGCGCGGTCAGCGAGCGACGAACTGCGTAGAAAATAAAGATAAGCGCGACGACACAACCCTGGTAATTTATTGCCAGACGTGATATAATTATCTATTTACAAAAAATCTATTGTGTGAACTAAAAAATTAAAACACTAGTGCTTTATTATGTTGCTTCTAAAATATTCTGACAAAAAATCAGAATGATTGTATGTATATTAGTATGGTTTTTATTGTGAAAAGAAAGTTTTTAAAGGTATATTCATAATTTTTTCTATCGTATCAAATTAGTTGTATTATGTTTTCAACACACTATCTAACTAGCATATATCCTGAAGAATATCATATATTTTCCTGATTTTGTTTACTGTAGTCAATCATATACTTTTAGGCATTATAAAACTTGCGTTTTTTGCGTTTAGGTCCTGTTGTCCCCTTAAAGGGCGCGGGTAACCACAAAAGACGTTACAGTTTCCCGCGCAGAATTGCGGTTGGCCGCACAACTATGAGTACCTATGTTGTGAGTTCTCAGTTTCTATCACATTGTTACGGTCACATGTCTTCGAATTTTTGGTTCTAGGACATGCCGGGTTCCTCACCGTTTTGAGAGCAGAGGTGATGAAATAATTTACGCAAAGTTAAGCGCCTGTCTGGGTTCGAACCTACGACATATAACTCGTAAGTCGCGGCGTTTGCCACCACTGACTGCTCTCATATATTTAGTTAGCACTATAATTGGTGAGGACATTATTAGGTTATTATCTACTCTATAAAATAAGTTAGTGCTACTGACAGAACACGTAACGTAACGTAACTTTGTCGAAAACAATAACTGTTCTAATTACTACTGGCTAATCTCAATATTCCTAATATTCCTATATTTCTTCTTTTTATCCGACTTCAAAAAAGGAGCAGGTTCTCAATTCGAATGTTTATATATACATTTTTTTATGTATATTCGGGCATAACTGCTTCATATATAGACGGATTAGCAAATTTTTTTTCTTCGAAAGAGGTTTATTTCGAAATGGTCCGGTTCGGAGCCAGACAACGGAACTCTTCAATAAATGCCAGCAAATCAACCGCGATTACTGCTATAGCATAATGTATGTATTGTTTACGCAATCACACAACATAACATCACGCCTGTACCCTTTATAGGGGTAGGCAGATGTGTTCAATAGGTTCATGTCACTGATATTAACATAGCAAGTAGTGTTATATGATTTTTTTTGGGGTAGGTAAGTACATCTAAAAAGTGAAAAATAAAAACTTTTTTATAAAAAATAATAACCGACTTCCAAAAAAAACACTACTAAGTGAAAAATAACTTTAATTTCGAAAGTCCGTGTCAAAAAACAAAAATACAGAACCAACGACACCGACTTTTTCACTGTGTAGAGTTTTTTTTGCAAGTCAGTTGTTATTTTTTTGTAAGAAAGTTTTTACTGCCAAGTATTTGTTTTTTTATACATGATAAATGATTTATTTTCTGTAAATAGTTTTGTACAAACACTTTTACACGTCAATTATATTTATTTTAACTAGACTAGGTCGACGTTTCCTATTAGACTATTCTGAGAAGAAAGGCCGAAACAAACTCAGAGATCACAGTCTCTTTTAAAGTCCAGACAAAATCTTGGTCAGAACGTGTGAAGACCATGTATGTACATTGGTGTCTGAAATGGTCTTTTGTGGAAAGAACCAGACAGATTGAGCGGACCTGTTTAATCAGTGCATGCATTTGTCAAAAATCGTGCAGCTCAACTCAGAACTTGACAAGCTCAACGATTCGACGAACAATACCAAAGAAAGAAAATTTGGGTAGGCCGCGTAAATTACTCAAGCTGCCAGAAACAGAAAAAAGAAATGACCCAAACAGTCCTCACATTCACAATAATTAAATTTAAAATAAACTTTACAAAGTAAATATTCATGTCATTGTATACCTAAATAAAATTCATCAATGTCAATGTGTACATAATAAATCTGGACACAATCTTTAAGGACCATGTAGATTGGTGTCTGAAATTATTTGAAATAAAAGCTTTGAGTTTGATCTTTTGAGGAAAGACAACATGACAACTTACTTCAAATAAAATCTCCTACACAACAATATGTTACTGGTTTCTGTACCTACCAAAAATTACCAAATTTCCTCTAATTCCAACAATAACAATTTGCTAATCCACCATATTCCAGTCACAACCTAGTTTTATTTCAAGTTATTAACTCAGTCCAGAAAGTTCACGTAAACAACTTATTAGAACAAGTTTAAGATGCGAAAGCAATTTGTCTTAGTCCAGTCTTGTGATTGAAGGATTACCATGGCGTATACTTATTTCATTACGTAAATTGCTTTTACGTTTGGTAGTTTTTCTAGAAATTTTTTGCTTTGATAATAAAATTAATTGGGCCTAACTAATCTACATATTTCGGTGGAAGTGGAGGTGCCTGGGGGAGGTCTAAGTTCACCAGTGGACATCTTTCCGCTGAAATGATGATGATGAACCTACATACAAACTATACACATTAAATACAAAACAACAAAATATCCAAACAAAAATACCTCCAAAAATACCTCCGCATCGTTGTATGGCAATGCTTAGCCTGTGGTCAAGGTAATGCCAGGCCTTGGGTTACGGGAAATGTCAACTAACCTTTTAGAGATTTCTTTGATGGCCTCTAATACTCCGAACCCACGGCTCGAAGGTTTCTACCTCTAACGTCTCGAAAATATTGTAGGTATATTCCGACAAGGTTATTATATTAGGCCTTCAAGTAACTAATGCTTAAATTTTGGCAAAATGTGTTTGGTTGATCAATAATTGTTTGTCTTTGAATAGTCAAATAATTAACTATTAGTTGACCCAATTGACTATTAGTTACTATGTTTAACAATTGGCAAAAAACCAGCCCTAAGCAGACGATTTAGGTTCAAGTAAGAATTTTCCTTACTTAAAGGGACTACATGACCTAAAGCGCGGTCACTGTCGGACTGCATCGATGACACAACCCTGAAAAACAAAATCGACTAATCCTCACTGGGCCCGCGTGGTGGATTACGGCCCACTCCCTCTTACCGAGAGGAGGCCTATATCCCAACAGTGGGAATATTTATAGGCTTCATTTATTTCATGTTAAGATAAAAAATATGAATTGACAACGTTTCGAGCCCATTTAGATTTCCTTGTAGTTACACGTTAAACGGGGACAAGCCTTTTCAACGGTTGGACAACTGTCCGACCGTTGTAAAGGCTTGTACCCGATTCCGGCCCGTTATAGAACGTTGACTTTCTGTGACTAAAAAAAAACAATACTTTTTTTTTATTTGGGGTATCTTTTTATTTGATTTTGAGGGCGTCGTAAATGACGGGAAGAATTCAGAATTTGCTTTTCGTTGCCACAATGATCTTTTGTCTAAATAATTAATAATTCCACCACTCCACTTTTGATGGGCTTACGCCTTCTGCGTGATAAGATAAGATAATAAGTGTGTGAAGCATTAACAAAAAATGAAATCTTTAACAGCATCCTGTCCAACTATCTCATATATATTATAAAACGACAATTTTATACATTCTATTTGGTTACAAAAATAAATGGTATCACAGAACCATAGCAGATTCCTCTAAAGATGTACAAAAGCCACAGTAAACATGTAGGTACTTACAAATTAATCGTCAAACAAAACTAACATGTAAACAAACCACAGCCAACTTTGTTTCGTATTTTGTAACAGCATAAAAGGTTTAATATTATAAAATGACCAGACCTACTCGTGATAAAGTTACACGATATTTCGAAATCCTGAGCGCCAGCTGGTGTGTAGGGACGATCACTTCTATACACGAGTATAATAAACGAAACCACATCGAAATTGGGTCAGTGTGTCTGGAGTTACAAAGTAGAAAACATGTTTTATGAAGGGTGGTGTTGAATGTGAATTAATTGTTTTTGTAATGGTTTATTAATTACTTCTAAATGCCAAAAGATGCATGAAGCAATCAACAATGTTGCCTAGGTCATGGTGACCCAGACTTAGCTAGAGACTAAGGTGGTGTGGGTGGTGGTGGTGGTGGTGGTGATGGTTGGCAACCATCAGTTTCTCAACTCAGCCTATTGCAGTCCACTGCAGGACATAGGCCTCTCCCAGGCTGCGTCACAACACCCTATCCTTCGCCTTCCGCATCCACTCCGTCCGCTCTAAGACTTGTCTGCCGTCTTTAAATAGGGTTTTTCAGTTGATTAAGTTATTTGTCATGACTCATAAGATTTGCTTCATTATTACCCTATATTATGAATTACTTTTTTACGAAGTGTTTCAAGCCATCACAAAAAATGGACTATCCTTCGAGATTCGTTGCGTCTTCTTACAACCCTTTTTATTTGTCATTTTGTATGTGGCTGATTTTCTCCCAGTTGCCGAGAGTATTTTTGTAGCCAAGTGAAATTAATTATCTGCCTTTATTAAGGCCGAAATTTATTTTGTATTCATTTAAATTGTTCAATTACGGTTGTGTTGAGCAGGTAGATTTTTTAATTAAAGCTTTTGAAGCATAGTTGTGAAATAATGAAAAATATTATGGTTATTAGTATTAAAGTTTTTCTTTTCATCTTTACTAATGGGTTCCTATATTGGACAAGTTTAATGAACTGTTGACAACTGTTATTGTTTTTAAGGGCTTAATGATTTGAATTAATTTAATTAATTATTCATTGAGTAAACAAATATTCTGAGTTTTAACATTAATGTTTTGTTTTTATTTAAAAACAGTAGAATACCATTTACTAGGAGCCTATTAGACTTAGTCAAAAACAATTTTGGTTGGAAGGTGTATTTCTAGATCAAAAATTGAATACATCAGACATTGCTGGGATGTGCTCAAAAATTAAGAAAAGATTCCAACTCGGGTTATCCTTTTAGCAATAAAGGAAAATGTTCCTCATACATTACTTATAAAAGAAAGAAATAGCGTGTACAACTGATGTATCATGAAGATGACACAGAATAATAGATATCTGAAGTTATTGGAAAACCTGAGGCTAAAGATGCTGATGTATTCCACCGCTTTCTATGACAAATCTTTTACTGTTAAAGCAGTACGATTATGGAATGACTTGCTCGTGTCGGTAAGGCGTGCTCAATCTTTGTCCACTATCAAAATTATGATAAAAAAGCACTTCCTCTCTCCTTAAACATCATTATTATATTTTCTTTGGTCCTGTTTCATGTTTATAATTATATATATCTTTATTTAGATTATTTTATTATACTTTATGTATGTATTTATTGTATTATATAAATGGTACACCACAGACTACCTACAGTATTTGTCTCTCCTTCCCCTTTTTAATCTATCCAAAGGTTGTTTTTAAAATATCGCTCTTAGCGATAAGACCGCCCATTGTGTCACCATTTGTAAAATGTCTATATTTATGTCTGTAATTCACATGGTAAACATAATAAAGATTATTCTATTCTATATCAATTTCAACTCAAAGCGAACACAAAGTTTTGAATCTTCCGATCGCGAATCCACACGTCCAACTAAGTTTAGTTTTGTAGGTACAAGTCGTGAGTATTGGCGTAAGTTTCAATAACCTCGAGCCAACAGATGTCATCTCTGAACTTCGTGCTGGTGACGTTAGAATTGCACGCTAAACTAGTAGTTACGAACACTTGGGGGCAATTAATAAATCAGAGTTCAAGTATTATTAATTACGATAGATAGATTTTCGTATATAGCCGACTGTTATATTAAGTATTTTTTATTATTCATGGGATCGAATTTCCACGTGGCTAAATACCTAATAACAGTCACACGGGTCGATCTTCAAGGTTAAGCAATGCTTGCTGAGGTCGGGCCGTGCGTGACCATCCATAACTATCTGAGACCCCTCCATGCCTCGGAAGTCATGTGAAGCCGTTGGTCCCGGCTGTCACTCGTAGATCTTTGACAGACGTTACGGGTAGTCAGTAGCCCAAAAAGTTTGACATCCAGTCTTACCAAGGGTATCGTACTACCCATTAACTGGGTTGAGGAGATCAGATAGGCTGTCGCTCCATGTAAAATACTGGTGGTTTCAGCTGTATTCAGTCAGACTGGATGCCGACCTCAACATAGTTTTAATATGCGTTGTAAACTTATTTTTTCGTGGAAACATAATTTTAAAAGCTAAGAGTATTAAAATAATGACAGAATAGGAATAATTTATTGTCCAGGTAATACAGTAAGCAGGTGGTTAACAGTAAGTTAAGACGACATGAGAAGCTTAAAATATTACCTACAGCTGGGTTACAAAGTGAGCCCCAAACTAGACAGTTAGTAGGTATGTATCTTGGGGCTCGGAGTACGAATTCCAGAGTGGAGACTAGACAGGTGATTTCAGGTATGGTATGGTACGTGTGTATGTGTGATAGGTAATAGGTAATACGGGCTGGTGTCCGCAACTCCACGTCAATGCGCATATTTTACGTACTGTATGTGTGATATTGTACGGTGTGTGTGTATATGTGTGATGTGTAAGTGGTGTGTGTGCGTCTGGTGTGTGTGTGTGTGTAAGTGTGCGTGTTTGTTCCATTGTTCTTCGTTTAATATTGGTGTCAGGTGAGGGTCTTTATATTTATTGTTCCGAGTCATCATAGCTAGTGTTATGCAAAATTTCCTTTACAATTTTTTTGCAGCCGAATGAAGTAGTATTTTTAATTTCGCAGAGTTTGCAGACTTTATTAATATAAATAATATGTACAGGTTTATAAAAAGGAGGGGATATAATCAAAGGTCATCAAAAATTCAACCGCATCGCTGTCAACTTAGTTGGAAAAGGGCTAGGCAGGTTGTTTTGGACTGAATTTCCCTAAAATTCTACGCTTGCTGGAATAAGCCTTAATATCAATTTGTTTACTATAGTCCGCGCGGAACTAGTTGACCGCGCTTTAAGGCTCGTACACACAGGCGCGACGCGACACGCGACACAAAGGCACCGCAAGTCGCGCAACGAGCGCTGCCTTTGTGTCGCGTGTCGCGTCGCGCCTGTGTGTACGAGCCTTTATGTATGTAATTGGTGGGACGGAGGGGCGGGGCGCTTTGTCATTACTCAGTACGTGCGTTGCGAACACTAGGAAACCCCGCCGCCCTCACCCCTGTCCCCACCTAAGGCGCGGCCAACTTGTTACCCGCGGACTATAATACAGTTAAAATAACAGCTATCACCGAATAATGAAATGCTACCGTTAATTAACAAAAGGTACATACGTCTAACGCCATTAATAACCAGTGGTCGGAATAGGCTGACTATATTTACCTAAACTACGAAGAACAGAAACAGAAAGTGGAGACTTCCTTACGACGACATTTTTTTTCCGGAATTCGGGAAAAATCTTAAATAAGTAAGTTGAAAATAAGCTTTATTTAAGATGGATAAAGGCTATTTTTGACTTAACTTGCAATTACAATATTTTCGGAATTTTCACGTAAAATCCAAAAAAAAATATTCTATCCTGTGTCTGCATTGCTGAGTCTCAAATTGTGAATTTGTGACACGAAATTCGTGTCAGAAAGTTTCAGAACACCGGCATTACTATGTAACTACTGTTAACTAGGGAAAGAGTAAATACGTAATTTGTGTATTTCACAAAAAGATAATGCAATAGTTTTAAGATCCCAGAAGAATTTACGTAAATCTACAGTACCTACGTTTGAAATACATATCGAAGTCCCTTTTATGCAATTGAAAATTAATTTTACTTAGGTGTTACATATTGACAATTAATGTTACCTATCCTTTACACATCTTAAATAAAGCTTATTTTTAACTGATTTAAGATTTTTCCCGAATTCCGGGAAAAAAATGTCGTCTGAAGGAAGTCTCCACTTTCTGTCTCTGTTCTACGAAGTTTAGGTAAATATAGTCAGCCTATTACGACCACTGTTAATAACACATCAATGGCGTAAACATATATTATTCTTGGGCAGGCCGATAAGAATCTTCCCATTCACCATTTTCATTTCATTGATACATAATAAAATATTGATACAATACAAAACAAGAATTTAAGACACCCCCGTATTGCATTTATTGTGTATTATGAATATAATGCCAGTAACAAAACGTTGTTGAGCAACATGTTCTTGTGTGGCTGAAAATATGTTTTTAGGCAACCCTGCATTTAAAGGTCGGGACGGCTTAGGCCGCACGAAGTATAATAACAAGAAAGTATAACCTGGCCTCTTATACTATTGAAACTCCGTAAAGCCAGGCCAGCGGAGTTATTGCGTAACACACTAACAATATTGCAATGCCTTTAATTTGGACAACATTTATGACGTTATTTACAGACAGACGAATTTTTCACCCACATGGAGCAATGGATTAGAAATTTCCTTCAAAATCCTTTAAATTGTATGTTACGTTACGCAGTGTTATGTTGTTATGTTCGAGTGCAGCTCAATGTCAATATGTTTCCACTGACGTGTGACCTACTATACGTGAGTCTTTGGTCAATTGGACCCACTCGAACTGGACTCGCGGGTTCAGTTGACCTAATCAGATCAAATGTTTCCAGCAACACAAAAACACGTTACTGCAACAATGTTGCGTAGCTTTTGTTTTATAACATCACGCTTGTATTTCCCGAAAGCTTAGGCAGAGATGTATCTACCCATAGTACACCCCCATTTCGCCAGTTTTGTGTAGGTCACATGTAATCACTAGGCTCACTATTTCCATCAACCGGGCACAAAACCAGACTAAGCTACTGAGAAATTCCAGATGGAAAAACCCAACAACAAATTGTTCGAACTGGGAAACGAACCCAGGACCTCATACTCATGTAGCGCTTGCCACCACTAGACCAACGAGCCTACTGTATATTTAGACAAATGATTCCAACAACACAAAAACACGTTATTGAACGTTAAAGTAAGAGTGAACAGGCTTCTTCTGGGTTAGCTCACTCCATCGTAGACCTTGTCTCTGTCATCTCTGACCTAGACTAGAGTCAAGAGCAAACCCATTAAAAAAAAAAATATAATAAAAAGAAATTGTAAACAATGTGGCATAACTTTTTATAAAACTGGGCTTATAATCTCCCTGAATCAGCTGATTAAATACAATGGCAGTTACGAACCGTTGCTGAACAAAGCAATCATAAATTATGAGCTATCGTTATTCTGAACGAAATTTATGTTCATTATTGAGGGAATTATCGTATTAATTTGAACAATACTCCGTGGAGCGATAACAGACCGGTATAAATGAAAGTATGCAGCTGAATACCAGTATTTTACATGGAGCGACTGCCTATCTGACCTCCACAACCCAGTTACTGTTTAATACGATACTCCTCAGTAAGACTGGTTGTCAGACTTTCGGGCTTTGATAAATAAAAGTAAGTATCGTCATATACGAGTAAGGTCGTGAACGTTATAGCTGGCGTCATTATGCCCATTACCTACTAATGAATAGTCGTTGCGACCATGATAACGTTTAATAGACGGATTGTTATTTTGATGATAGGACTTATATGTATATTGCCCTTTTCGTGATTAGAAATGTGTCAACATATTTCTTTGAGAATGTGTAAGTTACAACCACCACAACAAGATACTTAGCCCTATGAGAATACCAGCGCTGCGACATTTAAAAAATAAATGTCATCATGCTGAGATAGGAGCCTTTTGGCCTCGTATAGTACTTACTGTTTCATTTTTCTATTTTTTACTTAAAAAAAATATAATTTGTTTTTTTTTTAGGGTTCCGTACCTCAAAAGGAAAAAACGGAACCCTTATAGGATCACTTTGTTGTCCGTCTGTCCGTCCGTCCGTCTGTCAAGACCCTTTTTCTCAGGAACGCGTGGAGGTATGAAGCTGAAATTTATATCAATTACTCAGGTCTACTGTCCCTTGAAGCTGTGAAAAAATCAAACTTCTAAGCCAACGCAATCAAAAGATACAGCCGTTTATGCCGCAAATTTTCGACACTTGCAAGGGAATCAAAACCTACAGGGTGCTTCCCGTGAACTCAGAATCTTGAAATTTGGTACGAAGCAACGTCTTATAGCATAGATAAAGGAAAAATTACGAAAAACATAAATTTTTAGTTACATCACATAATATTTTTTTTTTTAATAATTTTAAACTTACTACCCATTTCCTCATAAACGCGTAGAGGTATTAAATTGAAATTCATACCAAATACTCAAGTCTATAATACCTTTAAGCTGTAACAAAATCAAACTTCTATGTCAACGCAATCAAAAGAAACAGCAATTTAAGCTGCATATTTTGACACTCGCAAGTACTCGCAAGGGAATCAAAACCTAAAGGGTACTTCCAGTCGACCTAGAATCTTGAAATTTGGCATGAAGCAACGTTTTATAGCACACATAAAGGAAAAATTCCGAAAACCTTAAATTTTTAGTTACATTACAAAATATATATTTATTTTTTAATAAATATATACTTATTACTTTTTTCCTCATGAACGCGTAGAGCTATCAAGTTGAAATTCATATCAAATACTTAGATCTAATTGCCTTTAACCCGTGAAAAAAAAAAAATTCTAAGTCAACGCAAAAACGCAAAACGCAAAAGTACAACCATTGATACCGCATATTTTGAAACTCGCAACTACACGCAAGGGAATTAAAACCTAAAGACCACTTCCCGTTGACATAGAATCTCGAAATTTGGTAAGAAGCAATAGCTTACAGCACAGGTAACAGAAAAATTCAGAAAAGCTTAAAATTTTAAGTAGTTATACCACCAAAAAAATTGCGAACTTGCGAACTTTGTAAACCTTGCAGGTTTGTACGGAACCCTCGGTGCGCGAGTCCGACTCGCACTTGGCCGGTTTTTTTTTTGACTGTGTTTAGTTTAGTTTGTGATCTTTCTGTATGAGTCGCAATAAATATTTTTTCTTTTTTTCTTTCTTTCCTTACATCGAATTTGATTACCACATCTAGGTATTACAAAGATCGCTAGGTCTATGTTGGTGAAGGTGAGTTTGATTTTGATTTGCTGTTATTTTTTTAAGTATTCAATGTTTCTTTAACATAATTACACGAAAATACCTTTTTCCTGGGTGGTAAAATTTTTACCATTTTAAATTTAATATTGTGGCCGTTTGTTGCGCGCTATCGTGTTATTATTAAGTACTAGTAGCGCCTCGCGGTTTCACCCACAAATTGGACCGACGACCTTGTGAAGGCCGCAGGAACCCGTTGGATGCGAGGAGCACAGAACCAGTTAAAGTGGAGGCTTTAGGGCGAGGCCACAACACTGCGTTGCGGCATCGTATCGCAAAAATGACGTCGCACTGCAATACAATGCGATGACGCAACGCAAAAATTTCATCGCATACGACATCGTACGACAAGACGCTAACCGTCGGTTCAGTTTTACTTTTGTCTTACTTTTTTTTTACTTTTGTCCCAAAGGTCGGGACGTTCCTGAACTAAGGATATCAGGTAATCGATATCGTGATCCGCCATCATGAAACGTGCGCACCTCATTCAATGTGGACACTAACTAAGAGGTAGCGCGTCGTCGCATTGCAGATTTGTACGTTCCGTCAGCGCATTGGAAATTTCCACGATACATTGTGCGGCGTCGTAAATTTTTACGATGCGACGCCGCAACGCAGTGTTGTGGCCTCGCCCTTAGGGGAGGTCTATGTAGACATAGACCTCCCGAAAGACGTTCACTAATAGATTGGTGGACGTCTTTCGGCTGAAATAATGATGATGATGATAGCCAGCAGAGCTGAGCTGAGCAGCTGTGAGCTGTCTATTTGGATACTATGTTATAGCAAGCTATAGCAATCTATAGCCATAAACTATAGTTTGTGGCTATACACCGTGTTCTTCACGTTATCCATAAACTTTGTCAAATGCTTCTATAGCTTTTACAAATTAAATATAACAAAGGAAGTAGTACTTAAAAAGGCTTCGTTACAAAGATATTTGTAATTTCATTTGATGAAATTTAATTGAGTTATGCAGTAATAAGAAAGGGTCTTAACTTAGTTTTGACAAGTTTCAGCCCGCCAAATCTTATGAATGAAAATACGTCATTGCCAGTTCGGGTAAAGGGGCATGCATATCGGGTGATTTACGTCGAGGTATTTAGTTTGTATGAAAATTAACAAAAAATAAAAAATAATATTTCATTAATGTGTCCATAATGAAAAATGCTTATTTCCATGGTCTGAACATCTGATCGAAGTTTATGTATATCGTCCGGAACACGGTGTATATTGCTATAGCCACAAATTATAGGATAGTACGTAAATAGACATCTCACTAAGTCACTACTAAAACCCCGTTATTACCTCCACAGATGGGTAGATAAAATAATATACTTACTTAGGTACTATCTACTGCTTTTATTACCCCCATCCATTTGAGAGGAATGGAAACTTTATTTGTTCTCTTTCAAGCATTCGTTTCTAGAGCTGTACCTGTCAAGTGTAAGTGGTTCTATCTTATATCGGTTTAATTGTAGAATCTTTATTGAATTTCCAGATAAATTAGGGTTGTGTTTGGTAACGGTAGACAATAAAGAGCAGAAGATTTCTGTGCCCTTTATATAAGTTCACTTTGCCTTTATAGAATGATTTTATGATTATCGTGGGATGGAATAAAACCTCATTTCCGTGAAGTAAGAATAGGCTCAAATGTCAGCACTTCGCAACAATGTTATCGCGCAACACTGCTTAATAGCTTTAGTATAATAGAGGAATATTAGAATAATTTCTGATAGGCCTCTATTATACTAAAATAAACACTAGCTAGACCAACATCTCATTTGATAACGCTTAATTAGGAAAAATGTGTCTGTGCAATCGTGCCCAAATCTTTTATCAGCGTTGTTAACAGGAAACCCGTGCATACGGTTGAAAATAAATTATGGAGTTTATCTGCACCTGTCCCTTATGAATTATTACGTGCCTAATTGTAAAGATTGTAAATAGTAGGTATTATTAGGCCCCATTCAAGGCCTCGTGCGATTTGACTCAAGCGCCACACGCGCGCGTCTCCTGTTTCCGTCCGTTGTCCGCAAATTACGTCGCGGTGGCACGTAGTTTGCTCTTATCAACTTCTTTCATTTGTTTTCCCTGTAGTTGCTGTCGCGTGTCGCTTGAGCGTGTACGAGCTCGTGGCCATGGGGGTTAGGGGTAGATTCAATAAATTAACTCTGTGTTCTTTCTTGTTTCAGAATATATCAATACTAGTGGTGCTGTTGTACAGTTGGAGAATTGGCATCAATGCCAAGAGGTATAAGGAGCTGGACGACGTTTATTATGGTAAGTAGTGCTAAGTACATGCCACTATCTAATCGGTACTGAACGACAAACGTGGCTATAAAACATAACATAAATAGAAAGAACATACTTTAACCCACTCACATCCTATGGCCGTAGGTTGGTCCGCCCCTTTCTGATTGTTCTTAAATTCCTGTACTGTGATTAATATAGACATCTACAATTTTTGAGAGATTCCAAAGCATTCAACCAAAAAATAAACAAACCAAAACCGTTTTTTTATGTTTTTCGATGAGTTATGATAATTCGAATATTTTGCATCATTTACATCGATATTGACACTGATCATATGGTGCGATTTTTACCGAAAACGATATGTTCTTCAACATTGTTTAGAATAAAAATCGCATTTACGTTAAAATGTCGCTTAAGATAAGTCGGTTCGATATATACAGGGTAGGATTTTTGACACGGACAATAAAGGTTTTTGACCATAACGGTAGTAGTTACAGAAAAACGATCTTAGAAGACTATCCCTACTTTTTTGAGAAATTTTGATGGCCATTCACAGTTTTTGAGAAAAAATTACATTCCCTTGTCCCGTGCCCTTACTGCCCCAGCTCAAAAATCCAACCTGTATTTATGCAAAAACGGTATCATTTTTAAATATTATAATTTTATTATTACATGGCAACAAAAATAAAAATAAAAAACATGAAATTAACTGACAAACCCAATAAAAAAAAACGAATAAAAAGCAAAAACGTCTCCTAAACATTGTTACTTTGTACTAACAACGGTCTAACTATCAAAGAAAACCTATTTAATAAATAAGTGAAAAAAATGGGTAAAAGTTTCTTTGACAGCAATATACTTTGTGAAAGCATTTATTTTGGGTGATACCCAATTAATGTTGACGTCAATTATTATACTTTTACATTTTACTTTGTTTTTTAGTTAGACAGGTACTTGATGGGTAAGGTTAAGGGGTCATTGTACTTATTAATATGAACAACTTTTACTACGGGACCAAACATGAAATCGCGAAAAAAAATCAGCTGTTCCCTACGTTATATCAGCTCTTATGTTCGCATAACTCGTCAAAATGTAGGAAACTGCTAATTATTTTTTCGCGATTTCAGGTTTGGTCCCACAGTAAAAGTTGTTCATAATTATTATGAATACAATGACCTCTTAAGAGGTTGTTAATGTTTTACTAATAACCCTGTATACTCGTATATGTCATATTACCAATCTGAGACTTCAGACCGATTTAATAGATGCAACCTTCAGTTTACGAATGAATCAATTCTGTAGTTTACACTGCCAATTTGTCGTCATCAACAGTCTACAAAAGTCCACTCCTGCGAAATAGGCCTCTTCAATTATACGTCATTCAGCTCGATTCTGGGTAACTCTCATCCAGCTGCTACCAGCCATAAAAAATACAAATAACAAATTACATTGTGAAGTAGACCGACACTCATTGATGTGTTATAGACGGCTTCGCAAATACAAAAACCGGTATATTTTCACGTCAGATCAAACAAAAACAAAATTCATAAAACTCTCTAAAAACAAAACATGGTTGTTTCACAGTGAAGTGTGTACAATTTGTTATTATTTACCGAACGAAAATGATTGATTGCCTAAATAACTCAATATAATCTATTATTGTAACGGGTGGAATTTTAATTAAGGATCAAAACACGATGAATATCTATTTTGTTGTTATAAAAAGTAGAACGAAAGAAAACCATCATCTGCCTAGCCTTTACCCAATTACAGTGCCCGGCGATAAATATTGCACATCGACCTAAAAGAAAAAAAAAAAAAATTATACATAGAATAAAAATAATTATCAAAAGAAGCAAATCATAATTGTTTTAAAAGCTCCTAATAGATACCGGACTGTTTGTATTTCGTGCGACAGAGACAACGCTCTACGAATCCGAAATTAGCCGATTGACTCTTTCCAAAGGTCGATGTGCAATATTTATCGCCGGGTACTGTATGTTGGGGTCGGTTTCCAATCTAGGTGGATGCAGCTGAATACCAGTATTTTACATGGAGCGACTGCCTATCTGACCTCCACAACCCAGTTACTGAGTAACTGGGTAATACGATACCCCCTGGTAAAACTGGTTGTCAGACTTTCGGGCTACTGACGAATGACAGCCGGGACCAACAGCTCAACGTGCTTTCCTATGCACAAGAGGGGTTTTGGTATGTTAAGATGGTCACCCATCCACGGGCAAGCGCGGCAAGCGTGGCAAGCGTAGCTTAACCTGATTGATTGACCATTGTGGCTGGTATTACTTAGCCACAAGCCCCTCAAGCCTAAAACGAAAGTTAGTAAAGAAAAAAAATATACAAAAAAAATATCGACCTAACAAAAAATACTGATTGTTCCTAGGCTATTGTTTTAAATGAAACCGACAGCGAATTTCAATTAGGTGGTAGTATTGGAGGATGGAGTGTCCGGTAATTAATGGATAACCTCTTAAGTGGTCATTGTACTTATTAATATGAACAACTTTTACTACGGGACCAAATATGAAATCGCGAAAAAAAATCAGCTGTTCCCTACATTTATGTTCGCATAACTCGTCAAAATGTAGGAAACTGCTGATTATTTTTTCGCGATTTCAGGTTTGGTCCCATAGTAATAGTTGTTTATAATGATAAGTATAATCGACCAACACCTAAGGAGGCTCTCGTTGGGCAGCTGGATTAATGGCTTGATTCAGAAAGCGGTACTTCTGGACACGGCCCGCAATGTTAGGAGGTTTCTCTCTCTGGAGCCCTGACCGCCGGTAGCTTGGACCCTGTTCCCGGATACCGGTGGGCTACTATTTTTTATATTTTTAAATGTTTTTATATTTCTTTTTATGTATCAATATTTAAAAATATAATTTATATGTATTTAGTCGAATAAAGGATAATAGTATAATCACCCCTGAAGAGGTTATATATTCTCCTGGGTTCAGGCAGACAAAAAAACTAACAGAAAATACATGGTACCTACCTCTATCTCTCTATAGATTAATTAAGTATTACATTCGCGTGACGCGTTACAAAAACAGCATGTAATTAGTTGGACATCAAAACATTATTTAGGTTTTTGTTCTATTACAGCTAAAGGGAAAATGATACTCGCATGTTCGTATAGAAATAATGAAGGATAAATTGGGTTCTGATTATCTTTTTCCACAAACTTTCCCAATGTTATTCGAAAGATATTAGGACGGGTTATACAGCTTAGAAAATACGATACCTGTTTCTAATTAAATAATAATATGAGTGATTCTCTCTGTCTGTATGTATACGGCAAGGTCAAATTAAATTAGCTAGTGAAACTTCGCAGACGTGATGGTATCTATATACAGTATGTTAACTAACAGAGGGCGTTCCCGTTAACCCGCAATAGTATAGCATCCATACATGCTAAAAAAAATATTACCATTCGAAAATAAAATGTTTTTATTTTTTTTTATATTAAAATATTCACTAAAAATCGTAAATTGATACTCTATTTATTTAATTAATTCTAATTTATTTAATTAAATAAATTCCGACATTGCTGTCCTTCAAGTACGCGTGCACAGAGTGTTTCTTTAACGTATCAATTTACGATTTTTAGTGAATATTTTAATATAAAAAAAAAATAAAAACATTTTATTTTCGAATGGTAATATTTTTTTTAGCATGTATGGATGCTATACTATTGCGGGATAACGGGAACGCCCTCTGTTAGTTAACATACTGTATATACCTGTATGATACAAATTATTTATTAAAAGAAAATTCGATGATTTTTTTTGAGTGTTCATTGTGTTGTTACTCGAAATATTAGTTTACAGAATCTGCTTTTTTTATGTAAACTTCATAGACATGATGGGTAATCGATATTTAAAAACGACAAAACAAAAGAAAACAGACTTTCTCAACTCATACTTTTTATTCTGATTTATCGTGTTTTAGATATTGATACGGTCGACATCCATTACGTCTGCAGAGTTTCGCTAGTTTGAACCTGTTGAATTTGTATCTGTTGAGTAAGAGGCTTTTAACAGAACCACGTCAGCCTTATATGACTTTTTGGGGATCTACATTGAGTTAAACTTTGGTTTAAAAGATTAACGTTCACGCAAAATGAATTACAATTAGGGAACTGTAGAATAGAATAGAATACTCTTTATTATGTACACCATATAAATTACAGACATAAATATAGAAACTGTACAAAGAGTGACACAATGGGCGGTCTTATCGCTAAGAGCGATCTTTTAAAGACAACCTTAGGATAGATTTAAAAAGGGGAAGGACAGACAAATACTGTTGGTAGTCCGTGGTGTACCATTTACATAATACAATAACTACATACATAAAGTATATTATACTAATCTAAATAAATATATACACATACATATAAATATATCCATATAATAATAAACATGAAACAGGAGCAAAGAAAATATAATGATGATGTTTAAGGAGAGACCAGCACCAGCTATGGCCTAAAAATATTAACAAAATGGAGTAAAAAGTCTTCATATACCAAAACTTTAACACCTTTATTCATAAACGTTTCTTAAAGTTAAGTAGTGATTGGCGACTGTTCAACCATACATTTTTGAGGTTTAAACGTCACTTAACTTTAATCATCGTTTATAAATAAACTAGCTTCTGCCCGCGACTTCGTCCGCGTGAAATTTCTTGTTACTCCGACCCACCCCGTCTATTACATACTATTACTTCGTTTTTGCTTAGCGTTCTTTCTGACTTTTTTTCTTTTTGCTCGGTTCTTAAAGGTCATAGCGTGATGTTAAATAGCCTATAGCCTTCCTCAAGAATTGGGCTATCAAATGCAAAAGTAATTTTTCAAATCCGACTGGTAGTTCTAGAGATTAGCACGTTCAACCAAACAAACAAACAAACTCTTCAGCTTTATAATATTATAGTATAGATGAGTACTTAACTTTACTTATTATTCAATTCTGGTAGCTCCATTGAAAATCTAACTTAAACGCGTACTTTCAACTTGATGTACAATAAGCGTTCCTAGTTGTACATTCAAGTAACAGATACAACTTATCTAACAATAGTCTAGACATCTTTTTGTGTTCCAAGAGACTGATAAGGAATACGCTTGAAGGACAGAATCTAATTACCTTATCTAGATGTAACTAATTAATTACTTTGTATAATATCTATTCACTTACTTTTCTTGTGTTTTTCCAAGATAATGAGATCGTCCTAATTTATTATGTCGGTGTAAATGGAACATTGTTGAAAAGAACGCTATTACTACAACAATTAAGATACTGATCTGTTTTAAGAACACATCTAAATCATTGTAAGCCCAACAATAAAAATATTTGTGCATTTCCAACACAGTACTAATGTTGAAACGGAAAAGGAACTGGTTTTTCTTGTAAATCTTAGAGCTCAAACGTTGCCCCACGTTGGGCGCCACTGTTACATACGTGATTTTGTCCGTCTGGGTTGGTATTTTAAGGCAAAGAAACAACAAACTATATCAAATAATGTAAGTATATTCATTAAAATCAAAATATAAAAATAATAAACCTAAATATAAAAAAGGTAATGCCAGCCAGCGTTTCTTGTTGTTTAGTTCAAAAGATGGGGATGAATAATCAACTTCTTTGATAAAATCAGACCTTGAGTGGCTTGAGGACAAAAAGAAGACATTTAAGCCAGATTTCTCGTAAGGAATTTACTCCATACCAGTAACATAGCAATATCTTTAAGTCCATGTAATCAATCAATCCTTGAAAGAATTGAGACAATTGTCACGAATCGAAAAAATCGAGACGATTCTTTCTTTTCATAAGAGATTGGAACATGGTTTTTATTTTATTTGGTTTTTTATTTATTTACTAGTTGTGCCTCGCGGTTTCACCCGCGTAAATATCGATCCCGTGGGAATATCGGGATAAAAAGTAGCCTATATGTTAATCCAGGGTGTCAGCTACCTCCATACAAATTTTATCAAAATTGGTCCAGCCGTTTAAGCGTGAAGAAGTAACAAACATATAAACACACGCACACACACACTCACTCACACACTCACAAACTTTCGCCTTTATAATATTAGTGTGATGTATACAGTTATTGTACACCAGAAAATACCTAACAAAAAATACGATTATTAATACAAAACATACAATGGGCGGCCTTATCGCTTTCTGCGATCTCTTCCAGGCAACCTTGGAATAGACAGTGATTGCGTGGATATAAAACATGGGGTTGTCAGTGGTGCAAAATAATATAATAGATACATAGATATGTATATATATAAGTAAGTTTTATGTATCTTTTTTCTTATTTTCTAAAAATCTCACAGAATTCTCTCTTCGTCTGTGTATGCCCGCTTAGTTTTTCTAAACTACACACACAATACACAATTTTGACGCATTTTTCACCATCACTTAGACAATTTATCCTGGAAGGTTTATGTGTATAATAACATTAATATTTAACTCTTAAATAAAGCACAGACGTCTCAATGTTTTCACATGTTGCCACATCTGTACCTAACACCCGGGCACCAACCCGTGTATGTCTGGAAAAACATAAAAAAGCATTGTTGCTTATTTCAGTGAAGTACTAAGAGTTCAATCCACAAAAACGTTTCAATTCAACCTTGAAGCATTAAAATAATATTATTTTACTTACTCCTAAACAATTAACTACACAAACAGACATTACAAAAAGAATTCCACGGTTGAACAACTCCTTGTCATCGCAAAAAAAAACATTTGTATCTTCAATCCCAGATAACTTTGTTTTCAGTTTACAGGATAGATAACAAATAAAATTTTGGAACTGTTCTGTCTTTTGTATGTGTACCTCTATTTTGCAGGGGAATAAACTAGAAACAACAATTAAGTTATAAGAGTGTTTGACTATACCTAAATAACGAATCCAAAGGAATATAATATGTCGTTATAAATCGTACCTATGTCCATAAAAGTGTTTGATATAACAGATGGGACTTCGTTGGTCTAGTGGTCGCAAGCGCAACTGCTGTTGTCAGCGGGATTGTCTGAAAGGGTTAGCGCTGGCCCGGAACATAAAGGGCTAAGGAAGGAACACGGGTGGGTTTTAGTCAGTAAGAGTCTGACACTCCCTTCCGCTCCACCCAAAGCGGGAGGGGTCTTTGATGATTTCCCATCCTGAAAAAAAAAAGCGCAACTGCTGAGCATGAGTTCCTGGGTTCGATTCCTGGGTCAGGCAGTGTTATTGGGTTTTTCTATTTAGAATTTCCCAGTAACCGGCCGGACTCTGAATTTGTGCCCGGTTGATGGTAATAGCCTCGCCCCCTATTATAAGTGGCAAAATGTGGGTAAGCTATACTGCCGCCGTAAGTAAAAGGGGCGCATCTGAGGAAAGGCTATAGAGAAAAATGAGCCTTAATGTATGGCGCCTTTTTTGTTCAGTAAGGTTTATTTTTCTTTAAATTTTTGGCTGATATACGTCCTTTTCACTTACTGCGGCAGTATAGGCCTCTGCCTTAAACCATCGGGTAATACATGCGTCAAATTGTGTTAGATGGGGCTAATAATGATAGACTCATTCTAATAGGCAAGGTCAGAGGGGCAATTCTCGTAATTTCAAGAACGTTTAGTCTGATCTCAGTCTCAATCTGTCAAAAAAACCTCGAGTTTTCCTACATTTTGACAAGTTTTTGACATTAATTTGTCGCCGAGATGAAACTATGGATGGGACTAGATTTTGAACTTTTTAAATTACGACAATTGGCCTTCAAGTGTCGTATTCTACACCTACATTTTAACCTTTCCATAGTGAGCTGCCAACTCTTAATCATGTATGCCGTACAGTTCGTGCCACGTAAGAAGAGACTTGACCCCGCCACCCCCGCCTCTTTCCGCCGCCCCGATGACACCCGGTTCCCGTCCCGCACCGGGCGTCATCGGGGCGGCGGAAAGAGGCGGGGGTGGCGGGGTCAAGTCTCTTCTTACGTGGCACGCACTGTACCTACGTATCTCCAGGAGTTCTAAATTGTTTTCACACAAGCTAAGACTGAAATACATTTAAATACTGGATAAAGTTATTTTGATCCCGGAAAACTTAGAGCGTACTCCGCGGAATCTTACTTTGTTTTCAAAGAAAATGTTCTACTACAAAATGAAAAAAACTGTCTCATAGGTACAAAGATAAAGGAACGGTGATTTTTATCTAATGATTGACACCTCTCGCAAAGAGCTCTTTTACTTAGAATCACTTTTAAACCTCCAATTTCCTCATTGAACAACCCAATAAAGCCATCTTCACTTTATAAGATCTTCAAATTCGTCCCCATCACATACAAAATGAACCTTTAACGATATCGATTCATTAATATTCAAATCACGAGGAGTGCCGAAAGATTTCTTTCGGCAATATTCGGGAAACCCGAAGTAGGTACCTATCATCGTTGAACGAAAGAGGAAACCATTTCGTTCGTATAAAAATGAGTAAATGAATGCGAAATTACTGAACGAGTCAATTATGAAAGATTCCCTTCGGTCCTTCGAGAATATTAATTGTTGGGAATTATTCATTAACGTTGCAGAGATTGGATTCGTGGGAATATTGAATTGAGTGCTATTCACTTTCATGATTGTTCTCCACTTAAGAGTTGTGAAGTGGAAGGAAGGAGTTTATTACTTATTCTCATATATTTTACCTACTCAAGACTATTTATTTATTTTATAATTTATGTACTCACAGTAAAATACTTACATAGGGATATGACATGATTATAATTTGAGTACAAAGATACTGCTTATTTCTTAAGAAATTTCTTCCAGCAGACCTACGAAAGGAGAGGTAAAAAAGAAATGTAGACAATAATAGTGTGTGAGAACAAGAAGAGAAAAATATGAATGTATGAAGTCTAAAACTAGAATATTAAATAATGCAAAAAAAAATAATTAACTTAAATATACTTAAATAAATACATAATGCTAAAATACATATATGTATAAACATATACGTATATAAATACCACCTACTTTTTTGAAGCTCGTATTTTAATGTCAATCCGTAGGTGACTTAAATTAACCGGTTGAATGCAACGTTGTTATTGATATGGCAATTTCCGTATTATATGGCAATCCATGATTTTTCCAGAAAATACGGCATACGGCAGTCCTCTCACTGCCGTGTCACAAAATACGGCAATTGACTATAGGTGAAACGAAACGTTTTTCACTAGCTTAATGATTGAAACCAAACGTACACAGGTAATTTTATGAGCACCGCCGGGAAAATCCCTTCTACAACAACATGAAGTTGTAATTTTAACGCCAAAGTGGCATCTCTTGCGCCTTGGTTGATAATGAATAAAAAGGTTGCAAATGACACCACGTACCTACGTTAGTATGCTCTAGATAAACATGAATAATAAAAAATTATTAAATAATAGGTAATACAAACAAAAAAAAAATGAGGAATAGACGTTTTTTATTAAATACGGCAATTTTGTATTTTTTTCCTTAAAATACGGCAAACCAGACTGTGACATACAGCAGCTCAGATTTTTACGATGGCAACACTGGTTGAACGCCGTAGTTACAGAAACAATTAAAAAGCTATTGGGTCTCGCGTGGATCCACGTACCCCGATAGAAATAGAAATCATTTATTTGCCGATACGAGGGGTTAATGTGGGCCGTGGCATAAGTACTATAAAGGCTCCTTCAAACAGGCGCGACAAGCGATAAAATCGCGCGCGACACAAAGGCACCGCAAGACGCGCAAGGAGCGGTGCCTTTGTGTCGCCCGCGATCGCGTCGCGCATCGCGCCTGTTTGCAGGAGCCTTAATGCTCATTCGTAATGGAATTTATCTACCCATATGATATTATTATAATTATATGCATATAATTATAATATCTTCATGGTCTTCACATGATCTGACCAAGATTATGTCTGGACTTTAAAAGAGACTGTGACCTCTGAGTTTGGTTCTGCCTTTCTTAGAGTAGTCAAATAACAAACGCCGACCTCATATAGTTTTTAAAATATGATTGATGTGTAAAAGCGTTTAAGCAAATTTACTTACAGAAATAAAATATTTTACATTTATATAATATTATCAGTATTATGACAGATCATTCTGCTGTCTATCATGTTTAACCTAACTTAAGTAATCAAACTTTGAACCAGAGACTCCAAAAAAGACTAATTTCTTGCCGCGAAAAGGTCAGCTGAAACATCCCTTTCATAATTAGTTTTGTTTTTGAAGTGAAAATTTCTTTAGGCGCGTTGGGATTTTTTTGAGATGGGAAAAAACCATTGAACTCGCGCCACTGATACCGTAAGCGACACTGCACATGTTTTGTTTATAAGACGATTCAAAAAATACCCGCTTCGGATGTGTTCGGCTGTCCTCGGGATGTAATCGGTTTTAATGTAGTATATCCGATATGTCAGTGAGTGATGGCAAAGTATTCTGTTTGTGTTTTGTTATCACTTCTGTCGGCACTCCCGGAGTGCCACTATTTTTTTATTAACAACACCACCACGTGAAGCCCTGACAAAGCTAGAAGGCGTCGCCGTCGCGGCAGACCCCGTAGAAGATGGCGGTACAAGCTGGAGAAAACAAAAGACCAGTGGTCCACTTTAGCCTTGGATCGAAAGAGCTGGAAGTCATAGGGGCTTTTGTCCAGCAGTGGGATGATGCAGGCTAACAGTAACAGTATTTTATTAAACCCAAACTAAGACATCAGAAGAGATATTAATCAAAAGTGACAGCCAGTAGTTCTTATACGAAAGACGATAAAGACACAAACACTGACTCCAAAAGTAAAGGGCGTGGATTCCAATAAAATCCAAAAACTTAAAAATAATCAATCAACAATCAACTCGACCTATTGCAGTCCACTGCTGGACATAGGCCTCTGCCAGACTACGCCACAGCACCCTGTCCTCCGCCTTCCGCATCCAGTCTGTCCCTGCCACCTTCTTTATGTCGTCCATCCATCTTGCTGGGGGGCGTCCCACACTACGCTTGCTGATACGCGGTCTCCAGAACTCGTCTGCTCCACCGGCCATCGGTCCTTCGAAAAACATGGCCAGCCCACTACCACTTCAATTTGCTTACTCTGCAAGCTAAAATGCTAAGCTCTGTAAAAATAATACTTGAGGAATAATCGCGTTTTTATTAGAAAAAGCAACCCCGCCTTCCTCATATTATATCAATACAAACGTCGACTATAATGTAAACATTGATACAGGTCGTTATTACCAAGAAATATTGCCGTATTATTCATGCTACAATTCGGTACGATATACATTTATACATACGTGTGTTTCTGTTGCCGGTTATTGCGATCCGAACGAGCAATGTACTAACCGGATGATAAATGTGGTCATATTTCTTTGCGATAGGTACTCTTACCTGGCTAAGGAAGTGCGGAGTAGTTTTCTTTTGACATTATTTCGTGCTGCCGAATGTTCTACGCCGCGCGCGTGACTTATTATAAGTCACGTCAACTGCAAATTCCTGTCGCAGTTGACGTGACTTAGGATAAGTATCCGGATTTCGTTTCGAATGTGTTGCGGATAAAATAATAAATTTGGACGCTTTCAGGTAGAATAGCTGGCGAGATTCCTAAGTTTCCGATATGAGTATTCGATTTATCGTGATCTTTATACGAGTAGTTCTGTCAATTTATTAGTTTAGTGTGTAAAGTGCTGTTTTACGTATTTTGTTGTGTTTTCCGTACACTTGTGCATATACCAATCAGTCTTCTCATTAGTAATATCCATAGAAGTTAACCTAAGTACCAATTTCACCAATAAAACTGAACGCTATCAACTCAATCTAAACTGCATTCAAGAGCTGTCAGTTTCAATATTCCATAACAATGATGACACTGACAGCTCTTGAACAGTTTACCTGTGCTGCCGATCTATTTTCTAAAAAGCTCAGCGAGTTGTTACTATAATCTATATCTATATCGTCAGCGAGCTGTTATTATAGTGTCAGTCCCTAGCATCAAGTGAAATGACAGTTCACTTCACCTAAGGTTTCACGGTGTTTTAGTTTCATTGGTGAAATCCGCCATAAGATAACATTGAAAAATTCATAATGGTAAACAAGCCTCGGTTTGATATGGAATCCTGTCCCTCTGCAATAGCTTACTGATAAAAATACCAACATAATACTTCTACGAATAAAAAAAGTGTTCTGTCCCAGACACACATCTATAATAATTATGGAGAAATGTTTCGTACATTTTCGCTCGCAGTTGGGTGCGGTAAAGTGGGCCACAGCGCACTGTGGAGGCGTGGAGATTAACGAAGGGGAAGCTGTTATCAAGATCGTGAACAACCGGCGCGGCGGAGTTACAAATGCACTGTTTGTTTTTCTTTCTTCTGAATGTAATTCGTAGTAAAATGTATTCTTATTTACTATAAATAGCGACTCGCAACCCTCCCCTGCTTCGCACTGGTAGAATGTAACCAACGTGGTGTCATGTCAAAACATCGAGAGTTCAATGCAATAACTAAGTTAATACACGTAAACCTTTAGGTATAAATGCTCTAAATGATGGGGAAAGCCGCAACAAAATCCATTACGGAGTTTAGAAAACCTAAGGACATACAGACACAAAAAGCGGCTTTGTTTTAAACTATGGGTATAGATCTATACTAATATTATAAAGCTGAAGAGTTTGTTTGTTTGGTTGAACGCGCTAATCTCTGGAACTACCAGTCGGGTTTGAAAAATTCTTTTTGCATTTGATAGCCCAATTATTGAGAAAGACTATAGGTTATTTAACATCACGCTATGACTTTTAGGAGCCGAGCAAAAAGAAAAAAAGTCAGAAAGAACGCTAAGCAAAAACGAAGTAATAGCGCGGGCAGGCGATGCGACGGGGTGGGTCGGGGTAAAAGAAACTTCACGCGGGCAGAAGCTAGTGTTTACATACACCTAAATAAATAAATTGTTTATTACCACAAAGTTCAAGTACATTTCACTGAATACAGATTAAAGATCTTAATTTAACATTAGGTAGATAAATACAATAGGTTCCACCCTGTACCCTAAACTAGGTTAGGCCTGTATCTTAGGGGGCAATGCCCGGCTATAGGGTATGCTTCTATGATTCTATTGTGGCAGATGTGCCAGTGGACGTAAATCTTAGAATAGAATATATCTATTCTATTCTAAGATTTACGTCATGGTAATTTAGTTGAGAACACGGTTTGACGTCATTAGGTGCGCCACGTTTTCCGTCGAACGTGGATGTTAGTAGGTACTATAAGCACCTCTGCTTACACCTGGAATGATGTTACTAATCAGCATAATTAGCCTATAGCGTTCCCACTACTGGGAAACAGGCCTTCTCTCAGTGAGAGGTCGACCATTATTTTTTTTTTAAATTTCGACAGAAAAAAACTTAAAAAATAATGTTCGTGTTATTCAAAAGTTACTTAATTCAAGGTTTTTATTCAGCAATACTGGTGTGTCATCACATCAGGGACGATATTAATTTATTTACATAAATTAATATCCTCGAATATTTTATTAATGAAATAATCAATGAGGTACAGGCGCCAGCACATCAATCTACCCGAAACGGTCAATTTTTCCCAATCAACTTGGAACCTTATGCTTTAGCGATAAAGTTGAAAATCTATTAAAGAAATTTGTCAGATTGCAGTAGCTTGATGTGATTCGATCGGAAACCGCACTCGGCAGGTAATCGAATACGAAAACCGCAAACATGGCGGAATCACATAAATAATAATATAGATCATCAACACCACAATAATTTCATATTTACTGTACGTTAACGAGAACTAATTGGACGTGCTAAACTAATTTATTTTACTAAATAAACATTGTGCAAAGCATATTACGCGGTTATATAATTTTGTAACCAATACTATTATTTTTGGTACCTCAAACACTGAAAATTTTTGACCAAAGAGTACTGGAAATAAAATTAATTAGGCTTAAAAGGAAATGCGGTCGGAGAGAAAAATCCTAAGTAAAAAGTCGTAATTCAAGGTTAGGCTCTCGCCTATTTCCTCCTCCAATATTAAACCAATTTAAAAGATATTGCATAAACTGAATAAGAAAGATATAATATGCTGTGTCCCTATGTTTCTCTTTTTTCATTAATAGTTGTCATTGTGGACATCTGACATATTTTTTCCTATAATTGACACTTTCTTTATAATAAAACGACATATGAATATGATACGATAAATGATAGATCGGTCTTTATACTTCTCGTATAAAACGTACCTACGATATTGTAATGGTTAGCAATTTATTATACGTTCTTGATGCTTCTATAATGTCATGTATGTTAGTAGTTAAATAAAGCCCAGTTACTACATTCTAAAATGCCTTGTGCTCTAAACATCACGACAAAGTTCAAATTGGCGCGGTTACGGATATCCGCTTCTTTGCAGCTGGTATAACAATGTCTTAGCTTTGTTCACTTTGGCAACTTTCAATCCTCTAGCATAGCTCATTAGTGAAAAGTGATACTTAAACTAATTAATTCCTCCTATTTCAAACACATATTTATCATATTTTGCGGTGGCTTAAACGGCAGTCAGGGATATTTTGCCCTGACGAAAAGAAATATTTATATTTGCGTCGAAGCGCATTTTTCTGACTTTCACGTTTCTTTGTAGCCTAACAAAAATACATAGATGGCACCAAAGCACCTATTTGTGAGAAAAAATTGTAGCTAAAAAAGAAATATGAGTCCAAAGGAGAAAAACACTTAGTATATTATTATAATAACATGTGGTCTGACAAGACCTCGTCATTTTAGAACTTCGGCAACACCACATGCATAACTAAACGAAGTTATGATGATGCTAGTTTCTGACAAGAAAGGATCGCTCCTAATAAAATGAAATGTACCAAAGACTTACATCATACAATATTTATGTTCATTTGAGTCTATTGTGTTTTGAGCAGCTCGTGGCTAAGTAATAACAGTCGCACGGATCGACCGATAAGGTAAGCTACACTTGCCGCGGTCAGTCCGTGGATGGGTGACCACCTTTCACCAACCACCAATCTCTTATGGAAAAGTGTTTGGTAGAAATCTAACTTAGAAAGATGTATTTTTGGTTCTAATGATTATACCTCTCTAAATATGTACGGTCTGCTATTGTCGCGAATCATATTTTGATCAAGATACAACCTGACACTGACCTGCAAATTGCAAAAAACGTAAGAAAATTTGAATTTCGCGGTCTCAGTTACCTATTCACCTTAAACAAAAAAGTTTCAATGTGCTTTCGAAGATGTTAAGACGAAGTAAAATCATCAAGTACCTATTTATGCTACATTACATTATTGTATACGTATATACAGTTCTACGCATTCATACATTTTTTAGCTTTCACCAGAATAAAAATTCGCACGGACACTGCAAATATTGAGCGCAACAGGTCCAAATGTATGAGCATTAGAATGTGAATGTGACCGTACTTACGTCTGTCCAATTCATTTCGGGTAGACAACGAACCTTCCTTGTTAAAGTCATTCCCTGTAATATTTAGTACCTTTTCAGTATTTCAGCAGATGTTTTGTTCACCAAAAATGGCAGAGATGGCACACATGTATGTATTAAAAACTGGCCAAGTGCGAGTCGGACTCACACGTGAGGGGTTCCGTACCACAAGGCAAAAACGCCGAAAAAAACATGTTTGTTGTATGGGAGCCCCCTTAAATATTTATTTTATTCTGTTTTTAGTATTTGTTGTTATAGCGGCAACAGAAATACATCATCTGTGAAAATTTCAACTGTCTAGCTATCACGGTTCATGAGATACAGCCTGGTGACAGACAGACAGACGGACAGTGATGTCTTAGTAATAGGGTCCCGTTTTCACTCTTTGGGTACGGAACCCTAAAAAGGAATAAAATGCGAACTTAAAGTGTAAATACGTTCACTAATGGTGAACCAGTACCTAGTAGTGAAATTACCTTTGTACTTTCGAGAACAACCTCTTCAATTAATGGGAAAGGTTTTTCTCGGAAGATGGGTCCTTTAAGAAAGGTTCTTCGTCAAATTATGGGTTAAATTAAAATGTAATAATAATACGACACCAGTTGACTGCGAAACAAACATCAATCAACACGACCTGCATAGCTATTAAAAAACACTCGATACGCTTCCGTACCATATTCATATTCATTTATTCATCAAATATAAGCTAACAGTTTACACCAAATCGCTTATATCTATGCTAATTCTACAAATTACATTAAAATTTTAATTAAAACTTCGTAGACTAAAAAAAAATCCAAAAAAGCAGAGTAAAATAAAATTTGAAAACAAAAGGACCTTATACATAAAATTAGAAACTAAACAATTATTTCTTCATATTTAAATAAATAGACACATGCTTTGCGATTGTCCATTGAGAGTCAAAAAATAAATCTGCCTCCGGTATATAATATGTATTTTAGAAAGTCATTTATTAACTTAATTGATCTAGCATTGGGAGTGTTGTTGGTTCGGGGAGCACGTCATGTAGGCGGGTAGCAGAGAAGTCTATGTTGTCGTCTTACAACGCCACGCATATACTGGTCAGGAATATAAAAAAAAATATTGACTCTCGTAGAACGGGATTATCTATCTTGTCTACTAATATTAGATAATCATTAATTATATGCGTGGATTCTCACCTGAATTTGAATGTGTCTAAACCCACCATTCCTGACACAAGGAAGGAAGTTTGTACAGGTATCTACAGAATTTATGTTGAATTTTTTCTATCATAATAGTGTACAATGACTCTTGAGGACTCCAAACTATTGCATTATATTCTAATTTACTACGTTCATAGGCATTGTATATTAGTTTTATAACTTGAGTGTTCTTAAACTGAGATGATAATCTAATGATGAAACCAAGACATTTATTAGCGTCTTTGCAAGTTTTAAGAATATGCTCGTGAAAATTTAATTTTCTATCCATTATTACTCCCAAATCCCGGATCGAGAAAACAAAATAAAATAAATAAATAAATAACAGGTTCCATTGACGCCAGCAAGATTTTAATCATTTATAATCGGATTACGAGATTGGGAAAAAGTTATTGTTTTACACTTACAATTATTAAATGAAAATTTATTATTTATACTCCATTCAACCACAGCGTCAATATCATGTTTAAGCGCCTCACAATCCTTAGCGTCGGTTACAGAAAGGTACAGTTTTAAATCATCAGAAAACATAAGGCATTTTGCGTTAGAGATTACAGTAGGTAGATCATTGATCACTATTATAAATTGTGTAGGACCAATGGTACTACCCTGACTTACCCCTGATCTAGTATAATACTCTTCCGACTTATATCCTTCTACCTTAACATACTGTTTACGATCTCTTAAGTAGTGGGCTATGAATTTTGAGAGAGAAGTTGAGAATCCTAGTAATGCAAATTTATTTAAAAGCACATCATTATCTACAAGATCGAAGGCTTTCTTGAAATCAAAGTATGCGGCGTCCAACCGAGAACCAGACTTATTATTCTACTATTTATATAATCAATAAATTTTATATGATTAGTCACCGTGGAGCGACCAGGACGAAACCCATGCTGGCAGTCACTCAATTATCCTTTGATTTGTTTACAAATAGCGTTATTAATAATAGACCATATCAAACATCAATCAATGTTATCGTAGCAGTCCTCTAAACGTTGTTCACAAGTCCAAAACCTGAAAATGTGGTCAGTTTAAATCAAATAGACGACCTCTGTTCTTCCGACAGTTTTTTATTGTCGGAGGCAAGGCAAATCAGGTTATCGAAATGTGTCATTTTCGATACGATAGCCTGTCGGATGTTTGTGAATAGCTATGCTGAAAACTAAATGCGAAAATAAAATGCTACTTTTGTTTAAAGTTCAAAATTAAAAAGAAACTGCACATACTTTTAGCTGCCTCATTAGCCAGGAACAATCTAGCAGAATTTTCTACACGAAATCTCCACATCTGCTCACTCTTGAGGGGATTAAGGCAAGCTACGATTAACAAAAAGAAAATTCTCCGCCCGAGTTCAGCTAGTTTTTACAACAGGTGCTTCAAATATTTTTCTCATAACCCCACGTTTTGCACGAAAATGCAATACAAACACGTACAAGCCAGGTCATGCGCACACCAGTAGGTAATATTACTGTAAAGAGAATTCTAAATGAATAACGCTTTTCTCATTCTTGCTCACATAACCTGAATAGGAACGGCAAGATAAAATAAAACCTTTTTTATTTAAAACTGGGGAAGTTTGAATATAAAGAGTTGTGTTGTGATAAATATGACCACACCTGTCTGATACATGGTGTAAACATTCGTATTCCACGGTCTGAGCTACCGTTTAAAGGGAGTTTTAGGTTGTGTTAGTTACATTGTGTCTTTACGTTGTTAGTTTTAGTTATAGCCAGTTGGTTTAGGCAGTCCGCAAGTTTGGTATTTTCGGGCAAACATGGAATATATATGATAGCATTAGGAACTGCGAATATAAGCTAGAAATTCTTGTCACTTATCGTCCAAGGGTCCAAAACTATGACCATAATTGAAGGTTAGGTAGGTTTAGGATGAAGCTTTACCTCTCATGTGTTTAAGACGACGAATAAGGTTCGTTACCTAATAAGTAGGTACGTCAAGGACAATGGAGAGGTCTATGCTTGGAGTTTCCCTGCGTGATCGAATTAGGAATGAGTGAGCAAATGTTGCGACAAGATTGTGTGAACCAGTGTGTGAACTATGATGACATTGCGATAGTTTGCTAAGTCTAGTTTTTTGATGTGACTGTTATTTCAAGCCAAAAAATATGGTTTCTCGTATCGGTAGAATTGCAAGCAAGTAGCTCATGTCGTTTGGGAAGCTACGCAATATCTTCTTGTCCCACATACGTGTCTCAAGACGAAAGTCTTTGACCAGTGCGTGTTGCCAGTGATGACTTATGGCACTGAAACGTGGTCGCTCACAATGGGCCTTATAAGAAGGCTAAAAGTCACCCAAAGGGCAATGGAGAAGGCTATGCTTTGAGTTTCCCTGCGTGATCGAATCAGGAATGAGGAGATCTGCAGGAGAACCAAGGTAACCCACATAGCCCGAAGAATTGCTAAGCAGTGGGCAGGGTCCAATGCTCGCAGAACAGATGGCCGATGGTGCCGAAAGGTTCTGGAGTGGCGACCGCGTATCGGAAGACGTAGTGTTGGAAGGCCTCCCACAAGGCGGTTCGACGACCTTGTGAAGGCCACAGGAACCCGTTGGGTGCGAGAAACACAGAACTGGTCGAAGTGGAGGTGCTTGGGGGAGGCCTATGTCCAGCAGTGGACGTCTTTCGGCTGTAATGATGATGATGAGGTACGTCAAGAAAATTGGAAGCAACGTATTCCTGTCAGTTAATTATAAAACTAAAGAAGTTTTCACTTCAAAAAACTTCGATCCTACAAAACTCATAATACAACAGATAACAGACAAAGATAACAGATTGATGCGTTTACATAATTATTGTAATACAAGTTGTGTCTCCGATTTGATTCCTCATCGGCAAAAGTGAAGAATTTGCATACAAACTTTCATTTCAAAAATCTTTGCTTAGTTCCCACTTTGATTATAAAACGAACTCACGTGTAAAGTTTCATGCGCATAGACCTAGCCGTTTAGCCTGTACGCTATCCGTCAGTGAATGAATGAATTAATTAAATTAAGATTTTTTTCTATGTCTATGTAGATGTAGCACAAACCCAGCGGCCCGCCCCTGCCTCGCACGGTTTTTACGACTTGACAAAACATTGATATTTCTTTATTATGATATGTTATTAGTTTAATATTAATGAAATAAGTACACATAAAACTTTGGGAATAAATTCTCTAAATGATGGTGAAAACCGTATAAAACCCGTTGCGCAGTTTAGAAGAAAGACGCAGTCACACAGACAGATACGAAAAACAACTTTAATTTATAATGTCTGACTTTAAAGATAACCAAAACTGCAATAAACATGTGTAATCTATAGGCCATACAAATAATCGAACCATAAACGATTCGATTCTAAGCTGATAGCCAATCGCTTAGTCCCTTCCTGCTCATAACCCCGCCTCTTTGCAATCCAACTCATATCCTCGCTTCAAAGCTTCAAACTACTAAACAGGGTCAATAGCTCCATTCAAGCAGAAAATTCGATTATTGAGAATGGCATTAGAATTCGTAGTGGTCCAACACTATACATTCAAATTCGATTAAGCGTAGTGCGACGTAATTATTTGTCGATGCGTATCTGGGATGCTCTATACCTATAGCATAGAACATTTAGCAATTAGTTTCGCAGCATTTCACGGTTGTAAGCCTCTTAACAACATCATTGATGATGATAGATGAATATAAATGATGGTTTATTTATAAATTTCAAATAAAAGCTAGGGTGGAATTTTTTATACTGTTATTAGATATTTTACTTTTTCAGGCTTCTAAATTATAATTAGAAAACCACAGCATTTCACAGTTTTAAGCCTCTTAACAGTGATGTTTTGTGTAATGATGATTTGTGTTTGATAGAAGAATTTGAAGAGTTAGGTATTAGTTTCAACTAAAAGAGGTGGGTTTAGGAACAAAGGTTTGGACACCTTTACCGAGGCTTGTAGTAGGAGTAAACTGGTAGAAATCGTCACGTAACTAAAAATCATTATACCCCATCGAGATATAAGTACTAACGTACTAGAGAAGACACCGTAAATTCCTACTTTGTCTCGTTCAACTGCGGTGATCGTGCCGCACCTCACTCAGTCGCTCTCTTGCTCTTTCGCGCCTAGTACTTCCGACAATAATAAATTAATTCATAGAAAAAATCGACGAAAAATGCCTTGGTGTGTGTTGAGATATTGTACTAATAATTCAAGGAACACGGCAAAGTGCAAAGGAATTAAGTTTCATCGGTAAGTAAACTAATTTCCTTGTTTTACAAATTAAATAATTACCACGCGCCATATTGTATTGTTTGTCATAGACTAATCAAACAGAGTGCAATGTAGGTAGATTAGACTGACATTACGGTGAAAATATCGTATGTTGTGTTTTTAATGTTGATATTAATATTTAGTTTTTTAAACTATCGCACTTTAAACAGATAATGTGAGTATCAATATAATTTTTTTTAGCTATTCGTTTAAAACATGAAGCAAAAACAGATCAAAGCGTTGATTATTCCACGAAAAGGCAAAAGATGACTAAACTCATATTATTTAAGGGTAACTAAATAAAATACTTATATCAAAAAAATAAATTGTCTATTATTTATGAAATAAACCCTGTAGGCAAAATACCTACGTTGTCCATTCTGTAGTACTCCTGTCATAGTCTATAGGGAAGACATGTTGTTGCACTTTGTCGAAGAAAACGCGTAAGTGCCGTGATTTACATGGCGCTTAAGACTTTTTTGCCGAGAATAAATACACTTCTGCAGCAAATCTAGCGCTGTGGTAAATTAGTTACGGTTTAGACGAATTGTTATTATTTTAGCGCTGCAGCGAACTAAAGATTCAAATTACGAAGAATAGGACAATTCAGTTATTTGACGTAGCTTCTCTAGTACGTTAGTACTTATATCTCGATGTTATACCCCTTCCTTGCGACTGTAGAAAATAGAAAGAGAGAGAGAGAGATAGTTTTCATGATTTTCGAAGGTGCTAGAGCCAATAGTGGGGTCAAAATGAAAATCCAAGATGGCTACGAAAACTTTCAAATTTTTCGTCATTGGTGTCGTTGTCATGGTTTTTGAGGGCGACACCAATTTTTCGAAATCTGCTTAAGAGCGCGTACCTATACAGAAAGTGGGCAACGTCGCAAACAGCTGTCAAATATTTCCCTGTTTTGATTAATTTGTCAATATTACTGTATGAAAATAAGAAATATGGCTAACTAATGAACTAGAATATTAATAATGAATTGCAATTAAAACACTGAATTTGATGTTGTAACCGTTTTAGGTGTAAAAAAGGCATTTGTAAAGTTTCCAAATACTTTTTTTACATCTAAAACTAAATATTCGGTGTTACGATATTAATTATTGCATTTCATAATCAATATTCTAGTTCATTAGTTAGCCATATTTCTTATTTTCATACAGTAATATTGACAAATTAATCTAAACAGCGAAATATTTGACAGCTATTTGCGACGTTGCCCACTTTCTGTATAAACGCTCTTATAGCCCAGTCATTTTAGATTTTATCTGCGGAAAAATTCCTAGTGAGCTGAATTTTTGTATACACCTTTATTACGGCGTTGTAATGAAGATGTGAAAAATCGACATTAATATCGTGCCGGCTAAAAGAGTTATAAAGGTCAAAAGGTCACGAAAATCAGTTTTTTGCAAATATCTCGCGACCTATTGGTCGGAGGTCAATACAGTCGTTATAAAAATTGTTTGTCGTGAAATTATCTACAAAAAATGCCTCTTGCAATTTTCTGTAAAATTAACCGTTTTTGTAGTAGAGCGCTGAGAAAGCGACTAGAATGCACTTACAGTATTGTATACCGTATAACAAGGCGTAAACTCTATTGTTTTTTATTTATGTTTTTAAGTGTCTTAAAAACTTCTATCAGATATTTGGGCGTTTTGTGAAAAGTATACTTATATTATAGAGGTTTGGAACTTAGTAAAATCTACTAATATTATACAAACGACCTCCGATGGCAGATGTTCTGTATTTTATTGTTCCGAGACCCGTCCCTTTATACCTGCTACTGTCTGTCGGACTGTGTTTAGCTCAGTTGAAAAATATTTCTTGAGTATTAAAGACGTTATTAAAGACAAAAGACGTAGAAAAAAATGTGTTATGTGTTCAGTATGTCATCGGGTGCTGGTGGTAATAATGTTGTTATTGGCTGTAATACGCAAAATACGCGCATTGACGTGGATTTGCGGACACCAGCCCTTATTACCTATTATTACCTACCTATTGGCTGTAATATATTATTTTGTAACTCCCAACCCCACTGTTCTGGATCAATTTCTCTTCCTAACCAGGTTTGTATTTGATAATACACTCGATAAATATGCTGTTGAGCTGCTGAAGAAGTAGGTAGGTGGTAATAATGGAAATTTCACAGCTGTGCTTAGTCTTGTTACTCGTAGTTTAGCAAAGCTAAAGTATCTGTAATTATCTATTGAATGTTCTGATTTTGGAGCACCATACATTGCTAGTAGAAAATGTATTCCAGCATTAACAATGTCACCTCGAGAGCAATTTTCTTGTTGGAATATTTCTGCAGAATTGTTTAGACCACGCCTAACTTCTACTACATCACCATCCGATAATAAATTCATTGCAAATAAAACATGTATCACTCATTATGAAAACTGTTCAAGAGCATGGAAATACTAAAATAACGTCTTTAATACTCAAAAAATATTTTTCAACTGAGCTAAACACAGTCCGACAGACAGTAGCAGATATAAAGGGACGGGTCTCGGAATAATAAAATACAGAACATTTGCCATCGGAGGTCGTTTGTATAATATATAGTAGATTTTACTAAGTTCCAAACCTCTATAATATAAGTATACTTTTCACAAAACGCCCAAATATCAGATAGAAGTTTTTAAGACACTTAAAAACATAAATAAAAAACAATACAGTTTACGCCTTGTTATACGGTATACAATACTGTATGTAAGTGCATTCTAGTCGCTTTCTCAGCGCTCTATTTCAAAAACGGTTAATTTTACAGAAAATTGCAAGAGGCGTTTTTTGTAGATAATTTCACGACAAACAATTTTTATAATGACTGTATTGACCTCCGACCAATAGGTCGCGAGATATTTGCAAAAAACTGATTTTCGTGACCTTTTGACCTTTATAACTCTTTTAGCCGGCACGATATTAATGTCGATTTTTCACATCTTCATTACAACGTCGTAATAAAGGTGTGTACAAAAATTCAGCTCACTAGGAATTTTTCCGCAGATTGGGGTTTAAAATGCCTAAAATGACTGGACTATTAAGCAGATTGCGAAAAATATTAAAAGTAAAATGGCGACAGGTTTATGAAATCTTCTATTTTTCCGGGCTTCTTCTTTTAATTGACTCCAAAAAGCATTTTTTTTTAACTATACGAGATCTGGCTGTCCATTTAAATAGAACAACAATTAACACACTATAACCTTTATTATCCGTTTCAGTGGCGGTGACGTAGCGCCGGCGGACATCTTTTATTAATGTGAACGCATCCTCTTTTGTTGGAGGCTACGGAACATTGTTTTACAGCCTGATTCATACTTCATTCGAATTTTGAATGACACATTTTATAATTTTTCGGATGATCTTTGAATTTACTTTAATTACCGCAACTTGTATGGTTTCAGATACCGCACTAAAACACTGTAGCAAAAAACCATAATGGTGTTCAATATCTACAGGGTTCCACAAATCACATAGATTTAACGTCTGCTAGCCACCCGCTGTCTTTGCAAAAACCTTCAATGTCAAAGTTGTCGGGATGTCCCATTATCACTTTGTCAAGCTCCATCGAGGAGCTTCCAATAAATCAAATTATTAATGATGTAACTTACTACACAGACTAGAGCAGAAATATAGGTACTACTAGATATTCTTCAAACGATCAAGGATTATTGTTTATCAAACGATTAAGTTGGAGTTACCGACATAGCTTGCAGAATAAGCAAACTGAAGTGGCAGTGGGCTGGTCGAAGGACCGATGGCCGGTGGAGCAGACGAATCCTGGAGTGGAGATCGCGTATCGGCAAGTTGTGGGAAGCCCCCCAGCTAGACGGACGGACGTCCTAATGAAGGTGGCTGGGACGGACTGGATGCGGAAGGCGGAGGACAGGGTGTTGTAGCGCAGTCTAGGAGAGGCCTATGTCCAGCAGTGGACTGCAGTAGGTCAAGTTGATTGTTGATTGATTATTTTTACGGTTTTGGGTTTTATTGGAATACACGACCTTTACTTTTGGAGTCAGTGTTTGTGTCTTTATCGTCTTTCGTATAAGAACCACTGGCTGTCAGTTTTGATTAATATCTCTTCTGATGTCTTAGTTTAGGTTTAATAAAATACTGTTACTGTTAGCCAGCATCATCCCACTGCTGGACAAAAGCCTCTCCCCATGACTTACAGCTCTTTCGATCCAGGGCTAAAGTGGAACACTGGTCGTTTGTTTTCTCAGCTTGTCCCTGCGATAGACTAAGTTGATTGATTGAAATGATTAAGTATTAAATTTCACATACATTATATAAATAACAAGTCATTATAAAGCGACAAAGGAAAGAAGAACAAACTTAACAAATTTTGCTTTAAAACCACAAGAAAACACACAAGGCCTTCAAACAAATTAGCTACACGTGTAGGTAAATAACTCCACGTATTATTATCTAAAAACAGAAACAAACAACTGAAACCCAAAGTAATAAGCCGAGCTTCAACTTTACCTGAAATTCGAGAAAGCTAAATGATTAAATGTCTAATATAATAAAGTAATAAGCTCCACATGCGAAGGGAGGCTGTGGAATTTTAAAATTAGCCTTCAGCGGAACAAGTTTATGTGAAATGGATGTAAACATGGTTATATTAGAAAGCCTTGGGTCCCGGTGGTGTTCATAATTTTCTAGATTACGAGGAAATTGCCGAGCTTGGGGATAGAGAACTGTGAAAGTGGAGGGTAGATAAATTAAATTATAAATAATAACAGACCCTGGTTTGCACTGTTATTATTCATCTTGAACAATTAGCACCGTTGGAGTTAATAAAAGCTTTTTAATCCTTTAACGTGTTAGTAGTTAATGTGTTTTATTTATAATACACAATAAGTTTACAGTGTATGCCAAATCGCTTTGGGTTATTGGAAATGGTTCTGCAAGTAGGAAGGACACGTCCGCTAATTGTATTGCCCCCATTTCTAAGGTGTTTGGATAGGAGATGAGAAATCAAATTAAGCATCTGTACAGACGCCAGCACAACAAGCTATCCGAAACTGTCAAATTTTCCTAATCAACTTTGAAACTTAGCGATAAAGTTAAAAATCTATTAACTATTAAAGAAATTTGACAGATTGTAGTAGCTTGATGTAGTGACGTATGTGCATAAGGTCACACATTGTAAACAAAAACATAACTAGATTATATAGACAGAGATAGATCTCTCAGGTCCGATGATCTTTTGAAGGCCGCAGGAACCCGTTGGATGCGAGAAGCACAGAACCGGTCGAAGTGGAGGTGCTGGGGGAGGCCTATCTCCAGCAGTGGACGTCTTTCGGCTAAAATGATGATGATGATGATGATGAGATCTCTCTGGCTCTATCAGCCAATGAATTGATTGAAATGACCTCCTTGACCATAAGTTCCTAATAATTATGGCTAAATGCAGCTAACATTAAGCCCAGAAAAAGTTCAATCTTTAGTAGAGGACTTTTATAAACCAATACACAGTACTACAATTTTTTTTTTTTTACTAGCCTGTGCTGTCCCACTGCTGGGCAAAGGCCTCCCCCAAATCCTTCCAGGAACTCTTTTCCCGCGCCACCTCGAACCAGCCCTCGCGGTACGCGTCCAGGTCATCTCGCCATCTCTTTCTGGGCCGGCCTCGGCGGCGCCGTCCATCTTCAGGCACCCATTGTGTGGAGATTTTTGCCCAGCGGTCGTCGTGCATACGGCTGATGTGACCCGCCCAATCCCATTTGATTTTTTAAATTTTATAAATCTCAGGCTTTTCCAGTAGTCTTTCTCTGTGCCTCCTTGCTTAAAACAAGAGTTAGATTAAGTTACGTGTTTTCTTGTTACATAACAGAGATTGGGGCCAGGATTTATTTCTTAGACATGTAATTTACTTATTGTGTTGTTTGTTTAAGGATTAGGCAACGTCTTACGTCAGTAGCTTTACTTAATTAAAGAAGGAGCAAGTCATGTGGTCGTACGGGTGCGATGTCGTCACGCCTTTCCCCCGTCTTTCTATCATGCTATATTATGGTGAATGTGAGGACAGACAATACATAAAATATCACATACTTTTTCACAAAAACATTAAAATTTTTTTTTTGCCTTACCCCAAACTAGGAATTAATCGTGGGTGCGTTTACAAACATTTAAATTCACATACACAACAAACAGCCAGACCCGGAACAACTACCTGTAGGCAATTCAAATTTTATTGTTCCGTGCGGGAATCGAACCCGCGACACGCAGCGCAGCAGTCGATTGCTCAGCCACTGCGCCAACCGTGTCGTTAATTCATCATCTGCTTAGCCTTTTCCCAACTATGTTCTATTATGTACGATGGTCGGCTTCTAGTCTAGCTGGATGTAGCTAAAAAGTTGCTTAAAAGCAACTCGAGTAGGTATACTTTTAATTATTTTTCTTTTATTAATAAAACTAGCAGCACCCCGCGGTTTCACCCGCATAAGTTTTGATCCCGTGGGAACATCGGGATAAAAAGTATCCTATGTGTTAATCCTGGTTATAAAATATATGTGTGCCAAATTTCATCTAAATCCGTTCAACCGTTTGTGCGTGAAAAAGTAACAAACATACAAACATACTCACAAACTTTCGCCTTTATAATGTTGCAAGGTTATAAACTATCCGCGTACAGTACCCGGCGATAAATATTGCACATCGACCTATTCGATCCTATCGATTTTATACAAAGAATAAAAATAATTACCAAAAGAAGCAAATCATAATTGTTTTAACAGCTCCTAATAGATACCGGACTGTTTGTATTTCGTGCGACAGAGATAACGCTCTACGAAGCCGAAATTAGCTGATTGTCTCTTTCCAAAGGTCGATGTGCAATATTTATCGCCGGCTTCTGTACCAAATTTCATTTTAATCCGTTCAGCCGTTTTTGCATGATTGAGTAACAAAATATCCAAACATTACAAACTTTCATATTATAATATTAGTAAGAATAGCAGCGCCCCGCGGTTTTACCCGCATAAGTGTCGATCCCGTGGGTATATCGGGATAAAAACTATCCTATGTGTAATTCTGATGTATAGGCTATATTACTGTAAATTTTCATCAAAATCCGTTTTGCTGTTTTTGCGTGAAAGAGTAACAAACAACCATCCATCCATCTATCCTTAACAACTCAATTTTCGCGTTTATAATATTAGTAGGATAGGATTGTGATGATAAATACAACGTGTCAGTAAGTATGTATTATTGTTAAGTGGCGAAAACCGCTCTTCCTAGGAAACCATAGCTGTAGGGGCTCGGTTGAGCGACCTTGTTTATTTTAATTTGCCGTACCTTTTCAAATAATAATTGTTTCCGAGCGTTGTTGATTTAAATAAAGGTGTAATTTCTTATATAAAAAAGGGATTCGTATTCTGTTAATACTGAAGATATTGCGTTTCAAACAATTCCTATGCGAGGCATGTAGGTAGGGTTTCACAAAGACTCGGAATAAAGGTTATTACTAAAGTTCACAAAGGTCAATAGCTGACGATTTGAAACACAATATAGACACCTCGTTTGCATTGTACCACAGTGAAGTAACAGAACTTTTGAGAAACCCCCAATTACCCGCTCGCACTGAAAAGCATTTTTTGAGATGGGAAAAAACCATTGAACTCGTGACACTGTTACCGTAACCGACACCTCTGTTTTAAGTTTTGGCCATTATAAATACATCAACGCGCGGTACATTTTCTTTGGGAAGAATGACCTTCAAACATATTTATAAAATTACTATGCTTTTTCATTCTTCACTACTGTCGGCACTCCTGGAGTGTTTTTGAATTGATTCAATATAAAATTGTGACACTAGACGATAGTTATAAGTAAGGTGTATTTCTAATATTACTGTTTAGAATTGTTGTAGAGCTTAATAAACCAAATAAATAAATGTATTTACGCAATTTTCCGACCAGCTAACAGATTTTGTTAATACAGCCGGACGAAATTGGTAGATTGTTAGCTATATCCTGCGATGATGTCATAAATTAGAGCAGAATAGAGGGCACCAGTCGCTGAAATCTCATTGGTCAATATTGATTAAATGTAAGTCGTTTAATCAATATTGACCAATGAGATTTAAACTAACTAACGTAACTAGTTGCTCCACTGTGCTCAAAGTTCATCGATGCTCGATTTAAATTGAGGAGTGTCTTTTCAAAAGGGTTTATTTCTCATTTTGGAAAAGTTCTTTTTTTTGATGCGATTCGATCCTAACACTATATTCTCAATGATTTTCAATGATATTTTGGTTCTAAACAGCTTATTTCCTTTAGAAAATCGATTACAAAAAGAGCCTTCCGCGTCAAATAGACTTATATCCATAGCATTTTAGTCCATTTAATCAATTTAAATATTCTCTTTCAAAACAGCTTAATTCTAATAGAAAATTGTTTTTTTCTAATAAATTACGGAACAAAAGGGCTTATATAATTTATATATGTACACCGCTGTCCTTTTTGATGCTTTTTTCCTCATTTAAGGTTTTGAACGGATACATCACACTTGGCTGTATGGCTTATATGAGGCCCTTGTTTATTCTATATTAAGTTAATAAAAAAAAACGAATGTCAAACGGTGGAAGATTTTAGGCGCATTGTTTTGCTGTCATAACGGTTTTATTTTACAACAACAGATACTATAATACACTAATCAACTTTATCTAAATACATATAACTAACTTAAAAATAATGATAAATTTATAAACTATTAAATTCATAAATTAAAACTACAAAATAAAAAACGTCCTCTAAAGATCTGTCCTCTTTGTATGCTCTTACCATCGCTATGCACCACGCCACTATAGGCTCTAGAACGGCGGGTACGTTAGCAGTCACAAGGGCCCGGCGAATGACGTCATTGCAGTCATTGATTCTTTGTTTCATCGACGTTTTTATTAAAATTTCATTATGAAAGGGTTTTATTAGTACAGATCAAAACAGCTTATTTCCAACAGGTACTAAACAAAACAGCTTAATTCTAAAAGTCTTTGTCAAAAGTGCTTATTTCTAAGATACAGCCTTAAATATATATTTTCTTGGGGTCGGTAATAAAAAACTAACAGTGCTATAAAAATCATGTCAACATTATGTAAACATAGTATTAAAATTCAAAATACATTGAATCATCAAATCACTGTTTGAAGTTTTTTTGATTTTCTGAAAAATATGTTAGTGATGAAATAAGCCCTTTTGAAAAGACACTCCTCAATTGTATTTACATGAAGTGGCGTGCGTCAGAGTGTGACAGCCAAGTCGACCGTTTCTTCGAAGTGATGCTACTGCCATCGATCTATTGACTGTGGTTTTACTTAACAAAGGCAATCGTCGAGGAGTTTACGAATTTGCATAATCTCTAAAGCTAAGTTGAATATGTATGTGTTGGGAGTTGATTCCTCATAACTGTTTAACGAAGACGGAGCCTTACTCCTTTCAAACGACAAAGTGATTATTAGGTCGTTTGTATATAGGAGCAGTACCTATCTTCTGTACTAAAATAAAGCTGAAGAGTTTTAGTTTTTTTGTTTGTTTGAATGCGCTAATCACTGAAACTTCTTACTCCCCAACACAACCAACAACAACTAACGCACACTATTTTCTTTCTTTTTTTTTTCTTTCTTTCAAACTACCAATCGGATTTGAAAAATAATTTTTGCATTTGATAGCCCAATTCTGGAGGAAGGCTATAGGCTATTTAACCTTAAGCTTAGACCCTTAGGAGCGAACCAAGAAAAAAAAAAGTGGCTCTCCGGGCTTGCCGACAGAAGTGAAAACTTGAACAATTACGTGTGTATTTTGTGAATCGTCTTATAAACAAAACACGCGCGGTACCGGCTACGGCCATCCGTCTTTCAATCAGGTCACGTGTCCTGACGCGAGTTTAAAATTTTTTACCCATTACAAAAAGTGTACAATGCCACTAAAGAAGTTTTCACTTCAAAAACTGAATGAACGCTAAGCGTAAACGAAGTAATAGCGTGAGCAGGCGATGCGATGCGACGAGGTGGGTCGGGGGAATAAGAAATTACAGGCGAACGAAGTCGCGGGTAAAAGCTAGTAAAGTATATTTTAACCTATTTTCTTTGCTATTTGGTAGGATTATTACGACTAGGGATTTGTGAGCAGACTGCGTAGGTCATCTACTAATAGGTAGTACAGATATAAAATTAACTAGAAGGTTAAGGTGTAGGTATATAGTTCTATAGATTAACTAAACACGGCTGGATCGCAGGTAAAGGTCACAGTCTGTTCTGAACACTTGCACACACTTAGGTTAAAAGGTGCTGTCCACAGATATAGATAGACCCAGATAACGCAAGTATCACGATCTGTATGAAAACCAAGCGTGCCATTTTCTGACTACCTACTATGACGTCACAAGCACTATTTAGTGATGAGAAAATCAAATCGATTCAAAGACGCCGCCGCGTGCGGCATCGGTCTCGCTCCACCCCCGGGTCCTAGCGCCAGTGTTCACGCTCACCCAGCCAACGGTACTACGCGAAAGTGGCGGCTTACGATTTTTGTACGTAAGGCCATAAGCACACGGCGTATTTTAAACGCGCAGACCACGCGTGTTTTAGGAACGCAGTTTTCGGCGCCGTAGATGTTGATTGTTTTGGATTCGAATCTCGTTTGAAGCGCGCACACCCGAAGTTATCTGCGCGTCGTCTGCGCGTTAAAAATACGCCGTGTGCTTACGGCCTAAGCTGGGCACGCGAAGTAGTTGCTCTTGCGGTATCTAGGTGCTGGGTGTTGTCCTTGGCAGCATGTGGCAGAAATGGTGGCCTGTCAGCACAGACTCCGCAAAGTAGGCCGGTCAGGCCGTCGTAAGACCACAGGAATCGTAGAGCTCAGCACAGGTTGCAGTTCCGTGCAGCATGCAGTCCGATCGATCGAGCGTTCACTTCAGCTCAGCATACATTCTGAGCAGCGTGCAATGTGTAATCATAGAACTCCTAGATCGGGGCACATAGTGTAAGTCCAGAGGGTTCTGAACAAGCATCCGCTTGTATAGCGACCAGCATGTGAAATGCTGAGTAATGTCAGGAAACTAGTGATGCACGTACGCTTTAGTGATGTGCTTAGCCACTTTAGTATCTTTAGGATTACTCGACCAAATACTGTTGTGAATCCACAACGTTACAACATCTTAAAATTTGCATGATTCAGTTTTGTTAAGGTTCATTTAAAATGTTTTATTATAAGCAATATCACCTCAAATAGCCCCTCGTTTATGGCAATTTCGTCTTTGATCGTTTTAGGGATAAATTCAGCGACACACGTGATATTATTTCAATGAAAAAAACAAAATTCCGCCCCATTTTTAAATCTCAGTTATCCTCCAACATAAACTCAAACCTCACACTATAATGAAACTCGTTACTTTAAGCAACCGACATGAACCCTAATGCCTCGTTAGATGAGACTGTTCGTATAAAAAGACTTTGACCCTACTTATACAGCACGATGTACGTCGCTTACGTACCCACAAATGAATTATACAAAGGAACCTTTTCAGAGGGAATTCCTTATTCATCTTGTCTTACATTACGGCCTGAGCTTCGTGTACGGAGGATATTAGAGTGGTGCATAAAAATGAGGTGTGTTCGGCTTTTATTCGTACTAATCTCGTAAATCGTTGGTCTTGATTATTATAATGGTCTTGATAAGATTTTCGTAATGTAACTTTGCGTATGTTGACCTGTTGTATGTTGTTGTTTGTGCTGTTGAGGATTCTCAAACATGAATTTGTAATTTTGTACGTTTAGATGTAAATTTAGACCAATAAAAAAATTGCTCACATCAGTAAAGAAGAATGAAAAATTGTTTTCACTTCTCATGCTCTAAAAGTTCGTCTTTATGTTTTGCGTAGGCAACATAAAGTCGCTTTACATGCTCTAGTGCATAAAGTTTTTTTTTTCTAAGACTAATCAGGCAGTCAACACACATGTTGAAAATTAAACAAAAAAAACTTTTAAATAGTTTCGTGGCGGAAATTAGCTATTCTCTTCTTCAATTTTGCAACATTTTTGAACAGTGAAAATACAGTTATTTATTCTTTATGCCTATTTCATTTTCTCGTAATCAAAGTGAAAAGCAGAATGTATATGTCGGGCATAAACGAGACATTTTACCGCTTAACTTAACTATCCACCCTCGCCTGCGGCTCGGGTGAACATAAGCGTCTCGGGTTAAAATGGCTTCTTTTATGCACTAGTTGTAAAATCTACTACCTATTATTCTGCACAAACAAAACGCACACTTTACAAATAAAAAAGACATAAAATATACATATACAACGTAGATATAAGCCTCGTACTCAAGCATATAAAAAGTTGTAAATTTTGTCCATTGCTTGATGTCAGAGCCAGGACGAATAATTATTCAAGGAAAAAAAGAAAAATATTTTTGATGAAAAAAAAATACATATTGCGCCGTTCCCAAAAAAATTGGGATAAGGGCAAAAGAATGGTGATGAGTAAAGTAAAATTCGGTTATTAAGAAATAATTCATCCTTTCTTGTCCTCACAATTTAAGAAAATATGTACAGACGCCACATCAAGTTACTACAATCTGTCAAATTTCTTTAATAGATTTTCAACTTAATCGTTAAAGCATAAGGTTCAAAGTTGATTGGAAAAAATTTACAGTTTCGGGTAGCTTGATGTGCAGCTGGCGTCCGTACCTGAGCTCCGGAATCCGACAAGTAATAATATTCTATCCACTGTTGTAAGAGAATAAAACAAATGCTTAAAGATACTCTGAACTTTTAGGGGTGGGATACAATGTCGCTGACATGAAGTGTCCCATTTGGATAAGGAATGAAAAGTACGCAATAAAAATACCTACTTATTTCACGCAAGTAAAACCACAGACAGAAATACGTAAAAGTAAAAGCTCTTCACAATGAGAGCTCAAAGACACATTCACACAACCCCAAAATTGCATCCATAAAAAGCAAAGAGGATGATAATCCCCTCTATAAAATGCTATAAAGAATAGTGGACATCCGGTAAACAATCAACGGGCGTATAAATGACATGGCCGCACAGTCACAGAATAGGACAAAAGGTCGGTTCTATAACAAAAATAGGGGCATTATATAACTCGTCAAAATGTAGGGAACAGCTGATTTGCACACATAATCTGTGTTCGCGATTTATTTGCCAAAAATGTAAACAAATATGAATTAATGGAAAAATAACTTTAATTCCTACACAATAAATTTCACTAGACTTTCTGAAATCAACTTAATTGTCATTGAAATAATGTTGATATTTGTTTAACTTGCAATAAGGTCCGTGCTACTACTGCGCACTTTTACTTTAGATACGTACGTACGGTGATCTGAGCCGTATGCCAGCTCATAAGTGCGCTTGCACTCGCTGTACTTGAAGCGTGTTTATGTAAAATAACATCACACCTGTATCCCCCAGAGGGTTAGAGGTGTATAGTACAGACGCCAGCACATCAAGCTACCCGAAACTGTCAAATTTTCCCAATCAACTTTGGACCTTATGCTTTAGCGATAAAGTTGAATATCTATTAAAGAAATTTGACAGATTGTTGTAGCTTGATGTGCTGGCGTCTGTACATCCACATTTCGCCAGTACCTAATGTTTAAGTCCCATGTAATAGGAAGGAGCTTATAGCCATCAACCGGGCTCAAATCCAGATTCCGGGCTGTTACCAACTTAGAAATTCCTGATTAAAAAACCCAATAAAATATAGCCCAACCTGAGAAGCGAACCCAGGACCGCTCAGCAGTAGCGCTTGCGACCACTAGACCAATGCTTTCGCTCGTTGTATTGAGCCGACCTTCTTTATTTTGTGGCACATTGTTGGGGCCAATGTTGGAGCCATTCGTCTCCGGACGTAACTCCGACCATCTCGCGACGTGGTCCTTAGCAAAACTTCAGAGCTACTACAGCGAAAACCTTTTCCGTACGACTGTACTTAAAATATTTTATACAACATTTTTCACTGAAATCTTGGTATTTCTGCATTGTGCACTCAGCAAGATTGTTGTGAATGAGAGAAATATTTATTCGCCGGTGTCGTTATTTCAAGGCGAAGTTAAAATTTCGTTCAAAAATGTTGCTTTTATGAGCATGACGTTCTCAAGAGTCACGTTCCGAAACGTATAGGGAAAAATAAGTAAATATTTTTTAAATAAAAAGCAGTACCTGCAGATAGCTTCTAGCGAGTGCAGAACGCTCTCATAAATAATCAATGGATTCTGGCACTCACTCTTTCTTATTAAGGCATTATCACATATACCGAGCGATTGTGCTACTAACCACACCTCCTACCTACAACATAACTACATAAACTATGATTTTTTATTTGCTAGAACAAAATGACAAGTGATAAGCTACATAAGGTCATGTTAACACTTTAGTCTAGAAAATTAAATCAGAGCTTAAAATACGCGGGCCCAGTACAATGCGTGCCACGAAAGATGAGACTTGACACACCACGTGGTTTGAAATGCGCAGTACACGATTTTAGGTATCTTTAGCGGTATGAGGTCTGAGTGCGGGACGGGACCGGACGTCATAGGGGCGGCGGAAAGAGCGGGGGAGGCGGGGTCAAGTCTCATCTTTCGTGGTACGCATTGTACGCCCAATACGCGGAGTATAGTATATTTCATTACATGTGCGGAAAGGTTGTCATTGCAAAGAGTTCCGACAAATGTCTACCCGAGCCGAGGCGCAGCCGAAGGCGAGGGTTGACAGTCGGAACAAGTTGCAATGACGGTTTCGCACGTGTACTGAACGACTATTTTTAATACAGTTGCGAAAAAATGAAGCAATTTAATAAAGAAACTTTCTGAAAAATGGCGCCAACCGTAGAATATAAGCAGCGATTTTTTTTTCTTTACCCATTCTGGTAGGCAAAGGGAACTATGCCCATACAGCCAAGTCTTCAGTAGAATTTTTTTATTGATATGAAATGAAAATGAAATTTAATGAGATGAAATGAAATGAAACCTAACCTAACTCATTCAATCAAATCATTAAATCTGATATTGAAACAAATTAGTAGCTTCTTTTTAGAAATACGTATTTGCATGAATCATAAAAACTTCTATGAATTTTTTTAATAAAAACTTCATGGTTGGTTTTTCTTTTTAATAGACATTATTTTGACAGTTGGGAAAGATTACGCACGAGTTCGGGAAAGGTAAAAAAAGCACGAGTATGTAATAGCCCACTTCCCGAACGCTATACGTCCCTGCAATACGCCACTTTTTGAGCAACTGTATTAAAAAATATTTTACAGTATCACTCTCTCTCGAAGAGAGAAGGTCTGAGTCCCGACAGTGGGAACATTATAGGCTAATTATGCTAAAACTAGAAGCGCCCGCGGTTTCACCCGCATAAGTGTCGATCCCGTAGGAATATCGAGATAAAAAGTATCCAATGTGTTGTTCTGATGTATAAGCTATTTATTACTTTAAAGTTTCATCCAAATCCGTTCAATAGTTTTTGCGTGAAAAAAGTAACAAACATCCATCCATCCTCACAAACTTTCGCGTTTATAATATTATATTTTTTTTATTTTTTATTATTCAAATGGAACAGCAAACAGCTACAATATAAAACATAAACATCATATAAATATACAAGACTTATTGACAATATTGCAGCCCACAACGCTGTTCACAGATTAATTAAAAGCATACATAAAGTGAAAATAATAATCATCGCTACGGTAACAATCTAAACTTAGTACATAGGTATAGCTATAGTGTATAAATGTAATGTTTATATATTATATTATAATATATTTTATTATATATTATAATATAATATAACTTTAGACTATAATATAATATTAATAGGAAGTAGGATTAATAGTATTGAAAAAAATACAACTAAAGTTATGCAATCAATTGGAATAACAGTATACCACTTGTGGTTTATACCGTTATAAATAACTCCTCGTTTTGCCCCTAAAACTTCTGAAAACAAGAAATCAAAACGAATAAAATTTAATTCAGCAAACAGCAATGAAAATACAATTAGAAAGTGCCTCGACCTTACCAGTGCAGAATGAAAGGTGAAGAATTCTCATTATGAAGCCAGGCTGGGAGAAATGCGAACAATTGTTGTAATGGAGGACGTGTGTCACATAGCTCTCACGTTGTTTATAGATGAGTACCTATGGGGTTAACGCGTTTTGGATACGGACTCTTTACGGGTTTATTGTTTTTTGCCCTTGTACTCAAAAAACAATAATAATATAGCGGATTGTGGCTGGATTTGGCGAGAACAAGGATTATATTCTACTAAAAGTTGGTTAATTATGACCCCAGTGGCTTATTCAATCTTCTTACACCGTTTCCATAATCAGTTCTCCAAAATCGGAATGAAATGAATGAAAAAAAAAATTTTTTTTTTCGAAATCTGCAAAAGAGTGCGTGGCCTATTCAGTTCACATACTTCTACATCCACGACTATCTCCAAAACCTTCCATAATTCACTAACACTTTAGATATAGTGTTCAACCTTTGTCGACCCTTGTTACTGTTTGTCACTTTTTTTTCCTTTGGCTTCGCACGGTTTGTGCATTCAGCCAATGTCACGTGTGTCACTTTTTAATAACGAAGGATAAAGGTGAAAAAAGAAAAGAAAGTAGTACTGGCATAATAGAATGACGTAAGAAGGTCCATTTCTGATGTCTAAAAATTTAATGAGTGCTTTTGGTATAGTGTTTGTAGGAGTAAATTATACCACCACGCCATACATAATTGATTTCATAATTAATTTGGAGGAGCCCGTGGCTAAATAATAACAGTCGCACAGGTCGATCGATCAGGTTAAGCTACGCTTGTCACGGTTGGTCTGTAGATGGGTGATCATCTTTACATACCGTGACCCCTCCGTGCCTCAGAAAACACGTTAAGCCGTTGGTCCCGGCTGTCATTCGTGGATATTTGACAGTCGTTACGGACCGTCAAAAGCCCGAAAGTCTGACAACCAGTCTTACCAAGGGGTATCTATTACCCCAGTAACTGGGTCAGCAGGTCAACTGGTCAACAGAACTGGATCCACCTAAATACTGGTATTCAGCTGCATCCGATCAGACTGGAAGCCGACCCTAAAATAGTTGGGAAAAGGCTAGGCAGATGATGAAAAAATAAATAAATATTTTATTCAGTATTAAAATTGGTAAAATATTTACTTATAGTCTTACAAATAATTTACAAAGGTATAATAATGTTAGGTGCCTGTACTAGGACAAGCCTGTATCACAGGCAAAATGGAGAATGAAATAAATGAAAAGTTGATATTTTATAGAATATCTGTCGCCCTCTTACATGGTACTTAAACATAATTGACGAAATGTGCCCTCTGCCTAACCTTTCTGGAATTACAGGCTTGATGTTACGTTATTATCTGTCTAAAGGGTAAGTTCCTGCAAATAGACTCTCATATACTCCATTTGTTTAGGTAATAAAATAAAGTTAAACAAAAAAAGTACGTGATTTAGTTAACCGCCTAAACGTAATACCAGTCAATTCAGTTGTCATGTTACGTCATACAAGTGTGACGTGACGTGTGTGACTCTTCAATTTAGCAACGTTATTAAATTATAACGTTGCTAAATTGAAGAGTAGGTACAACTGTGACGTAGCATGACAACTGAAGAGACGGGTATTACGTTTAGTCGTTAACCACGTCACGTGATTTTTTTCTTTACCTTTATTTTATTACCTAAACAAATGGAGATTTACACTTCTTAGGGCAATATTTTAACGTCTAGAGTAGGGACTCTAGACACCCTGATGGCAGAGGGAATCGTAGGTACGATTCCCTCTGCCATCAGGGTGTCTACTTTTAATTTAATTCCGAGACTTTGCAGGGTATTACGTAAACTTCATTTAATTTTAATATCTTCCAAGAAAACTTTTTTTTTTTTTTTGTTGTCGGGGGGAAACCTTCAAAAGGCACCCGACCTCCGGGGAGGGAGGTCGGGGAGTGTGGGATTTTTACCTCACTAAAACCGCCCCGGTGATCACCTTCAGCACATAGGGGTGGTCCCGGTTCCTCTTAAAAGACCAATTCCGGAACCCCCCCGTGCAACGCCTGTAAGGCACATCCCTGGGGAGACTGTAAAGGGGCCTCCCCTGAGCCTCGCTATGCACGGCAGCACGTGATCACTGTGCCACCGTCTTCCCTGGGATCTTCCAAGAAAACTAACTTTAATAAACTTTTTTGTCATAACTCTACGCTCGTTTTGCCGTACGGAGTAAGTGGATTATGTGAAATAACTTCGTATAAAAGACTGCAGGGGCAGTAAAGTTTTATGTTACAATTGAAGAATAAGGGGTTTATTCGTTGGTTGGTAAAAATAGGCTATGCACTCATCTTCTCCAACTTTGAAAATGCCAACAGAAAACCAACCATTACTCCCCGTGTTGGTTTGGTTGCATACAATTAGGTGCTGTTACCGCTGTGTTGGCAGTGGAGGCGAGCAGTGGTAAAGTCCGCCATTTACGAGTTATAATTTGTGGATTTAACCCAAGTAGGCACTGTAACATAAACATTATAATTATGTAAATTATTTCATCACCAATGCTCTCAAAACGGTGAATGAAAACATCGTGAGAAAACGTCCTAGAAAATGTCCTAGAGCCAAAAATTCGTAGACATATGACATCCCCCAACCAGCACTGGACCCGCGTGGTGGATTATGGCCTACTCGCTCCCACAGAGAGGAGGCCTGTGCCCCAGCAGTGGGAAAATTATCGGCTGATAATGATTTGATATGATATGAGCGCTGTGTGGCTCCGTATTTTTTTTTTCTATAAGATTAATGCTGCTATTAATTTATTTATAATACCATTTTTTTATTTAAAGTCATGTGTTACTTGTATAATTTTTAAAACTGGTGTAAAATACGCTAAAACGAGAACAACACATAAAGTTCTTTCAACATACAAATACTGCCCTAGTTTCAAAATAAAAACTCCAGTCAATATTCTTTAGGAATAACAAACCGTGACAGACGCGTGATTGGCAGTCGATCGGCGGAATCTGAAGCGAGAATAAGAAAGATATAAGACGAGATGAACTAACGTTTCAATCCGAATGATTGAGTCCTTTGCGAACATTCCCAGGGATTGGATGCGTAGATGGATTGTGAAAGATTTATTTATTTAATACTTCAAGCACATAAATGTACAGAGGCGGACTTAATGCTATAGGTATTTTCTACCAGTTAACCTTTAGGTGATGCAGAGACAAACAGTGGTAGGTGCAATCATCATCAAAGATTTTACTGACAAAATTCTTTTCGGAGACAATCCCGGGAATTTTGCTTAAATTTAATAAAATACTAAGAGCCTGTTTCACGGTATTCGGATCTCGTTAATTTACTAGAAAAATAACAAATATGAAACAGTTTTTATAAGAGTTTTTTTGTACTATACATAAGTAGGTACATAAAGGACGAATAATTTTCAATGTTTTACAGTTCTTCCATACAAAAACTGTCAGAATTTATTCCACGAATAAAAGTTATCTTTGGATTGAAAATTCAGCCCTTATAATAATAACGTTTGTATAAACAAGGACAACATAATCAGCCTATACTGTTCACACTGTTTATTTTAGCCATTTACATTTTAAGCAACATTATTAGACGTGTCGGATCCGTATTTACACGTCAACAATTTTATGCCAATTACTGATTTCCTAATAGTTGGTTGCCTAATCGAAAACCGATCTACTGAGTTATTCTGCTAAAATATATAATACCAAAACATACATAACATCATTCACTCTTCCGTCTTCGTTCAGGCTATCTCTCTGTGGAATGCGCTCCCCCAGGAAATCAGGATGGCAACCAACCGAATATCCTGTAAAGTTAAGGTTCGCGAGCACATTCGCAAGAAGCTGGCAGTATCATTACAACGGTAATATTTTCTCATTGTATGTCTTATTTCTTTTTATTAAATTTATTTATGTGTATTTATTTGTACTTATATTTATATGTAGTTAGGTATATATTATATTCAGTTTTAATAGGTTTATGAGTATCTTTTTATTTACAATATTTATTCCTCAATGTTCATGATTGCACCTACCACCGTTTGTCTCTGCATCACCCAAAGGTTGACTGGTAGAAAATGCCTATGGCATTAAGTCCGCCTCTGTACATTTATGTGTTTGAAGTATTAAATAAATAAATAAGCCCGTAATACCAAAAGGGTTATGTAGAGGTGTACATATAGGGGAACCGATCTAAACAATAATAACAAAATTAGGAAAAACGAAACTGGCGAAAAGTGGGTACATATTTCGCCAATTACGGTCAAGCCCATGTTCCTAATTTAGGCTGACATTTTTTTCGTTTTTAGGGTTCGGTACCAAAATGGTAAAAAGGAATCCTTATGGTGCGACTCAGTCTGTCCGTCTGTCACAGCTGGATATCTCAAGAACTACTAATGCTATCAACTTGAAATTTGTAATAGTTTTATATGACGTTTGCCCAACTATTTTGCAAATAAGAAAAGATGGTAACCCATCCACGGACCAACCGCGGCAAGCATAGCTTAACCTAATCGATCGATTCGTGCGGCTGTTATCACTTAGCCACAAGGCCCTCTTAATAATACGTTATAGGTGTCTAATTATAAATCGGCATCACGCATAAAGCAAATCTGGGTCTTCGATCCACTTGCCTTACTTATTTAATTAATTTTTCCAGCGTCAATATTTTATTTGTAATTTGATATTTCCATTTCACTCAGCTGAGCTCCAATTACTTTTTTTTAAAGTTCTAATGCAATTATGCATTTTCTTTTTCCATTTCATAAAACCCATTCACAGAGCAGCTTTTTATCGGGACAATGCATCGCATCTCCGTCGCGCCGTGCTTGACGTGAACCTATTCTTATTAAGTTATGGTGCACTAAAATTGGATTCCAATTCACGGTGACGGTTTGCAGGATTCTCTTTCTGCTATTTATAATCTATAGTCCGTTCAATTCACGAGCGCGCGTCCTGTGATTTTTATATCATTGTTATACTGCAGAGTTGTGGAGGTCAGCGGGGTAATTGCATAACACACTAAGGCCTGAGTTCACCAACATTCAAACCACCGGTTAGATATTTAAACAGTTGACTATGTCAAATTTTCTAAGGAAAATTTAAATATAGAACTGATTAAATATTTAGTCAGTTGATTTAAATGTTGGTGAACATAAGACTAACAGTAGGAATGGCTTTTCATTTTAACAGTTTAAACATATTAATTGCGTTATTTACGTTGTTGAGGAGACAATTTTTTGGAACATAATATTATGAAAGCGTGTTGTGTTGCGCAATTAGGGTGCAGATAGGCAGTCATTACTTATAAAGCACTGGTATCCAGCATCCAGCTGCATGCGGAGAGACTGGAAGTCGACCCCAACATAGTTGGGAAAAGTCTAGGCCGATTAATTGATTGATATGAGGCATAGTATTCACACGATCTGACCAATATTTCGTCTGGACTTTAAAAGAGACTGTGACCTCTGAGTTTGTTTCGGCCTTTCTTCTCAGAATAGTCAGATAGGAAACGCCGACCTCATGTAGTTTAAAAAAATATAATTGACGTGCAAACACGTCAATTATATTTAGTTTTTATCCCGATATTCCCACGGGATCAAAACTTACGGGTGAAACCGTGGAGCGCAGCTAGTAGTAATATAATAATCATAAATAAATATAGTTAATACTCCTGTTATTATCACTGTCCATTCCAAGGTTCCCTGAAGAGATCGCAGAAAGCGATGAGGCTGCCCATTGTATATTTTGTAGTATTTGATTTATTTTTATGGAGTACAATAAATTCATCATCATCATCATTTCAGCCGAAAGATAATAATATAAGTTTCCCCCAAGCAGTTCAACTTCGACAGGTTCTGTGCTTCTCGAATCCAACGGGTTCCTGCGGCCTTCACAAGGTCGAAAATACAACAAAGCACAACAGAATAAAACAACTTACAATAAATTATACATAAATAAATAAATAATATAAAGGCTCCTTCAAACAGGCGCGTCACGTGATAAAATCGCGCGCAACACAAAGGCACCGCAAGTCGCGCAACGAGCGGTGCCTTTGTGTAGCGCGCGATTCGCGTCGCGCGTCGCGCTTATTTGTAGGAGCCTTAAGTATGAAATCGCCATCCCGTTTGAGCAAGTGTGTTGATCAATGCTCTTGTCTACTCTGTATGAGAACAGGCCTTTCTCTGCAGTGTAAAAATAATAGGCTGGTATTATAGTAAACGTTGCAGTAATTGACACACGTTCGTGAAATGTAACAAGCAAACACCCGTGGGGATATCGATGTAATCGATTCTGACCAGATTTGTTTGTTCACTTCAATCGATTACGTGACAATTGTAGCCGATGCGATTGCTTCGAACTCTAGGGACTCTTTCGAGGCTACAGTCTATAAGTGTCTATTTCTAGGACGGCTATTACAATTTATTTTGTACGGTTTGATGATCGGGGCGTTTAGGGAATCGTTTGGAAGGTACTGTGAACTCTGGACATTATATCAGAGTAAAAATTTTTGTAAGGGTTTTTTGTTGTTTTTTTCGCTCGAAAATTTTTGTATCCGAAGCCCTTTTAACATTACCTACTTAATAAAAAAGTCATTGTTTAACACGTATTCACAGCTAAATGCTGGATGGATAGATAGATAGATAGATAGAATACTCTTCTCTTCTCTTCTCTTCTTGGAATTTTCTTGATATTTTGATTGCTTGGTGCCCCAAGAAAAGGACAAATTTTTAACTCGCATAATTAAATTTGCGCACTTGGAGTAAACCTTGCTACTGCAGTTCGTTATAACTAGGTATTTAAATAATAAAAGTCTTCCCGTAAATAGTAGATTATTAACCAAGGTGATAAAGCAGTGTCTTCTGTCGCGGGTGACGATTTAAATCGCGAGCGTAACGAAGGACTCGAGGTTTACTCCCGAGCGTAGCGAGGGTGTTAAAAACTTAAATCACGAGCGAAGCGAGGGATTTAAGACGAGTCCTGAGTGTAGCGAGGGATTTAGGTTCACCCAAGACTAAGACAGCTTTATCACCGAGGAAAATACTCTACTTTTCGTACCATTTGCGAAAAAATTAACACAATAATAATATGAGATAAGCATTTATTAAAAATAATGACAATTAAAGACACAATTAAAGTAAAAGTTAACATTCGAAACATTGGTCCAATTATTGATAGAGAGAGTTACATTTTTGTTTGGTACATTTATTGTTGATGAGTTGATTTGAGTATTTCTCTATTTTGTCGGAAAAGCAAAGGCATCAAACTCATACGGCCTCGTCGGTTATCGTAATTTTATTTAATAATCATAACTGCATAATAAATGCGTATTCCTTTTTCAAAAAGATGTATATTGCTTTATATACAAACTCAATGGTGTAAACACAGATGTAGTTCACTATAAATTTCGGTAAGTATTCCAAATTTAAATCACATTCTCCCCCTAGAGGATGAATGAAATTCAGTACAATTTTCTTTCCCTGTTTTTAACAGATTAAAAATGACTATTGTTATGTTCGCTTTTTGTGGCATAGAATGTCACTTTTTTGAGCAAGTGGTACGAAATAGTAGATTATTAACCAAGGGGATAAAGCAGTGTCTTCTGTCGCGGGTGACGATTTAAATCGCGAACGTAACGAAGGACTCGAGGTTTACTCCCGAGCGCAGCGAGGGTGTTAAAAACTTAAATCACGAGCGAAGCGAGGGATTTAAGATGAGTCCTGAGTGTAGCGAGGGATTTAAGTTCACCCAAGACTAAGACAGCTTTATCACCGAGGAAAATACTCTACTTTTCGTGCCATTTGCGAAAAAATTAACACAATAATAATATGAGATAAGCATTTTAGAACATTAACTTATTTATAAAAATAAATTAAAATAAACTTAACGTTTATGTATTTGAAGAAAACAAAAACACGGCAAATTCCTAGACTAATATTTTTTTGTCGGAAAAGCAAAGGCATCAAGCTCATACGGCCTCGTCGGTTTTCGTAATTTTATTTAATAATCATAACTGCATAATAAATGCGTATTCCTTTTTCAACAAGATGTATAATGCTTTATATACAAACTCAATGGTGTAAACACAGATGTAGTTCACGTTCAGATGTAGTCAGTATAAATTTCGGTAAGTAAGTATTCCAAATTTAAATCACATTCTCCCCCTAGAGGATGAATGAAATTCAGTACAATTTTCTTTCCCTGTTTTTAACAGATTAAAAATGACTATTGTTATGTTCGCTTTTTGTGGCATAGAATGTCACTTTTTTGAGCAAGTGGTACGAAAAATATATTTTTATGAAGTTGGCGCAGAATTTGAAACGCGTCCAAGGCACTTGCCGACTCAGTGAAGCATGCGCCAGCTGATGGCGCGCAAACAACTCTGATTATGCAAACTGTCCTGCATGAAATGCACCAGATATTTCTGGCAAACTAACCCAGCAATATGTTTCTCAGGCATGGGCAGAAATTTTATCGCGATTTCACTATTACGGCTTGAAACATTTGGATTTTTATTTTTGAAGAGCTTCTGCTCGCGACTACGTCCGCGTAAAATTTTTTCCCCCGACCTATCGCATTGCATTCCATCGTTTGCCTGTAGTACTACTTCGTTTTCGCTTAGCGTATTTTCTGACTTTTTTTGCTTTTGCTCGGCTCCTAGAGTTTGAAGCGATGTTATATAACCTTCCTCGAGAATTGGGCTATCAAATGCAAAAAGAATTCTTCAAATCCGACTGGATTTCAATTCCTTACAAATATACAAACAAAGGAGGACCGGTCAAAGTGGTCCCCACCACCAATAAACAACCGAACAAATGTCATTAGACAGGCATTTTAATATAGAGCAATAAATACTATGGCGGTTCATTTCAAATCGCTCTGTAAAAAAAGATATAACAATGTTTCGTAACGGAATATTTGAATAGTTAATCACTTCTTCTTAGTCTTCGTCTCAGTTTGATTATTCGCAAATATATGCATCCCGATGATAACAAAATAATATGACACCATCGAGCTGGTCTGACGATGGACCTGGACGCTAGATATCGGAACTCTTGAATAACTAGGTACTAGTAAATCTATCGAGTGTAGGCTCATTAGATGTGTCTCAACGAGTACTGTTCATTTTACCTGATGACGATGACCTGTTCACTGACTTGGATACCTGGATAACGGAACCCTTGAATGGAGCCACCAGTGAAGTCATTGTCATGAGGTAAAATTAACAGTACTCGCTGAGACACATCTAATGAGCTCGAGGGGTTTACTAGTAACTATTCAACGGTCCATCGTAAGACCAGCTCGATGGTATCATATTATGTTAACAATCGTTACATACCAAGACCCCTCCATGCCTCGGAAAGCACGTTAAGAGGCCTCTTACAGTCCACTAGCGCCGCCAATCGAAAAAATGTCATAACGGCTGGGCTGATTTTATGTTCTTTAATTTGTTGGATTTATCTCCACCCAGAATAGCAGAATAACTATCTATACTATCTATATCTATACTAGGTTCTAAAGTAGAATCCTGAGCGCAGCGAGTACGTCACAGTGTTGTTCCCGAGGTGACACTCTACTTTTTATCACTCTCTATGAAAAAATAAGTAAGTGCAACTTATGAATAAGAATAGTACGTTTATTTATTCACATTCACAATAAAATATAGTTACCCAATTGGCGAAATGTGAGCCGGCTCCCTCTGAAAAAGCAAGCATCATAGTGATGATCATTATGTTTTTCTCAGTAAGAGTTGCCTACACAGACAAACACACCTAATCACATCACATCTGATCATCTACCTAGCCTTTTCCTCAACTATGTTGGGGTCGGCTTCCAGTCTAACTGGATGCAGCTGAATACCAGTATTTTACAAGTAGCGACTGCCTACCTGACCTCCACAACCCAGTTACTGGGTAATACGATACACCATGGTAAGACTGGTTCTTTCGGGCTTCTGACTATCCGTAACGACTGTCAAAGATCCGCGAATGACAACCGGCTTAACGGACTTTCCGAGGCACGGAGGGATCTCGGTACTTATTTAAAGATGGTCACCCATCCACTGACTAACCTCGGCAACTGCCGCTTAACCTGATCGATCGACCTGTGCGACTGTTATTATTTAGCCACGGGCCCCTCTATACCAAAAACTTCTATTCATACAAATATTTACAATTGAAAGATAGCTACTTTACCTCTAACCCTCGTAACTCCACCTTTTTTTTTTCTCACACACAATGCACCTTTTCGCCAAAATACTCCGATCTATTCAACGTTGGAGTTTCTTAAGGCTGGTTACCCCAAAGGGTTAGCTCATGCGTCAATTCGTTTGTCCTCGTAGTTGCTTGGATCGAAAAAGATGTTTTGATAAACATCCATCATAATATGAGGGACCGACATATGTTCATGTATTTGGGCTATTGGATTTCTCGATGGTACTATTTTTGAGTATGAGAATTCTTTACGTACAGAGGCCAGCACATCAAGCTACTACAATCTTTCAAATTTCTTTAATAGATTTTCAACTTTATCATGAATTATATGAGTAAACAATTACAAATGTAGGCAGAATGCTTTTTGCGCGTTTATTATTTTTACACGAACTTGTTTTTTAATTTGCTGACGCGTTTTGCTTTATCATACAGCATGTTACTTGTTCATACAATGTTCGTGATTTATCTCTTTGGTGATTGGAACTTTTACTAACAATATCCACATTCCAAATTCAAATCACTTTTATTCCCTAGGGATTAAAGAACTATTTTAGTCCCTGTTTACGAAGAATACACTAGCTCTTTTTGAATAGATGTGATAAAAAAATATTGACGGACTGTGTGAAAGATGATTGGGCTAGAAAAGGGGTGAGTACCGAGATGATGACTAATAGAGAAGTATGGCAGAAAAAGACATGCGCCGACCCCGAATAAATTGAGATAACGCCGAGAGAATGATGATATTGGCTAGGGACTGAACACTCATGGATTCTGTCACGTTTTACTTACAAAAATAAGTTTTACAAGTGAAAACTTCTTTAGGCGCTTTGGGCATTTTTTGAAATGGGAAAAAACCATTGAACTCAGGCCACTGTTACCGTAAGTGACACCGCACGTGTTATGTTTATAAGACGATTAAAAAAATACCCACTTCGGATATGTTCGGCTGTCCTCGGGATGTACTCGGTTTTAATATATATCCGATATGTCAGTGAGTGATGGCAAAATATTCTGTTTGTGTTTTGTTTTCACTTCTGTCGGCACTCCCGGAGTGCCACTGTTTTTTTTTTAAGATCTACGTTTATACAACGTGCCGCTACAATGTTGACATTAATTTGTTAACACATTAGATAGGGCTAGTGGCCAGTAATCATAAAAAAATTAACAACATAAAATAATTCGTAATTTGAAAACTATCACCTGCGTCGTTCGCTGACATAGGGCTCTCTCCCTTTCATTCAATTCGCCTACTCTTTGAACGTTATTCGTTAAATATCATTGATGTGAAGTTATGATTCGTGACCCCGGAAAATGACTCCTGTGCTACAGTTCTTTAAGTACAAGTTGCTCCAAGAAGCTATTTAGCAAATTGTAAATAAATAAACGTAGGTCCCTAATATAATAACGTTTAATGAAAATAAAATATGTTTATAACACGAAAACGCGAAACCGTATAAAAGCGGCACGCTGCAGCTGTATACCTACTAAAACATAGATGTATGTACGTCTGATCGTACATATTATTTGAAAAATCAAACCATACTGCGAGCAATTTTCCTTACCCTGCCAAAAATCATGCGTAGCGACAAAAAATGATATGCTCATTCTAATGACATATCTCATTTTGGGGCGGTAATGTGATATAAGCATCTACGATACTGCTAATACCATGGGAATACGTCTGCAATTTATTGTTATTATACCAAACCATTATCTTCAACATTACCTCAAGTAAGACCCTGATTTAAGTTGGCATTCAAATCAAAAACATTCTTGACATTTCACTTAAAAATAGAAACGCGATTATGCCACGTCATGTACAGGATATTCAAATTCAAAACTTCAAATTCAAAATTCAAATTTAGTTTCTCTTCACAAACAATGGTACCTATCGTATAAATTTAGATAAACTTAGAAACGAGTTTGTGGTGGACTGTGGTACTAGGAATACCTGTAGTGCTCAGATCACCTGTGTAAATTAAATTGTTGAGATTAATCGCAGAACTAATCCTGTATTTTTACCCAATATTATATTGATTAAAGTATTTATTGAATGTAAGGTAATTAAATAAAATTATTCCCGTAATTTATTTTATTGTTGATATTCATTTTGTTGTTGTGTTGTTTTTATTTTCAAAAATAGTGTGTAGTGTGTGTGTAGTGTAGTATAATTATACCTTTTTGAAAAATATAATCTTTTAATAAATATTTTTTGTTAGCCTTTATTTTGTGTCACTGCTGGGCACAGGTCTCCACTTTTTCCTTCCAAACCTTTCTGTCTTGTGCTATCTCTGGCCACGTTATAATTAATGCTATAATATAATTCTTGAATAATTATATTCTATTCCTAAATAATCTGTGATAATGTGGACTGTACATTGTAATGTGTAACATTGTCTGAAATAAATTTTGATTTGAATTAAATGACTCAAGATTTAAAATTACTAATATTTCCATCACGACAACAACTATGAATGTTTGAAGCAACTCTCCCAGTAAATACTTAAATGAATATTTTTCAGAATATAGTGCTAAAGATGTTTTCTGTTTGTTTCAGGTGTACAGATAGCATATTTTGCGATCATAGGAACACAGATGTTCATGATCGTACTCAGCATATTCCTCTTCTATGGTATTTATAAAGTAAGTTTTAATATTTTTTCAATTTAATTGATGACCATATTTATACAACGGTGCTACATCCATGATTAGTCAACCCTAACTTCTGACTTGTTAATCTTTTACCTAGGTTCAGTCAGTCACAAAAAGATATAGACTGCGGCAATTATTCATTTTGTTGTCTACAAGTGTTTTCCATAATACTTTTTCAATATGTAGCTACCTACATCTGTTTGAGGCTACCGACACAAAAAAAGAAAAATCCTGTATCGACTTGATCTTATTCTAAATAATTTGATAATTTCCAGTATTTTAATTTGCACTGCGCTATCTAGCAGCGCTATGTAACCTCTGCCAAAAATAATAATGAAAGTTACACGTGCTATTTAATAAACTAATTCAGCATTCCACAAAGTCCTCGCACTTGCAAATTTCTAAAGAGGCTTTCTTAGAGAGGACCCTCCACCCAGAGTAAACCTTTCTCTAAATATTTAGTATCGTTCCAAAAAAAAATACTTTACTAAATAACTACGCTAACAAAAATAAACCTCATATTTATTTGGGACCCGAAAAACCCGTTTCTATTACAACCTCTACGACATTCGATTACATTATTTTATGCGTCCCTAAAATGCCAGTTTCAAGACGCCAGCTCTCGTAAAAGGAAAATAAATGTATTATTGTACCTAGCAACACTTTATTGGGGGTTTTAATAAGATTGCAGGACGAATTAAATTAGATGTAGTTTTATTTATAGTTTATTTGGGAATAATAATGGAAATACAAAGCTGAGCATGAGCCATTGTGTGTATGTTACCGGACATCTATTGCAAAAAAAAGTTTTCTCTACTTCTAAATTTTCTGTAAGGGGAATGCGCTAAGGTAGCCCGCGAAATTCAAATTTACTTACGTTTTTTTGCAATTTGCAGGTCAGTTTCAGGTTCTATGTTAATTAAAATATGATACACGACTGAAAACAAATGACTTTCCAGAATTATAATCGATAGAATCAGCAATACAACTTCATAAGTCAGAATTGACCTCAAATGTCATGTTTTCATAAAATAGTCATTCAATAGAGTAATAGGAACTTAGAGAGTTGTATTGATGATTTTTATGATTATAATTCTATAAATAAATATTTATTACGACCGCGAATCATAATTATTTAAATTAACATAAAATACATACCTGACACTGACCTGCAAATTGCAAAAAACGTAAGTAAATTTGAATTTCGCGGGCTACCTTAGCGCATCTCCCCTATTTTTTTTTTACATGCGATATCTGATTAAATACACACAATGGCTCATATGCTTTGTATTTTCATTATTATTCCAGGGCACATAAACTGTAAATAAAACTACATCTCATTTAATTTCGCGGACTATCGCCTTAATACACCCGAGAGCAATGATTAGGTAAAGTATCGATCTTTTCGTGCTGTGGTACACGTGGCCTGTTCCTGATCTGCGTAGGTTAGAGCCGGTTTCCTCGTAACGTCGGAGAACTCTTTGTACAGTTGAAAGCGACACACCAACTATCCTTGCTGTATCACGCTGACTCCGGCCGATTTCCAGCATTCTGAGAATTCTGGTGCATTCTTCAGATGAAAGCGACAGTATAACAGCTTCAAAAGTGAATATTGAATATCAAAAACGCTGGTTACATACCTTTTTATTTCACAGAATAGAAACAAAAGCAAGAACATATGCAGAAAATTAGTAGTTCCATTTACAAAAGTCCCATTTTTTATTTTGTCATTTGCTAACATACCTTTACAGTAACAGTTTTATTACTTTCATTTAAGGAACATTTAATTGTCTATTAAACACAATGTTTTTCATTAAGCTAGCATTCTTATTTCCGAGACTTTCAGGTATCTTTATGTGACCCTAATTCATTGCTCTCGAGTGTATAAAGTTACCTCATTCATGATAAGGTGTAATTTAGTAATGGGAGAAAGCAAGCAATCTCGGTTGTGTTGAAACACAAGTGAAATACATTATTTAAAAGTAGAACTACATACCGGAGGTCCACAGATAAACACTCCTAATTAAATAGAAGATCTACATGAATTTAATAGCTATGTCTTTTACAGGAAAACGTGGCGTTTTTAGTGCCGTGGGTCGTCGGCTGTATGACCTTCATGGCTTTAGAAGCAATGGCCATGGTTTATTCCAATATACTTAGAGATCATGTTAACAAGGTAAGCACTCTTCTTATAAATCTTCTTATAATAACACCAGCCTATCATTGTCCCACTGCAGAGCCTCTTCTCCTAGAGAGAAGGCAGAAGCATTGATCACCACGCATGCTCAAGATGGGTTGGCGATTTCAGACTTTTAATTTTATACATATTCTACAGAAGTAACAAAGTCAAAATAGTACAGTCAGCATCAAAAGTCGATTAACACTTAAGTTTTTTTAATCTCGGTTATTGAGCAAAATATTAACCTTTCAGTTTTTGAAATCTCAGTTATTGAGCAAAATATTTGTTCAAAATCGCATTATACTTCTGCTGCAATTTCGAACAAATATTTTGCTCAATAACTGAGATTAAAAAAACTGAAGTGTGAATCGACTTTTGATGCTGACCGTACATGGACTATTTAAAAAAAAAAGTAATTGCTACAAGCGAGTCTGATGCCGAAAATATAGTTTTTAGATTTTTTGTTTGTTTGTCTGGATGTATGTTCATTGTTCAAACGTTTAGTGTCCCGCAAAATGTTAAGTAGCTGTTGTCGATGGCAATAATACTTCCCAAAAATTCAGCGATGATTCTTTCATGATCTATCAACATCATCTTTGGCAGTCAACGCCATTTGTGATTTTTGTAACACATCATTTTTTGATGAGACGAGAAAGGTAGAACTTTATTTAAACACCAACATTGTACATTTTTCCAAACTGTTATATTCTGAAGATACGTTGTAGTGAATACCTACACGAATATTATTAATTATAACGTACGATGTGAGGATCAAGGTAAATAATCATATATTAAACAGTATCCATTTGAACCTAATTAGCTAAGTTCCCACATAAATAAATACTGAAGTATACAAGGTTTAATTGAAAGAACTGAACACCTTAAGAAGTGTTCAGGGCTTATTGTACTCAACATTATGAGCAATTTTTATAACGATGGAACTAATACTGAAATCACAAAAAAAAAACAACTGTTTCCTAGATTTTGTTGAATTATGCATACATAAATTACATTTTGTAGAATTCACATCATTTAATAAGGCACATAAAAGTCATCGTTGGCGTAATTAAATTCACGTCATTTGCCTTGGGTTAAGATACCAAAATAAACATTTACCTACACATTTAAAAATGTTCGCTTAACAAATTTGAGTTTTTTTTTATCCAACATTTCATTGCGTATCTTATAGTAAAAATGGATGACTGCATGTAATTCCGAGTATAAAATTCTTTCTGCAATAACACATTTATGACGCGCTAACGTCACATTGCATCGAAGGGAAACGTATCCGGGCGCAATATTGCCTGCCGAGTACTGAGCAATAATGATTTTATATCGTGCTTAAATTACGCGCAAAGTGATATCTACATTTAAAATGACGTTGGTAAAGTCGTGCTGAAAAGTAACAGACTTATTTTTTTATGGGTGTAAAATATAAAAACGAAGGTTTGATACTGACCTATTCTTCGTTTATTTTGCATGATAATTATGATAATGATAATGGTAAGTGCTGCCAATTCACGATCATACCTTGTCAGTCTGTAATATTTTAGTGCAGTAACCAAGACGAAAAAGTAAATTGGTAAAATGAAAACAAGTAAATTGGTAAATTCACAATTTGTTGTTCTTCTTTAATAAACCATAATTATAATACTGTTTCTTCCGTTCCCACAGACAAACCGTGAATACGGTTTTGCGGAGCATAGTTAATAAGTTAAGATTATATTATAAACTTGTAAAAAACAAAAAAACTACCGACTATGCAAACATTCGACTGTTGAGTTGTTAAAATGGACGCGCAAAAGCTATAAGTAGACATGCTTAATGTTATTTTGTAAAAATTTAATTAAATAAATCATGTTCTAAAGTGATTATTAAAACTGTATTTCATCTAACAAATAACGATGCATTCTGACAACTCTGAAAACCACCAAGCCCTCTTTTACCGTAAATTTCCGTCTGCCAGAAGGTAATACATTCAATGCCGGAGGCAACAATCAGCGATGCCATACATTGTCTGTCGTAGAGCACAAACAAGGGAACAAAGGACCGCCAGAGCAACAATTTGTTGATCACAGAGTACAATTGAAGCATTGTATTCTAAACACGGTTGATTTGAAACACGTAGATCTCTGGTGCACTATTGTGTTTTTATTTGATTTTGAGTTTAAACGCGACTGGCAAGGTCCACTTCTATTGTCTGTCTCAAACAACTTTAACGAAAAGTTTTCTTCACTGCTGAAAACAGCCTCCTCAAAGACACAACGCTGCAAATTCGTGTTGAAACATTACAAAATTTTGGCCTTAAAAACATTGCAACCACATTACATGTTACTACAATGGCAGCTATTTCAGAAAACTATAGAAACTGAATGATAAACTGGACTCTATGCAATGCTATCAAAACAAACCAAGGTTTCAACATCAAACTAACTAACGCTAACTCAAAGAGAATAAAATAAAGTTGTCATTCCAATTAATAAATTCATTGTACCGCATAGCAACACAGCACGTCCAATCCGCTAAGTAAACAGGCGGATAATGCAAATACGTATACATATAATTTGTCCTGTGTTTGAAGCCACACGTTAATAAGATCCGTAGGTTATGGTCGTATTTCTCAGTATTCCCGTTAGATGAAATTTAATTATCACCACCATTGTAATCTAGAGATCATAAGGAAAAAATAAACATGCGTTTCATAAATACACGCCACAGTTTTTGGTGGGCCTAATCCTCGAAGCGAAAAAACAATCTTCAATTAATAAACGCATTACATGTTACTGGGAGACTTAGACTGCTAGAAACTAAACAATAAACTACATTGTTTATCCAATATATGTATATACAAGCATACCTAAGTTCCAAAATCAAACTCATCGCATCTTCAAAGCTAACTAACTCGAACAGAATAAAATAAAGTTGCCATTCCAATTAATCAATTCATTGTGTCGCATAGCAACACAGCGCGTCCAATCCGCTAAGTAAACGGGCGGGTAATGGAGATACATATAATTTGTCCATTGTTTGTTGCCATACTAAATAAGGTCCCTTGCTATTTGATTCCAAGTTTGATATACTGATGTTGTAGTGTGTTTCTGTCTGTCTGTCGTATACAAGGCATAGGTATCATTGATATTTATGGTGCCTTAAATTAGGTTTATAGTTTGTCCAATTGTTTGTGGTTTGTTGTTTTTTTTTAATATCCTTCCCACGTGGGTAAGGAGAAACTACAGAATGCCACCTGTTTCAATACATACTCCTTTTGCTTGGTTTACGTTCATGCATCTGGTAACACACGCCGGTTGCGAGCACTACACACCTGACCTTTTTGGAGAACATCACCAATAAGGGAAATAAAAATGAAAAAACAGTGATCTGAACCGCTTTAAGCAGTTCCATATGAGCCTAACGTTCAAAACAGTATTTTTTACTGATCTGAAACAGTTAAAGCTTGAGGCAAAATGTTACCGTCATGTCGTCCTTCAAAGTCAAATCATTTATTTCAAATAGGCACATTAAAGGCACTTTTGAACGTCAAAACTTACAGTAAAATTGAATTGATTCTAGTCGCCCCTTCCAAAAGGTAGTGTTCGTATGGAGAAGAATGGGCAAGAAACTCCACCGTTACTCTTTTAAAATGTTTTACAAGGTTTGTATACATAATATAATTATGTATATGTGAAGACGATGCACCTAGACTAAAAGAAGTCTACCCCAAAAAATAAAAAGAATTCAAAGAATTGAAAGCAAAAAATTGAAGCAACTACAGGTAAATTAATTATGTGATAGATACATGGTGCTCACATACTTACAAATTATTTACAAACAGTAAACTTTAACGTTTTAAGTAGCTAAAAGGTCACAAAATCAACTTTTTTATTCATTTGGTGATATCGTTCAAACCATTAAAATTTACTTACACAGTAATGGTAGCTTACCTTTTTTTTGTTGTTTTTTCAGTAAATAGTATGTTCAATTATTAAAATTTACAGTTTTCTCTTTTACTGTTTTACAAACATTTCTTCTTCCTGTATAAAGTCAGTAAGTCTTAATAATTTTTTTTTCAGTGAAGGGCTTCCCCCTCCCGGCGTTTCCATACACATCTGCCATTTTTCCGCATAATAATCCAAAAATACTATAGTTTGTAGATACTACAAACATGCTTTCAATTTTAAATAAATCAATGACAAAGAAATGACACACAATAAAGGTTTTGAAATCTAGCAAAGTGTAAAGCACTTTGCTACGGCCTACGCAGCGTGAGCACTGTGAATTTGTTTACCCATTTTGTTCACACGAGGATAGCTAAGGCATAAACTACAACGAGCCACTACAATGGCCACACGGGTAGGGCTAGAGGCCAGTAATCATAAAAATTATAACAACATAAAATAATACGTAATTTGAAAACTACCGCCTGCGCCGCTCGCCGACATATTAGGGCTCTTTATTTCCTTCAATTCCTCTATTATTACTGTTCTTCAAGTAGGTACAGGTTGCTTCACGAAGCTATTTTAGAAAATTGTAAATAAATAATAACGTTTAATTAATTTAAAAATAAAGGCGAAAGTCTGTGAGTGTGTTTGTATGTGTGTTACTTCTTCACGCACAAACGGCTAAACCAGTTTTGATAAAATTTGGTATGGATATAGCTGATACCCTGGATTAACAAATAGGCTAATTTTATGCCAATATTCCTACGGGATCGGGTCTTACGCGGGTGTAACCGCGGGACGCAGCTAGTATGTTCATAAAACGATAACGCGAAACTATATACGTGTGTTAAATTAATGTCGCCGTTAAAGCGGCACCCTTTATAATATTTTTTAAATGCATCCCGCATAAGAAGTTGTAGCGGTATGTACAACGCCACATGCGAATAACACGTCATACTGACGTCACGTAAAATCCTGCATCTCGCTAGCAGAGTTTACCGCGCAACTGGCATAGATACAACGGCCCGACATTAATCATCAGGCAGTTGGCCGCCAGACACAACACCCGTCTGGTTGGAGGATCCTCCCTTTTCTATAGAGTATGAGTGAACTTTACACCCCGTTCGTTATACCTCTATAAAGTAATTTGCTGCCAATTAATTTGCGCACAAGTCTTTAAATTTGTTAGGAGTAAAATTGTGTTTTAATTAAACTCTAGAAGTCATAAATGAAGCTAAGTATGGTGTGTTTTCAATTACGTGTTTTAATTAGTACGTTGTCTGCTCCTAGACTTTACAGTTTTGCGCGGGGTTAAAGGACCAACAAGTGGTTTTCTTGAGAATTTAATTGAACATGACAAATTATCGTAGTCTGTGGAACTGCTAGAGATTCACAGACATTATTTCTAGAGTAGTGTCTAGTGTTCCTGGTTGTTTTGCAAGCAAAAAAATGCTGACAATTTTTAAAAAATATTTCTTAACCATCCTCTTACAATATGGCGCTCTGGAGTATTGCGTTGGTTATTTATGTACAGTTAACAGTATAGGTACAGACGCCAGCACATCAACCTACCCGAAACTGTCAAATTTTCCCAATCAACTTTTGAAAAATGTTGAAAATCTATCAAAGAAATTTGACAGATTGTAGTGGCTTGATGTGCTGGCGTCTGTACTTAAACTGTTAACTTTAAATAAATAACCAACAATAGTAGCGACTTACGAGTTGTAGGTCGTAGGTTCGAACCCAGACAGGCGCTTTACTTTGTGTAAATTATTTCATCGCAACTTTTCTCAAAACGGTAAAGGAAAACATCGTGAGGAAACCGGCATGTCCTAAAACCAAGAATTCGAAGGCCTGTGCCATCTACCAGCCCGCACTGGGCCCGCGTGGTGGATTACCCACTCCTTCTCACAGAGAGGAGGCCTGTGACCTAGCAGTGGGAACATTATAGACTGATTAAATATACTTACGCAAGCTGTTGTAATAATGATTGAATCAAACATCTTTCAACGAAAAGTTGCCAGTGAGAGCACGAATATTATCATAATTAATTGATCCGTCGAAACAGCTCATAAAAGGACCCTTTTCCTTTGGCGCGTCCACAGAGCAAACAGGCAAACAAACTCAACTTCGGTAATAATTAGGTATACAAAACACACAAAGCCGGCTGAAACATCCTTTGTTCCAAGCGTGTATTGAGCAACAGTCACATGACAACGGATAACGAGCCCCGCTTCCTTTTACCTTTTAATCTCTTATTTTGACAGCTTTACGTATTCACAGAGGTTTTATTTTCATGCATTCGGACAGAAAGACCATTTAAAAACAGGCTTACGTACGGTACCGTGGTCACAATTCGAATTTGTGCATTCTATTTTTGAAACCGCACAGAGAAACAAAAGTGAGCGGTCGTATTTTTACCGACTTCAAAAAAAAAGGAGGTTATCAATTCGACACGTATGTATGTAATATTATTGGAATTGCATTATATTCACATATGACAATCTATTAGGGCTTCCAAACAAATATACAAAATTGTATATACGTATGTATGTTTGTTTGTCCACACATTTCTCCGCAACTATTGATCGGATCGTGATCATTTTTTTTTATTGGCTTAAATTTAATTTACTTTAACTTAGGGAACAGTGTAAGTTTCATCAAAATCGATTCAGTAATTTTCAAGATATGGACTAATGCGTGTAAGTGTGACGGCCTGAGCTACGGGTGTAGTGTCAAAGGGTAAATAAACATCTCAAAATCTTGGTCAAATTCTAGTGCAATATTTACAACAAAACTATTACCTACTTATTACAAACAAATAACTCAAAATTATGAAATAACTTTAATTTCGGAAGTCGGTGGCAAAAAACTAAAACTAAAGTACAGATCCCAAGACACCGACTTCCGAAATGAAAGTTATTTCATAATTTTGAGTTCATTTCTTTTTGAAGTCGGTTTAATTTTTTTGAATCTGTTACTTTTTTTTTGTTGATTCTGAGTAACACCAAAAGCATTGAAGTTGGTTTCAGTTAAAATATTGTACACTGCTACAAGGATCTTCTGGTATTATGACGGTTAAATACCACCATGATTCCAGTGTAAGAGAGAGACGGAGCTATACATGACCGATAGCACCATCCCTTTTTCGCCCTGGAATCTTGATGGCATTAATATGGTAAAACGTACTCCAAGTGCTCGAATGACTTTGCCAGGGGGGCGCTGCCGCGCTGTTGGTAAACATTTGTGCAATTGTTTTGAAAGCCGTCCCTTGAAATGTATTCAAAAAACAAGATGGCGGCGTTAGTTCCGATTTTGAGTCCCCGTCAAAACTTTGTTGTTCTAGAGTTCTGTGTTGAAAACACTTAAAGAGGCTTTGTCATCTGATGGCAATTACACAAGTCTGGTTTAAAGGTGCTTGTCACACGCAAAGAGGGTTAATAAATATCACGTCATGACTCTGGCGTGTATGGTGCGACCCTGCGAGTAAATTATAATGGAATTTAATCGCTCCTACTATACCGATGTAAATTATGCATACGAAATTGTATAAACCTAGGGTACCCAAAACAGCCGTACAAAAACCAAAAGCAGTTACCTAGTACCTACCTCAACAGGTTACCGGCGTTCACAGACAAACACAGACACGGTCAAAGGTCAAGGCTGTACCCTTTAAACAGAATCAATTATTTATGGCGTGGTGGTTTAATTTAGAAAATCCTACAAACACTATCCCAAAAGAACTCTTTTAATTTTCAGACGTTGTCAGAAGTGGACCTTCTTACGTCATTCTATTATGACAGTACTACTTTCATTGTCTTTTTGGATTCGAGCCAGTCCGGTGTCACGTTCGTATTTTGACGTATGTGTTGCCTGCCAGCATGTGGCCTATTGTTTCGTTTATTATTCGTTCTGGCATTCGATTTTCGATTTTTCGCACAATTTTAAAATTGGAAGCGCGAGTTACATCACACTCAACAATGGCTTAGTTTCAATAAATAATGAGACAATCAATAATTTATTGGTTTGCAAACATGGGAATTTAGTACATGTACATAGAGTTTTTATTATAAGAGTCTTCCATGTTCTTCATGCGTATAATTATCTATATACTTATTTAATACCAAACTTTAGAATTTCCAAAATTTTCTTTCATACAAACCTTGTCCTGGCAACACCGAACAAAAAAAAAGAATTATCCAATTTGATGTGCAGTCATTCGGAAGTTATGTGCGTACAGACATTTCGGCGACTTTATTTTATAGACTAGGTACCCACTAGCGGCCCACCCCAGCTTCGCACGGGTGCATTTGTTTAAATTTAATTTCCGAAATTTTCTTTCATACAAACCTTGTCCTGGCAATATTACACAACAAAAAAAAAATATCCAATTTAGTACAGTCAAATAGAAGATGAACATAAGTCCAAATCTTAATGGTCATCTTTTACGGAATGTGGTTAAAGGAAGAAGTCAAAAGCTCCTCTTGTTTAATCGCCAAGTAGATCATTTATCAAACAAAATCATCTCTCCTCCTATATCTCAATTACCTAAGTCAAAACTTCGCCGTTTACTCTGCGAACTCACCAGTAATAGTGCTAAGCACAGTTTTTAGTTAGTTCGAGCCTCCAGTTTACTTAAAGTCTCTGTGTGCTGGTTCGCGATTCGTCTCGTGATTAATCGGTATAATGGCTACGATCCCCAAGTTAGAAACTCCTTGTTAAATAGTTTAATAGTCTTATCTAGTTTCTGATCAGCGGGCCCAGTACAAATGCGTGGAGTAAACGTCACATAAATTCGAGGTAGCAGCGCGGTGCGGGAGGGGTGTGGTGACGTGTTACGAGAGTTTAGTGATTCGTCAACTTGTGTCAACTATCACCCCTCCCGCACCGCGCAGCTACCTCAGGCAACGTCTCAGTTAAGCAGTCAGCTTATGATCCTTACATCATAGAACTGTTATCTGGACATTCACGTACAGCTATTTTTAAGTAAATTGTTATGTATTCAGTGAGTAAATAATAATTATTACTTAACAAAGGGGTTTTCAACTGGGTGTAGCAAATATGTTTGTAATGGATTAGCCTAGGCTGGATACCTGGTAGAAGACTTGGTTATCGTATTGCTAGGTAATTGGGAATCGAAAATATTAGAGCAAAAATGCAATTTTTTGTATAATATAGAACCAAATCATATGCAGCGGTCTTATTTTATATCTTCAATGTCGTAAGTTACAAAAAATCTTCTATAATATTTTATTTTTATTTTTGGGCAATGTACAGACGCCAGCACATCAAGTGAAACTTTAAAATTTTCCGAATCAACTTGCTTTAGCAACAAGTAAATTTGCCAAATTCTAGTAGCTTGATGTGCTGGCGTCTGTACCTACTGTATCTGTCTTCAAATAGTAATAGAAAATAACAACTACTACAATAACAAATAATGCAAAACTATTCGAGATAAATGGTATCGCTTTCCAATAGAAGAAAAAGAAAAATCTGGAAAGTTTTAGTTCACCACAAATCCATCAGCCAACAACACAACATACAAACAAGCCGCGAATGCGTAGTTGTGGGAACAAGAATCGTGTGTTTGACAAGCAATTTAAGTTATATGTAGAATGGATTTCATACATGTGTGATTATTTGCGCAGAACTAAAAGGTTTTTTTAAAGCGGTTTTGGTTTGATCTGGCTCTATCACGCCTTGTTTCCCCAAAGGGATGAGCACGTGGACCTAGTACCTACATCCCGACTTCGCCAGTTATATTTAAGTTCCATGGTAAAGGATAACTTCCACCGAACAGCTTGCATCGCATCGGATCGGAAAGGATACGAATGGACCCGGCTTCAACCGATCGCGTCCGGCAAGATGTCTACGCATACGATCGGCTCCGTAGCGTCGCTTGCGAACGTATCCGTTTCTACGCCTAGTCAAATAGTGTCATTCCTACCGTGTTGAAGTGTTCTAATTTTTGAAAATGGTTGAAGTTGACGTTTTATTGTTGGCTATTGCATTAGAAGAAGAAGAAAATAATCATAAAACATAGAAGAGGAAAAGAAAAATTTGAATTGATGATTTATGGCAAAAATCGAATACGACGACAGACGAACGGAGCCGATCGCGCGTCGCGGAAGACGCCCGCGGTCAAGCTGATGTGCGCGGCTTGGTAATATAGACTTTAAATACTGTGTACACGATTTAATATCGTTTAAAGATTGTAAAATCCATTCCGATCCGATGCGATGCGAGCCGTATGGTGGAAATCATCCTTTAGACAAAGCGGTTTATGCTGTGCATTGTCTGTCTGTGAATGAATTAATTTATGTAAGATTTTTATTGAGTAAATTTGATCAGGATCAGAAATCGTTTATTTTGTACGTAAGTAGTATCTACGCACTGTCGCATGTCATCATCTGCCTAGCCTTTTCCCAACTATGTTGGGGTCGGCTTCCAGTCTAACCGGACGCAGCTGATTACCAGTATTTTACATGAAGCGACTGCCTATCTAACCTCGACAACCCAGTTACTGGGTAATACTGTACACCCACTGTCGCATGTGACTTTTTCAATTAATTTGTACTTTCAAAGTTTTATCTTGGACATCACTGACAACAGTGAACGAAAACATCGTGAGGAAACCTGGACTTAGAATAAAATTAATATAGGTCTAATATCACCAATCCCATAAGCAAACGTGGTGATTAATGCTTAAGCCTTCTCTGAATGAGAAGAGGTTTTTGTCCTGCAGTGGGACAATATCAGGCTAGTATATTATATATTTCTGGGTAGAAACATAAAATATACTAGCCTGATATTGTAGTTACTTAGTAATATAAGTATATGTATAGCTGCAACAACACAAATAAGAACTTATTACGTCATAGCATTGGCAAACGTTATAGCCACTTAATTAATTAATTTTGCCGCACTACAGTAATTAATGTGCCAATAAACGACTTAACGAATTATTGCTATTTGTACCCATTTACCAATGCATTAATGTTTTCGGAGTAAATAATGGAATATTTAAGTGGTATTTAAAGTACTTATTTACAAGGATGATGATGGTGTGGATGTGGAAACGTCGGGAGGGGACACCATAGGACTTTTAGTGACCTTGAAAAATTTAAAAGAGTATACCTAGATGGTTTTGCGTTTTGGAATGTTTTGCGTTCATCGGTCGTACATAAATATGCCCAAAGCTGTTAACAAAGTATAGACAACAAAATAAAGGGATTATTTGCAGCGGCCGTTGCCCCCGACTGGTAAACGTATCAAATGGGTTTGTAATTATTAAAACTGTCCGTCGCTTGAAATAGGGATGAGTGTCTACTTCAATATTGACTGGTGAACCCTTTACATAAATTTCTAAAGGGCTTCCCGTCATCTTTGAGGAGACCTGTCTGAAAGTCAATAACGAAATGTCATAATCTACCCGCATGTCATCCTGTCATTGACACAGTTTTTTGGGAGTATTTTTACTCGACGTAGTTTTCAGACTGTTTTAATTCTGACACTTTTTTTTTGTTACAGCAATTCGACTCAATATGCAAAGCCGAAATATCATTCTTAATACCACGGATACTATTAAATGTAAGTATAACATTATTTTGGTTTTTCACTGTCATAATTATGTGCGACCCTTTCAAAAGACCATTTCAGACACCAATTTGCATAAACCTCACATGATCTGACCAAGATTATGTCTGGACTTTAAAAGAGACTGTGACGTCTGAGTTTGTTTCGGCTTTTCTTCTCAGAGTAGTCAGGAAACACCCACCTCATCTAGTTTTTAAAATATGATTGACGTGTAAAAGAACTACCTACTTACAGAAACAAAATCAATTATCACTCAATTAAAATCAGCCCACATTCAATAGAACACAATAAACATCGTAAGTGCATATACCTGTTCGGTAGCATCTCTTGGCATGGCTATTAACCAAGTAAAGTAGTATTGTTAGAGCACTTTAAGTTCTTCATAAAACACACATTAAATTGAATTGAACTTTGACAATACAAATTACACACTATTAATATAAAAAACGTATTTTATTTCTTTCTTTTTTCTTTCGATAAATCTAGTACATTATGTATTGTGCTTATTTTTGTTAATTTTAAACACGAATAATTTTAAAATCTTAGTTTCCTATATATTATTATACTAGCTTACGCCCGCGGCTTCGCCCGCGAGGTATGTCAATAAAAACTATTTTATGTCCTTCCCCGGGATGCAATCTATCTTACGTATTGTGCTTATTTTTGTTAATTTTAAACACGAATAATTTTAAAATCTTAGTTGCCTATATATTATTATACTAGCTTACGCCCGCGGCTTCGCCCGCGAGGTATGTCAATAAAAACTATTTTATGTCCTTCCCCGGGATGCAATCTATCTTACTGCCAAATTTTATCGAAATTCGTTCAGTGGTTTAGGCGTGACAAGGTAACATACAGACAGGGTTACTTTCGAATTTATAATATTAGTATGGATTGTTGCATACCATCCAGACTATCCATACTTAATACCTATTATAAATGTGAACGTAACTCTGTAGTTTGTCTCTTACCTAATCACGCTTTGGCTGAACGAATTTGGATGAATTTTGGCATACGGATAGACCAGAACTTAGGTTAAGACATAATTACACTTGTCTTGTTATTCCGGTAGTACGTGGAACAAAGGTACAACAATTATAACATAACATTTCAAGGCAGATTTCACCCAATTCTTTTGTCACATGATACACATACGCCCCACAAAAAGGCGCAGGAATCATGTGAAATTCAAAAGTCAACGCAATCTTTTGTTGAACATCGTACACTATCCAGGTTAGGTTATATCTAAGTCGTGCCAATTCTTTTGTGCGACGTATGTCATAAGTCAGCGCGGGACCTGACCCCTAAATAACGCAACGAGCACCATTGTGTGCTCGAACAAAACTTCCCTTGGCGGAAAAAATGCTCTTTAAATGTTCAAGCTTATTTTTCACTTTTTTCACCTGACGTTGCAGCTACGTAGTTGTAGCTGCGTGCGTTGTAGCTTACGGCTGCAGTACACAATCAACCTATTGCAGTAAATATTGTGACATTTTGTGAAAGAAAGTCTGCACATTTTTAACAAGGCCGTCGTTCTTTTTTGTTCGGACTTTCTTAACAACACTGGGTATTTTTGAGATGGGCTTCCGTTGTGCTTTATGCAAGAAGTTTTTAAGGGTCATAAAGCCGAAGTTTTGTCGTGATGTAAGGTAAATGCGATCAATGAATATAGTTTGAAGTTACTTCTTTTCTGAATGTGTGCTCGATGTGTACAACGACGCGCGCGCTTTGAGTATTTTATTACGATGTAACCACTCGCCAGATTTATTAAAACAACAAATTTTATTACTATAGCTAACTGTACGATGAGCGCTCTGGACTATCTAAATTATTTTACCTACATTACACTTAATGAGAAACAAAGTTTTAATAAGTATTTATTAAAACTTTGTTTCTCATTAAGTGATTATGTAAATCTTTAAGCAATAAATTATATTTTAAACCGTATTTTGAAAAGGGGTAATAAACAACAAAAAATACCTATTTTTTGTTGTTTATTACCCCTTTTCAAGTCCCAAGTTTATTCCCCTTTACCTACATAAGTAATTCGTTTTAAAAGTGGTAAAACAGTACTCTACGTGCGTTTGCGATGTCTCTGGTGACATTTGAAACAAAATGTCACAATATTGACATTTGACACAAAATGTTCGACATGGTACAATGCGTGCCACGAAAGATGAGACTTGACCCCGTCTCCCCCGCTCTTTCCGCGGCCCCTATGACGTCCGGTCCCGTCCCGCACTCAGACCTCATACTGCTAAAGATACCTAAAATCGTGTTCTGCGCATGTCAAACCACGTGGTGTGTCAAATCTAATCTTTCGTGGCACGCATTGTAACAAGATCAACGTTCAATTTTGTCCAATATCAGCCAATGACAGATAAAACAAACCAATTGAAGTGCTATAGTCACTGAGAGACTATTAACTGAACAAATAAGCACTAATGTGTGTATTTACTAAACTTCAAATTGGATACTAGGTACACTAGGTGTGATAAAACAAACCAATTGAAGTGCTATAGTCACTTAGAGACTATTAACTGAACAAATAAGCACTAATGTGTGTATTTACTAAACTTCAAATTAGATGCTAGGTACACTAGGTGTTTTCAGACCATTATTATTTATCTTGCCTTGGATATATCAAATAGACATTTGATATCCAAGGCAAGGAGTAGACACTCCGAGGAACCATTAGTCCATTTAAGTTGACAACTTCGGTAATGGAGAAGTTTCATAGTGCGCAGAAATGGGTCATTTTGACTGGCAATTCGTCTAGTTTCTTACTTAGAATTCTCTTAGGTACTTAAAAAACTTGTCTTACTTAAAAATAGTTACTTATTTAAGTGTTTGTGAAAAATTATAACAAACTGCTAATGTTTCATAAAAATAACATGCCACATGCTAGTTAGGTTGATGAAATGTTGAAGAATTTAGGATCGAAATGCTGCGCACTTAAAAGCTCTTGGAATCTAATTTCTCACCTCTTTTTTTGTTCATTCGAGACAGTAGGTACACATTACTCGTTTCCGTTGAGAAATATTAAAGTTTGTGTTGTTTCATTCATTCAGCTGAAAACCCACAGGCAAGAGCAACTACTTCGCGTGCCAAAAATCACACCAGCTTACTTACAAAAATCGTAAGCTGCTACTTTTGCGCTCAGTCCTGTGTACTGCTGGCTGGGTGAACGTAAGCGCTGGCGCTAGGCCCCGGGGGTTGGGCGAGACGGGTACCGCACGCGGCGGCGTCTTTGAATCCATTTGATTTTCCTATCACTAAATAGTGCTTAAGACGTCATAGTAGGTAGTCAAAAAATGGTTTTCATCTGTATGACACTTGCGTTGTCTAAGTCTATCTATATCTGTATGAAAACCAAACACAAGTTCTTAATTAATTGTTTACCTCATTTTCTCCCACAGTGCCTCTGCATATGGTGCGTCCTCCGACTGTACCACCTCCTCCGAGCCGGCGTCACATGGAAGGGTGCGGCCCCCATCGAGCTGTGACTACTGCCCCCCCTCCACCTCTCGGAGCCACAGTCGCGACACTCGCAGCCCTGCGAGTCCACGCTTCTCTTAGGAGGGGCAGAAAGTGACACCGATGCTAGCCTTCATGAACTCTGACGACGTTTTTCGTCTCTCTTACTATAACGTTTTTTATTTAAGTTTACTGTAAAAGCTTTTGACACGTCAACAATAACATAGATTATGAAATAACTATCAAATCGCCAAGAAGCATAAATGAGCGTATCATACCTACGCCCCGCTAATTAAAAAGAGTAACTTAATTTTGAAAGTTCTGAGCGTAATATACAATCTATCAATCAGTTAGTCTTTTTCTATGTCGGTGCTGGCTGGAATGTGAAATGGCTTTATCCTCTTGACCGCCATGGTCATGTATAGATGACAAACCAAAATGTGCCCAGCACGCCACGGTTCAACTACATGATAGACTTTGACGCCGGGGGCACGTTTTTGATTTTTGATGTGTGGCGGTCAAAAGGTTAATATTGTGGGTGTAAAAAAAAGTTGCAGCTCAGAAGTATCTGAGCCGCTCCTAAGGTTTGATTTTGTACTGCCATAAACAATATCTTTGACACAATACTTACATACAAAAAATTACAAGTACAGAAGCTATAACTTCTTTCTTTGTGCCACGACAAAGACCTTAGGTGCTATGTCTCCTATCTCCAAGTAAACGGTTTCCCGAAACAGCCTAAAAGGATAATAAATATTTCAGTGTGACGGCAACTCAAGCCTTTTGCGCCCAGAAAATGTATACAGTATTGTGTCGTTTTTAAGACTTTACTTAAGTTATGAATATCAATGAGGCTGGTTTCCAAACCTTATTTAAACGAACAATGCTTTATGATAAGCTCTAGGATCTCAGAACCTTTGTATTAAAGCCTTCATCTTCGAAGGGACATTATCTTTAACCTATTTACTCCTAAGAATATGTTGCTCCTTACAAAATTATCAGATCTGTAGTATTCTGGCTAAAGCCTAAATCAGTAACATCGCATTGAAGATCGGGCTGACAGATAACAACCGAAGGGTCTCAAAGCTTCCAGGATCCGTTTTGAGTTAGTTCTCGGCCTACGAAAATGTTAAGATATGAAGATATACCACTCAGCGCTTCTCCTCCATTTTCATTATGCGCACAGTGTGGAACTCTCTGTGGATCCCATATTTAACCCATCTGCCTTCAAATCAAGAGTAAACAGGCATCTTCTAGGCACGCTCGTTCCATCATAGACCTCATCTATCGCTTTCCATCAAACGTGATCGGGGTCAAGAGCGGGCCCATATAAGGCAAAAAAAAACTGACCTCATTAATCGTGACGTCAGTCACTTACAATATTTTGCTTCATTTAAGTACTTTCGTGACAAAGAAATATAATTGTTGAGTTAAAAATACCAGTGCAGTTATTATTTAAAAGGTAATTATGCAAATGAAAGTTTGTAGTCGGCGATAATTAAAACAAACGTGAGTTTTGCGTGGAAAATGCATTGCGTGTTTAAATTTAAATGAAACAAAAGGTTACAAAGCTAATTAATGTGTGGATGTTTTTTTTTTATTTTTTAGATTACCAGGTACTTTTTGGAAGAATAAAGAAACATTGTTTTTCGCATTCTCTTTTACGAGAATCTGGCTCGAAGCTGCGTTTATTTTATAAACATGGTAGGAAAGCTCTTTATATTAACAACCGACTGGATAAGCCTTCGTACCTACGGGTGATTTTTTTGGCGCACTGGATTTTCAACGCAGCAATGCGTTGAAAATCCAGTCCGCCAAAAAAGGCGCCTAGTGTTGAAAATCCAACAGTGTATTTTTTGACGCGTTGAGATGAACTCTGTTAGATTCTCAATGCTCAGTTCAATACCGGTGTTGAAAATCTAGTGCGACATAAAAAAACCGCTGCGTTAAAAAATCGCGTAAGGACCTGGAAAATCTGTGGTTTACTTCGAATAAACTAAAAACATAACATTGAAATATTTAAATACCTAAGCTATTGATTTGGATTAGTTCGAATAAACAGACTGAATGGTGCATAAAAGGAAAAGATTATTATCAAATAGATACGTTCCGCCAAAATAAGTGTGAAATATTTTAATGATAAAATGTAAAATTGGAATATTATTTCTGTCTCTTTCATTCTTCATACGATTGGACAAGGACAAAAGACGTTAATTATTGTTTGTATGACGTGTCATTTAGCCGTTCTTCCAAGTTATCAAGAGTACAATAATGATTGTTCAGTGCGTACCTATATCAAGTTAAGATATCAATTTGTAAAATATGTATAACCGACTTATATATTTTTAAAGTAGTGTGTTATTTTGTATGCTTTTGTTCTTTAACGTGACGTTTTTATATTTGTCGCTACACACAATTTTTAAAGCCTGAAAAAAATTTTATTAAGAGGGTGTATTCGGGTGGGTGGAGTATTCGGCGGGTGGTGAGTTGGCTGCTTCGCAAATAGCTGTCAAATATTTCTGTTTTGATTAATTTGTGAATATTATTTAATGCAAATATGAAATATCGCTCTTTAGTGCACCAAATATTAATTATGGATTGCAATAATAACACGTGATAACAGTTACACCTGAAACTAAATACCAATTCAGTGTTACAATACCTATGGATTGTTGTAATTCGTTGTCAATATTTTTGTGCACCCTGAAGCGGTATTTCGTAATATTATTTAGTAAAGTTGATAAATTAATCAAAATCGCGAAGCATCTGTTTGCGACGCCACCTTTCACAACGCACTCTCTTAAAGATAGTAAATATTTTTGAAAAGATCAGCTCAGAGACATTTTAGATAGTTACTTACGGGTTTTAATTAGACAGAGGCAGTGCTATATATTTTGAACGAAATGTAAATTGTTTTTCTAAAACTTCACTTTAAAGTACTTGGAAACTGTAAATAAAGCTTGTATAAACATCAGTTAGAAAATGTAAACGAACAATTTGAAACTGAGTTGTCAAACGGAAAACTTTTGTAAACCTTCGCGGTTTTTAAAACATTGTGAAATCAAAAGAACACTTTTAAAGCCTGTGTTGTTCGATCAAAATGTTATTTGATCTAAAATAATTTGTAAATAATGTAAACGTTAAATCTAAAGAAATATTTTGTATATAAAAATAACATAAAGGTATATTTATAGACGCTGAAACAAAGCTTATTTTACTGCTTGTAAATAAATAGAAATGGAATTTATATTGGGGGATGTAAAGCTCCCGTAAGTGTAAACGCTGATTTAAAAATACGTTACAATGAAATTCCGATATTATTAAACGTCTAATAAATTGAATGTTGAAACTGTTGATATCGTTTTAATTTCAAAGGCGAGACTTTTTGGGGTTCCGTACCCAACGGGACCCTATTACTAAGACTACGATGTCCTTCCGTCTTTCATATGGCTGTTTTCTACATTTCTGTTTTATTTTAATTTTATTATTTATATATGTACACACAGGAAAATTGATACAGATACAAAATTTTAGTATCGAGTACAAAGGTACAGTACCCGGCTATAATTATTGCACATCGACCTTTGGAAAGAGACAATCGGCTAATTTCGGCTTCGTAGAGCGTTATCTCTGTCGCACGAAATATAAACAGTCCGGTATCTATTAGGAGCTGTTAAAACTATTATGATTTTTGATAATTATTTTTATTCTTTGTATAAAATCGATAGGATCGAATAGGTCGATGTGCAATATTTATCGCCGGGTACTGTACCTAATACGGTTCAAAAGATACAACCTCTTGAACCGTAATAGGTATTTGAACACTTGAAATTTTCACGTGTTCGTGTAGTAACTAGTACTATGGCGGCTATAACAACGTAAATAACAAAAAATTAATAAAGTAGAAAATTAAAAGGAAAAAAAACACTTTTTTTTTTACTGAAGTAGGTATTGAAAAGATAAAATCTAGTGTTAAATATTGTACAGCGGTAAGGACCCTTCGTGTGCGTGTCTGACTCGCACTTGGCTGCTTTTTTAAATCTCGCTTTTCTTTCTTAGTTCTCTGTTAATATCTAAAGAAATTAGTCACTCCCGAGGAAAGGTCATCAATAATTCAACTTGAGCAATCTGTGACTTTTTCGCTTAAAAAGTCGTTTATTATGTAAAACTTTCTTAGTTAATTCTGCTGTGTTAAGTCAGAGAATAAGTTTCAGTATTTTTTTTTGCACAGTCATGCTTGTTAAGAATTTATAACCATCGTAAAGAAGTCAAGTAATTATTACCTACTATTTTTATGGTATCTCTGGATTTATCTCCATGGTTCTGGAGGCCACGATCGGCGATCGCGTGCCAGAAGACGTAGCGTTAGAAGACTTTCCACAAGGTGGACTGATGACCTGGTAAGGGCCGCAGGAATCCGCTGTATATGAGAACCATAGAACTGGCCGAAGTGGTGATGCTTGGGGGAGGCCTTTGTCCAGCAGTGGACGTCTTTCGGTTGAAATGATTATGATGATGATGATGATGATTGGATTTATGGACGAACTGCTCAAGATTAGGTAAGTAAGTGCACTTTCATCTATGTTATACGCACAAATAAGCTATTCTACAATAACTCATGCTTTAAGGCTCCTTCAAACAGGCGCGACACGTGATAAAATCGCGCGCGACACAAAGGCATCGCAAGTCACGCAACGAGCGGTGCCTTTGTGTCGCACGCGATTATATCACGTGTCGCGCGTGTTTGTAGGAGCCTTTATTTAACATCAATACAGTGAATATGAGATAAAAATAAAGGACATTGAAAAAAATTGCGAACTAAATTAGTTCGTCATCGTCAGCCGACAGCAGTTCACTGCTGGAAATAGGTCTCTCCTATTGCCCGCCGAACAACTCGATTCTCGGTAACTCTCATCCAGCTGCTACGAGCCACCCTGCGAAGATCGTCGCTCCACTTAACTATGATGATGGGACTCCCTTTTCCGCACTTAGACTCCCATTCGGTCCGTTGTGCATGGTCCACTTAACGAAATAAGTATGTAGGTATATACCTACCGAAGCGATATTAAACAGCATGCACGAGTCTTACATAACCCAACATCTTGAAGCAAAAGGTCGCATGTGCAACATATACGCCCCTTTAATTATGACGTCACATTAAGGAAGTCTGCAAGTGAAAATGTGTTCATTAAGGCGTCCCGCCAACTCACACTACATTTGTATGGTCGGTAGATCAGTCTTGACAAGAATTCCTGTTTTTTTTTTTTTCAAAGATATTTTAAGTTCAGTTTGGCCTATAATGTTCCCACTGCTGGGACACAAGCTTCCTCTCGGTGATAGGGAGTGGGCCTTAATCCACCACGCGGGCAAAGTGCGGGTTGTTAGATGTCACATGTCTTCGAATTGTTCGGTTTCCTCACGATGTTTTACTCCACAGTTTTGAGAGATGATGAAATAATTTACACAAAGTAAAGCGCATTCCTGAATTTAAACCTACGACCTACAACTTGTAAGTCGCGGCTATTATCCAGAGGTAACGACCCCGACTAAAAAATAAAACAGTCATAAAATACAACATTCATGATTTATTGTCAGATTATTTTTGCAAGTGAACCCAGCGGGGGCTCACTTGCAAACCTCATTGCTTTCTGTCGAAAAAAAGTGGTTACCACCCTAAAAGTGAAGTTCGTTGGCAGAACTTCACTTTTAAGGTGGTAACCACTTTTTTTGTCGACTGTAGCTACATTATTAAAGCACATGATTTAAAGTGAGAGGGATTTGAGTCGCATTTCAACTAAATTGCACCGCAGCCGCAGTTAATGGAATTTTAAATTAATTAACTACAACGGTTGAGCTCTGAGGAATAGTTGGAATAATAGTTTTAATTCACTATAACTTTGGCCATTTTAACTCAGATTCAAACGATAATGTCTGCGCTTTTACACAGCATGGCGGCACGACAAAGTCTGTTTTTACTGAAAACACAGAGTAGTTTTTGATTTGTGTGTGATTAAAAGTATATTTATTTAGAATAATATGTATGTAATTATCAATTAATCCCTAATTAATAAATAAAAATATATATCATAACTTAACTAAAACTATTCATAAACTAAAATATAATTTCAAGAAATTCATCCGCATTACTTTTTTGTGTGATTATGTCTCAATTTCAATAATGGTCTATTTTCTGACCTATGCAATTCAGCTTACCACCCTACTACTACACTACAAATGATTGTATTATCAATGTTCAATACCTACTTAATGTGTGGTATTATTAAAATAAATCAAAGTGACCAAAACAATGATAAAAGATAGAAAATCACAACCCGGCTCACATAATACTATTGCTAATGTTTTATTTAAAACATTACACCATCAACCCAATTCGCACTCTCTACCTAAGTACACATTTAAGTCTATTTTTAAACACAGTGACTTTTCCAACGATATCTTGGTAAATATTTACTGGACAGTCTAAAGGTATAAAGGTAACACCACGACTAATTGCGCAGACGTAGCCCTCGGGTCCCTCATTAGAACCTCTCACTGAATAGTACCAAGTGTCCCGTTTAAGTCTTTGTAACATTTTCAAGAATTTAAGACACCCTGTGATGTGTCTTTTGATGCGAAAAGTGGAGGACTGTCAGGTGACGAAAGAAAATGATAAATGGTCCCAAGTCTTGGAGAATTCTCGTGACGACTGCAAGAGACAAGAAAATGGTTTCCCGCTATTAGATATTATGAACGGTATTTTTGGGGTTTCGTACCTCAAAAGGAAATAACGGAACCCTTATAAGGTCACTTCGCTGTCAGTCCATTCATCCGTCCGTCTGTCTGTAAGTCTGTCTGCCTTTTACTCAGGAACTGGTGGAGGTATATACTCGTAGTCAAAATTAATGAAATATCCCTTGGAGCTCTAAAAAAATCAAGCTTTTAAGTCGACTGAAAAAAATATGACAGAGACATATTTTGATACTCGCAAATAAATCAAAACCCATATAGAATCATGAAAGGCAAGAAGCAAGGTGCACAGTACAATTAAAGGAAATGGTCCGTAAATCGTTAATTTGTAGTTTCATCACATAAAATTTTGCAATTACAAACTTACATTTGCAGTTGGAGAATTTACCTTTACGTATATCGTATGAATGGGGGAACCCCAGAACATGATTTTCAACTGCAAAGTTAAGTTTATTCTTGGGATAAATTCATTCCAACTACGGAACCCTTCATTGTGCGTGGTCTGACACGCACTGGCCGGTTTCTTTTTTACCTTGTACCTACGAAAGAATAATGTTAACAGTGAAAAACAAATAATGAATGTTTATTTTCTGATATGGTAAAGTATTTCTAACAATAATTGTAATTCAGACACTTGCGCCTTGCTAACTTTGGCTGTCAGTGTTTTATCTCTAAGTAATTTCCACAGAGCCAAAGGTCTCTTTGTCAGCCGATGACCTAAAAAAAATCTAGACAGCTATTTTATTCAAAATTTTAAGCAACAAAACTGTTCGAACTTTCCTTTTACCTTTTGTCAACGGATCTAATTTATCGCCTATACAAGACTTAACAAAAAGCCTTTTTGTACAGCTTTTTGCGACATAATACATCGTTTGTGAAATTCAATCTTGTACATCGGCACCATTAGCTTACATAAGGGGGATTCTCGTAAAAACTCATCCAACGTAATCTGACGGCGAGACTAAAAAAAGATGATTATGTTTTCGATATAAAAAGTATCAAAATTTTTCATGATTGTAAGAATAACTTACATAATATGCTGAAAAGAGAATAAACAAAAATAAATGAAAATGAATAATTGCCATTTTTGATAAAAATAAGATTAATGAAAAGACACAAGGAATCATACAGAGTTTCGCACATGATAATGTAGCAAGATGATGCTAAACTGCGGGGTAATTGCGTAACACACTAATAATGACAATACCGTTAATTTTGACAATTCAAAAACATTCATTGCATGTTTTACGTCGTTGAGAAGACGATTTTTTCAAACATATGAAGCAATGGATTAGCAAAATCCATCAATTATCCAAAATCCGTCGGATTATGAGTTAAGGTATGTTACGGAATTGGTGCGCCGGTTGTTGAAGGGTCTCTGGGAGCAATGAAGCACAGAAGTACTGTATTCATAAATAATCATACATATTTTATCTATTAATCTAAACAAAACAACTAAGCTAGTGCCTGTAGAACTATATTCTGTAATGAAAATTAAAGCCCCTAGTTCGATCACAACAACACAAACCTCTTACGTAAAATTATCTAACAACCACATCGATAATATTAGCATAAATAAACTTCACCCATTAGACCGCTCTACGTAAATGAGTAAATTCTTGTACTAAGAGCTTCCGAAGTACTTATAGTATGAAAACATCTCGGATGAAAGTCGAAGTTACAATGTATTCACAACAGCTATTAACGTGAACAAGAAAGTCGAAGAACTATCAAATGCTTAACTACAGCTCGTATTTCTGTGGTTAGGGTGTTGCCACAGAAATTTGATGTTTGTTTCGTGTTTGTTCAAAACTGTTCGGCTTGCGACTTTGCCGCATACTGAGGTTATGAGCAATTTACATCTGAAACTAGTAGGGTTAATAATGATCAATGAACGTAAGTACAACTGTAGTGGTAAATGTGAATATTATAAGTAGTGTTTAATCATAGCTTTTAGTAGTGAAAGTTGTGATTTAGAACAAATTAACTCCATTATTATATTAGACAAGCCCCTGGCACAATTTCATATTAGATTTCTTCACAGAGGTCGCTTAGGAATGTCACATCAGTTAGCTTATAAAAACTGACATGTAAAAAAGATTTTTAATATTCAAGTTACAAAAAAACATTTCTTTTCTATGATATTCTCAAAATGCCCAAAAAACAGACGTACAGACGCCAGCACATCAAGCTACTACAATCTGTCAAATTTCTTTAATAAATTTTCAACTTTATCGCTAAAGCATAAGGTTCAAAGTTGTTTGAGAAAATTTGACAGTTTCGGGTAGGTTGATGTGCTGGCGTCTGTACATACAAGTTAATTACGAGTACCAGCTAGTCATAATAAATTCTACTCTATAAATGTAGGAAATAATCGAAATATTCAATATTCAATAGCTCTGTTAATTGGTAAATAATTTAAGATATGTGTTTGAAATAAGAGAAATGAATTAGTTGATGTAGAACTAAATTCCGCTAATGAGCTATGCTAGAGGATTGAAAATGGCCAAAGGAACAAAGCTAAGTAGACATTGTTAGACCAGGTGGAAAGATGCGGATATCCGTATTCGCGCCAATTTGAACTGTATTGTGATGTGTATAGCAAAAGGCATTTTAGGCTGTAGCTACAAAGTAGAGGAGTATTTTCAACAATTGATGAATGGACACAGATAGAAATGATGCAGTAGATGAAACAGAAAGATTGATGAATACTGCACTTAGTACTGGATAGAATACAAACTGATATTTTGAACTAATAACTATGACTACCGGTATCTAGTATGGTTATTGTTAGGGTTCCGTACCAAAATGGGAAAACGGATCGTGAGACTCAGTCTGTCTGTCAGTCTGTCTGTCTGTCTGTCATAGCTAGATATCTCAAGAACTACTAATGCTATCAACTTGAAATTTGAGAAAGAAATAAAAATATATGTATATTTTTTGTAACAGGGACTGAAAGGGGGTCTGAAAAATTCGAAAGAGGGCTACTAGGGCATGTGGGGTATCATATAACAGAGCGCAGTTCGCACATCCTCAGACAATTTTCCTTTTTTTTTTTTAGGCCGTACAGTTTTTGACTTATGATGAAAAATGTAAAAAAGTACCGTTTCCCCGAGCCATTATCTCCAGTTAGTAAAGAGAAAATTCTGAAATTATGTGTGATAGAAGTTTATGTAAAGATTGCAGGAAAAATAAAACGAAGTCTCTAAATAGCACACTTTTTAGAAATCATCAACAAAAGTTACATTAGTTCCACTATCGGTCAAGAGATGGGGCTGACATAAAACTGCTATATTCTTCACCGCAGTGCTCAGTGTTAAAATTCTCTGAAGAATATGGGCCTCGCCGATGTAAAATTAAAAACATGATGGTACGGAACCCCCGGTGCGCGAGTCCGACTCGCTCTAGACCGGTTTTTTTTTTGGTTGCTTACCGCACCTACGCACGCGAGTAGTTAAAGTCCTTTCGAATTATTTTACCGCTGACTTTGCTTCACTGTCAAAATCACAGTGATCTTTATTCTCATTCTAATAAGGTTGCTGTTGGGATGCTGCCACTGACAAGTCTGTCAAAATCAGAGTGATCTTTATTCTCGTCGCAATAAGGTTGATATTAGGTTGCGGTTAAGTTGCCTATGCTGTGTGTAGTATATGAAGTCGGGCTGTGGATGATGATGATGCTGCTGTCGAAGGTAAAATATACTACTACTGTACTATGAATGGACTGTTAGTATCACCCGAAATTCTAATGGCGGTGCGTGATGTGAATCCGACTTAAAAAAAATAAAACCGGCCAAGAGCGTGTCGGGCCACGCTCAGTGTAGGGTTCCGTAGTTTCCCGTCCGTCACAATAAGTGTTCCCACTTATGAGTTTAAAAATGGGTATCCATCCATCGTATACGATTATACTACAAACTAGGGATGTTACGGAGCTTCGGTTCCGATTCCGAAAAGTCGGAACTTCCGATTAATTTTACACCTCCGATTCCGATTTCGGTTCCGATAATTTTGAATCGGAGTTAGACCGGAGTTCGAAACGCAGCGATGTGACTAGAGCGCCTACAAACAAGTTTTCACGTGTCGCCAGGGTAATGTTTATTTATTTTATACACGCTCGCGCTCGAAGTCTCAGTTTATTGTTTTGTTTGTGGATGTTAGAAGAAAGTAGAAGAAAGATGTTTTAAGCAAAGGCCCCTTAACACATCTTTCTTCTACTTCCACCCCGGTTCCGGCTCCGATTCCGGTTCCGAATCCGGTTCCGATGAATCAAATTTAAAACCTCCGATTCCGGTTCCGGTTCCGATAAAACGACATCCGTAACATCTCTACTACAAACAGTCCAGAAATTATTTTGTACATCTTTTTGTCTTTTTTGTACAAAAACAGTTGTTTCCATCAAGTTCAAAATAATTTTCCTAGAAAGTCCTTATAAAGTTCTACTTTTCAGATTTTTTTCATATTTTCTAAACTTATGGTTCAAAAGTTAGAGGGGGGGGGACACATTGTTTTTTACTTTTGGAGCGATTATTTCCGTAATAATTGACATTATCAAAAAATGATTTTAGTAAACCCCTATTCATTTTTAAATACCTTTCTAACAATATATCACACGTTAGGATTGAAATTAAAAAAAAATCACTTCCCACTTTACATATAGGGGGGCTACCCTAATAAAACATTTTTTCCAATTTTTATTTTACCACTTTGTCGGCGTGATTGATATACATATTGGTACCAAATTTCAGCTTTCTAGTGCTAACGGTCACAGAGATTAAGCGAGGACGGACAGACGGACAGACAGACATGGCGAAACTATAAGGGTTCCTAGTTGACTACGGAACCCTAAAAACGGTCAAGACTCGGACTCGCGCACCGAGATTTCCGTACACATTTGTATTTATGTAAATAGTTTGTCCCCGGCTTTTTTATTACCTTCAAATTTACGGTTTTCGGATTTCTTTCTTTACTTGTGCTACACGACCTTGCTTTTTGCCAAATTTCATGATTCTAGGTCAACGGGAAGTACCCTATACATTTTGATTCCCTTCAGTGTCGAAATATACCTTTTTTGCGGCATAAACGGCCGTTTCTTTTTTTACATTAACTTAGAAGTTTGATTTCTTCACAGCTTCAAGGGACCGCAAACTTGGGTATATGGTTTTAATTTCAGCTCGATACCTCCACGCGTTCCTGTGATAAAGGGTCTTGACAAACAGACGGACAACAACATAGTTTAAGGGTTTCGTTTTTTCCTTTTGAGAAAAGAGAGTACGCTTCCTTTGCAATTTTGTAAACTGGAGATCGATACGAACTATACAAAATGGCACAACGTGTCGTCAGCTGCGTTCAATACTTGCCACCGCTATAATCTCAACTGTGGAATATGACGATATAAGTAGTCAGTGTCATCATATCTCAGTTTACCCTACACACTCCTACTCCTACATTTGTCTACACCAAAGTCCCATTACCGTACTATAGCAGCACCCTTATCTGGCTGAAACTCGCTACCAACTTAGCTCAACTTGCACTGAATACTACATTAAACTAAGTTTGAGTGCCCATCTTGTGGATCGGACTTCGTTGAATAAGTTTATGATTTATGGCAATAACTTTGATATAAAAATGGATATTGGAGACTTTATACGTCCTTCTGTGACCTAATTGTAGAATTTGGAAAGAAAATGTTATGAGATTCACGAAGTTGATTTTTGGGCGATTATTTATCGTTATTAGCAGCGCCTTGCGGTTTAAGTGTCGATCCCGTGGGAATATCGGGATAAAAACTATCCTATGTCCTTTCCCGGGATGCAATTTATCTCACTGCCAAATTTTATCGAAATCCGTGCAGTGGTTTTGGCGTGAAAAGGTAACATACAGACAGACAGAAACTTTCGAATTTATAATATTAGTGTGGATTAACAAGCCATGCGCCAGTTGGGTTCCCATCACCATCACCATCATAGAAACAGTCATCTACCTACTGAACCACTTTAGGTTGGGGATGATTTTCAGAAATCCTTACTTTTTCATCACTTTCGTTACATAAAAAAGGAACTCATGTGCAAAATGTCGTACTTCTAGACCCAGCGGTTTAGGCTTTGCGTTGTCCGTCACTGAATGAATGTATTTAAGATTTTTATTACGGGGACTACAGAACCTAAACGCAATAAACGCAAGTTTTATAATGCCTAAAAGTATATGATCGACGACAGTAAACAAAATCAGAAATATATGATATTCTTCAGGATATATGCTAGATAGATAGTGTGTTGAAAACACAATACAAATAATTTGATACGATAGAAAAAAAATCATGAAGATACCTCTAAAAATTTTCTTTTTACAATAAAAACCATAGTAATATACATACAATCATTCTGATTTTTTGACAGATTATTCTACAAGCAACATACTAAAACATTAGTGTTTTAAGTTTTTAGTCCAAACAATAGATTTTTGTAATTAAATAATTGCATCATATTTTGCAATAAATTACCATCGTTGTGTCATAGCGCTTCTCTTTCTTTTCTATGCAGGCCAACAGTGACCGACCGTGCTTTATGGTCATGTAGTCCCCTTTAGTAGATAATGACATTTAAAAAAAGTCGTCTGTTGTGTAAAAACTGTTAAAATTCTGTAGAACCAAAAGATTAAGTCGAACAGTTTACTAATGGAAAAAGACATAAAGCGAAACATTGTGCTTATAATATACTGGGAGAAAACCATTAGAAAAAATAAACAGTAAATAGGGTACGAGGTTTGTAAAAATGATAGGCACTTCTACACTGAAATATCCCTCATATATAACACACCTGTGTTCAAATAATTTTCTACTTAGAAGTTAGTCGAGTGTTAGAAAGTTTTATACACAACAATATTTTGTACTGTTTTATGGTCTGTAGCTACTGATGTTTTCGTTCATCATATAAAGTGTCTTCTTAAGTTTCTTACCTATCATCATTTGTATTTACCAACTTTTTTTATCATGTTGTTTGTTCTACATTATTCTTTAACTTTGCTATAACTGTACAAATTCTGGTTAATTGTAATTTTTTTACAAAAACATAATTAACGATCGTTAGTTTTTGGGAACAAGGGTTCAAAGAAGACCCAAATATGTCTTCATTATTCATGACTAGCTGCGCACCGTGGTTTCACCCGCATACGTGTTGATTCCGTGAGAATATCGTGATAAAAAGTAGCCTATATGTAAATCTAGGGTGTCAGCTGGGTAGCTGACACCCTAGATTTACATATAGGCTACTTTTAACCCACCGGGGGGTCCCCGGTGGGTCACTTGTGCACTTGATGATCTTATGACTGTGTCAGTGAGCGGAGTTCGCGCAGCTGAATTTTTGGCCAAAGATGTTTGAACTTTTTGCAATCGATACGCTAAGAACACTCCATCACGAAGAACCTAACTAATGAAATCTTTGGAGACGTTACAAGCAGACGGTGAATAACGAGAATTCGGTGACAAGTTACTACCCTACTTTTGGAAGCCTACTGATTAACGGCTGAACCCAGTAACTTGTTGACAAATCGCTACTGATGGTAGCCAGTACAAATTACAATTGCCAGTATACGGTTAAAGATATTTATTTTCTCAAAAGAATTACAATTCACTTATAGAGAAAACATAAATAGGTTTAGAACAATGTTATCTGCCAGTAAGCGTAGATAAAAACAAAAATGTATCTTAAAACTAACATTACTATTAATACAAAGAGTTAAGTTTTCCACTATTTGTTCTTTAATACATTTTATAATTTTTGTACTTATTTCATCGATACCGGCAATAGTATAATATCGGGGGGCACGGCAGTGCCCCCGCCAAGTCGAGCGCGAAGCAAACACTGCCGTACCATCCTTTACTGGAACCATTTCGCCGCATTTTCAGGCCCATATTTGAGAACCTCTGGATAAGACCACAACGCAGAAATTTTCGTCATCCAGTAAGCTATAATCACATACTTAAAATCCAAAATTTCAAGTCTGTAGGTTATTTGGTTCCGAAGTTAAGCGAAAGCAAAGTTTCGCATTTATGACACCCACTCACTGATGATCATCAAAATAGAACTAGTACTTCCCATAAACTCAGAGAGCTGAAATTTGGTACAGAATTAGGGTTTAATGGCCACATAAAGGGAAAACTATAAAAACTAGGATAATCGAAGATCTGGAGTACCTGGTGACCCTGATTAGAAAACACAAGAGCCCAACCCAACTATTAGAGATCGACATATCGCCTTTACACAAAATATTCAACTTGGTGGGCCGCTTCATTTGATGTCAAAAATCGAAGGTCTGAAGTATCTGATGAAGAACCCTCAGCTGGTCTCAGCTGTATTAGAGACCCTTCTACTATTGGTACATAAAAAAATCGACTGTCATTGCAAAAATCCAGCGTAGTGGGACACATCTTCGAATTTAATCTAGCTTATAGCGTCCCACTGCTGGGCAAATGCCTCCCCTTCTACTTTTAATACGCATATAAATAAAATTAAAAGAAAAGCAAAATAGTTCGTCTAATTATTAATCGATGCAAAAGAGTTCGTCTATCGGTGAGTTAAATAAGATTATTTCTTCTTTGTACAATTATGTTGCATGTAATTCTGTGTCATTTGTCAAGTAAGACAGTATAAATTCTGAAAATTTCAGCTTTTTTCATTAGTTGTTTTAGTCTAAATATTATCGGTATTTCTGATTTCTTGTCCATATACTAAAAGTCGTTGAGTTTATTTGTGTTTGATTTCGCAAGATAATGTCGATAATATTAAAAGACGACGATGAACTTAGTGGCTACCAAGTAGTTAGTAGGCAGTATAATTATAAGAAGTAGGTATGTAATAAGGTGGTGCATTGTTATGTAAAAGAGCGCCTCTCGCCATCAAACGTAAAAGTTTGGCGAGCTTAGATTTAAGTAATACCTCTGTATTTTGAATATTATTAAATAAATAAAAAAATAAAAAGTTGGTATGCCCAAAGACGGGTTTAGGTTAGGTTTAGTTTAGGTTAAAATTTTTTTTTAGTTTAGGTTTAGTGAATGGGTCGATAGGCGTTGTACAGTCAGTTTCAGAGAAATAGTACCCCTCCAAGACTTAAAGATTATCGCCCGAGCACGCTCGGGCCCGCGTGTCACGTGAGCCTTGAGCAGCTCCCTCCCCCGCCGCACCCATCTCGTGCACCCACCGATCCGCCTCAAATATTATTTGCAATGTTTTTAATAATTTATATGGTATTTTATCGGCTTCCTTCTGGCCGAACCGTATAGATACCAAGAATAACTTACAAAAAGACACTGCGTGCGACTAAGATACGAACCCACATCGCGAGATCATCTAGACCGCGCCTTAAACCACTAGGCTATTGGCTCAGTTAGCAATCTTAACGAAAATTCGAATAGCATTACTCCTTTTATCGAACAAGGTTATTAACGGTCTAATCTTCTAGATATTAAGGTTAAAATTTCAACTTCCGTCTTATATTTAATACTAGCACCTTACCGACTTGTTTTACAAAATGCAATACGCAACTCCTCTATTAACTAAAACATAAGGTTGAAATTAGCATAGATTTCTTGTTTGGTTGAATAGAATGTGTTGATTCCGATTGTTGCACTACCCTCATTTTACTTCAGAAACTTAACTGCTGTATGAACTGCGAGTTAAGGTTGAATTTAGTATACTATTCTTCGCCTTATTTACTAAACTGTGATTGAGGGTATTTTTACTTTTCAAATGGTTTCATTTTCGTGCCGATTCGCTTGTGTGTAATTATCTTCATCGTAATATTATCCAATTTATTAAGTTTTTGACCAGTTGATTCTATTAATCGATGGTATGGTTCGATTAAAAACTTTATTAAAGGCTAAAATTGTAGTTCTGTGGGAAAAGGAACAAAACATAAAGAAAATAGCACGAGATATAAGCATAACGGTAAGATTTACGTTATTCTTACACATACCTATTTATTGTTGCAATCATGTTGCATTATTACTTACAAGTTGGATTTTTTTTATGTATTTCTAATATTATTATTTTCATTACAGAGAAAAACAGTTCGCAGATGGATACAAAGGTATCAAGCGACGGGTGATATGAAATGTGATCACCAAGGCCCTCGCCCGATTGCTTACACTAATGAATCGAAGCGACAACGTAATATGTATTGTGAAAGTTCACTCAGTGGCACCCTTCAAAACTACGCGTTCAAATGCTGACTTCAAGAAGTGTTAGACAGTGACGGCCATCCTATCCGTTATGAATAGGCAACTCAGCAGATTGACTGTGTAACTTATTTGATAAAAATGCATTGGAACATTTATATGAGCAAGTGTCAAGTGTTAATCATTCCCAATATCATTCCATTATCAGTGGGATCATTATCTCGTAGTCAATCAAAAATAAACAACCTTTATTATTATCAATCCAGTTCTTGTTTACAAGTAGTCTTGTAATGTGTTAACGATGCACCATCTGACCTCACATATTTTTCTAATGTTGTGTTAAATAAGGGTTATCAGAAAATGTGATAAAAGAGAAAGATGTATATTGCTATACTGTTATAGTTTAGCATGTTGGTTCTTCCTCTGTAATTCACAGTTTCTAGAAATATCTATAAACGAACCGTTATCTAAACCAAACTAGGGTATCTATTTTGTGTTTAGTTAATATTCTAAGTATAATAACCCCAATTTAACACAGATAGAAATCTGTATATTCAACCAGGAAGTGGATTCCACGAAGTCCTAGAAATGTAATTAAAGAAATAAATGAATATTGTTTATGCAAAATGCTAAGCTTTTATTACAAACCTCCATTTGATTTTTTAATAATAATTAACGAAAAAAACAAAACTAACTACTAAAGAAACTAAAAAATAATAATAAAGGTAAATTAATAAAATAAAATAAATCTTCTCAACCGCGGATTGAACTCGAGACCATCGTATTGTTAAGCCGCAGTGTTAACCACTAGACCAACATGCCACTTACGATACATTTCAAAAAACTTAAATAGGTTCGATGTCATTACCAAGGGGTAATGGTTTCTATGAAGCGTGCTGTACAAAAAGTGAGGTGGGACCCGGAACACCAAACAAAGCTTAAACAATTGGTAGTAAAATTCACTAATAATTTGATTCACGAATTATTGCCTATTAAGTCAAAATTTGAGATCATACCCTGGGCATACGTGTACAGAGAACAATTCCCAATCTGTGTGGCGTATGCCCTAACAATCCACAAGAGCCAAGGTCTAAGTCTAAAAAATACCCTCATGGACATTGGCACCTCCATATTCTCTTGTGGCCAAGCCTACGTGGCGCTTTCACGAGTAATCAATCTTCATGGGGAGCACCTCATAAATGTTGACTTCAAGAGTATAAAAAAAAGCTCAAGCTTCAGCGATCACCGAATACAACTGGCTTAGGCGTAAATACCGCGCCGATCTTTCAGAAATGAAACCGTCTAAACCGTCTAAAAGAATAAATAATGGATGCGAATGGGCAATACGAAAAACTGCTGCTACTGTACAAGAATCAGAACCGGAAAAAAAGAAAAGAAAGATTTGTAATAATAAAAAACTACTCCTAAAAAGAAAAAAACTGTGTCAAATAAGAAAATCATAAGAAAATCTAATAAAATAAATGAATATTTACGTTTCTACAAAAAGAAGTGAAATCCCACCAAAAACATTCTGTAAAAAACTAGCCAAGTCTCGATGGAGCTGCTTGTTTATCTCTAAAAAGTAATGAAATCTATTCAAAGTCGTGCCAAGCCTAAGGTTCCTTACTGCGATTTCTTTATTATTATAGTTAATGTTGTGTGACTTGGCCGTTGAAGGGTACACAAGGGTACAAAACCAGGTGCTCCATGACACCATTGCACCAATCTGTCGTCAGAACCGCTATCCATTGACGATGGAAAATTGCCAAATGGTCGATTTGATGCTCAAAAAAGAAGAGAGCAGAAGTCAGCATTGTCAATGCTGAATGCATGTGTTGCACAATCAACAACAGCCTAAAATGAGACACTAGCGTCCAATTAGTAATACCAGTATGGGATATTATCTCGCTTAACAAACATAGGTAGTTATAACAGATATAACATTACGTGTAGACAAAATTGACTTGTACCCACTAACGTATAAAGAATGTTCAACGGCCAAGTCACACAACATTAACTATAATAATAAAGAAATCGCAGTAAGGAACCTTAGACTTGGCACGACTTTGAATAGATTTCATTACTTTTTAGAGATAAACAAGCAGCTCCATCGAGACTTGGCTAGTTTTTTACAGAATGTTTTTGGTGGGATATAATCATACAGATCGCTACTGATACAAATTATTGGGACGTTAAAAGCAGAAATAGATAGGTTTTTCTACCTCCAGTATGCCAAAACTGGTGATAGATAGGTAATTGGGTTCACTCGTTAACGGGCTTACATGACCTAAAGCGCGGTCACTGTCGGAATGCATATAGACCGGGAGATGGTGACACATTTTGGTAAGTCATTTCTTACAGTGTGGCGCTTTCAGGGGGTTCATATACGTAATAAGTTAGAGGAAAATGATGATCTTACCGGTGGTGCGCGGGATACAATTGCAGAATAATTAATTGAAATTGCTCGAAAATCCGGAGGTGTCAAACAATTTCTTTCACAAAATTTCTTCAATTTATCGGTATTTACCACCCCAATGGTCTAAAATGATAACAAAATCTTATTGATACAGTGACAGTTCAATTATTGACATATTCCACATTGGGCACCTGCTTAAATGGCACCTGGGTGAATGTGCCGCTGTGTGTCAGGTGCATTCACTCAGGTGCCATTTATGCGGGTGCCCAATATGGAATACGTTCGAACATTAAGTAGTAACTCGCAGAGTCTGACAGTAATTCTGTCAACTTACTTTCCTTACAAATCGAGGCCATACAACTAGAACACAACTAATTTGGTATAAAGCTTACTTATCAGCACTTAGTAGCGTGATTATCCGATTTAATCATCCCATTGCTTCGCTAATGAGGCCAATCAATCTTTTACTTTCATTTGCTAATGTGTGTTGGATGAACGTTATGTTTATGTTGGTGTGTTTTGTTTGTGTACGTGTGGGGTGTGGGTGTTGTTTTGGGTCAATTGTCTAATGATGTGGAAATTCTGGAGTTTTCATTCCAATTTGTTGATATGTTCGCTTTAATTGAAATTGTGGGTTTGTTTTGTTAGGTTCCTTTTACATCAACAAGTAACTGATACTTTTGTTTTCAATGATAATGGTTCTAATTAATTAGAATGATAGAAGTGACTAAATTAATCAATTTCCTTTTCATCGTAGTAATAGAACTTATTATTTACTAGCTTAGGCCCGCGACGTCGTCCGCGTGAAATTTCTTGTTCCCCCGACCCACACCGTCTATCATTATCATCCCGTGGGCATCGTATTGCCTGCCCGCGCTATATCTTCGTTTTCACTTTCGTTCTGACTTTTTTTTGTTCTGCTCCTTAAGATCCTTTTTTTTTTTTTTTTGTTGTCGGGGGGAAACCTTCAAAAGGCACCCGACCTCCGGGGAGGGAGGTCGGGGAGTGTGGGATTTTTACCTCACTAAAACCGCCCCGGTGATCACCTTCAGCACATAGGGGTGGTCCCGGTTCCTCTTAAAAGACCAATTCCGGAACCCCCCCGTGCAACGCCTGTAAGGCACATCCCTGGGGAGACTGTAAAGGGGCCTCCCCTGAGCCTCGCTATGCACGGCAGCACGTGATCACTGTGCCACCGTCTTCCCTGGGGTCACTTGGTGGGCGGACGGAGTCCCCACTCTGTGCGCCCGCGACCCCAAAGGTCCACCTACCTTATTGGTAAGCGGGTTCGGCGTATCAGGCGCCAAGGCGGTTGCCACCCCGACGCCTCCTTCTCCGAGCAGGATCAGCCCTCTCCCGATCCCGCTCGGCAGCCTCCTTCTTGACCATCACGGTCTCACAGAAGGAGGCTACTACCGTCCAATTCTCTGTCTCTGCCAGCATAGCACTCACTACTGCCGGCAGAGACAGGTCTCGCCCGATCCTGGCAACCAGGACCCGCCACTCGGAGGCCCACGCAGGGCACTCCTCGAGCGTGTGTTGTGCGGAATCCAGGCTGCCTCCGCAGTGGTGGCAATTTGCCGTGGCCTCTCGCCCAATTCTGTTCAGGTACTCACCGAAGCAACCATGTCCGGTGAGCACCTGAGTGAGCCTGAAGGAGATGCGCTCCCCTCTTTTCAGCCAGACTTCGAAGTGCGGCAGAACGGCTTCGACAACGCGCTTACGCGAATATTGCGGCTGCTGTAGCCGCTCGCGCCACCGCTCGAGCGCGTGTCGCCGTTCCCGCCGCCTCAGCCTTACGAATACGCTTCCTGGCACACTATTCCCGCTTTGGCGGATATCGCGAATCTGGTCATAGACCTTCGCGTCCATATCCGCCAGGATGTGATGTTAAATATATATATAGCCTTCCTCAAAAATTGGGCTACCAAATGCAAAAATATTTTTTCAAATCCGGCTAGTAGTAGTTCCGGTGATTAGCGCGGTCAAATAAACAAACAAACTCTTCAACTTTTTATAGCGCTATGAATTTTTATTATCTAATGTGTATTATTTTTTTATTAGTATAGATTTTTATTATTTTACGCCACGCACGGGAAGTATGGAGTCATACCGGAGAACGGGCAGCCGCGTTTACTATGCATTTCACCACCATACCATACTGCGATCGCCAACCCGTCTGCCAAGCGTGGCGATTATGGCAAACCCCGAAAAAATTACAAGCAGAAGCACATAACCGGTCGAAGTGGAGGTGTTTGGGGGAAGCCTATGTCCAGCAGTGGACGTCTTTCGGCTGAAATTATTATGATGATTATTATTATTATTTTTAGCCTATGTTGTCCCACTTCAGAGCAAAGGCCTGTCTTTCTCCTTTTCACTCCTCTCTGTCTTGAACTAGTGTGGGCCAATTCTGTATGTAGGTGTCAAGTTTGAATAGGACTAGAACTTGTGTTCAGTTAAGGGTTCCAAAGCAAACGAATATAATAAACATATACTCGTAGAAATCGTTTCCAAATGAACAACTTCATTTGTTTAGAATCAAACATCGGCAACGGTCGAACAATTAATTAAATTCGGATAAAACAAAATCTGATATAAAAGTTTCCATTTGAATGATTTTTCATATCTATTTTCATTCGGTGGTTTTCATGTAGTTATTCGTATTCCGTTATTAGGTTTTTGGGTTTTATCAAAGACTCTATTTCTTTTAGGGCTGATTTTTCAAACGACAGATCATAATTTTTATTCGTAGAATAAATTTGACGTCTGACAGTTTTTGTATGAAAGAACTGTCAAAAATTCAAAATTATTTCTCCGATAAAATTATCTGGCGTTGGAAAAATCAGTCCTTCGTCAAGCTATTTATTTCGAACGTCAAAAGTTACGTAAGGCAGTCCAGCTGGGATGAAGAAACTTCCCAGCAGCACAACTGTCTGTTCAGGAAGAAAAACCTTTTTCGACCAATCTTGCAAGAAGTTTAATTTCTACCTCAAACTGTTTCTCAATTGTTTTAATTGAATAAGGCACAGCTGTAGGATGCATTTAGACATATGGGCCAAAGTCGTCACACATTGGGTGCCTGAAGACGAGCGTCGTCACCGAGGCAGGCCTAAGAAACGCTAGCGTAACGATTTGGACTCGTTCATAACCGATTAGACGGAGAAGGTACGCGACAAAGATAAGTGGAAAAATATGGGGAAGACCTTTGTCCAGAAGTGAGACAATATGGGTTAATGGAAAAAAGGTACAGCTAATAAATAAGCTCATGCTCTTTGCACTTAAGCCGGCTAAAGGCTAACCAACATTGCCACCATAATACGAAATCTGTATTCAATACCTACATTTTTAAAGTCAATAAATTTTTCAAAGCGATAATTTTGCATTTTCGCCCAAACAGGATTATTTATCGTCATTCTTTTGACTTAAACCTTAATTAACTATGTCACCAACCGGCAAGTTAAAAGCAAACATCACGAAAATATGAAACCAATAAATAACCCCAGCATGCGGTTTCAGCGATGTCAATAACCTCTCACCGACAACGTTGGAGATTCGACACAAATTGCTTTTCAATTATTTATTTCAGTGGAATATAAATTACTATTGATTTTCAGCTTCAAAACGACGCGCTATTGTGTTTCGACACAATTTCACATTTCATATTGATCGGTTGCGTTTTGCTTTTTATTACTTTTCTATAAGTTATAATGTAAACTGTTTGTTAGGTGAGTTAGTAAAGTCTATTACGTGATGATGTTTAGGGTACAATCAAATATTATGATGATATAAACCCTACCAGAGGGGCAATTCTCGTCAGCGGCGGCGACCTCTTGCGTCCAGCCCTGGTTCAAGCCATGGTCCGGGGCGAGAGGGAGTGGGAGGCAGTTACCTCCTTCTGCGAAGCAGTCATACTAGCGAAGGAGGTGGCGGGATGGCTGAGGGACAGAGCCTAGGCCACCGTAGGCGCGCACCTGCGGACGGAGAGTAATGGGTAACTCACCGTCCGATCAGGACCAGGCCCGTGCCGGACGGCGCATACGTGTTCCATGCGCGCCTCAAAGAGATGTCAGCAACAAGGGAAGGGGCCCGTTAGGGCCGAAACCTGCCGGGTCAGCGGGATTGTCCGAAAGGGTTACCGCTGGCCTGGAACATAAAGGGCTAAGGAAGGAACACGGGTGGGTTTCAGTCAGTAAGAGTCTGACACTCCCTTCCGCTCCACCCAGAACGGGAGGGGTCATTTGATGATTTTCAATGCTCAAAAAAAAGGCGGCAATTCTCGAAATTTTTAGAACGTTCACAGTCTGATCCGTTTCAATCTGTCAAAAATACATCTATTTTTCCTACATTTTGACAAGCTTTTGAAAAATTTTTGTCGCCGAGTTGAGACTGCGACTAGATTTAGAACGTTTTAAATTACGAGAATTAGCCTTCAGATTTTAAGTACTTTTGCTACGGCGTAGCTGTAGTTACAGTACCTTGGCTACGCCGTAGCACATGCTGCGATAGCGTCGTCGTCAGCGTAGCCAAGAACAAAAAACATTGCAAGATGTTAATTATTATGGGCTTGCAAAGTTTGAAAGTTTATTATGAATGCTATCGATTATTTTATGTCAAGACGGCATCCAAAGGCATTCAAAAGTACCTATTTCATCGTCCCTACGACATTCGTTTTTAAAAAAATCTGCTTCTATAAAAACTTCTCGAATAAACCTATTTCTAAAATACCCAAATCAATATAACCCTTACAAACAATAAATTTGCCAGCATTTCGCAAACTACTATAAACCTCTGTAACGAGGTTCCCAAAAACCGTTCAGGTGTGAACGGGCCGATCACAGGCTTATGTGAACTAGTCATAAATTTAGTAAGACTGAAAACGGCCTTTATACCGATGTAAATCATTAGAATAAGCCTCTAAGACTGGATCAGTATCGTACCTTAGAGGATCCTTTAGGCGTAACTGCGAAATGGATTTATGGTAATCATTTTGATCGATGCTCCATACAAAATTTAATGTACTTAAATCAAAATTTGTTAAAAAATACTTATTAACTGCAGCTGTGAACATGCGTTCCTTACGAAGCAATGATATACAATGAATAGAATGCTAGACTGAGGAATGATGGAGTAAGGCAACGGTGTGGTTTAAAAGAAGATTTAGTGACAAAAATTGAAAAGCTTAGATGGTTTAGTCATGTTGAGAGGATAAATGAAAGGTGAAACAAAAGGTATTTACAAGGCAGAGGGGCAATTCTTGTAATTTCAATAACGTCTAGTCTGATCTCAGTCTCAATCTGTCAAAAAACACTTCTAATTTCATTAAGTTTTGACAAGTTTTTGGCATTTTTTTGGCGCGAAATGAGACTGTGACTGATTTTGATCATTTCAAATTACGAGAATTGGCCTTCCGATGTGAGTGGAAACGTTGGGTATAGGACGCCTAAGGAGGACATATATAACGACCTTATGGTGATGTTTTTCAGAAAGTTCAGGTACGTAGTACTCGCAAAAGATGTGCGTGTATGACCGAATCGATAGGTGGCTTTCTGTAGTTTCTGCCTACCCCTTTGGGACGAAGGCATGATTTTAGTTACAAATAACCTGAAAGCCAACCCTCGTACCTCAATACAATCGACAATCTATAGCTTGTGAAAATTGGGGGTGATAACGAGCGGATTGGATTAGTTACCTAGTGGACTGTAGAGATGAAATGATAGAAACACGTATATTAGCAATATTATAAATTTATTATAATATTAAGACAATACTCATAAAAACGGAACCTGACAACTGCTCAAACGTAACAAAGCAACAACGAACAAAAAAAAAACTATATTTAAAAAACATGACATTTATTTACAAAAAAGGTCGTATCACGGCCAATCGCCAACAGGGAGTAAATTAGAAGTTGTTTTGACAGATTGAGACTGAGTTTAAAATTCGAACGTTCTTAAAAATACAGGAATTGCCCCTCTGGTAATGACTTATTTTGTGTTATGTAAAATTAAGTATTTAATAAGTAAACATTATTATACACAAACCTTTTTTTTAAAGTCCCTGTTAAGTTTTGTAACAATTAAATAATAAGTATAATTGGTTAAGTGTTCGCAAGTAGGACTACTGCTGAGCATAGAATTTGTCAGTACCTAGTAGCCCGGACTTTGGAATTATGCCCGTTTGATAACAATAATAGGTTCGACCCCTTTACATTGGCCTTAAGCATAATTGGCGAAATGTGGGTGTACTAATAGATACAACTCTGCCTAACACTTTAAGGATTACAGTCGTGATGTTATATTATGTTAAAATCAAAAACTGACTATCTGAGATCGACGTGATCCCAAGAACGTTAATTTTGTATAGAGAAGCATCAAAGCATTCTCCGTAATAGTGCTTACCTAGTTATCAATTTGACCGTGTAAATCCGTTTGACTCGTATTGTCTTTACGCCTTATATAAGGACCGATCCCAAATTGTATCGTGCTAGAACGAGATGGAGATGTCCCTTTATTTATTTACGCTTCATTTATTTCATCAAGCATTCTCTTTGTTGCTTCCAAATTCGAATTTACTTAAATTCTTCAACGTGCCGTAAAAATGTGTTTGAGGAGAGTTTTTTTGAATTATTTATTCTTTTAAAAGTTGTTTTTAAACTTTTTAAAAGGTATGTTAAGTTTGTTTGAGATTTAAGCAGAAACTTGGAAGTTTTAATGTTGTTAAGTTTTTATAATGAAAATGTAAGTTTTCATTATGTATAATTTAAAATCTTTTCTTAAAAGGGTTACTAAAGGGATCAAAAGTTATTTAGGATACTTACGTTTGGTTAAATAAAAAATTTGTAAGTCTTTTACCTAATCCGAAAATCTGAATACTTTTACTAACAGGCCTGTATAAAACAATCCTCAAAAGGCTAACATTTTGTGCCAAAGATTTTCGATAATAGACTTTATAGTCGAGGAATTTCCTATGTTATTCGAGAGACAGCCATCCAATCCCATATTTCGAGTGGCTAGCTCCGGCACCTGATTTTATCTGCTATCTAAAAAGATACATCGTCTTTCTGTAAAGGTAAGGCTATATAGCAAGCGATGGCATTTTTTTTTAAGTATATTTTGGTTTAGGTACTTAATAGCCTAAAGACAGCTTACAATGAAACGTTTATTTATGTAAGTAGATCTTTTTAACCTTTTGAACGCGACAGTCATGTATAGATGAGAAACCAAAATGTGCACAGCACGCCACGGTTCGACTACATGACAAACTTTGACGCCGAGAGCACGTTTTCGATTTTTTGTCGTGTGGCGGTGAAAAGGTTTAAGACACATCAATTTTTTTTTTTGTGCAATATTTTAAAAACAAGATGGCGCCGTCATTTCGTAGCTGAATGATCCCTGAGAAGAAATGCTGAAACAAATTCAGAGGTGATGGTCTCTTTTAAAGTCCAAAGATTATATTACTAGGATTTTATGTTAGTCTAATAATGCAGGGTTTTGTCTGAAAAGGCATTTTGAAGAAAGAGTCATTGCAGCTTTGAGTTGACCTGTCGCAACAGACGTCATGGATGCATCAGTCATCGCCTCTTGCACCGCCAATTGCTAAATGCGTTTAGCGCTAAACGTATTTGAAACATCATTCCGTCTCGTCTCAGTCAACTTCAAACGACTGACAGAAATAGATCGATATTTAAAATACGTTTAGCAATAAATGCATCTAATGATTTATGGTGCAAACGAGCCTAAGTTTGTAGGGCAATTCTCGTAATTTAAAACAAATTTTGAAAACTTGTCAAAATGTATGGAAATTGGAGGTATTTTTGACAGATTGAGACTGAGATCAGACTGTGAACGTTCTTAAAATTACAAGAATTAGAAAAAAATTAATAAAAAAAAATATATACATATCTCATAACCAGCCTATAATGTTCCCACTGCTGGGACACAGGCCTCCTCTCTGTGAGAGGGGGTGGGCCATAATCCACCACGCGGGCCCAGTGCGGGTGGAAAAAAAAAAAAAAATAATTAATTGAATTTATCTATTCTGCTGGATAAGTTCCAAATCAAACACACTTCGGGCCAAGCTTTATTTCAGCTTGTATTGCGGTCATAATACGTTCGTAGAATAAATACGGCATGTCTTAATAAGGGGAAATCTCTTGGCATGCCACTGTCACATAACGAAACGTAGGAAACTGTACTAAAGCTGCCAAATGTCGGTAGATTAATCCACCTTAGTCGAAGAAATCTCGGTAAGTTATTTTCTCGACCATATATGTTAGCTCTAGAGAAAAAAAAAACGACAAGCCTTATTTCTTTCCCGTTTCTTTCTCTTTTCTCTTTCGTTCATCATGGACAATTATATGCGAATAGGTCAAGCTATGGTTAAATATTACCAAGTTAGAAATCATTAGTATGACCCGTAGTAGCTAGCAGAGCTGACTGCTGCCTGAGCCGAAAGTACAGTCAGAGAAATTATTTATTTTACTATTTTAATATTTGTTCAATTAATTGTTGAACCAACAAACCATTTCATACAGCTGTCAGAGAATGTGTTTTGAATATGAGAATAATGTTGCGCACCACAATAGATGCCTGGTACATGGTGACATTAGTTACTACTAGAACCATCTAGTATCGGGTAGCAGAACTAGTAGGGTCAATGTCCTAGAAATTCCGAGAACTATCGACATCGGGTTAGTCGGGACCGGTATGTACTCGAACGTTCTAGATGTTTATATACTAGCTCTGCGGCACTATATAAGGCCGGTGTGAGCCGCGAGACATATAGTTTGGAATAAGCGATACAAGCGAGAACATCGAAAGCGATATTCAAGTGCGACTAAGAGTGATCAGTAGTGAAATTGTGTTGCATAATTAGTGTGTTTGAGTTGTAATTAGTGCTGTGATTAAAGTGTCAATTTTTGGTTATTAAATCGTCAGTTTTTATTGTCACGAACCCCAAGCTCGTAACAATAATATTTATATTGGTACTCAATTGGCTCATTTTTTTTTATTTTATTATTGAGTATCGCCTCACATATAGGCTACATGAATTCCTCTGAGCGTTGAACCCGCTAAATTCTTGCTGTATAAACACAGCTCTTCCAATACTTTCTCCCTAAGTTATCGAGAGGAGAGCCATTGACACCACTATCTATCAGTAAAGTTTGTCCCGTGTTACTGAAAATACTACCGAAACAAGATCCCTTTAAAAGTTTATTTTATCATCAATCTTATTTTAGATAAATATGAAGGAAAATATAAGAATTTATCACAAAAATGGGAACACCGTAATTCCTTCTACAATATATATACCCGTATATCATTTTGATATTTTTAGACTTTTATTAAACTAATTTAGTTTTAGGTAAACTACCGCAGCCTGGTGGTTCTAAAATTTATAAAAAATGCTCAAAGTTTCCCGCTAGAATATCAAGCGAAGGATAGTATTTACTGGATGCAGTTGTGATGTACATTGTCAAAGTCAAACGAAGGACATCGAATCAACCACCATCATCACGGCAGCATGTCTTTATTTGACAGGTCTTCCTAGATTCATAGAAAAACCTATTTGAGATAAACTATTATTTAATCCTATAAAAACTGATTCAGGCTTACACACAGTAGGTACCTACAAACGAATACAGAAACCTTTTAGGCGCTATCAGAAGCCCCAATCCTCGTTGCTAATAAAGTTAGGCCTGATACAACACATGGACAAACTGTTTCGCCAAATATCGATAGTTTCATTTCCGATACAAATGACGAAGAAAATGGAAGGGTCCTAGATGTTCAGTGGAATCTTTTTGTAGATGAAACTATGCTATAAGATTTCTAGGCTTAGATAATAATATGGATGTTACGGCGAATGGATGAAAAAACGGGAGGTCTGGCATGTTTTTAACCGACTTATAAAAAGGAGGAGGTTCTCAATTCAGATGGTTATATATATATTTTTTTTATGTAGATACGTTCGGGCATAACTCCGTCATATATGTAGACGGATTTGCAAAATTCTTTTTTTGTTCAAAATAAGTTTATTCCTAAATGGTCCCATTTAAATTTCGTAAAGATGTAATGATGAGTTTCGGAGACAGACAACGGAACTCTTCAGCAAAACAACCGTCATTACTGCTATCGCATATGTATGCATTGTTTATGCAATCACACAACATAACATCACGCCTGTACCCTTTACAGGGGTAGGCAGATGTGTTCAATAGCTTCCTGTCACTGATATTCACATAGCAAGTAGTGTTATATTAATTTGTGTGGAGTAGGTAGGTACAACTAAAAAGTGAAAAATAACTTTTTTTACTAAAAAAAAAACCCGACTTCCAAAAAAAACACTACAAAGTGAAAAATTCGGTGTCAAAAACCGAAAATACAGAACCAACGATACCGACTTCCGAAATTAAAGATATTTTTCACTTTGTAGTGTTTTTTTTTTTTGGAAGTCTGTTCTTTTTTTTTGGAAAATATTTTTGATTTTCAGTTGTACCTACCTACCCCAAACAAATTCATATAAAACTACTTGTTAAGTGAATATCAGTGAAATGAAGCTATTGAACACATCTGCCTACCCCTTTAAAGGGTACAGGCGTAAAATTATGTTGTGTGATTGCGTAAACAATGCATACATATGCTATAGCAGCAATCGCGGATGATTTGCTGGCATTTATTGAAGAGTTCCGTTGTCTGTCTCCAAAACTCATCATCAGATCTTTACGAAATTTCAATGGGACTATTTCGGAATAAACCTCTTTCGAACAAAAAAAAAATTGCAAATCCGTCTATATATGAGGGAGTTATGCCCGCACATACATAAACAAATATATTATATATAAACATCCGAATTGAGAACCTGCTCCTTTTTTGAAGTCGGTTAAAAAGAAAAAAACCCTTGAAATAATATTTTTTCCTCTTCTCTCTTAACTCGTAAAGTAACAGCCTAGGTACTGTGTGAAACCTACATCATAACTCACAACAAACTTAAAGCAACAAGAACATTTTCTCAATTGTACACCACGTGTGACTAAGCACCTGCTGAGACATCCACGTAACTTGACCCCTTGTGTTCTACAATCTCCATTAGATCACGGGTCTCAACTAACTGGTCGGTAATTATCATAATTTGTGCTCGAATGTTCATAAACATTTAGCGGTCGGTAAGTTCAAAAGTTTCACCGAATGTATTGAAACTTCAATGGTTAATTACACATTATTCTTAGGAAAGTTTGAGCTTGAAGACTTGCTTCGAATACTGTTAGGAAAAGATGAAAGCGCGTTATGAAATTCCAAGATTACACTGCTACATGGCTCTTGTTGTATATACCTAAGGCGTGAGTGTTAAAGGCGTAAGTAAAGGCTTATTTAGCAAACAGCCGGTCGATTCTGTTAAAATCTCACCGTGAAAACTTAGGTGAAGTGAGTTTGGTTTTGCAAGGAATTGACACTATTAACAGCTCACTCCACGTTCACTTCACTTAAGTTTTCACGGTAAGATTTTTACAGAATAGCACCGCAGAACCCAACACGTACTGCGACTTCTATTACGTATGATTTTGAAGTTTACAACGACGAGACACGCCAATACATTTTAGAAAGAACGTACAGACGCCAGCACATCAAGTTACCCGAAACTGTCAAATTTTCCCAATCAACTTTGAACCTTATGCTTTAGCGATAAAGTTGAAACTTTATTAAAGGACAGATTGTAGTAGCTTGCGGGTTCGAACATGCGACTTACAAGTCGTAAGTTGCGGCCGTTATCACTGGGCCTACATTGCTTAATTTATGAAAGTACCAAAACATAATTTTCTCCCTAATTCTTCCTTTGACATAATAGTTCATTAAATCGCAACATTTTGCTGTTAATTTAACAGCAAAATGTTTTTTTTAATTAAACATACTCTTTAAAAATAAATATATTCAAATATAGTCTTTAAACTTTATTAAAACAATGTACCTATGTAATAGCGCTGCATAAAATAAAATTCAATCCGCAAAATGAAAATCGAACTCAATTTTCAATATAAAATCCGTCTAAGCTATTCTTGGCGTGAACCGAGAAATATTATGTAAGAAACCGCAAAATGACATCTCCTCCATTTTCTTTGCGTCGTTTGCAAGTGACGCGCTTAACATTGCGGAAAAGAACAGAAATAAAATAATAGCATAATGTACTATATGTAAATACTAACCTAAATGTATACAGTGTGTTAGGTTAAACGAGGGACATACTTTAAGGGAGTGTAGTACTCATAAAAATGAAGAACTTTTACTAAGAAACCAACATTGAAATCGAGAAAATAAAACCAGCCGCTCTATACAATTCTGTTCGCATGACTGGACAAAATGTGGGGAACAGCTGTTTTTTTTTTCATATTTTTGAGTCAGGCCCATATTAAAAGTTGTTCATTTTCATGAGTACTACACTCCCTTAAAATATGTCCCTCGTTTAACCTAACACACTGTATATTTACAGTGTTTCATTAAGGGCTGATGTTACCAAAGTCAGATATTTTGAGAGTTCTCGGATGAAAAACTGTCAAAAATTAGAAATATATTCTCAAGATAAGACCAGTGGCTAATTTTTCAAACGACAGATAATTTTTATTCGTGGAATAAAATTGTCATCTGACAGATTGGGCATGACAGAACTGTCAAAAAGAGCAGTGGTGGCCAAGTGGTAACGGCCGCGACTTACGAGTTGTAGGTCGTAGGTTCGAACCCAGATAGGCGCTTTACTTTGTGTAAATTATTTCATCACCACTGCTCACAAAACGGTGAAGGAAAACATCGTGAGGAAACCGGCATGTCCTAGAACCAAAAATTCGAAGACATGTGACATCTACCAACCCGCACTGGGCCCGCGTGGTGGATTACGGCCCACTCCCTCTCACTGAGAGGAGGCCTGTGTCCCAGCAGTGGGAACATTATAGGCTGATGATGATGAAAACAATTATGATTTGTTTCTTTTGATAATTATTTTTATTATTTGTATAAAATCGATAGGATCGAATAGGCCGATGTGCAATATTTATCGCCGGGTACTGTATAACCATAATTAAAATCCATTGTATAGTTTAGAAGATCTAAGCGGACACACACACGAAAAGCTACTTTTTTACACTACACTACGTATAGATTAGTACAAATGGTGCGGCTCAATATGGCGAAGGAAAATAACATCGTGAGGAAACCGACATGTCGTAGAACCAAGAATTCTGCCTGTGTCCCAGCAGTGGGAACAATATAGGCAGGTTACGTTATGTACAGACGCCAGCACATCAAGCTACCCGAAACTATCAAATTTTCCAAATCAACTTTGAACCTTATACTTTAGCCATAAAGTTGAAAATCTATTAAAGAAATTTGACAGATTGTAGTAGCTTGATGTGCTGGCGTCTGTATATTAGTTGCATATATTTGTATTTACCTATTGAAGATGCAAGTTTTCTTTTTATAAAATAGAGCTCAAAGCACCTACGTTCTACTGAAAATGATATAGTAATATCCCTCTGATTTATAGCTGAAACATTAAGCGGAACGATATTCGACCTCGAGGAATTAAGATGCTTTGTAAATCCGATACGACAATAAAAGCGATGAGGTCACGCGATAAGGCCGCCAATCCTTTGTACGAGAAGCCGAACCTTATATTAAAATTGTTTATAGCTGTAAAGGGAGATCAGTAAATTAAGGTCTATTTCTTAATATAAAGATTCATTTTGGATAATTATGCTGTATTGTAGAATAGGAGTTAGGACTAATAAAAATATTTTTTCATGTACAAACGCCAGCACATCAAGCTACTACAATCTGTCAAATTTCTTTAATAGATTTTCAACTTTATCGCTGAAGAATAAGGCTCAAAGTTGATTGGGAAAATTTGTCAGTTTCGGGTAGCTTGATGTGCTGGCGTCTGTACCATTTCGGAATTAATGCTCCCTAGCCCGCTTTCAGAATCTCCCTTAACGGTGAAAAGTCCACTACACCATCTGAATCTTCATAAAAATTTTAGGTACTATGCCAATTTTTAACGTTCATAATTATGGCAAGTACCAAACAAAAACAATTTTAAAAGATGAAACGCGAAACATATGATTGTGTACTTTAAAATATTCGAATTAATTATCGACATTCTCGCTTAAAAACATTCCGTTACACAGCAACAAAGTTTATATAAATATGACCTAAAAACTGCCAACAGTAGGCTAAATTGAAACTAAACAATAAATTGTTTCAAAATTAAATACTTCATTTAAAATTCTAAGCCAATACTTTCCAGTGTTATTGAACTTTTAGAGACATAAATGGGTGGCATAAATGGTTGAGATTTTTAAGAATACGAGTCGATAGTATTTTATAATTCTTTTATATATGAGCAAAGTAAATCAAATGTAAAAGAATTATATTAATACTATCGACTTGTCTTCTAAAAAATCTCAACTATTTATGCAAAGGTGGGTCAGCTAATTGCTATAATTGACTGCACCGTTTTTTTTTTTTTAACCTTGCCCCACACTAGGAATTTCTCTTGTATTGTGGGTGCTTTTACAAAAATTTAAACTCACATAGGTACACAAACAGCCAGACCCGGAACAACTACTTGTAAGTTGAGTCGCAATAATTACTTTTTTTTCTTTTTACAAATATTTGTTCCGTGCGGGAATCGAACCCGCGACATGCAGCGCAGCAGTCAGTCACGTAACCACTGCGCCAACCGAGCCGTCAACTGTACCTTTCCACTGAACTTAATCTAATCTGAGGAGCAATTTTCGTAAGTATAAGAACGTTCACAGTCTGATATCCGTCTCAATCTTTGAAAAATACCTCCAACTTCCCAACTTTTTTGATAAGTTTTTGACATTGATCGGTAAGATGAGATTGCGACTAGATTTTGAACGTTTTTAAATACGGGAATTGACCTTGAGGTCTAAACTGTAGACCTTGGATCAACATCGTCACCAGTTACAGTCTGACACTAAGTACTAACATCATTAGGTATTGTGTTGTCATGCACATCAGGGCTCATGCTATCCTAAAAAATACCACTTAATTTTAGAAGGACTATCTTTATCATTCTTCTACTACTTACTATCCTTACTACGTACCTAATCAAATCAAAATCTGACCTTTAACGCAACCTAACGGAAAAGTTACTCAAATCCCTGGCTTGACGTTAATAAAACACGTCCCTTTCTAAAAATAGCTAGCTACGAAATTAATCTAAATTTAATCGAGCCCAACTTGGGGAGATCTTGTCCCCAGCCTCATTCTTTAACTATAAACCCTTTCGACATTGATAAGGTTTAACAAAAGAAGATCTATGGTGACCGGTCTATAAAGTTAAATAGTAAATGAGCCGGGTCCAACAAAGATTAATGATGCGACTATCAACACTCCATTTAAGTGTTAGCTCCTGGCCTATAAAGATGGCGGTTGATGCTAGTATTGTGAGGAACATTCAACTGATTTCCTAAGGGATAGATTGAACGATAACTGCTGATACAAAGTGTTTGCTCAAAGTAAGACGATTTGTATTGAATGATTTTATCTATTTCGGTTGCTGTCAGACGAGGTGATTTAAATCTGTTTGTAACTTTATAAATTTTCAAGGAAAATAATAAGTCATATTTTCTTTGAGTTTATTATGATTATGACTTCAAACGACGATTCCGAAATTAGAGTATTTTGTATTCCACAAGCAGGTACTTAAATCAGCCACTACTAAATACTAATAAAGGATAAAACCACGTACTCGCGCTAAATTATGCCTATTATAACTGTAATATCTTGTCGATACCGGTAAATAACTGAACTATGTATTATATAGCAATACCTGTAATTTTATTGCTTTTGTCAATTAGGTAATGACAAAATTCGAGTGCCATGTGATCGGAATAAGAATCGAATCATAGTCCTTGAACAGAATTGAAAAACAAAACAGAAATATAGGTACAATGCTAATTTTCGTTCACATAAAAAATACCGTTATTATAGCAACCAATGTGTCTTCATGCTAAGTATTTTGACACTAGACTAAAGCATCTCTACTCGAACGTCGACGAACGTCTGTTTTGATTGATTGTATGCACTTCTTTCAGAATTCTAAGAAGGTACCACTTCGAATCAATCACAATATTCAGCGAATCTGCGAGCAGGTCGACAAATCTTACCACTTTTTTCGTCAATTTTGCTTGAAAGTAAAATAAATGTATAACGGAAGTCTACGAAAAGTATTGGTAGATCATTGTGTTTTCATACTTTCCATACAATAGTAAATTATCATACAATTACTTACACTAGGTACTAAAATAAATTACTACATTAGTATACAATACAAACACAAATTAACACTTCGTCGAACTCGAAGTACTTCCTCTACATCGCTGTCATCCGGAAACGTGCCCAGAAGACTGGCAGCTTTTTTGACATTGAAAGGCAATGCTGACTGACAATTTTATTTTTTATCCTTATGAAGACCGAATCAATCGACATTTGAAAAGCAAATTTATATTTCTCATTTCGTGGATGTTTGATTATTCGATTCTGAAACGAAACATCACAATTTTTTTTCTGAATATGTTATTGTACTGTTTCATCTTGATGAATTGACGCAGCTGAAAATGAAGATACATTCCTGACTAACCAAAAATGTATTTATATATGTGTTAACATTGAAAACTCCATCCACTAACGACTACTTTTTACACCCCATTTTTAACTGCTCTCTTGGTCACGAGGTCGCAAGCGCGACTGCTAAGTGTGAGGTTCTGGGTTCGATTCCAGGGTCGTCAAAAGTGATATTGGACTTTTTCATTAGGAGTTTCTCAGTAGCAGCTGAGAGATTGGAAGTTGCTGGTGAGAAGCCCCCATGCCTCAGATCCTCACTCCTGCGCCTAAAGAAACAGAACTTGCACCTGTGTTTACGCACACACTTGTGCACTATAACATCTTCTGCGTACTTGGCTTATCTCCGTTGAGAGCCACTGTGGCTGAAATTCGGTCGGGAAAAAAAAAGTATGTATAACTAAAAGTTTGAGACATAAACAACAGTAGCTGTAAGTTAAGCTCACTAAAGAGCAATCATCCATATTAACTAAGATATAAACAACATACTCAACTCACAAACTCACAGGTAAAACCGCCAACAATATCATCGCTTATTACGTTACTCTACCGAAATGGATCCATTAACATATTAAAAGCCTGTCATTTATTCTTGGAAGTGCGTGTTTAATGCCAGTCATAACCAGCGCACAATGGATACTATTATAACATCCGTGATAATAACTTAATCGTGTTACTATTATAATTAGTTTTATGATATGAGTTCAGTTAATGTATGGCAGGAAAGTGGAATAATGGGTATGGTTGTGGACAAAGTCATTTGTGGTGGTGTTACTGAAAAGTCTGAAATAGAATTTGTAGAGAATCGATATATCGAGGAGGAAAGGTAGTTTAAAATTAAAAAAATATCAGGGTACCCTTGCAAGTAGATATTAAATTACACAACGGAAAACATCCTACAGTACCCGGCGATAAATATTGCACATCGACCTTTACCTTTTTTGTATTTTATACTAAGAATAAAAATAATTATCAAAAGAAGCAAATCATAATTGTTTTAACAGCTCCTAATAGATACCGGACTGTTTGTATTTCGTGCGACAGAGATAACGCTCTACGAAGCCGAAATTAGTCGATTGTCTCTTTCATTTCAATTGTTCTCATTTATCGCCGGGTACTGTACTATTCTTCTAATTATAAATGTGAAAGGGTAGATGTTTGTTACTCTTTCACGCAAATTATGTAGTATTTGCACGGAATTTGGTGAAACTTTACAGTAATATAGCAACACATAAGTCTTTAAATTATAGAGATGATTGCCGACCTCCACGCAAACAAAGCTGCGGACAGAAGCTAGTTAACTGTGAATGTGCTTTTTCACAATATAAATAATGATCCAAGTCAATACAAAACGTAGAAAATATTTATTTAGAATTAAAATGTAGAATTATGCAAGTAAATAATAATTAATACCCAATTAACTAATAAAAATAACCAAATTATATCCTAACTTAACTAAAACTGGTTAACACTTCCCGTGACCCAAGCCAAAGGCTAAGTATTACCAAATAATGTGGTTATGCCGCCAGTCTCTTGGGTACATTACCAGTCGACAGCGATGCGGATGAATCTTTCGACGCTATATTTAAGTTGGTGATAGTTTTAGTTTAGTTAAAACTTAGTTGATTTGATCGTTTTATTGCATCGTTTATTTTCAATCTCACGAGGCAAAATGAAATAAATCGCACTGAAGAACATAATTATAAACAATCCTACATCATTTCAGTAATACATTATAGGAAATCGGTATAAGAACTCTTTATCCTTACATTTCTGCCCTGAATGTTTATTGCGACCGGATTTTCTAAAGAGAGCTGGGGATTTTTTGGAGATCTTTGAGGAAACGTGTCCTTGAGATTTCTTTAACAAACGGGTATTAATAGACCTCTGAATATAATATAGGCACAGTGTGCAGAGGGTGAAATCATTCACTTCCCTTGATCTTGCAGACCCTTTTCACAAACCTATTCTATCAAATTCTATTCATATTTTTGGCTACGGAAATATAATAAAGTTTTAGGTATTTACATGTTCATTATAATCATTGGCAGCCTACCCAGAGACTTCTTCCATTTACATATTACCGTATGTACTATGTATACCTACAACTCTATCCTAACTAATTCCATAATACTAATATTGATATAAATGCGAAAGTGTGTCTGTCTGTCTGTTACCTCTTCACGCTTAAACCGCTGAACCGATTTAGATGAAATTTGGTGTAGAGATAATTTAAGTCCCGGGAAAGGACATAGGATAGTTTTTATGCCGATATTCTCACAGGATCGACACTTATACGGGTGAAATCACTACAAAACCGATCACAAAGGACGTATTTTTTGCTTAGAACCAAAACAGTGCAGAAATGTTATTTGAAATCTCATGGTTGCACAGTTTTTCATTAATGCACTGTTTTTTATTTAGATATAAATTTACCACAGAGGTTTAATGTCTCCCATTAAGTTTAATATAAACTGTATGCATTAGTTAAAAAAGATACTGACTGAAAATAAAAATCGGCTGAATAAAACTGACTTGATGGAAAAAAAAAACAAATGGCGCGCATTTTATACCATTGTAAAACTTTGATACTTCATATTTAGCAAGAAAAATTAAAAAAAAATGGAAATAGACAGCGATACCGATATGAATTCAACTCCAGAAAGTATAAAACAGCTGCAAATGAAATTGTTAACCTTTTGCCGCAAAAGTCGCGAGATAAATATTTTATTCACCAATAAACCAAACAAATACTAGAATAAGTGTTCCAAGTAAAAGTGCAAATTTCACTTTTACTAACTGCACATTTTAATCAAAGCTTAAATAAAATTTTGAATACCACAAGTGTAACTGCAAAGTAGATATATATAAATACGTATACGTGTGTAATTGTGTATATATAATACGTTTTACGGTACGGTACGTTGTACCTACGGGTTTTTCATGAAAGAATTTCTCAGTAACAGCCCGGAATTAAAAAGTTAGTGGTATGATACCTTCGTGCCTCGGAAAGCACGTTAAATCGTTGGTCCAGCACCTGACCTCCGGTCGTGTCGGATTGCCGTCCCATCGGACTATGAGTGAGGGAAGAGTGAGTGCATTTTGTGTCTGCGCAGACGCTTGTGCACTATAATATCTCCCGCGTAGATGACTAGTCTCCGCTGAGATTAGCTGCCATGGTCAAAATTCGGTCTAGAAGGCTATATGTATGTGTACGTGTATATATCGCAGGCAATTTGTATGATTCCGCGTTTTACAAACGGCGTCGTCCGTTTAAAAACGCTCGCTGTTTTAAAATATGCCGAACTCCGAAGTTAGGTTTTGTTAGGTTACTTTAAACCCTTTACACAGTTATAGGAGCCCCACAAAGTGGGGCTACGTCGACATAGGATGCAAGAGCGAGCGAAGGGCACCCCGAGGTTCGGTTTGGTTAGGTAAAACAGCGAGCGTTTGTAAACGGACGACGCCGTTTGTGAAACGCGGAATCATACAAATTGCCTGCGACATATATATGAAATATTTACGGGGTAAACCCCGTAAAAAAACAGTTGAACCAACGAAAATAAACACCCAATCGTGACCTCTCAAGCTCCGCTAATGATGTCTCATTAGCGGAGCTTGAGAGGTCACGATTGGGAAAATCAATTGTGTATAATTGATTTTCTATAGTATCGTATTACATAGGATACGCGCGGTGCTTGAAGGGTTAAAGAAAATCTGTTTAACTTTAATAGGGGCGTACCTTATACATCTTTATAACAAGTAGGTACTCAAAGTTATAATAATTTTGTTATAGGTACTTGAAAACAGGCTGTTAAGGGAAAAGAAACATTTTTTCCTTATGCCCCTCAAAACTTCTTGCCTACTTCTTGAAAAAGTTGTAATATTTTCCCTGATAATTCAATTTACAAAACCATCTAAAGAACTTTGTAATTTTATTTAAAAAGTCGGCTCGAACATTAAAATGAAGGACAATTGGGTTACTTCACGGCAACGCTGAATATTCTAACGCCTCATTGAATTTGACAACTGTGAAAATTTCCATGTCACAATCTGAATAAATTTTAAGATATCTATTGCAAATCCATTGCTTCATATGTTCGTAAAATTTGTCTGCTCAACAACGTACATAACGGAATGAATGATGTTGAACTGTGAAATTGAAAGCCATTTTATAATGATTAGCTGTAGTGGCAAATAATAGTAAAGAATCTTTAGAAACTTTAAAGTAATCCCACATATGTTATCATGCCCATAGAGATCCAGGAGATTAGACTAATAGAATAGATAAATGTAAATTACATTTATATATAACATAAGTCATATATAAATGTATACATAACCAATTAATGTGTCATAATGTTTCTACAGATTCTTTAATTCAAATGTAATTTACATTTATTTACTAATAGCAGCGCCCCGCGGTTTCACCCGCATAAGTGTCGATCCTGTGGGAATATCGGGATAAAAAGTTATCCTATGTGTTATTCTGATATGAAAGCTGTAAAATTTCATTAAAATCCGTTCAGTAGTTTTTGCGTGAAAGAGTAACAAAAATCCATCCATCCTCACAAATTTTCGCGTTTATAATATTATACATATATATAAGTAAGTATATATAGGAAGTAGGATAGGTTAGGAAAGTAGGATTATTTACCTAGATTATTTATCTTTCGAAAAATTTAGTTGCAGTGTTGTGATTGTATTATTACAGTAACCACACGGTGATATTACCCTACCCGGGTTTATGTACCCTACACTGAGACCGCAGCAATGCTGTTCAGTGTTCAGTTATAAAAAATATAGGTATACCGAACCCTATTTCAGGAAACTGGAATTTTCAAGGTTTTATTGTACTACCTAAGTTTTCAGTGTATTTAATGGCGCAGGAGAACCTTTACCAGAAAGGGTTAGCGTAAGTGGTTCAGCAGCTTCACTGCCCACTGCCCTCAGGATTCCCTGACACCATCGACATCTGGCATTAGTGGCATTAGAATATAGCCACCACATAACCATCGATGCGACGCACTGCTAGAGTGACAGTAATCAGCCAGTGTCACTCTTGTCCGATCTCTTTGGTGATTCCAGTAACGAAGTAACTACAAAACTAAACGGCGCCACTTGCTGCGCCGTCATATTAATATCTCAGATACAATTTTCCAATGAAAATTAACTTCGAAGAAACTCGCCAGTGAAACCACCCTCATTCTTGACTTAATAAAATAAAAAGTAAATTTCCCTTCATGACATTTATGATTATTACCTACAGTTGTTAATTTTGCACACAAATTGGTATTTTAATTAATGACTGAAATTCCCTTAATCCTCAAATTTAGTGTAATAGACCTCGAAGGGAAGTGTTTTCAGCGGCGATTAATTTTAATGCTGTAATAAATTGTTACCACAGCGAGCGTTTTTCAATGTAGAATAATCTTTTGATTTTATTTCTCATGATTTATAAATATATAGGTCAGGCAATCTTTTACATCGTTGGGCATTTTATAATTTTATTGGTATTATGCTTATAAGAAACTCTGGGAAGGGACGCCCTAGAAAGAAATATAGTTACCTTATTGGTGATGTTATTCAGAAAAGTCGAGTGCGTAGTACTCACAACCGATGAGCGTGTATGACCAGATGTATGACGTAACAAGTGGCGTTCTATAGTTTCTAACTACCCATGGGAAAAAGGCGACAGTTTATGTAAGTATTGGTATGATCATCATCATCATTTCAGCCAAAAGACTTAGGCCTCCCCCAAGCACCACCACTTCGACCGGTTCTTTGGTTTTTATGACCATAGGACGCAACAATTTCTTCTATTACTTACCTACTACAGTACCCGGTGATAAATATTGCACATCGACCTATTCGATCCTATCGATTTTATACAAAGAATAAAAATAATTATCAAAAGAAGCAAATCATAATTAGTTCTACCCACTATGTACTACCCAGTCGTATTAAACCCCACCCACGATAATTCAGGGGGACTACATTTTTTTGTCAGTAGATCATACATAATTATTTTGTTATTGCGATATCAACATCGTCGATAGTTCCCGATAACGTTAAATTGACCGCCACTCATCGAGAACGCTTCGAATGTCAAGAGTAATTTACGTAACTCCCCAAGGCTAACGTAACTGCCCTATCATAATTCTCAAGGACACAACGTTCAAGTTACCGAGTTCAAGTACAAAGTTCCTTAATCGTTTGAACTTGACGAAAAATAATAGGTCTATCTAGACAGTTATTATAGCGTGTTATAATGTAACAAGTCGTGCCCCCGATGGGATTTCTAATTGGCAAAACTGACGAGTCTACCTATACAAACTTTCATTGCGTTTTTGCCCTCGTGACAATGTTGTTTAGACAATCCGTTTTATTACAAAATTTACAAACCGAATTTTAACTATAGACCTAGCCTAAGCCTTCGAAGCAGTTAGTTTAATTTGAACTTTATTCCGACAAACGTAACGTACGTTAATGCAAGATTTACAGCTTAGACTCGGGTAACAGTCAGTTTTTATAACACGAACTTTAACTTTGTCGGATAAAAAAACAAATTTTTGTTCGAAACATAAAAATGACTGGATGTTTTAAAACTGGGTCTAAAGATAAACTTTGTTTTATACGAGCGAGTTTATTTCTAACATTGTCAAGATATTCAATCTTCTTAAAGCCTCCTGCAAACAGGTGCGACGCACGACGCGAATCGCGCGGGATACAAAGGCACCGCTCGTTACGCGACTTGCGGTGCCTCTGTGTCGCGCGCGATTTTATCGCGTGTCGCGCCTGTTTGAAGGAGCGTTTACAGTTTGTTTTTCTCATTGATTTCTGTTGGACGCCTATGGTAGCTAATATACAGTATCGTTTACCAAATAAAAATATGCTTCGGAAAAAGAAATTATGAAGTCGGTATCGAGTAGGTATTGGCATAATTGATGCCGATACCTACTCGAAAGTAAAATTCTAGTATTGTGTTATGAAGTGTGAACCTAAAGAGTAAGTTAGTACTTTAGAAAGGAAAAAAAGACGATTCATTTGTTTAAATTATTCTAAGAAGTTAAGCTGTGGTTACCTACCCTATGAGTCCACGAACGGGTTATACAACTACGATCCTCCTTGATTCAGCAAACACGGCAAAATTTACCGGCTACTAAGAACCTTCACTCACCACAGGAATTGCTACCGCAAGACTATAATGATGTCCAATTATGTAATTTCTTCTTTCTTTATTTCCTGGTAATACCTGTGTATTTATATACTTGCTAACGAGACACATTTTCTTGTCTGACCGCTAATAAATTGTACCGTGAAGTTAATTAAAAGACAGACCGGTAAATTATCTTACTCGGGCACAATTATTTGGCCTTTTTGTTTTGGTTGTAATTTGCTGAAGAAAAGTCTCTGCATGCTAACGTGAAAAAACGTGTTTCGATTACTCTCTATTTTCTTGCCAACCCTGAAAAAAATGACTTCTGACGCACAAAACTTTTGATGAAAATAAACCATCTCTTGATTTTCTTAACAACATAATTTAAATACCTATTTACTCGCTCGGAAACAACTGACTAGGAAAAAAAATTACCATAATGCGGATGAGAGAAAGTATTGGTATTACGGGATCCTGCTTAGAATCAACATAAAAATCTTATCATCGATTCTTACCAAACTCAAATTTTTAATTTGCTAGACCAAAATGAGAGCTGCGAGATCGACTATTTATCGTAATTTTGACAGTGTTTAGACTATGCAGCTGTAATTTTAGTATGTATATCAAATTGAAAATCAGAGTGTCCCCTTTCCTTTGTGTGTAGCCCTTTCACAATTATTTTACTTCTTACAGCAACAACCTTATTGGCAACGAAAATAAAGTGTGATTTTGACAAACTTGGCAATGGCAGCAACCCAATACCAACCTTATTACCACAACAATAAAGATCACTGTGATTTTTACAGTGATTCAACATCAGAGATAAAATAACTGGGAACGCGCTCTAGTTTGACTTAACATTCAACAGATAACAAATAACAGCACTGTAGAGGATTTAGCCTGCATGGCTTTACCATGCAACCTTCCCATATCGTCGTTGCGCGTGCAAAAGTCGCTATGTGTTTTTAGTGAACTTATTTGAGCTATATGAATTATAACACTTAGCGTGTTTATACGGAACTTTCGATGTATGAATATCACATAGCTACATTCCTTAACTTTTTAAATATTGCACTTATCACATAGCTGTTTCTACAGTATGTGTGTATTGAAATAACGATTAAAGCTGCATAAAGAACCGAAAATAACTAAATAACACATAGCGACTTTTGCACGCGCAACGACGATATATTTTATGACTTAACAGAATTTTATTGGGATCAGCTAGAGCTGACATGACATGACATATCATGACGTTGGCTGCGTCATGATATGAAATGAGTAGCATGAATAACCAAAAATAATTATCATACTTATAAATACACCTTTCATTGATCGTCCTGTTACAGTACATAATTAATAACGGATATTTGGAAAACTCATATATGAAATCGATAGATGCTTCGTTCGTCTAAACATGGGAGGGTCTCTAAAGTGGATTATAATAACAGGCAGTGTGTCATCTGCTTAATTGTTTTCGGCTCATTATTACGTGATATCGGCGGATCGGCCTTCTGCGATATCATTATCAATCACTTAGATATATTAAACGAGATGGGAACAATGTTAATGTTTTTACGGGAATAATACTTGTACACAGGAATGGGTAGCATGCTGCGACAAAAGCTTTCGTATTAAAATAGCAAGCAAAGATTGAACACAGAACAAGTACGTAACGGTCAGGAAAATTATTTGTTTATAAAATTGATTTTCCGTATTATGGCCATTTCATACCTACTGTCAAAGAAGGACAATTTAAGTTTCTATTTAATTTGATAAGCAATTAGTTTCCTCAATTTTACATAGGCCATGGACCTCACATGGGTAGATGGTGTAAGACTAAGCAGAGTCCCAAGGGCCAATAAGCATGCATTCACCGATCTAGTTTGACAGATTTGGATCAATATTACAGTTACAAATAATTAAATGATAATATCTAACTCGATAGTTTCCATTCATGACAAGTTCAGTGGAGGAAACTGGGTCATTCACTATCATATATAGCTCATATAGAGATGAGATCACAGTCTTACACGCAATTAAATGTTTTGAAATGCACGCCAATATATGCAGCTACTGGTTATCTAAGGGTGGCTTGTCGGAAAAGGCTTTTCTTGAAATTGTTGACTTTTTATGAAGCGTTATGTAACATATTGAAGAGACAAATATTTTACAAGCCCTTTTGACGGCTATTTGCCTATATAACCACCACTCACACACACGCACACACACACACCCCCACACACTATTACTGACAAATGCGTGCACTGCCTGGATAGGTTATCTGTGTGGTTCTTTCCTCAAAAGACCATTTCAGACACTAATCTACATGGTCCCTCACATAATCTGGCCATGATTATGTCTGGACTTTTAAAGGGACTGTAACCTCGTGAGTTCGTTTCTCAGAGTAATCCAATAGGAAACACCGAACTCATCTACATAGTTTAAACACATTTTTTTTTTGACGTGATTTGATTTCTTTAAATAGATTTGTAGAAACACTTTTTGTACAAACCTACTTACAGACATAAAGTCATTTATATAACTGACGATAAAACACCGCTATATTTCGCAGCAATCTAAAAATTAACCAGAGCTGATCGACGGACAAACAATCCCTTGTGATATATCCGCGTATAATTTAAAAGCTAAAGCATCTATTCCTTGGGTATTGATTAGCACGCTGACCGAACAGGCAGTGCAGTGGCCGTGAAACGCTTGCTCACCACCAACATAAAACAATAAAATGTACCTTATCTTGATAATCATAAGAGTGGTTATTGTTAGAAGATAGAATAAGTTATGCGCTCGGCTGAGAAATGCAAAGGTCACAATCCTCTTGGAAAATTGCTCGCTGATATTAAAGGCGACACTGACAAATAGAGGTATTAATGCTCATGCATGATGAGTCATACGTTTTCTCATATAAAATAGAGTTCAGGTCTCAAATGTTCATGAGTTCAGGTAATATGTTCTTAAATTTATGCGCACGTGTCATGATGTGACACGGCATAATTGTGAGAATAATTTGTTAAGGCTCCTTCAAACAGGCGCGATGCGACATGCGACACAAAGGCACCGCAAGTCGCGTAACGAGCGGTGCCTTTGTGTCGCGCGAGATTCGCGTCGCGCGTCGCGCCTGTTTGCAGGAGCCTTTATTCGTAATCTTTGGGGTTGTCCGCGTGATTAAAATGGGGACGCACATAATGGAAGCCTACCCCAACAAACTAGTTAGGAAAACACTAGGAAAATGATGATGATAGCTGGACAGTTTTCTGGCTTTTATGAAGCAATAGATTTGGAATGTCCTTCATAACTGAAAGATTCTGAGTGGTTTGCGCAATCATAGTGCAGAATTTGTATGACGCTAGAAATACCCTATGATTCATACACCAGTGCAAACTCCAGGCATTCTCTTGCTTCAATGGTTCAATGCGGGAATGCTGACAATGCATCGTCAAAATAGCTCTAAGATCGCTTCAATGTGGCGAGTCAAATTCTTAGTCATTTTGCTATCAATCAAAATGAGAAAATAATGTTGTCGTGAACAATACAATTTATAAAAAGGTGTTTACAAACCAATTGCTTGGACAAGAAACTTCGGATAAAAAGATTTCTCACTTCCCACATTCACATTAGAGACTGCCAAATTGTTACAGTATTTATAGAAGAGTGAAAGAACACTCTCTTTTCACTTTGTCATAGTTGCGTATGTTCCTGTTATTTTAAATAACATTATAATTTTAGTGATAATTATTTTAGAAGAATCTATGTTACATGTTGTATATTACATGTTTTATTGGTGAATTGTTTTTTTTTATTTTATGTATTTTATTTTCTCTTTTACTCTTACACACGGTGTCTACGTTTCTTTTTATCCTCGTTCTATCGCAGGTATTGTAGAAAAAATTTATTTAGATATAAGCATCACCTTACGTACGTACTTTTCTGTGCCTTTATTATTGTTTGTTTATATGTTTGTATATAAATCATACTAATATTTATTATAAATGTTAAAGTTTGTGAAGATGTTTGAATGTTTATTACTCAATCACGCGTAAACCGTTGAACAGATTTGGATGAAAATTGGCACATAGATAGACCATTTCCTGGATTAATGCACAGGGTACTTTTTATCTCGATATTCCCACGGGATCGAAACTTACGCGGGTAAAACCTTGGGGCGTTGCTAGTAGTAAAAATAATAAAAACCTTAAATTCATTCACTGACAGACAACGCACAGCCTATTGCTAGCTGGGTCTAAAAGCATGAAATTTGGCAGAAGAGTTCTTTTCATAACGAAAGTGAGCACTCAAGAAGGAGTTTTGATTTATGTCCTAAAAGGGGTTCTTTCTATGGGGGGTGAAAGTTTCTATGAAAGTTCATATTTTTTGCCGGTGGGAACCCAGGGGGCGCACAGCTTGCACATACATAAATGTCTTTGAACTGAAGCACTGAGACATCGTAAAGCATGTCAATAAAACACCTAAGTTACAATTTTCTTCACGAACACTTACACTTCGAGCATTTACAGTCTGTTTGCCGTAAATGTTGTAATTTAAACATTAAAGTACCCCTAACCCGAGTCGACCTAACAGAATTTAAATGTTTAGAGTGTTTAGTCTATTTAGAAAGTCTTTAAATCCAAGTAATGTACAAATATCTATTAAAAATACATTTCGAGACAGAATAAGCGACCGCTTTCATTTAATTCTCAAGTATCAGATATTGTCCAGGAGGCGAGGATTCGAGCAAACTTTGATAAAGCCCGGATATTATAAGCTGGGGTTGCATGTTGTTCGACTTGAGAACGACTTTCGATAAGTGAGCGATAGTTTAAAAAAAATTGCTTGCGGTGTAGGTATGAGTAGGCAATCTTCTGATACAGTAATATAGCTTATAGTAACATAGCTTATACATCAGAATAATACATAGGATACTTTTTATCCCGATATTTCCACGGAATCGACACTTAGACGGCTTAAGGGCCTTACTCTCGTTTAGTACCGTAACACGGTCACTTTATGAAGCTTATAACTTATTAACGGTTTGGTTAGAAGGTCTGTAAAAAATATATGTTTGCTATAGATTCATGTACAACATTTTTGAAACAGGGTTTTTTCATAAGGCTAATACTTTTGCCTTAAAAAAATATTTACCAAAACGCTATTTTCGCTAACATTTGCTTATAACTTCTAAACGGCTTTGATGTTTGGAAATATTTTTACACTGAAAAATTGATGGTTAGAGGTACTACATATTTGAAATAGCGTTTTTAAATCAATCAACAGTTGCAAAGACAATGCCCCATTTTGAGATATAGGTTCAGAGGTGCTCTGCGCGGGCGCGGGCGGCAGTCGTGCGTTAGCACTGAGACGGGGTGGATGTGTCGCTCGCTGCTCCGCCCGGCTATCGATCGACTACGCGCGTTTGGCTGTGTTAGTGCAAATATTTATGAACGAATTGTATCAGTATGCGTTTATAGATTAGCTCGCTGCAGAGGGCCCATTTCTATTGTCCGCGTGGACGCTTTATTAGTGGTGCCATTTCTAAATACTGTTTTTTTTTTATATTGTTTATTTTGTAAATATAAGATAATTTGTAAATAAATAAAAATGCCAAAGCAAAGCAAGTCAAGAAAAATACGTTTTCTCTACGACGACGCACCGTTTTATAGATATTAGCGAAAAACTCAAAAGTGGGAATTTTTATACCCCCCACTCCGGCTCACCTCCTAGACGCGGGGACTTTTAGTATGTTTACTCCCTAAGCACTCTGAGCAACTTTCTGAAGAAATCGCTCAGGGCCCAGCTCACGCACTCTACACCTCTTTTTGGTTATTCGTTGAGTGGACTAATAAGTATCTATCTATCTATAGAAATAAATAAAATTGGAGTGTCTGTTTGTAATATTAAAACAACCATTTCAGGCCATTTTATTTTGACTATTTAGAAAATAACTACTTACCCACAATTAAAAAAAAAAATGTTTTCAAACACCTTAATTTATAAAAAATAAGCGTTCTTAGTTGTCAATCTACGAGTATTTGCATTACTGAGTTTATTGATTACTACCTTCTCATATTCTTGTGCGGATTTATTTCTGTGACTGGGACTTTCACTAGCAGATAGGTGACTAAGGAGTAGGTAACTTAGGCTACTTTTATTTAAAAAAAAAAAAGAAAATAGGTTCCCACGAAAAAAAATTAAAACCTATGAAATGAAATACTGAATAATATCCGATTCAAATAGGGAGGTTGTATACTGCGTTTATTTAGGCACTTAACCAAATGTAAATAAATCATAATAAAGAAACTGAGTACAGTTTTTTTTTTTTTATTAATGGATCCTATACGTGAAGATTAATTGATTGAAAAAATAATATACCTAGTGTTTTTGTTTTAGCCCTAGGAAATCGTTCACCAAATATTGTATATAAAAAGGCTAATACGAAAAACTAAAAATAAATAATAATTAAACTAAAAATGCAAAAACGATCAAAAAGAACTAAATGAAGTACTAAAAGAAATATATGAGGGGGTGAAGCAGATGAAGTGGGATACGAATAGTCCTCGCCTACAGCGGGGTGCACCACGCGAATTTCGTCGAAGAGCGACTTCCATTATATTTAGAAGCGTAATTTCGCGACTCGAATAAGATGCACGATTGGCTCCGCACTCTACTGTCCGGATTCTCACTGCGTAATCACCAGGTTCGAATCTCAATGGACGATATATCTTTTGTTTTGTTATTTTTTAATTATAATGTGCTTATCTTTTGTTTTGTTATTTTTTAATTATAATGTGCATATTTTTATTTTCTTATTTTTAAAATAATTCAATAAGTAATTGTTATTTTAATAAAAACAATCATTTTTATTCCTATAGTTATTTTTCTTCAGAATCTAGAGTAATATAATAAAAATAAAATAAAAACGACAACCATTTCTTTTTACTATAAAGAAAAAACAATAAAATTGCATTATAATTGTTACAAAAATAAGAAAATCAACAAAAGTAATAATTACTGAAAATTTTCAAACAAGAAAATCGGAAAAAGTATAATAATAATTAAAAAAACATTTATATCAAATAAGAAAATCAACAAAAAGAATTATGGAAAAGTTTGAATTTGAAGTCGGGCGTTGGTGATTGATGCAGAGAACTTTCGTGATGCACGAGACCACTAGACCAATCGAGCTGTTATAATGTATGTCGAAATTACGCGTCTATAGATAATCTATACAAACAAAATATGGTGTGTACAAAAAAGTAGGTACCTACTAACTTTACAATTTGTTTCGTCGAATAAGATCTCTTTATTGCCTTCCGTTTATTTATACACTGATTGTTTATTTATACAACTTATGAGTAGAACCGAAACAGTACAAACATTTACACCAACAACATAACTTAGAAAAAACTAATCATAAAATAAAATATAATAAACAGCTTTCATCAAAAAACAGATACCAAAGTACGTACACTAGGTACCGACCCGAAATAATTGCAAGACTTCAAAGTATTTTATACGGTTACTCGCTCAACTATATAGGTACGGACGCCAGCACATCAACCTACCACAATCTGTCAGATTTCTTTAATAGATTTTCAACTTTATTGCTAAAGCATAAGGTTCAAAGTTGATTGGGAAAATCTGACAGATTGTGATCGGTTGATGTGCTGGCGTCTGTACTGTACCCAACCGCGTCATTTTTCGCAAATGCGATCAGGCTCCTTATCAATTAGAGTCTACGGAACAATTTTGTCTGAAAGTATTTTTACTTTAATGGTTTGTGAAAATATTAATTGTAAACGCGATTATGCTCCTTATTCATAGAAGGTAACGGGTCAATTTCCTATGCAAGTATTTTTACTTCCAACAACGCTTTTGAATACTTACGCGATTGTATTTCTTATTTGTATGAAGTCATGGATCAATTTTCGATGCAGATAGAAAATACTTGAAAGTATCTCGAGCTATGTTTTTTTAAGGTGGACGTACTTTGTAGCTCTGGTACTCGATTTTGCAAGTACGACCCATGCCTAAACGCGATTGTGCTCCATAAGTAAGAATTCAGAGTTCAATTTCCTATGCAAGTTTTTTTTCTTCCAACAGGGCTCTTGGTTGGAATAGTAGTAGAAACTTTAATCGTCTATACTCTATAAGTACGTATTTATTTGTAAAAGCTATTTTGGTCCTTATTTGTATACAGTTAAGGTTCAATTTCCTATGCAGATAGAAAATACTTGAAAGTATCCCGAGATCTAGTTTTAGGACGTGGTTTCTTAAAGAAGTCGTACTTGTAAGCCCTGGTACGCGATTTTGCAAGTACGACCCATGTCTAGTCACTGCATTTTTTAGTTACACTCTATGTATGGGTCACTGACTCACTGTCGCTCCGCGTAGAAATGAAGAAAAGCTAAAAAGACGCCGCGATGGCGCAACGTTTCGTTCGACTCGTTCGAGTTATTTATCAAATCCTTACAAATATCTTATTTCAATCGATAAATAAAAACAACAGTTCCCTTTATAGGTACATTACATCACTGTTATTAATTTTATCAAGATTTGTTTATAAATAACACAGTTACAATTGCAACGATTTCAATTTTAATGGTTATTTTATGATTTTTTTCTATCGAGAAAATTTACCGAAAACGTGTTTTGAACACAATGGTCCACTCATAAATATGATCAAGATTAACATATTTTTTTGCTGTTCTAAAATGTATACATTTGGCTAAAATATTGTTTTGCGAAGCCTATTTTGACTAAGTACAGCGCCTTATAAAGTTATCGTAAACTCTGCGAACTCAACAATAACTTTTTTGTTAAATTCCACACGGACGATTAACAGCTAGTACAAAATACATATATCAGCCTTGCATCCGCCATTCCCTTCTGGAATCGTAGGCAAAAATGGCGACCTACGTGCGGCATGTCTGCGCCTCTTCATATTCTTTGATTGTAGTTTTAGTGTCGCGCGCCACCGCACACATTTTTACGTATTCGGGAGTAGGGCGTTTAGCTCCGCCCACATTCACAAGGTCAGTGAGCCATCTATACACCTTAAACTACGGGGCTCTGATTGTTAAAAAACTATGTGGAAATATAGAAAAAGCCAAGGCTTGCCAAATACAACAAAACTGCCTAGCAATGTGCGTGCTAAATTATAAAAAAATACAAAACATTAAATTCTAGATTATTTAAGATAAAGTTGCACAAGTCGTTGAATGAGGGTAGCTTGTATAGTTTAAAATATAAAAAATATTGATATAAGTTGTAAAATTTTCAAAATCCATGGAATTCCTCGCCACATGCTACCCTGCGAGTTTTTTTTTCAGTATGGGAATCCATCAAATGACCCCTCCCGCTCTGGGTGGAGCGGAAGGGAGTGTCAGACTCTTACTGACTAAAACCCACCCGTGTTCCTTCCTTAGCCCTTTATGTTCCGGGTCAGCGGTAACCCTTTCGGACAATCCCGCTGACCCGGCAGGCTTCGGCCCTGACGGGCCCCTTCAATTGCTGCTGACGTTTCTTTGAGGCGCGCGTGGAACACGGTACGCGCTGTCCGGCATGGGCCTGGTCCTGACAGAGATGTGACTTATCTAAGATACAAGTATCTGAAATACAGATACAAGATACAAAATACGTATCTTGTATCTGTATTTCAGATACTTTTTTGAAATGCATTTTGTATCTTGTATTTAAATACCTGTTGTTTGGTATCTTAGTATTTTGTAGATACTATGTTTGCTAAAATACTTTTAGTAATTGGTGATTTTATTGTGACATCTAGGTGACAATAATTTTAAATATTAACGTTGTCGTAGATGAAACTGAACGCACTATTGATTTAGTTATTTTCGGTTCTTGGTGAAACCATGAAAATGTTAAAATTATCTCCGTTGAAGGAAAATGAAATTCACTTCTTAAGTGAATATGTGGACTGTTCAAAGCCAATAGCAGAAGCTATTCAAAGCCTGCAAGGGGAAAAAGACACTTATTATGGTTCTCTGTTACCCGAGCTAGTAAGAATTGAACATGTGATCAAATGTTTTAGGACGGAAAATCTAAAATACTGCGGCTCTCTGTTAGATGTGATTGAAGAAAATTTGAAAAGTTTTAGCAGTTAGAGACTGCAGCAAATGATATTATGATGATATTGGCCTCAGTGTCACATCCATTCTTTAAAATGAGATGGGTACCAAAAGCGCAGAAAGAATATGTAAAAGAACTTATCCTGACTGAAACACGAAAAATTAATCGCACTGAAAAACAAAATTGAAGGTGACATAAAAAAAAAGTCAAAAGATTAATCTTTTCTTATTACATGTTTTTAGAGGATTCTGATTCCTCCATTGCAAGTGCCGAAAACACAGGATCTACTGGCAGCTGACTTAGAAACATTGCAATACTTATATAATAAAGATACCAACATAAAGAGCTTAAATGCTTACCCTACAATAAAAAAAATATTTTTCAAATACAACACCTGTTTGACAAGTTCTGCCCTTGTGGAGCGACTCTTCTCATTTGGGGGCATGATCATGAGGCCTCATCGAAGAAAAATGAGTGATAAACTGTTTGAAGAACTAGTTTTACTTAAGTCTCAATTAAAACTTTAAAAATATAAAGATTTGAAAACTATAAACATTCCCTGTCCCATGAATCACAATGTGATTCATGTTGATTGTTTAACTATTGATTGTGTCTACTTTATGGACAGTGCATCTTTTATGTTGTATCACGTTTGCGCAATCAACGCGATTTACATGTAAAAAAATAAACTTTCATTAAAAAAAATGTTTTTTTTTTTACAAAAGTATTTTATCTATAAAAAGTATTTGAAAGATACGTATTTTATATCTTGTATTTCAGATACCATTACAGAAAGGTATTTGCATCTGGTATCTGAAATACTTAATTTAAAAGTATTTTGCATTTTGTATTTCAGATACTTTATTTAAGGTATCTTGTACATCACTGGGTCCTGATCGGACGTGAGCTACCCAGTCTCCGCCCGCAGGCCCGCGCCTACTGTAACCCTGCGGGTTTCTGTATCTCTCTTGGTCTGGCTTCTCACCCAAGACCTGTTCCGGCAAAGTAAACTCTAACTGCACAGACCTAGAGTTCGGAGTGCGCAAGCCCCTCTACGACGTCAACGTAGAAATACGACGGTTATTATTAAAATATTGGATAAGTACCTAAGTACATACTTTTATGTTGATGCCAATCAAAAACAGAAGCTATTACTCATTTCACCATTTTACTATCAAGACAAACTTATATCTTAAAACTTCATTTCTTAAGTAGACATCTCACTAAAAGAAGTTCGAAACAAACGGGGTTTAATTAAGAGCGTTACAGAAATTTTCTTTGAAGTTCGCAACTAATCAAAAGTTTCGGAGCGTGAGTATCGAAAATGGGAATGTATAGTTTCGATGCACGCCACTGCATTGCTCTGCGAATCACGTGGCCGGAGTACGTGAAGTATATCCGAAATTGATCGTCGGCTTTATTCACGAATCGTTCTATATAAGTCCCGATATTGGTTTCGCTTCTTATCTTAGAAACAGCGATTATACCTACACAATGGTCTGAATCAAACATAATCTTGCTCTATAAAAAAGGAGACTCCCATGACATTGGTAACTACAGACCTATTAGCCTTTTACCGAGCTTATACAAACTATTTTCTTCGATCATTAATAAAAGAATAAGCGAAACTCTAGATACATGGCAACCTGTAGAGCAAGCAGGCTTTCGCAAAGGATTCTCTACAATAGATCACATACACTCCTTAGAATTAGTTATTGAGAAGTACCAGGAAAGACAGAGACCACTCTACATAGCCTTCGTCGACTATCAAAAAGCGTTCGACACAATATCTCACGCAAGTATTTGGGAAGCCTTAAAAGCTCAAAAAATAGAGAACAAATACATAGAATTGATAAAAAAACATATATAGAAATAGCACTAGTAAAGTAAAAATGGAAACTATTGGCCGAAGCTTTCCTATAAAGAGAGGAGTAAGGCAGGGCGACCCATTATCGCCAAAACTTTTTATAGCTGTACTGGAAACCATCATAAGAAAACTGGACTGGATAAATTGCGGCTTGAACGTTAATGGCAAATATTTAAGCCATCTAAGATTCGCAGACGATATAGTACTACTATCAGAGTCCAGCCGTGGCCTGCAATATATGTTGGAGACTCTTCATATAAGCAGCAAAAGAGTGGGATTAGAGATGAACCTGTCAAAGACGAAAGCCATGACAAACAGCATTAAAAAGCGTATTGGGTTAGAGAATGAGCCGCTAGAGTACGTAGACCAGTATATGTATCTCGGAAAACAAATAAGCTTCAATAACAATAGCAATCAAATGGAGATAGAGCGCAGAATCAAAAACGCGTGGAATAAATATTGGAGTTTAAAAGAAGTATTTAAAAGTAACATGTCAATAAAACTCAAGAAGAAAATTATGGACTCATGCATTCTGCCATCTCTAACATATGGCTGCCAGACATGGAAAATCACGAAGAAAATTAAAAATAAAATCAGTTCGTGTCAGAAAGGAATGGAACGAAGCATGCTAAACATAAAGAAAATGCATAAAATACGGCACACAAAAATAAGAAATTATACCAAAGCAATAGACGCGATGGTTTATGCCCAAACATTGAAATTCAGATGGGCCGGTCATATAGCCCGATACGTGGATAATAGGTGGACTATAAAAGTAACCACATGGAAGGGTCCGCCAGGCAAACGCCGAACAGGGAGACCCTACATGAGATGGGAGGACGATATAAAGAAGACCGCAGGAACAAACTGGTTAGAATTAGCTAAAAACAGAGAAAAATGGAAATCAATAAACAATAAACAATGTAAATAATGCATGGAATTAAAGGCTTTTTTATTTTTATTTTATTTTATTTATTATTGGTTTCGCTTCCAATATTGTAGTTTTTAAGTTTGATGAAAACGTTCCGGCTGTATAGAAGCTGTCGCAACGTTGAATTTCGAAACAGTAATAAAGAAGTTTAATGGGATTGGCTAGATGGTATATCGGAAAATGTTGGTTAGGTTCCGGAATTTGCGAATATTTTACCAAATAAAATTTAGATTACGCAAAAAATTGGAAAGCGGCAGCGCAGCGGACGGTACCGTATGCAGTAAAATTTCCAGTTCGACTTTTTCAAAAATAAATGAATATCAGCGTGTATCAGAAATGTGTTGTCGTATTTAAGGTTGTGGTACCGACCATCCAAATGAACAACTTACTCCACATGACCAACATCGTAATCGTGAACAAATTATCAGCATATCATGGGTCGAGTAGGTTTATAATCCCTCTGACCGATTTCGTTAACGGTGACCAATCTCAACGGAGATTAGCGAGGTTCGCAGGAGATATTCGCACAAGTGTGTGTGCAAACACAGGTGCACTCTCTGTTCCTTATTAGAGCTGTCTTTGTAAACACAAAGTCCTTTAATAAATGATGGTATTGATAGGTGAAATGGGTCTTGCATAATACTCTGTTGTAACTTACCTCGTAAATAGATTTTAAGTAATTGGGTCTCTAATAATAACCTAGCTGTCACTTTCGTTTTTTTTTTTCACTGCGATACTGTTTGTGTTCGAACTTGTTTAAATAATCTAATTGGTGTTTGCATTTCCGCTTGTAATCCATCATTCCTTTGCTCTCATAGTCCGATGGGACGGGAATCTGACACGACCGGGGAGCGATCAGGCGCACGATCAACGGCTTTACGTGCTTTCTGAGGCACGGGGGTATCACACCACCAACTTCCGAACTTCGGGCTGCTACTTAGAAATTTCTAATGGAAAAAGCCAATATCAGTTAGCCCGACTTGGTAATCGAACCCAGGACCCCATGCACAGCAGTCGCGCTTGCGACCACGAGACCAACGGAGCATTAACGGGATCGAGTAGATACAGTACCCGGCGATAAATATTGCACATCGACCTATTCGATCCTATTGATAAATATATTTTGTAAAAAATAATTCTGTGAATAAACACTTTTTCACTTTTTTTTTTTCATTTTATACAAAGAATAAAAATAATTATCAAAAGAAGCAAATCATAATTTGTTTTAACAGCTCCTAATAGATACCGGACTGTTTGTATTTCGTGCGACAGCTCTACGAAGCCGAAATTAGCCGATTGTCTCTTTCCAAAGGTCGATGTGTAATATTTATCGCCGGGTACTGTATTATAGTTTACTATGGGATACTAATAACTTTTTCGCAATTACGATATTGGATGACCAAACCTTCCTAACATATGATATTTATACCCTTTCATCTAAGTTAGGTTTCCCATTAATTTTGCATCTGTGTTTCAATAGAACAGCTAAATTCGAGAATGCTCTAATTCTAAGCACGTCCATCTGCACTTACTGGGAACGGGTGTTCCTGCTTTACATTTTATGATATTACCATTTATATGCACTGACGTAGATACGGGCAACCATTAATATACGAGGGGCGAAACCATGTTGCAGATTACGGGTTAAATTCACTGGGACGAAAACCGGTTGTGTAGCGAATAATGGACGAGCGCAATGGCCAAAGCGCCTCGATCTGATTAGGTCAAATTTAAAATGAATTATTGGGTTCTGTCAAATAATTTAATAAATAACAGATTTGGATTCTTTTGATTCGGCGTAATCGCTTACAATTGAGTAGCATAATCAGCATATTACATTCCCACTGCTGGGACACAGGCCTCCTCTCTGTGAGAAGGAATGAGCCGTAATCCACCACGCTGGATTACGGCTCATTCCTTGACATAATGACAATGTATCACTTGAATGTGACAACATATCTTCGAATTTTTCGTTCTCAGACATGCCGGTTTCCTCACGATGTTTTCCTTCACCGTTTTAGAGAGCAATGGTGATGAAATAATTTACACAAAGTATATCTATCTACAGTAACCGGCGATAAATATTGCACATCGACCTTTTTACACAAAACCATTTTATACAAAGAATAAAAATAATTATCAAAAGAAGCAAATCATAATTGTTTTAACAGCTCCTAATAGATACTGGACTGTTTGTATTTCGTGTGACAGATATAACGCTCTACGAAGCCGAAATTAGCCGATTGTCTCTTTCCAAAGGTCGATGTGCAATATGTATCGCCGGGTACTGTATCTGGGTTCGAACCTATGACCTACAACTTGGAAGTTCCGGCCGCTACCACTGGGCCACCGCTGCTACAATTGAGTGATTTTATCAATTTCATTAATTTCAAACATTTACCGTAAAATTTATCGACCCTAGATTGGTCTGGTTGTCTGCGCTGTTATTCAAGACTTTATTTTTAGATAGAATATTTCAAATTTGGCCGAAAATCGCACTAAATAGAGAGTTAAAGGAACAAGGGAGCTCTTTACTTAGCGGTGGGACATAATATAAAAGCTAACTAAAAAAAACATGCATTTCATTTAACTCCCTTCAAAAATCTTTTTTTTAAGCTCAAGGTCTATAAACCAACACGATTTAACCCTAACTCTAAGTTATGCAGAATTATAACATCTAGAATAATCAGATAAGGATCATAAATGACTTATTCTGATAATAATAAATGATACTTAACTACTGGATGAACAGATATGGTTTCAAATTAAAAAAAAACAATAAATAAACGTTTGTCATTAGAGTGTTTACACAATAATGCCACAGTCTATATTTCTAAACAGTACGTTGATACATTTCAGGACAGAATAACCCACTAAAACAAAGCCACTCATTCCGTCTCTAACACTATGATTCTGTCTGAATTATTATCATGCCTCCCAAACGCAGCTCGGCGTTAAAACGATTCACTCCCGACAGTAAATGTTCATGCATTATTCACTGGCCGACGTTTTGTCTTTGGTACTACCGAGCCTAACTCTGCTGCTTCGAGTTAGGGATGTTACAAAAGTTATTTTTGTAATCGCATTTGCAAGATATCTTTTGTAAGAATAAAGAATAGGACTCAATTATTTAGTCCATTGTTACAGCATTTCCTTAAAACATCTTTTCTGGAAGTTTCTTTGCATTTTAGTTGAAAAATGCTCCAGCTGTGCTCAAAACTTTTAGGTACAACAGTTTTACTCATTTTGATCAGCGGGGTTATTGTGTAAGACACTAACAATGACAATGCCGTTCCATTTTAGCAGTTCCACAATATTTATTGAGGTAGGTACTCACGTTTTTGAACAGACGATTTTTTCAAACATTCAACAATTATCAAGCAGTGCGATATCCTTTAATACCCTTCGGCCGTGCCTTCGGATTGTGTTTGCAATTGTGTTACGCAATTAGGGTGCAGATCAGAATTCAACGTAGTTATGACGACAATAAATGAACTTGCCAATTAATTGGTGAGCGCTGCACAGTGTACAGTGCAGCTTTGTAGGTACTTGATTTCCAATCAAAGTCAATCAAGTCTCATGGCTCATGGCTTTACTATGAATATTACCACCAAAACATTATAATTTAATGCAAGTTTCGACAATACGAAGTTGCTACATCCCTACATCAAATGTACACAGCGCTTTTAAACGAAGCATTTGTCGGCTTTCACAATAAAATTGCTGTGTATTAATTTTATGGAAATTCCTCGTCAGTTTGTCCCGTTAACGTTCATCTGTAGTGTTAATATATTAAAATTTATATTTTGCTGGTAAACGTGTGAATAAATAATGATGTTATTCCTCCGAATTGTAACAGCACTTGATTTTAGTCATTAAATTTTCATCGATATTTTAACTAAATTCACTTTAAATTACACATGAATGCTACTTGATGGCATTATAAACAGTCTGATAATCATGGCGTACGGTAAAGGAACGAGCATTGTTACCTAGTTCAATATCTGATTTCGATTACGACTCCTACATAGGCTGTTCGCCAAACCGCTTAAGAGCGTTATCACAGTGACGATTTGCCAGCGTGTTTCTAGCAAAGCGATTTGTAAACGATTGACTTGCTTGTCTCGCTCTCTCTTGTACACTCATGTAAATAACTCTTGTTACAAAAATATTTGGAACACGTTACACAAAAGTGGCGTGTGCGTTAAATTTCAAGCGCGCTAAGCAATTGCCTTGCTAGAAAACGCGCTCGTAAATCGTCATTGTATTTAAACAATGGCGATTTACGAGCGCGTTTTCTCAAACCCAACCCATGTGCGGTTTGTCAAAACGCACCCACTTAAGCTACGCACTCCCCTGCAAACAAGCGCAGGTCAAACTTCCTCACCTGCACAAAATTAACATTCTTTATCAATACAAACAGATTAGGCCCTAATTATTAATAAAAAATAAACCTGCCCTAAAGTGTAAATTCAAATGTCTTAACCCAGCCTCGCGTGCCCTAACTGAATTACAGCTACAGACTATGCCTTCGCCTGTTAAAGTCAATAATACTGATCTTAAATATTTTTCAGGTTCTGGGACAGGTGTACTATGTGCAGTACCTACTAGGCTTGGTGTGATACCTTTAAAATGTGTAAATTGCAAGGAAAGGTAGCAAGTTGTTGGAACGGTGTTTTAATGTGGTAATGAAAGACAAGATAGCAAACGTACGGTCAATGAGTCACCTCCACCACAACCTGTACTTACCTATAAAGCAGAATCAAAATAAATTCAAATCATTGTGACACACTTACTCGCTCCAGAGTTATTGGAAAGTTATGCAACTTTCCAATAACTCTGGGGCGAGTAAAATGTGATTAGGTATCTTGGTACTTCTAACTGGTATAGTCAATCAAAATCGTTTTGCGAATCGAAGGTTAGAAACAAAAAACCTATCAAATAATTTTAATTATGCTATCATTGATCTTAACAAGCGATTAAGACTGGCAGTATTCGCTGATTATAGTTTTCGAATAAGAAATGAACAGCTCATCTCAAAAAATCTTTTCAAAAAACACTCTCTCAAAATCTCACAGAAAACACAGAAGACAAAATGGCCGTCACCTTGAAGCGGGTACAAGAAGCAGCATAATGGCAGATCAACAAGGCTAGTCTATTTCAGTCCGTAATGCGCGACCCTGATATAACCCTGACCAACTGTTATGTGATTTTATGTTTCTGTAGCATAATGCATGAGTATTGATTACTTTTCTTAAAAGAGATTATACAGGTTGGTTATTTAAGAAGAGGATTGAAACCCTAACCCATGTAATCTAGAAGGTATAAAGCAGTGGTGGCCTGTGACTTACGAGTTATAGGTCGTAGGTTCGAACCCAGACAGGTGCTTTGCTTTGTGTAAATTATTTCATCACCGCTGCTCTGAAAACGGTGAAGGAAAACATCGTGAGGAAACCGGCATGTCCTAGAGCCAAAAATTAGAAGACAACTCGAAGAAATGTGACATCTACTACACCCTCTCACAGAAAGGAGGCCTGTGTCCCAGCAGTGGGATCATTAACCTAGTGGGCATACATCCCGTACTTTATAAACGTTCGCATTCTAATTTAAGTCCCAATCTGTCAAATAATCCTCTAATCGCCGCTGCGATAATACCACGACTTTACAAGAAAACGAAACACTTGTTTTTATTTCCATTTGAATTTACGACAGCGAAACGACAATTCTCACTTTTTCAAATTAATCAGTATGAAAAGACTAGACCAAAAGAGGTTAGAGTCCTAGAAATGTTACGAACGACATATTTTCTCGTACCATCTCGGTACGTACTATCTCAAAATACCCACATATTCCTTTCTGCTAAAATTTGTAAATGTAGCCTTGAGGCCAAGATAAATGCATTCTTTATATAATACCCCGGACGATTTCACTTGCGCGGAAATTCGATAAAAGTGTCTCATAGAAGCTTTCTTTTTTAACGACCGGTTCTATCTACTAAATTGTAAACCGCAATTCTTATCTTAAATAATTTTAAATTATCAAAATCTTAGCTAAATTTAAATTCTTAAAGTCCTTTATTTGAATTCTGCGCCGTTAGTTAACCAAGATTGAAAATAACAATCTTAATAACTGCTAGCTTAAAGTTAGGAACGGTTATTAAAACTTTCTTTATTGGCAAAGACATTCGTTCACATATTTCTTATCTCATGTTAGTGTATTCTTACTAATATTATAAACGCGAAAGTAACGGTCTGTTGCCTTGTCACGAGTTTACAGCATTTGGATGATTTTGCCATATGGATAGACTAGATTAGGGCATGGGATACTTTTTACCCCGGTAGTACTTTGGTATTATTTCCGACCTCCTGTTTCATGGGTGAAGCGGGCAAAGCTACTATACAAATAATGGATTGCATGAGCGCTACGCCATAGCTTACGCGATGATATCACCGCTACGCCGTAGCGACACCATAGCTACGCCATAGCTACATTATTTACAGCTGATTGCTGATACGTTCCATGATTAGTGATTTAGTTTTTTAAATTATTTATTTACTTTAGCAATGCTAAGATTTTGTACTGCAGTCAGAGTACTTCAACTTTCAAGGAGTCAATCAGTTATTCAGAAAGTTGTAGCTAGCCTTACCAAAACGAATTTTAAACTAAAATTTTGATTTTTTTTTTATTTATATAGTGATTAAACAATAATCGCTATAGAATATATAATACGAACGCTAAGCTGTCAGTAAATGGTACGATGGGTAAAAGAAATGTTTTCTATTATCTGCACCCATCGTGAAAATGTTCACTCATAATTCATCGTTTCATTCCAACTCGACAATCGACAATCGCATAATAATGGTATATAAAGAAAACAAATCACGCCCATGCTGCCACTGCGATCACCTTTGCCAGGCACGTGTAGTCGTGTAGCCTTGTAGTGTAATTCAATCTTACTCAGACACTACTCAGAGGTACAAGATGTGCACACTAATGACGTAAACAGTATTCGTGTTGCGACGTCGACTGCATTTAAATGCAGCTGTAAGTAGTTGTTAATAAATTTTTATTATCTGCCTAGCCTTTTCCCAACTATGTTGGGGTCGGCTTCCAGTCTAACCGGATGCAGTTGAATACCAGTATTTTATATGAAGCGACTGCCTATCAGACCTCCACAACTCAGTTATTAGGTAATACGATACCCATTGGTAAGACTGGTTATCAGACTTTCGGGATTCTGACGACCCGTAACGACTGTCAAAGATCCATGAATGACAGCCGAGGACCAACGACATAACGATTGGCCGCCGCGCCGTGGCCGAAATACGGTCTGGAGGATTTTATTTATCTAGTCCTTAGATAGAAGTTATCTGGCTGTTCAAAAACTGCAGCCAACGTAGAAATACGACGGTTATTATTAAAATATTGGATAAGTACCTAAGTACATACTTTTATGTTGATGCCAATCAAAAACAGAAGCTATTACTCATTTCACCATTTTACTATCAAGACAAACTTATATCTTAAAACTTCATTTCTTAAGTAGACATCTCACTAAAAGAAGTTCGAAACAAACGGGGTTTAATTAAGAGCGTTACAGAAATTTTCTTTGAAGTTCGCAACTAATCAAAAGTTTCGGAGCGTGAGTATCGAAAATGGGAATGTATAGTTTCGATGCACGCCACTGCATTGCTCTGCGAATCACGTGGCCGGAGTACGTGAAGTATATCCGAAATTGATCGTCGGCTTTATTCACGAATCGTTCTATATAAGTCCCGATATTGGTTTCGCTTCTTATCTTAGAAACAGCGATTATACCTACACAATGGTCTGAATCAAACATAATCTTGCTCTATAAAAAAGGAGACTCCCATGACATTGGTAACTACAGACCTATTAGCCTTTTACCGAGCTTATACAAACTATTTTCTTCGATCATTAATAAAAGAATAAGCGAAACTCTAGATACATGGCAACCTGTAGAGCAAGCAGGCTTTCGCAAAGGATTCTCTACAATAGATCACATACACTCCTTAGAATTAGTTATTGAGAAGTACCAGGAAAGACAGAGACCACTCTACATAGCCTTCGTCGACTATCAAAAAGCGTTCGACACAATATCTCACGCAAGTATTTGGGAAGCCTTAAAAGCTCAAAAAATAGAGAACAAATACATAGAATTGATAAAAAAACATATATAGAAATAGCACTAGTAAAGTAAAAATGGAAACTATTGGCCGAAGCTTTCCTATAAAGAGAGGAGTAAGGCAGGGCGACCCATTATCGCCAAAACTTTTTATAGCTGTACTGGAAACCATCATAAGAAAACTGGACTGGATAAATTGCGGCTTGAACGTTAATGGCAAATATTTAAGCCATCTAAGATTCGCAGACGATATAGTACTACTATCAGAGTCCAGCCGTGGCCTGCAATATATGTTGGAGACTCTTCATATAAGCAGCAAAAGAGTGGGATTAGAGATGAACCTGTCAAAGACGAAAGCCATGACAAACAGCATTAAAAAGCGTATTGGGTTAGAGAATGAGCCGCTAGAGTACGTAGACCAGTATATGTATCTCGGAAAACAAATAAGCTTCAATAACAATAGCAATCAAATGGAGATAGAGCGCAGAATCAAAAACGCGTGGAATAAATATTGGAGTTTAAAAGAAGTATTTAAAAGTAACATGTCAATAAAACTCAAGAAGAAAATTATGGACTCATGCATTCTGCCATCTCTAACATATGGCTGCCAGACATGGAAAATCACGAAGAAAATTAAAAATAAAATCAGTTCGTGTCAGAAAGGAATGGAACGAAGCATGCTAAACATAAAGAAAATGCATAAAATACGGCACACAAAAATAAGAAATTATACCAAAGCAATAGACGCGATGGTTTATGCCCAAACATTGAAATTCAGATGGGCCGGTCATATAGCCCGATACGTGGATAATAGGTGGACTATAAAAGTAACCACATGGAAGGGTCCGCCAGGCAAACGCCGAACAGGGAGACCCTACATGAGATGGGAGGACGATATAAAGAAGACCGCAGGAACAAACTGGTTAGAATTAGCTAAAAACAGAGAAAAATGGAAATCCTTGGAGGAGGCCTTTACCTGAGGGGGGTCCATGCAAATTAGAATAATAATATACGAGTAAAAATAGATTTTCCGAAATTTTCTGGGAAAATAATTGTAAACAATGTAAATAATGCATGGAATTAAAGGCTTTTTTATTTTTATTTTATTTTATTTATTATTGGTTTCGCTTCCAATATTGTAGTTTTTAAGTTTGATGAAAACGTTCCGGCTGTATAGAAGCTGTCGCAACATTGAATTTCGAAACAGTAATAAAGAAGTTTAATGGGATTGGCTAGATGGTATATCGGAAAATGTTGGTTAGGTTCCGGAATTTGCGAATATTTTACCAAATAAAATTTAGATTACGCAAAAAATTGGAAAGCGGCAGCGCAGCGGACGGTACCGTATGCAGTAAAATTTCCAGTTCGACTTTTTCAAAAATAAATGAATATCAGCGTGTATCAGAAATGTGTTGTCGTATTTAAGGTTGTGGTACCGACCATCCAAATGAACAACTTACTCCACATGACCAACATCGTAATCGTGAACAAATTATCAGCATATCATGGGTCGAGTAGGTTTATAATCCCTCTGACCGATTTCGTTAACGGTGACCAATCTCAACGGAGATTAGCGAGGTTCGCAGGAGATATTCGCACAAGTGTGTGTGCAAACACAGGTGCACTCTCTGTTCCTTATTAGAGCTGTCTTTGTAAACACAAAGTCCTTTAATAAATGATGGTATTGATAGGTGAAATGGGTCTTGCATAATACTCTGTTGTAACTTACCTCGTAAATAGATTTTAAGTAATTGGGTCTCTAATAATAACCTAGCTGTCACTTTCGTTTTTTTTTTTCACTGCGATACTGTTTGTGTTCGAACTTGTTTAAATAATCTAATTGGTGTTTGCATTTCCGCTTGTAATCCATCATTCCTTTGCTCTCATAGTCCGATGGGACGGGAATCTGACACGACCGGGGAGCGATCAGGCGCACGATCAACGGCTTTACGTGCTTTCTGAGGCACGGGGGTATCACACCACCAACTTCCGAACTTCGGGCTGCTACTTAGAAATTTCTAATGGAAAAAGCCAATATCAGTTAGCCCGACTTGGTAATCGAACCCAGGACCCCATGCACAGCAGTCGCGCTTGCGACCACGAGACCAACGGAGCATTAACGGGATCGAGTAGATACAGTACCCGGCGATAAATATTGCACATCGACCTATTCGATCCTATTGATAAATATATTTTGTAAAAAATAATTCTGTGAATAAACACTTTTTCACTTTTTTTTTTTCATTTTATACAAAGAATAAAAATAATTATCAAAAGAAGCAAATCATAATTTGTTTTAACAGCTCCTAATAGATACCGGACTGTTTGTATTTCGTGCGACAGCTCTACGAAGCCGAAATTAGCCGATTGTCTCTTTCCAAAGGTCGATGTGTAATATTTATCGCCGGGTACTGTATTATAGTTTACTATGGGATACTAATAACTTTTTCGCAATTACGATATTGGATGACCAAACCTTCCTAACATATGATATTTATACCCTTTCATCTAAGTTAGGTTTCCCATTAATTTTGCATCTGTGTTTCAATAGAACAGCTAAATTCGAGAATGCTCTAATTCTAAGCACGTCCATCTGCACTTACTGGGAACGGGTGTTCCTGCTTTACATTTTATGATATTACCATTTATATGCACTGACGTAGATACGGGCAACCATTAATATACGAGGGGCGAAACCATGTTGCAGATTACGGGTTAAATTCACTGGGACGAAAACCGGTTGTGTAGCGAATAATGGACGAGCGCAATGGCCAAAGCGCCTCGATCTGATTAGGTCAAATTTAAAATGAATTATTGGGTTCTGTCAAATAATTTAATAAATAACAGATTTGGATTCTTTTGATTCGGCGTAATCGCTTACAATTGAGTAGCATAATCAGCATATTACATTCCCACTGCTGGGACACAGGCCTCCTCTCTGTGAGAAGGAATGAGCCGTAATCCACCACGCTGGATTACGGCTCATTCCTTGACATAATGACAATGTATCACTTGAATGTGACAACATATCTTCGAATTTTTCGTTCTCAGACATGCCGGTTTCCTCACGATGTTTTCCTTCACCGTTTTAGAGAGCAATGGTGATGAAATAATTTACACAAAGTATATCTATCTACAGTAACCGGCGATAAATATTGCACATCGACCTTTTTACACAAAACCATTTTATACAAAGAATAAAAATAATTATCAAAAGAAGCAAATCATAATTGTTTTAACAGCTCCTAATAGATACTGGACTGTTTGTATTTCGTGTGACAGATATAACGCTCTACGAAGCCGAAATTAGCCGATTGTCTCTTTCCAAAGGTCGATGTGCAATATGTATCGCCGGGTACTGTATCTGGGTTCGAACCTATGACCTACAACTTGGAAGTTCCGGCCGCTACCACTGGGCCACCGCTGCTACAATTGAGTGATTTTATCAATTTCATTAATTTCAAACATTTACCGTAAAATTTATCGACCCTAGATTGGTCTGGTTGTCTGCGCTGTTATTCAAGACTTTATTTTTAGATAGAATATTTCAAATTTGGCCGAAAATCGCACTAAATAGAGAGTTAAAGGAACAAGGGAGCTCTTTACTTAGCGGTGGGACATAATATAAAAGCTAACTAAAAAAAACATGCATTTCATTTAACTCCCTTCAAAAATCTTTTTTTTTAAGCTCAAGGTCTATAAACCAACACGATTTAACCCTAACTCTAAGTTATGCAGAATTATAACATCTAGAATAATCAGATAAGGATCATAAATGACTTATTCTGATAATAATAAATGATACTTAACTACTGGATGAACAGATATGGTTTCAAATTAAAAAAAAACAATAAATAAACGTTTGTCATTAGAGTGTTTACACAATAATGCCACAGTCTATATTTCTAAACAGTACGTTGATACATTTCAGGACAGAATAACCCACTAAAACAAAGCCACTCATTCCGTCTCTAACACTATGATTCTGTCTGAATTATTATCATGCCTCCCAAACGCAGCTCGGCGTTAAAACGATTCACTCCCGACAGTAAATGTTCATGCATTATTCACTGGCCGACGTTTTGTCTTTGGTACTACCGAGCCTAACTCTGCTGCTTCGAGTTAGGGATGTTACAAAAGTTATTTTTGTAATCGCATTTGCAAGATATCTTTTGTAAGAATAAAGAATGGGGCTCAATTATTTAGTCCATTGTTACAGCATTTCCTTAAAACATCTTTTCTGGAAGTTTCTTTGCATTTTAGTTGAAAAATGCTCCAGCTGTGCTCAAAACTTTTAGGTACAACAGTTTAAATCATTTTGATCCGCCGCGAGGTTATTACGTAACACACTAACAATGACAATGCCGTTCCATTTTAGCAGTTCCACAATATTCATTGAGCTACTCACGTTTTTGAGCAGACGATTTTTTCAAACATAATTATCAAGCAGTGCGGTTTCCTTTAATACCTTTCGGATTGTGTGTGCAATTGTGTTACGCAATTAGTGTGCAGATCAGGATTCAACGCAGTTATGACGACATTAAATGAACTTGCCAATTAATTGGTGAGCGCTTTACAGTGTACAGTGCAGCTTTGTAGGTACTTGATTTCGAAAGAACTTAATTTACAAAGTAGGTAATCTCATGGCTTTACTATGAATATTACCACCAAAACATTATAATTTAATGCAAGTTTCGACAATACGAAGTTGCTACATCCCTACATCAAATGTACACAGCGCTTTTAAACGAAGCATTTGTCGGCTTTCACAATAAAATTGCTGTGTATTAATTTTATGGAAATTCCTCGTCAGTTTGTCCCGTTAACGTTCATCTGTAGTGTTAATGTATTAAAATTAATATTTTGCTGGTAAACGTGTGAATAAATAATGATGTTATTCCACCGAATTGTAACAGCACTTGATTTTAGTCATTAAATTTTCATCGATGGTTTAACTCAATTTACTTTAAATTACACATATATGCTACTTGATGGCATTATAAGCAGTCTGATAATCATGGCATACGGTAAAGGAACGAGCATTGTTACCTATTCAATATCTGATTTCGATTACGACTCCTACGTAGGCTGTAGTATTCTATTCTATTCTGTTCGCCAAAACGCTTAAGAGCGTTATCACAGTGACGATTTGGCAGCGTGTTTCTAGCGAAGCGATTTGTAAACGATTGACTTGCTTGTCTCGCTCTCTCTTGTACACTCATGTAAATAACTCTTGTTACAAAAATGTTTGGACCACGTTACACAAAAGTGGCGTGTGCGTTAAATTTAAAGCACGTTAAACAATTGCCTTGCTGGAAACGCGCTCACCCATGTGCGGTTTGTCAAAACGCACCCACTTAACCTAACCTACACACTCCCCTGCAAGCAAGTGCAGGCCAAACTTCCTCACCCGCACAAAATTAACATTCTTTATCAATACAAACAGATTAAACCCTAATTAATAACAAAAGCTGCCCTAAAGTGTAAATTCAAATGTCTTAACCCAGCCTCGCGTGCCCTAACTGAATTACAGCCACAGAGCGACGGTGGCGCCGCCATGAATTATTCAATGTATGTTTTGTACCTTCGCCTGTTAAAGTACTTACATGGGAGTCAATAATACTGATCTTAAATATTTTTCAGGTTCTGGGACAGGTGTACCATGTGCAGTACCTACTAGGCTTGGGTGTGATACCTTTAAAATGTGTAAATTGCAAGAAAAGGTAGCAAGTTGTTAGAACGGTGTTTTAATGCGGTAAGGAAAGACAAGATAGCAAACGTACAGTCAACGATTCACCAACCTGTACTTACCTATAAAGCAGAATCAAAATAAATTCAAATCATTGTGACACACTTACTCGCCCCAGAGTTATTGGAAAGTTATGCAACTTTCCAATAACTCTGGGGCGAGTAAAATGTGATTAGGTATCTTGGTATTTCTAACTGGTATAGTCAATCAAAATCGTTTTGCAAATCGAAGGTCAGAAACAAAAAACCTATCAAATAATTTTAATAATGCTATCATTGATCTTGACAAGCGATTAAGACTGGCAGTATTCCCTGATCACAGTTTTCGAATAAGAAATGAACTGCCCATCTCAAAAAACTTTTCAAAAAACACTCTCTCAAAATCTCACAAAAAACACAGAAGACAAAATGGCCGTCACCTTGAAGCGGGTACAAGATTGTAGCAGCATAATGGCAGTTCAACAAGGCTAGTCTATTTCAGTCCGTAATGCGCGACCCTGATATAACCCTGACCAACTGTTATGTGATTTTATGTTTCTGTAGCATAATGCATGAGTATTGATTACTTTTCTTAAAAGGGATTATACAGGTTGGTTATTTAAGATGGGGATTGAAACCCTACCCTAACCCATGTAATAGGAAAGTATAAAGCAGTGGTGGCCTATGGCTTACGAGATAGGTCGTAGGCTCGAACCCAAACAGGCGCTTTACTTTGTGTAAATTATTTCATCACCACTGCTCTGAAAATGGTGAAGGAAAACATCGTGAGGAAACCGGTATGTCCAAAAACTCGAAGAAATGTGACATCTACTACACCCTCTCACATAAAGAATGCCTGTGTCCCAGCAGTGGGGTCATTAACCTAGTGGGCATACTTTCCGTATTTTATGAACGTTCGCATTCTAATTTAAGTCCCAATCTGTCAAATAATGCTGTAATCGCCGCTGCGATAAGATCACGACTTTACAACAAAACGAAACACTTATTTTTATTTCAATTTGAATTTACGACAGCGAAACGACAATGCACACTTTTTCAAATTAGTCAGTATGAAAAGACTAGCCCAAAAGAGGTTAGAGCCCTAGAAAAGTTACGAACGACATATTTTCTCGTACCATCTCGGTACGTACTATCTCAAAATACCCACATATTCCTTTCTGCTAAAATTTGTAAATGTAGCCTTGAGGCCAAGACAAATGCATTCTTTATAACCCGGACCACGATTTCACTTGCGCGGAAATTCGATAAAAGTATCTCATAGAAGCTTTCTTTATTACCGACCGGTTCTATCTAAATTGTAAACCGCAATTCTTATCTTAAATCATTTTAAATTATCAAAATCTTAGCTAAATTTAAATTCTTAAAGTCCTTTATTTGAATTCTGCGCTGTTAGTTAACCAAGATTGAAAATAAGAATCTTAATAACTGCTAGCTTAAAGTTAGGAACGGTTATTAAAACTTTCTTTATTGGAAAAGACATTCGTTCACACATTTCTATTCTCATGTTAGTGTATTCTTACTAATATTATAAACGCGAAAGTAACGGTCTGTTGCCTTGTCACGAGTTAACGGCATTTGGATGATTTTGCCACACGGATAGACTATGACCTAGATTAGGGCATGGAATACTTTTTACCCCGATAGTACTTTGGTATTATTTCCGACCTCCTGTTTCATGGGCGAAGCGGGCAAAGCTACTATACAAAATAATAATGGATTGCATGAGCGCTACGCCGTAGCTTACGCGATGATATCACCGCTACGCCGTAGCTACACCATAGCTACGCCGTAGCTACATTATTTACAGCTGATTGCTGATAAGTTCCATGATTAGTGACTTAGTTTTTTAAATTATTTATTTACTTTAGCAATGCTAAGATTTTGTACTGCAGTCAGAGTACTTCAACTTTCAAGGAGTCGATCAGTTATTCAGAAAGTTGTAGCAAGCCTTACCAAAGCGAATTTTAAACTAAAATTTTGTTTTTTTTTTTATCTTTATCTATTAAACAATAATCATATAATAAGGTAAAAGAATTTTTTTCTATTATATTATCTGCACCCATCGTGAAAATGTTCGCTCAAAATTCATCGTTTCATTCCAACTCGACAATCGCATAATAAAAATTATAGTATATAAAGAAAACAAATCACGCCCCTACTGCCACTGCGATCACCTTTGCCAGGCACGTGTAGTCGTGTAGCCTTGTAGTGTAATTCAATCTCACTCAGACACTACTCAGAGGTACAAGATGTGCACACTAGTGACGTAAACAGTATTCGTGTTGCGACGTCGACTGCATTTAAATGCAGCTGTAAGTAGTTGTTAATAAATTTTTATTATCTGCCTAGCCTTTTCCCAACTATGTTGGGGTCGGCTTCCAGTCTAACCGGATGCAGCTGAATACCAGTATTTTATATGAAGCGACTGCCTATCAGACCTCCACAACCCAGTTATTAGGTAATACGATACCCATTGGTAAGACTGGTTGTCAGACTTTCGGGCTTCTGACGACCCGTAACGACTGTCAAAGATGCCGTGAATGACAGCCGAGGACCAACGATATAACGATTGACCGCCATGGCCGAAATACGGTCTGGAGGATTTTATTTATCTAGTCCTTAGATAGATGTTATCCGACTGTTCAAAAAGTAGCCCATTATAACAGTAAAGTTAAAGTGACATAATCAACACCAAAGCGTAAAACCAGACATTTAATTAATCAAACGTCATCTGGTTGTCATGACGAACGCCCCGCACTCAACTCTCGTTGCATTTAACATTTGCGCTCAGTGTCGCGATAGCTCATGTCGGCCGCATGTCCCAACTCCCACTTACTGGCGACCATCTGTCACTCGTGACGGAACATTACATCCGCCATTTTGTTAAGTATTAAGGCTGGCTTGCTTAATGATCCGCATAATACAGCAGCCATAATTAATGTAAAACTTCATGCAAATTATTAACAAAAATAATGAAGGATGTTTATGACATAAACATCCTTCATTATTTTTGTTAATAATTTGCATGAAGTTTTACATTAATTATGGCTGCTGTATTTTATTTTGTATGTTAATGGTACAAGTGGTTGTGGTATAAACAAGTCTTAGTTTGTATTCTATAACGTAGAGCTACATAATAATACACAGTCACACATAAGTTCATGCCTTTACTCCCTGAAGGGTTAAGCAAAGGTTCTGGCACACCCAAATCATTATCTGCCTAGTCTTTTCCCAACATGTTGGGGTCGGCTTCCAGTCTAACGGGATGCAGCTGAATACCAGTATTTTACATGAAGTGACTGCCGATCTGACCTCCACAATCCAGTTACTGGGTAATACGATACCCCTTGGTATGAATGGTTGTCAGACTTTCGGGCTACTGACGACCCGTAACGACTGTCAAAGATCCACGATTATCACCCAGGACCAACGGCTTAACGTGCGTTCCGAGGCACGGAGGGGTTTTGGTATGTGAAGATGGTCACCCATCCACGGACCAACCGCGACAAGCGTAGCTTAACCTGATCGATCGCCCCGTGCGGTTGTTATTACTTGCCACGAGCTCCTCTTACACCCACATATCAACATTTATGTTTAAGTACAGACGCCAGCACAGCAAGCTACTACAGTCTGTTAAATTTATTTAATAGATTTTCAACTTTATCGCTACAGCATAAGGTTTAAGGTTGATTGGGAAAATTTTACAGTTTCGGATAGCTTGATGTGCTGGCGTCTGTACCATACATGAAGGCGAGCCTATTGCCGTCAACTGGGCACAAATCTAGACTGACATTTGCTGCTGAGAAATTTCAAATGGAAAAATCCAATAAAATTCCCGCCCGGGTATCGAACCCAAGACCTCATCAATCGCTCTTGCGACCACTAACATCAACGAGGCGGTCAGCTACCTAATGTTTCCATTTTAGTCATTTTGTTCTTGCTAGAATTACTAACATCTAAGGTACTAAAAGATGCTACTGTTTATTTTACAGTTAGAACTTGTTTAGCTGTTTTACTTTTGAAAGACGTGACATAGTAAAAGTATAGTTAAAGAATAAAACAATATTTCCAAAAAGAATTCGTAATGTCTCTTTCCAAAACTCCACTTACGTATCCAATTTCGCGAGCAGTAAGCACATCGGGCCATAGTCACGTTTGTCAAATGTTTGTGCGTCAAATTGGATCCGATATGATCCGTTTTAGGTCAAGCCTCCGATAATAGAAAATTTGCCTTGCCTTTGTGACGACAATACTCCTTTGATTCTCGGAAAAAGGGCAAACTAGTTTGTACAACGACCCACTCCAATTTGAGTAGTTTGTACAATTTGCCAAAGTTTTTATGGAACAGCTTTTATGTAAATTGATTTCCCCTTTGGTTTTTCCCCTTTGGTAAGAAAAAAATATTAAATCTTTGAAAATATTTTTTTGTCTTGTTACAGAATGACTTGAAAAATTATCACGAGAACTTTAGGAACTGCATATTCGAAGCAAGTTGTTAGAACTTGTCAGTGCTTATTTGAAGTTTGAAGCCTCTGGATATTACAGTTTGACCTAGCTTAGAGTTGGTCAACTCGACATGTTTCTCTCGACGTTTCTTAGTCTACAAGTCTAATAAAAATACATGTAAGTAAAGCAGTATTTTTTGAAGAACCAGTACAAATTTATGACTACGTAAAGTAAGCCAATCTTGTTAACCCGACAAATGTCGTATGAACCGGCGATTGTTCGTAAGAACAATAGGTACATTCAAAACGACACTAAAAATAATCATGAAAACTAAAATTGTCAAACCTGTTACCTACAGTTTTGACAATATAATCATGATTATGTTACGTTTATATAGACAGAATTAATTACAAACCTGCTATTTTCCTATTCAAAAAAGTATCATAACATCGTATTCCAATTCATAACACTTTAAGATTATTTAAGTTTTGAGACACCTTGAATATTCATCTTCAAATAAGATACCCCATGAATTTATATTCCAAGACGTATCATTTTCTGATCTGTTTCATTATTATTCAACAAGGGTTAGAGGTCATAGAGGTCAACCGCTTAAATACACATCTAAGGAGGATGTATATCTCGTAGACTATTAACTAGAAACGTCAAAATTTAAGCTTCGATAAATTATACGCCACCGAAAACTAATTAGCTTCATTTTACAAAAGTGATAAAAGTGTTATCGATAGTTGCCATAACTAGCCCATTTTCATTTCAATAATGGTTTTTAGTGTCTATAGTCAAATTACAAGGGATGGGTTTGTGGCTAAGAAATAACAGCTGCTTGGGTCGATCGATCAGGTAATGCTACGCTTGCCTCGGTTGGTCTGTGGTCCGTTGGTCCGTGTCTACCTCATATATGTGTATGGCCCACTGATGTGGAAAGGAAATACAGTACCCATCGATAAGTATTGCACATCGAAGTCGATGTGCAATATTTATCGCCTGTAATTATTTTTATTCTTTGTATAAAATCGATAGGATCGAATACCTATTCGATCCTATTATTATATACAAAGAATAAAAATATTATATTATATACAAAGAATAAAAATAATTATCAAAAGAAGCAAATCATAATTGTTTTAACAGCTCCTAATAGATACCGGACTGTTTGTATTTCGTGCGACAGAGATAACGCTCTACGAAGCCGAAATTAGCCGATTGTCTCTTTCCAAAGGTCTATGTGCAATATTTATCGCCGGGTACTGTACTGCGCTTTTACTGTAACTGCGGTATTATTGCTACTTTTACTAGCACTGACTGCAGGAAGCTATCATCTGGTGCACAAGCGCAATATAAAGACCATTTTGGGATAAAATATAGCTTTACCAACACCCCAATTGCGCAACACACTTTCTATCACTATCCGAAGGATTTTGAAGGATATTTCGAATCCACTAGGTACTCATCATCATCATCATCTGCCTAGCCTTTTCCCAACTATGGTGGGGTCGGCTTCCAGTCTAACCAGATGCAGCTGAATACCAGTATTTTACATGGAGCGACTGCCTATCTGACCTTCACAACCCAGTTACTGGGTAATACGATACCCCTTGGTAAGACTGCTTGTCAGACTTTCGGGATTCTGACGACCCGTAACGACTGTCAAAGATCCACGATTATCACCCAGGACCAAACTACTGGGAGTACTTCCCATCACCGGCGCACCAGAACACATAGCACGCCTTGATCACCCCAGGGACCAAACCAGCAAATGGGCGTCAGACGACCCCGTGTCTGGGCCCCCTTGGTCCCCCTGCGACGGATCAGGTCAACGCGTGGAGTTATCAAATTGAAATTAATATCAAATACTCAAAGCTGCAATCTCTTGAAGCAGTGAAAAAATCAAACTTAAGTCAACGCAAACAAAAGATACGGGCGTTTATGTTCCATTTATGCCGCATAATTTGACACTCGCAAGGGAATCAAAATCTATAAGATACTTCCCGTTGACCTAGAATCATTAAATTTGGCAAGAAGCAATGAAATATAATAAGTAAAGGAAAAATCTGATAACCATAAATTTGTAGTTACATACCTACAAATTACCGTATAACAAAATAAGAAAACTTTCCCGACATGGTCGAAAAATAACCAAAAAACGCGAAATTAACTACGGTTTATAGAATATTCCGTATTTGTAGAGAATCGAGACTGATTTGTTGATGGGGTGGCGATAACGATAACCTATGAATGCCGTGACCTTGGGTAACACACGCAATCTGCGTCTTTGACCCTTACTACTGGTTCGACCTTTATGTTCATACTGGCACGGCTTATTGTGTGCTGGTGCATAAATAAACGTATTTTCGTATTTTCGGACTTTACCGCGTCTGGAAAGTAACTTAAGAAGATTTGCGACTTAAAAGCCGTCCTACTGATTAAATTATTCACGGGTGAACATCTTCAAGGTGGTTTTACACACGGCGGCAATTCGAAAGGTGTCATGATTTAATAGTGGAATTCGATCAAAGTACATTCTATCACAAGCGCTTTTAAAGCATCAATAACACTGTACCTATGTTTGTATTAGGACTTATTTAATGTAAATTGTATATTTCTGTCTTTGTTCAAGACTCTTAACAGTGCAACTATCAGTGGTTAAGTGCCACTTTCTTTAAATGGTAAAGTTACGGGAAAACGGTATGGCATAAGTCCAGTAATAATGTTCCTATTTTTTTTTTACAAGAATACTGTCCTCAACGACCTGATTATTATGATTTCGATAATAACGTGTTTAAAAATGATGGTCTACTGAAAATCAATGTTGCACAAATAACCCTTATTTCTGACAATCTCTCGCAAGGTTGTCACTTTAAACAAGTAATCGGTGAGTACTCACAGTACTCCAACAGGGTAGGGTTTTCCATTAGTAGTATTAAACTAGAACCTTGGCCTTCAAACAACAGGTGCACAGCCCAAAGATGACGATGTGTCACCGGGTTGCGATTCGTGACGTCACACTAAAGGCGATGACGCACTAAAGGTGAAGAAAGTTCGTGCAAACATTGTTGATATAAGGTGTATTTTTGGGTTGTTTGAATTGCTAGATTATGAGCAGCCGACAAAATATTTGCTGGTGTTATTTATCCCAATAACTAAATAAATAAATATAATTTATCTAAGCATGATTACCTACTAAAAAAAAAACAGAAATGTTAGTAGGTACTGACTTTTGAAACACAATAAAAAAAGCTATTTCTGATTTTTCAATTCGAGACAAATTGGTTTTTACTAGATATCAGTTAAATTTGCACCTCATAATCATTACACACGTTGACTGTAGTTATTTATCGTCAAGTATAGTACAGACGCCAGCACATCAAGCTACCCGAAACTGTCAAATTTTCCCAATCAATTTTGAACCTTATGCTTTAGGGATAAAGTTGAAAATCTATCAAAGAAATTTGACAGATTGTAGTAGCTTGATGTGCTGGCGTCTGTACATAGTACATACTAATTGCATGTATGGAGCTTTCAGGTTACCTAACTAAAATTTATTTTGGCCGTAATATAATTTCCGTACCTTTCTTAGTTTATTAGACAGAATAAGATATGTAGAAATAGCCTAAATAAAGTTATAATAGGTACATCTTTAAAACACGACGAGATCTTATTGTTATGGACAGAACAGAATCGTTGGAAATCTTTTCAACAGCCATTGTACCTGATTCTATTAGCCATTTTATTCAGAGCGGTAGTAACAAAGTATACATATTATTTCACTATGGACCTTTCATTCAAAAAGACAAACTAATATCATGAATATAATTTTATTCAGTACCTGTAATATAATAACTAGTTATTGGACTCTTAACAAGTTACCAAAGACATCGACAAAAAACTTCTAATCAAAATCAGAATCAACTTTGTTTCCATAAATAATATTATGTCTATTCCCCAACTTCAACCGTGAATCCAGGCTTATTAATATAGATGGATCTCGGACCACGGATGCTCATTTCAGTTCTATAATGATGTGACTCTTCCCATTTTGTCCAAGCACGCTGCACGACTCTGTGATTACTCGTGTCTGGCAACAGAAAAAAAAAACTATTTGTAAGTTAATTTATTATAAAAATTAGCTTTTACAATGTTTTCAAACGACAGTGTCAATAGGTATAGGAGGATAGTGTAGGTTTCTGACACCACTTTATCTAAACAACTTCTAAACGAATTAAACAGTTCACGGTTTGTTTTAAAAATACGTTTCGATTTAGCGAAGACACGTGTTTGTCCTCAATAATCATTAAGTCGTTTGAAACCGGGGCTAAGCCGTGAATAGCACAGTTAATCCAAAACTTTTAGAACAAATCTCTCTTGTTGCCAATCGGATCTAAAGGTCACCCATCCCTAATAAATCCTTATTACACAGCACTGAATGATTAACTACAGTACGATAAACTCTAACTAGATTACAACTCCAAACAATACTTAATTGGACGAAACAAGAATGATTAATATTGTTATCGTGACGATTTGGAAATAACAGGAAGACGACGGATTCGAATAATCTGTTTTAAATAGTTTCCTTGGAGATATTTTCTATTTTACACGCAAGACCTTATCAAAGCATCAAGCGTCACGTGTACACCAAGTGTACATAAGAGAAAGGGCTCGAAACGTCAACGGTACACCAAGTGTACACAACAATGTCATTGTTATAACAATGACTTCACTGCGCTCTTTCAACTACTCCGACGCGTGGGGTGTTTTGACACGTAGGCGGGCAAACGTGTGAGAGGTTATGAAGGAGTTTTGGCATACTAATGACGTTTGACAAAAGTTTTGGTGATCGCAGACTCTTTATATTCGAAAAAATAATCGGCTTACGTAAAACTTAGATCGAAGCAGTTATAGACAAAAACAATTACCTGTTATTCTTAATAGACATATAAAGACAAGTATGTACTTAAACTATTTTGGTACGTCTATACAATTTCTCATTACACTATGTCATCATTGCCCGCCTTATAGTTTCCCATCAAACTACACCCGAAACATAATGATAGGTAGAAGTGTCGTGTTCTATGTACCTATGTTCAGAGATTGAATAGTACTAAAACACCATCCCAGTCTATCAGCGCAGACATACAATCAGAGCACATAATTAACTACCTACAGTGATTGTAGATAGTGTATGATGTATGTAGGTAGGTGTAGAACAAACAGGCTGTGTTTGTACTGAATACCATTACTGTAAGTCAATACACTGTCAGTTTCAGATTTGCATGGTATTGGAGATAGTAATTTATATGCAATGGGATTATGAAGAGTGATAAGTGTATTTACTTACTAAAAAATTCTTACAAAATTATTTTATGTTATTTTCATGTTACAAAAAGGTATAAAAGAATACAATAATTAAATACAGAGAATAATATAATACAGAGGTACCACCAAAGTAAACAACTGCCGTTTACATTCAGTAAACGGCGATTGTTTTGCTAATAATATAAACTTACAGTAGAATACGAATCCAATAAAATCAATCACGGTCAGCAGAAAATCCACAAAAAAGCAGGCCGGATTTAGACAAAATCCTACATTTCTTCACAACAATTAGATTAAAAATTCATGACTCGATAGCGACCGCAATGCAATCAAAGTAGCCACGTGGTAGCCACTCCGCGATCGCATTGTGGACCGACGCGGCGACGACGACCCAGTGGCCGGGGCCAAAAGAATGACCCGTTTTCTCAAACTATGGATTTCTCACGATTTCATGAAACACGTTTGTACCGAATCGGGAAACTTATTTCAGAAAATCGACTTTGTTTGTTAAACGTCGTGCAACACGTAGAACAACTGTCTTGGCGCTAAAAATTTGATCGAGGAATAAAAAGTAGAAATTTTAAGAACGGTTTCACGTTCGGTATTTGATTAAAAGCAGGGTTTTCTTGATTCGATAGATACCTAATGATCACTCGTTTGTTCGCTTGTCTACAGATTTCTATATCTGCCAAAGTGTATTCATAAAACCACGCTAGTATACAAGATCTTCAAGATTTATTCAATTGGAGGACTTCATTTTATTTTACGAACCCTGTATTAAAATAATCGAATTCAATTTCCCTAAATCGCCCTTAATAGCTAACATTTAAAACGCCCACGAAACAGTGACGCCAACCATCAATTTAATTAAAAATCCAGCATCGAACTCATTTTCTCGTCACTAAACCGAACCTGTCCTAGTTAATTGCTTACTTAATTGGAAAAGCTTAAAACCCTTTGATTAAACAACGGATCCGTTCCATTAGTTTGAATATATTCTATGGTTTATACAATGGATACGTTGGTTTGTGTTTTATCTACCGGAAAAGTGCTTAAAACCTCTTGACCCGTTGTGAAATATGCAGCAGGGATGGCCAGTGTAAAAATGTTTGGCCATTTGTCGCTGTGAGGCGGCGAAGCGGCGCGAACTGTTTCGAAAACCTGTAGGGAGGCTAGTATTTGAACTAGCATTCTATGTTGTGTATCTGACTTCTGTTAGAAAACAAAATGGTTGTCAGATAGTTGGCGGTAGTGTTACAGAATTATAAATATTGTAATACGTTTTTAACCGACTTCAAAAAAGGAGGAGGTTCTCAATTCGGATGTTTATTTATATATATATATTTTTTATGTATGTTCGGGCATAACTCCCTCATACATTAGACGGATATGCAAAATTTTTTTTAGGTTCGAAAGAGGTTTATTCCGAAATAGTTCCATTTAAATTTCGTAAAGATCTGATGATGAGTTTCGGAGACAGACAACGGAGCTCTTCAATAAATGCCAGAAAATCAACCGCGATTGCTGCTACAGCATATTATGTGCGCATTGTTTACGCTATCACACAACATAACATCACGCCTGTACATGTATAAGGGTACAGGCGTAGGCATCTGCATATCTATGTTCAATAGCTTCCTGTCACTGATATTCACATAGCAAGTAGTGTTATATGAATTTGTTTGGAGTAGGTACGTACAAGTAAAAAGTGAAAAATAAAAACTTATTTACAAAAAAAAACCGACTTCCAAAAACAAACACTACAAAGTGTAAAATAACTTTAATTTCGAAAGTCTTAGGCGACTTATATATAGGCTACTTTTTATCCCAATATTCCCACGGAATCGACACTTATGATGCGGGTGAAACCACGGGGCACAGCTGGTAACACATAAATACATTTAAACTCCCGCCTTTTTTTCATAAAGGTGCGTGATCATTACATACCTACTTCTTCTGCTTCGTTTACGTTCAGGTCATACACGCACGCCAGTTGCGAGCTCTAGTATCTTGCATTAATAACTTATATAACACTAACTTATCGGAAAACCCGTGATGAAAATGCGCAGTAAGAATCAGAAACGAAACATACTTTTCTCAAGAAAGCGAGAAGGCTATCAAAGTAAAGAGTAGCGATACAGTGCTGTCCTTCCGATACGAGTGTCGTCAAATAATAAGAAATGCCATTACTGCTATCATTCGAAACTTCAGAATACATGCAGCGTCTAAACGTTGACTATAAAAAAGTATTGCATGCATTTATTTAGAAGATTGATTGAATGGATCAAATTAACTTTTCTCATTAACTTTAGAAGCAAGAAGGCTGAATATGAAAATGCCTTGCCTGATAGAAAATTGGCTCGTAAAATTTTACCACCTCATTTACTCAAGTAGGTACCTAAGTAGCAATTGGTTTTGACCATGAAACGTGAAACAAATTTTATGTGCAAGTTATAAAACTTAATTCAGGAAAGAGGTATTTTAATTTAAGTTTGTTTAAGTGCAATTCGCATGAAAGCACTCAATTTTATTAAAGAAAATGTTACCGCGACAATATTTATTCGGAATACGTAAACGACGTTTGTTTTGCAAATACTTTTTTATAAACGAAAAGATGTGAACTATATTAATCGTGCTCGGATTTTATATGATAGTGTTATAATAAGCAATTATGAGTACAGTAGATACTGCTCAAAAGTGACTACAGAAAAAGCTTTACGAGATAATATATTAAAGTATAGACAGTAACTGTTGAGGATGGCTATGAATGATTGATGCTCATTAGAACTGAAACATGATCACGATTTTTTGGCATATATTTTTCACAGAGACGGAGTGACAGCAGACAAACAGATTGCAGATTGTTGCATCGTGCTCAAAGTGAGTTATTAATGGACGAGTGTGATGTTGTGGGCCCGTCGTTGATGTGCCCGAGCACACGCGAGGGCACTAAATTAACACGAGTGCATTAATTACTCACTTTAGCAAGGTGCGTAATCTACTTTTCTTTCAACTACAAACCTACTGTGATAAAATATACCTACTCAAAATAAAAACTCAAGTTAATGACAACAAAGTTTTCATAAGCTTTCAAATATTTCTTCTTCTTTCTTCTTTATTTCTTTTTTCTTTTTTTTTATTTCTTTCTTTTCTTTTTTTTTTTCTTTCTTTTTTTTATTTTTTTTTTTATTTTTTTTTTTTATTTTATTATTTTTTTTTTTTTTACTTTTGCGTGGCAAAAGGTTATTAACAACTTTATTTGCAGCTGTTTTTATACTTTCTGGAGTTGAATTCATATCACTATCGCTGTCTGTGCATTTTTTTAAACTTTTCTTGCTAATTATGAAGTATCAAAGTTTTACAAAGGTACAAAATACGCGCCATTTGTTTTTTTTTTCACCAAGTCGGTTTTATTCAGCCGATTTTAATGTTCAGTCAGTAATTTTTATTTCATTTTGTATTAAACTTAATGGGAGATATTAAACCTCTGTGGTAAATTTATATCTAATTGAAAAATAAAAAACAGTGCAACAATGAAAAACTGTGCATCTATGAGATTTCCTATAACATTTCTGCACTGTTTTGGTTCTAAGCAAAAAAATACATCCTTTGTGATCGGTTTTGTAGTGATTAATAATAACATTACTACGTAGTTGAAAGACAAAGAATAAATTTAATAAAAAGGAAACATAAATGTAAGTATAAAAAAGGTTGGTTGCTGGTCGTCAACAATAACATAAGAAAACCGAGAATCAACACTACCAAACGGTAACGGTACCTACTAAATGATAATTTATTGCAAGTACCTAAATGTTTCGAGTTTAAAAGGAAAACTCGAATCATTTAGGTGCTTACAATAAATTACCATTTAGCTCAACTAAACTAGAAATTCCGACTGTAAAGGTCCGCATACCCTCAAACCGATACGGGAAAGGGAGATATTCATAGGATTCTAAATTCAATGTTGACAGATTTATAGCACTTTATAACTAAGTAGCAAACCCTATTGATACCGGACCTATATTATGCCTATAGTCACTGTCCGCGACTTTTTTTTTTTTTTGAGGATGGTAAATCATCAAATGACTCCTCCCGCTCTGGGTGGAGCGGTAGGGAGTGTCAGACTCTTACTGACTAAAACCCACCCGTGTTCCTTCCTTAGCCCTTTATGTTCCGGGCCAGCGGTAACCCTTTCGGACAATCCCGCTGACCCGGCAGGCTTCGGCCCTTGCGGGCCCCTTCGTTTGATGCTGACATCTCTTTGAGGCGCGCGTGGAACACGTACGCGCCGTCCGGCACGGGCCTGGTCCTGATCGGACGGTGAGCTACCCATTACTCTCCGCCCGCAGGCCCGCGCCTACGGTGGCCGGGAGTCATCGCGCGGCTCCCGACGCCCGGAGCGTCTCCCGCGGCGGCTGGGACGGGAGGCTCTCTCCCTCAGCCGTCCCGCCACCTCCTTCGCTAGCATGACTGCTTCGCAGAAGGAGGCGACTGCTCCCCACTCCCTCTCGCCCCGGACCATGGCTTGAACCAGGCCCGGACGCGAGAGGTCGCCGCCGCTGCCGATCGCCTCTACGAGGGCACGGCGGTGCTCCGCCCAAGCGGGGCAGACCTCCACCGTGTGCTCCACCGTGTCCTCTGGGCGATCCTGGCAATGGTGACACCCGGGCGTTTCCTCCCGCCTGATTATGTGCAGGAACCTCCCAAAACTACCGTGTCCGGTGAGGACCTGCGTCAGGCGGTAGGTGAGGGCGCCGTGACGCCTCTCTAGCCACTCCTCAAAGAGGGGTCTTATCGCCGCTATCGTAGCGTGCCCTGCGCTGGGATGCGACAGTCGCTCTTTCCATGCCGCCATGAGATCGCGCCGGAGGTCCGTCCGCTCCGCCGCAATTTGCTGCGGAAGCGGAGTTTCCCCCCGGCGCCGGCGTAGCGCCTCCGCGCGCCACTCATACAGGCGCGCGAGGACTATCGCCTCCAGATCCCATGGCAGCAGTCCGGCAAGGAGGCTTGCCGCCTCGCCCGAGATCGTGCGGTAGCCCCGGATCAGCCTTGCGGCTACCACCTTCTGGGGCGCGTTCAAATAATGGGCGGCTCGCCGCCGCAGTGAACGCGCCCACACCGGGGCCCCGTATAGGGCCATGGACCGCACGACCCCCGCGTAAAGCCTCCGGCAGGAGGCGTTTGGCCCTCTCAGGTTGGGCAGGAGCCGCTTGAAGGCGGCCAACTGTCCGCGACTTCACTCGCGATTGAACGTCAACCTCCTGCTTGACCCGCTAACGGTTATCTCTCTATTTCTTAGACCACCAATTAACCAATTAAGGTACAGTCAACCGAATATCAGTACTGTTACAACATAAAGGTGCTCTCAATAATAAATTGTTATCACTCATGTGCGCTGACTGTATATGTCTTTAAAAAAACTCATGTTTGTGTCGTCAGTGGTTAAGTTTTAGCGGTAGAAGTCCGACATGACCGTCCTCCCTGGACGGAGGGTATACATTATGAGGATATCCCCACGGAGCAACAAAAAAAGCTCCGTTCTCCCCGAACGGAGTGACTGATGACGGAGGATATGACGGAACAAAAAAAAAGTATTAGGCTGTTTCTTAGGTGCAATTATCGTAAATTTAAGTTCGTTCACAGTCCGAGTGCCAATCTGTCAAAAATACCTCTGACTTCCCTACATTTTTGGCAAGTTTTTGACATTTGTTTGTCGCCGAGATGAGACTGCTGCTAGATTTTGAACGATTAAATTACAAAAAAAAATGGCCTTCTGGTCTTTCAGTTAGTACAAAAAGACCGTTCATAAAATTGTCAGACGAATATGGCCCTATAAAACAGCAGACCATAAAGTAATGTGGGATTTTTAACCTTCATAAATCGCCACTGGAAATGTACCATAATGGCTACTTAAAATAGTCCTAAAGCACTCTGGACAGTGAGTTTATGAAGTATAGCGAAGATAAACATCAGGTTTTACCGTGAAATGTTGTAAAATCTTTTACTTTGAGCTGACATAAAAATATTTTCAGTGCTTTTACAATTAGGTACTTAAAGGTGTCGGGACTGAAGGTCGCCCTTTTAGGGCCAAAATAAACAATGTTTATTTTTGCCCTAAAAGGCCGCATTAAGTTTAATACGGCCTTTTTCTGTTTATAAGAATTTTATTACGTTCATGTCAGTTTACATTTCAGTTTGTGATAACTACGTATAGATAGGCCCAGGTGACGGAAAGACGAGTGGACTATATAAAGGTTTATTCGGTGGTAAGTACACAAAGTAGCAAACTACTTAAGTAACTAAGTAAGTAGCTTCTAAATTTATGGTGCGATCGCTGTCTTGGCGGACGATGCAGTGTCCTGCGGTCGGCGCGATGGTCTCGCGTCGCCCGGTCCCCCCGCCGCTCGTCGTCCATGTGTATGTGATGTGAAGTGACGTGTTCACGTGTGTGTGAACAACGTGCCTATCGACTAGTGGCAGTGGTCTAGTTCACGTGAACTAGACTACTGTACCGGAGTTTGACTTTTTCAAACAATGTTGGGGTCGGCTTTCAATTTAACCGGATGAATGCAGCTGAATACCAGTATTTTACATGAAGTGACTGCCTATCTGACCTCCACAACCCAGTTGCTGGGTAATACGATACCCCCTGGTAAGACTGGTCGTCAGACTTTCGGGCTTCTGACGACCATAACGACTGTCAAAGGTCTACGAATGACAGCCGCGACTTAGGCACGGAGGGCTCTCGATATGTAATGGGTGGTCACCCATCCACGAACTGACCGCAACAAGCATAGCTTAACCTCCGACCGACAGAACTGTTATTAGTTAACGACGAAACTACTGTATTTACTTAAGATTTATAATGTAAGTTTGATTAAAAAATCAACGGTTATTTCAGTTGTGAATAGTAAAGTATGTAGGTTGTTCGTTATTCGTTCGTTTGTTTTATTAAATACGTACATAATCTCCCGCCCTTAGAGAAACTACAGAACACCACTTACGATCATACATCTGCCGGTCGATTCAGTAAAAATCTCATCGTGAAAACTTAGGTGAAGCGAGTTTGTTTTTGCAAGGAATTCACACTATTGACAGCTCGCTCCACACTCACTTCACCTAAGTTTTCACGATGAGATTCTTACAGAATAGCACCGCAGGTAATATTCTTTCGTAATTTTAAACATGATTTTTTAAATGAACCGAAGATCTTAAGAAGGTGGCTGGGACAGACTGGATGCGGAAGGCGGAGGACAGGGTGTTGTGATGCAGCCTGGCCGAGCCCTTAGTCCAACAGTGGATTGCGATAGGCAGAGTTGCTTCTTTTTTAGGGCTCCGTACCCAAAGGGTAAATACGGGACCCTATTACTAAGACTCCACTGCCCGTCTGTCTGTCACCAGGCTGTATCTCAATAACCGTGATATCTAGACAGTTGAAATTTTCACAGATGATGTATTTCTGTTGCCGCTATTACAACAAATAATAAAAACAAAATAAAGTTAAAATTTAACGGGGTATAAAAGAAACGTGTTTTCGTCGTTTTATGCCTTGTGGTACGTAACCCTTCGGGTGCGAGTTCAACTCACACCTGGCCGGTTTTTTATTTGTATTCTCAAAAATCCATAAACAATGAGAACATTGTTTGTGAATGAACATGCCACCTAAAACAGCCTAACCTATTTATCGCTTAACATAAATGAAATACAAAGCTCTTATAATAATATTATTCCATAAAATCTCACATACGTATATTAACATTGAACCAGTCCCATATATTGAAAACCTTCGTATCTTTTGTTGAATGTGTGCCTCAAAATATAACGAAAATGTCCTAAAATGCTTCGTCAATATTCAATAATAGGGTAAAGGGCTAAGGGTCACTCGTCATTGTTTAGGAGAATAATAGTTGTTATTGATTCCCTAAATCCGTCTTTGCTGTTTCTAATCTTCTTTTTTATGTAAAAAAGAAGCTCGAAATCGTTTGTAAATGACATTCGTCAGATTTTTCTTTCAATAACGCCGTTTTTGTCTGTATTTTGCAGTTTTTTAATTAAATTAGTAACTGAATTTAAAGTGCATTGTTCAATGAGATCAATTCCACTGAGATTACTTTATGCGGCGTAGTAAATTAATATCATGGTGAGCCGTTAAGGCTCCTTCAAACAGGCGCGACACGTGATAAAATTGCGCGCGAAACAAAAGCAGCGCAAGTCGCGCAACGAGCGGTACCTACCTTTGTGTCGCGCGCGATTCGCGTCGCGCGTCGCGTCTGTTTGCAGGAGCCTTTATTTGAAACATAAAGAAAATCGAATAAATGTTAAGGATTTCTTTAATTAAATAAATATGGCACAGTAACTATGAACGAGAATCAAATATTTGAAGAGAATTTAATTTATCCCATGTTGCTTTTTATTCAACCAATGTAGGTATATAGATGAAGATATATTTGGGATATTGATAATGTAAATGTAAATTGTAATTGTAATGTAAAAATGTAAATTGGGTTATTATCTAGGGCCACACATCAGCTTAGAACGAATGATCAGTAAATTTTTTTTCAACGACTTTTCAATTATATGGGATTAAAATACTTGCAGTTGAAATGTATTGCAGTGAAATGCATTACAGCTTTCCATTCCACAGCACAAGTCGATTTTTTATTGAATTGAAGATTTTTGAAATTGTTCGAGCCGACGACGTAATATCTACCAACAATTAAGTTTATCAATATTATCAATTTCGGCGAGCGTAGCAGCTTAGCATTTTCATTTTGTTTTTTTTAGCTTTTTTTTAGCATTTTCGTAGCGTTTTTTCATTTCGTATTTCACCATTTTCACCTGCGATCGACCCGTGCAGCTGTTATTTTTGGCTACGAACCACACTTTTAAAAATATTGCTTATCCAATCAAAATCCTTACTACCAAAATAATGAAAGAGCATTCTCATAAGTGCACATTTGCCATTAGCAGCCGCTGCGTAAGAGTGTCGAGCGACGCCACCGTTCCCGTAATGAAAATGTAAATCCACCTCTGTAATTCCTTAATGTAAGCTTGGAGCTTTAGTAATATCATTCTTTACCCTAGAGGGAAATGTCCGGGTTATTTATTCTTGGAAACCAATTTTATTTGGCGAAATTTTAGAGAAAATACCTTTGAGGTTAGTTTCAATTCTGTTTTTAATGAACTCTGGGTGTTATGTAACAGGCTGTAAACAAGTCGTGAGAAACATTTAATTTGGGGTTTTGTAGGCTATCCAGTGTATTCCAGTGAGAGTTTTGTACGATACTTAGGTGTCAGTACGTTAACGTAACTCCACTGAATTAAATAAAAGGTATCCTAGTCTTTTAATTAAGCTAATTTGGGTAGGTACCTAATCCGTATTGATAATGAACTGCTTCACATTTAATTGCGTGGTGCGAAATTACAACATTGGAGCAAATAAGTGCCAATATATTCGATCCAAGTGCATCAAATTACCACCATTAAAGTTATTTTGTAACCTATAACCAATGATGTATAAAACTATAGATACGTTGTCCGCACTCTAAAATGGCAACATGAAATGAAGCCAATTGCCACATTTGCGCTCAGTCACGCACCAACCTGTCGCGCGACGCGACGCGACGTATGTTTGTTTTTAATTTATATCGTATGTGAAAACCTGTGCAAAACATAAAGAAAATATGCCGTCGTGTGTTTTCAGAGGATGTAAAAATTATACCCCAAAAGTTAAAGACAAAAATGTGTCATTTCACGCGTAAGTTTACAAAACTAGATTATTTTATTTTATTTTGTACGACGCTGCGTCTAATGGCGGCCGGCGCATGAAGTGACTCTGATAGCTACGTCACTCATGCGCTCGACCAATGAGCATGTAATTTGACTATTACTTATCCTGTGACGTAACTGAAGATGTTTATTTATCTCCCTCTAGCAACAGACATCCCGCCGTACGGTGATATATTTTCTTTCCCTTTCTTTACGCGTATAAGTAGTTATCTAGTATTTTCGCCGTTTTTAAGCGCCGAGATGTTGGTTGATAACGTGTCTATATATAATACGTCATTGCCTATAACGCATCAACTGAACACAATCATATTGAGTGTACGTTTTTAACAAGAACATCGACTAAGGTTCTGAATTTTATTTTCTTGTAAGTCCAAATTCTCGGCAACAAACAGCATCAAACTCAATCAATAACTAAACCAATCCAAAAAAAACCATACATTGGTTTTTTTTTTATATACATCTTGTGATCTTCAATCTCCAATTCCCGACCACAACAAACCGCTATTCACACCCAACCATATCAACAAATTATATATCTTTCTAACATCCAACTTCGGAATAAGAACAAACTTCTCAGATTGATCACCTATACCAACCGAAATGGAGCTCCAAGTTTTTCGTTTCGGAATAAATCCACTCAGTTTGGTAATCGAAACACAGCGGATCCTTTACATGGAAAAGGTTACGGAATTAGTTTATATACCTAGCGGACATTTATTTGTATAAGGATTTTCGTTTAATATAGATAAAGTTCTTTGTAACTTATAATGTAACATCTTACGCTTTGGAATCTAATGTCTCGCCTTTCTACGCATAGCGCGATCTTCTACCTTCTATAATTACGTTTCCTCTAACATCCAAGAACGTATCGGGCATTCGAACCAATATTAAGCATGTGTGGGTGTATGGCTTAGCTCTGAGTGAAATGAAACTGCACTGTTTTTTAGGGGCATAGTTTAATGCCGTTCATAATAAGAAATACAAACTTTTCCGGATTTAACTATTAATAAATTGAATCTAAGAATTTTTGAAATCGGTCCAGCCGTCTTCGAGTAATCGAAAAACATACATAAAAAAATAAAAAATTCGACGATCTGAGAAGCTCTCCTTTTTTTGAAGTCGGTTACAAAGGAGACTTGCCATCTCCGACAAAGCTCGGCACTCCTGGGACTTGATTGGCTATTTAAATAGCTAAAAAAACAGGTATCCAAAGAAAAATCTAGCCTAAGCTTGACAATGCCTGAACTGTATCTCAGATGCTCAGTCACGTCTTCCCCTTACTCTTATCGCATGATTTAATTTAGGTACCTACACTTCAGTACATCGTAACATGTACATATTATAAACGATGAAACAATATATTCAACTACATAAAATATTAAAATTACAGCCAACTGAGCTATATTTATGGCCGGCGGCTAATTAAATGAGCTCACGCTAGTTCTAATTAGGTTGTGAGAGGATTAATTGGAAGTCCGCGAACAGACTGACTAATATGAGGCTGGGTTTGTTAATATGAGCCCATTAAGGCTCCTTTAAACAGGCGCGACACGGCACGCGACACAAAGGCACCGCAAGTTGCGCAACGAGCGGAGCGGTGCCTTTATGTCGCGCGAGATTATATCGCGTGTCGCGCCTGTTTGTAGGAGCCCTTATGTCAAAACTCTAGCCTTTGACTTATTAAATTATTACCGCTGAATAATCCTCCCTTTATCAATCGTTTGGGTTTGTTTGTTTGGTATATATCCAGCGTTTTTTCTTTTTCTTTAAAAGTGTTCACAATTATTGACTAGCATTTTATATCAGTTTATTTGTTTCCAAATAAGTTTTGCTGGTACAAATTGTGACAGAAAAATTACCTCCCTACCAGTAGCGAAGGGTCAATTGTAAGAGGTAAGCCGGTAGGAATGGAGGTATATGAAACCTTCGCCACTGCTCCCTATAAACGAGGTGTTTATACATTTATTATGTATTATGAAAAATTAATACCGTTCTACTTCATTCTCATTAAAAGAACACAGAATATTATTTACTTGCAAAGAACTAGCAACCCACCCCGGCTTCGTGCAGTTTTTTTATGTATTAAAAAAATATGTATTCTAATATATTAATGTATTTAATACTAGCAGCGCCACGCGGTTTCACCCGCATAAGTTTTAATCCCGTGGAAATATCGGAATAAAAAGTATCCTATTAGTTAGTCCTGGTTATAAACTATCCCGTTCAGTAGTTTTTTGCGTGAAAAAGTAACAAATATCTATAATATTAGTAGGATAAACTTATACTATAATTTAGTGAATAGATGGAAATGGGTTAAATGGGTTTATACCTTCCAGAATAAATTCTCTAAATGATGGTGAAAACCACTTCAAAATCCGTTGCGTAGTTTAGAAGAACAACGCGGTCACACAGACACGTAAAGCAGCTGTATAATATGTATACATTTATATACATGTATGCTCAGAATTTAAGGATGGCTACCTAAAATTACCATTTAGCCCTTTTCATCTGTTGAATGTTCTCTGAAACTGCCTGAATAAATTCTTTTCTTAACAAATCTATTCCAGAAAACTAGTACATCAATAGTCTCCAGAAAATCCTAACATTTATTTATGAAGATCTCAAGGATTTTTCTAGTAGATTTAATAAAAAAATGGAAAAGGGTAGCAAGTCACGGATCAAAACATTATTTTATTATATGAAAGATATCATGTTTAATACGATAACCTTTTTCGGCTCTTTTGTTGATATAATGATATGATTTAGTAGAAAAGTAGATTTAAAATTATAATTATTATTTAAGATTTATGAATGGAAAAATCTTCAAATGTATTCAAAACTAATTTGTTCGGTACGTCATTCACGTTAGTAAAAAAATATAATAACAGCCGCACAGGTCGATTGAACAGGTTAAGCTACGCATGCCGCGGTTGGTCTGTAGATGGGTGACCATTTTTACTTTAGACCCCTCCATGCCTCGGAAAGCACGTTAAGCCGATGGTCACGGTAAGTCGTTACGGGTAGACAGAAGCCCGAAAGTCTGACAACCAGTCTTACCAAGTGGTATCGTATTACCCATTACTTAACTGGGTTGTGAAGGTTGCAGCTGCTCCATGTAAAATACTGGTATTCAGCTGCATCCGGTTAGGTTAGGTAGTTTCGCGAACTATGCTCAATATTGTGTGTGCGCCCGCGTACTTGAGCACACCGCTTGCGAAGTAGTGACGATGCACTGTGAACCCTGAGAACTAACTGGCTATACAAAATAACTCAGTAAACAAACTCTTTTCGAAAACAGGCACCTGACACGCTCTATAAATGAACAAGAAATCCACCCCATTTCCATAAAAAGATTGTATTACTACATACGAATTTTCGACGTGTTATCGGCCTGTCAGTCACACGCAACAACCGTAAAAAGTAAACATGTTGAATTATATCTCCCGTAAACCTTTTCTTTGAGAAAAAAATGTAGGTAGTATATTTGAGAGGATTTAAGGCTTTGTTATGCTATGAGCGGTTATTATGAGTTAATATGAGTGGAAGTCTGCAAACAAGTGCTTTTTCGTAAGTTTAAAATAACGTATAATAAGATGAACCGTTGTCTTAAGAAGTCGCGTTTATACAAACTGTACTACTGGCTGGAATGACAAAAGTGACGATTGCATCATGAAAAAAAAAATTTATAAACGCATAAGGAAATCTTAGCTGCCTATTTCGCAAAAGAGTTTTAAACTAGTTGAATTTTTGAAGTTATCAAGAATGATATTGGTATTAACAATTGATTATGGTTTCCTAATGTCTATAGGTCTTTGTAACCGAGAACAAAAATAACTGCTAGACTACTAGAACGTCGGCAGCGCCGCTATAATCTTTACGAGAAAGATAAAGCGAAGCTTAGCTAACTGAAACATTTATTAAACAAACGGTAATCCACAAGGGACACTTTATTTTAACAGAAACAATTGCCTGCTTGTAAGTTTGTAACTAAAACCACGTTCTTGTCCGAGAATTGAATTATGAATGGGCATTCATAATTCAATTCTCGAACAAGAACAAAACACGGGCTGTTTGATCTGAAACCGGTTCAAACTAAGGAATCAACAGAATTACAGTTACGTGTACTGCGTTCAACGAACCGGTGATAGCGGACCGTCAACGAGGGTACCTACTAAAATTGAAAACATTGGAAAAAGGTGTTAGAATATTTAGGGTAGTTCGCGTCACTGCTCACTCTATTTTGTTGATTGTGGAAAAAAAAGGGTGATGTGATTTATAAATTCGAAATTGACTCCTTTTATTCGAAAAAAACGTATTTACCATCGATAGCTATATAACATGGCTGGACACAAGCCTCTCCAATCACACGCCATCGCCATTCAGGACCACTCTCATTCAATTTCTGCAACAAAAAAAAAACGCTTTTCATAACAGTCTCATCTATTTGTCATTCCTGTAAGTACCTACTCATTAAGAGTATCTATGGGTTAGGGGTCGCAATGCGATGCATTCATAAGATAATGGCTGTAGCTGGCGGCTGTTTAATTGCATCGCTGGCTGTGACTGTATCGTTGGCTGTACAATGGTCGATTCTATTTTATTTGTCACTCTGGGAATGAATGTTATAGAATTATATTTAAGGGGAAATAGTCTAATAAAAATATAGTAATATGTCTTGTCTAATACAGTGTTTAACAAATAATTATGGAACATAGTCAAGGAGTAAGAAAGTAGACATTCTGTAAATTTTTAGGATACGTAATAAAGGCAAAATCATGTTTTGACGCCGAACCTGTTTAATAATTTTGCGTCCGCGAAATACTTATTTCATTATTCATCCGTCCATTACACGAAGAACTACTTTCTTAAGCAGCCTATGAAGCTACAGGACGTATTTATACATATAAGGTGTCGTCATCGTAATAATTGTCTACCTATGTTGAATTAATCTTGTTTTATACCCCTTGTCGTTCTTAAAGGACATTTTATAATTACTTATTGAATAGTAACATCGATGTTGTTTCAGTCAACCAATAACAACATACAGCTAACACCTGTCTTTGTCCTACAAATGTAATCTAATTCATATAAAACAATTCTATAATTCATTCTCGAAAGAACCTAGTACATTATGATGACCGGCAGTTAGCGCCAAGTTCTCTTAAACGTTCTGAAGATAAATAGTAGCTCGCACACTGTCGTTAATTGCTTCTGGCAGAGCACGTGGCCTTAAGTGCAGCACAAATTGTAGCTTTTTATCATAGCTGCTAACTAATGAGTTGTATGCCGTTGTGCACTAAGAAGATTAATTTGGCCATGTTTTCCGTACCAAAATGGTAAAAAGGAACCCTTATGGTGCGACTTTGTCTGTCTGTCTGTGACAGCTGGATATCTCAAGAGCTACTAATGCTATCAACTTGAAATATAAAATAGTTTTAGATGACGTTTGCCCGATTGTTTTTCAAATAAAGAAGAATTTTTTTTTTTGCATTGGGTACCTACTGGAAGTGGGTCTGAAAAATTCGAATTGGGGCAACTAGGGCATGTGGGGTATTATATGAAAGAGCGCAGTTTGCACATTCTCAGACATCTTTTCTTTTTTTAGGCCGCATAGTTTTCGACTCTTGATGAAAAATGTAAAAAATATACCGTCCGGGGGGACTTATCTCCGAAGTTTGCAAAGAGAAAAATCTGAAATAATTTTTCGTGATACAAGTTTATGTAAAGATTACAGGAAAAATAAAACGATGTCTCTACATACCACAACTTTTTCAGAAATCATCAACAAAAGTTACAATAGTTCCACTACCGGTCAAGAGACGGCGCTGACTTAAAACTGCAATATTCTACACCTCAGCGCGTAGTGTTAAAATTCTTTGATGAATATAGACCTCGCTAATGAAAATTTAAAACATATTATTATGATGGTTGGCTCTTGACCGGTTTTTTGTTTTTATTCTTCTGTTTCTTTCCTGGTGGGAATCATGACGTCCATCGATGTATCATTGCAGCCCCACCCTTAATAAATATTGGATGAAATTGCGTGGTTAGATGAGATAGGCAGTCGCTAGGTACTGGTACTCAGCTGCATCCGGTTTGACTGCAAGTCAACCCGAGCATAGTTGGGAAAAGGCTAGGTAGATGATGATGAGATTGCATGATTGGCCAATTTTCAGGACCTGAACCTAGGATAGGTTCAGGTCCTGCTAATTTGACTTTGATAAAATATTAATACACAGTTTTCTGTAAGTTGGCTGACAGTCGTTACGAGTAGTTAGAAGCCCAAGAATCTGATAAACAGGAGTACCATATTACCCAGTAACTGGGTTGTGGAGGATAGGCAGTCGCTCCATGTAAAACACTGATATTCAGCTGCATCCGGTTAGACTGGAAACCCCAACTTTGTTGGGTTTTCCCAACAAAGTTGGGGTTTCCAGTCTACAGAAAAAACTACAGAAACAGAAACTACAGAAACTTACAGAAAAGTCATCATCTGCCAAGCCTTTTGGCTTGGCAGATGATGACTTTTCTGTAAGTTGTATTGTGAATTATTTGTAGGATGTTTTATCTTGAATGACATATTTCTTTGAAAAAGGAGGTAGGTTCTTTAAAGGTAGCACTAAAAAAAATAAAATTTCCTGCTCAGCACTTCTTATAATTCTTCTCACTTGAAGTTTTAAATCCACTTCGTTATGCGGTTACACACGGATATTATTCGAGTCGTGGAGCGTTCCAATGCCTTAGCACGTCTGTAGTGCGCTCGGAAAAATTATGATAATGAAGCAAAAGTACGCGAACATTCTCTACAAACTGTTTTATCTACATGGGATTTTTTGTTGAGTAAGTAGATTTTTATTACAATCGGATATTTTCTATCTACCTCCTACCTCTAACTAGCTCCTAAAAATATGATGATGGGTGAAAGAGTGTCGTACGCGTTATAAAGATGTCAACGAGAGACATGGTTTATTAAGCTCACTAACAACATTGCGATATTGGCATGTAACAAATGAACTTGAGTGTAGTAGGTACGTGAGTTATAGGTCACGTTCGGTAGTTAGTTAGAGGCATAACCATTGACGGGTATAAATAAATAAAATAATGTAGATAGCATTTTAGAGGCCATATACTCCATGTAAGAAAGTCCATAGATCATAAAAATCCCATAAATAGAATCACAACTATTTTTAGTTTGAAATTTTTTCATAGTTGCGATAATTAAATTCATACGCATTCAGCGTTCATTTCTGTGCCAGTAAAAACTCATAGATATGCCTTTTGTTAGTATTTTCATTGGAAACGAGTGGACGGATTTAATATAAAATAAATAAAGTTACACTGGTCCGGCTGATCGGCTTAGCTTTGAATACAATAGTGGCTATTTCTATTCAGCTTGTGAAATTCGTTCGTTGGAAAATACTATCGACAAATTACATGTAGCCCCACGATTTTATTTTTTTGTCTGATCAACGCCCTAAATTGATGAGGAAAGTTGTGTGATGACTGGTACCTAGGACCCACCCAATTATTTTTTAGCTTTGAGTAAATCTACATAATTATTTTTCTTAAAACCGTGTAACTGAAAAATATTTTTTTACTTATTTTATTTCCAAGTTTTTATTTTTTATTTAAACTCTATGATTCGTCATGCACCGTGTTCTACTTATTAAGCCTTTTCTTTTGATACCCATTACCCATATTGAAACAAATATAAAATCTGGCATTTCGTGCCCGGCGGCCATCTTAGATTTGAAATTTTTCATAGTGACAGTATAGTGTCAGTTTTTTTTTTCAGTATATTACTAGTCAAGCCCTTTCATTTGATACCCATATTGAGGGGGTTGTGAAAAATATGTAATCCGCCATTTTGTAGCGGCGGCCATCTGGGATTTGCAAAGATAGTGATTAAATTAAATTGTATTGTCATCAAAACTAAAGGTGTGTACCAAATATCAGATCAATCTGCCAACAGAAAGGGGGTAAAATTTCAAGTAGGTACTATAATTGACCCCAATAAATAAATAAATAAAAAACAGAGCAAGCTAAGTAAAACCGTTTAAAAAAAACAATGCAGGGGAATGTTAATGAAGAAGCAACGATGACCTAAATAAGTTATTATTAATTACCTATTATACTTTTTTTTAGTTTTGCCTCGGTATTTATTTAGTTTATCAATACAAACAAAAAGGCTTAATTACAATATAAAAGCTAACACTAAAATATATACATTTTGTACAAGTATCACACTAATATTATAAAGGCGAAAGTTAGTGAGTATGTGTGTGTGTGTATGTATATGTTTGTTATTTCTTCATGCTCAAACAGCTGGACCAATTTTGATAAAATTTGGTATGGAGGTAGCTGACACCTTGGATTAACATATAGGCTACTTTTTATCCCGATATTTCCACGGGATTGAAACTTATACGGGTGAAACCGCGGGGTGTAGCTGGTATATAATAAAGAAAAAGAGAGGAGCCCATTGGGCATCAAAAAATTAAATTTCCTATTATTATGTAAGATACTTGCCAAACCAGATAATATTTAAATAAAACATTTCCTCGAAAGCTTGGACTAACCAGTTTATGCTTACATTCAGGAAAATTTGCCATTTCAAACAACTGTCAAAGAATGAGAGTTCTTGAATATACGGACAATTTAGTTTGGTTGTCAGTTTACATAACAATTAATTTCCCTGATTTTACTTACCTTATACCTGGTACCTTAAGGTTGACTGGTAGAAAATGCCTATGGCATTAAGTCCGCCTCTGTACATTTATGTGCTTGAAGTATTAAATAAATAAATAAATAAATACCTGGTCAGGTTACCTAGTCCAGAGTACAAATGGACCCACCAGGTATTTGCAAATGAGGTCTTTTTGTTCAAATGCAACTCCATCAAATATGAAACAAGCAATAACTCAGCTTTGAAAGCCAGAATAGCTCCTGGCAGTAGATTCCATGTAGTTTAAAAAGGCTCTAATCTATACACTGGATGACCAGCTGACCACATAAAGGCAATGCGGCTATTATCTCTCTCTGTAACGAGGCAGCGTTTATGCTGATGCCTGAAGTTATTGCTAATTATGTTTTGCATAAAAATATAATTAATGCCACAGTAAAAATGATTATATTTTTATGCAAAATGGTCAGTATTATAGATAGCTGCTAATAGCCGTGAATGTTTTGTGCGGTAGTAACAGGCGCTGAATTATTCTCCAATGAGTGAAAATATTTGAGTATGTATTATGTATCTTAAATGTATTTTTGCTATCACCTAAGGCAAGTATGTGAAGACATGACCTACAAGATCGAAGAATACTCACTGTGACTTAATTTAGGGCTAGAATACTTTACAGTATTTCAGAGTAATATAAAAATAACATTATGAAGAGGAATGTTCGTTTATTTGTAGGTTTGTATGTAGGGGTAATCTCTGGAACTAACAGTCGGATTTGAAAAAAATATATTTGCATTTGAAAGCCCAATTCATAAGGAAGGCTCTAGGGTATTTAACATCACGCAGGAATCTAATGAGCCGAGCAAAAAGGAAAAGAACGAAAAAGACCGTTAAGCAAAAACAAAGTAGAAATTGCGGGCAGAGGCTAGTATAGAAATAAAGTTCAACCTCTCAATACAAGCCTGGAGTCTGGATTAGTGTCCGGTTAATGGATATATGCTCAACCCCCTTTTACAGTACCCGGCGATAAATATTGCACATCGACCTTTGGAAAGAGACAATCTGCTAATTTCGGCTTCGTAGAGCGTTATCTCTGTCGCACGAAATACTAACAGTCCGGTATCTATTAGGAGCTGTTAAAACAATTATGATTTGCTTCTTTTTATAATTATTTTTATTCTTTGTATGAAATACAAAAAAGGTAAAGGTCGATGTGCAATATTTATCGCCGGGTACTGTACATAACTGGCGAAATGTGTACTATAGATACACCTCTGCCTTAATCCTCTGGGAATACAAGCGTAATGTTATGATATGTTTAAAAAAAAACTTTTCCATAATAATAAGGTAATCCAGTGCTGGCCAGTGGTAACGGCCGCGACTTACCGAGTTGTAGGTCGTAGTTTCCCACTTTACTTTGTGGGAATTATTCCATCACCACTGCTCTCAAATCGGTAAAGGAAAACATCGTGAGGAAACTGGCCATATCCTAGAACCAAAAACTCGAAGACATGTGACATCTACCAACCCGTGCTGGGCCCGCGTTGTGGATTACGGCCCACTCCCTCTCACTGAGAGGAGGCCTGGGTCCCAGCAGTGGGAACGTCAAAGGATGATTATGTCTGAATCAATTTAGCTGAGAATGAAAACAATTGCTTTGTCATTTCAAAATTCCAATAAAATCAAACATTGTTTGTTGCTACCAAAAACGTGACCGTGAATAGGAAAAGCCGCCAATATTTAGAAGCCATCTGTGACGCAGACTGTGAAACGGGAAGATTGCTCGTTTCATACATTATTTACGTTTTCCCTGTTTATACAATTGATATCCAATTTGTACCACGTTATCAAATATTTAGGTGAGAACGAAAATAATAGATTGTTTTTTTTTAAATTCCATTAACAATCAAACATTATAGTTTGTTGCTACCAAAAATGCGAGCTTAAATAAAACGTATCGTTTCGTCGGCGCGAGGAATAAGCAATAAATCCTATAGTGGGATGATGTATGAGATCGTATTTATTTGGAGAGCTAAGCATCCATAAATCACCATAGACGTGAGACTTTTATACAACCTCCTTTGAATAAATTTGCACTATGTTTTTATTAGGTAAGTATTTTTTTAGACTGTCGCTGCTCTTTAAGACTATTGGTCAAAAGATTCTCGAAAACAATTCAATGAGAATTTTCCTAACCTGGGGGAGGTTAGGAAAATTGTCATGAGTTGTTAATCGAACATTCTCAAAGCAGCGAGGTAAATACGTAACACACTAACAATTGTAATGCCTTTAATTTTTTTTTTTATTTAAAAACATTCTATTATTAAATTCTATTCTCATTCAACGTTGCCGTTATCGAGAAGACGAACTCTTCAGACATATGAAGCAAAGAATTAGGAATTTCCTTTGAATCCGTCAAATTTTGAAAGAAAGTTTGTTACGGACTTGTCCCCTACTAATAAATACGAGAGAGAAGAGAATAGTTACACACCGATTCCTCTCTTTCAGTTGTCAGTAATTTATGGGCGTTAATCTCAAGTTTCAATGTATTTCTGTGAAAACGGGGTTTTAATTAATTTCATTAAGGCTAACATATTTCCCTTGCTTTTTAAAAATGAAGGCAGCATTACTGGGATGAATTTTAAATCTATTTTCATGTGGTCAGTGTTATTTTGCGTGATTATGAAAAATAATTTTTGCTATGGGAGGTTTTTGTTATAATTTTTATACAAAATAAGCCGTTAAAAGCCTACGCGTGCTGTGTATAATATTCTGGTCTGGCTGTTTGTGTATGTTAGTTTAAATGTTTGTAAACACACCCACAATACAGGAGAAATTCCAAGTGTGGGGCAAAGTTTTTCTAAAAAAAAATATTGTATGCATTAATTGGTACAATAGTGTGGGTGTTTTGGTCATGGAGTATTTAAAAGGCAGATGTGAGTGGAAAAGCCGGAGGGAACGCCCTAGAAGAACTTGAGAAAGGTCAAGTGCGTCGTACTCAAAACAGGCGTGTGTATATGACAAGGGGTATGAATGTAAAGTCAAAGTCAAATCATTTATTTCAAATAGGCACATTAAAGGCACTTTTGAACGTCAAAACTTACAGTAAAATTGATTTGATTCTAGTCGCCCTTACAGTAAAATTGAATTGATTCTAGTGTAAACGAAGCAAAAGGAGCACATAAGGATCGTAGCAGGTGTAGGTATGCTCAATTTATCTACCAGATAAATTGAAAAACGGAACGTTTTACTAATAATCTGGGGATTGAGCTAACCGGAAGGAGTTGGATTAACAGACAATCATTGTAATGATCACGTTGGAAATAATTACTTTTAAAACAACACTGGGTTGTGGAGGTCAGACAGGCAGTCGCTCCATGCAAAATACTGATGTAATTTACACTTCAGTTGCACTTGGTTAGACTGAGAGCTGACCCCAACATAGTTGGGAAAAGGCTAGGCAGATTAATTGATTTTAATAATGTTTTTAGGTAGTAATTATTATTCAATATCAGTCTAAAATAAGCTGCCTACACATGCTTCTACTTTGATTGCCTTACTTTAAGTTCGTGGAGAGTTCCTCGGTGATGAAGCAATAACGTTGACTACTTATACTTGCGGAATATGCGACGACACGCGTTGAAGTTACACCATATATAACTTAACGGTAGAACTTGAGGGGTTGGTATAATATCAAGTAGTACCTACCTACTTACTGCCGACGAATGTTACGGAACTTAATGATCCAACTTTGAATACATTTGTCAGTTAATTACCTCTACAATATAACTTGAAATCCGAAGCATTGTCCTATGTATCACTGTTTTGGGTTAGAAAAAAGTTGAGAAGATTCTTCATCTCACCGTCATCCTTATAAGTCTGAGTTGATTAGCAGTTATAAGTAATTTTGTTTGTAGTTTGTTTGTAGACGTGCTTTACCCTTATTTCACACAACAACGCGCCACGGAACGGGCGCGGGAAACGGAGCCAAATGCCCTGGAAACGCGTTTTTAATTAATTTGTATGTAGAAACCACGCGCGGGGGCACGTGCCCCGCGCTCCAGAGCGTGGTGCGTGCTAGTGTGAGATCCGCCTTACATATTGCTATAGGCCGATTGCTTAACTGAGACGTTGCCTGAGGTAGCAGAGCGGTGTGGGAGGGGTGTGGTGACGTGATACGTGAGCTCAGTGATTCGTCAACTTGTGACAACTATCACCTCTCCCGCACCGCGCAGCTACCTCAACAACGTCTCAGCCTATAATAACTATCTTTTTTTTTTGTTTTCGGGGGTAATTTTTCAAAAGGCACCCGACATCCGAGGATAGAGTTCGGAGAATATGGGATTAGTGCCACGTTAAATAAGATGTGAGTAAAGTAAGGAATAATTCCACAATTTATACAACTGACTTACAACCTTATTCAAACCGGTGACATCGTGCACAAGCTATAAACATTACACTTCTCTAAAACTATGAGCCATAAAGCTCAGAAGCTTGAGAGAATAGAGAAACGTTCCTGATATAAAGCAATAACGTTGTCGTCGAACAGTGTTTCCGTTTCAGCAAATTGTCTGGGCGAAAATCTGGCGAAACATGACATTTATTGCATTCGTGTGTTTAAAGTGAAATTTTGCCATTATCTTGTAACAGCTGTCTCATTTTAAAACTTTTTGGTAGAATGTTCTCTAAAAAGAGGTATGGAGATTGGAATGCCGCAGTCATTTGTTAAATACATTTGGTAATGATGATGAATATCGTCCAGATTCCAGTCTCCCGGTTCTGTCAGGAATACATTGGAATATTGACAGATGGAACTTATGAAGATAATATCCCCACGTAAATAATGTTATGTATATTTCCAAAATGAAACCCGTTCTTACAGACAGAAAGTGATCTGAAAGGCCAGTCTCTTCATTTTACTGGTGAGGTTCAGGTTTTCTGGTAATTTTTTTTTTGTGTGCCTTTATCTGGGTTTAATAATCTTATTTTCTTTCTTTACTGAATAATTCTGTACACTAGCTACTTCTCAAGGTCCACAGTGCGTCGTCACTAATTCGCGAGCGGTGTGCTCAGGCACGCGAGCGGCACACACACAATATTGAGCATAGTTCGCGAAACTACCGCGGAATACTAATCTTTTTCATACCTAAAGGTAGGATGAAATACCAACTGTCGTCTTTAGGCTTAATTTTATCATCCACGACAGTAATTACGATTGAGGAACGCGACGAGATGGTAGATATTTATTGATTGAGCTTTTTTTTTTCGAACAGAATGTTATAATAAGTAGGAATATCTATTCTTCTCCATACGAAAACTACCTTTTGGAAGGGGCGTCTAGAATCATTTCTATTTTATTATAATTCTAATTTCAAAACTGCCATTTATGTGATTAATTGAAATAAATTCTTTGACTTTTGCAACCGTCGTCCTTTGATAGTTGTTTGGTGAGTTGTATGGTCTATAACACGGCAAATTAACGTAGGGTATCATTTTGCTAAATATTAACCCCTTACTAATAAACGTATTATATCAGATGAATAGTTACACACCGCCTTCTCTCTTTCAGTTGACAATAATTTGACTTTCGAAAGAAGATAAAGTGTTATGTAACTATACAGACGCTATACAACGTTTATTAGTAAGGGGGTGAAATTTTACCTGACTTTACCTACGAGTACTTTATACTTGATTTTATACGATGAAAAAATATACATATCAGACGCTAGCACATTAAGCTACCCGAAACTGTCACAATCAACTTTGAGCCTAATGCTTTAGCAATAAGTTGAAAATGTATTAAAGAAAGGAGACGGGCGAAAGTTCCTAGAAAGTTGGGCCTGATGTTACAGTAACAATTATTGCATTATTTTATTTATACACTAATATCATTTAAAAATAACTAAATTATTTACGACTGCTCCATGAGAGAAAGAAAATATAGGATGATATTGGTTTGTTTGAAAACAACCTCTAACCTAAGGTGAGCTCACTGAGCTCTCACGTAATACTTCAAGAAAATAACTATTTGATTATATAGACTGGAGTTAACCTGAATTAATTGAGTTAACCTCACTGATCAAATAATAATAATTACAGCACACGAAAACACAACAGAAAATATCCACTAACGTACCGCCGCAAAGACAACGAACGAAACCATAGACATACATATTTATCTCAATGAACGAAGCGAATGATGTGATTGACGTTTGAGTTTTTGACCTGACATTGACATAAGTTCCGCTTTGTTGCCTATATATTAAAACATTGACAATCGATTGTGAAATCGATTTATGAATCAATTCATTTTTACGACCATTATTTAAAAAAAATATATGTGTTTTATTTAAACTTATGTAATAAAGAATAATTAAATAATAAATAATTAATTAATAATTCATTCTATTTTTGTAATAATAATCGATTGTATACATCGATTAACTTACCTTAATCATATGGCAACATTGTTTTAATATGAAAATAAGGGAAGTCAATATTAATTTGATTAAATTATTAATTTCTTATCCCATGATAAAACTGCATAATATTTTATAATTGACCACAAAAAAACTGAAACAAAATATTGATAAATATTTCATTTGTGTAACGTCAGGCCCAGATTCGCCCGTCTCCTTTGACAGATTGTAGTAGCTTGATGTACTGGCATCTGTCCATACTTAACTCAAGTTACTAACAACATTGTGCAAATAGAGTAAGAAGATGATATGACTTAGCATCTGAGATACAGTTCAGGATAGATCAAGTCTAGAATGTTATATATGTAACGGTTTTTGAGAGTTTAAATAATGATTACGACAAAGTGGCTAGATTTTTTGAGGTTTCTAGTGTCCATCTTTCTTATCAACGCCGACGGGTCATCTTAGATTTCTGGGGCGCGGGACCCAATAGTGTTTCCACTATTTATCTTTGAGTCAGTCTTCTCAGCCTCTTTCAAATTAAACTACAGCTAACTTCACAGCAACAAGCTTTAATACTAAATTATATGAACAAAACACAAAACCTTATTGGCTTCAATCAATCAAACAACCTTTCAATCTTCAATCGTAGCCTACAACCTATTACTCATAACAATCGAAGCTCGCTATGATGTGAACAGTAACAACACAACAACACAGTAACAACACACAAGTAACAACGACAGGGTGTTGCCCTGTCGTTATTGTGAGTGTAAGCAGAATTAATTGCTTGTACAGACGCCAGGATATCAACCTACTACAATCTGTCAAATTTCTTTAACTGATTTTCAACTTTATCGCTAAACCATAAGGTTCAAAGTTGGTTGGAAAAGTTTGACAGATTGTAATAGTAGCTTCATGTGCTGGCGTCTGTACCGCAGATAAGCTCCTAATTTATGGCGTGTTCCGGACAATTACTGCTCCACTAATTACTTTGAATGTGGAAATATATACGTGTGCGATTCAGTTCGTAGACCTTCATTTTAAAATATGGTAGGTATTTTCTTCCCTAGTATTGGTATGTGATGTAATATGGCAAGCGAGATGCAGAATCTTCTCACTCATTAACCTACACCTATTTTCCCAAGATAATAATATTACAGACACATAGGGCTTTTCAGCTATGCCTTTGAGGGTGATATCGGCAGGCCTCCGCCTGCATCTTTGCAGGTACTCATTACCTCCGGTAGGTACTTTCTGATTGTTGGGGATCAAACCCCGCACGGTTTGCATGACCAGGCGGCGTGGTCAACGCGTCATTGGCAAGCAGAGGTGCGGCACGACGGCGACACGGCTCGGACTGAATACCTACGCTACCGCTTCCACGAACTCCACCGCGACGGACGACACTCTTGTCTTACTCAATTTATTAATAGTTAATCTGGGAAAGTTTATATTTGTTAATAATAACGGCAATAAACCTTGCTCCTAAAATACAGTCCAGTTTCATTCCACCCCGAGCTAACACTTACTTTCGATAAGGCCAAAGAACCAACTTGTTTTACTCTGGCGGCATCTGAAATACACTTGTAAAATAAATTGCACTTGATAATATTCTCGGGTATTCCCACATCTCAATTTTGTTCCCATGTCATACCCAAATATAGTATCATAAAACAAATGAGCCACGAGTCTCTACAAAGCTCTGTAAACTAAAAATCAGATAAAGATGAATGATCACCCTCGCTTCAACTAAACTAAATGGGAACTTTTCTCATCAAATTATGGGTCGGGCTGAGATTAGAGTCATTTCAGTGGATTTTGTAATGTTTTGTTAAAGTTTTAGGAAATGTTTTTGGTAGAATTTCGCTTAATTTCTGGATCTATTTTATAAAGGGGTCCTTTCAAACTTAGAAACATACTCGCGATGTAGGTAGCCTATTTAGGGCGAACTTTACCAATAAAACTGAACGCAATCATCACATCTTAACCGCGTTCAAGAGCTGTCGCTGTCATCATTGTTGTGGAATATTGACACTGACAGCTCTTGAACATAGTTTAGATCTGCCGATCGCGTTCTGTTTCATTGGTAAAATTAGCACTTAAGTATGGAGATACGACGGTGGTATACCTTGTGTTGTCATCTGACTTTACGCTGAGCTGAGGCCCTTTCGTCGTTATAGACAGTGTTTCCTTAAAAAAATAGCAACATTATACTTATGGGCAAACATTTGTAGCGGTATAACGCCACATGCGAACTACACGTGCAAAATCCTGCATCTCACAAGCAGAGTTTACCGTGCAACTAGCATAAATACAAACGGCCCAACATGAATCATCGGGCAGTTGCCCGCCAGACATGACACTTTTTTTTTTTTTTTTTTTTTTATCGTGGAGAAATGCTCATGCATACTGCACTACCACGGGGAGATAGTGCAGTTATGTGGGACTCTAACCCACTAAAACTCCACGGTGTCCTCCTCTGCCGCTTACGGCGGGAACACGGGCACGCACTCATCCGCGAACCCGCCACGGCTGTCCGTTGCCGGACCCTCCTCTGGGGAGTACTCCCCATCACCGGCGCACTAGAACACAGCACGCCGTGACCACCCCAGGGACCAAACCAGCACATGGGCGCCAGACGACCCCGTGTCTGGGCACCCTTGGTCCCCCTGCGACGGGTCAGGACATTGGCCCCGCCGCCTGCCAATTTTCGGCTGCAGAGGATAGGGAGAGCGGCCAACGTAATACCGACACTCCTCTTCCCCTGCAGCCCCACCGCGTCCGCCATCGTACGGTGGCGACCCCGTCAAGGCCGCGGAAGGTAGGGAGAGCGGCGCACCGTAATACCGGCACTCCTCTCCCGCCGCGGCCTCCAACCCTCAGCCGCGATGCCTCAGGTACGACATCGCGGCCCGCCTCAGTTGCGATGTCGCCCAAGCGACACCGCAACCTACTTTTGGCCGCTACGTCGTTGGCTTGTCGGCAAAAGCCCTGACGAGCGGCCCCTCCTCGGGTTCCTCTTCGCTTCACCGTGGGTGTCCAAGCCACGGCTACTGAGCCCCCCCGCCTCGACAATGCGGGAACCCACCGGGGGGGAGACATGACACTTAGATCAACCGTGGCAAGCGTAGCTTGACCTGATCGATCGACTTGTGCAGCTGTTATTATTTAGTCACGGTCCCCTCAAACTAAACTTAGAAAGTAAATATGTTAAAGTAAAAACAAAGTAATCATACAGTGAAAACATTTGAAGTGCCCATTGCTTTTGATAGCCCGTAACCCTTTATTTGATTTGCCAAGTTTATGCAGAGCCCTCACGACTTTGGGGTATTTTGCTATAAAATTTCACATCTCTTTCATTTTCGACTGCTTTTAAGGAGGATAAACAAAAGTCTTATATTGACTTTCAAGAATAACCATTGATGAGATTGCTGAAGAGAAATACTTGTCTGCAATCCTTTTTAATAAACACACAGCGTGAATCAGAAAGGAGATGTCAAATTAAGGGTGTGTGCTACACAGACCATCAAACTCAACAAGTTTCTTAGTGGGACCATCATCATTAAATCAAAATCACCCCATACAAAACCTCAGTTCTTACTCGACCCAAATGTATGGGACGACTATATATTTTTTCGCGATTACGATGTTGGCCCCATAGAGAAAGTAGTGGAAGAGAGTGAAATTAATCTCCGTATTTTTATATTTATAATTTTGATGCCATTTTTAGAGAAAACTGACTGTGAGTGTAAGTACCATGCAGGCTAGATTAAATACATGATTTTATAACTGTCTAGCGGTTTTGAGTATTTCTTAGATGACCTACGCAGATCTGCAGATCTGGTAGCGTCATGTGACGGGTCATTGAAGTCCCTAAAATAGGGTTAGCTACACGATGACTGATGCATCCATGCCGTCTATTTGGGACAAGTCAACTCAAAGCTGTAATGGCTCTGTCTTCAAAAGGCCCTCCCAGACATGGACCTGCATTATTAGACTCACATAAAATCCTAATTATAATATTTGGACTTTAAACGAGGCCATGACCTCTGAATTTGTTTCGGTATTTCTTATCAGGGTAACAAAAAAAAAATTCGGTTGAAAGTTTGTTTAGATCTATTTACAGAAATAAACATAATTTCAACATCATTTTATTTCATATCCCAACAAAACACATTTTCAACAACAGAAAGACATCACGCCAAAATCTTTGAAAGAAACCTACCAATATGGTATCGCACATTTCAATGTCGCTTTCAGACTTCTAACCGACATGAGCTATTTCCAGCCGCAAACCTACATTTCACCCCAACACACGCGGATTGGTATCACACAAATGTACGCTTATAACGCGAAAAAGGCTCACCGAGAAATGTTTTCAAACACGCCAACAAGAATTTAGAAAAAATATGCTACAAGTTATGGTAACAGTTCTTTATTATTACAATGCTTTTTTACATGATCAAAAGAAAATACGGCTTCGTTATGCCCCTTTGAAGAGATGTGTCGCATTTGAAACTGATGTGGCACAATATTTCTTGAGGAGAATAACTATTATTTTTGAATTTTGGAACAGAATGGAATAGACATTTATTTTGCAAATATAGGTTATAATAGGTGTTAAAATACATTAAAGCTCAGCCATATTTCACCATTTGGCTTGCAACATTTATATTATTAAAAATAAATTTAAAAAAGTTTTTATTGTTTTTCATACAATTGTTCTACAGCACAAAACATTATTAACATTCACTTAAGTTTAACCAAAAGCCAGTAAGCCAAATCCATCAAAATATAGATTTATAGATTTGTGGGTAGCTGTGTGTTTTCTGCAAACACTCTTTCAGCAACAAGGTTAACAAAAATTGATTTTCAGCCAGTGTCAACAAAGATGTCACCTAATATTTTGATATCATCGGTAAAAGGTACAAGGTAGCTGAAACGTCTCCAAAATGGCAAAGTAAATATTTGTCTACCTCCTAACTTAAACAAAAACACATCGAAACAGGGGGTCTACTCCGAAGTGACACATTCGAATGATCGGAACGATCCGACACACGGCCGAACCGAATATTGTTGTCCTACTACGAAAAATGTTCGGATTGGCTGAGTTTGGTCGGGACCATAGTCAATGTTCGAAAAGAGTGTCGGACCGAACGAAATGTAGTGCGTTTTATCGATATGTTTTTATTAGACATTAATACTCATTTCGATATAATTAAACTGTTGAATTACAGAGTAAAATTATTTTTATAGTATGAAAATAGAACTTTTCTTTTAATTCAATATTTATACCTAAGAACATTGTAATATTTGTCGAAAAAATAATATTATATTTGTTGCTGGTGTGGGGTTCTTCCACACGACTTGTTTCGGTATTCTTGTTAAATAAAACAAATGATGGAGATTCAAGATGGGAATATTTATTAACAAAATCCTAGCTATTATATTTACAAAATGGGTTGCCGATGGAGTGGTGGTTGTAAACAAAACCCAAAATTGATCAGCCAATCAGACGTGAGGTTCCTGGTCTTCTGGAGTTCAGAGTGCGCCGACTATAAATTCGTTTGGCGCCCCCGTGCGGTTAGCAGTCTATCATGAGCTTTGATGCGAGCGAGTCGTGTCCGCCCGCATTCCATTTGCTGAGGCGCCGCGCCGTACCACACAGTGTGAGCCCCGCGCTCGACGCGCGCGGTCGTTTGATGCTTGTAGGATGGCGGTAAGCAGGTCGCTGAGTTCTCACTAGTCCCACATCACTCCCCCCTAAGCGAAGCGGACGACGGGTCTTACAGTTCTTCCAGATCTTGTTATGTATGGCTGGTTTGCTTGTTCAGGGGTGCGATGATCCACATCTTCAGACTCATTGAATATGTAGGCTGGCTTGAGCCTATCCATTGACACTACCGACGTGCGTAGCGGCAACTTTATTTTGTAGCACTTGTCGTAGCGCTTAACGACTTCATAGGGACCTTCGTACGGCGGTGTTAATGGGGAACGAACAGTGTCGTTGCGCACGAAAACATGTGTGCACGTAGCGAGATCGTGATGTATGAATGGCTCTGTTCGACTGTTGCTTGATCGAGGCGCACTTTTTAAGGACGCCATGGTTTCTGTAAGGCGGCGTATGTAGTCGTTCTCATCAATGTTTGACTTTGTTGGCACGATGAAATCCGATGGTAAGCGAAGCGTAGTGCCATACGTCATCATTGCTGGGCTTAAACCGTTGTTGATTCGCAACGCTGTACGTAATCCTAACAGTACAGTAGGAAGCTCTTCTGTCCACTGTGTAGTGCCTCGTGCCATGAGTGCAGCCTTCAACGTTCTGTGCCACCGCTCAATCATACCATTGGATTGGGGATGATACGCCGTGGTCCGTATTCGTGTAATCCCAAACTTTTTCATTAATGACCGGAACAATGATGATTCAAATTGCCGTCCTTGATCGGTTGATATTCTTAGTGGGCAACCAAATCTGGCAATCCAGTTTTCATAGATGGCCTTTGCGACTTCCTCAGCGGTGATCTCTGATACAGGAACGGCTTCTGGCCAACGTGTGCAACGATCGATAATAGTCACACAGTATCGTCGGTCATTTGATAATCGCAGTGGTCCCACTATGTCCACGTGAATATGTTCAAAACGCGCTGAAGGTGGGAACTCACTGAGTGGTGTTACGACATGACGGTGAATCTTCGCTCGCTGACAGCTGATGCATGCTCTGGTCCAGGTGCTGATTTCTTTATTCATGCTGGGCCAGAAAAACTTTGAGCATATCTGTTTCCTGGTAGATTTCACGCCGGGATGACACAAATCGTGTTGAGCTTTGAATGCCTCAAAACGATACGCAGTCGGTAAGTACGGTCGGGGTGTGCCAGTAGATGTCTCGCACGTGATTGGCTGACTCATCCCAGGCATTGTGACGTCAGTGAACTTTAGATTTTGTTGATTTTTGAGCTGTTTCAATACAGTATCTTTTTCTTGTTCGCTGGCTAAAGTTGCGTAGTCGATGATGGAAGGGCATTGTATGTCTTCTATGCGTGATAATGCGTCTGCCACTGAGTTATCTTCGCCTTGCACGTACTTGATGCTGGTACAAAACTGGCTGATAAAATGTAATTGACGTTCTCGTCGCGGAGTGTCGCTGCTGCTCGGTGGACGTGTTAGTGCATTCACTAGTGGCTTATGGTCTGTATACACTGTGACGTCACCTCCTTCTATAAGATTCCTGAAGTGTTTGACAGCCGTATAAATCGCTAACAACTCGCGGTCGTATACGCTGTAGCGTTGCTGAGTCATACTCATCGCTTTTGAGTAATAAGCGAGTGGTTTCCATTCGTTGTTTATTCTCTGTTGTAAAACAGCGCCAACGCTGTAATCTGAAGCGTCTGTCATCAAGGCAAGGGGGCTTCCTGGTAATGGGTGGATCAGCTGTGTGGCTTTCAAAATGCTTTGGCGGCACGTTTCAAAAGCCAACTCTGCCTGAGGTGTCAACTCGATGGGCGTCTTATCGTTCCGTTTCTGATTGTGTAGATATTTATTTAGCTCGTTCTGTTGTTCGGCTTGACGGGGTAAACAGCTTCGATAAAAATTTATCATGCCCAGGAAACGTCGTAATTCCGCTATTGTCTTAGGTTTAGGGTAACTTGATATTGCTTTTGTTCTCTCTTCACTGGGTCTGATCCCGTTGCCTGATACTTCATAGCCGAGGAAATCAATCTTGTCCTTGCCGAATTCACATTTTTCAATCTTTAGCATTACGCCGTACTTCTTTAGGCGTTCTAGTACTTGTTGTAGGAGTTGTCTGTGGCTCTCTTCGTTGTTTGAATACAGCAGTATGTCGTCGACGTAACAGAAGCAGCTGTCTATGCCACGCAGTACTTCATGCATAAATCTCTGAAACGTCTGACTAGCGTTGCGTAAACCGAATGTCATGCACTTGAATTCAAACAGCCCAAATGGTGTGATAATTGCCGTTTTCTGGGCGTCATCCTCTGTAATTGGAATCCAGTAATAGGCCATTTTGAGGTCAAGCTTCGAGAATATTTTCTTATTGTGCAGCTGGTACGTGAAGTCTTGTATTCGTGGTATAGGATAGCGGTCTGGTAGTGTAACTGAATTCAATCGTCTGTAGTCACCGCATACCCTTAGGCCTCCATCCTTCTTCTTGACAACATGCAGCGGGCTTGCCCACGGGCTCTTTGATGGTTTGCAGATTCCCATTTCTAACATTCGGTCAAACTCCTCTTTGGCTGCCTTGTACTTGTCCGGAGGCAGCGGGCGGGCGCGAGCGTAGAGTGGGGGGCCGGTGGTTTCAATGTGGTGGACGACGTCATGTTTCGGTGGCTGTTTCAATGACATTGGACGTAGCACATCTGGATACTGCTTCAAAATATCGTAATATAGTTGATTGTTGTTTATGATGTGAACTGATTCTGTGTTTGTAGAAACTTCTAATGCGTCGATAGATAGTTCGGTCAATTTGTCAACTAACTTTTTCTTGTCCAGGTCCACCAGCAGCTTAAAGTGACGGAGAAAATCAGCTCCCAGTATTGAGGTTTTGACGTCGGCAACGATGAATGACCACTCAAAGGTTCTTCGTAAACCAAGGTTTAGCTTTATAGTTCTCTGTCCGTAAGTCTTGATTGGCGTATTGTTTGCCGCGTATAAACTGTAGTCACTTGGAGTTTTTTTATTCTTGTGATTAGCGGCCAAAACTGAGATGTCTGCGCCTGTGTCCACGAGGAAACGTTCGTGAGTGTTACGATCGTGTACACAAAGGCGATTACTGGTGTACGGGACACCGACGTCCGCCACAGTCGGTGTCGTCTTTAGTTTTCCGACGGCTTCTTCCTTCTGCAGCATGGCGATTCACAGCGCTTCGCTTTGTCTCCGAAGCGGTAGTGGTACCGACATTCCCAATTGGCGTCTCCGGGTTTCGGTGCCGATCCACGTTGCGTTGACTGCGAACGTGAACGGGAACGAGAACGAGGATTGAACGTGCGGCGACGGTACCTGTGGTGTGGCCGTCCTCGACGTAGCTCGGCGATCTCCAGCGTGAGCTTCTCAACCTGCTTTGCCAGCGTTTCTAACTGTGTCATGGGTACAGTAGATGATGAAGATGATGCTGGTGCTGTGACTGCTGCGATGCTGGGACTCTCTGCGTACTCCACCATCTTGTCTGCCATCGCAGCCAAGGTATCCAACGATGACTCCTTGTTTACGGATAGGACGACTCGAACTTGTGCGGGTAGGTGGTTTAACCATTCGATTTTTAAACCTTCTTCTGTAATCATACCGCTTGCGAGTTCTCTCATCTTCCTTAACAGCTGGGAAGGCTTTTGGTCTCCCAGCTCCAAACCGCTGATAAGCTTTTGGAAATTTTTTACATCCGATTTGTCATATGCTTCAAGTAGGCGCTGCTTAACTTTTTCATATTTCCCAGTCGCAGGCGGATTATACAGTATGTCGGTTAAGTGTTGCAAGTCGGCTGTTTGTAGCTGTTGCAGTAGGTAACGGAACTTCTGGTCATCTGAGGTCTTCAATGGATCAATCACGGCTTCGAATTGGATGAACCAGGCGCGGGGTATTTCTCTCCAAAAAGGTAATAGCCTTGACTGCACGGATACTGCATGCACGTCGTAATTCGTCTCGGACTGGATCTTATTTTGTTGCTCCTCCGACATGGTCACTTGAATTACTTGTTTTAAACTTGGGGTCACCAATTGTGGGGTTCTTCCACACGACTTGTTTCGGTATTCTTGTTAAATAAAACAAATGATGGAGATTCAAGATGGGAATATTTATTAACAAAATCCTAGCTATTATATTTACAAAATGGGTTGCCGATGGAGTGGTGGTTGTAAACAAAACCCAAAATTGATCAGCCAATCAGACGTGAGGTTCCTGGTCTTCTGGAGTTCAGAGTGCGCCGACTATAAATTCGTTTGGCGCCCCCGTGCGGTTAGCAGTCTATCATGAGCTTTGATGCGAGCGAGTCGTGTCCGCCCGCATTCCATTTGCTGAGGCGCCGCGCCGTACCACACAGTGTGAGCCCCGCGCTCGACGCGCGCGGTCGTTTGATGCTTGTAGGATGGCGGTAAGCAGGTCGCTGAGTTCTCACTAGTCCCACACTGGCAACCATATTGCTTTGCCGATTGTCAAAATAAAAAGAAAAAGGATAAAAGTCAAAGGATGACAAGTAAACAAACAAGGGGAGAGATTGTGATTTTATTATTGCAAAATATCGCTATAGCGATAACCGTATTTCGGTCGTTTAACGTCAAGTGCTGACTGAAGTGTAGTGTTATAGTCAAGTTATGAGATGTATACAAAAAACAAGCTAAATATACTATAAACTACATAAATTATTCACTTTACACGTGATAAAAGTGCCCCTTGGGTTTATCGTTTTCTCATGTTCGTGTTTCGGAAGTTTGGAAATGAAAGTTATGAATAAACATTCTGCAAGAATAAGTCACCATGTCCAGACCGACAGCGGCACAAATTGATGCTCTCCTCATCGAGATTTGGCCCAAAGCAACTTCAGGAGCATCGACAGTCGTACGCTGAATCATCGACTGTGGGAAGAAATTTGCACCACGCTGAATGCTATATTATTTTTAGGTGTACTTGTAACAAATTGAAGATTAGTTCTAGTTGTTTAGTATTGTAAAAAATATATTTTATTCATTATTTTCTAATGATTGTATCAGTATTTCCCTCTCTCTTTGTACCCTCCTCAAAGCATCTGTGGCAAATGTAGCAGGCGGATATGGCACCTTCCAGGAGTTCTCCGATTCTAAATCATCTTGGGTTAACTCCGGAGCACTCACTCCGGCCCTTATGCACAATGTACGTTATTATGCACAACACAGCAGGGTAAGATGATTCTGCCAGCTCTATCTGCATCCTAGTGCACCTGCCTCGCTCCCAAGAGACACTTCCATCAACTCTTGACTATCCCAAATGTGCGTTCAATGGAGGAGCGCGCACGCTATTTACAAGAAAAATATTCGTTTTCCATATACAAATCTTTTAATATCTTCCGAATGCGTAGTCCAATTTACATAAATCCAATTGGAATATTAGATTTATACATAACTCTATCATTTGAGACCAAATTTATTTCAATATTTACATAAACAAAAAATCACAATTTCAAGTTACGTAATTATAATATGTATAACAATCCTTAGGTAAGTACATACCTATATTCCAAAAAAATCTTTACAAACTTACTTACAGTGATATTGGATTAGAATATGAAAACTAATAACTTACTAAGCTAGATAAACTAATTACAAACAGATAGACGTCATCAAGTTAAACAAAATATTTTTATATAGTGAGAGGACTGCTGTGGAAAACTTAGATCTTACATAGTCTACGTTTGTAACTTTGTAGCAGGCCTAGTAGGCTTTCGGGGTAACAGGGGCACTATGTCCTGGCAAAGTGATCGACTGAGTTTGTAATTAGCTATAAACTCAAGGTCGGGTACTAAATTGGTATTGAAGGAGTCATGAAGTCATCTGCAATTCCTTCTACGCTCCAAACGCTCTTCTCTAAGAGCCTCTTCCACCAAAAGCATACGTACTGCCATTTTGCTACCATTTTAAGACATAGCACATTCACTTTAACACTTTAAACAAATACATAACTCAATAAATTGTAATAATTCATTAAATTCGATAAGTTTACGATACTCAAAAGGTAGCTATTTTGCTGTCGTGTATTTTGACATTAATTTCACAATGTAACTCTTGTCAAACTCAAATTATCGGTCTGTCTTTTCTCGTTCAGAGTAGGGTTTACGATACAACAAGTGTCAGAATGAAGTTCAGTCGGATCGGAACCGACCGAACCAAATAAAATGAACTTCGTAGTAGGAAATGACCGAACATTCGGCCGATACGATAAATTTACCACTTCGGAGTAGACCCCCTGGCGTCTAATGATATGGCATTTTTTGTGGCAAAAGTTACATTTTATTAAATTTCAAAGGATTGCTGTGGCAGCACGATTCCCGTCTCGAATGTACAAAGAGATGCCTGGGGCTTATGTTTTGATTGCGCTACAGAAAATATACCCACCTAACACAAATATGAAGTAGGTACAACAGATTTCACGGATTGTTATTTTTGCAAAAAAAAAAAATTCGCAATAGAAGCTAAGTGTGAGGAAAAATAAAGGTGATAAATTATTTCAATAGGTATCTAATTATTAAATTAAATTAGGATTCATTATTAATTACCTTTTGAAATGATTGATCATCTTTATCTTTTTCTTGAATTAATGCCTGACAACTTGTGAATATTTTTATGTGAATATTTTATTAGTTGGTGACGTACCTACTTAGCGGTTGGCAATAGCGTTACCGTTAGCTTTACATTTACTGGATTCACTTACATAAACAAATATAATGTTAAGTAATTTTAATTAATTTAGATTTTCTATTGACGAGGTATATCCACAGATAAATCAGCAATAACAAATGAAAATGCTGCCCAAAAGGCGGCACAGTCCACCACATCTTTCATATTCTGAACATTCATTGTATCACCTTCACTATGATGGTACCAAAAGTACCGCTCATTTTCATTCAGTAATGACGCCCCGGGTATTCCCTGTCCCACAAATATAACTATATCAGACCCAATGTATGTACTGTATGTTAATTTGTTTATCGGTGTAAATTGCTTGAGCACTTCTTTTACGATACAACGTGCTTTCGGAGACCCAGCCACTTCTAATCCTAAAGGTTTAAATGTCCCTTCATCGGATTCCATTATGAAATTAATATTTTCTAGTTCATTTTTATGCTTCTTAAGATACGCTTGAGCTCCAATCAAGCCAGGTTCTTCTGCAGTCCATAAAATTGCTCGAATGGTTCTTTTGGGTTTCAATTTTAGAATATTTAGTACAACTGGTACAAACCAGCTTATCATCATGCCTCCACCATCATCCATTGCTCCTTGTCCTACATCCCAACTGTCTATGTGACCAGATACGATGACTTGTTTCTCAGGATGTAATCTTCCTTTTAAATCTATTAATGTGTTCCGAGATTTCTTTGTATCAGATATATAAGACATGTTTATGTGTAGAACGATAGTTTCTCCAGCATCTTGTAATCTTCTCATTAAGTCTGCATCTTCTAAAGTAATCGCAGCTGTTGGAATTTTTGGGACATTATCTTCGTAAGCCTGGTGTCCTGTGTGTGGGGAATATATCGAAAAGGGCGTTATGCTCCTAACAAGAGTAGCTATAGCACCTTTTTTAGCTGCTTTTGAAGCGCCTTGACTTCTATAAACAACGGTTTCGCCATAAGTTACATAATGCGCGTCAAATACTACTATTTTTCCTTCAATGGATTTCCTATCAGTTTTGTCAAGTTCATCAAAACTGTTTATTACTATTGCTTCAGTGGTGATGCCTTCTGGTGGCGTGCTTACACTAGAACCAAATCCTAGTATAGCAATGTTTTTGGCTTGAGGTTGTAGCATTTTGCCAGATTCGTGAACGCGTACCCAGTGTGGCACCTGAAAATATTAAGAAAAATATTATGAACTCTGAGCAAGTACGAAAAACCAACCCACACTGGGACGGACCCTGTACTGGGCCCAAGTGGTATTTTACAGCCTACTCTCGTAGAGAGGAGGCGTGTTTCCTAGCAGTGGGAACATAATAGACTGATTACGCTAAGTACGAAAATTTAAATTAACTGGGAGAGTAACAGGAGGAATTTAAGTTTTGGGCCAAACGTTGGCAATTGAACAACATTATTGAAACTGCTTTGTAGCGGCACGTATAGCAATTTCCTTTTACGTGCAATTCACCTTAATCGCAATACGTAATACGTTTTTCTTAACATATGTGTTTTAAGACGTTTTATTTTATTATTCAAGAATGTATTGCTAAGACGAGTTATGTACCTACATAACTCGTCTGAGCAGACGAGGATTAAATTAATAATTTGAAGCAAAGAGAGTAGTTTTTAGAGATAACACTTAGTTGATAAAATCTGACAGTACGTCTACTAATGACTGTGTCCATCTTTTTCACGATATAAGGCATTATATAATAAAATAAAGTAGAATAGAATAGAATAGAATAGAATACTCTTTATTATGTACACCATATAAATAAGTAAAGTACCTTCAGTAGTAGTAATGGTATAGTAACAATTTACCTCTAATTCCTCAGTTGTGACATCATTTAGACCATTATATTTTGTTATGTTTATCATATGATCTATAGATCTTTCTAAAACTTCTGTGCCTGAGGGACGAGCGCCAAATGTGTCAATGAATCGTGTATATCTGAAAGTAAAAATAATATTGGAATTCTGCGTATATTGGGAAAAAGCTTGTTGATTTTTACTCACAAAAAAATGAATGCCTGTATTCATTAATAAAACGTTTATAAACTCAATGTTATGTCATCTATGTATTCTGCTACTCAATCCAAACAACAATCATGGTCAGAAATAAAGACTGTTTGCATAGGTAATAGTTATGTTCTGTTTTATTTTTCCAGTGATTTCAATATTATGAAACTGTTATTTTTTCTGTTACAATATTTGCTTACTCTTGGTACATCGTCAGTCCAAAATTAGTTCTTACTTCTTCCATAATTCTCTTTGTTACATTTTCATACGATGCTATTTCTTCTACTAATTCTGCATCCAGTTCACACTCATCATCATACCGATTGATAACAACACTTGCATCCACTATCACAGTAATTATTGCACTAAAAATAATTATTATTTTTAATATGATTTCCATAGTTGACCGTGCCACAGTCGGCTCAATACTAACGAGGAAATTGTTATCGCCGGTTGAACTTTAGATGTCAACGTTAGTAAATTCTGCAGTGAATAGCTTGATAATTATGTGTGTTGAATAATACATTGTTATTTATATATAGGCGAGTTGTCAACTGGTTGTTAAATGCTACAATGAATGAGTTGATGGTAACGTTTAGTGATAATTATGTCGTCAGTATTGTTGTTTTTAGGGTTCCATAGCTCAAAAAGAGAAATCAGAATCCTTATAGGATCACTCGTGTGTCTATCCGTCCGTCTGTCACAGCAAACTTGAAACTTGGTACACATATGAATCTCTGTGACCCAAACACAGTCGTGTAATGTAAATAAATGAATTTTTGGTCATTTTTGGGGGCAAATTGATTTTTTTTTATGTTCCGTAATCTGTACCGTGTGATATATCAAATGAAAGGGCCTCACTGTGAGGATCTGAAATATATATTTTATTTTAATATAATTTTAAAGTAAATTGTATTAAAGTTATTTAAGAAAATAGACGAAAATTGACCATTCCCAAGGGGGGAATCTACGAAACTACTTAGCCTAAAATTTTGAAAACAATACAGAAAATAGTTCTATACCTATAAATTACAGGAAAACCTTTAAGAAGTCTGTGGTATTAAAACAACATGACAAACCTCTCAATATTGTGCGTACAAACTTACATTTTCAGTTGGAATGTATGGGAGAACATATTTTTCAACTACAAAAAATTCATTCCATTCTTGGGATAAATTCATTCCAAATACGGAAGTCGGAACCCTTCATTGTGCGTGGTCTGACACGCACTTGGCCGGTTTTTTTTTATTTTAAACCACAGAATAAATAATAGTACTAAGTTAAACTAAGTATAGTTAGGAATAAGGTGTACTATGTCGTGTGAACCTCATACAATCCTGATGTGCATTTTTGTTCAATTATTTTAGTTTTGTGTTGAGTAATGTTACGTAATATTAAACTTTTAAAACATATTTTATGTACAGACGCCAGTACATCAAGCTACTACAATCTGTCAAATTTCTTTAATAGATTTTCAACTTTATCGTTAAAGTATAAGGTTCAAAGTTGATTGAGAAAATTTTACAGTTTCGGATAGCTTGATGTGCTGGCGTCGGTACTTAGGGATAGTTGCTACTGCATGCTAGTAGCAAAGTCGTTATTGAAAGGATATAAGGAAAAGACGTTATATACTTCAATACATAACAATTATTTGTCGTTATTATAAACGTTCAAAGCACTGGAAATATTCTTCTACATTACTGATGTAGTTAACTGTAGTTTTGGAAATGCAGTCTTATAAAGCCACACACGTCGATCGAAGGTTAAGCTACACTTGACGCGATCAGTTCATAGATGAGTAGACATCCATTACATATCGGGATATTGCAAATGGCTTAACGTGAACGTAGATCATTGACAGCCGTTACGGGTAGTCAGACGCCCAAAAGCATGACAACCAGTCTTACCAAAGATGTCGTGTTACCCAGTAACTGGGTTGTGGAGGTCAGATAGGCGGTCACTCTATGTAAAATACTGACATTCAGCTGCATTTGGTTGGACTGGAAGCCGACCCCAACATAGTTGAGAAAAGGCTAGGCAGATTGAATTAGTCTTTTATGAAAGTGATAGTGACTTTTCCTGTGACCCTACTAATAACAAATTGCTTGCCAGTAACTATAAATACTATACTCTGTAAAAGATAGCTTGATCTCTGCGACATAAGTAAAACTGACATTCCTAGGGTTGTCATGATATAAAAAATTGTCGATAGAAATTATCGACGTTTCTTACTATTATCGATGCTAATGTAACATTTAATTGGGTTTAATTTAATTACAAACGTTAGTAAATTAAACGAATATTTGAATATAAAATACATTTATTCTCGTAACGGAGTACACCCCAAATCCATATCTGAATCAGTTTCTGAATCGCTAGAACAATCTTGTAAATTTATTATAAACTCTTGTTATGATATTAAAATAAAATACACAATAAAATTTAAAAAAATAATTAATTTTAAATTAAGTTTTATTTAAAATATCGATAGTTTATAGTCTGTGGTCACGTTGATTCATCGCCCATCACTAAGTAGGTCGGCATGCCCACAAAGTATGACATTTACAGATACTGTCTGTACTACTATGAAATATAGAACTTCATAGGCGTGATTTTACTGACAGCTGTCGCAGAGATCAAGCTATCTTTTACAGAGTATAGGTATAGTGTAGCGTGTAGTGAGAGTTCAGCCAAGCTCATTGCGTTATTTACGTAATTAAGCAGACGAATTTTTCAAAATATGAAGTTATGAAGTAGGATTTTTTTTTTCAAAACCCTCCGATTGTTATTAAATGCAATTGGGCAAAGCAATACGCAATTAGGATGCTGTTTATATGCCTTTAAAAACCGTGCTCATAACAAACCAAAATATTCAATATCATTCAAAATATGTATTTAGGTATCGTGAGAATTGTCGAAAGCTATTGAGATACATTCAGCGTAGCAAAAGCATCCGTAGCAAAAGATAGAAGAGAGACTTCATAGATTTCATATCACGTAATGTGAAATTTCGTTCGAATCCGCTGTGGACGCGTGACAAAGATGCCGATCGACATTCAATATTATTCCGATATGAGATCGGAATATCTGCCAAATGATTTTTTTTTATCTGAATAATAATTATGTGAAGAACATGTTATATTTGGAATATTTTATAAAGTGTTTGCTGGGAATCGAACCCAATACAACAACTTGCGCGCGGGCTGCACGCGCAGGCAGCGTGATCAGCGCGTCATCGGCAAGCTGAGGCACGGCGGGGCGACGACACCGCTCGGCCCGATGACCACTCACTTCAACGGACTCCACCACGACGGACGATACTCCGTACTTAAATTAATGACTGTTTATCCAGGAAAGTTTATATGTAAACTAGCTGCGCCCCGCGGTTTTAACTGCAGTAGTGTCGATCCCTTGGGAATATTGGGATAAAAAGTAGCCTTTATCCAGGGTGTCAGCTACCTCCATACAAAATTTTATCAATACTGGCCCAGCCGTTTGAGCGTGAAGAAGTAACAAACATATAAACACACACACACACACACACCCACAACTTTCGCCTTTTTTTTTTTTTTTTTTTTTTCAGGATGGGAAATCATCAAACGACTCCTCCCGCTCTGGGTGGAGTGGAAGGGAGTGTCAGACTCTTACTGACTAAAACCCACCCGTGTTCCTTCCTTCGCCCTTTATGTTCCGGGCCAGCGGTAACCCTTTCGGACAATCCCGCTGACCCGGCAGGCTTCGGCCCTTACGGGCCCCTTCTTTTAATGCTGACATCTCTTTGAGGCGCGCGTGGAACACGTACGCGCCGTCCGGCACGGGCCTGGTCCTGATCGGACGGTGAGCTACCCATTACTCTCCGCCCGCAGGCCCGCGCCTACGGTGGCCGGGAGTCGTCGCGCGGCTCCCGACGCCCGGAGCGTCTCCCGCGGCGGCTAATAGGTATTAGTGTGAAAAGAACGGCAATAAGCCATTTATATAGCCTATTTATATAGTCCACTCTTTAATTGCTTCCCGCGCTAACAGTGTTTCTACAGTTCATCATCAAGGTGATAATTATAAAACATACCATCACGCCTTGTTGCCCCAAAAGGATAGGGTAGAGGTGTACCCATCCCCCCCGGTGGGTTCCCGCATTGTCGAGGCGGGGGGGCTCAGTAGCCGTGGCTTGGTCACCCACGGTGAAGCGAAGAGGAACCCGAGGAGGGGCCGCTCGTCAGGGTTTTTGCTGATAAGCCAACGACGTAGCGGCCAAAAGTAGGTTGCGGTGCCGCTTTGGCGACATCGCAACTGAGGCGGGCCGCGATGTCGTATCGGGGGCATCGCGGCTGAGGGTTGGAGGCCGCGGCGGGAGAGGAGTGCCGGTATTGCGGTGCGCCGCTCTCCCTACCTTCCGCGGCCTTGACGGGATCGCCACCGTGTGATGGCGGACGCGGTGGGGCTGCAGGGGAGGAGGAGTGTTGGTATTACGTTGGCCACTCTCCCTATCCTCTGCAGCCGAAAATTGGCAGGCGGCGGGGCAATGACCTGACCCGTCGCAGGGGTCCAAGGGTGCCCAGACACGGGGTCGTCTGGCGCCCATGTGCTGGTTTGGTCCCTGGGGTGGTCACGGCGTGCTATGTGTTCTTGTGCGCCGGTGGTGGGGAGTACTCCCCAGAGGAGGGTCCAGTAACGGACAGCCGCGGCGGATTCACGGATGAGTGCTAACGCGTGCCCGTGTTCCCGCCGTAAGCGGCAGAGGAGGACACCGTGGAGTTTTAGTGGGTTAGAGTCCCAGATAACTGCACTATCTCCCCGTGGTAGTGCAGAATGCATGAGCATTTCTCAAAGGTAAAAAAGAAAAAGAAAAAGAGGTGTACCCATAGTACGTACACGCACATTACGCCAGTAACGTTCAAGTCCCGTGTGATAGGGAGGGAGCCTATTGCCATCACATGGGCATAAATCCAGACCCTGGGCTGGTACTGTGAAATTCCAGATGGAAAAACCCAATAACACTGCCTGACTGAAGAATAGAACCCAGAACCTTGAGCTTAGCAGTAGTGCTTGCGGTCACTAGACCAACGAAGCTGTAAAGGATTCTTACAAACAGGCGCGATACAAAGGCACCGCAAGTCGCGCAGCGAGCGATGCGTTTGTGTCGCGCGTGATTATATCGCGTGTCGCGCCTGCCATGTTTGTAGGAGCCTTAAACAATAATTATGTCAGTAGGTCACGACGTATTGTAGACGAGGAGTTATAATCAAACAAAAACAGGTAACTGATATCTGCCTTGCTACTCGTAAATAGTTATACATATTATGTAACCTGTCAAGTGATGTTTTAGCGCCAGGTGTGTGATGTATTTCGCGAAGAGATCGCATTTCATACGAAGCCTGAGTGGCACACATCTTCTTGTTGATTTTATGATGTAACAAATAGTACCTATATACCTACCTAAGTACTATGGTAAATTTAGTGCACACCAAAACACAAAGTTTTGGTGTGCACTCACCTACTCGTAATTTGCAAAGTACATTCCCGTTCTGTAGCTAGGTTTTGTATCGTTACCAGCTGTTCCCCGTGGTGTAGCCCCCGAGGTTTCTCTTGCAGGAACGTAAATTTATATGTTACTACCGGCCCTTTAATTGTTTCTATGCAAAAAACACGTCCAGTTGCAGGACACATCCATAAACACATTTTAGCATTTAATGAAGAATTCTGAAGAATTTTTTATACAAAGGCAATAATTATTTTATGCACCAATGCGTTGTAAATTGCATCAATGCACTGAAACCTGTTTTAACGCTTTACAAAATATATCAATGTAATTTAAAGCACGTCAAAATTAAGCTCACCTCGCCAAACACACAAACAGAATTAATTACCCCGAACCGAGTGAGTAATTGAGTAGGTACATCAAATTGAGTTTTATTCAATTTACTCAAACTTAGGAGCTTCAGTGGCTTCTAATTCAATTTCGTACGCGAGATTGATAATAAGTAGGCAGGTGTATAGAGACATTTACTCCGCGATCACGAGCTACACGCTCAAGCGTCACGCGTCTTGCGACAGCAACTGCGGAGAAAACAAAATATGTAAGAAGTTGTTTAGAGCATGCCACGAGCGACGGACAGGTGACGCGCGCGTGTCGCTTGACGCAAGTCGCGTCGCAAGTCGCATCGCTCGAGGCCGTGAGGCTAAGGCCGCGTCCTAACTTAAATCGATCGTCGTGCTCTTTTTTATGAATTCGACATACTAGGTACTCGCGCGATTAATCGTCATTATTCAGGTAAACGATCGCGTAATCAAATATTTGCGTGACAGTCAGGCTACGTTTGCGATAGCAGGTGGCTTACTTAGCCGGATCTAGTCGGCTGTAGGCTGTGTCTGCATTGGTAAACAGCAGAATACATTAGTTAATCTATACACTGATCGATATATTTTGAATACTAAACGCGATCACTTTACGACCGATTTTGGTCACAAAGTCCTATCGATCCGGACGTAGCGATATTTTGTAGTCTCGACACTCACATAATCATGCTATTCGTAAAGGTTCCTTCAAACAGGCGCGACACGACACGCGACACAAAGGCACTGCAAGTCGCGCAACGAGCGGTACCTTTGTGTCGCGCGCTATTATATCGCGTGTCGCGCCTGTTTGTAGGAGCCTTAAAACTTAAAACAAATATTTTGGTAATAAAAAATTGTATATCAGCAGCTTATCAACGTCTTCGATACTAAAAATAATCCTAATTATTTCTGGCTCGTCAGCATCTTCGGAAACACGTCATATTATTCTTGAAGTACCACTATTTTGCTAACTAGCCAAACTTTTCATGGCGCCGCAATTATTTTTCATTAGTGAAAACAAGAATAACAAAAAGCTTTTAAGTTTCCCAGACTTTTCCACCTGCACCTACAGTGCACACTTTTCCTTAACCTGGATGCATGGGTGCAGAAATGAGTAAGTACTCTCCTGAACTTATCAGATGGCTCGCGAGCACTCAAGTTTGAACGGAGTGAGTTCATAGTACGCTAACTTTCTTGGAATTTTCCGCAGTTTGAGGTGGTTTCCTCTTTGTTTCTTGAGTGGGCTATGTATGTACAAACGTTAAGAAAATTCTTACTGAGTGAATAAGGATTGAGTCTTAAGTTTGACCTGAGCACTTAAAAGCTTTTTTTGAAATAATAGAAGTATTTGGAATTGAACCTCCTTTTAAATTAGTTCCAAAAACTCCAAATAGATTCATTTACTTAAGTCTGATTTTTTTATAATAATATTTGATAAGTTTTTGACTAAGCGGATTACAAAGCATTTTAGAATTATAAAATGGTTTTTATAATTTTTCGAATGGAGAGTTAAATAAGTATCAGAATTTAAGGCTCCTACAAACAGGCGCGACACGCGATATAATCGCGCGCGACACAAAGGCACCGCTCGTTGCGCGACTCGCGGTGCCTTTGTGTCGCGTGTAGTGTCACGCCTGTTTGAAGGAGACTTTAACCTTTGACAAACAACAAAACAGTAGCCAAGCTTATCCAAACAAGTATTGAATTGAATTTAAAATAATGGATCATTCCTTACAATTATGTTGCTTATCCGGCGATGGTGAGCTTCACTCGCTACAATACATCATCATCCAATCCAATCCAATCCATCCAATACAGCCTATAGGCGTCCACTGCTGGACATAGGCCTGTCCTATTGCACGCCATTTAACTCGATTTTCGGCAACTCTCATCCAGCTGCTACCAGCCATCCTGCGAAGATCGTCACTCCACCTAGCCTGAGGGCGCCCTACCTTACGTTTACTTATACACAAAGCGCATAAATAATTAAAATGAGAACCACAGTATCCTCTTAAATAAAACGATGAAGCTTGTAGTAAGTTTCTTCAGTGCAACAGTAAAAGTAAACATACTTTTATTATAAGCTGCAACTAAAACGATTATTTACAACAAAAAGAGGGTGCGTTCTAGCAAGCTTCCTCTAGACTTAAGGTGGAACTAGTCGCGAGCTCGAACCCACTGGTGGTCATGGCCAAAAAGCACGCTGTTTCACCTGGCTTCGTGTCCGACAGAGATAGTATCAGTGATGAGCAGTTAGTCGCTAGTCTACACGCACAACGTCTAGTTCTCACGCACAGGAACACCATTCCGAACTGAAAGGCGCGTAAAATAATCGAAAAGTGCTTTGGAAAATCGAGTTTTATGAAAAAACGACTGCATTAATAAATTACTAATAAGGTTTAGGTATTGAACTCTTCGATAACTGAGCTGTGTCGGTACCGACTTTGTTTTGAAGACTTTAGAGTTCTTTTATTACTTATTTACACCCAAATTTACGTTAAAAATAGCAAGAAAAACGAATCTTTGTTTGCTCATAACTTTTTAATGGCTTTTCTTTTTACTATTCTGTTTCCGTACCGACAAAAGTAAAAATAAGACAAAACGATATCATGTTTAACTTTGGTTGCACAATGTCAAACAGTGGAGTAATACTCTCCCGAAATTTGTATGGAAAAAATATCGACTAGTAGCCTTAACGAAGAACTTAATGCTCTGAACAAACTGTTTGCTGGACTCTTAACTCACTGTCAACGGTGCATTAAGTTTCGATGCTGACTTTGTAATTATGGTTGTGCAAGTCTGCCCCAGGCTTTATGTTTTGAAGCCTCTTTTTTATACCTTTTGTCTATTTTTTGAATACTTATTGTTTATGTATTTTTGATTGATTTATTACAGTTTTGTTTCACTACCAAGAACCAGCGACTTTTACTTCGGTAGTTAATATTGGTCCTTCTACGGAAAAATGGAAACACGTTCAGCAAGTTTGAAACGCGCAAAAGCGACCGCGCAGTGTGCAGGAGACGGCACCCAAGTTGCGGCGAGGGAGACTGCCCCAACCACGCCTCAGAGCGCGGTACTGCCCCCTCAAGCCGCGGCTCCGGCGCCTTCCCGCCCGGCCAGCGCCGCCACCTCACGCTCATCCGCCACCATCGTGGCGCGTCAGCTGGCGGCACAGGCGCAGCACGCGCGCCACTTGGCTGATTTGCAAAAAACTGCAGAGCAAAAAGCTCTGGAGCGAGAGCGACAAGCTCTGGAGCGAGAGCGACAAGTCGCTGAGCTTCAATTACAAGCTGAACTCGCCGCCATAGAGGCGGACGCCAGCCAGCGCGGCAGCCACGGCATGCGTAGCTGTGCTAGTATTCAGGATTGGGTAAAAAATGTAGTGCCTAATCCCGATGAGCGAGATTTTTTAAGTGCCAACCCACATTTCAGGTACGGCGATACAGCCCAGTGTGAGGCACCGGGCATGGGAGCGTCCCACAGCAAAGACGCTGTCGCGACCACACACGCTCTCAACCAAGATCGTAATGAAGATGGAGGAGTGACTCGCTTAATCAACTCGCTCGGAATATTAATCAACAAAGTTAACAAGCAAACTCCTACGAAGACTGACTTGCCTACGTTCGACGGCAAGTCCTATTTAGATTGGCTAGCTTTAAAACGTGCGTACGAAAATACAGCTCAAAATGTTTCGGCAACCGATAATTTAGCGAGGCTTTCGCATGCGCTGCGCGGAGCGGCGCGCGATGTAGTGGCAGGCCTGCTGGCGGCGGCGCGCTCCCCCGGTGTGGTGCTCGCTGCGCTCGACGCGCGCTACGGCCGCCCCGAGCTCGTCGTGATGCATGAAGTATCTGTGATACGTGCGCTGCCTAAGGTAAGCTACGATAGCAAAGATATCCTTATTTTTGCCAGCCGAGTACAAAATTGTGTGGAAGTAATCCGCCTGCTAAATCAGCCGGACTACTTACGCTCGCCCGAGCTGTTTCAGGCACTGTGGAGCAAGCTGCCACCGCTATTGCGACCACGGTGGTTGGATTACGCTCATTTATGCGATGGCAGCTTGTCTAAAATCGAAATGTTTGCCAACTTCCTCTCTCGTGAAGCTGACTTACAGTGTAGGTTCGGCGGCGCCATTGACTGCTTCTTGCCTACTGTAGCGCGTCCTCACACTGATAACAGAGGCTTCAGGGATAGGGTGAACGTTGTAGCTGAAACTGATCATCAAAATTGTAGGATTTCAACAGAAAAATTATCAACGACAAATAATATTTGTCCGTTGTGTCAACAAAAACATGAATTGAAGTTTTGTGATAGGTTTGTCAAATTGACAATAAATGATCGTTGGCAATTTATTAAGAAAAATAAAATATGTCATAGATGTTTAAAGAAAGGTTGGCACAAAAATAAAACTTCTTGTATTAAAAGAGTATGTTCAGTAGAAGGTTGTGACATGCGTCACCATGCTTTATTACACGGGTCGAACTTTGAGCGTGCAGTCACCGCGTATGTCGACGTGGAACACGACGCTGAGCCATCGTCATCCAGCGCGGTCGCACCCCCGACGTGCAGCGCGCCGATGCAGTGCAGCGCGCCCGTAGCCTGTGACGAGACCGGCGCGCCATCGTCTGACGATTCGGATCACGATGTCTTGGCTCACGCATCCTCCTTATCAGCCGCGGAACCTGCAGTTCGGCCGTTGTTGAAAATAGTTGGCGTGACCGTTACGGGACCTTCTGGTAGCGTTGATACGTACGCTTTGCTGGACGACGGTTCCACAGGCACTTTTATAGATTCTAAGCTGGCGGCTCAAATTGGTTGCATGGGCCAAGAAAAACGCATTCATTTAGACTGTGTCGGTGGTCTAGGTATGGATGTTAAAATTCAGTACGTCGATTTCAGAATAAAAGGCCGTCATTCGAATGAAGTTCATTCCGTTAAGCGAGCCAGGTCGATGAGCGGCTTGGGCGCTGCGCGACAGTCAGCGCATCTTGAGAGCGTGCGTAAGTATCCGTACCTGGCAGACATTTCAAATGAATTTTGCTACGAAGACGTTAAGCCCATGCTGATTATAGGCATTGACAACTGGCACTTATCTCTTGCTAAAGCTACGCGCAAAGGAACCAAGACACAACCCGTAGCTATTTTAACTGCTTTAGGTTGGGTTTTGTATGGTTTCGGTTGCAGCAAAACTAAACTGGTCGACGTTATCAATCACACCACGTTTAGCGAACCTGGTATAGCGAACGATCAGTCGATTCTGGAAGGTCTTATTAGGGAGCAGTTTAAAATTGATTCAATCGGCATCTCTAAACAGGAAGCTCGTAGTGCCGATGACGAACGCGCCGTGCAAGTTCTCGAGCGCACCGCGCGCCGTCTGCCCAGTGGCCGCTTCGAAGTAGGCTTATTGTGGAAGGCTGATAAACTGGAAATTCCCGATAGTTACAATTTAGCTATGTCTAGGTTCCTTAGTTTAGAAAAGAAAATGGTGAGAGATCCCGTCTATGCTGAACGCTACCGTCGGAATATCCATGACATGCTATCAAAGGGATATGCTGAACCGTGTTTAGCTCCTCCTAACTTGGGGTCTCCGTTCCTTCCTCACTTCGGAGTAATTAATGCAAATAAACCTAACAACTTGAGAACGGTACACGACGCAGCCGCCAAGTCACACGGCGTGTCATTAAATTCAATGTCATTAACTGGTTCAGACCTTTTGCAACCTCTACTTTTAAACGTGGCAGATGATGCAACTCGGGTCAAACGTTTTGAGTTAACTCCAGAATCTCGTTGGATCTCAGGTCCTGCCTTCTTGCTCTCCTCGAACTGGCCCACTGAACCCTTGATCGACGTCAGTGGTCTAGGCCGCGATGAATTTAAACATCATGTTCATCTTATCACTGATACTGACCTGCCCGCACCAATCTCCGCGGATCCGCTGCGTTTCAGCTCATGGTTGAGAATGGTGCGAGCAACATCAAAAGCGCATCAATTCATTTTTTTACTGCGTATGCGTAGTCTACAAAGACGAGGCGTTGTCGCCAATTTAACTCGTCTTGAAGGAAGTTTATGTACATTTATTCCCTCTTGCACATCCTCTCCTAACGTTCCCAATAACCTCAATGTATCAGCGAGAATAACAACAAATGATTTACGCTTGGCCGAAACCCACATCTTATGGCAGTCTCAGCTCGATTCCTTTAAAGAAGATTATTTGCGAATAAAGAACCAACAGCCGTTGCGAATAAAGAACCAACAGCTTGAACAGGCGGCTAAAGCCGCCTGTTCAAGCTGTCGCCATTCATTGATGATGATAATCAGCTGCGAATGTCAAGCCGCATTGTTGCCGCCTCAGCCGTATCAGACGACGTTAAGCGTCCAATAATTTTGTGTGGAAAACACCCGGCGGCAGTTCGTCTTTTGATTCATAGATATCATCAGAAGGCCGCGCATTCTCACCTAGATTTGGTAATCAACGAGCTTCACCAGTGTTACTGGATTATTGGACTCAGAAACGCTGCTCGATTCGTAGCCCTTACCTGTCAGTTGTACAAATTGCGCCGTGCTAGACCGTTCCAACCACCTATGGTAAATATGCCAGAAGCTCGCTTAGCTCATCATCAAAGAGCCTTCTCATTCACCGGTCTCGATTATTTTGGGCCCGTTTATGTCACGGTTGGCAGAAGAAAGGAGAAGCGCTACGTAGCCTTATTCACATGCTTGGTCGTCTGCGCCGTACATCTGGATCTGGTGCACAGCTTATCGACTGACTCAGCGATCATGTGCCTACGCCGCTTCGTGTCACTCCGAGGAACTCCGTTGGAGATTTGGTCCGATAACGGCACTGCGTTTGTTGGGGCCAGCCGGGAACTGCGAGAGTTATACGGTGATGCGGTTGAAGAATACGCTGCCAACGAGTCTACAAACTGGCGTTTCATCCCGCCCTCGGCACCATTTATGGGTGGAGCGGGTTCGAGAATACCTGCCTTCGCTGTCACCCAGAAGGGGTGGAGGCAGCGCGCCGTCAATTGCGGAAGGAGATGTGGTCGTAATATGTGACTCAAATTTACCGCGTGGTTCATGGCCCAAAGGCCGAGTCGCGAAGTTGTTCCCCGGCTGAGACGGAATAGTACGAGTGGCCGATGTCGCCACCGAGGCCAGCACATTCAGGAGGCCCCTCCAAAAGCTGATTAAGCTGCCCATTTCATAAAAAAGGGGAGAATGTGCAAGTCTGCCCCAGGCTTTATGTTTTGAAGCCTCTTTTTTATACCTTTTGTCTATTTTTTGAATACTTATTGTTTATGTATTTTTGATTGATTTATTACAGTTTTGTTTCACTACCAAGAACCAGCGACTTTTACTTCGGTAGTTAATAATGGTTTTAGTTCCTCCTGATTTCGTGATGGCCTAGAGGTTAAAACCTCGTCTTTCATGCACTAGGTGGTGGTTCAAATCCGAGCAAGCACTAATGTGACTGTTGCTGTTGCTCAAATGGTGGACATCGGTGATGGTAAACATCGTGAGGCAACCTGGACTTTAAATTAGACTAAGTCTGAAGTAGCCAATCCGTCTTGAACAAGCGTGATGATCAATGATCCTACCTTTTCTCTATGAGATGAAGCCTTTGTCCTACAGTGGTATTGTCGGAGCTGTTATTCACGAGCAGCTCTGGTGTGTTGAGGTGGTCGGGTCTTCTTCATATAAACGACGAGTTCCAGAATATAAGTATAATCTTTGTTATAGGTAGTACATAATTAAGTGATTTCTTAGATATTACGACGTGGTCTCGCGTCGGAGATCGTAGCGGTGTGTGGCGCGGCGCGCCCGCCGCTCGCGAACACCGCGCGCCCCTCTCCCGCGCGCCCCTCTCCCGCGCGCCCCTCTGCTCCCTTCTGCCCGCGCGCTGGTAAACTCCGTTTCACGGCGCGTTCATCCTCCCCCCCTTGAAAGGTCTCACTTTCAAGTTCTTCAGTCGTGGGTAGGAGGCAGACTCTGTTCAGAGCGCGTCGAACGACTCCTCTTGCCGTGTAGAAGTCGGCCACTCTGCAGACTCCATCCGCTCCTGGAAACAGTTGCTGGACTCGACCGAGCCTCCACTTCAGTGGTGGTGAGTTCTCCTCCTTCAAGACTACCAAGTCTCCCACTTTCAAGGCTCTATCCTTCAAGCGCCATTTAGTTCGCTGTTGCAATTCAGCTAGGTATTCCTTGTGCCAGCGCAGCCAAAAATGTTGCCTCAGCTGTTCTATTCTTCTATACCTGTCTGGTGCTTTTAACGTGACGGGTGGAGACGGCAGTGAGGTTAAGGGCCGCCCCACAAGGAAGTGGCCGGGAATCAACGGGGAACAGTCAGTAGGATCGGATGATAGAGGGTAAAGGGGACGGGAATTGAGAATGGCTTCAATTTGTGCGAACAATGTGCCCAATTCCTCGTACGTGAGGCTGGCATTTCCCATAATCCGCTTGAGGTGAAATTTGGCAGACTTAACGCCCGCCTCCCAGATTCCACCAAAAGTTGGAGAATATGGAGGATTGAATGCGAATTTGATGCCTTCGGCATTGGTGTAGTTATATATAGAATTTAAACTAGCTTGTAGTAACCTACCCAACTCATTATTTGCTCCAACAAAATTTGTGCCGTTGTCGCAATATATCGTATGAGGTCTACCTCTCCTAGCAATAAAGCGACGTAAGCTGAGTATAAATGCGTTAGTGCTAAGGTCACTAACGATCTCTAAATGAATGCTTTTAGTTGAAAAACAAACTATAACGTTCAGATAACATTTAGTTATTCGGTTACCCTTACCTTTCTTACTAGAAATAAGGAAAGGTCCAGCAAAATCCACGCCACATACTTGAAACGGATAGCAAGGCGTGACCCTATCTACAGGTAAATTGCCCATCAACGGCTCCATAGTCTTTCCTCGCAGTCGAGTGCAAACAACGCACTTTCTAACAATGCTGCGAGCTAAAATTCTGCCTCCTACAGGCCAGAATTGTTCACGAAAGGAACTAAGTAGCAGTTGAGGGCCGGCATGCAGCAGACGTAGGTGTTCGCCTTCCATTAAGAGCCGAGTGAAATAGTGCTTACCGTCCAGGAGGATCGGGTGCTTTTTATCAAAATCACAAGCAGCATTCTGAAGACGACCACCTACTCTGAGCACTCCAGTGTCGTCGAGGAAAGGTGACAACTGTAACAGATAAGATTTAGATTTCAGATTTTTTCCTTGATTAAGTAAAGATATTTCCGAAAGGTAAGTTTGACTTTGAGCCAGTTTTATAAGGTAAGTAAATGATTTATTTATTTCTTCTAGATTTAAGTGACCTATTATTTTATTTTTAGGTTTTCTACAATTGTTAACGAAACGTAAGACATAAGCTATAATTCGCTTTAATCTATTTATTTTAGAATAATTATTAAAATTAACTAACGGTGACTGTGTAACATTAGTCACAGTTATACAATCGTTGGTAGGCGTTTTAGTTTCAGGTAAATTCGAACAATCTATGGAATTTATATTATGAGGCCAATTTGTTTCATTTTGTAATAGGAAATCTGGACCATTCCACCATACCTTTGAGCCCTGAAGTTGAGCTGGATCCACTCCTCGAGAAGCGAGATCAGCGGGATTTAAAGTGGTAGGTACATGTCTCCAAGATTCCCTCGTTGTCAACTCATGAATCTCGTTGATTCTGTTGCAAACAAATGCCTTGAGTAATTTTGGTTGTGTTCGAATCCAACCCAAGACGACGGTTGAGTCGGCCCAAAAGATTTTACGGTCAATAGTGCAACGAAGAGAATGACTCACTTTAGCAGCTAGCCGCGCGCCCAGCAGCGCTCCACACAACTCAAGACGCGGGATCGTTGTTGGTTTCAGTGGCGCGACACGTGTCTTTGCACATAACAGGACAACTTGTACATTATTATAACGGTCTACAGATCGTAAATAAACACAAGCCCCGTAAGCCTCTTGGGATGCATCTACGAAACAATGAAGTTCTATTAACAATGGAGAAGTACATAAAACATGTCTAGGTACTCTAATGTCTGCTAGTATATGGGCATTGGAAACAAACTTTTCCCAAGTTTTCTTAATATTCTGTGGAACCACCTCATCCCAACTTAATTTTAAAACCCAAAGTTTTTGTAACAAGATTTTAAGTTGTATAGTACATGCACTTAGCATGCCTAAAGGATCGAATATTTTACATGTGTTAGACAAAATAGAACGTTTTGTGACGTCATTAACTGTTTTATCCAAATTCACTGAGAACTGTAAATGGTCATTATCAGGAGACCACCACAATCCTAATACACTTGATTCTTTATTCAAGTCCAATGCCTGTGACAATGTACAGTCAGCATCAAAAATTTTTGGACAGTTTGTACGAAATTTATGAATAGGAAAACAACCAGATGCTAGTACGCTTTTAACTGACTGATAGATATGGGAAAGTTCTTTTTCCGTATCAGCACCGCTCAAAAAATCATCGTAATAAAAGTCATGTTGTATAATTTCAGATACGATTTTATCATCGCATTCTTTTGCTAACTGTAGCAAGCATCGTGTACTCAAGAATGGGGCAGACGCTGTCCCATACGTAACGGTATTTAACTGAAATATTTGTAGTGGCTTGTCTACATCATCACGCCAAACTATTAATTGCAGGTGGCGCTGCGAAGGATCGATTATAATTTGTCGGTACATTTTTGTTATGTCTCCAGACAAAACAAATTTGTGCTGACGGAATCTAATTAAGATATTTATTAATTCATCCTGAATTACAGGTCCTATAAACTGAATATCGTTCAGCGATTTTCCTGAACTAGATTTCGCACTGCAATCAAAAACTACTCTGACCTTGGTCGTCTCGCTTTTTTCCCGAAATATAGCGTGATGTGGCATATAATACCCAAATAATGGTTTATCAACCTTACTTAAGTGCCCTAACTTTTCATACTCGTCAATAAACTCACAATATTGTTTTTTAAGTATTGGATTTTTATTAAACTTTCTTTCGAGACTCTGAAAGCGTTTTGAGGCCATGTTATAGGAATCACCCAGTGATGTTTCTGGTGATTCACAAAACGGCATTTTGACATTAAATCTCCCGTTTTCTAAACGTGAAGTATTTTTTACAAAATGTTTTTCACAAAAGTGATCATTTTCAGAGTAAGAAGCACTTGAAGATGGAAGTTCTTCAAGTTCCCAGAACTTGGTAAGGTTTTTATTTATTTCTTTAGTAAAATTACAATGTAACTTCCTTTGATCATTATGATCTAAAATACCCATTGGCCCAGCTACTAACCAACCTAGTTTAGAGCTCTGGAGTATAGGTTTGTTATTACCTAATCTTATTTTCTTTGAGGTAATAATATCAAAAAATATATCAGCGCCAAGCAGTAGATCCACTTGAGCAGAACAATGAAATTCAGGATCAGCGAGTTGAATATTCCCCGGTATGTTTAATTCCAAAGGATTTATATTATTATTAGGTAAATTACCTATAATTTCAGGTATAACTAAACACTTAATATCCATGCTGTAAGAACTTATTAATGAATTTAAGGTAAGTTCACAACAATCTGATATATTAAATTGAATGTTATTAACTCCACTAATGCACATAGGTCGTGAACTAATAGAAGTTAACCCTAATTTATTTTTAATGTTTTCAGAGATGAAGCAGGATTGACTTCCGGCATCCAGGAGAGCCCGGGCAAGGTAAGTCTTATTATTTTTCTTATTAGTTAGTTTTACTGAAGCAGTACAGAGAAGAACTTGTTTCTTCATAAAGACAGAACAAGAGGATACAGCACTAGCGATTGACGGCACACTAGATGTATCTTTAATCTCAGACTGTGTAACTAATGCATTATTGGATTCCATGGTGTCTTTGTGTAATAGTGTATTATGATTTTGTTTACAAATTTGACAGGTGCCGAGACGACATCGCTCAGTCTTATGACCCCTACGTAAACAATTTGAGCAAAGTTGTAACTTTAAGACTTCACTCAATTTACTATTTAGACTCATTTCTTGGAATTTAATGCACTCTGTTATCCGATGAACTTCATGACATACCGGACAAACAGGACCTTTAGAAGGTTTGTGGCCAGCTGAAGTAGCACAGGCCTTTATTGTTTTAGAATTGGATTTATTATTAGGATCAGGTTTATCATTTTTAGTAGCTTGCATCGTTTCAAGTATGACTGCTCGATCACGTAAAAATTTCAGAAATTCCAATAAAGAAGGCAATTCCGGTAACCTGTTCCTATATTCTTCCCACTTTCTTAAAGTAGTGGGATCCAATTTAATAGTAACGAAATAAATGATTAATATATCCCAATAATCAGTTGGCAAGCCCAGCGAATTAAGGGATCTCAAGTTTTTTGTAACCTGATCAATAACAAAGCGAAGGGCCTTATGCGATTCCCGAGTTAAACTATCTATATTAAATAGCGCTTTTAAATGGTTATTAATCAGTATCTTTTTGTTATTGTAACGTTCACATAGTAGGTTCCAAGCGACCTTGTAATTCTGAGAGGTAAACTCTATAGACTTTATTACGACAACAGCAGCCCCTTCTAAAGAGGAGCGTAGATAGTGAAACTTATTAATCTCAGGAATGGACTCATTCGAATGGATAATAGAATCGAATGTGTCTCTAAACTCCAACCATTTGAGGTAGTTTCCGTCAAATGATGGAAGTTTTATTGTTGGTAGTTTAATGTTATTTAAATTATTGCAACTGTCATGATTTGAACAAATTGTTTTTGCTCCAACACTAAAATCTTCACTACTAGAATGAGAATCAATAATTTCTTGGGCAGCTGAGATGAGAGAATAAAATTGAGATTCTACTCTATCTCTTTCATCAATTTGTTCCTCTGTATTTGTTGACATCATTTCAATTTGCGTTTGAATTGCATCAAATTCTGATAAAAGAGCTTGTAATCTACCTAAACGTAATCCCAGTTCTTTAATTTGTTTTTTAGTAATCTCACTGGAACTAGTTTGATTTAACATAGCAATATGATCTTTGAATTTTGTTAAACGCATTTTAAAAGTACCTCTCTGTTTTATTAGGTCTTTCATGTCAATGCGTATCTCCTCTTCTCTCCTCTCAGGGCCCTGTTGCAGTTTAGGATCCGACATTTTGAAGAAAAATAAAGATGTTGGAACAAACAAAGAAGTTAAGTAAAGTAACTTAAGAAATCAAACCGGTTTAAAGAGGCTTGATTATCCGTTCAACACGAAGACTTAAAGATGACACACGCTACACCAAGTCTGAAGTCACCGGGTACGCCAACCACGTCGAGCTCGGCAGCATAAAGCTCAGCTCCGGCCCGATCGCGTGCGCACCACGCGGCAATTGATTGCTGAAAACGTTTATTAAGAATATGTAAGAAACTACAAAAAGATATTTTGCAGATTGAGGTTAGGCGAATGATTCTAAACTTTAGTTTACGATAATTATGTAATTTATCGAATTTACCGTTTACTTTACGATGTTATCTATGTCAAATAATTAATTAATTGACATGTAATTAGGCAACGCAACGCAATGTAAGCAAATTAATAAGAATGCGAAACACGTTTACGTTGTGAAAAAAAAAACCATTGACCAACACTTGTGAAACAAAGAAAAAATAAAGGGTGCACATGAGCGCGTGTATTTTACTAAGCATGAGCTCAAGCCGGCGCACGACGAAATTGACACACTGTTCACACAATTGATACCTAGGAAAAGAAATAGGCGGATAGAAAGGAATAATAAGCCAAACTCCCCTGTTTACGTCCTTCTTCTAGCGTGTTGTGCATGCCATGCACGCGTCACCAGCGATTATAGCTTACCCAAGCTTCAAGTAAAAAAAAATGGCGCGGCACCGTGCACTTTGTAAAATCCAATATTTCTTCTTGAGGTCCTGTCACGGTCGCCTGTTGTCGGAGCTGATATTCACGAGCAGCTCTTGTGTGTTGAGGTGGTCGGGTCTTCTTCATAGAAACGACGAGTTCCAGAATATAAGTATAATATTGGTTATAGGTAGTACATAATTGTTTTCTTAGATATTAATAAAATGACGTGGTCTCGCGTCGGAGATCGTAGCGGTGTGTGGCGCGGCGCGCCCGCCGCTCGCGAACACCGCGCGCCCCTCTCCCGCGCGCCCCTCTCCCGCGCGCCCCTCTGCTCCCTTCTGCCCGCGCGCTGGTAAACTCCGTTTCACGGCGCGTTCAGGTATAGTAAAAATCTATTGTAGTCTATTGTGGTATAGTAAAAGTCTAGTATTATTATTATTGTCTTAGTTCTTGACTAGCCCTTTTTTACATAATAATAAAGAATTTACACATCTATAAAATATTATGGAATGCAAATAAAGATATGCATTTATGAACGAGCCTTGATCATCACACTCATTGCGTGGCGGCCATCTTCTAATTTGTTACAATTTAGTTTATTTTCTGATAAGAATCACAAACCATATCAGTGGTAGACTTTCTTTTTTTGTAATTGAAACAAAAGACCTTTTTACTTTATTTACTGTATCTTCCTTATGATACCCTCAAAGCAAGCATGAAACAAATACTTATTGTTGAAGTATAAAACTATAATAATGTCATCATCTGCCTAGCTTTTTCCCAACTATGTTGGGGTCAGCTTCCAGTCTAACCGGATGCAGCTGAATACCAATATTTTACATGGAGCGACTGCCTATTTGACCTCCACAACCCAGTTACTGGGTAATACGATACCCCTTGGTAAGACTGGTTGTCAGACTTTCGGGCTACTGACGACCCGTACTTAACGACTGTCAAAGATCTACGAATGACAGCCGAGATCAACGGCTTAACGTGCTTTTTGAGGCACGGAGGGGTCACGGTATGTAAAGATGGTCACCCATCATGGCAAGCGTAGCTTAATATCAACCCCAGCGGCTGTTAATACTTAACCACAAGCCCCTCAAAAAAACTGTATATTACTAAGACAAGCGAAAATACAAAAAAATTATCTACTGTGTTGCCGTAGCCTCAACGTGCCAGTACTAAATCAAGTCAATGAATATTCAAGGAATACTCTCTACTATCTTACTAAATGATAAACGAGAAGTTTTTTTCATAAGAAACGTGACTTTCAAAAGATTTCTGGCTGATTTTTTCTTATTATTTTCATCGTTAACCAAAGTTTATGGTTGAATATCATCGGGCTTGATATGAAATAGCATAACGTCACGCCTGTATTTCCTGAAAGATAAGGTAGAGGAGCACCCAAAGTACAACCACATTTCGACAGTTATGGTTAAGCAGGGCCGTCTTAACCATATTGGGGGCCGGGGTGCGAAAATGCGCCCCCAATTTTTGTATTTTATTTTTTTATTTAATAGTTACTCTACAATAAAATTAGGTACATTTTCAAACATCAAATATAATTTTTCCGGCTTTAAAATCGACAATCTTTTTTATGATATCGTCTGTTTTGTAATCAACTTTTAATTCGATAGGCATACTATAGCTAAAATTGTCAATATATCTTAACTTGAGTCATAGTTAATCGTAAGTAGTTTTTTATTCATTTCAATTTCGGGAAGGTTTATGCATGGTACGTGTAGGTTTAAGGATTGGCTTGCGCCCCCTAAGACCCTGCTCCCGGGTGCCACGCACCCCTTGCACCCCCGGGTAAAGACGGCCCTGTGGTTAAGTGCACAAATCCAGTCTCGGGGCTGCTTCTGAGAAATTCTAGATGGAAAAATCCAATAACACATTCGCTCAGCTTAGTACAACTCAATCAATTTGCCTGGCCTTTTCGCAACTATGTATGTTGGGGTCACATTCCAGTCTAACATGATGCACCTGAATACCATCTCCGGAAAAGTTCTGATAAAATTCCTTAGCAAATATCGAATATACGAATCGTGTTCTATATTTGGTACACAACTCCCCAAAACCGGAGCGCACTAGTAAGTCCCTATTCTAATCAAGATAAATGTACAGTGGAAACCAAATATTTTGACAATCAAATCCGTTATATCAGTCATTCATTAAACATGTAAGTTCTGAAGTAAAAACGAAATGAAATATTTCGCAGTTCAATTGTCTTCTAAATGTAAGAAACCAAGCAGTTATATGGTATATTACATAAAGAAATTTTGATAATTTTACAATCTTATAACTCGCAAAAACATATACCATAAATTAGATAGAAAACTTCATGAAAGAGGATCAACATTAATAAAATATGAAAGTTATCAAATTTGACTTAGGTTTATTTTGCGATAAATACAAGTAGAGTAGAGAGTAGTAAGCTATGATAAGTACCAAAGTATATTCAGAAGTTTATTGAAAATCCCATTAGATATACTTTAATCTTAAAATCTTGTGTAATCTATTATTTGTAAGTAGGTATAAGGCTGCTTATACATTCATCTTCAATTCGTCGTTTCTTAACGGGCTTACATGACCTAAAGCGCGGTCACTGTCGGGCTGCATAAAAAAGAAAGAGAACCGCGATGACAACGCTGGTAATTTATTGCAAAATATGAAGCAATTATTTAATTACAAAAAATCAATTGTGTGGACGAAAATATTAAAACATTTTTTAGGAATTTAAACCAATTTTATTTAAAAAAAAATAACTAATCAAACGAAACTTTTAATAATTTACAAATAAAATAGATTTTAACAAATATGACACGATATCCTAAGATGATGTTTGCGAGCGTGCGCCTGTTGGCCAAAAGAGAGCGCGCGCCGGTTTCCGTTGGCTTATATAGGGCTGGTCACTCGTAACTCCCTCCCATCTGAAGTTGCAGCTAACACGGCTTCTCCTGACTGAGCAGCGTCCTCGATGCTCTCCGTAGATGGTCCTTGCTCAGGCTCTGAAGCAGTCTCAACTGAATCTTCATAATCTGGGAAGTTAAACACACACACGTTAGATACAACATACGTCATGTCTATCAATAATTTATGCTTAGATGGGGTACGATGTCACTATGCGCTTTTATACTTTTCAACACGTCGTTATGTTTCATGTAGTACATAAATGAGCGATGCCACACAAGGCCTTATACGCCGTGTAGGATACTACTCCAATCTCTCACAAGGTTTTTATATGAGATGAATACGACAGTCTCGATGCCACACCAGGACTTACACGAAAGCTACACAGTCTCGATGCCACACAAGGACTTACACGAAAACAACACAGTATCGATGCCACACAAGGACTTACACGAAAACAACACAGTATCGATGCCACACAAGGACTTACACGAAAACAACACAGTATCGATGCCACACAAGGACTTACACGAAAACAACACAGTATCGATGCCACACAAGGACTTACACGAAAACAACACAGTGTCGATGCCACACAAGGACTTAAACGAAAACAACACAGTGCAATGCCTTATGCCGAAGCCATCCAGGTCTTACATGTACACTACAGCACAAACATACTTGTCTGTTCCCAGTCAACTCAACGCCACACAAGGTCTTATAAGAGTTCGATCCAGGTCACCCATATTCACATATGAGTAGGCAAGATAGAAAGTAAGTACCTACAGCGCCATAGTAAACATCTTCTAGGTAAGCATAAACATCTAGAAAGCTGGAACTTTATAATAAGCAAAATAAAAAGAGTAATCTTACATTCAAAAAAGGCTGCACAGGTCTCGGGGATTTGGCTAGTACATCTATTTTTTGTACGCTCGGCCGGACCTGACCTTTACTGATCGTCCTCCCAAGATACTCCACTAATCACAGCTGTAATGACATCCCTTTTAGTACGGTCGCACGTTATTTCACGACAAAAGTTGATATTAGATTTATTTCGCGTTTCAGAACGTTGTTTTGCAAAACAAATATCCTCGGTGGGACCTACTTTCTTACAAAATGTACACACGACTTTAGAAACGGATTTGTTAGTGGATTCGGGAGTAGTTGCAGATTTATTTATTTTTTATGCTACCGTCATCTGTCTTACTTCGTTTTGTACAATATTGGCTTTTATGTCCGGTTTGGTTACAGTTATAGCAACGTAAATGATCGGTATTTATGGCAGGACGCTTGTGAAATCGTGAGGAATCAGTGGTGGGTCGGCTATTACGTGTCTGATTATTATTAGGTACGCTTGCACTTGAACGATCTGATTTCACATAGATTGATAAGAATTCTACGATGGTTTCTGGTGTTAATTTCGCGTTTGTGGCAGCTGCACGTATTTGTGGATCTTTTATGCCGCGCACAATTATGGCGCACAATAATTCATCGCTTAATCCTTTCGCTATACGTAGTCGTAATAATGATTTTCGTGCGTAATCTGCATACGTGGAGTACTTATCAGATTCTTTACACATCACATCAAAGAGAATATTCGCGATGTCAATACGTCGCGGGCAAAGTGATTTGAGCTCTAATTTGAAGTTTGACCAAGTACGATTGTTACTAGTCCACTCGCGCAGCCAGGAGCGCGCGTCGCCCTTTAGAGATAGTCCCACACGGGCTAGGCACTCTTTTTCATCCCACTGGTTTTGCGATTGGGCACGATCTACCTCGTCACACCACGCATAGGCGTCATGAATGCTAGGATCAAAATCCGACACATAATAGTGGTTGGATCTCACCGGGTTTATGGATTTCAGCGCGTCGATGAGACGCTCCGTGATGTCCGTTGAAGCCGTTGTTGATGTAGCTGAGCATCTGGCGTCGCTCGGGGTGCTGCCCACGCTCTCGCCACGTGGCACGCCCCCTGCGGAGGCTGGTACTGGCTCGATGAGGGCAGGCAACAGTGGCGGCGGCGTGGCTGCAGGTGATTCGGCGCGCTGCTCTAGCGTCGTCAGGCGGTTGAGGATTGCTTCCATCGTCGATGCTAGGTTACCTAAATTAGGCGAAGACGCACGCTCTCGCGGTGGTGCTCGTTTTCTACTCGACATTATGATGGAACCAGAAATGACTTGAAGCGGCTATAATAGCGTTCAATCCCACTTCTGATTTTAGGAATTTAAACCAATTTTATTTAAAAAAAAATAACTAATCAAACGAAACTTTTAATAATTTACAAATAAAATAGATTTTAACAAATATGACACGATATCCTAAGATGATGTTTGCGAGCGTGCGCCTGTTGGCCAAAAGAGAGCGCGCGCCGGTTTCCGTTGGCTTATATAGGGCTGGTCACTCGTAACTCCCTCCCATCTGAAGTTGCAGCTAACACATTATTATTTTAGTATGTTGTTTGTAGAATAATCTGACAAAAAATCAGAATGATTGTATGTATTATTAGTATGGTTTTTATTGTAAAAAGAAAGTTTTTAGAGGTAACTTCATGATTTTTTTCTATCATATCAAATTAGTTGTAATATGTTTTCAACACACTATCTAACTAGCATATATCTTGAAGAATATCATATATACATAATTATTTCTGATTTTGTTTACTGTAATCGATCATATATACTCTTATTGTTTCTAAAACTTGCGTTTTTTGTGTTTAAGTCTTGTAAGCCCCTTAATAGCTTTTGGGCAAGAGACAACACTATTGCCAATATGACGAGGGTACAATGCGTGCTACGAAAGATGAGACTTGACACACCACGTGGTTTGACTTGCGCAGAACACGATTTTAGGTATCTTTAGCGGTATGAGGTCTGAGTGCGGGACGGGACCGGACGTCATAGGGGCAGCGGAAAGAGCGGGGGAGGCGGGGTCACGTCTCATCTTTCGTGGCAAGCATTGTACTATGATTAGACCATCAAACGCTGGAGATTGATCAGTGAATGGCTGCATACAATATATTCGTGTGGAACGCGGTTTGAACTTCGAATGACGCGGAAAATCCGTTCGAATAAGTCAATGCGTTCGATATACGAATCGCTTCAAGGCTCCTTTAAACAGGCGCGACACGATAAAATCACAAAGGCACCGCAAGTCGCGCAACGAGCGGTGTGTCGCGCGCGATTATATCACGTGTCGCGCTTGTTTGTAGGAGCCTTCATGCGTTGATTATTCAGCTGTAGTTTTTTTCGTGTGTACTGCACACATGAACAAAAAATACATCACTTTGGGTGCCGATACATTGGGTTTCGTACAACTGATGGTTTTAGTATTAGTTTTACAATAGCAACGACAAATTCCCGCATATTCTACTGCTGACTAGTACTAGTTGAAAGAAATAATTATTTGTCGCACAAACACGTGCATAAAAACAGCAGTTGGTTGGTTACTTCTATGTGTATTGGGTTAATCCAACTAGGTATTCAATAGTGGGTATTTTGGCATAGCCACCGCTATGCTGTACACGACACGTACTTCTAGTGATCATGTTACGTTCTTAGACGTTAGAGGAAACTTAATTATAGAAGGTAGAAAATTGCGCAAAGGCAAAGGCGAGACATAACATTCCAAAGCGTAAGATGTTGCATATAAACTTTATCAAACAAAAGTCATACAAAGAAATATCCGGTAGATATACAATGTGCCGCTACAATGGCGCCATTAAGTTAACAAACGAGTACGACTCGTGGTTAGTAACAATACAAATCATAACAACATAAAAACTTTTTTACAAAAAAAAAAAAACAACCGACTTCCAAATAAGACACTACAAAGTAAAAAGTAACTTTAGTTTGGAAAGTCGTTATCGTTGAGTTCGCATTATCGTTGTTTGCTTTCTCTCTCTTTCCTTCAATTCGCCTACTTTTTGCACGTTGTTCGTTTTAATTTCATTGATGCGATTGTATGATCCGTGACCCCGGCAAATGACCCCTGCGCTATGTAGGTATTTAAGTACATGATGCTCCGAGATGTTATTTTAGAATTTGTAAATAAAAAAAAAATAAAATAAATAATGTTTAATGAAATTAAAATATGTTCATGAAACGAAAACGCGAAACCGAATAATGTCCCCATTAAAGCGTCACACTGTATAAACTAATTGCGTATTATATTCCATGTTAAAGAGGGTAATCTATGTACGAAGTACACCGCTGTGTTCCGATTACCAAACTGAGTGGATTTGTTCTGAAACGAAAAACTTGGAACCCCATTTCGGTTGGTATAGGTGATCAATCTGAGAAGTTTGTTCTTATTCTTGTTCCGAAGTTAGGTGATAGAAAGGTGTATTTATTGATAAGGTCGGGTGTCAATAGCGGTTTGTTGTGGTTGAGAATTGGATATGGTTGACTTAGTTATCGATTGAGTTCGAGTCTGTTTGTTGTCGGCCTTAGAATATCACCGATAATTTGGACTAAGAGTAAAACAAAATTGAGAACCTTGGTCGATGTTCCGTAAAACAAATCGAGCTCACCTGTAATGTGAATATGTTGTGAATAAGTGGATGCGTTATATGTTGCAAAATAACATCGATAAGAGAACCTAATTGGCTGCATTCAGATCGAAGGTATTATGCACTATTAATACAATCAAGCGTGAGGTACTTCACACAAACAACAGCGTCGCAAAGAATTAGGTAAATAAACTGAATTAAAAATTAAAGGATTTAAATACACTTTTATCCAGACGAATTCAGTTAAGGTCATTATTTAACGGAACTCGTCTAACAACTACAACACAACACTGAAAAAAAAGAATGATTGATTTTACTAAATTCCGCGTAAATTTTATCAAATCCGCGGGTTATATAGGTCCTACACACGAAATTGTTGATTTTACCAAATAGAACTTGTTGATTATGAAAATCAACAAAGTGGATTTTGTTAAATTCACTCTTGTTATAGTAAAATTAACTGTGAAAAGGTAAAATTAACTATGAAAAGGGTTGACTATGGCAGTTCATTACTCAACCTACGCTACTTTAGTACATTCAACAATTCTTTTTTTTTCAGTGAACAGTAACAGTACAACTATCATGCAAAACTCTCACTAGGGGAATACAGGAAAGCTTACAAAAGTCCCAATTAAATGTTTTTCACCACTTGTTTACACCCTATTAACATAACATTCAGAATTAGTTAAAAACAGAATTGAAACTAACCTCAAAACTATTGTCCCTAAAATTTCGCCCAAATAAAATTTATTTCCAAGAATTAATAACTCGGACATGTCCCTCTGAGGTAAAGAATGATATTATTAAAGCTCCAAGCTTACATTAAGGAATTACAGAGGTAGATTTACATTTTCATTACGGGAACGGTGGCGGCGCCCCACGGCACTCGTACGCAGCGGCTGCTAATGGCAAATGCGCACTTATGACAATGGCTTTTATTGCAAGTTTTGGTAATAAGAATGTTGATTGGATAAGGAATATTATAGAAATAATAGCAGCCGCACGAGTCGATCAAAGGTGAAGCCACTCCTGCCGAGGTTGTTTCATGGATGGATGACCATCCATTTTTTTTTCAGGATGGGAAATCATCAAATGACCCCTCCGGATCTGGGTGGAGCGGAAGGGAGTGTCAGACTCTTACTGAATAAAACCCACCCGTGTTCCTTTCTTAGCCCTTTATGTTCCGAGCCAGCGGTAACCCTTTCGGACAATCCCGCTGACTCGGCAGGCTTCGGACCTGACGGGCCCCTTCTTTACGAAGGGGTCTCTATCCCTCCGTGCCTCGAAAAGCAGATAAAAGAAAAGTTGATAGTCGTTACGGGTAGACAGAAGCTCAAAACTCTGTCCAAGTCAAGTCCAGCTTTACCAAGGTGCAGATAGGCAGTCGCTCTGTGTAAAATATTGGTATTCAGCTGCATCCGGTTAGACTACAAGCCGACCCCAACATAGTTGATGGATTGAAGGAAGATTTTAAAAATAGGATTGCCTACTAGCATTAAGCATTGCATGGTGTTATCATTATTCGCCAGGAATGAGTAATTACGCAAATAGTGCAATGGGTGGGCCTGCATGCTAATCAGCGAAGTATTACCGCTTTGATAAGTAGGGCTTAAAACATATTTATAACGTATTGGGAACATAAAAGCACTGCAATACATTTCAACTGCAAGTATACGTATATTAAATCCCATATTCATGAGACGTTGTTGAAAATAAATCCACTGATCATTATTCTAAGCTGTGTGCGACTTTAGCGCTCATACACACGGCAGAGACAACTGCAGTCGTCGACGAGCGTCGACAGTTGCCTCTACCGTCGACGCACGCCACTTGTGTGCATGCATACTTAGATAACAAAGAAATGTTTATATGAAATTGTATCTATCTATCGTAGCTACCTAAATTGGTTTAATAAAAATCAGTATGTGATTAATTAAATTTTCTTCAAATATTAAATTCTCTTTCATACTTACTGTGCCATTCTTATTTAATTAAAATCTTTAACATTTATTAGATTTTCTTTATGTTCCAAACAAAGGCACGCCATGATATTAATTTACTGCGCCGCATAAAGACAACTCAGTGAAATTGATCTCAACGAACAATACACTTTTTAAATAAATTCAATTACAAATTTGATTAAGAAACAGCAAAGAACAGACAAAAAACGATCTTATTGAAAGAAACAACTGACGAATGTCATTTACAAACGAGATCTTTATCTATTCTTTTCTTCTATCTATCTACATATATATATCTATCTTCTTCTATACATATAATAAATCTGTAGACGAGGCGTTTCTGTACATTAAAAATATTTCCAAAAAAATAGGTGGGGTGTTAAAGGATAACCAACAGATGTTATTTCATCAGAGTTTCTTGCCCATTCTTCTCCATACGAAAACTACCTTTTGGAAGGGGCGACTAGAATCAATTCAATTTTACTGTAAGTTTTGACGTTCAAAAGTACCTTTAATGTGCCTATTTGAAATAAATTATTTGACTTTGACTTTGACTTTGACATCATTTTTTTGGAATTTTTGTCTGTTTGTCTGTTTGGATGTGACAGATTATTGATTTGAACAGGTTCAACATAAAAAGTAACAAACCAACATGGTTAATTTTTATACTCAAATATGTAGTAAAACTCGGAGTAGTGATTAGCTTTTGTTTCATCGCAATGGAACCCTATCAAAAGATATAATCAATTTAAAGTATTCTAGAACAACTTTTTATTACGTTTTTTGGAAACACGTAACGACATCTAGTGGCGCGATATAGTAGTTTTCGAGGGTGCTGAAGCCGAGAGTGAGGTCAAAATGAAAATCCAAAATGGCGGTTGCAGCAAAAAATTTAAAATTTATCGTCATGGGTGTCGTTTTCATGGTTCCCGAGGGTGCTGAAGCCGATAATGAGGTCAAAATGAAAAACCAAAACGGCTGTTGCAAAAATTTTCAATTTTTTCTTCATGGGTGTCGTTTTCATCGTTTTCGAGGGTGGTCGCCAATAGTGGGGTTAAAATGAAAATCCAAGCTGGCCGCTGCAAAATTAAAAAAATAATCGTCTTGGGTGTCGTTGTCATGGTTTTCGAGGGTGCTGAAGCCGATAGCGACGTCAAAATGTGAATCGAAAATGGCGGCTGCAACTTTTTTTTTTTTTTTTTTTTATCATGTATGTCGTTTTCAAGGTTCTCAATATAAAGTAAAATAAAATACAACGGACTTCAAAAACAAAACCCTTCAAAGTACAATAGACCTTTGGTTTCAGAAGCCTGTAATTTCTTGCCAACGACTTCCCAAACTAAGATTATTTTGCAATTTGTATGGTTTTTTATAGAAGTCGGTTACATTTTTTTGTGTTCAGATTTTTTTAACGATGGACACCTACGTACTGTATTAAAATATCTAAAGCAAAAAATAATGTAAAGCCCGTACACCCCACGAGCTTTAAATTTTTTTTCTGGTTTTTGACAGTAAAAGGTCTAAATTAAAATCATGCATCTTCGTAGTTTTCAAGGGAGGCTGGTGTCAAATATAACCAAAGTAAATGGGTTGCTTTTCACACGGGCAACTTTATGTAGAAGCTCTTTCGAGGGGCAAGTAACCTTTCTAACATCGTTTACAAAGTAAGGTTTAAATCATGACTACTTTCAAGTTTTTTGCCTTTTTTGTCGACCTTATTAATTCACCATAACTCTTCAGCACACTCCGCCAGATGAGCAGTTGATTTATTGAGTAGATACGGCAGTTGCACACCCAAGTAGCACTGCCATGTCATAAAAAGATATAGTAGATTATTTGAAATAAATAATTTGACTTTGACTTATGTCTTCGAGACAATAACTAAATTCTTGGCCGTTGTCTTAGTTAAAACCATATCGACCCTCAAGATATTATCTTAAGGCTATCCACCAAGGGAGAGTTAAGCAAATGTTCATAGGCTTACAGAATAAGATAAGAAAGACTTCAAATTACTTTTCAGATAAACTTCAGTACGATTTAAGAGTAACACCATTGATGTATTCTTCCTTTTATCTTTTAGATATCTCAACTTACTTTAGATAAAATGGTGGCATGATTTTACGAGTTAGTGTTCTAAAATAGACGCAAAATAAAATGGACATATGGCTGTTTGGTCAGATAATCAACCTCGAGCAAGCGGTTTCATTTTTATTTATTCTCAAAAATCAAAGTGACACTTCGTCGCATTGTCATTATGAACCATGAAGACGCAGCGACTGCAGTCAAAATGGCTGTGGAGGTATAAGCTTTACCAAGCAAGATCGGAAGATTCTTCCTTTTCAATGAAGGAGTGGCAATTACACCTTTCCTAAGCGACACATTATTGTTCTCCGACATCCACGCGAACGAATTCGCGGGCACAGCTGGTCTTAAATAAAAGAGAAGTTTAGAAACAGCAAAGACGGGATTTAGGGAATCAATAACGACTATTGTTCGCCTATACAATGACTTACGACTGACCCTTTAGCCGTTTACCCGATATTGAATCTTGCCAAAGCATTTTAGGAATTTTTCGTTGTATTTGGGGGAAACATTCGACAAAAGATACGAGGGTTTTCAATGTAAGGGGCTGGTTCAATGTCAATATGCGAGAATTTATGGGAATACGTATTACTAGAAGAGCCGTGTATTCGATTTATGTTGAGCGATAAATATCTGCGAACCGCTGCAGTAGTGGCTGAATAAACAATTTGCTTATTTTTTAAAGATTTTTGAGAATTACCAATGAATATTACAGAACTACGTGGGGCATGCGTGTATGACCAGATATATGAACGTGACGAAGCTAAAGGAATATGTAAGAATCGTATGTAGGTGGCGTTACAGAAAAAAGACACAAACAATAAAAACTGAAAAAAACACAAAAAAGAAACAACAAAATAAACAAAACAAAAGAAAGGCCCATTATATGACTAAACAATGTTTATTTTGGCGTAAAAACAATGGCATAAGCACCTTGAGTCCCAACAACTTCTTAAAATAATTGTAAAAAAACTGAAAATGTTTTTATGTCAGCTCAAAATAAAAGGTTTTACAACATATTACGGTAAAACCTGATGTTTATCTTCGCAATACTTCATAAACTCACTGTCCAGAGTGCTTTAGGGCTATTTTAAGTATCCGTCATGGCACATTTCCAGCGGCGATTTATGAAGGTTAAATAAACCTCACATTACTTTATGGTTTGCTGCTTTACATGGCCATTATTAGTCTGACATTTTTATGAGCAGTCTTTTTGTAAATTTACCTAGGTATAGATAGGTTTGTGTGCAGTTTCGTACCTAAAATTAATTTATTTGTGAGCCAGTCGACAACTCCAGAAATAAAATTACGTAGTAAAGGATTTTCTGTGGTAATTTTGAGCAATATATAGAATTATAGGTACTGTACTCCTAATTTTTTATTTTAACATTATCTTCTATGGTCCAAGCACGATTATTATAGTCTCACATCTATCCAAACGACACTTTTTTTTTGTGGATGTGAAATCATCAAATGGCCCCCTCCCGCTCTGGCTGGAGCGGAAGGGAGTGTCAGACCCTTACTGACTAAAATCCACCCGAGTTCCTTCCTTAGCCCTTTATGTTCCTTTATCCAAAAGACACTTTTTTTTTTCAGGATGGGTAATCATCAAATGGGGCTCATTTGATGACTTCCCATCCTGAAAAAAAAAATATCCATTAACCGGACACTAATCCTGACTCCAGGCTTGTATTGAGAGGTTTTTTTTTTCAGGGTGGGAAATCAACAAATGACCCCTCCCGCTCTGGGTGGAGTTGAAGGGAGTGTCAGACTCTTACTGACTAAAACCCACCCGTGTTCCTTCCTTAGCCCTTTATGTTCCGGGCCAGCGGTAACCCTTTCGGACAATCTCGCTGACCCGGCTGGCTTCGGCCTTGACGGGCCCCTTCAGTTGATGCTGACACTTCAAGTGTCGTTTACGTTAGTATTCCGGCATAATATTGTCGCGATAACCATTTTCATAAATAAAGGATGTGCTCAGCGGGATTGCCCGAAAGGGTTACCGCTGGCCCGGAACATAAAGGGCTAAGGAAGGAACACGGGTGGGTTTTAGTCAGTAAAAGTCTGACACTTCCGCTCCACCCAGAGCGGGAGGGGTCATTTGATGATTTCACATCCTGGAAAAAAAAACCATGTGCCTTCATCCCAATTTCACTTAAAGAAACTTAAATTATTTTATATGCCTGAATCCTCTTTCTTGAATTAAGTTTTAAAACTTGTAGTATATACTTAAAAAATGTTTTACGTTTCATGGTCAACCCCAATAGTTATATAGTATTTGTACTGTGTATAGTGTTTGACTAAATGAGGTACTAAATTTTATGAGCCAATTTTCTATCAGGCGAAGCCATTTTCGTATCCAGCCTTCTTGCTTCTAAAGTTAATGAGAAAAGTTAAGTTGATCGTCTCAATAAATCCTCTAAATAAATGAATGCAATACTTTTTATAGCTAACGTTTAGAAACTCTTTCTATTTTTCAGGCTTCTTAGATTTGCATCAATTTTGAAGTAAAGAAAATTTATTTGCACATTTAAGGTTTTTTAGTGTGAGCTTATCGAAAGACGATACGAGTGAAGGATTTAAGAAGTTTTAATAACACTTTTGTTAATGAGAAAAGGGAGCTTATCGGGCTAAGTCAGAATAGAACGACATAAAAGACACTTTATTCTTTTGTTAGCTTTAATTAATGCATCTTTAGAAACTAGAGAATATTCTTCAGACAGTCAGTACTCGCAGCCGACTTGCGTAAACAAAGTAAAATGAGTACCTAAGTATGTATGAATCATAGCAGGGGTTTAGTCCCATATCGGCAGCTTCCCATCTCGGCACCCATGAATTTATTTATCATGCCCACGAAACAATCCCATCTCGGCACCGTTACTGCCGAGTTACTGCCGAGATAATGGAGCCTCTAATTAGGGTTATTCAAAGGCCTGTCCGTACAAGTCCCATAAAAATATCTTTTAGTTTGTCCACTAAACACCAGTATTTTAAAATTAAACTTATTTTATAAACAGTAACTTTTAATATTTATTTTGATTTTATAAAATATAGTCAAGTTGATTTACTCACTATAATGATACTGCGTATCCAATTTTTGATGACTGCGTACCTAAGAATCATTAATGACAGGTTGCCGAGATGGGAATGTTTTGTGGGCATGATAAATAAATTCATGGGTGCCGAGATGGGAAGATGGGACTAAACCGTAGCAGGTGTCCTTCTGTAGTTTCTGCCTACCCTCATGGGAAGGAGGTGTGAGTTCATGTTATGTTTAGAAACTAGTAAAATGCCTTGATAAAAGTAATGGAACCTAAGGTTGGACTTGCCAAGAAATTTGTTGTTTTGTATATCAACAGATTTTTTTCACCTAACCTGTCTGCGATTTTTGGAGAAAACTGTCTACAGAGTTATGTGATAGATACCTAAGCTCTAAACAATATAATAAAATCTTATTTTAACGCAAATGAACCCTATTTTATTAGACTATAAATTCGTAGAGTCGCAATTCAACTTTTAAAATATTTTAAGTAAGAACAGTGTTCGCTTTGTTATCAAGGAGTTGTTATCAAATGCTGAGAAAAGAATGCGAATATCTTTCTGATAAGACCTGATATTATCGTTAACTTGAAGGTTCTAGTTAAGATTGTTTAACGTTCGTGCTGATTTGCATTATTTTTGTGTCTAAAGTGCCTTTTTGTGAGAAAAACTTTTTTCTTAAAGTAATCGTAACTTTACGATATGGAATGGAAGGCAGGTTTTGCAGGCACTACTTTGAAAGAAGGTAAGATATTGCCATATTTTCGTATTAGAAGTAGAACGTGACGTCAAATATTTTAAATCATCATCATCATCAGAACACAAAATACATTAAATACATTATGTATATTATTCAGTTTCCAATTTCTGTATCTACATTTTTTCTATTTATGCTCATGATCGTATCTCGAAACAACCAGGAATTTTATTACATTCGATGGATACAATCGATTTTCGATAACATTCAATACAAACGCATCTGCTTTGTAAATACATAAAAAAGATACCCTTATACAAAAACAGTTGACCCGGTTCCCTCGTCGGCTTCGAGTTATGCTCCAATAGTTATTGGAAAACATTTAGCACTTTCCACATGCTGCTCACGTCGCTTTTCAGCTTAATGTGCTTGGCTTCATTTACACCGTCAGTTGATTTAATCAAAATTGGCAGAACGCGAGTTTTTATATAATTGTTTTTGTTTGATCACTATTTTTAAGTAACCTCACAGCTGAACACTGTCTCTTAAGATACAGGTTATCCTAGTTTGAGAGGCAGGGCTCACAATATCTGTATACAAAGTACTGCAGCGTTAAATAGCTTCATGTTAAACAGTGTATACTAATGTATTTTTTTTTGACAATAAACTATTTTATTATTATTTCGTTTATTTATTTACTTTACTTATTTAATTACATTTTTAAATATTTCTAAAAATAAGTAAAAAAAACATTTAAAAATATAAAAAAATAGTTTTCCGCCGGTGTCGGGACCAGGGTCCAAGCTACCGGTGGTTAGGGCTCCAGAGACAGGAACCTCCTCACAATGCGAGCCGTATCGAGGAGTACTGCCTTCTGAATCAGGCCCTTGATCCAACCGCCTAACGAGAGCCTCGATAGATGTTGATCGAGGCTTTCGGCTATAAGACCATTGGCCGACACGACAATCGGCACAATGATAGCCGAGCTCACATTCCACATGTCAACAACCTCGTGTGCTAAGTCGAGATATTTAATTTGTTTCTCTTTCTCAGCTTTCACGAGGTTACCGTCATGTGGAATGGTAACATCGACAATCATTGTGCGGCGCGCTAATCGATCTATCACCACTATATCAGGCTTATTGGCAACAATAGTCCTGTCAGTAATGATAGATCGATCCCAGTACAACGTGACATGGTCATTTTCAAGAACTGGGTCGGGCACATACTTGTAATACGGTACCTCAGAATCCACAAGCTTATATTTCAAAGCAAGTTGCTGGTGAATAATCCTGGCCACTTGGTTATGCCTGTGCAAGTACTCGCCGTTAGCCAGACGAGAACAACCAGAGACAATATGTCTGATAGACTCACCCGGACGGTGGCATGCCCGACACACGTCAACCGTCCCGTCCTTCATAATATGTCTCCGGTAGTTATTCGTTAAGATAACTTCGTCCATAATTGCACAGACGAAACCTTCAGTTTCCCCGAAAAGGTCACCAAAACGTAGCCAGGATACGGACGCTAAGAAATCTACACCGGGCTCATGAAGAGCCCGATAGAAGCGTCCGTGAAGCTCCTTGCTTTGCCATATCTTCTTGCGGTCATCAGTAGAAAGTACTACAGGTTTGCGCCAGTTCTCTTTAGCCATGGAGAGCGGGGTGAGCCCCTTGTCCACTGCGACCACATCACGGTGCATACCCACTTCGGTATTTAAAAAATATTCCCTGAGACTGCATACCTCACGGTTGTGGAGGGTCATCAGGCATTTAAAAAGCCTCGACCCCCGCACTTCCGCGGGATATACAGTCTCAAAACCGATGATCGTGGGTGATGCATCCGGTTTGCGGTCAGTAGTGTACGGACCCTTCTATCCAGGGCGTCGAGTTCGGTTTGAGTCCATTTGAGTATGCCAAAAGAGTACATCAAAACCGGCATGACCCAACCGTTGAAGGCGCGCACCTTATTTCCGCCCGAAAGAAGACTATTTAATACCTTCTTCAGGCGACAAAAGAAGCGCTCCTTCAACGATTGCTTCATGTCAGTATCGTTGATGCCTAACGCTTCCGACATACCCAAATACTTATAGTTTTCGGATAAGGAGAGGGATCTGAGGCCGATGGAATCCGAGAGTTGAATTTCCTCGGATTCCATAATCTCCCCTCGCTTTACATGCATGACTGCACATTTGTCCACACCAAATTCCATCCTGATGGCGCTACTGAAAGTTTCAGTTACCTTCAGTAGCTCCATCAGACGTAATTTGTTGGGGGCAAAGAGTTTCAAATCATCCATGTAAAGGAGGTGAGATATGACCTGACCACCTCTCCTCAACCGATAGCCTAGACCTGAATCCTCCAGTAGTGTACTTAGAGGATTCAGGGCTAAGCAGAACCAAAGTGGACTCAAACTGTCGCCCTGAAATATTCCCCGTTTAATCCATACAGGCTCATCATTCCCCTGGATCTGTCGACATCCTGGATAACGAAGGACCGTCTTCCATTGCCCCATACACGACTCAAGGAAGGTGCGTAGAGTTGCATCTATCTTGTACAACTCCAGCACCCTCATGAGCCATGTATGTGGCACCGAGTCGTAGGCCTTCTTGTAATCTATCCAACATGTGGACAGATCCTTGCGGGATCGACGAACCTGTTGGCTAATGGCCATGTCTATAAGGAGTAGCTCCTTAGTACCGCGGGACCCGTTCCTACATCCATTTTGAGAGGCAGACATAATCGAGTTATTCTCAATGTGTGTATTAATTTTCACTCTCAAAATTGATGTAAGAAGCTTATAAACCGTCGACAAACACGTGATCGGTCTATAATTCTTGGGTTCCGCGGGACTACCTGATTTATGGAGCAGGTGGGTGACGCCTGTTGTTAGAAACTGCGGTAGCGACCCAGACTCTAAGGATGACTGGAACTGCGATGCCAAGTAAGTGTGTGAACTAATTAGCCATTTCAGCCAAAAGTTGTGCAGTCCGTCCGGTCCCGGTGATTTCCAATTCGGTAACGGACGGACCGCTCTGGCAACGTCTGATGGCGTAATTAGGACTGTATCCATTTCTGGTATAGTCTCATACACTCGCTTGACATCCTGCATCCAGTCAGCCTCAGTGTGACTGACGGGCACCGACCAGATGCTGCACCAGAACGCATTTGTGGCGGCATCATCCGGGCGGCATACATCTGTCACATTTTGTTCAGGTCGCTCCCAAGCTCTATACACCCACCTTTCATCACTCTGGAACATGCGATTCTGCGTGTATCGATCAATCCGCCGTTTATACCGCCGAATTCGACTCGCCCATGCACAAACTTTTTGCTTCAGGAAGTCGATGCGCTCTGTGACACAGGATATGTATTCTCGAGGGCTGAAAAAAAAAAAAAAAAAATTCTTCTTCTCTTCTATTATTATTATTATTATTATTATTATTGAATTCAATCATTTTTGTTTTTTAATGTTAATGTTATGTATCAATCTCTTTTTTTTTTAATTATTCAGACTATAATTGTTGTTATTTTTACTTTTACCAAAAATGATTGAATAACTAGGTATAATTGTAAATATCCTTTTTGGTTTTGTATTATTATGTAAAACCATAAACGGTGCATGTTGTGTTAGCCTGTAAGTAATTGTTGCACTTATAGATGTACTATATAGGAAATTATCTGTTAAATGTATTGTATAAACATTTGTTAGCTAACTTAAATAAATAAATAAACGCAAGGACAGTTTATAAAGAGGAGTGGCGGCCCAGTGATAACGGCCGCGACTTACGACTTGTGGGTCATAGGTTCGAACCCGTGCAGGAGGTTTACTTTATGAAAATTACGTCATCACCACTGCTCTCAAAACGGTGAACGAAAACATCGTGAGGAAACCAGCATGACCTAGAACTAATAATTCGAAGACATGTGACATTTGCCAACCCGCACTGGGCCCGCGTGGTAGATTACGGCCCACTCCCTCTCACTGAGAGGTCCAGCAGTACGCACATTGTCGGCTTATTGTGTACTGTGTGAGAACATTTTAAATAAATGTTCTGATGATATCGGAAACATAAACATTTTTTCTTTCTTTCTTATTAAGTAGGCATCAAGTCATGGAATCTTGTGGTTTACCGGTGCTTATAATTATGCTTTTAAACGAAAATCCAATGAAATGTTCACTTCGTCGCAGTTTTATTTCGTGATTTTTGCATGTGTGTTTCTGGCTGTGCTAGTTTCCTCAGAATGACTAAGCATTATGCTCCAACCTACTCACGATCAGAGATTTCTAGCGAATTTGAAATACCAAAAGCTTTCTTAAAAATATTTGTCACATTTTGGTGTGAGAGGCGTCGATATAATCCGTACCGAAGTTTCGAATGATAGCGGACATTTCTTATTATTTGACGACACTAGCGTCGAAAAGATAGCGCTGTATCGCTACTTTTCACTTTGATGACCTTCTCGCTATTCTTGCGAAAACTATGTTTCATTTCTCATGCCTACTGCGCATGACGGGTTTTCCAATAACTTATTTTTAAACATTATTATTGTAAGATACTAGCGTAGTACTCGCAACCGGCGTGTTTGTATGACCAGAGGTATGAACGTAAACGGAGCAAAAGGAGTCGTAGCAGATGACGTTATGTAGTTTCTGCCTAACACCACGGGGAAATGGCGTGAGTATATATTATTATGTATGTGTTGTAAGATATTATGAAATTGCAAGCTGCAACATTTGCACCGGTAAGATTTAATACTTTCGGTATCGGTGAACGCTTATGCGGATCCCGCACCCCCGGCCATAGGCAGAGGTGGAACACCGCGGTGGTTTTAGCCGGTAATAGTCCGGAATTACCCCTCTGTCACCCCCACGATGGAGGAAGCCCATGAGGATTACCGAACATAAAAAAAAAGATTTAACTTTCGAATAGAACATTCATTATCACTTTCACAGGTTTAAAGCTGCCGAAAGTTATGTAGTTTAAAACATAAAAGTACCTAAGTATAAGTAACAAATAAAAAATCTTTTGACAACGATATCTATTACACATTAAAAAAAAATATCATACAAATCATCGTAAAACTTGTAAGCCAACCCCACGTAATGTACCAGCAAGTCTATATAAGTTTTCAAACAGTAAAGGGCTCAGAAACTCAGAAGTTTGACTGAACCAATTACAGGATAGACAAGTCGGTAGTTTTGACTCCAAAACAGACGCCTGTCAAAAGATAACAACCTCACTAATAAACTTTTAGGCACCACGTATAACGGAGTTATAACGCTTACTAAACTCTACCAATAAAAGATATTTGACATTTCAGTTGTACACATCTGATAAATCAGGAGCTTTTATTGTATGAGAACTTAACAACAGTTATTCAGTCCTCAACCGTTGTGTAGTGAGCGCGTAACCGTATAGTAACCGGAGATCTGGCGGGCAATATTATTAATTTTTAGGAACGTTCGCATCCAAATCTATCTCAATGATGGATTATTTGCATTATTTCAATGTTTTGATGAAATGGACCGTGAAGAACCACCAAAAAGAAGAAAATGTTATAGTGATATATGAAACATTTATAGTCATGATATTCACTTACTTGTGAAAGGTTATTCCGCTGCCTTTTTGATAGCGAATGTTACAAAATGCGCATGCTTTCATAAAAAAAATGATCTAAATATCACGTAGTAAAGGCAAAATACACATAAAAGTAGTTTTCCACTGTTTAGATCTAAATCATCAGAGACGAACCAAACAACTCAACGTTCATTTGAAAGAACGTGTCAATTTTAGTTCCTGGGGGCTTCAGCCTCAGCTTCCTTGCAGTCTGCATTATGGACCTAAAAGCGGTTCAATAAGAGCCACTTTACGAGCAAGTATGGTGAAAAACAATTTTTCAAATCGCACCTAACATTATTTCTAATCAGACATGCAAATTCCATTTTATTTGTTCAGCTGAGGCTTACTGTTATTTGACCTAGGGTAGCGCTCACTGTTGACTTTGCAGCGTGTCGTGCTAACAAAAAGTTCAGAGCTTTACCCTAGTTAGATGTTTTTGTAGCAAAGATAAAGTTAATATTAGGGGAACCTGTTGTACCTAGGACAGTTTTTTAGATATATATTTTTTATTGTGATTTGACGTACAGCATACAAATCATATTTGCATATTTTGAAATGTCAATTATTTGGGTACTCACCACAAAAATATCAGAAATGTATATTTTATATTAACATATATTTTAAAGGTTTAAAAAAAAATGGTAAATAAGGCCAAGGTACAACATACCCTATGTACCTGGGCCAGTACTACGTTGTACCTAGGACACATTGAGAATCTGGGGGTAATTTAAGCAAATTATCAGGTTTTCTTAACCAAAATGGTTTTATTTGGTCTATTACAATCTTTAACAAAGTAGTTACTTTAGAAATTCTGAACAAAATTAAAATAATATTCAGTTTTTTTTTGCTTTTCAAACATAATCTTTAAACAAAAACAACTAACTTTTAACTACTGTTTTGTCACATCGCAAACTTTAAAATTAGTAGGTACATAGACCTAGGTAGGTACATTTGAACATATCACAAATTTACAATATTATATTATGTCATAATATAATATTGTAAATAAATATACCTATAATATAGCAAATAGAAAATAAAATATTTAAATAATTAACTTTATAAATTATTATTTCTGTCTTAACTTTTTAATCAGTCATTAAGTAGGACTATCTAGCTTTTATAAGAACACTATCAATATGTAGATATATTATTCAGCCTTAAGCATTTAGTAGAAATTCAAGCACTTCTGTATCTCTGGAACATAATAAATTAATTGTTTAAATGTATTCCAAAATGTTTGGAAGCACCGAAAGTGGAGAACTTTTTCTCCTTAAGGCGAAAGCGCCAGGGTAGCCCGCGAAATTCAATTTTATTTAGGTATTTTGCAATTTGTCACAACTCTCTAAGAGCACGTAACCCCAAAGAATAACCGTTTCATGAAATCGTCATTCTTTGGGGTTACGTGGTCTTAGAGAGTTGTGTTGATGACTTTAATGATTATAATTCTGTAAATACATATTTGTTACGGCCGCGAATCATATATTAATCACCGTACAACTTAATACTGACCAGCAAATTGCAAAAATCCTAAAAAAAATTGAATTTCGCGGGCTACCCTGGCCCTTTCACCTTAATCATTATAATGGCATTTGCCAGATGATCCACATGAATAGGTGTCCTTTTCTTCTTCTCTTTAATTCTCGGCATGATTTCTGAAATAATAAACTCATTTGATTAGGAATATATTACGTAAGTGTGAAATAATTTAATAAAATATTCACCTGGCCAAAGTACAACATCCTGGTTGTACCGTGGCCACTGACCAAGGAACAACTGATTGACAGTGACCATGGTACAACACTACTCCAGCTACAACAAAACGATGGATTTTAAATAGTTTAGAGATCACGTATCTCGTAAGTTTTTTATTGTGTTAACACTTGTTGAATAAAAGAACCGTTAGCATATAACAGTTAAGTCACTATTATAAAACGTTTAAAACTATCAGACTTCAAAATATATTCGAAATACTTACTTTTTCGCCAAAAAAAGTTTTAACCGTCGATAACACCAAACACCAGCTTAATGGCGGTATGCGACTAACTTCACATTGACTTGTCGGTAGTGACGTACCGAATACCTTAAACAGTAGAATTTAATATCGCGCGAATATTTGAAACGAGCCCAATGGCCTAGGTACACATAGTGCCAAGGTTCAACAGGTTCCCCTACTTGTTCGTGCGTGGTAATGAGATGTTTTGCTTGTGTATATCATACATTATTATTAAAAAAGGTAACGATATTTTGATACGGTATAATTTTTTTATGAAATAACGTTAAAAATTAAAACTTTAGTTATTACCTGGAAAATTCTTAGAAAGCAAGTTGCTTAAAAAAATTGTAGCAAAGATAAAGTTAAATTTACTTGTTCGTGCGTGGTAATGAGATGTTTTGCTTGTGTATATCATACATTATTATTAGAAAAGGTACCGATATTTTAATACGGTATAATTTTTTTATGAAATATCATTAAAAATTAAAACTTTAGTTACTATCTGGAAAATTCTTAGAACGCAAGTTGCTAAAAAAATCTTGTAAGTTTTGTCGATACTGCATTCATAACTTTAATGAAAAAACTGATTCAGTGATGGTCCAGGAAAAACAACTTTTTCAATTTTCTTTTAGTGCTTTACATTTTATATCGAGCCGATTTTGTTGCGACTTTTACCTTAGTTATTTCGTTCCAAAGAGAGAAAATATAAAATATTAAATTATAGTTTATTTTCTGTGAAAGGGAGAGAGAAACAAGTATACTATATTAGTATGCTTTGTAGTGAGTTTAGATTAGATTTAGCGACTAATCCTCACAGTTCAATTTATAACAATTAGACGTACTTTTTCGGGATGCATTTTGTAACTTTTCCTAAGTATTACCTAATTATGAAAGCAAGTTAATGCGGTCAAGTTTCAAAGATACAGGTTCCAGTGTGGTGAAACGAGCCATGTTTATTTTGATCTTGTCCAATGACATGAATATGGAACGATGATCACTCAATGAGTGATTGATAATTCCTGGTGCGCCAGGTGCGGGCCAGCCCCAACATTATATTGCGGTGTATCGCGAGCAGACTGGACTTCTTGTATGTGAATCGCTGCTGCAAACTTTTCCACGTCGATGAGCTTGAGCTTATAGCAGGGATTCGCATGAACTACATTGCAGTGTTAGGTTAGATGTGTGGGTTAAGTTTAGTAACGTGGTTGTGTTACTAACATATTTGAGTCCTATGTTACTGTAATCCTTACATTGTATAAAATGAGGTGGCCGAAATGTCTGCACGCACATAACTTCCGAATGACTGCACCAAATTGGATAATTCTTTTTTTGTTGTGTTCGGTATTGCCAGGACAAGGTATGTATGAAAGAAAATTTCGAAAATTCGAAAAAAAAATTGCACCCGTGTGAAGCTGGGGCAAATATAAATAAAATAAATAATGACATATTGTAAAGTTGTGCCTACATGTTGAGTAAACGTGATTTGCGTGGTAATTTCTGTGGTAGGTAGTCGGCAGAGTTTATCAGGTGGCTCATAGAGCAGTTCTATAAATTACTTGAATTAATTAAAACAAGCTACCACTAATAACGTATCGTTGTAAGATTTATAGGTCAGTACTAATATTATCTTTCATATAACATCGGTGGGAAAGCCTTTGTCAAATAGATTCTGGTTAGATTCCATGAAGCGTAAGAAACAGGTCAAGTGAAGAAAAAATCTGATGACATGGAGCCAGCGGGCAATGTTCTGACAAAGGCTAGCTTGTCTTAGTAACTATACGATGTATCATTAAAAGTATCAAAGTAGAACAAACATTTATACACAATTTAGTTGCAAAAAAAATTAGAATATCTATTTCGTAATTTAGCTTAAGGTGCCTTCCGATTACAGAATATTGTCATCAGTTATACAGAATGATTTTTTTACCGGTTCCAAATGTTTGCAGGGTGAACTACTAATGAATAGGAACAACTTTCACTAAGGGACCAACTCTGAAATCACGAGAAAAAATTGTTTGCTGTTTCATACAAAAGTTCAATACCTACCTGACCAAAATGTATGACACAGCAGATTTTTTTGTGATTTCAGAGTTGGTCCCATTGTGAAAATTGTTCATATTCATGGGTAGAACACCCTGTAAAAATTAGGAACCGGTAAAAAAAATCCTGTATACATACAGTTATTTTCCATCTGAAAGGATTCAAACAAAAATAAAAATCTTTTTATTACCTCTGAATTTGCATCACAGTGATCTCACCGTGATGCAAAATCAGAGGTTCAATAAATGGGAAAAGACTGCAAACGCTGAGTACAAAAGAATACGTATTTTACGAATTTAAACTTTATTAGGAACGAATAAAGTTTAAATTCGTAAAATACGTATTAATGGTGTCAGCAAGGCATTCACTCGGGAGCCGGAATATACCAAACATACACAAACAGAGTCAAACTAACAAAGAGATATTATAGAGGTAAAACCTATATCTTACTTTAGACCTAGCCTAAACCATCGAGCCAGTTACTGTATTTTGAACGTTATTTCGACAAATGTAAAGAATCGTAACGTAATCTCCTCGCTTCGGGGCAAGCTCACGAATCGCGGTGCGGTGCGTTACGGCTCGTCGTCCCCGCGCTTACGTCTCTCAGTACCCGAGCTTATGTCTCTTCATCCACCCTTGCCCCTCTCACCCCTCCGGCCTGCCTGCTGCACCATCAACGAGCGGTCGTCGAGCCGTAAGCGCGGCGTCGCGTCGCCTAGCCGTAACCGAGTCGATGTATCGGAGCTTATGATCCGCTTTGGTTACGTGGTTACGTTAGTTTGACGGCGAGGCGAAAGGCGATACGGTGCCAATCCCTTTCCGATTTGATACGTGTGCTATGACCTTATAGCTCGATGGTTTAACCCTGGGTCTAAAGATAAACCTAGTGTAATAAGGCCGACTAGGTCAAGTTTCTTAATTGCGACGGATATACACTCCTCAAGAAATCTGTAAGGAGTAACAAATCTATTATTCTTCACTATGACCGTTCTGGAATTCTAAAAGGAACCAATCGAGCAATATTGCTCCGCATCAATCCCTAATATTGCGTATTAAATCTCTTACATATTGCCCTATAAGCAGTATTTACGAATCGGCATTCCTGATTGGATTCCTTTAGAAGTTGGGTAATTGTTTGATCGTGCTTTCTTTTGGGGTTCCATTTGGCGAAAATGTTACCTTCGTTACTAAATAGCGTAATGGAATTAAAACTATTCACTTTATAGTTATTCTCGAGTGTTTCGTAAGTCCTAAGTGATTCGTAACTTGGAAATGACGTTCAAGCGAATGAAGTCTTTGTTTTATTGCACTAGACCCACTTGTACATTAGTTATGTCATCATTCAGGGGAAGGTACTTTACCCTGATAGGGTATAGATTTAATACAATTGTAAATTGGAACCCTATTCTAGTGTCTTTAAAGCCACTCAAAGCGTTATAGTCTTGCCACAACTAAGTAGGTTGGAAAAAGAATACCATGTTGGGCAGTCAAAAACTTTTTGTAGTTTCGAATCCAACACTACCGCCCACTATCTGACAACCATTTTGTTTTCCAACAGAAGTCAGTCACACAAAATAGAATGCTAGTTCAAATACTAGCCTCCCTAGAGGTTTTCGAAACAGTTCGCGCCGCTTCTCGCCTCACAGCGACAAATGGCCAAACATTTTTACACCGGCCATCCCTGCTGCATATTTTACAACACGTCAAGAGCTTTTAAGCACTTTTCCGGTAGATAAAACAAAAACCAAAAAACGTATCCATTGTATAAACTATAGAATATATTGAAACTAATGGAACGGATCCGATGTTTAATCAAAGGGTTTTTTTTAAGCTTTTCCAATTAAGTAAGCAATTTACTAGGACAGGTTCGGTTTAGTGACGAGAAAATGAATTCGATGCTGGATTTTTAATTAAATTGATGGTTGGCGTCACTGTTTCGTGGGCGTTTTAAATGTTAGCAATTAAGGGCGATTTAGGGAATCTAAATTCGATTATTTTAATACGTCAATTAAGTTCCTCCAATTTAATAAATCTTGTGGTCCATACGAATAGCGTGGTTTTATAAACAAATTTTGGCAAACATAGGAATCTATAGACAAACGAACAGACGAGTGATCACAGCCCATATGTTGAATCAAGAAAACCCCACTTATCAAAGATACCAAACACAAAAGCAATCTTAGAACGTTCTATATTTTATTCCTTGATCTGATTTTTTGCGCCAAGACAGATGTTCTACGTGCTGTAAGACGACGTTTAACAAACGAAGTCAATTTTCTGAAATAAGTTTCCCGATTCGGGATAATAGTGTGTCGTGAAATCGTGATAAGCCCCCAGCTTGAGAAAGCGGACCATTCTTTTGGCCCGCGCCATTGGGCCGTCGTTCCACAATGCGATCGCCGAGTGGCTACTTTGATTGCATTGTGGTCGCTATGGAGCCCTGATTTTTTATTGAAATTGTTGTTGCGAAATGTTGGCTATTGTCCTAATCCGGCCTGCATTATTATTGTTGATTGTCTGCTGACCAAAATCAAAATATTTTATTTCACATAAACCTACATGGGCACTTATGAAACGTCAGAAGCTAGGTGCACGGTTCCAATTGGCCGTTTTCTATGGAGAAGAACCGGCAAGAAACTCCACGGTTACTCTATTTAAAAATAATTGGCTTTTACAATGTTTTGACCGTTTTATTGGATAGTATTCTAAAAGTTGTTCATAATGATGACTACAATGACCCCCGTCATTGTAGTTATCATTATGAAAAACTTTTACTATGGGACCAACCCTGAAATCGCGAAAAAAAATCAGCTGTTCCCTACATTTGTGTTCGTATAACTCGCCAAAATGTAGGGAACAGCTGATTTTATTCGCGATTTCAGGTTCGGTCCCATAGTAAAAGTTGTTCATAATGAAATGACCTCTTAAGAGGTTGTCAATGTTTTACCAATAACCCCGTATAGAATATAATATGTTATAGTCTGCATCGATCTAAGCTTTACGCAAGCCGATTATGTTTCGTGCAATAAAGAAAATGTCTCCAAGAAAACTATCAGACAGATTAGTCAAATCCGCCGCCTTCCTGTTATTTCCAAATCGTCACGATAACAATATTAATCATTATTGTTTTCATCCACTAAAGTGTGTAATCTAATTTAAGTCTAATCTAGTTGTAATCCGGTTAAAGTTTGTCGTACTGTAGTAAATCATCCTGTAAGTCATTACTGTACTGTGTAATGAGGATTTATTAGGGATGGGTGACCTTTAAATTTGATTGATAACAGGAGTTTTTGTTCTAAAAGTTTTAGATTAACTGCGCTATTCAAGGCTAAGCCCCGGTTCCAAATAACTTAATGATTATTGAGGACAAACACTTGCGCTAAATCGAATCGTATTTTTTGGAATAAACCGTGGACTGTTTAATTCTTTTAGAAGTGGTTTAGATAAAGTAGTGAAACCTACACTGTCCTCCCATACATAAAATGTCACTGTCAATAATTGACAGTGACATTTGAAAACATTGTAAAAGACATTTCACTCATTTGGAGAAATATCGACGTGACTGCTATTTTACTTCTTTTTACGTCTTTGTTTTTCCTAACGTAAATACGTTTCGAAGTGCTGTGTCATTTAACTCATTTTTAGGAAAAAATACATTTACGTCGATGTTTCTCCAAATGAACGAATTATTTATAAAAGAGTAACGGAGATGTTTCTTGCCGGCTCTTCTCCACAGGAAACGACCAATGAGGGTTTTCGTGAAAATTTACAACACCAGTTGGCACCACTGTGACAAGAGGTCTCCCAATATAAAATATATGATGACGTTCATCATTCAGTCATGACTAAAGAAAATATAGGCTCTTTGACAGATGTCTGTACCTGACGTGTCAGTGCTGCCACCTGGCGAACGTCATTTCAGAAAACCCTCATTGGAAACGTCCACCTTCTAGTTTTCTTAAGTGCCCATGTGAAATAAAATAATTAACCTGAAATTGAAATGTTTCTAAATACAAGTGGCACTTGAAAAAAATGCGATTGGTAAACAAAATGATTGGTTGTTGAACTTTAGAATCAAGGCACAAAATTTGTCAAATATGCATCCACCAATAACGAATTACGTATTTACTTATGACGGATATTTTAACCTGTTATGAGTATATTTTGTCGGTACAAACCATTTATGATGAAAAGTCTTTTGACATTTTTGTTTTGATTTTTTCTACAGGAAAATTACTGTAGGAAAACTTCTTTTATTTTTATCCACATTGTAGTTTTTTATAATCATGGACGATAAGATAACCTATGAATATAAAAATAAATAGGTACTAAGACGCCAGATATTCCAACATATCAAGGTTCCCTGAAAATTCTAGGGGTGTAAATTCAAACAGACGTCGGTCGTGAAATTTCAAAGTCCCGTGGGTTGTCGATATCGTAAAACAAGTCCACATTTTACGGCTCCCGTCTTTACCATTTTCAGGACATAAAACGGCTATTTGTAATAAAAAGTCTTTACTTTTTGACGATCAAGGATCATCATAAAAATCTAGGACTAGCTGACAAAGATAAACACTGGGGGTAGTAACAGTAAATAAGCAAGACTTCCGAATATAGTACTTGACTAGTATGAAATTGTCTTTTAGAGAATAGCACTGCAGGAAGAGGTGGCGAGACAATATAGACGCGGACCGCAAGGTTTGGATCGAGGTGGCGCTAGAAAAGAATAATTATGAAAGGATTTGGCTAATTAAAAAAAACTAATTGAAAAATCATTTTGAGTTTTCGTTTAACAGACAAATTAATAGGAAATTCTATAGTAATAACAGATAGAGGTTCTACTTTGTAGGGTGGTTCTTAGAAACACAATTTTGATGTGTTTTAGACTTAACGCCTTTAAATAATATCCAAGTTATTTATTATAAAATAAAACGTGAAAAGGATGTTCTTTTGACATTTTATCTATACTAATATTAATGCTGAAGAGTTTGTTTGATTTTTTTTATTTGTTTGAGCGCGCTAATCTCTAGAACTACCAGTCAGATTTGAAATCTTTTTGCATTTGATAGCCCAATTCTTTAGATAGGTTATTTACTATCGCGCTACGACCCTTAAAAGTCAGAAAGAACACTGAGTAAAAACGAGGTAACAGCGCGGGCGGTCGATGGGATGCGACGCGGTGGGTCGATGGGATGCGACGCGGTAGGTCCATGGGATGCGACGCGGTGGGTCGATGGGATGCGACGCGGTGGGTCGATGGGATGCGACGCAGTGGGTCGATGGGATGCGACGCGGTAGGTCGATGGCATGCGACGCGGTGGGTCGATGGGATGCGACGCGGTGGGTCTATGGGATACGATGCGGTGGGTCGACGGGATGCGACGCGGTGGGTCGATGGGATGCAACGCGGTGGGTCGATGGCCGAAATTTCACGCGGAGGAAGTCACGGGCAGAAGCATAGTAGTAAATAAAATTGTATATCGAGACCTTTTATGGCTAATTCGGTTTAATTAAAACAAGCAACAATTATATTTGCATAAAACTATCAAAACTAATTGATGCCCGTTTTTGTTCAATTACTTATACTATTTTCTTTAATTAATTTTCGACAATGAACTTAAAACAAGTAAGTTTTATTGATATTTCTGTTCCTGGTACACATCAGAGTAAATAATACAACTTAAATTGAACAAAACAAAGTAAGACAGTAAATCTAATAAACTAAGAAAGGGATGAAAATTATATTACAGCTGTCAATTTTAGTTAACTGGGAAGCTCCATTAATGGAATTAGTATGTACTGTATACTTGATGAAAACTTATTAACCCCTTTGTTTTTGTCGGGTTAAAAAGTAACTAGTGACTATGTGTAATAGTTATTAGGGGCAACATTAATTACTGATATGTATTAAAAAAACAATATGTCTCAAATTTAAAAAAAAAAACTTGAAATAGCTAATATTTCTTCGTTTTATTGTGTTTCAAAAACAATTTAAGTTGGTACTGAGCTACTTACATTGTTTTTGTAATCTTGCATAGATAAATTATATTTATTTATTTAGTTAGTAAGTAGGTTATATAAATAACACTATTCTATTATCGGCTGCACTTAATCTAGCAATCCAAACACAACCCAAAAATACACCTCATATTAATAATGCTTGCACGAACTCTCTCCACCTTCAGTGCGTCATCGTCCTTTGTGTGCCGTCACGAAACGCAACCTGGTGACATATCGTCATATTTGTAACGACTGTGCACCTATTGTTTGAAGGCCAAGGTTCGAGTTTAATACTGCTAATGGACAACCCTACCCTGTTGGAGTACTGCGAGTTCTCACTGATTACTCGTTTAAAATGTCACGCTTGCGAAAAATTGTTAAGAATAGGGTTGTTTGTGCAACATTGGATTTCAGTAGACCATCAATTTTGAACACGTAATTATCGATATCATATAATCAGGTCATTGAGAACCAGATATCTTGAGCAAAAAATAGGAATACTAGCTAAAAGCAGAGCTTTGTGAGGGCTCGCGTCGTTTTTCTGCGTGGTAATAATCTTTAAGGCAGTTTTTTTAAATATTTTTTTTTCGTAATTTAAATTATTTTTTTTTTTTACTGATAACACATCTACATATAAATAGAAATTATTATGTTAAATCACAAATCAATAGGCGTTATAGTTTTTCCGTAAAGTGTACCACAAAATGCTCAGGTTGTGGGATATGGCAGGGCTCGCTTCGCTCGCCCTGATTATTACTGGCATTAAGCATTGGTCGGCATTTTCCCATAACTTTACCATTTTATAAAAAGTGGCACTTAGCCACTGATAGTTGTTTAGTTAAATCAAGAGTCCTGAACAAAGACAGAAATATACAATTTATATTAAAGAAGCCCTTTAAAAAGGTAGTGTCATTGATGCATTAAAAGCGCTTTTGTGATAGAATCTACTTTGATCGGATTCCACTATTGAATCATGACACCTTTCGTCGCCGGATTTACGCCCGTAAATAATTTAATCAGTAAGACGGCTATTCAGTTGCAAATCCTCTTAAATTACTTTCCAGGCGCGGTAAAGTCCGAAAATACGTTTATCTAGGCACCAGAACCGAATTCAGTTGCTATTAAAGGCTTTTTAGAACAAAAAGAGTCGTTCACTGAACGGATTTAGCGGCTGATTGGGTTGGTTTAAAAAACAATTTGGTTGGTCTCATTTGGCAAGGTAAATAAGCTTGCCTGGTTAAAGGGCTGTGAAGGGCTATATAGTTATTTTTACACCAAGCTAGAGACAGGAATTCATTTCATAACAAAACCGTTATGAATTAGCATTACAACTTTCAATTTGGCTCCTTAAACTATCTCTATCAGAACTGTTATGTAATTTGTTGTAGACTAGCGTCTGCCCGCGACTTCGTCCGCGTGAAATTCCACCCCTAAGAGGGTAAATGCGGGGGTTCCATTCGCCCTCTTAGGGGTGGAATTTCGAAAAATCGTTTTAAAATTTGTAGTGTATACCAATTCTTCAAAAAGAATACACCTACCAAATTTCATGTCTCTAGGACCAGCGGTTTAGGCTGTGCCTTGATATATCAGTCAGTCAGGACTTTTAATTTTATATATTTAGATGTATAACAAAAAAACCCTTATCATTTACAACGTTTGTTTTGCGTTTTGTTTCTTTCTCTGCGTCATGTTGCCAGCAAATAAACTTATTTTCTTCTTTTATTTAAAGAAGGATTTTAACAAATAGTTTTGTGCAGTTTTCCTTTTCATGTAGGTACTTCTGTAAACTAAGCTGATTCATTTAGACATAATTTGTTCAGGCAATTTTATAGCGTGTCCCATTTAAGTCTCTATTCAGCGAAGGGGAGAGAATAATCGACATATTTGCGGTTACCTCCCTGCGGAATAGGGGTACGAGATATTTCCACTGAAAATTAGTACCCGTACTAAATTGTACCTTACCTTCATGTAATATGTGATTACATGCTATGTGGTGTTTTGGGTGAGATTCATGATGTTATAAAGCGTTAACCTTTGAAGGGATGGTGTGTGGTATCTCTTTAGCGAAACATTTATATTCTAAAACGGCGTCTGATGTGTCTATTGTGTTGCGTTAACGTGTAAGTATATTAGGCCAAAGAAAATGTATTTTGAGGCAATCCAGTCACTGCTGGATACACTCTCTCTGGAGTCAACATTTCAAAGCCACGTTGATGTTACAGTAAAATGCTTAGTCACTTGACGTCAGATTGATAAAATGAAAATAGTAAGCATTTCTGATAACAATATTAGGTACTTCGCTTCGCGTTACAGGGATATCGTCTGCTAACGGATTTATTTTTCATTCTTGCAATATACCTCGAAATACGATAAAATTAATAACTATTGACGAATGTCTGGACGATACTAGCATACACAATAAGCCGTGCCAGTATGAACTTAAGGTCGAACCAGTAGTAAGGGTCAAAGGCGCAGATCGCGTGCGTTACCCAAGGTCACGGCATTCATGTGTTATCGTTATCGCCACCCCATCAAAAAATGAGTCTCGATTCTCTACAAATACGGACTAAACTATGAACCGTAGTTAATTTCACGTTTATTTGGTTAATTTTGGACAAAATCGAGAAGTTTTCGAATATTGTCATACGGTCACGCATGCACCATATTTTGCGATTTATAATTGTCGCTATAACAAACGGCCGTAAGGAAATATTCGGTACAAAAATTCACGGTTGTTCCTAAAGAAATATTTAGGTACTTAATCACCGTGCTTAGGAAATTTAATGTAGATTACACAAAAAGTAATAATAAACAGTCTTTTTTTTAAGTCGGACAGAGTTTTTTTAAGTCATCATTGTCGTTCGTTTTGTGTGCAGACGTACCTAGTTTCAAAAATCCAATTATGACCCTCAAAAATCTTGAAATAAATAGAAAAATAATTCAGTATGATAAGCTAATATATACTCAAATTGTTTCAACAAAGATTCAAGAGCGTTGCCATTACATTAGGGACGTAATGAAGATTTGGCAAAGGGAAACAAAGAAAGTCACTTACTTTAAGTAAAGCACTGAATGGAACTTATTGTTCTCATTGTGTGTTGAGTTGATAGACTTTAAGGATTAGTTTGTCACTAGATTCTGACGATGTTATTTAAACAGATTTTTGGTTTTAAGATATTAAATCCCTAATAGGCAACCTTAGTGGGTGTTAAATAAATTATAGTTAATTTCAGAAACGTCCTTTGTTGTCGGAATACGTTTGAACGATTAGTTGACTTACCTAGATTGCACATGGTCATGTTGGTCAGGAAGGGGTTTTCTAGGGCATAATTGCATAACGTACATTGCGTTTTTCATATTGTCGAACAAACCAATTTTTCAGACTTATGAAGCTATGGATTAGAAATTTCCTTCAAAATCCTACGGATTGTAAAGCGTAACTCACTTTGTGTTACGCAATCGGGGTGTTAGTAAAACCTTAACCCAAAATGGTCTTTATATTGCGCTTGTGTACCACATGCTAGCTTGCTGCAGTCAGTGCCAATAAAAGTTGCAATAATACCGCAGCTACAGAGAAAGCGCAGTTTCCTTTCAACAGTGGGCCATAAATATGAGGTAGACATCCGTTGGCTTTTGAGCTTAAAATTGTCTTCCCGTAAATGTGAAATTATTAAACTTGTCGGTACAAGGTCGTAATGTAGACGCAGCCTTTTTTACTGTATAAGTATTCTCTTTTTCTATTAGTTTGTTTTGTTGTCAGCACATAAACGTATAACGTAATTAGAGGGGCCTGTAGAGGTTTGTACAGGTTGCTGTTCCATACATTTTGACCGCATAGGTATAGCTGTACGTGTCCAGACTGCACCACTCCATGGAGGTTGAGAAGGTCGTGGAGTACATGCGTGTGAAGACCAACTGGACTTTGAGGGTCGAGAAGTAGTTCGTGTTGCGACGCGACTCGTCGTTCGAGGTGCGTGTTCCGACACATCATCTCGAGAAGTTCCTCAAGTAAGAGTTCTGGCCGAAGGGTGTTGTGTACCGCCGGTTTCGTGGCCGGCTACATGACACCAGTCAGCGAAATACGACGCAGATACTTCCTGCGCGTTAGTTTTTTAGTGTAATTTTATTACAATGTTGTATGTATTTATAATATTTTTAAGTTATATTAATATTGTATTGTATGTGTTCATATGGGCCTTGATGCCTGAAATAAATGGATAAATAAATAAATAGGACTTTGCTATGAAACAGCAGATTATTTTTTTGATAACGTATACGTCTAGAATCATGTACTGAATTCGTAGTTAGTTTGCGCGTCGTACCTGCCAGCCTAAAGTGAAGTAAAGCTTGCTCTGAAACCGATATACAGACTCACATCAAGCTATTACATCATCAAATTTCTTTAATAGATTTTCAACTTTATTACTACAGCATAAGATACAAGGTTGATTGGGAAAATTTTACAGTTTCGGGTAGCTTAATGTGCTGTTGTCTGTACTTACTGACTTACTAGTCTGAAATGATTCAAGGTTAGCGGACAATAATATCGCTTTTAATTTAACTATCGACCCTAATAACCATTATTCAAATCAAAACAGGGTGCTTATGGCAAATGATCTATGACTTCTAAACGAAACTATCAATAACACTTTATCGCCTTTGTAACGTTAAACCAATTATTTTCAGTAGCCTATAAATATCGAAACTTAATTTTCGACCTTTCTAGATAATATTTCAACCGATATAGGTACAACCTCCTTAGCTGTGTATTTGAGCGGCTGACCTCTGTCCTCTTAAGGAGAGGTCTGTGACCTCTATCTCTTGCTAATGAATAATGAAACAGATCAGAAAATGATACGTCTTAGAATATAGCTACACTAACATACATATTCATGTAGTATCTTATTTGAGGATGAATATTCAAGATGTTTCGGAACTCAAAATTAAATAATCTTATGTGTTATGAATGAGATGTTATGATCCTTTATAAATAGGAAAAGAGCTGGTTTGTAACCAATTTTGTCTATGTAATCGTAAGACAATCTTGGTTATATTATTAAATATATATTGTTAAAAATGTAGGTAACAGTTTTGACAACTTAAGCCGTCAAACAATCGTCTACTAAAAGCCTTTTGCATGTAAACGCTCAATGGTTTTCACGATTATACATATTTACTGTCGTTTCGAATGTATTTTTATAAGACTTGTGGGCCAAGAAACTTTGAGTAAAACATTTCGAGTTGTCAAACTCTAAGCTAGGTCAAACTGTAATATCCAGAGGCTCCCAACATCAAATAAACACTGAAAAGTTGCTACAACTTGCTTCGAATATGCAGTTTTACAAAAATATGTATACAATATGAACTATGCCATTTGTCTAATGCTCTCGTAAAAATTTATCACTGTTCAATTTACATAAAAGCTGAACCGTAAAAACTTTTAACAAGTACTTACAGCTGCATGTAAGTGCTGTCGACGTCACAACACAAATACTGTTCACGTCTATAGTATGCATATGTTATTACGTCTGAGTAGTGTCTGAGTGAGATTGAACTACACTACAAGGCTACACGACTACACGTGCCTGGCAAAGGTGATCAGAGTGTGTTTTGTTTTCTTTGTATACCAAATGCGATTGTCGATTCTCGAGTTGGAATGAAACGATGTGTTTTGAGCGAGCATTTTCACGGTTTGTGAAACTTGTCTTCTACCCATAGGTGCCATTGACTAGGATATTAGAGTTCCGAATTCGAGTATTATGTTATAACATGAATACAGAAAAAAAATCCTTAAAAAAAATATTTTAAAATGCGCTTTGGCACGAACACGAACTGGCTTTTATTTATTTATTTTATTTTATTTATTTGGGAAAATAAACGGTTACACATTACAATATTACATAAAATATGAGCTACAGAGTGAGTAAATGTATAACCCACGACATTTTCCACATATTATAAAGAAAAGTTATAAAAACTAATGCGATGTGCGCTTACAATGTGATAGTTACAATAAAATTACATAAGTGTTAATGATAAAACTAAACAGGCATGCAAAAAAATAAAAAACAAAAAAGATAAACTAGAAATTATAAATACAGTTTAAGAGTTAAGAATATTATAGAACAATATTCAAAATAGAGTCACGAACAAGGCCTCTAAATTTACTGGTTGGAAGAGCGAAGATGTCAATATTTTGAAATAGATTATTATATTGACCAGTAAGACGACGTAGGGGTACTCGTAAGCCTGCATTCGTTCGACTAGAAGGTACTGCAAATAGGGGTCGTGCGCGCACCCCTCGGCCTATGGTATGGTTTATATAATATTAATAATAAAATGTACCTTTTCAAAAAATATAAGGACTAACGTTAAATACAGTTTTTCTTAAATCTATGTCAAGTTCATGAATGATTTGTGCCTGAACTAGGTAATTCTGTGTTTCAGGCGATTGTAGGTAACATTAGTTCATAAAATAATCAGATACTTATCATATTTATCTTATTGGGCTTTAACTTTCTGAATAACTGACAGAATCCTTGACAGTTCAAAAATGCCTGATAATTGTAATAAACGCTTTGACTTGAACTGAAACTTGAAATAATTAAAAAAAAAAACTATGTCACTGATCATGGAACTGATGGCTGGAAGCTGTAAATAATTGTGTGCAATAGTGTAGCTACGGCGTAGCTACGGTGTTGCTACGGCGTAGCGGTGATATCGCGTAGGCCACGGCGGGCGTAGCACTCATGCAGTCCTTTATTTGCACACCATCTTTGCCCGCTTCGCAACGTACTACAGGGACTATTACGTACTACGGGGATACTTTTTGTCCCGGTAGTACGTATACTTTTTGTCCTGGCCACGGTTAGACCGTGACCAGGATAAGGACCCAGGTCATGGTCTAATCGTGGCCAGTCATCCAAATACCGTGAAGGCGTTAAAAGCTAACATATAGACAGACAGAGTTACTTTCGCATTTATAATATTAGTAAGAATACCCTAACATAGAAATGTGTGAACGAATGTCTTTACCAATAACGAAAACTTTAATAACGTTTGCAGACTCTTGGGTTTCTGACTTTAAGCCAGCAGTTATTAAGATTCTTATTTTCAATCTTGACTACATTACCACAATATTTAATAATAGATAGCGGCGTAGAATTTAAATAAAGGCCTTTAGGAATTTAAATTCAGCTGAGATTTTGATTATCTAAAATGGTTTAAGATAAGAATCGCGGTTTACATTTTACATAGAAACTGGCAGTAATAAAGGAAGCTTTAGTTCTATGAGACACTTTTATCGAATTTCTGCGCGAGTGAAATCGTGGTCCGGAATATTAAATAATGAATACATTTATCGTGGCCTCAAGGTATCTATATTTTCTTTACGGTGCTAGCAGAAAGGAATATGTGAGTATTTTGTAATAGTACGTACAGCCGAGAAAATATATGATTTGTAATTATTCTAGGAGTCTAACCTCATTTGGTCCAATCTTTTCATCCTTGTCAGAGATAATAAAAAAGAATAATTTAAAAATAGTGAAAATTGTCTTTTTGCTGTTTTATTTTCTCAAAATTAGTTAATTCAAATGCAAATAACTGCAACAGCCTTACTGTTGCATTAATGGTTGCCCGTATCCACGTCAGTGCATATAAATGGTAATATCATAAAATGTAAAGCAGGACCGGGTTAGTGCAAATGGGCGCGCTTAGAATTAGAGCATTTACGAATTAAGCTGTTCTGTTGAAATACAGATGCAATATTTGAGGTTAGGGGATTTATAATTCGATTTGCAAAATGAATGGGATACCTAACCTACATGAAAGAGTATATATAATGTATCAGAAAGGTTTCGTCACCCAACATCGTAATCGCGAAAAGTTATTAGCTTTGTAAACTTCAGTATCTACTCGACAAAAAAAAAAATAAAAAAAAAAATAAAAAAAATAATGTTGTTGTGTTGTGTTGTTGTTGTTGTGCAAATAAATGTTTTGATTGATTGATTGATTGATTGACCCAAATGTATGGGGCAGCTAATAATTTGTTCACGATTACAATGTTTGTCCTGTGGAGAAAGTTGTTCAGTTTGATGGTCTGTAAGGGTGTGGTCGTTAAATATGATCACGCATTTCTGATACACGCTTATAGTTAGGTAGATAAATAGATGTTTATCGGGTTATGAGTTATTAATTTCTTTCTACGAAAAAGATAATCTGGAAATGTAACTATATACGGTACCGTCCGGTGCGCTGCTGCATTCCCATCTTTTTACGTACCTAATCAAAATTTTATTTGGAAAAATATTCGCCAAATCTGAAATCTGACCAATATTTTCCGATATACCATCTAGCCAATCCCACTAAACTCCTTTTTTACTGTTCCGAAATTCTACGTTGGGACAGCTTCCATACAGCCGGTACGTTTCCATCAAACTTAAAAACTGCAATATTGGAAGCCGAAACCAATATCGGGACTTATATAGAACGATTCGCGAATACAGCCGACGATCAATTTCGGATATACTTCACGTACTCCGGCCTCGTGATTCGCAGAGCAATATAGTTGCAATGGCGTGCATCGAAATTATACATTCCCATTTTCGATACTCACGCTCCGAAACATTAAGACTAGTTGCGATTTTCGAAGAAAATTTCTGCAGCGCTCTTAATTAAACGGCGTTTGTTTCGAACTTCTTTTTGTGAACTGTTTTCTTAAGAAATTGAATATCGGCAATGAATGAACTTTAAACTTACAAGTTTGTCTTGGAAGTAAAATGTTGAAATGGGAAAAAGTTTTTGTTTTTAATCGGCTGCGTAATAATTAACCATGACTTCTGAGAAACCATTGAGATAAGTATTTATGTAAAAAGTTCCACTCTCTTCTAAAAAGTAAAGAACATAAAAAGGTAAAATACGACATAAAAGGAAACCGCCCACATTGTCATGAAAGAAAAAGCTTTTTATTTTGAAACGACCACAACTCAAGATATTTAGATAATGAATTCAGTAATAGACACAAACTTTAAACAAAAAAGAAATAAAGAAAATAAACAGTTTAGATTTACATTAAATAAAACATCAACTTTACGAATAATCATTAGCAGAAGATTACATACTCATTATTTTAAACAGTAGATACCTACGCAGCAAACAAATCTTCATAAAGTATAAATTTTAACTTGTCGCTCACTTATCGAAAGTCGTTATCAAGTCGAACAACATGCAACTTCAGTTTCATTCATATCCGGGCTTTATCAAAGTTTGCTCGAATCCTCGCCTTCCGAACAATATCCGATACTCGAGAATTAAACGAAAGCAGTCGTTTATTCTAGCTCGAAATGTATTTTTAATAGATATTGTGAATTATTTGGTTGGATCTAAAGGTTTTCTTAGTAATATTTAAATGATTGATTGTATTTTCTGATTTCGTGTCATAAAAATTACTATCAGGTTAAGCTACGCTTGCCACGGTTGGTCTGTGGATGGGTGACCGTCTTTACATACCGAGATCCCTCCGTACCTCGGAACGCACGTTAAGCCGTTTTTCCCGGCTGTCTATCGTGGATCTTTGACAGTCGTTACGGGTAGTCAGAAGCCGGAAAGTCTGATAACCAGTCTTACCAAGGGGTATCGTATTATCCAGTAACTGGGTTGTGGAGGTCAGATAGGCAGTCGCTCCATGTAAAGTACTGGTATTCAGCTGCACTCGGTTAAACTGGAAGCCAACCCCAACATAGGAAAAGGCTAGGCAGATGATGATGATGATGTCATAAAAAATACTTACATGCGTAGGGTTTATAAACGTAAGTTTGTAGGGTTTATAAACGTAAGTTTATAAACCCTACGCATGTAAGCAATTGCGAAGGCTTGCGATAAAGTTAAAGCAAAATAAAGACACAGTTTAGCCTTGGTTTGAACCTGTATAACCAACCGAGACTATAAAAGACTAAACATTTAAATTCTGTTAGGTCGACTCGGGTCAGTGGTACTTAAACGGCAGACAGACTGTAAAATGCTGCAAGCTCTGACCAAATAAAAACCAAGTTGTTGTAAATGGTTGTAAATGAGTGCGTGTGAGCGTGTATGCACAGAGTGGAGGTGTAGCTTTTGCATGCTTCACTGTATTGTTTGCAGCGCTATGTCTTGACTTTTTATTCGGTCTGAGGCTGCAAGTGTAGGTATGTGTTCGTTTAGAAAATTGTAACTAAGGTGTTTTAGTGACATGTTTTACGATAAGTCTCAATACTTCAGTACAAACTTAGACATTTATGATCGATCGGTTACCATCGGTAAAGAACGTCCACAAAAACACTCCACAGTACTGTATTTTGCTATCTGTTGAATGGTAAGCCAAACTAGTTTGAACCAATGATGACGTTTTCTAGAATGATTTATAGGAAGATCCCGTCGAATAAAAGTTCGTTCACTAATTCGCACCTTTTGACCATTCTAAATCCAGGTTATTCACAAATGTTTTGTTTTTACTTTGCTCTAGTCAGTTGTTTCTTAGTGAGTCAGAGATAGTCTGTTTTGACCCTGTTTTGTACGTCAGGAGTCAACTCTTCACGGGTTGACAAGAAAAAATTAGCCCTCCAGACCGTATTTCGGCCATGGCGGCTAATCTCAACGGAGACTACCCTTCGGCGCGGGAGGTATTTATAAAATTTATAGTACACAAGTGTATGCGCAGACTCAGGTGCACAGTCTCTTTCCCTACTCTCATAGTCCGATGGGATGGCACGTAATCCTACACGACCGGAGAGAGAATAGGCGCAGGACCAAAGGCTTCATGTGCTTTCCGAGACTCGAGGGTATCACACCGCCAACTTCCTAACTCCGGGCTTTTACTAAGAAATTCCTAACGGAAAAACCCAATAACACTTTGCTTTGACCCGGCAATCGAACGCAGGACCACACGTCCAGCAATCGCGCTTGCGACCAAGAGATCAACGGGGCGAGAAAATAGAGAGTAAACGAAACACGTTCCTTCACGTTAGCACAGACTTTTCCTCAGCAAATTGTAACCAAAACATAAAAGGCAAATAATTGTGCCTGAGTAAGGTAATTTGCCGGTCTGTCTTTTAATTAACTCGACGATAAAATTTACTTTGGGTTAGACAAGAAAATGTGTCTCGTTAGCAAGTAAGTATATAAATAAACTGGCACTGCTAGAAGGGAAAGATATAAGAAATTATAATTGTACTTCGTTAGTCTTGTGGTTGCAATTCCTGTGGCGAAAGTCCTTAGTAGCCTGTAAAGTTTGACGTGTTTATCAAAACAAGGAGAATTGCAGTTGTTCAATAACTCATGACCAACCCACCCATTCATGGGGTAGCATAACTTCTCTGAATAATGTTAATCGGTCTTTCCTATTTAAAGTACTTACTATGTACTCTCGCCTTCTTCCCATGGTGGTAGGACGAAATTACAGAACGACACCTGCTACGATCTTGATTTTTGGCGCCATCACCAGCGTCCACCAGTTCCTGTAATGTGCAGCTGACACGACACGCAGGACACGATATTAAGTGTCCCATCGTTTGTGAAAAGGAACCACATTTACACTCCAAAGCGGAGTCGTCTATGAATCTCCACCTGAATAGGTTTTCCTTGCTTCGGCCAACCTGTGTCCGGAGTCTGTTTAAAGACTTCCAGGTTACCCAAGGTAACTCATGTCTTCAGCGGGTGGAACGAACGGTTTGGGTAAGGTAGCACTGTCTCGCCACAGCTTTAGTCTTTCTTGTGATGGTTCGCCAGAGTGGGACGACACACTTTAAAAAACTGTTTCGGCCTTACAGCCGACCCGTATTGTTTATTAATATTTAGTTATTAGAACAATGTTACTAACCCTATATGAGTCTTCGCTCAGATTAAAAATTTCATTTAGAAAATGCCCATCGATGTTAAAGATTGCACGGTTATGATATGAATGAATGAATCATAAGGACTAAAACCAAAAAGGTAATTAATTCTAGGTATGTTGAAAAATGCTCGCTATTTTAACAATTTATTACAGTATTAAAATAATCGTCGCTGAAAACACTTCCCTTCAAGGTCTATTACACTAAATTTGAGGATTAAAGGAATTTCAGTCATTAATTAGAATACCAATTTGTGCGCAAAATTAACAATCATAAAAATGTCATGAAGGTCAATTTTTTTTTATTTTAGGAAAGAATGCGGATGGCGTCACTGGCGACGAGGTTTCTTTAAAGTTAAATTTCATTGGAAAATTGTAGCTGAGATATTTATTTATTTATTTATTTAAGGACTTTGGAAGACTTACAGCTAAATACAATGGTGATAAATAACAGTATGATAATTTGACAGCCAATTACAGGTCTTCACGTCTAGAGCTTGTCTGGTATAAAAGTACTGTGGACAGTGACGGATTAAGACTACTTGATGCCCTAAGCAATCCATGCCTGTGGGCCCCCCTATCCGTATGTCAACTAGAATCGGTCTTTAAACCTTTACCGCCTAAAAACATTAGTTTTTTGTAAAGTAAGATGATGAGATGTAACATACTTTAGAAGTAGAGTAGGTGCGACAACAATAAAAACCAAAGCATAATTTATTTATTTATTGAAATATAGAAGAGTAATAAATATAGAATAGTATGTAGAAGTAGTACAGTGTACTTTATATTTATTTGTAACATCTGTTTATACCTATCTGTATTAAGCAAATAAATGATTTGATTTGATTTAAAATAGCTGATGTCGCTTTAGCGTGTGCTTCCCATCTCGTTTCTGAGAAAGATTTCAAAACACTTTCATTATCCAAATGATCTTTTAATATGCGCCACCTAATGGTTGAACCAGAAAAAAAATTGTATTGATTTTGAACTAATGAAAAAAAAATTACAGCTGCCAGGCAACAATCCTCGACCTATTAAATTGAGAGAATGGGCTGTGCATGGGATATATATTGCAAACGGATTCGCCTCTAGAATCTTCTGCTGCATGCCATTGCATTGTAACGTCCAGACATATTTGAAGCATTGTCATAAGACTGGCCTCTGCATTTTGAAAAATCTAATCCACAATGTTCTTCAAGGTATTGAAGAGTCTGCTTTGCCAGTTCATCTCCTGTGTGATGCGTTTCCAACTCAATAAATGTAAGAAATTGCTCTACTGCCTGCCCATCTTTTATATAGCGAATAACTACGCTGAGCTGGTCCATGTGCGTCAAATCCGGCGTAGAATCTACTGAAAGACTATCATATCTAGAAGCTTTTATCTGCGATATAATTTTACCATGCACTTCTTGGGCCATTATCATAATCAAATCTTCGTAAATCCCATGCCCACTCGCTGCACAAGCGGGCAGCGAGTGCGGTTATGACTCTAGGTCGGACTCTACGTAAACTTAAAACGCGCGAATTTTCAAATTAGTCCTAGAAACTTTTTTGGTGTGGTTTTTGGTGACGTGAGAGTGAGACGTGATGCCCTAAGGATGGATTTTTTTTGTGCTTCTTCTGGTGCCCCTTCAGACGTGATGCCCTAGGCAATTGCTTAATTTGATTAAGGGTTAATCCGTCACTGACTGTGGAACACAATATACACACTGCTAAATAAATATTGATCATGAAAAAGCGTCCGACCAAAGATGTATTTTCAATATTTAAGGAGTGTGTTCCTATGTTTCTGTGTGTACGGAATGTAATATCCTGTTTTACTATCAAAGAGCAATTAATCTAATGTTATTTTAAGGTTACCTGGGGTACAGTAAATCAACGTAATAGGTATAATGGAGCTACCTACTGTGAGTGCCATTTATTTTTATGATTATAATGTGGTTGCTTTGTATTATAAAACTGAAATATACATACCTAAACATACATAACATCACGCCTTGTTTCACCGAAGGGATTGGCAGAGGTGTACCTATACTAAACCCAATTATGTTTAAGTCCCGTGTAATACACACACACAAACATACACACACACACACACACACACACACACACACACTCACACATACATCACACGACATATTATATACGTTTATATTATATTATAATATGACTTTAATATATTTGGTAGCCAAAAATACGAAAAGAATTTGAAGTAGGTAGCTAAGGGTTCACCAAAGGGTCTGTAAGATCAAGGGAAGTTCGTGATTTCACCCTCTGCACACTGTATATTATATACAGAGGTCTAATAATACTCGTTTATTAAAGAAATATCATGATCACGTTTCTTCAAAGATCTTGAAAAAAACCGCGGGGCTGTTTAGGTAAACCGGTCGCAAAAAAATTCAGGACCGAATTGTTCGGTTAATGCGTTCGATAGCGATGTGTTATAATGTATTTCTGAAATGATGTAGGATTGTTTATTTCAGTGTGATTTAGTTCGTTTGGCCTCGTGTGATTAAAAAGGAAGGGAGAAAGGGCTTTGAGGGTCCGTGGCATACGTACTGTCCGCCACCTTGTTTTTTTTTCAAAATGGCGACCACGCTTGAAACCTATATACATCGATAGCTGACACCAATGCAAACAAAAAACGTAATAGGACCAAATTCCATAAAGTGTCACTATTCCGAGATATTAACGTTCACTTGACATCCATATTTATTAACAGATTTTTTTTATTCAATCTTCAATCCTCTTTTAAAGCGATCAACTATATTTTATCTATGTACATAGATTATAGATAATGTTTATCCATTGTGAAATGTAGTACATTTTTAAAGAATTCTGGGTACTCAGAATTTTTTATTTCCTCCTCTGAATATCGATCCTCTACAAATGCTATTTCAGACTTTTAGTAAATAATAATAATTATTCATTTATTTCAGGTAAAGAACACCAGTGGCGGACTAACAGGGGGGCGGAAGGGGCGGCCCGCCCAGGGCCTCTGGCCTTGGGGGGCCCCCAAATGCCTCCGCGTTCCCCTGATAAAATCCTAAACAAGACTTTAAAAATGTGCCTAAGCATGTGCTTAGACACATTTTTAAAGATAGCTAAACTAAGCCTCATTATTGATTTGACGATATAGATACAACAAGACTAAAAAATGTTTTTTAGTCTTGTTGTATATCTATATCGTCAAATCAATAATGAGGCTTAGTTTAGCTATCTTTTATAAAAGTTTCTTATTTATCTCATTATTTTTATTGAAAAGGATTCAACCATCTGGTTCTCAGAAAAGGAACCTAAAAAAACGAAGACTGAAGAGGCAAAATCGCTTGCTGAATCTTTATCCAATTACTTTTCGAATTTTGAAGAGAAGAAAAGTGGTGTTGCCGACGAAATTAACGAATTAAACATAAACATTTATTTATACATACAAATGTGAACTGAATAAAAAGCTTGTAAAACTACATTTTTTTTAAAGCTGGGGGGCCTCATTCAGCTTTGCCGCCCCGGGCCTCTGACGGGCTTAGTCCGCCACTGAAGAACACCCATTACCATACGACATAAATTAATCGAAAACATAATAAAACCACCACATATGACTGTCCACAACCGTACCCGTTTTTTTTTTCAGGATGGGAAATCATCGAATGTCCTCTCCCGCTCTGGGTGGAGCGGAAGGGAGTGTCAGACTTTTACTGACTAAAACCCACCCGTGTTCCTTCCTTAGCCCTTTATGTTCCGGGCCAGCAGTAACCCTTTCGGACAACCACGCTGACACAACCGTACCCATTATTCCACCTTTGTGCTACACATTACACTGAACTTATATCATAAAACTAATCATAATAGTGAACTATTAAGTTATGATACTACCCATTGTGCGCTGGTTATGACTGACATTAAACACGCACTTCCAAGAATAAATGACAGGCTTTTAATATGTTAATGGATCCACTTTCGTACAGTAATGTAACAAAAGATGATATTCTCGGCGGGTTTACCTATGAATTTGTGAGTGGAGTATGTTGTTTATAAGGTAAGTTAATATGGATTATTTCACTTCGGTGTCACCTTGATTTACGACTAGTGTTGTTTATGTCTGAAACTTTTAGGTAGGTAGACAATTTCTCGACTGAATTTCGGCCACGGTGGCTAATCAGACATTAGCCAAGTACACAGGAGATATACACTATAGTGCACGAGTGGGATGATGCTTTTAATTGTTGACCCCTACTAAAAGTTATTTATATCTACAGTCGCCGTCATCGTCTAGTCATCTGCCGTCGAGAGGATGCGTTCCTGAATCTGTTACAGTACCCGGCGATAAATATTGCACATCGACCTTTGGAAATTGGTGTATTTTATACAAAGAATAAAAATAATAATCAAAAGAAGCAAATCATAATTGTTTTAACAGCTCCTAATAGATACCGGACTGTTTGTATTTCGTGCGACAGAGATAACGCTCTACGAAGCCGAAATTACCTAGCCGATTGTCTCTTTCCAAAGGTCGATGTGCAATATTTATCGCCGGGTACTGAGGATTGTTTGAGTGCTATCACCCCTGAAACATTTCCTATAAGGCAGGCTGTATTTTCGTAGGGCTTTAAAATAAGTAGTTTTGCTAAGAGTACTTTTTTATTTCAACTAACGCGACACGTCGGTACGTAACCACAGGCAATGAGTTTAATTGGACAACTTGTAGCACTTGCTTTATCGACACGTAATTTACGTAGCGATTCGTTTACGTTCATAAAAGTAGGGAACATTATTTATGTGGATCAGATGCAAATATGATGAAATGGTCACTGCTGCCACATCAGATGATTCGCAGGTATATTGCAATACCGCTGAGATGTATCACGTGTCTAATAAACACAGGTACTACAACGCTATAATCAAGGTAAAACAATATAAAGTCAGAAAAATAAACTGTGATGTTTCGTTTCAGATTCGAACAATTACACTACCACGAAATTAGAAATTAAACAATTTGCTTTTTTTTCGCTGAAAAAACTGAAAATCAAAAAATAATAAACAATATTTATTTAACCTTAATAACTAATTTTTAAACTAATGTAAGTATACCTAAGTAATTTTGAGTCGGCGCCAAACAACCTCCTCCGTTTTTCGGGTTAAAAATAGCTTGTCACTTTTTTTAAAATAAAGAAAATTAATCTCTTCACCTCCCTTGGTTGACTGGCAGAGAATGCCTGAGGCATTAAGTCCGCCTTTGTACCTTTTTGTGCGAAAAGTTTAAATAAATAAATAATAAATAAAATTATTATTATTTCTTGCTATACATTTTTGACCAGTGGTGGCCCAGTGGTAACGGCCGCGACTTACGAATTGGTCGTAGATTCGAACCCCAACAGGAGGTTTACTTTATGTAAATTACTTCACCACCACTGCTTTCAAAACGGTGAAGGAAAACATCGCGAGGAAACCGGCATGTCCTAGAACTAAAAATTCGAAGACATGTGACATCTATCAGAGTGTTGATAGTCGCATCATTAATCTTTGCTGGACCCGGCTCATTTATCTACTATTTAACTTTAGGTATAGACCGGTCACCATAAATCTTCTTTTGTTAAACCTTACCAATATCGAAAGGGTTTATATTTAAAGAATGAGGTCGGGGACAGGATCTGTCCAAGTTAATTTCATAGCTCGTCGTGGTTTATCAAATCCTGGCAGGGATTTAAGCAAATTTACCGCGCGGAAGTTTGCGTTAAGGTCAGATTTTGATTTGATTAGGTAAGTAGAAAGGATATCTACTTATTTCATAACGATTTCAACGATTTAACTTTTAAATATATATTATTTTTATATATATTGGATAGAATAGGAGATATCGTCATTTTGACCGCGCACTTTAGCGGCAGTAGTTCCGCGATTATCCGCGCAGGCGCGCCAGGTGACTGGGACCGAAAAAATTGACATCTGCGGCGGCTGAAGGGTTATGTACACCATACGAATTACAGATATAAATTAGAAATTTTACATAAAGTGGCACATTGAGTGGTCTTATCTTAAAGCGATCTTGTAAAGACAACCTTTGGATGGATTTAAAGGGAGAAGGAGAGACAATACTGCAGGTAGTCTGTGGTGTGTTGTGTGGTAGTCTAAGGTAAAAAGAACAATACCCACCTACACGATTATTATATACTTACTGGGTATCTGCTTATAAATATATGTGTTTACTAATTTGACAGGACTAAACTAAAATGTATCTTCTCAAAAATTTAGAACGCTTACTTTCTACTCCTTGGCTATTTCCATAATTATTTCATCACCATTATCCTGTCAGTATGCCAATTGATTTGAGGTCGGCGCTTCTTGTTTATTTCTTCCATATTTTACTCTATTAGTCGTCATCTCAAAAGTCACCCCTTTCTAGCCTTTCTCATTTCCATAAATAATTGTTAAATTCTTTATTGGTCATGTCCAAGACTAATTACAATATTTTTGTTAGACTATTTCCCTTTAAATTTCATTCTAGCCCTTTCATTCCCACAATAACAAACAAAACAGCATCGACTATTGTTCTGTCAACAATACAGTCACAGACAGCGATGCAATTAAACAGACGCCAGCTACAGCCATTATCTTATGAAAGCACCGCATTGCAACCCCTAACCTATTAGATACTCTTAATGAGTACTTACAGGAATGAGAAATAGATGAGACAGTTATAAAAAGTGTAAACTTTTTTGGTAGAAATTGTATGAGAATGGTCCTGGATGGCATGTGGTTTAAGAGGTTTTTGTCTAGCAACGCTAGCTGATGATGGTAATTACGTTTTATTCGAACAAAAGGAATCATGGCACGGATCGTGATTGTCCAAAGTAAGTTTCCCTCCGCCCCTATGACGACCCACTGACCCTCCTTTTCGTACCAGCTACATTTAATTTTGACCTGGGAGTCAAAAGTAATAGAGTTTTATAAAAACTGAAAATCACATCAAATCGAGTTTACATTTCAGAAGGCATCCGAATTGAGAACCTCCACCTTTTTGAAGTCGATCAAAAAGTGTTTTGTTCACTTCTTAAGTAACGCTCCGCTGGCATTCAGTGACAACAAAGAACTGCGAATTCGAAAATCAAATTATCCATTTTTGTCACATCGACAAAACAGAGCGAGCATTGACGCGGAAACTACCCCAAAAATTCTAACACCTTTTTCCAATGTTTTCCACGTTAGTACGCTCGTCGACGGTCCGCTATCACCGGTTCGTTGAACACACTACACGTGACTGTAATTCCGCTGATTCCTTAGTTTGAGCCGGTTTCAAATCAAGCAGCCCGTGTTTGAAGGCATTCATAATTAAATTCTTGAACACGACCGTAGTTTTTTTTTAGTTATAAACTATAAGCAAGGAATTGTTTATGTTTGTTTAATATATGTTTCAGTTCGCTAAGTTTTGCTTTTACTTTCCCTTTCTTTCAAAGTTTACCACTAAATAGCGGCATTACAGGCGATTTTCGCGGCGCTGCCGACGTTCTTATACTACTATTGTTTGTTTGTTGTTTATTATTTTTGTTCTTGGTTACAAAGACCTATAGACATACGAAATTTATAAGCAATCGTATACCAATATTATATTATTATCTTCGTAACCTGAAAAAGTGAACTAGTTTAAAATTCTTTCGCATAATGGGGAGCTAAGATTTCCTTATTGCTTTATAAAACTTTTATAATGGAGCAAACGTCACTGTCGTCATTCCAGCCCAAAGTACAGTTTGCAAAAACGCAGTCGTAGACCACGGTTCATTTTAACATACAACGAAAAAGTACTTGTTTGCAAACTTCCACTCATATTACATCACGCTAACAGTCGCTTACAGTGTAACAAAGCCTCAGATCCCTTCAAATGCTTTTTTTTATTCTCAGCGAAAAGGTATATGGAAGATATAATTCAACATGTTCGCTTACTTTTTACGGTTGTTGCGTGTGACTGACAGGCCGACAACACGCCAAAGCTTCGTATGTAAGTAATAAAATCGTTTTGAGGAAAAGGGGTTCATCTTTTGTTCACATAAAGAGCTTGTCAGTTGTCTGTTTGAAAGGATTTCAAGTAAGCAGGTACTATAATAAATTTGTATCTAAATCTTCTATAATATCAAGTACAACCTCAGGATTCTTATAATATGCGTCTTTTTTTTGTAATGATTTTTAAATTCCTTCTTTTTTAGGGCTCGGTCAGAAATTAACTTAATTGTTTTTTATCACTAACATTTTATTTTTATTATATTAAAATATTGAGTTACTTTAAAAGCTAATATTATTATGAACAGCAACAAAATTGAGCAAAATATTAACATTTTAGTTTTTTTAATCTCAGTTATTGTGCAAAATATTTGTTCAAAATTGCATTGTACCTACTTCTGCTGCAATTTTGAACAAAAATTTTGCTCAATAACTGAGATTAAAAAAACTGGAGTATGAATCGACTTTTGTTGCTGACCGTACAAGTATATAAAAAAGAAAAGAATCATTAATTAGGCCATCAAAAAATCCACATCGTTGTCAACGGGAAAAGTGCCCAAAAGACTGGCCGCATTGCCATGTAATTGCTGATTCTTTGGCCAAAAAATAGGCAAGCCCTCTAGTCACGTGAAGACTCGACCAACCGCTTGGCAATGTCTTGAAAAATTAAGTGGGCATTCATAATTGTTGGATGAATTAATGAATTATCGAGATGCACCGGTTTAATTTATTGTTTAAATCTTTTTTCTTCTGCAGTGTTTCCGTTCAACATCGTACAGACGCCAGCACATCAAGTTACTACACTCTGTCAAATTTATTTAATATATTTTCAACTTTATCGCTAAAGCATAAGCTTCAAGGCTGATTGTGAAAATTTGACAGTTTCGAGTAGCTGATGTGCTGGCGTCTTTACATACTTATTAAGAGTAAACCAATATCCCAATCAAACATTAGTCAGTCGATTTGTACTAAATAGATTCCGAATTCAAGATCAAACCATTTGACAGTAATTTAATTTGGTATATCTCAGTACCCTTATACATAGCTTAGACCTCACTTCTGCGGTTATCCGTGAACGTTGTAGCCGAGCCAATTGGTACTAGTCTTCGTATCTACTAAGTATTTTATAGCTTTAATACTTAGGAATGGTATGGAAGGTGAAGTGTTAATCGACTTTTGTTGCTGACCGTACAAGTATATAAAAAAGAAAAGAATCATAGGCCATCAAAAAATCCGCATCGTTGTTAACGGGAAAAGTGCCCAAAAGACTGGCAGCGTTGCCACGTGATTGCTGATTCTTTGGCCAAAAAATAGGCAAGCCCTCTGGTCACGTGAAGACTCGACCAACCGCTTGGCAAGATAATGTTAGTGGGAGAAGGTGGACTTGTTTTTATCGCTCCTGCCCCAAAAGGACGGTAATGTTTTTGACGGTAGTGTCTTAAAATGCATCATAAGGATAAGCAACAATGAAAACGGACTGAATATAGTGACCAAGTTGTGTGTGTTATTTCACGTTGACCAGCGGGATAATTATTGGGATTTCAGCAATATTTCAATTAGTATCACTAAAGCATTAGGTTCAGATTTGTTTGGGAAAATTTAACAGTTTCGGGTAGCTTGATGTGTTGGCGTCTGTACCTACCTAATTATCTAACCCCCAATGAATCAATAAGGCTAGTACTTCGGCTAGTACTTACCTACGTTTCGTCGCATATGGTCAAATTCGAAATCGGTCAAGTGACTGAAAACCTGTCAAAATCACGCTCGGTCAAAAAAGCGATTTGTCCATATCGCGAATGGTCAAATTCACATAATTTTCTAATCGCGAACGGTCAAATTAGCAAACAGTCAAGATCGCAATCGGTCAAATATTTTACTTCACGTACCTATAGCTCGTAGTTATTTATGTATGTCAATAAAATGTGTACACTACCTACTATCTGACATTATCATCAGATAAAAGAGCCGGTTTTCGGTTATTTTCGTTCCGGACTGACTATATACCAGTCCACGTGCCGTTGCCTCATTTTCTCCATGTGCGTAGAATCTGCGTGCTCCTACTTCATGACCAAACGCTTGTAACGAGACGCTTGTGACGATAACTAAACCTACCCATACAGGGTGGTATCATCAACGGGCAAACTGTACTCATGACACAAAGTGATCTCTGCGCTGCTACCAATAACGCCGTGCAAGTGGCAAAGTTTCGGGCATACAAAAGTTCATTTCGTACCAAATAACTAAATTACTACTTTAATTTTTGGGTATAAAAGGAAAGCACGTTAAGCCGTTGGTTTTTTTTTTTTTCAGGACGGGATATCATCAAATGATCCCTCCCGCTCTGGGTGGAGCGGAAGGGAGTGTCAGACTCTTACTGACTAAAACCCACCCGTGTTCCTTCCTTAGCCCTTTATGTTCCGGGCCAGCGGTAACCCTTTCGGACAATCCCGCTGAAAGCCGTTGGTCCTGCGCCTTATCTCTCTCCGGTCGTATCGGATTGCCTTCCCATCGGACTATGAGAGTGAGGGAAGTGGGAGTGCACCTGTGTCTGCGCGCACACTTGTGCACTATAATATCTCCCGCGCCCGTGGCTAGTCTCCATTGAGGTTGGCCGCCGATACGGTCTGGAGGACTTTAACCTTTTTACAAATACGTGCTTACAAGTTAATAAGTGTCAAGTTGCCAACAAAGAGGCAACAGTCAAAGTTTGATACGCTTCTAAGATTGCATTTGTTGTAAAAAAAATACGGACTCCTGACAACGAAACAAGATTTCTTTTAAACAATATTGTTTAAAAGAAATCTTGTTTCGTTGTCAGGAGTCAGGAGCCGAAGTTAGGATATCCTAACTTCGGCTATTGTGTTATACCTTGTCAGGTTATAATGAACTTTGTTGCTTCAAGAAAATTATGTTTCTGGCGTATTCAATGGCTAACTGGCTAATAACAACTACACGGAGCGTGACAAAAGGAGTTCGATTCGTGTCCTAGATTATAGTTATCACACCAACAACCGGTTTTCATACGAAAATTTTCGAGGTGTCAAAATTAAACATAAGTCAGGTAGGTAATACGGGCTGGTGTCCGCAACTCCACGAAAGGTAAGTATGTTTAAGTCAAGTAATGCGATTGGCTGTTTATAATTCAGTCAACAAATCATAGCAATTTGCGCGCGCTTGACCATTTCTTAGTAAATTTTTGTGTTGCAAGTTCCTGTAGCTGGGCATTTATCTACCGACTTCACATCAAATTACTCTTCGTATCTGCTCTGCATAATGTCTTAGTTGTCTATTTGGCGTCAACGCATAGAGTTCCCTCCAGGCATAGGATAGTATAATCTTAATGATTAAGCCTATTGCTCAATAACTAAGATTAAAAAAACTGAAGTGTTAATCAGCTTTTGATGCTGACCGTACCTACTATTCGATTTAAGGCTCCTAAAAACAGGCGCGACACGCGATATAATCGCTTGCGACACAAAGGCACCGCTCGTTGCGCGACTTGCGTTACTTTTGTGTCGCGTGTTGTGTCGCGCCTGTTTGCAGGAGCCTTTATCCAAATGTACGAGCATAGTAATAAACAAATGTCTAATATAATTCAGAATCTTTCTTGAATAAATTATTCATTAGATACTTAGATCCTGACCCTCGTTTCCGTAGACAACTGCGATTTTTTTTACAATTTGTTAAACAAACAATTTCGCTTTCTTCATAAATCGTTTTTGAGAGCAGTTGTGGCCCAGAGGCCGCGGCTTACCAGTCGTAGGTTGTAGGTTCGATCCCAAGCAAGCCTTTTACTTTGTGTAATTTATTTCATCACCACTGCTCTTAAAACGGCGAAGGAAAACAACGTGAGGTAACCGGCATGTCTTAGAACCAAATAATTTAAGACATCTGACATCTGCCAACCCGCACTGGGCACGCGTGGTGGATTATGGCCCACTCCCTCTCACAGAGAGGAGGACTGTGTCCCAGCAGTGGGAGCATTAAAAGCTGATTATGCGTATGCATATCGTTTTCTAATTATTTTTTTAAGTCGAATTCGACTTAAAAAATTAATTAGGGGTCCTTCTTTTTTGAATATTTAGAGACGTTGAAAAAGGGGTTCCTTTGTAATTCTTTTAAGAGTCAATAAAGCCATTTTATTAAAAAATTGTCTTAGCTTCCAGAAACAATAACAGCTATACAATAACTTGGCGAGATATTATCCAAATACGAAAATTGGAGAAAGGCGGCCAGGCTCAAATGGGATTGGGAGGGTCACATCAGCCGCATGCACGACTACCGCTGGGCAAAATTCTCCTCACAATGGGTGCCTGAAGATGGCCGTTGCCATCGAGGCTGGCCCAGAAAGAGATAGAGAGATAACCTGGTTGCATACCGCAAGGGCTGGTTTGAGGTGACGCGGGAAAAGAGTTCCTAAAAAGATTTGGGGGAGGTCTTTGCCCAGTAGTGGGACAGACTCACAATTTAAAAAAAAGTCAAAGCATTTATTTCAATTAAACCATTTACAGGCACTTTTGAATCGTCAAGAAGTCGGTCAGTCAGAAAATATGAAGCTAGTTGCCCATTCCAAAGCGGAAGTACATATGGAGAAGAACGGGCAAGAAACTCCATGGACATTCTTTTAAATTATATTTTTACTAAAATATTAGTTACATCATTAATGTTGAATTTATAATTAAATGTCAGAACGATGTAAAAAAGACGTACGCCTTAAAAGCGTCCAGAGTATTATAGCAAATACAAACAAAACAACAATCCATAAATAAAATAATTAAAAATAAGCCGAAGCAACTAAGTGATGACCAGCCCCAACTGACGGGTGAAAGTTGGATATACCCAACAAAAAAGCTGTTAGGTCAATCAAACTTACAAACAAAACCGTAAACAAGAAACTTAAAGAAAGTACCAGTTTTTATACGCTAGAAAAATAATTGACCTGTTGTACTAAAACACCCTATTTGACGCAGTGAGAAAGTCTAAATATCCCGAAGCTTAAGTGAGAAAACCTTTTAGGTTTCTCTGAAAGCGTAATTCCATCTAATATGCGTACTCAGCGTGATGCATAATGTAATGACAGTCATTTAGCTGCTTCACGGTTGTTTTTGAGTCGCGTTTTGCCTGATTGTTTTAAGGTGAAAAACGTGGAACGATTAAATATGACTTTTACAGGGTGACAGGGTGATATTTTAACTGATGTCGTTCCAGGGTGTGGTGACACCATTAATTGAGATTTTGATTAGTTAAAACGTTCTCTCTCTCTTTCTGTCTTTTTTTCTCTCTTTTCAGTTTTCGTCTACCAGGTCACCAGTCGCTACACGCATGCTACCCAGTATAATGCATGTATGCGTAGACGCGTACGCATCGCTTGGCACACAGACTGCTTACTTAGTTGATTCACACAACCATAAATTCAATCGCGAGTTTGAATTGATTTTTTTTTTTTGCGAATTTGAATGTTTTCGTCTTCAGGTCGTCGCATAGCTGAACTAGAAATGGATACATTTGTGGCGAGGCTAATAGAAAACTTCCGAATGGAAAAGTTCGGGCCGCCACCGACGATATATCAGACGTCTCTCCATTATATCAAGGGAGTAGTAGGGACACTAACGCAAATATTGAATGGACCTCCGCCGCAAGGGCTGAAATATTTTTTAATTTCGGTTTCTATCCAGCCTTCCCCATTCACTTTTTTCCTTCGTTATTCTATTGCTTAGAGACCTGAAATTTTATTTGGAAAATCTCCCTGCAATCGTTCTAAATTAATCATTTATTAAAAAAAAATTGATAGTACTGCAGAAATTACATTCGAAGTTTAAAAGATTAGCGAGATTTAGGCTGTCTGTTGCATTAACATGGTGCAATAGCGTTCCATTTCTAATATAGTCCGTGTTCGGATCTACAATATTTTTCTCAAACAGAATGAAAGAGAAACGGATTATGCTTTACTATCTTCAGCGAAACTTTCAGAAAGACGCGTAGGAGTTAATGGCTCTTTTATTTTTCCACAGATTCTCTAAAATGGGGTAGTTCATTGTGTGAAATGGTTTTTAAATACCACTTAGACGGTGTATCAATGTAATGTAGTATTGCGATGTTTATGTCTTTATAGTTTTATTTTGGAATGCATGAAGAAGCCTCCTCGTGTAGCGCAGTTTATTCCGCCAGTTACTCAACTGAACCGAGCGCTCGGCGCATCCTGGACAGTCACACCCAAAACCTTATTTGACTGGCCAATTGGGCTAACGCCCGCCTGGTTTGCGACCACCCTCCCGCCGCCGCCGGAGTCCAGCGTCAAGCAGTCTGCTGTGTTTCGTCGATGCGTGGAAGTTCCAGTGCTTTAGGCATTCGTTCCATCATAGACCTCATCCATCGCTTTCTATCAGGCGTGATCGAGGAAAAGAGCCATTAAGAAAGTTTCGCACAAGCAATAACTTTGCGTTATTTCAGGTGAAACTTTGACTCCAAAAATAACTAAACTTAATTTTAAAACACTGAGTAAACGGTCTCATCACATGCTAAAAGGTGTCATGTTAAATAATGTTAAGTCGTAACTCGAAAACACTTACACCTTAAAATGTTCAAGCTATTATTCATGTTGTAGGCCCTAAGTCATCATTAATGAAGATCTTAAGTCTAGCCATGTTTTAGCTATATAGAGGGATGGGGGAACAGGGTGTAAAGTTCACTCATACTCTATAGAAAAGGGTCCTCCCTTTTCCTCCGACCAGACAGGTGTTGTGTCTGGCGGGCAACTGCCCGATGATTCATGTCGGGCCGAATACTAGTTGCGCGGTAAACTCTGCTTGCGAGATGTAGGATTTTGCATGACGTCAGTATGACGTGTTGTCCGCATGTGGCGTTGTAGATACCGCTACAGCTTAAACATGGAAAATATCTTGACACGCACAATATTTTCAACTAAAAGTAAGTAGGCAACTGTCTACATCGTTAACTTATAAAATATTCATTTTATGTACAAATGACACGACAATCTACTTGGAACTTCATTTTAGAAATATTTTTCATAAATACATATAATCCAAGCTAACATTTGATTTTTGAGTGGAAAAACAAAAGAAAATTGCTTTTGTCTACTTTGTTCTTAAATCCATGGAGAAAATCTAATCTTCTTAACTCCAAAAGAGATAGTGAATAGAATAAAATACTTACTCTTTAATATGTACACCATATAAATACAGACATAAATATATAAATTTCACAAAGGGTGACACACAATGGGCGGTCTTATCGCTAAGGGCGATCTTTTAAAGACAACCTTTGGATGGATTAAAAAGGGGAAGGAGAGACATATACTGTAGGTAGTCTGTGGTGTACCACTTACATAATACAATAAATACATACATAAAGTATACTATACTAATCTAAATAAATATAGATATATAATAAAAATAATAATAAACATGAAACAGGAGCATGCATAGTGTCATATAAAGATAATATGAACAATGAATTGATGTTTCTTTTGCTTAATGTCATCTTAAAATTGGGATAAAATTAGATGTGTAATTTACTACGGAAAATGGTCTGGAATGTATTTCTTATTGTTTATCTATTTACACAATATTGTCAAACAGTATTATTATTCAAAGTATCAGTATTTTATTACACCCGCTTGAATCCACTCCATTGTACAAGATAATACACCGCGAAAATCAAATAAATGTACCAAAACAATGACAAATTAATGTCATCGGTCACGAAAGGAACACTCGCTGGACGAACAAAGTATATGAAAAAAATACCATTAATTAGAGTAATCCGAAAGGACAAAATAACTTCCGCAGTAAATCTGGTATATTTATTACCTACAATGTTTTGCGGGAACTTTGTACCCGAACGTCGAAAGTAAAACTGAAGTTTTGTAACGTGAATTTAATCGAATGAGCTGAAAGTACGCTTACTTTCATCTCATTTAATTAAATTGTTTATTAAATGTCTATGTTAAAAATTATTTATTTTATTTTATTTGTATTTAGAAACTAGAGCTGGTAAAATCAGGATTAAATAACACGTATAATTTAGGTTGATATAAATATATTTTATATATAAGCTTATTTTATTTATAGCAAGATTGTCGATAGTAATTACGTGAGATGAATTACCTGAACTGAAAAAGTCTAACAAAATGAAAAAGAATGACTGAGTGAGCATTGTGATTAGATGGTCCCTTGGCCAATTTTTTGCTCAAGGTTACAAAGAGGAAAAGAAACAAGTAACCATCAAAGTAATAAAAATAAATTTAATTAATAATCAGGCTTACAAATTTTCAGTATTGATTAAACATAATTATGTTGATCTAAATACATATTTTGTAAATCCAATCAAGTGGCAAATATTATGATTTATGACCACCTCATGGATTGCTTGACCAACTTTTGGACCAGATAATGCAAGAGACGTTTGTGCATCCGTTCCGCTCCACAAGCAGACATGCAATGTGCCCACCATGAACAGTCGACCCATCAAACATGCTTCGCAGACCGGCGCGGCGCGGGCGGGGGGCAATGAGGGTTTTCGTGAAAATTTACGACACTAGTTGGCACCACTGTGACAAGAGGTCTTCCAATATAAAATATATGATGACGTTCATCATTCGATTCATTCATTCGTTCATCATTCCGTCATGACTAAAGAAAATATAGGCTCTTTGACAGATGCCTGGACCTGACGTGCCAGTGCTGCCACCTAGCGAACGTCATTTCAGAAAACCCTCATTGCGTGCGTAACACAGTAACGGTAGGAATTGCTTTAATTTTGACAGTTCAACAACACTCATTGCATTATTTACGTTGCTGAGCAGACAAATTTTTCGAACATATTCAAATTAATTTATTAAAACGTACACACAGTTCACAAACATACAAGTATTTATCATGCAATTATTCCAACCAACAGAAAACATAGACAAATAAAAGTCATTTTCCAGCACTTATTTTTGTGCAATATAACTTAGTTTAATGTACAGATTGCGTAGTTGTTTATTTATTTATTTATTTTATTTTACCATTTATATACACACTTATATAAACAGACACGAAAAAAAACAGAACAGAAAAAGAGGTACAAAGGTGATGCTTATTTCATAACAAATCTCTTCCAGCATACCTGCGATAGGACAATAAATAGAGAGATGTATACAGCGTGTGAAAGAGTAAAGGAGACAAAAAAAATAATACGTAAATCTAAAAACAATTCACTTAATAAAACTAAACAAGTATTATAAGAATATACTTCCATACATACAAATAAACATATATACTTCTAAAATAAATATCACTAGAATAAATATTATAATGTAATCAAAAAAATAAATACAAACACAACTATGATAAAGTAGGCTGTATTTGTAGGCTGGTATTATTTATATACTTGTAAAAATCTAATACATCAATACAAATATGTGAGTGAACTTAGCAGATCATTGTCCAGCAGATCAAATCTAATGAGTTTATGTTGGCACCAACTTAAATGTATAAAATGTATGTGTACTACTGAATAAATAAATAAATAAAAATAAAATATAATATGAGTTATTTTCGCATGCAGCTGAGTTCTACAGTTCCTGATACTTTTTAGAAATAGTTCTGGCGTTTTTACCTTATAAAAGTCAATTGGCATAATGATCTTTTTAAAAATTATTATCCATCTATATTTTTAGAAATTAGGTTTTTTTTTTTTAGTACGACTTAACATTATTTAACATGACACCTATTGGCTATTAATATGTGATGAGACCGTTTACTCAGTGTTTTAAAATTATGTCTAGTTATTTTTTTGAGTCAAAGTTTCACCTGAAATAACGCAAAGTTGTAGCGTAGCTACTTTTGTAATAGATATTATAACTATATGCTATACCTACGCACTTATAACCTAGTATTATATAACTCTTTATAATACAAAATTAAAAATTAAGACATCAGTACAGAATTATTATTTTGTTATTAGATATTTTTTATATAGCTGTGTGGAATGCGGGCCGGTCACCTGAGCGGGCGCTCGCGCACTGTTTATCTATCTATCTCTTTCAAACCCGCGGCGCTCGCAGTAGTTTAGTCGAGAATCTTCACTGGCCGGAATCGCATGACGCTCGCGCTCGTCCAGTAAATATTGTGTGCATAAATATGTGTTTTATCCAGTGCTTTATTTAAGACGTGTTTAAACTGTGCCTATCGCTTTCTTTCTGTGCTCTGCATTTCGCCTTCTACCGTGTTATCTATCTGTGAATCATATAAACTTTTTGTACAATATATTTCTTCCTACCGTAAGCTGTTGAGTTCGCTTATTTACTACAACCCAATACTGCTTCATTGGTGACCCCGACGAACACGAAACATGTCGACGGAGCCGAAAGACACGCAAGATAGCGGCGTCAACGCGCCACCTAGCACATCGCATGACATCCAGCGAGTTGGCATACGAGTACCTCCTTTTTACCCGGAGAAACCGGCTTTGTGGTTTTACCAGCTGGAAAGCCAATTTTATCTTGCCAACATAACTAGCGATACCACCAAATTTCATTATGCTATGGGGCAGTTGGATCCCATTTACGCATCGGAGGTGGAGGACATCATAGCCGGCCCCCCAGCACCCAATAAGTACGAGCGACTGAAGTCGGAACTAATAAGACGACTCTCTGTGTCCAAAGAGAAGAAGATCCTGCAGCTGGTCACGCGTGAGGAACTGGGCGACCGAAAGCCCTCCCAATTCTTGCGCCATATCCAGCATCTTGCAGGACCAGATGTCCCGGAGGACTTTCTGCGCACCATGTGGTCCAGCCGCCTGCCGAATAATATCCAGACCATCATAGCCTCGCAGTCGAGGGCTACTCTGGACGAGGTCGCAGATCTGGCTGACCGCATCCATGACATCGCAGCCCCCAGCCCGCAAGTAGCGGCAGCCACAACATCAGGTGTTTCTCCAGAGTTAAGCTGTCAAGTAGCGGAACTCACACGCCAGGTGCAGAAGCTGACGACCAAGTTAGACAGGATGTCACGGTCGAAATCGCGGAGATTCAGATCCGAAAGTCGTGATCGCAGCAATTCCCGATCGAGCCGTTCCCAGTCCAACTACCGGAAATACCCATTGTGTTGGTACCACGCAAAGTTCGGTGAGAAAGCAAGTACCTGTGTAAAACCGTGCGATTATAAGCCTAAGGGAAAAGAATAGGGCAGTCCGTGATGGCGACCGACGCCTGCCCAAATCCCGGTCGCTTGTTTATAACCGACCAGCGGACGAAAGTGCAGTTTTTAATAGATACAGGCAGTGATATTTGTGTTTTCCCTCGAACATTAGCGAAAAGTAAACAAAGCCCAACGAACTATCAACTGTATGCTGCTAATGGGACAGTAATAAATACTTATGGTTATGCTCATTTAGTTCTTAATATAAACTTGCGCCGCGACTTCGCTTGGCGATTTATTGTAGCAGACGTAACGCGGGCTATAATAGGTGTAGATTTTTTATCTTATTATAACTTAATTGTAGATGTACGTAATAAATGTTTAATAGATAGTAACACTATGCTTACCACCGTGGCTTCGGTCGCGAATTTTTCTGACGATGTATCTTCGGTAAAGGTAACGTTGTGTGACAAAAATGATTCTGTGTACTATGCCATACTAGCAAAGTACCCTGACCTCACTCGACCCTCAGGTATGCACCGTACACCTACACATAACATAATGCACCACATACGAACTACACCAGGACCACCAGTATATAGCACACCACGCAGGTTAGCGCCAGATAGGTTAAAGGTTGCGAGAGCAGAATTTGAAGCCATGTTACAGATAGGTACGTGTCGGCCATCAGAATCACCATGGGCCTCTCCACTTCACCTCGCTCTTAAACGGGACAACAGCTGGCGCCCTTGTGGTGATTACCGGATGCTCAATGCCAGGACGGTCCCAGACAGGTACCCCATACGCCATATCCAGGACTTTTCCCACAACCTTGCAGGATGCACCGTCTTCTCGACAATAGACCTGGTGAAGGCGTATAACCAAATTCGTGTCAATCCCAGTGACATTGAGAAGACCGCCATAACAACGCCGTTCGGCTTATACGAATTCCCATTCATGACGTTTGGACTTCGTAACGCCGGACAGACGTTTCAACGTTTCGTTGATGAAATGCTGTGCGGCCTAGATTTTGCCTACCCTTACGTTGATGACATTTTAGTTTTTTCAAAAGACCAGGCAACCCACATAGACCACCTACACCAAATTTTCACCAGGTTGGCGGAGTATGACATGGTCATTAATACAGCAAAGTGCGTGTTTGGAGCCCCGGAGGTAACATTTCTGGGTTACAGCATTTCGGTGAATGGCACCAAGCCCTTGCCAGACAAAGTACTGGCCATCAACAAATTCCCCGTCCCAAAAACGGTAAGAGAGTTGCGCAGGTTCCTCGGAATGATAAATTTTTACCGCAGGTTCATTCCCGACGCAGCCACACACCAAACACCGTTAAACGCTCTTTTGACAGGTTCCGTGAAGGGTTCCCATCCCGTACATTTCACGCCACGAGAACAGGAAGCCTTCGAGGCGTGCAAACAGGGTCTGTCTCAAGCCGCCATGCTCGCTCACCCAGACTGCGAATCAAAACTTGCTTTGGTTACAGACGCTTCGGACGTGGCTATGGGTGGCGTGCTCCAGCAGTTTAAGGACAATACGTGGCAACCTCTAGCGTTTTTCTCGCGAAAGCTGATTCCCTCGCAGACCAAATATTCCCCATATGATCGCGAGCTCTTGGCGATCTATGAGGCGGTCAAGCATTTCCGTCATATGATCGAGGCACGTGACTTTGTGATATATACCGACCACAAGCCGCTTACATTCGCCTTTCATTCCAGAAAAGAGAACTGCTCTCCCAGGCAATTTCGCCACCTCGATTTTATTTCACAGTTTTGTACCGACATTAGGCATATTTCAGGGAAGGACAATGTGGTAGCTGATACTTTATCTCGTATCGATGAGATCGTTTTACCTCTCGATCTGCAAAAGTTAGCTACCGCACAAAACTCCGACCCAGAATTGAAATTACTGTTGGATGGCAATAACTCCCTACACTTGGAGAAGATTAAACTACCTGGCACACATTTAGAGCTGTTTTGCGATGTAAGTGGCAATACGCCTCGACCATACGTGACGAAGGAATTACGTCGACAGGTTTTTGAAAGCATTCACTCTCTCAGTAACCCCGGTGCCAACGCCAGTATTCGACTGATCACCGACCGCCATGTATGGCCTGGTATCCGGAAGGACTGTAGGGAATGGGCACGTACTTGCCTGGCATGCCAACGGGCAAAGGTTCATAGACATGTATCAGCACCGTTGGGCACGTACAGGCTTCCGCGCGCTAGATTCAGGGACCTTCATGTTGACCTCGTTGGACCCCTACCCCTGTCGCAGGGATACCGGTATTGCCTCACAGCAATCGATCGTTTTACTCGATGGCCTGAGGCAATACCCTTACAGGATATTACAGCCGAGACGGTAGCAAAAGCCCTCCTTAGCGGGTGGATATCCCGTTTCGGTTGCCCCACGAACGTCGTTACAGACCGTGGAGGGCAATTTGAATCGGCTCTGTTTTGCCACTTATCACAAATAGCTGGTTTCCAACATAGAAGGACGACGGCCTATCATCCAGCTTCTAATGGGCTCGTGGAGAGGTTTCATCGCCAGCTTAAAGCCGCTATAACTTGTCACGCTGATAGCAGCTGGGTCGAGTCACTTCCCCTTGTACTATTAGGTGTACGTAGTACCATCAAAGAGGACATTAAGTCAACGCCAGCCGAATTAGTGTATGGTGAACCATTACGTTTACCAGGAGACCTTCTCAGCCCAGAGGACCAAGGAGACCCTGATGTCACTAGTTACCTTGCACGCCTACGGAGCTTCGCAAATAATTTGCAACCTACTCCAGCGTCACGTCATAGTGGACGTCGCTCACCCTTCGTTTATAAGGATTTGGCTACATCAACACACGTTTTCCTTCGCGATGACACTGTGGCCGGATCATTGAAGCCTGCCTACACTGGTCCTTATGAGGTCATACAACGGGGAGATAAAGCATTCAAGCTAATGGTGAAAGGTAAGATGGTCACCGTATCGATCGACAGAATAAAACCTGCCTACATACTGCGTGATCCAGACACCACAACACACTCAAGACAACTCCCACTACCTCATACTTCTACTCATACACACACCCCAATCACTAACTCACCACAAAATTTCACTCACACTCCCACTCAGAATACAAGTAGTGACGATGACTTGCCTGACGCCGGAAAGAACACAGTCAGAGTAACTCGTTCGGGCCGCAGAGTGAGATTCCCAGATTATTATCGCCCGTAGGACGGTCTCTGGAGGGGGGTGGTGTAGCGTAGCTACTTTTGTAATAGATATTATAACTATATGCTATACCTACGCACTTATAACCTAGTATTATATAACTCTTTATAATACAAAATTAAAAATTAAGACATCAGTACAGAATTATTATTTTGTTATTAGATATTTTTTATATAGCTGTGTGGAATGCGGGCCGGTCACCTGAGCGGGCGCTCGCGCACTGTTTATCTATCTATCTCTTTCAAACCCGCGGCGCTCGCAGTAGTTTAGTCGAGAATCTTCACTGGCCGGAATCGCATGACGCTCGCGCTCGTCCAGTAAATATTGTGTGCATAAATATGTGTTTTATCCAGTGCTTTATTTAAGACGTGTTTAAACTGTGCCTATCGCTTTCTTTCTGTGCTCTGCATTTCGCCTTCTACCGTGTTATCTATCTGTGAATCATATAAACTTTTTGTACAATATATTTCTTCCTACCGTAAGCTGTTGAGTTCGCTTATTTACTACAACCCAATACTGCTTCAAAGTTATTTCTTATGCCAAAACTTTCTTAATGGGCCCGCTCTTGACCTCGATCATGCCTGATGGAAAGCGATGGATGAGGTCTGTGATGGAACGAGCGTGCCCAGAAGATGCATAAGGCACTGGAACTCCCACGCAGCAGGCTGCTTGACGCCGGAGTTCGGTGGGAGGGTAGTCGCAAACCAGGCGGGCGCTACCACCCGCAAGGGAAGAATTGGCCAGACAAATAAGGTGTTAGGTTTGACTGTCCAGGATGCGCCGAGCGCTCGGTTCAGTTGAGTAACTGGCGGAACAAACTGCGCTACACGAGGAGGCTTCTGCATACATCCCGAAACTAAAAACACCTAAACTAAAAACAGTGTTCCCTCTATAAAACACGCCATTAAAACAAAAGAAACTAAAACTTAATCCTTCCACCCTTTATTTCCCTAAATAATCCCCTATAACTCAATCACATAAAACAGATACCGTCACAGTTTCAATTTATGTACAGTTAAAAAGGATTCACAAAAGTACTAGCACCAGAACAGGTCTAATTTGTAATGCTAATCCCATACATTTGCCACGCTAAGTACGTTGTAAATCGAGACTGTTATCTTGCCAGATACCAACTGTTGAAATACGTTGAAACAATTTAGAACATTTCCTAACTACATATTCGATGTAAGAATGGAGTTTGGTTTGAAAGGGATTCTTTTAGCGTGAAATAGACTTTTTTATGCATGAAGGTAAGTACTTGTAATATTAGGTGTAGTATTATGTACCGTATAGACTTTAACCTTTTTTTATATGGTCGAACTTTGTTGCTGAAATATGTTATGGCGAAAGCGTCTGGGTAGCTCACGAAATTCAATTTTTCTTACGTTTTTTTGCAATTTGCAAATCAAGTTGCATGTTGATATAAATATTATGGCTCCTTCAAACAGACGCGACACGCGATAAAATCGCGCGCGACACAAAGGCATCACAAGTCGCGCAACGAGCGGTGCTTTTGTGTCGCGTGTCGCACCTGTTCGTAAGAGCATTTATTCGCGGCCGTAGCATATATTTATTTATAGAATTATAATCATACAAATCATTAATAATAGTCTCTAACTTCATATTACTCTATTGAAGGACTATTTCATCAAATCATGACATCTGAGACCAATTATAACTTAAGAAGTTGTTTTACTGATTCTAATGATTGTAATTCTGTAGGTAATGCCATATTTCTTACGGTCGCGAATCATATTTTAATCGACATACACTGACACTGACCTGCAAATTGCAAAAAACTTGAGTAAATTTGAATTTCGCGGGCTACCTTAGCGCATCCGCCTTAAACTTTTTTTTTTTAAACTTTTTGTGTGTTGCTGACTGATAAAGTTGAGAAAGAGGTCCAATTAATTGACCGGTCCGGACCGGACCGGTTAAAAATGTATCGTACTCGATACAATAGAAAATCAATTGTATCTCATCATTAGTCTCATCACGAGATTAAAAACGTGTCCTGTCCATAGACATAATCAAATTTAAGGCGAAAGCGCCAGGGTAGCCCGCGAAATTCAATTTTTTTTAGGTTTTTTGCAATTTGCTGGTCAGTATTAAATTGTACGTTGATTAATATATGAATCGCGGCCGTAACTAACATGTATTTACAGAATTATAATCATTAAAGTCATCAACACAACTCTCTAAGACCACGTAAGTCCAAAGAATAACTGTTTCATGAAATTATCATTCTTCGGACTTACGTGGTCTTAGAGAGTTGTGCTGATGACTTTAATGATTATAATTCTGTAAATACATGTTAGTTACGGCCGCGATTCATATATTAATCAACGTACAACTTAATACTGACCAGCAAATTGCAAAAAACGTAAGAAAATTTGAATTTTGCGGGCTACCTTAGCGCTTCCCCCTTAATGACAGATAATTAATTGACATTGCCAGCCAACTCACTACATACAGTGTTGCAAGACTAAAAATTATATTAAACAAAATGTTGGGGATGCCAACAAAATATAAAAGAGCCGTGCTAACAGCCCCCTTGCGATCCTCGTCATCGATCGAAAATAGACCTATGTAGATAACAAAGTTTACCCTCATTACCTAACCCTAAAATATTTACAGAACATTAAGCTTTTTCAACTAAATATCCGTTTCAGGAGGCTGTAAACTTGTGTTATCTACACCTCACCGCACGTTAATAAAAAATGTTATAAACGAGAGTACGGGGGTCTAATGCTTTGAGCACGTGTTTAATACCTCGGCAACGACGTGAGGGTTGAAATGAAATGAGACGTTCAGACAGTGAGGATTCGAGGGGTTTGATCATAATATCCAGTCGTGTACCTACCTACACTGCTACCTACAAGGATTTCTTGGCGCTCAAATGACGTTGACAGACATTTGGTAAACATTTTTGTACAGACACCAGCACATTTAGCTACTACAATCTGTCAAATTTCTTTAATAGATGTTCAACTTTACTGCACAGTTTTTACAGTTTTGGGTAGCTTGATGTGCTGGCGTCTGTACAATTGTTTTTCGAAATGTCACTTGATATGTATTAAAGCAAACAAGTCGGCGGCATTAATTCCAATTTTGGCCACGCGCCAAAATAACCTTGTAGCACTATGAGACTTGAAGAAAAAACAAGACGTTTTCACGTCAAAATGAAAGAGAAGTTATTATACTCGTAGCAAAGAAGCAAAAGGTTTTGGGGAAAATATTAACAGTTTTCTAACTGGAAAGTCGGATCAAATCGCTATGCAACCTAGCTAGACTATACATTTATATCTCTGTCAAAAATTCAGCATATTATTTTCCCGCCTGCAGAGTTTCAAGAAGTATAGTAAACTTCAAATAAACTATCTATGATTCTTCAATCATATTGGTAATAGTACATACATGTGTGCTATGTTGATCATTGCACCCAAGGCGCCAGGCGGTATTATTCGTGCGAGCTGTAGGCGAGCGCGATAAGGAAGCGGAGTGTGTAATGATCACAATGTACACGCGTTTTATACGACGTTTTTCAACACACTTGCGAGGAAAAAAACAGAGTTGTATTATTATTAACTTTTTTTGAAAATGGCGCACTGGTTTTGTGTCTGGATCCGCATGCCGCGCTAGCGATGCGTGCGCAGGTGTTAATAAAGGCACTGGCAAAACCGCTAAACAGCCTATATAAGAAATATAATAAACATAAAATAATGTTTAGACTGATCGTAGTGTTGTCGTATATCAAATTTTAGTTTAGTTAGTATGGAATTAGAAAGTACTATTGGCATAGAGAAATATACATTAGTTCAGTAAGAATCCGTTTCGTTCCGGGAGGGACTACGGACAATTTAAGGTTAATAAATTTTAGTTCATTTTGGGACCAAAGGCAATTCATACTATTTAAAAAAAAAGTGAAATATGGCCAGTGGATTCCTTTTAGCATGAAATCTCTTTGATGAGATTAAAAAAGCGCACATTTCAGACTAGCAAATAGTTATCTGTAGCGTTACCGCACTAGTGCGGTAACATAATGTAAAAAGCACGTGTGTTTAATACACTGCATTATGGACCTTAAGTGCGCGCGTAATTAATACACTCCATTATGGTTCATTAAGAGCAACTTTACGAGCAAGTGTGTTGAAAAAATACTTATATCGTCTAAAATTTACTATTAGAATCACGAGTACCGTAAAAGTTTTTCAGGACGAACGCTGAGAAGTTTTGCAATATCATTGAGAGCTTTAGGTCTAGAAACACGCAATTTAGTCACTAACAGCCTAAGGCTGTACGCGGATTGAATACTTATCAGTGTCATTCCTAAGTACGCATAATTATGATATTATTCAGCTTTCAACTTTTTTCCCTAACGTGTATTTAAACGCTTCTTTTTGTTGTTATCACACGTTTTATTTGTGTGAACCCATGACCGGATTGCGTCTAACTGATTGTGATAATTTACGATGATAACGGTTATGGAGCATTGTTATAATGTGAGTTCACAGACTCTGACCTTTTTAACTTTTTTTTTAACTGTCTGATGATTCTATTCATTTTTAGTACACAAATCGAACTCATCTCAGAATGAGATTTTAATAAAGTATGCCAACAATTTCATATAATAGAGTAGTTAATTAGATGGTTATGATAAAAAAACCATTGAAATACTACCGTACCGCTCGAAATTATCTGCAAGCTGCTCAATTCCAATGACAAACACATTGCAATGCTATATAACATCGTCTACGTGGTGTTTTAAAACCATTTCTCACAATTAACTACCCCATTTTAGAGAAGCTGCGGAAAAATAAAAGAGCCGTTAACTCCTTCACGTCTTTCTGGAAGTTTCTGAAGACAGTAAAACATAATCCGTTTCTCCTTCATACCTACTGTGTGAGAAAAATGGTTTTAATTTTGAACACGGATAATGGAAGAAATGGAAGGCTATATAGAACTATTAGAGCGATAAAAAGAAGCATATTATCATCATGTTTTCTCATTCACTAGATAATTTTACAGTATTGGTCTCGCTATCTGGTATAATATTAAAGATTGCCCAACTCCTTTCGAACTCATTAACTCCATTGACACATGAGTTGCTCAAGCTGCGACTTTGGAAATCAAACCACAATAATCAGCGTATTGGCATGCTAGCTGTGCTAGTCATAATCCTGCAGTGATTTGCTCGAGTTATTGTCAGGTACTACTCTGAAACCGATTGACCAACTGACAGAACGCGACGTGCGGCGTGTTTAATGGTGTTCTTCCGAAAGCGACCGCTATGGCAATGATACGACAGGATTCTATATAACTTTATGAACACGCTTCTAAAGATGACATGACATGACATGATGATGACATTGGCGCCTGTCACCGTGTTAATAGTCACGTAGGGACCAGTCGTGTCGCTGCAGTCTTAATAGCGATTGGGTAACGCTACCGGTTGCAGACGCTTTCAGAAGAGCTCCTTTACTTTTATGGATTAGCCTTCCATTTACTACTTCGTGGTTTTGAAGTGCAAGCTTTCACGTGCTAGCTGTATGTCCATTACTGACTAAGTGCACTCCTTTTAGTTTAGTCCACGTCGTATCTTGCAGTTTATAGTGAAGTATTGACGGCTACTTTAAAATCTTAGTGGTATGAAGAAATATAATTAATCCAACTGTTATTGTTTATTTGATCCGGCGAATCTAGGGTTTCTATAGAACTCACAATTACACAACACAAAAACAAAACAACCTAAAAAGCTAAGTATATTTTAAGTATATTTAATTTTGAGTAGCATTTTATTACTTCTATTACAAATCCATTTCTTACTGTTTAATCCAAAACTTATTGAGAGGTAAACGTTGCAATCGAAGAAATGTGTTTGCAATAAACTGAACTTAGGTAGGTACGCAGATTAAATATTGGTGAAGTTCAATATGACATGCAATTCAGAAACGCATAAGTTTGGATTTGGTTAGCTCTATTAAAATAACTATCAAAGTTTAACTGCACATAAGCATTTTGTTAAGTAACTATCTTCTCTCGTATCACCAATAAATGCCGATGGGGCGAGATGGAGCAGTGGTTGCCCAGTGGTAACAGCTGCGACTTACAAGTTGCAGGTCGTAGGTTCGAACCCGACAAGCGCTTTACTTTGTCTAAATTATTTCATCACCACTGCTCCTAAATCGTGACAGGTAGAAGAATCGTCACTTTTCAATTCAATTTCATTTCATTTAACAAACTTAGGTACTATTTTACACACTAATAGATTGTTTGCCAAGGGAGCAAACAACTATTTTGAAGGAGTGTTTGTTTGAATCCAAAAAAAGAAAGATTCTAGAGGATTCAAAGTACGTCACTCGAGCTTAAAATAGTATTACTCTCGAGGTGAACACTTTACTTTTTATCACCCTCTGTGAAAAAATAAGTAAGTGCAACGTATTAATAAGAATAAAGGAATAGTACGTTTATTTACATACAATTACTTGAGGAAGACATACTCATTTTTTGTAAGACTAAGTAAAATCCTAATTTAAGTAAGTATACAACGGGCGTCGGGAGCCGCGCGACGACTCCCGGCCACCGTAGGCGCGGGCCTGCGGGCGGAGAGTAATGGGTAACTCACCGTCCGATCAGGACCAGGCCCATGCCGGACGGCGTGTACGTGTTCCACGCGCGCCTCAAAGAGATGCCAGCATCAAGGGCAGGGGCCCGTCAGGGCCAAAGCCTGCCGGGTCAGCGGGATTGTCCGAAAGGGTTACCGCTGGCCCGGAACATAAAGGACGGAACACGGGTGGGTTTTAGTCAGTAAGAGTCTGACACTCCCTTCCGCTCCACCCAGAGCGGAAGGGAGTGTCAGTTTTTTTTTCAGGATGGGAAATCATCAAATGGCCCCTTTTGATGATTTCCCATCCTGAAAAAAAAAAAAGTAAGTATACAATTACAAACGAAGGCAGATTGCTTTACGCGCGTTTTTTATTTTTCACAATTTTTTTTTTTTTTTTAATTTGGCTCTCGCGTTTTTCTTTATTATACAGCCTGTTACTTGTTCATACAATGTTCGTGATTGATATCTTTGGTGATTGGAACGTTTACTACTTAACAATATCCACATTCCAAATTCAAATCACTTTTAGTCCCTGGGGATTAAAGAGCATTTTAGTCCCTGTTTACGAAGAATACAATAGCTCTTTTTGAATAGATGTAATAAAAACATATTTTTTACTGAAGACCCTAAAACAGTCGCTATTCTTTTTTTCAATGCCAACATTTTCAGCAACAGTAACGTAGACTTACTTTTTGCCATTGACCTCGAAACTCGGCAACAACGTTACGAAAGTTGTGCTTGTTGGGCGCCAATGTTCCTAACACTATTAGTGCGATGAATGATAATAATATGATCCCCGCACGATACGAGCTGTAACTCAAGATCGAGGGTAATGTTGTTACAATTATGTAGATACTGGGTATGTTCTGAACTTGAAATAATTATATTAACCCGTAGGTATTATAGCATATTAGAACTTCGTTTAGAGCTAATTTAGAGAATAATCTTGTGTTGGTTGTGACTTCAAATCCGGGCGCTTGCCCGGATTTGGTACTTACCAAAGTGAATTTTTCAATTCATATGTTGTACATACTTTCTGAGGATATCTTGGATACTACTGACATCAGTGAAGGAAATACATCGTGAATAAACCTGGACTTATATAGTACCTTAAATACAGGGTAGCATAGGTAGTAAAATGCAGCTTGTTGGATTTACTCCATTGGACTACGTTATCTATGTCAGACTGGAGCCGATTACAGTCTGCAGTGTCCTCAACCTTTAGGAATAATTTTAAGTCTACTGCAAACAGTACACACTTCGCCTCTTTCACAACTGTAGGCAGATCATTAATTATTAAAATGAATTCCAAAAGTCCAATATTACTCCCTTGATTTACACCGGAGAACGTGTAATAAGGTCTGGATTCATGTCCCCCAAACTCGACGTACTGTCGGCGCTCGCCAAGGTAACTAGCAAAGAATTTAAGCAAGTGCGGTGTGAATCCCATAGCAGAGAGTTTGCACAAAAGTACATCGTTATCCACAGTGTCAAAAGCTTTCCGGAAGTCAAAATACGTCACATCCACCTGCCCTCCGGCATCAATGACGGGCGACAGATAGTTAACAAATGACAACAAGTTACCCCCCGTACTGCGACCCGGCCGAAAGCCATGTTGAGCGTCTGACAGTTGTGAGCTCACTTGAGTATAAATACTGTTATGCAACTCAGATTCAAATACCTTTGCGAACGCCGACAGCACCGCCACCGGTGGGTAACCACTCACGTCAGTGCCTGCCCCCCTTTAGGGACTGGGATAACACGCGTGATTTTTCACTCGTCTGGGTAGTGACCCTCCCGCAAACACAAGTTAAAAATGTGCAACAAGGGCTCCTCAAATATAAATAAATAATCTTACCTATACGAGACTAATCTTACAGGTAGGCCACTTTTAAATGCCAACAGTAGTGACCTATGTTCTTTGGCTAGACCTTTGGGAATGAACGGAAGAAGGTATTCTAGTAATTTGCTTAAAAAAATTGTTTTCAGAAGCAGATTAGCCTTTACCAAACTGGATTATAATGCAAACTTACTATTGCTATCGGAAAATCGGATTCAGGTTTTAAATTTCCTCTGAGAGCTGTGTTCCACAAAATTCGTCTCTCCATATTTCCAGTATGGTAACAAGAAAATCTAGAGATCTCTACATTTCAAGACATAAAGAATATTTGAAATATTATAAAGGAAGATATGAATCTTTTGGATTGCCGTCGAGGGAGTATAACACAAAGAAGCGAAGAACTATTAAAATTTCTTCGTATAAATAGTCTGTGACTAGCTCGGCAGGCTGTCTTTTCCACAATGAATATCAAAGTACCTAACTTAAAACAACTTATTTCCAGGGAGAGAAAAAACAAAAATAATTTATGAATTAGGTAGGCACCTACCGAATTGAAGATATTTTATTTCACACACACCTTCATGGGCACTTATGAAACGTCAGAGGTGCACGGTTCCAATTGGTCGTTTTCTATGGAAAAGAGCCTGCAAGAAACTCCACGATTACTCTTTAAAAATGATTGGCTTTTACAATGTTTTCAAATTACAGTGTTAATCGTTGTGGGAGGACAGTGTAGGCCTGTCAATAACAACCAGGTACCTAATAAAATAGCAAATGATCAACAAATGTATAGTCTACAAAGCCGACAAGGTTCTCACATTCACAAAATATAATATAATAATAATATTTATTTATCAAGTAACAAGACTCATTCGTGTTAGTAACAATATTCCTTACCTCCTTCCTTCCTTTCCTTTCCTTTTATATAATTATTCTATAGAATAATTTATAAAATAATATAAAAACATATTTAAATCAAACGACATGATTGCCATTACAAACACATATAAAGAGTTGTAGGTACCTATCCGAGAGTACTACCTAAGTACCTATTTCCATTCAAGGTTAACTAAAATGGAGAACAAAAACTGTTAAATGTTCCATTACTATCAAAGAACAAACTCTGCAATACAAATCTTGCCCATGTACTCAAAAAAAAAGGTCAGAAATAAATTGTTTTTCCACTAAATTACTCCTGAAACATTTTAGGACTCAGTACTTGAATTAATTGCTTTCAATGTTTATTTGTTGGCGAGCCAACTGCGTAGCTACGCTTATAAATACATATATGTACGAAAAAGTTTGGAAGCCAATTTATTATTTCACGCATGTGTAGTTAAGAAGAAGTTTAAATATAAAGCTTTTGTGTGTGCGATAGAGGTTAACTCAAACATACGGGATTGTATTACGAGAAAATTATTTCCACTATCTTGACCACAGAACAGATATATCTGTTCTGTGATCTTGACAGACATTGTCAGCTAAGTTGGCAGACAAAAATTGTCATCAAAGTTGGTAGTGTGGCTATGGTTGATGATATTTGAGATTTTTATATCCTAACCCAGGATATAAAAATCTATTAAAATGAAGTCCGCCGAAATAGAAGTTTGGTCATTCAACGAAGACTTATTTATTTATTTAAATTCGAATACCGACTATGAAACCAACGAAGGAAATTCAAGACGAGTATTCAGTTCACATAATGTAAGCACATCAGCAAGAAGCTTTCAGTTACATTACCTAAATCCATTGCAAGCAATCCCACAGCACCACACAGCATTCTATGTCCTTTGTCTTAGATCTTAGGATTGGGTGCAGCGAGGCTTGAATAAACATTCGTGAAGGAAACCACTTGAGATCTGAACGCTCTTCACGTGTATATTTTCTTTAGGTGTCCACACCTAAAGAAAATATACACGTGAAGAGCGACAAATTTTCTACAGTCCACTGTGGAAAATTTGTTTACGAATTTTCTATGATATAACACACTGTAGCGCATTCTGTGCGCATTCTTCAGTCGTATGTATGTTTTGCTAAACATTGCGTTCTTTATTGAAACGAACTTTGAAATAACATATACATAGCTGCAATGGCTCTTTCTTCAAAAATCCAAACCAGACATATTAGACTCGCATAAAATCCTAACAATATAAAGAGACACCATACGCCGGCGCCATCTAGTTTTAAAATATTAACTAAATATCGGTAGGTTGTCTTTAAAAGATCGCTCTTAGAGATAAGAACACCCATTGTGTCACCCTTTGTAAATTTTTTTTTGGTTTTTTTTTTTGTATTTTTGTATGGCGTACGTAATAAAGAGTACTTATTCTATTTTATTCTAAATCAATATTCAGAATAGAATAGAATACTTAGTAAATCTTTTAGACAATTTTACACGTCAATACGTGTAAAAGTGTCTAGAAGATCTACTTACAGAAATAAACATTTCATTTCATTTCATTTCATAAGATAAAACCACGCTCGTAATCCCCGAAGGCTTAAGCAGAGGTGTACCTACCTGTAGCATACCCGCATTGCGCTAGTAATGTTTAAGTCCCATATAATAAGGGGCAAGCCTATTGCCATCAACCAGGCTCAAATCCAGTCTCCGAGTTGCTTCTTACTGAGAAATTCCTGATGGAAAAACCGCACGTTATATTTTCTGTGTTTATTTCAAGCGAACGTCTTTACATCACCCTGGCTATAATATCCCTTCTTTTTTTAAAAACAAAAACTTCATACAAAAAATTTGAAAGCACATTCTAAACTAGCTCGACTGTTCGAATGCAACCAGAGTTATTTTATTGCCAGCCTGCATCATATAAGGTTGACTTTTGCAGACCTTTACAATACTTTGCCAGACCGTACAGTATCGCTTGCGTACCCATTAGACCAACAAGAAATAATTAAGTTGTGTTATTTTTTTTTTACTTTTGTTACTGGACTCAGACACTGTTGCGGTCACTAAAACCTCAATATGGCCACTTTTTTTGCACATGTTCCCTTAGACAGAAAGGTACCACGATCAAATATGCGCGTGCAAACGTAGGCTTCAGCGCTAAGTAGGTTCAAAGCTACGCTAGGAAGGCAGCTTGTGGTGACCAATAGCGGCCGAATAGCGGCCGAGGCAATTGTTCTCCTAACAGTGATTTATTACCATCAAGTGACACAAAACTAAGTTTGTCTTCCACTATTGATCGATCCGTCTCGGCGCGGGCTTCTTGCGGCCCACTACAATAGAAAATCAAATGCGTCTCATTAGCGCATCAAGCGATTAAAAAAGAACATTGCTTCAAGCAGCACCTCCTTTGCTGAAACATCAAAAAGGTGCTAACTAGGAAACATTTTCACGAGTTGGCGTTTATTTCCACTTGTTATCAGAGAGAGGGCTCGTTAAAAACTTTTCCTCCACGCGTCCCGAGTTATGTCGTTATCTCGTGCTCCTACTAGCACTAAACTATCGTAAAAATACCGACGGTTTATGTTTTCCTAGTACAATGTAGGCGAATGTTGAGGATCAAATTACTCTGCAGCAAAATTACCAGGAGGCCTAAAAGGGCCACTTTGGTAGAATCATAAAAGGATAACATTATGAATCATAATGGATAGTTAACTGTTAAGTTAATCGTATCAAATCCCATTAGTGAAGGATTTTTCAGTATTTTTTTTTTGTCTGTGCTAAAATACCAATCAATCCAATCCCAATCTCTTTGATTATACCTACGTACTCTACGTAGTGCAGCGAAAAACAGAAAATCACGGGCTGTCTTCGCCATATTATTATGATTCATAATGTTATCCTTTTATGATTCTGCCAAAGTGGCCTTTTTAGACCCCCTGTTCTGTAATATCAAAACTCAGTACAAACAACAACAACAACAGTCGGATTTGATTTGAAAATATTTTTGCATTTGATTAGGAGCCCTTAGGGTTACCGCTTTCCCGGAACATAAAGGGCTAAGGAAAGAACACGGGTGGGTTTTAATCAGTAAGAGTCTGACACTCCCTTCCGTTCTACCCAGAGCGGGAGGGGCCATTTGATGATTTCCTATCCTGAAACAAAAAAGGAGCCCTTAGGAGCCGAGCTTTTAAATGAAATGGCGTGTGAAATCGAAAGAAAGAGAGAAAATACGTTTATTTCAAGACGCGTAAAAAGGACACAAACACAAAAAAAAATAACAAGTTGGGGGAAAACATGCGCCACATCCACTCAAAACGGCCATAGCTCAGTATTATGCTAAGACCCTATACGAGACAGAGCCCCAGCGCTGGTTTTCAGCGACAGCCAGCCTTGACGGGATGACGTCAACCGGTTTTCTTTTAATTTTTATATTGTTGAATGGGCCCGCTTTGACCTCGATCACGCCTGATGGAAAGCGATGGATGAGGTCTATGATGGAACGTGCGTACCCAGAAGATGCCTCAGGCGCTGGAACTCCCACGCATCGGCAAAACACAGCAGGCCGCTTGACTCCGGTGGGAGGCATACGATTGAATATAAATAAAAAACAATAATAAAAATAAGAAATAAAATAAATATACATTATCTGGTTCTCAAAGTTGCTATAAACACAAACCGCGGGGCACAGCAAGAAATATATCATCATCCTCCCAAAAATAGAAATCTAAACCTTTTTGTCCTTTTACCGCCACATTTCTTATCCCTTTCTATCACGAAAACATTCCTTGCGCAAATAATTCGCTTCGTGATGAATTTATAAGGGTGAATTTGGAGTAATAAAATTTTCTAGTTAACTAAGTGTGCTTGACACGGGGTACACTCCGAATTTGGTCACACTAACAATCTTACCTAAACTCAATTTCCGCGCCCAAAAACCAGCCATAAATCGTAATGTTTTTTTTCCACTTGTTTGAACTTACAAAGTAGGTGGATCAACATTATATCTTGTTTTTCTTTGTCGTTTTTCGAGGAAACATAATTTTAAAAGCTAACAGTATTAAAATAATAATAATATGTACAAGTATATATAAAAAGAAGGTGAAATAATCAAAGGGCATTAAAAAATTCATCCGCATCGCTGTCAAAGGAAACGTGCCCAAAAGACTGGCAGCATTGCCACGCTGTATGGCAATACTGATTCTTTGGCCAAAAAATAGACCAGCCCTCTGGTCACGTGAAGAGTCGACCAACCGCTTGGCGATTTCACGAAATACTAAGTGGGCACTCGGGCCCCATGGCCCTAGAGTTTCAACCCCAAACGGCTCAAACATGTGAGTTCCAAAGAAATTGGTATTTGCGCCGTTTGAGGTTTTCGCACCTGCAGCAGCCGGGGCGGCTGCTGCAGGTGCACAGATATTTCAGCATTGATTCAACATATATGTTGAATCAATGCTGACAACTTATAAGTCTGGTGTTTTTTTTATGGTAACTTGTTTCTTTTCCTCTTTATAACTTAAAAGGAAAAAAATGGCCAAGGGACCATCTAATGACAGGCTCACTTGATCATTCTTTTTTATTTTGTTGGACTTTTACAGTTCAACACTTTTCAGCAAAGAGATGATTCAGCGGGGTAATTGCGTAACATACTAAATGTAGCAATGACTTTCATTTTGACAATTCAACAACATTCATTGCGTTATTTACGTTCTTGAGCCGACAAATTTTTCGAATAAATGACGTATTGGGTTAGCAATATCCTACATAAACATTCATTTTAAAAAAGGAAATCAGAAGGACATCGTCCTAAGAAATCAAAAGTTTTCACAGCTCAAAATGTGGAAACATTTCTAAATGAAGCCCCTGGCCACAGCGTTCTTGCCACAAAAGTAAGTACCTACCTATTGATTAAATTTTTAGTAACTAAAACTGCTACATAGGTACTTACTACGAGGATAGGTGGTCCTAGCTCCGCTCATGAATCGATCGCTTATTTGCGATCTACCGATGTGATGTTTCGACTCTAAGTTAAATAATTATTATTGTAAACCTTCGTAAGGTTCAAGGCTCCTTCAAAAAAGCAAACCCACCCCGCGACACACGGCACAAAGGCACCGCAAGTCGTGCAACGAGCGGTGCCTTTGTGTTGCGCGCTTTTATATCACGTGTCGTGCCTGTTTCTAGGAGCCTGTATGTGTATATTATTAAATCTAAGAAAGCTTGTAACTTGTGATACATAAAAGTTAATATAGGTATTACTTATTTTACCTTCCTGCTTAAATACTAACCTACCTGCCTATTTTTGTTATAGGTTTAGGCGTTGATTTTAGGAGTGAATGGCGCTTGTCCTAGGAATGAACACGTAAACATTCAAATCAAAGATACCGAAAAACATTCAGATTTGTTGCTGGCAAACTTGCCAGATACAAAATCAAAGAAAGAACGGTAATTCGTAATCCGTGGAGAATACGTAAGAATCATCGAAAAGTACCAAGCTCTACGCCCCTCTAATATAAACACTACCCTAACACACTAACCGTCTTATTCCAAAACACGGTCTAAATGGAATAAGACGCAAATTTAAATAGGTATGGATTAATTATCTGTCATTTTAATAAATACTTTGATTCTATGTATTGTATTCTATTGCTTGTTATTGTCACGTAGATGGTGTGAAAAGTAGAGTATTCTCATCGGGGATAAAGGTGTCTTCGGCTTGGGCGAGTTTGAATCCCTCACTGCACTCAGGATTCTAGTCTTACTCCTGAGCGAAAGCTCCCTCGCTACACTTGGGAGCCCTAGAATCCTTCATTGCGTTCGGGATTCAAAATAGCTCCCGCGACATTAAGACACTACTTTATCCCCTTAGTGCATAATCTACTATTAAAAAAAAAATAGTTTACCTCGAAATGTATTTGTAAATCAAACGATTCTTTCAGCTCAATCAATCAACTCTGCCTCTTGCAGTCCACTGCTGGACATAGGCCTCTCCCAGACTGCGCCACAATACCCTGTCCTTCACCTTCCACATCCAGTCCGACCCAGCCACCTTCTTTAGGTCGTCCGACCATTTAGCTGGGGGCGTCCCACTCTACGCTTCCCGATACGCGCTCTCCACTCCAGGACTCGTCTGCTCCACTGGCCATCGGTCCTTCGATAGACATGGCCAGCCCAAGCTGCCACTTCAGTTTGCTTACTCTGCAAGCTATGTCAGTAACTCCGGTTCTTTTCCGGATGAGTTCATTCCTGATTGACTTTCAGCTGATTCAATTAAATTAACGTAACAAAGTTCAGTTTTCCTTTCAAGTTTCGGGTACAAAGTTCCCACAAAACATTGAAGATAATAAATATACCAGATTTACTTCGGTAGTTATTTTGTCCTTTCGGATTACTTTAATTAATGGTTGCCTTATTTTCGACTTTGTTGCCCAGCGAGTGTTCCTTTCGTGAGTGATGACCATAATTTGTCATCGTTTTGGGACATTTATTTTATTTTCGTGGTGTTTATCTTGTAGAATAGAGTGGATTCAAGCGGGTGTATAAATAAAATACCGGTACTCGGAATAATATAATATTGTGTGACAATATTTTACAAATACAAATATTACTGTAGATGAAAAATAATTCCTAATTCTAGTAGATTTTCCACAGTTAGGTATCAAGTTGACATGCTAAATTGGGTTAAAGTTAGGATTGAGTTGTTATCAAGCAAATGTAACATTTATATTCAGTACTATACAGTATACTTGTATTTACTATCTGAGTAACCTGTGTTTATTCATTAATATAAAAAAAAATAAGAAAAGAATATATTTAAGAACGAAAATAATATACAAAGTAATTTTCCTTTGTTCTTCACTCAAAAATAAATGTCAGACTGGATTATATTAATAAAAAAGATTTCTATGATGAAGTTCAAAGTAGATTGTCGTGTCATTTGTACACAAAATGAATATTTAATAAGTAACCAAAGTAGACAGTTGTCTACATACTTTTCATTGAAAATATTGTGCGTGTCAAGTTATTTTGCATTCGTTTTAGCTAAAACAAGGCTAAAATATGATTCGGAGCCAACGAAATGAATAAATAGGTTGAACATTTTAAGATGTACCTACGTGTTTTTTAAGTTACAACCTAACATTATTTAACATGACACCTTTTAGCTTGTAATGAGACCGTTTACTCAGTGTTTTAAACTTAAGGGGCTTACATGAACTAAAGCGCGGCCACTGTCGGAATGCATAGAAAAGAAAGAGAAGCGCGATCACACAACATGAAGCAATTATTTAATTACAAAAAATCTATTGATTGGACTAAAAAATTAAAACACTAGTATTTTGGTATGTTGCTTGTAGAATATTCTGATAAAAAATCTGAATTAATGTATATGTATATTAGTATGGTTTTTATTGTAAAGATAAAGTTTTTATAGGTATTGTAAGGGACGTAAGCCACCAAACCATTACAAATAAAATAAAATAAGGACTTTTAAGATTATATGACTTTACTCATTTCTTTCCAAATCTAACATTCTATCTTTATGTATGTATTGACAAAACCAAATATAAAAAATAAGAAAACATAGAAACTGCCAATAATAAAGAATTATAAAAAAGGTTGGTAGGTCCACAACAGGTATCTTCATGATTTTTTTCTATCGTATCAAATTAGTTGTATTATGTTTTCAACACACTATCTACCTAGCATATATCCTGTAGAATATCATATATTTTTCTGATTTTGTTTACTGTAGTCGATCATATACTATTATTTATTGTTTCTAAAACTTGCGTTTTTTGTGTTTAGGTCCTGTAAGCCCTTTAAGTCTAGTTATTTTTGGAGTCAGTTTCACCTGACCTAAAACATAAAGCTATGTGTGACAAAACTTTAAAAGCACAACACGTAACAAAGTTTTCCAAGAAACAACACATTGGGGATAGCATAATTAGGTTGAACCTGCTGCTTAAGGTCATAGCACACGTATCAACTCGGAAAGGGATCCTCACCGTATCAACTCGAGTCATTCAGTATTCTGTGTGTGAAACTCCCTACTGCAACGCACACTGGAATCGTAACGTAATCGCTTCGCCTCGGGACAAGCTCGAACCGCGGTGCGGTGCGTGGGTCAACTTGCAGTTCCCACGCTTACGTCTCTCCGTACCCGAGCTTATGTCTCTTCGCCCACTCTTGCCCCTCTCACCCCTCCCGCGGCCTGCCTGCAGCACCATCAACCAGCGGTCGGCGAGCCGTAAGCGCGGCGTCGTCGCCTAGCCGTAGCCGAGTCGACGTATCGGAGCTTCTGATCCGCTTCGGTTACGTGCTTACGCTAGGTTGACGCCGGTTTGACGGCGAGGCGAAAGGCGATACGGTGACGATCCCTTTACGAGTTGATATGTGTGCTATGACCTCTAGTCACGGATATATAGATGAAACGGAACAACTGAATAAAAAACAAAAGAATGTAGGTAGCTACGAAGTATACAATACATTTTGACATTTTTTCTGTTTTTTCTGGTGAAAAGCCCACAGAAAAAATAATATTATTTAAAAGTGACGATTCGCTCATTTCATGCGAGTAAATTCGTGCGTATCAACTAATAAGCCTACACATGACACTACATCCACGTTCTAAACTTGAAACTGTATTATGGCCATCCAATATACCCGTTTTGATTAGCCCTCAGCATAATTTGAGTGCGCCCTGAGGCTCCTGGCCCTCTTATAGCCCTCTACAGACTGTCCATGACGGACAGCGAATCTTTTTACGAAAACATTGAAATAAGTCTTCAAAAGGTTTCGCGAAATTTTAACAGTATATTTATTTCGATATAATTTGAAAAGGTGTGTTTAAAATGTACCTATAAAAACAAAAAGTTCATGAGGGTCTGTAGTGGGACCTCTTTTGATTTTTAACCAAAAGCCCTCAAAATACTGTTACCTACATTAATATAAAATGGGAAATTGGTGAATGGACTTTCAGTAAGTAATAAATTGTTTTACCACTATTATTTCCATTAATATTTGTCAAACAATCTACACCTTTGATAATATCACGTCAACAATGATTCATGACTTTTCTGTACGCATCAACAAACTGCCAACTACCAAAAACCAACTTTGCCTCAACATAATACGACTGTTATTTGAATGACTGTAACTACATTATAATTATAAATCAAACGGATTCGTCCGGAGCCATGAAGGTCAAACGCGTTTTTAAACATATAGTAGGTAGATCTCGTCTCGGCAGATCGTTCGCAGTTCGGTATTTTACTGATCCACAAATAAAATAGTTTCAAACTACTCGTTCCGCCGTTCCGCGATTTTATTTATTATATGAATGAAGTCTAGACGAATGAAACATGATTTGAAAATATAGTGATTTTAAATAATATCTATGACTCTATTTACGTAGATATAAAGGCTGTTATTGCTGTAAACAAAGATATAACCTACGTTTAATCAATCAACAGTGTATATCAGTGATCCGTCAGTGATATCTCTAGTAGTCTCTAGTCTAGGTAGGCGTGCTTCGATAATAACACAAACGGCTGATTGTGTTATTGTCTCATCAACAACATCAACATGCAGACGACAAAGTTCAAGCCGCTGTTCAATTTAGTGGCCTTTAATAAGGAATTTATCAGGTGAGTGTTATTTCTGGTTTATTAAACACCGTATTTTGGTATTTGAGGTTATGCTAGGTTAGATTATATTAACTCCACCTAATCGAAAACTCAGTTTCAATGTAAATAACAAATTACGAATCAACAAGTGTATCTATTTTTACTTGTTTGTTATTAGGTGTTCCTGTTCATTAAATACCAATAATATTATTAATCAGGACGGTTTATATGTTAGAGTAGATTCAGTGTTAATAATAACAATATAATAAGCGGCTTCGATATCTGGCGTATCTTATTTTTTAGATAGTGTAAATGTAGTGTAGACTATACATATAATTAATATGTAAATAGATATGCCTAAAAATAGGCATGAGTCTATTTGTTTTTCAAACCGTCGCTTCAAATACTGGAAAAGGAGGTAAACTGTATGTATTTTTAAAACTTTGAAGCTTGCAAAACGACTACTGTTTATATGTAGAAAATCTTGGACAGCATGGGAACAACCCATGAAATTAAGTGTTTTTCCATAGCGACAGTCGAAATTATGACCCATTTGACTTTATTAATTTAATAAGTTTAGATCCGTCAAATTCATAATAACGTCTAGATTGAGTCCAGTGCCAAAGGTGCCCCTGCGGTTGGACAATCTTCTATTTTGCTGAAGTCAATTGCAAAATTGGTCTATTCCGTATCTGATGCACATAACAACTAACTTTTTTTTAGATCAAACTATTGTGTGTCGAGTTAGTCTCTATTATTTTGGCGTTTATCTAAGTAAGCACCCACAGATACTCGTACAATAATATTTTTGCAGAATGCTGTTATAAAAATATTCTCCTTGACTGGCATAACGCAAACGGGACCTAAAAGAATATTGAGCTATCCTTTTAGGTCCCGTTTAACTTTTATCAGTAAATAAAAGTAAAGATTATGTATGCATCGAAAATTGCCGCGGCAGGTGACCTTTATATAGCATATCTCAGTAAATAAAAATAGTAGGTACTGTCCAACAAGCAAGAGTCAAGACTCCTTCACACAGGCGCGACACGCGATAAAATCGCGCGCGACACAAAGATACCGCAAGTCGAGCAACGAGCGGTGCCTTTGTGTCGCGCGCAATTCGCGTCGCGCGTCGCGCCTGTTTGTAGGAGCCTTCAAGGTCAGTTTTCGTAATCTTCTCAAATAATATATGCACGCTGATTAAGCATGTAGCTTATAGGTAATATCGATAAATCATTGACGTATATACAAGATAAAGTTCACTCTTTCCGTTCGGGTTCATACATGATTTAGTTTAGTTTAGATTATAAAGGTACAATACTAGCTTCACCTAATAGCTTATAAATTTCTTATTCCCCCGACTCACCCTGTCGCATCAAATCGCCTACCCATTGTATTATTCCGTTTTTTGCTTAGAGTTCTTTCTTACTTTTCTTCTTTTTGCGCGGCTCCTAAGACTGCTAGCGTGATAAATAGCCTATAGCCTTCCTCAAGCATTGGTATACCAAATGCAAATAGATTTTTTCAAATCCAACTAGTAGTTCCAGAGATTAGCGCGTTCAAACAAACAAACAAATTCTATTTTCCGTAGGTAAATGAAGAAAAAAGTAACTCGGCTTTTAAAAGATTTTTAGTAAGTAAGATAAATGTTGTTTTCAGAACGGTAGCGGTAGCAAGCGCAGATGCCAACTTGAAGTCATGGAAAGAGATCCCTGGACCCTCGTCTTTGCCCGTCATCGGGCAATTGCACCATTTTATGCCTGGAGGTGTGTTATATTTGGAACAAACCTAGAAGTAGAAGAACTTCTTTGAAAAAGATTCGTCCGGGCATTGTAACCGCAATTATTATTTTCTACAAGCAGCATTTCTATGCTCCGCTTTAAACGTTAATTTACGCAGGAAACTATAAAGGCTCCTGCAAACAAGCGCGATGCGCGACGAGAATCGCGCGCGACACATAGGCACCGCTCGTTGCGCGACTTGCGGTGCCTTTGTGTCGCGCGCGATTTTATCGCGTGTCGCGCCTGTATGAAGGCGCCTTAAAGGTCTTAAAAATTGGCCACTTTTACCTCCATACATGCCCCCATCAACGTCGCGTGTACTACTTCCCATCAGGCGGACCGTTGACTTATTTAAATAGCGTCAGGTCATTTTATTTATTTGAAATATTTAATTTAGGTCAGTTTGAAAACATCGCACAAGCTGATGGCACCATGAAACTATTCGAGTCGTATGGGCCAATCGTTAGATTCGACGGGATGTTGGGCCGGAAGCCTATGGTTCTACTTTATGATCCTGAATGTTCAGAACACGTAAGTTTCTTACTTTTTTATTTTAAAAGGAGGAAAATCGATAGATAATAGGTACGTTAATAAAGAACTAGCTACAAGATAAAAAAAGTATATTCCTTGAGTTTCAATAATAATTTCCTACATTACATCTCAAAGCATATTTACAGATATTACGCAGTGAAAACACATTACCCGTCCGTCCGGGATTCCAGAGCCTTGAATACTATAGAAAAGAAATTAAGAAAAGTAAAGGTCATACTTTTCACGCCACGGGCCTTATAACTGAGTAAGTTGAAATAACGACACGTGCTAATCAACAAAATGATAAGTTATCAGAAACATCATGTTTAACAATCCCGATCAAGATAATGAATAAAAAAATATACGTATATATTATTATACTTGCTTCTAGCCAGGGTGAGCTGTGGAAAGAGTTCCGCTCAACAGTAAATCCAGTGATGTTACAACCGAAGACAATCAAACAATACGTCACAGTACTTGATGAAGTAGCACAAGACATGGTTAAAAGGTAAGTTATAAACAACACGGACGCACTACGCCGAGGGGAAACTCCGCTTCCGCGCGGCAAATCGCGGCGGAGCGGACGGACCTCCTCCGGCGCGATCTCATGGCGGCATGGAAAGAGCGACTGTCGCAACCCAGCGCAGGGCACGCCACGATAGTGGCGATAAGACCCTCTTTGAGGAGTGGGTAGAGAGGCGTCACGGCGCCCTCACTTACCGCCTGACGCAGGTCCTCACCGGACACGAATGTTTCGGGAGATTCCTGCACATCATCAGGCGGGAGGAAACGCCTGGGTGTCATCATTGCCAGGATCGTCCAGAGGACACGGTGAAGCATACGGTGGAGGTCTGCCCCGCTTGGGCGGAGCACCGCCGTGTCCTCGTAGAGGCGATCGGCAGCAGCGGTGACCTCTCGCGTCCGGCCCTGGTTCAAGCCATGGTCCGGGGCGAGAGGGAGTGGCGGGCAGTCGCCTCCTTCTGCGAAGCAATCATGCTAGCGAAGGAGGCGGCGGGACAGCTGAGGGAGAGAGCCTCCCGTCCCAGCCGCCGCGGGAGACGCTCCGGGCGTTGGGAGCTGCGCGACGACTCCCTGTCACCGTAGGCGCGGGCCTGCGGGCGGAGAGTAATGGGTAGCCGTCCGATCACGACCAGGCCCGTGCCGGACGGTGCGTACGTGTTCCACCCACGCCTCAAAGAGATGTCAGCAGCAACTGAAGGGGCCCATTAGGGCCGAAGTCTGCCGGGTCAGCGGAATAGTTCGAAAGGGTTACCGCTGGCCGGGAACATAAAAGGCTAAGGAAGGAACACGGGTGGATTTTAGTCAGTAAGAGTCTGACACTCCCTTCCGCTCCACCCAGAGCGGGAGGGGTCATTTGATGATTTCCCACCATGGAAAAAAAAGTTATGAACAACAAGAAATTGTCACTAAAAGTTTTTCTTTTTTAATGAACTAATTCAATTGCAGGATGAAAGCCAACCGTGATGAAAAGAACATGATCAGTAAGGATTTCGATAAGGAAATGAACTTATGGGCGCTGGAATCTATCGGCACAGTCGCTCTTGGCTGTCGCCTGAACTGCTTCGATCCCAACTTGGCCGCAGACTCACCAGAGTGGCAGCTGATCCAGTGCGTCCACGACCTGTTCGTTATAACTAATGAATTGGATTTCAAGCCAAGCTTATGGAGGTGGTTTTCAACACCAACGTACAAGAAAGCTATGAAGTTGTATGAACATCATGAAAAGTAAGTTCAATGTCGGTTCAATTCCTCAAACTTATTTCTCCTTTAAATCAATCATTTAATTTGAAAAACTATGTGACATCATTCTTGGTTCCAGTTTAACAAAACACTTCATTCAAAAAGGTAAGGAACAGCTCAAGAACCAATCAGGAAAAGAGAAAAGCGTTTTAGGAAAACTGTTAGACATCAACGAAGAAGTGGCTCACATAATGGCTAGTGACATGTTGTTTGCTGGTGTAGATACGGTATGCATAACTTGTCACACAATTTGATAGAGAAAATTAGGCAGGTTACTGAAATGCATGAATCTTTTATTTATTTATTTTACTCAGGCCGCCAACACAATTACAGCAACCCTCTACCTTCTGGCTAAACATCCGGACAAACAAGCTAAGCTTAGGGAGGAGATAATGTCAAACTCAGAACGAAGACCATACCTGAGGGCGTGTGTTAAAGAATCGTTGAGAATAATGCCGGTAGCATCGGCAAATGTCCGGAATACATCAAAGGAATATAATGTTTTAGGCTATAAGATACCTAAAGATGTAAGTATGAAATATTTTCTAAGAAATTCAAGTTATTAAAAAAAAATTTAAGCTTTCAATTATCTCTTTCTCTCTGCTTATTCATATTTTGCAATTCAATACAAATAAGTTTACTTAAATTATTATCCAAACGACTGTTTTATTGGTTGTTCTTGTATCGGGTATGAAACAGCACTCGTTTCTTTAAATTGTCCTTGGCTTACCATTTCAGATGCAGATTGTGTTCGCCCACCGAGATATGTCCCTGATGGACAAAAACTTTCCCAAGCCTCGAGAGTACATCCCGGAGCGGTGGTTAGCCAGTAAAGATGACCCACTTTACTATGGGAATGCCAATCCGTTTGCCCACCAACCCTTTGGCTTCGGAGTCCGTAGTTGTATAGGTAATTGAAGGAAAAAAAACTGACCAAGACCGTGGTCCCACACGCACTTGGCAGGTTTTTGATGAATTTCTCCCAAGCACAAACAGCATTGTATTTACAAAAAAAAAACCGACTTCCAAAAAAAACACTACAAAGTGAAAAATAATAATAGGGACTTTAAAAATGTTTTTTCTAGATTTTATTTTACCACTGTCAGCGTGATTAATATAATACGTCATTGTATACCTATGCCAAATTACAGCTTTCTAGTAAGAGTCTCTGAGCTAAGCCGCGGACAGACTGTCGGCCATGGCGAAACTATAAAAGTTCCATGTTAATTAAAAACAAAAGATATATTTGGCGTACATTGCAATGTTTAATTGCAAATATTTCTTGAAGAGACAAAGTCAGCTCATAACAAGAACCGGACCGAATAAAAATGTATGCGTAGACGCGTACGCATCGCTTGGCACACAGATTGTTTGCATCTTTTTCTTTAATCGCGAGTATACATAATTATATAATTTGTATCGTTTTCGCCACCAGGTCGTCGCATAGCTGAACTAGAAATGGATACATTTGTGGCGAGGCTGATAGAAAACTTCCAAGTGGAATGGTTCGGGCCTCCACCGAAGATAGAGAATTCGTCTCTTAATTATATCAAGGGACCATACAATTTCGTATTTAAGGATGCCAAATAATATGTTGAAAACATTTTTATCCTGACCTCACAAAATAATTAGATTATATTGTATTTTATTTTAAAACTAAGCATACTCGTATAGCATGTCCTTTTTGAAGTGATATTTTAGAAAGAAATTTCCAAGGAACTGTTCTAGGACCTATTGCGTTTTAATGTTCTAAAGAAACTTTATCATTCCACGATAGTACCTAAATAGTTTTTTTTCACAGTAAAAACGGTCTAGTAGCAATTTTGATTAAAAATACAAAAAAAATACCTTTATACAAAAATACAACCGACTTCCACAAAAACGAAGTTTCGAAAATTCACAGGCTTTCCTTTTGTTTGTATTTGTTAATGGCTTTTGACTTTCGAAACTAAAATAATTTTCCAATATTTTTGTCGCTTTTTTAAGCTGGTATTTTTTTGTACAAAGTTTTTATTTATTATTATTGTACGTTCTTTAAATTAAATAATTTTGTACTAACTAAAATTTTGTTTCATTTTTGTCTCGCGACCGAATTTCGGTCACGGCGACAGAGTAAATACAAATGAGTAGGATATCTTCATACATACGCACCGAACACGGTGCACGGGAACACGGCGCAAAAAGACAGCCTCACTGCTAAGCAGATTGCGTGGGAGCAGTAACAGCATCCTGAGGGTAATAAGCAATAAGCTAGACAGCCCACTGGTGTGGAGCCTCACCCAGAGGACTAAGTCACTCTTAGTTATTAGGTACTAACATAGTTTTTTTAAGTTCATACTAACAATAAATGGATCATTGGTTGTCTGAATAAATTAAATTAATTATTATTATTTATTATCCATTCTCATTTTGCGCTCCTAAAAATAAGATTGAATACTCTAATATAATAATTGTGCGTCTTTTTGTGAACCTCAAATAATTCATACTTTGGGTCCTAAATTGGTTTGGTCTGAGTATACTAGCTTAATTACTGCGACCAACTGTGAGAAATAGCCAGAAAGTTAAAAAAGACTCAATTAAAAAAGTGTGCATCTTTCGAAGCGCAAAAAGTTTTTAGAGGTTCATTTATTTAAAAAAGTCTCCATCATTAGAAGTTCAAAAAGGTTTTAGAGGATCAGTTAAATATGTCCCACCGCTTCGTCTTGTTGGCGGTTAGAGAAATTATTTACGAGAGGTTTCCAGTCCAGACCAATATGATGGGAAGCCCTTTGAATCAATCAATCGAGCGCGAGGCAAATTACCTTCTTTAGTATACCGCTATTATGAACAATCTCTAAAAGATTAATTATGTGTTCTTTCTTTCTTTACTAATTCGACTTTCAACTGGTCACATAAATGAATGCACCTACATAGTCAAATTTGGTTGGGCCCTGCGCTTAGATCTTGGGCACTATATACAAATGTACCTAAACAAATATGAGTTTATGGAAAACACAATAAAGGTCAGTTTACGCTATAACTTCAAACATTTTTCTAACTGTTTCAATAGTGCTAGTCACTCTGAAATCAACGTAATTACCATTAAAATAAAGTTGATATTTTATTTAACTTGAAATAATAATAAAAAGGCGAAAGTTTGTGTGTGTGTTTATACGTTTGTTACTTCTTCACGCTCAAACGGCTAGACCAATTTCGATAAAAATTTGTATGGAGGTAGCTAACACCCTGGATTAACATATAGGCTACTTTTAAGCACGGCAAGTTGTAAGAAAAACCGAAATTACTGCACAGATATTTAAATAAAATAACAATTAATTATTATTAGAAATTACGGTAATTGTTGGAAGTGATGATGGCGACGTAACAATTCCACACTCGTCGCTAGACTGATGCAATGTATGTAAGACACCGTATAATTATGAACATCGTTAAAACTGCAACAAACCGTTTACAATACAACAATTTAACCAGCACCCATAGCTGAACTGGAAATGGATACATTTGTGGCGAGGGTAATAGAAAACTTCCAAGTGGAATGGTTTGGGCCCCCACCGAAGATAGAAACGGGAGCTCTCAACTTCGTATTTAAGGATGTAAAATAAGGATGTATTGAAAACCTTTTTCCTTACTTCACAAAAGCATTTGATAATGAAAAAATCACAAAATTTTATTCTAAAATAAACTTACACTGGATTACTTTTTAAAGAACAATTTTGGAAAAGAGTTTCCAAGGAACTGTTCTAGGGCCTCGTTTATTTGGGAAATATTTAATTGCGCGTCAAGCAATTTTTTTTTATTAAATTATTTTCTAATAAAATGAACAGTTTTTACATTTTTATATCTAATCTGCCTTTTTAAATAGTTCTTCTATTATTTAGTAACTATAGGTACTATAAAACGTTCAATGTCACGTGTTATTTCTCAAAAATATTAAACAAATTAAAATTATTTACAGAATAAAGTTGGGGTTTTATATTTTAGCTCAGAACCATTCTAGAATGTATAATATTCTAAATAGTTTTATTTTTGCCTGATTGCCTGATGACATCACCGATCGACCGAATTTTGTACACGACGATGGTCAGTCTCAAATTCTCAATACGCAAACACAGTTGCATTCCCTCTTCCCTCACTCTCACAGTCCGATGTGACGGTAAATCGACACGACCAGGGAGAGATCATGGGCAGTAAGTAGGTACCTACGGCTTTATGCTGGGTGCTTTCCGAGGCACGAAGGTGTCACTAACAACTTCCAAAGTTCGGCCTGCTGCTGAAAGATTTCAAATCGGTAAAACACAGAACCCCACATTCTGCGTTTATGACTTAGAGACCAACGGGGCAGTTTGCCCCGTTTTAATGTACTTATTAAAGCACCATGCAAACATGGAAATTATCTAATAGACATAAACAATTAACTGAAACAGGTCAAGTTTCATTGCTGCATTACTGATTTATAATGTTTATCCAAAATATAATTAATTTAGATTAGTGCTGCTGTTTTCAAAATAGGTATCTCAGTAACGGAGTCGGTCTTCGGAGTTTGGTGACCGGGCTAGGAAGTGCGTGAAGCCATGCGACTACCCTACGTAGAGAAATGCTCGGGGTAATCAGTAATGGCGACGACGAGTGTCCGAGTACTGGTCGCTTATTTGTCACCGATCAAAGGTCGAAGGTGCAGTTTTTGGTCGACACCGGAAGCGACCTCTGCGTCTACCCCCCCGATCGGCAGTTACAAGAAGACTAGAAAAAACCAATTACCAGCTGTGTGCGGCAAACGGGACATTTATTACCACGTATGGGTTTATAAATGTAACTCTGAACCTAGGGTTGCGCCACGACTTCGCTTGGCGATTTATTGTCGCCGAAGTATCAAAGGCGATAATAGGCGTAGATTTCTTAACTTTTTATAATTTGGTTGTTGATTGCAGGAACCAACGCTTCATCGACAATCATACAACTCTCTACACCCCGGCGTCGCCTGTCTGTCGTTCTGACGTCGTCTCTTCGGTGAAAGTTAGTCTTGGTGATTCAGCATTATATTCACATACTACGGGAATTGCCTGACATCACCCGCCCACATGGTGTACAGTGCGTGCCACGTAAGAAGAGACTTGACACACCACGTGGTCTGACATGCGCAGAACAAGGCGGCGGAAAGAGGCGGGGGAGGCGGGGTCAAGTCTCTTCTTACGTGGCACGCACTGTACACCGAACTCCGAAACACAATAGTACATCACATCTACACTACGCCGGGGCCGCGGGGCCGCTGTTCACCTCGCAGATTAGCCTGCGATAAATTACTCATCAGCGTGCGTAGCTCACACGGACCGGTTGCGTGAGCGGGACGGACCTATCGCTGCGTTGCGCGCGCGCAAGCGCGGTCTGATATTGTGTCTGTGGGCTCATGGGCTGCCTCGTTCGCCAGTAGACATGCGCAAAATAAATCTTTTAAAGGAACAGAGATTTATAAATCTTTTTGATAAGAAGATTTAAATCACTCTTTTAAATCTTTAAATCCCAAATAACTCCCATCTTCTAAATAGCTCACTCACTCACTGCATCTTTTGTTCTTTTAACCAAAAGCAATGTTTCAGCGGGTGAATTGAATAATCATTCACTTGCATTTTGATGGGCTCGTCAATCAATATTTTATTTTTAAAATTCAAATTAGAGCCAAAAACAATGCAATAATTATTAGTACAGCTGTAGAGTAATTTGTACACAATCTACACGGCATACAACTGTTAGTAAGTTTAAAAAAAATGTAAACAAAATCAACGAAATTATGAGCGATCATAAGTTCACATTAGATTTAACACTTTGTGACAAAGACGGAAGAAATAGTTTCGTTCGTACATGCGAGATTCAATGTAAATTCCAGGGATCGTTGCAGTACGCATACACAGACTTTGAACTTACAAATCATTCTCCGTCTCGTTTTGTGTCGCCTAATCCTGCAATAGTCGTTTCACTCTACATCTTTTCACGTTCAATCACTCTGAAATGAACCTTAGAATTAAAGATTTAAAGATGTATTGAGAAAACGAGGGAGTTACTGATTTATACATCTTTTGTGACGGATTTAAATCTTTTTTACGAATCACTCCTGAGTTACACATCTCTATTCGCCAGTACATTTACAAAAACTTATAGCGACCGTTGTCATTTCAGAAACAGCTACGCCGCGATTAATATTGACTGTATTTTTGCTTAACTTCGTGCTATCTATTCTATTTCTACTACTCCTTCTTCTTAGTGGAACTCTTGTGTGTGTGACTGTAACCTGTGTCTGTGCAATAAACTTTCTTCCTTCATCTGGTGTACTTCGGACTTTCTTTTTTCCCTTCGTACATCTTCATATCTTTATACACGCCTACCACCTCTACACAGTATTAGGGTATAATCAACTATCATTATAACTACCTGCGTCAAAAAAAACGCCAAATTCAAAACGTACTATTCAGCAAACTATCAAAATACGGCTTTATTACAACTGAATAAGGCTACTATTCGAAAATATCCAGCAACACTGTTTTTATCAAACAATCTTGTTTGGAGCTTGTTATGTAATTTAGCGAAGGTCAAAGTCATTCATTCAATAACACGTTCAAACACGGATGAAAATGAGCGATAGACACTTCAAAAACACGCTGTTGTCCGACGTTCGTATAGAATAGAATACTCTACTATACTTTTTGTTCGTATAGTTCATATAAAGATACATCTTATATTTAAAAGTGATTAAAAACCATCTATTAAAACCAGTAGCCTCTTCATTTGCGTTATTTTGTAAAAAAATAATATGTACCTACCTATGACGTATTGAGAACATCAATATGTTGAAATGTTGTATATCGTGTTTGTTTACAAAATAGGACAAGAAAGAAAAATACACTATACTTAGATAATTACAAAGAGATACAATAACAAATCAGTCAGTGCTATCTTTTTTTAAAGTAGTTAAATACACGTGAATTGATACAAACAGAACAGTATCAGAACATCAGTGTGTGATAGTGTTCAGTGTTATTGTGTGATAAACAACAACATGCAGACGACAAAGTTCAAGCCACTGTTCAATTTAGCAGCAATTAATAAGAAGTGTATAAGGTTAGTGGTTTCAGCAAAATTTTAATTAAAATCTACGCTGTCGATCTATCTGTTGATATTTATTGTTATATTGGAGTGGCTGGCTGACATATATTGAAAAACAGTTTAATTTAATGTTCTGTCCCGTTTCATTAATTACTGTGCATACAATGCACAATTGACGATACAGTTGGCGCAGTGGCTGAGCGATCGACTGTTGCGCTGAGTGTCGTGGGTTCGATTCCCGCACGGAACAAATATTTGTATTGCCTACAGGTAGTTGTTCCGGGTCTGGCTGTTTGTGTATGTGAATTTAAATGTTTGTAAACGCACCCGCGATACAGGAGTAATTCCTAGCGTGGGGCAACGTTTTTAAAAAAATAAAATAAAAAATGCGCGCCACGAAAGATGAGACTTGACCCCGCCTCCCCTGCTCTTTTCGCCGCCCCGGTCCCGTCCCGCACTCAGACCTCATACCGCTAAAGATACCTAAAATCGTGTACTGCGCAAGACAAACCACGTGGTGTGTCAAGTCTCATCTTTCATGGCACGCATTGTACTGTGCGCATACAACCTGTATTGTACCTACTGTTCTATAGAAGTAAGTTTTTTAACCGAACAGACAGCTGTGCTGCTGGGGACTTTGTTGCGCCACTTCTTCTTCCTAGCGAAAGCACTAGGAAGTGGTGAAGGCGTTTTTGGGGGACAGTTTTATGTTTTTTTGACGTTCGAAAAATGCTGATTCTCAGCCTAATATGAATAGACTTTTGATTTTGTTTTTGAGATATGTGGAGCGAAATTTTTAGTTAAAATAAAAACATTCCAGATATTATTAAAAGACATGCTAGGCCATGTGACCCCTTATACATAGGATAGGACAGACGAAGGATGATGATTCTACGAATAGGTGAAAAGTTCTTGTTTGTTTATTGATTTTCATTAATTACCTATCAGCGCCTCGCGGTTTAACCCGCATAAGTTTCGGTCTCGTGGGAATAACGGGATTAAAACTATCCTATGTGTTATTCTGATGTATAAGCTATATTACTGTAAAGTTTCATCAAAATTGGCCCAGCCGTTTGTGCGTGAAGAAGTAACAAACACTCTCAGACTTTCGCCTTTATAATATTAGTGTGATAACGAGATTAACAAATGGGATACGTTTTATCCCGATATTCCCACGGGATCGAGATTTAAGGCTCCTACAAACAGACGCGACACGACACGCGACACAAAGGCACCGCAAGTCGCGCAACGAGCGGTGCCTTTGTGTCGCGTGTCGCGTCGCGCCTGTGTGTACGAGCCTTTATGCGGATGCAACCGCGGGCGCTGCTAGTTATATATGTAGGTATATACAGTAATAATCACAACTTTACCACTATCTTATCTGGTTGTGTAAAGCGTTTACATAGATAGTGTTATTATTTACATATATCTACAAAGTACGAATACCTATTATATACTTTTTGCCTAGTCACAATGTGTAAGCAAAGATTCTCTCTGTAGAGTAGGTATACCTACAGAATCATTTCAGTCGGCCGCGTAACGCCAGAACGGTCTTACGCGGCCGACGATACGCGACAACGTTACGGACTAGATAAATAAGAAACAATCAACGCCGACCGAAGTTACGCTCGACGCAATCCACCATGCGGGCCCAGTCCGGGTTGGTAGATGTCAGATGTCTTCGAATCTTTGGTTTTCCAATTATCTAGGGCATGCCGGTTGCCTCACGATGTTTTCCTTCACCGTTTTGAGAGCAGTTGTGATGAAAAAAAATACGAAAAGTAAAGCGTCTGTCTGGGTTCAAACCTACGACCTACAAACTCGTAAATCGCAGCCATTTCCACTGGACCACCAACGCTCTTAGATCAGATGCGACCACCCTTAATGTAGGCGCAACTTGAACAGTCAGCCACGCTATCACCTTGCTGACTATCGAATGTGTTTACCAGGTATTCTTATACAATTCATACTGGTAGATACTAGACTAGAAAATATTTAAATTTTGGTCGATTTCAGAACTGTGGCAGTGGCAAGTACTGATATTAAGACAGAAAACGTAAAGCCATGGAAAGAGATACCCGGGCCTTCGTCTCTGCCCATCATTGGGCAGCTGCATCATTTTATTTTGGGAGGTGAGTTATCTACGATAGAGCCAGATGATCCTGTAAAAATCTCACCGTGAAAACTTAGTTGAAGTAACCTTTCAGTGAGTTGTCAATAGGTAATGTCAAATCAGGTGGAATGTTGTAAATAAATCAGCTCTTTTCAAGCTCACTTCACCCAAGTTTTCACGGTGAGAATGTCACATTCACACGTGACGACCTAACGGCCACGTCAGCGAATGGAATCCGCGTTGCTGAATTTTGGGCCAAACAAATTTTAAAAACGATGTTTTTTTTTTCAATTTTTGCCATCGACACGCTAAAAAGAAGACGACAAGAATTTTATAAAATAGAGTATTCTGTAAAATTCTTACTAATGAGAGCCGTGTCATTCCACCTGGTGCTAGGGTTTGACACTATTAACAGCTCATTTCACCTAAGATTCCACGGTGAAATTTTTATTTAGCAGAATGGATCGGCTAATCTATTGTGAGCCGCTAACTTTTAATGAGGGTGATGTCCAGTCTTGCCAAAGGGGTATTGTGTTACACAGTTAACAGGGTTGTAGAGGTCAGATAGGCTAATGCCTATCTGACCTCTACAACCCTGTGGAGCTAATGCTCCAGGTAAAATGCTGGTATTCCAGCTGCATCGTTTAGATTGGAAGCCGACCCCAACATAGATGAGAGAATATTAGGCAGGTGATGGTTGTGATGATTACAATAATAAGTTGAAGAACCGATAACCTTATGAGGTTGACGTGTTCTTGAGTGAGGACCTTGACTTTCCCCCCCGGTGGGTTCCCGCATTGTCTAGGCGGGGGGGCTCAGTAGCCGTGGCTTGGACACCCACGGTGAAGCGAAGAGGAACCCGAGAAGGGGCCGCTCGTCAGGGCTTTTGCTGACAAGCCAACGACGACGTAGCGGCCAAAAGTAGGTTGCGGTGCCGCTTGCGACATCGCAACTGAGGCGGGCCGCGATGTCGTATGGGAGGCATCGCGGCTGAGGGTTGGAGGCCGCGGCGGGAGAGGAGTGCCGGTATTACGCGCCGGTGATGGGAAGTACTTCCCAGAGAAGGGTCCGATGACAGACAGCCGCGGCGGGTTCACGGATGAGTGCTAACGCGTGCCCGTGTTCCCGCTGTAAGCGGCAGAGGAGGACACCGTGAAGTTTTAGTGGGTTAGAGTCCCACATATCTGAAGCTACGATGTTCCTCGGGGTGACTTGATGATAGTAGCTGGGGATCGAATGAAACGACGTTCAATAGGAGATTTATATGTACAAAAACAGACTGCTACTGGGTTAATGAGAATTGCTTAGCACGATTTACTTATGGGTTTTTGTTGTTTCCGCTCTTTTTTTGTAAATAAACCTTCATATTCTTGCGGAAAACCTTCACTATGACTAAAAAGTTTCTTAATTATATGCGATAATACCATTACTCCCTGGCGCATACTTCCCGTGTTTGTACTTTTGAGTGTTTTGACTAATTTTAGGATATTTTATTTTATAATGATTTTTATGTTTAGTTAGTCACTTACCTAATATAAACTGACTTCCGAAATTAAAATTATTTTAGTTCCAAGCAGTTTCTAAACAGTGATCCTTTTAATTAACTTTCATGAGTCTCATTTTGTGTGTAATTAATAATAAAAACACTTTTATAATTTGTTTTACAGGTGATTTTGCCAAGATAGAGGACCCTGATACCATCACGAATCTAATTAACACATATGGGCCAATCATTAGGTTGGATAGTATGTTCGGCAAGTCTCCTGTGTTATTCTTAAGTGATCCTGAAAGTTCAGCGCATGTAAGTAGATAAAATCATTATTTTATTATTATTATTACAAGTGCAAGTATCCCAATAGTGTATTTAATCTATTAAAATTTATTTATATTATTCAAAGATAATAAGAGTTATGAAATCAAAGTGTATGAGAATACTACATTTTTACTGATATGTAGAATTTGTGAAGTTAGGGTCGGTAGAGTTAGGCCGTGTAGATTCAGAAGCTTGGCTCTACATGCTGATATCTTTTTCACAGGGCAAACCTTATGTGGTCGTCTTGGCAACATTTTACATGAAATGTTTTTAGTGTGATTATATTTCTTCTAAATCAAATTACCTAGTATGTGTTAGGGCCAGTCAGAACAAATTAAACATTTCATCAAGACCTCGCGTGGTAGCAGTACTTTCTCCGTCGACAAAAACTATCAAGCATATGTTCAGACTTAGATACCCAAATAAGAACAACAAAACGTTGGTATCTAATGTTTGTTTTTTTTTTTTTTTAAATAACGTTTTATTTTTGCTTGCTTATAGTTGTGCCACATACTTTTGTTGTACATTAAAGCACAGTTATTTAATATATACAGGATATTATTTTTAATTATATGGGTATTTTGGCCGACTAAACGCCGCAGTCGTGGTGTGTATCGATATCATATCTAGAAGGGTACGTTTTGCGTATGGGGTGCATTTTGCGAAAGGTACAGACGCCAGCACATCAACCTACCACAATCTGTCAGATTTTCCCAATCAACTTTGAACCTTATGCTTTAGCGATAAAGTTGAAAATCTATTAAAGAAATCTGACAGATTGTGGTAGGTTGATGTGCTGGCGTCCGTACATTCTGAGACTGAACGATCTACATCTATGCTAATTCAAACAATTTGAGGCAAAATGACGTGTAGCAACGGACGGTCACTGGAGATATTTTAGTGCTCAATGTTGATACATATTTCAATTTTGACACGGAACACTAAAAATTACAAAAAAAGATCGAAAATGATATATATATATACGTATATGACAACGATTAGACATTGAAACATTTAATATCGGTGATATCTATCTAATGATAACTTTGTCTTTTGTCTTTTAGTCAATGTAAGCGACAAAAGGATTTTTCGTTGACTCACTATGAAATATTAAAATAACAACAATCACGATGAACTTAATAAATAAATCTTTGATATAAAAATGGAGTGGTTTATAAATTCAGAAATAATATCAACAAAGGTAGGTTTACCTTTAGCGACACGTAACTTTTTCCCGAAGATTTTTAACAATTAAGGCTCCTACAAACAGGCGCGACACGCGATAAAATCGCGCGCGACACAAAGGCATGGCAATTCGCGCAACGAGCGGTGCCTTGTGTCGCGCGCGATTCGCGTCGCGCGTCGCGCCTGTTTGCAGGAGCCTTAATTGTTGAAAATCTTCAACTTCGAAATCAGAATAATGCTGTCCTTCTACCTTAACGTCGAAATAACAGTTAAATGTCTATTCTAACCAAAAAATATACTGAATTAGGTGCCAACATAAAGCCATATTTAAAAATGTATAAAGACCTCTAAAAACTCAGAGCAACACGTATGATGTAAAATGAGAAACTACAATCTGTTCACCTCTGACAGCAACAATCCAACTACAACCTTATTGTAACATGAATGAAGATCAAAGTGATTTTGACAGACTATTCACTGGCAACAACCTAACGTCAACCTTATTTTAACGAGCATAAAGATCACTTTGATTTTGACAGTAATGAAAATTCAGAGGTAAAATAAATAACATTAAAAAAATTACTATTTTATTACAGGTTTTACGAAGTGAAAACTGGTTTCCTATCCGGCCCGGATTTCAGTCCTTGGAACACTACAGAAAAGATTACAGGAAAAGCAAAGGGATTGAATTTCACGCAACAGGACTTGTTTCTGAGTGAGTAGATGGATATGTAGACTTTTACTACGGGACCAAACCTGAAATCGCGAAAAAATCAGCTGTTCCCTACATTTTGACGAATTATACGAACATAGGGAACAACTGATTTTTTTTTTTCGCGATTTCAGGTCTGGTCCCATAGTAAAAGTTGTTCATAATGATGAGTACAATGACCTCTTAAGAGGTTGTTGGTGTTTTTCTAATAACCCTATATAAAAGATGGCTTGTCGGAGAACTTGTGTGCATGGTATTTCACAAGCCAAAATTAGATTACCAATTTTAGCTCCATGTTAAATGTGTAATGAACCTTAACCACCGTAGAATAGATTAGAATGTAGTTTTCTTTGTTTCTATGATCATAACACCAAATACAGCCTTTTACTTTGAAAAATATTACTTTTTGTACAACTGCATTAATTAATAACCCTACTTGCATACAAATACCAAAGAAAAAGGGTTAACCGATTAATGCACGTGAGGCATTCAAATCTGTATTCTTAACCCATTTTTATAGCCAAGGCGAAGTATGGAAAGAGTTTCGCTCGACAGTGAACCCAGTGATGCTACAACCGAAGACGATCAAACTATATGCAACTGTACTTGATGAAGTGGCACAAGACATGATAGCAAGGTAGCCTAAACAGTGTTATTTTGTGAATCTCTACTGACCCAAATTTTCAGCCTTCGTTTTTCTCATGGAATCAACATTTCTTTTTCCTTACTTTTAACAAGAGAAAAAAAGTCAGGCTTGGAGTGCCCGTTGCAACTGATTGGCAATCATCAGCACTAGTGCCACCATCCAAATGCAATTGATTGGCAATCATCAGTACTAGTGCCAACAGCCAAATGCAACTGATTGGCAATCATCAGACTAGTGCCACCATCCATATGCAACTGATTGGCAATCATCAGTATTAGTGCCAACAGCCAAATGCAACTGATTGGCAATCATCAGCACTAGTGCTACCATCCAAATGCAATTGATTGGCAATCATCAGTACTAGTGCCTACAGCCAAATGCAACTGATTGGCAATCATCAGCACTAGTGCTACCATCCAAATGCAATTGATTGGCAATCATCAGTACTAGTGCCAACAGCCAAATGCAACTGATTGGCAATCATCAGCACTAGTGCCACCATCCAAATGCAACTAATTGGCAATCATCAGCACTATGCCACCATCCAAATGCTGATCACTCGCACTCTTGCTTATCAAAAAATGTACAGGCTGGCAGGGACATCGACGCGTAACCTGTTACCAAGGATTTTGATGTTGTACATGATTTTGAAGCTCCCTGCGTTGAAATTGGTTATAAAAGAAAAAATGCTGCTTTATAGAAAAGTGCAATAACTACGCGGTTTTTTTTTAAATACCGAGGAAAATTTTCTGCTTCCCTGTATATGTCACACAGTTTAGTACACCCCAGACTCGTGTAATGTGTATGAAATACTTTCACATTAAAAAATTTAACCAAACCAATCAGTTAAACAAGCCGTAAAATAGACTAAGAACAAGTCGATGTATCTCAATCTTACCAGACTATGAATTTCTAGCTCAATACAGGAATATAACATTGAATCGAATTCTATATCAATAAAAGATCTTCATCGAGTTCAATCAGACGAGGATGAGATGAGGCGAAGTAATGAGAAGCATAATTACTGCCAAAACACAAATGAGTCTATTTATTAATTAAATTCCCGGCGAAATAGAGGATGTATTTTATTTTGTTCCGTTTTGCCGATGAACCATAAAATGCTTCATTTAGAAGATATTATGAGTTATTCCGGTCTGATCTCCTGATATTATGAGTTATTCCGGTCTGATCCCCCCGCCCCCCCTCCTCCTCGATCCCCTGCTTGTTCGTCTTCTGTTTAAATCTTTGTCTTATCCACTATAAACTTTCTCATTCCGGTTTGATCCGCTTTTTCTTTTTTACAGCCGACATGTTTTGTTTTCAGATTCTTAGGGTTTTATTTCCTAACTGCATCTTCCCTTAAGGATTGTAAAAAGGTCGCAAAAGATCCCTTGTACACAACACGGTTTCTTTACGGTACAGCGTTTAAACCGCGCCGTAGAAAAAACGTGATCGTCAACTAGCTTCCATATGTAGTGATCCATACAACACTCGACGAGCGTGCCTACACAGCGAATAAACCATAGTTTTTCAAGGCAAGAAAAACGTTTGTGTACAGACGCCAGCACATCCAGCTACCCGAAACTGTCAAATTTTCCCAATCAACTTTGAACCTTATGCTTTAACTTGACAGATTGTGGTAGCTTGATGTGCTGGCGTCTGTGCAAAGGGCTAACTCGATAAGAATATGAATTATCATTAGTTATCATCTATTTAATCTGCTTCCCAAGATAGAAGATCTTAACGATTCAACGATCATCATTCTAACCATCTGTAAGATTGCATGGCAAATAAGGGATGACCATTGCAATCAAAATGTATTTGACTGTAACTAAAAAATGAAATCACCAAATTTTCAGAATGAGAGCCAACCGTGATGAAAAGAACATGATCAGTAAGGACTTCAATAAGGAAATGAACTTATGGGCCCTGGAATCTATCGGCACAGTCGCTCTTGGCTGTCGCCTAAACTGCTTCGATCCCAACTTGCCCGCAGACTCACCAGAGTGGCAGCTGATCCAGTGCGTCCACGACCTGTTTGTTACAGCCAATGAAATGGATTTCAAGCCAAACCTTTGGAGATTGTTTTCGACGCCAATGTACAAGAAAGCCATGAAGTTGTATGAGCATCATGAAAAGTAAGTTGCAAAAAATGTATATACTTTCAATAGCGAATTTCGATATTAAATTAAATAACTTATCTTCATTTTTGAGATCGTTGATCCTTAGACTTGACCAATGTCTTGAACTGTTTGCTCCCTTCTTCATTATGGTCTGAATTGATTGGAATAATTTAAAACGGGAAAATCTTTGCCCACCAAAAATAATCCCACTACTACAAGTACTATACGCTACTGTTTATGTTTTCAGTTTAACAAAATACTTCATCAAAAAGGGTAAGGATAACCTAAAGAAAAAATCTACTACCGAGAAGGGAGTTTTAGAGAAATTGTTGGATATCAATGAAGAAACGGCTCACGTAATGGCCAGTGATATGTTATTTGCTGGCGTTGATACGGTAAACACATTTTAAAAAGCACAACATACTCATAGTCAAACCAATGGACAAACTTAATGTAATGCAATGCAGTCCAACTTTGTTCCTTTAAACCTTCTATTAAAAAAAGATACAACAACTTTCCTAAAAAACCATTTTACCACTTCAGAAGTCCGAATGGCATCTTACGATTGACTATTTTCTTCTAGCCATTCTTGATTATGCTGATGCCAACTATCTTAAACTTACCCAAGACCAACTCGATAAACTTGAGCGGCTTCAAAATGTCTGTATAAGCTTCATATTTGGTTTGCGCAATATGACCATGTTTCCGAATTTCGTGTGAAGCTCAAGTGGTTACCAATTCGCCTTCGCCGGAATGCTCAGATTCTTTTCCTTTTGTATATTGTGCTATTTTTCCCTTCCACCCCTCTCTATCTTAAAAAACGTTTTCAGTATATTTGCGACTCCCACATGAAGTTTTTGAGACCATCGGATAATTTAATGCCAATGCATTCCACAACATTTTTCGACAAATTCTTTTCTATTCAGGCCGCTCGTTTATGGAATACATTGCCAGTTCAAATAAAATGCGCGCAATCGTTAGCTGTATTAAAGAGACTCGTGAAGGAACATTACCTTGTGGTTGTGATCTTGTTTTCGTAGCTGCAATAATCTGTAGTCATCATTTATTTTCGTTGTTTATATGTATTATATATTTAGTATGTATTTATTTATGTATCTATTATACAGCATTATATATGTATCTATTATAGTATATTATTTTGCACCGCTGACAACCCCATTTTTTATATCCAAGCAATCACTGTCCATTCTAAGGTTGCCTGGAAGAGATCGCAGAAAGCGATAAGGCCGCCCATTGTATGTTTTGTATTAATAATCGTATTTTTGTTTTTATTTTTCTGGTGTACAATAAAGTATACGAGTATATAAATAAATATTTTTTTCTGAAATATCTGGCCCGACAGACGTTGTTCTGTGCAAAAGATGAATTCATTCAAAAAGCCCATAGACGAGAGGACATCTGTTTTTCCGGAATTTAAAAAAAAATCGTATACCTTTTTATTTGCATAAAAACCTTATTCGGACTATTACGAACATTTTAAATTTAAAAAAATCCAAATCTGTCCTGCCGTTCGTAAGTAATGCGCTTACAAACGAACAGCATTTAATTTTAATTTATATATGTATAAATAATGAACGATATGATCTTTTTCAGGCTGCAAACACAGTAACAGCAACTCTGTACCTTCTGGCGAAAAATCCAGAGAAACAAGATAAACTAAGAGAAGAGATAATGTCGAACTCGGACAAAAGACCATATTTGAGGGCTTGCATCAAAGAGTCGCTTAGAATGATGCCCGTCGTGTCAGGGAATGCGAGGAAGACCACGAGGGAGTACAATATATTGGGTTACGAGGTGCCCAAAGATGTAAGTGAAATATTTGCAGTGTGTTTTAGTGTTTTTATCACACTTAAAGAAAAATAATAGTATTAGCCATATTAACCATCGAACCGATGACCGTCGAGTTAGACGTGTTCTTGAGTGGAGACCGTGAATCGGCTAACGTAAGGTAGGACACCCTCAGACTAGGTGGAGCGACGATCTTCGCATGGTGGCTGGTAGCAGCTGGATAAGAGTTGACGAGAATCGAGCTAAATGGCGTGCAATTGCAGAAGCCTATGTCCAGCAGTTGCCAGTATACATATGGCAGTGAAACGTGGTCGCTCACAATGGGCCTTATAAGAAGGCTAAAAGTCACACAAAGGGCAATGGAGAGGGCTATACTTGGAATTCCCCTGCGTGATCGAATTAGAAATGAGGAGATCCGCAGGAGAACCAAGGTAACCGACTTAGCCCGAAGAATTGCCAAACTTAAGTGGCAGTGGGCAGGGCACGTTGCTCGCAGAACAGATGGCCGATGGGGCCGAAAGGTTCTGGAGTAGCGACCGCGTACCAGAAGACGTTGGAAGGCCACAAGGTGGGTCGACGACCTTGTAAAGGCCGCAGGAACCTCTTGGATGCGAGAAGAACAGAACCGGCTGAAGTGGAGGTGCTTGGGGGAGGCCTATTGATTCTAGTATTTTTTTATTTACCACCTGTAATTACATTATGGATTGCAATAAACGATTTGAGATTTGAGATTTTGAGACCCAACTGCCGGATCCTCTCCACGACGATCGCAACCCCGCGTGTCATCGCGTCGGCCGCCGCCTGATGGGACCTCCCCTGCGCCAGGACCAGCGTGTCGTCAGCGTAGCAAACCACGCTGACGCCATCAGGGAGGTCGGCCCGCAACACCCAGTCGTAGCCGATGTCCCACAGAAGCGGCCCCAGATCCGATCCCTGTGGGACACCGCACGACATCTCTCGGCAGTTCCACTCCCCGTCGTGACCGGGGTAGATGACGGCTCTGTCCGTCAAATACGCCCCGTCTACTCGACTGAAGTAGGTCGCAATGTAGCTCCAGGGCAGGGTGTTAAACGCGTTGGCGATGTCGACACCGCCACGACGACCCCACCCCGGGACACCGCATCCCCCATCGTGAGGGCTCTCACTAGCTGACCACACTTGGTTACTGAAATATGCTTTGAGCAACCAATCAATCAATCAATGTAGATTCGTTCAGGCTTCTTTGATTAAGAACAAATTGAACTCCGTCTGGCCCTTGTCAGACTTCAATTTCTCTCTTCTTCGAGACAAAGAAAAAGAAAGCAATAATGTTCTATACAGGTTACCTATGTGATGTAATCTATACTAATATAGTAAATTCCAAAGTGTGTCTGTCTATCTGTTACCTTTTCATGCTTGAACCGCTCAACCGATTTATATGAAACTTTATATAGAGATAGTTTGAGTCTCGGAAAAGGACATAGGATAGTTTTTATCCCGATATTCCCACGGGATCGAAACTTATGCGAATGAAACCGCAGGATGGATGGAGCCTTGCCTACCTACTGTTGCGCCATTTTGTTTTTTTTTTTTTTTTTTAATTTCGGCTGCGCATGAATTTTTATAAATCGATAGCTGACATTAACGCAACCAGAAAACATAATAAGACCTAACCCCGAAAAGTGTCACGTTTCCGAGATATTAACGTTCAAAGTTGATCTCGTGACTTCCATATTTTTTTAACTTTCTTACATCTTGTTGCGTAGATGTTTGCTAACTTTTTTTTTGTCGTTACATGAGTTTTATTTTTCAGATTATTTGTAACTAACTATTTACACTAGATACTAAAATTAAATGACTAACTAGGTAGTTAGTAAGGTTACTATACAAATAAATACAAAAAAACAAAGGACACTTAGGCGTCGAAGTACTCGTCCGCATCATTATTACTTTAAACTTTCAGAATGATTATTTCAACCCCTTATGTAAGCCGTACTAATCCGCTGAATACGAGAAGAATCGATCGAAATATCCACGGCCCCTTAAGATTTTGTACTTATGTATCAGACTTCAGGATTTAGCATCATTCAATAAAATATCAATGGGTGTCAATTAAATGGTTAGCATAGTATTGTTATTTCTGTGAGCAGAAAAATATAATCGGTGAGCAGAAATAGCTAATTGGTCAGCAACTCATGGTCAGCAAACATTTCAAAATCAATCAGCAATTTATGTCATTCTGGATGGCTGTAATTATCTTTGTACAGCATATTAATTATATAAGCTGCAATCAGCTGCTCATGTTTAATAAAATTTTGGTAAGCACTCAGAGTGTAATATGGGAATATTTTTACATACATTAAATACAAAATCGTTTGACATACCACTCAAAAGATATAAAACTTATTTGGTGTAATATGATGAAAACGCCTACTTTAAAACTTAAAAAAACTTTGTTTTACTCTTTGTAAGTTCTATCGTAGTTATAGGTAATAGTAACCTAAGTAGATAAGTAACTGATTACCACCTGCGCTAAGATAGGTCGACGGAGCCCCGCTTCGCGGGGCTCCTACTTCTGGGTGGTTTAAAAAAAAATAACCACGAAGGCTAACCTATCCGAGTCGGGGTACTCTGAGTCGGGGTGTTAACCATAATGACGTTTTTTTATATAAATATTAAACGTTAGACCTAATGATTTTCGATACGAACGCACGAACGACAATAACAATTACACGTGATCAACTCAACTCGTCGTTACATGAATCAAATAGCTGCCTGCTTTTTCTGCCGCTCAATCATGAAATCTTGCCGCTCAAGTAGTTATTTTGCGGACTGAATGTTTATTATGCAGACTCATGTTATTGTTGGCTGCCTATGTATGATTTAATTTTTGACCATTATCAAAATTAGTTGCGGAACAAGAATTGCTGCCTGATTTTTTTTATTGCAAACAAAATCTTTGTATGCTGACCAAATTATTTAAATGCTGCTTTTGGGTGGCTCGCCAAATTTTATAATTGCTGAACCATGTAATTACTTCTCATAAAATAATTCTCTGTTTTAAACACGATTTATTTCAGGTTGATGTAGTCTTCGCTCACCAAATAATGTCGATGAAGGAAAAGCACTACCCCAGAGCTGATGAGTACATCCCAGAGCGATGGGTGGCCAAGAAAGATGACCCACTATATTATGGGAATGCTCATCCGTTTGTTTACGCACCCTTCGGTTATGGAGCTCGCAGCTGCATAGGTAAATATTTAATCATTCTAAATTTCTAGTAAATAAATGAAAGAAAAAAAAAGAATAACGTTTATTTGGACACAATTCGTGGGACACAAAATATAATAACAGATGAAAGAGTGAAAACCATGTTTTAACTACAATAGTGTGTGCCTCCCAGCTGTTCCAAAAAAGTTCATTTCAGTATTAATACCAGACAGATGCTGTCTGACGCTGTTTTCTAATTAACTTTTAGGGACAAGTGATGGAACGATATGTGAATTAAAGGGCGAATGTGTGCTTATCGTCCAATACCCAAGAAATGTTAATATTTTATTTTACCTAAAGACAGTTTCTCACTAATTCTTTGTAAGGTTTCCAAAAGACCATACATCTATAAAAAATATTTTCATTACAAAGGTACTAGTGTTTTTGTAACCAACACAGATGACACATGATTTTGTGTCACGAACATGCAGGCTGCACCTAGTTTAGAACCCGCTCCTTAATCTATCTTACCTTTGTCTTATATTATTGAGAATTTCATATCACGCTATTTGTATATTTAAGAACTTTGTGTAAGCTAAATAATTGAAATATAAAATTTGATGATGAGGTATATGGAATTATTCGGGCCACACTCTAAATGAAGCGTTTATTTTAAGAGGGCGCCGACCGAACACCGGCCGCGCAGTGGCGCCCTCATCGTTTGTTTGGTTATTTCTTTTATTTTAGAATGAAAATGCAGAAAATAAGCACGTTAAATTGTGCTCCACAAGATTATACGTTAATATTATTCCAAACGGTACTTTTAAATTGTTTACTTTTATTATAATAACTAAAACGGATAATAGTGGCCACTATTTTCCTATTCTAAGTCAAAAGAAATAACCAAACAAACGACGAGGGCGCCATAAGGCGGTCGGTGTAGCCTTAACATAAAATGTTCCTTTTCTCACCCCCAGGCCGTCGCATAGCTGAACTGGAAATGGACACATTTGTGGCGAGACTAATAGAAAACTTTCAAGTGGAATGGTTCGGACCTAAACCGAAAACAGTTCAACAAGCCCTTAATTACATCAAGGGCCCTTACAATTTTGTGTTTAAGGATATCAAATAAGTGTACCTACCTTACGTTTTTAATATTTGTACTGCTTTTTTAACGGTATGGCTGACAATTTTTTTTTTTAATAAAATTTCCTTTTTTTCTGGTTACGAGCTATTCTTATTTGCGAAGAAATAATCTAGTTAGGTATTATATTATGACATAACGCAAAGTTGGTGATAATTTTATGAGCATGTAGTGTATTTAGATAAATCAATATATAATACAAATAAATTGTTAATATTGTTAATGTAATATTTTTATTACACTAAAACATGGATGTGTAAAACGTTATGATCGAATCTTACCTTTATTCTGTTCCTCGGTACAGATATTTTCCATCAACATTATTATCAAAGTCGATTTACAGACGCCAGCACATCAAGCTACCCGAAACTGTCAAATTTTCCCAATCAACTTTGTACCTTATGCTTTAGCGATATAGTTGATAAAAAGAAATTTGACAGATTGTAGTAGCTAGATGTGCTGGCGTCTGTACAAAAACAGGACCTTACTTATCTGCCCATCCAATCAAACAAAATAACAGTTTAAAGAATCCTGGACAAAGCTTTGAGCTGTGCAATAGAATAGAAACGCTGCCGCAAGGGCCTGGGGAACAAGATGAAACTTTTTTGTTTGTGTAAAATCATATTTTATGACAAACAAGCTTCTGTTCGCTGAATAAATAAAGTAAGTAATGTTGAACTACCTTATTTAAATGATGTTTTACTTTTTAATATTAGTAACCTTTTATCTCGGCATTTAGTCAAAGGCGACTGCAAGGATATAGAATTATAGACGGGCGCGTGCATACCAGCTTACCAATCAATGGAGAATATCATCTATTATGTGTTTGGCCACCAATCCATCTGATTACCGCTCTAATAGGATTGCAATTACCTAATGAATACAGAATATATGTCGCAGCAAACTGGTTAAATTAGCCGTTTAGTTAAAAACCTAACCCATTTGGTCGGGGTGCCCTGGCTTAGTTACTGCGACCAATTCGGCTCGCGCGTGATTGGTTACTGCGGTGCTATTCTGTCAAAATGTCAACGTGAAAATTTAGGTGAAGTGAGCGTGGAATGAGCTGTCAATAGTGTCAATTCCTAGAAAAAACGAACTCACTTCACCTAAGTTTTCACGGTGAGATTTTTACAGAATCGACCGGCAGTTCCGACCTAAAGTATAATTGAAATATATCATTCAGGCCGTTAGTTGAACGGCCGCCGTTTAGTTAAAAAGCCAGGCGTTTAACTAAACGCTAATTACCTAAATCAGTTGGCTGCGACATATAGGTTCATGGTTGGGACATCGACGCGTAAACTACAACCATGAATTTAAGCACATGATTCTAGACAACCTAGAGTACAAATATTTCGTCAGCTATCAAAAATAACTGCAGTTTCATGGAAAAGTCCAATAGTTACACGGTCTCAAGTGTACTGGACAGATTTTCTTTTTAAATAACTGACTAAAACGTTTATTCAGTGCAACAAAAGACACAATACAGGTCATCTGCCTAGCCTTTTCCCAACTAAGTTGGGGTCGGCTTCTAGTCTAGCCGGATGCAGCGGAATACCAGTATTTTACATGGAGCGACTGCCTATCTGACCTCCACAACCCAATTACTAGATAAACTAAAACTAAACTTAAAAGACACAATACAGGTATTAATAAAAAAACATCAAAAAAAAAAAAAACAATACAAAGATAAATGATTGACCCATAGACACCTAGCACATATACATCTATAACGGTCGATCACTATAGGGGGCTTACTCTCCAAACTAATTTTAATTCCAATGAGATGCCAATATGATTTCAATGTTAATTTTACAGTCACGTGATTCGGTACTCTTGAAAACAATATTGTCAACAATTACCCCACGCCAATCCCGAACCCAATTCCACTTAGTTCTCCAAAATGGACACCCAATCTAAATCATTTGGCGCTAGCATCGAACTCAAGAGTACGAAACGTCACAATTCCAATGTCGATCTATCGGAATTAAATTGAAGAGTAAGCACCCTGGGCGGTATGTGTCTCATGGTTGCACCAAATGGGAGTCCAGCTCAGACTCGACAGACAGTCGGACTGGCGCACCGAGGGTTCCGTACCATCATGTTTTTAATTTTTCATCGGCCTATATTCATCAGATAATTTTAACACAGTGCACTGCTATAGATAACAAAAGTATTTCACAGCGTGACATACACGGGAAATTACTGAGTTTCTTGTTTGAATATCGCAACACTGTACATTGTTCTACGGGAATAACACCAGCTATGTTAATGTTTGGCAGAAATTTGCGGTCTAGGTTAGATGTGATTTTACCATGTAAAAATGTAAACATGAGTGATGATAAAGTCAAACTAAAATCAAGCAGAAATTTTCAAGTGGGAGAAGTTATATGGTGTAAATGGTTTACAGGTAGAAAAGAGCAATGGGAATTAGGGAAAATAATAAAGAAATTAGGTATAAGAGTTTTTGATGTGTATATTGAAAAATTTAATACTGTATGCAAAAGACATCTTGATCAAATTTGTAAACAAAAAGGAAACGTTATTACTAAATCTAAAGAAAATGATTGTGATGAATATTTGCCTGCTGAGACATCTGAATGCACGGAGTACCGGCAGCAGCAGACAGTGTTAAGTTTGCCTACTAATGAGTCATCAGCCGCACCAACATGTCCACCATCACCCTCACAGTCGGTTATTGAACTCCAAGGTGGAGCTAATATCCCTACAGAGGGAAATATTGAAGTTTTAGATGGACGGGTAGAAGAAGGGTTGGATGTTGTTGTGGGGGATGGGTTAAAGGAAACTGGAAATACCGACCCCGAACGATCTGCTGATGCGGTATCTTGTTGTGATAAACAAACAGAACCGGGTAGTGGGACGTCCGGAATCGGTCGTTCCGTTAGGAATAGAAAGGAAGTATGTTATAAAAAGTTCTTTTAAGTTTACCCTAATGTATGTATTATTTATTGTTTTAGAGTATTTAACGAGTAATGATGGAGGAATGTGGTGTATGTATGCACATTGCACATGTACGTATGTATAGCGCGCGGCGCACGGGCCGGCGCGCGCGCACCTTCAGTAATAAACTAGCTTGGATGCCACCTAGTCGTTTGATTACCTCACAAACATATCAAGCCGACCCCAACTTAGTTGGGAAAAGGCTAGGCAGATGACCTGTATTGTGTCTTTTGTTGCACTGAATAAACGTTTTATTATATTATATAAAGCTCGATTACCACTCACTGACATAATTGTTCTCCCAGATGGTGAAGGGGGAGGTGGGTATATTTTTACAGATTCGTATAGAAGTAACTCTCACGAGTATGGGAAAAATCCCAAACCTCCCCTTTTCCACCCCACTCTCCCCCCTCCCTATCGTATCTCGGAAACTAAGAGACCCGTGTTTTGTTGTTTTACGGATTCGTATAGAGGAGGCTCGGAAAAGTAAAATCCATTTTTCAAAGTTGCCCCCTTGCCCCCCTTCTCCCCCCCCCTCTAGGTAGATCTCGGAAGTTAAGAGACTTGGAACATTTTTTTTTTCAGATTCATATCAAGGGGCCCAGAGTTGGTCAAAATCATTTTTCAAAACTCCCCCCCTCTCCCCCCCTTCACCCCTCCCTCCATCGTATCTCGGAAATGAAGAAACCAGGGTTTTGTTTTTTTACGGATTCGTATAGAGGAGGCTCGGAAAAGTAAAATCCATTTTTCAAAGTTGCCCCCCTTGCCCCCCTTCTCCCCCCCCCTCTAGGTAGATCTCGGAAGTTAAGAGACTTGGAACATTTTTTTTTTCAGATTCATTTCAAGGGGCCCAGAGTTGATCAAAATCATTTTTCAAAACTCCCCCCTCTCCCCCTCTTCACCCCTCCCCTTATCGTATCTCGGAAATTAAGAAACCTGGGTTTTGTTTTTTTTCGGATTCGTATAGAGGAGGCTCGGAAAAGTAAAAACCATTTTTGAAAATTCAAACCTCCCCTTTTCCATTCCACCCCACTCTCCCCCATCCCTGTCGTATCTCGGAAACTAAGAGTCCCGTGTTTTGTTGTTTTACGGATTCGTATAGAGGAGGCTCGGAAAAGTAAAATCCATTGTTCAAAGTTGCCCCCCTTGCCCCCCTTCTCCCCCCCTCTAGGTAGATCTCGGAAGTTAACAGACTTGGAACATTTTTTTTTTCAGATTCATATCAAGGGGCCCAGAGTTGGTCAAAATCATTTTTCAAAACTCCCCCCTCTCCCCCCATCGTAAGAAATACTCCTCAAAAACACGACCCCGCGAGCTGCTTGCAGCTCGCGCAACGCCCAAATACTTTTTACAAGGGTAAGAAATACTCCTCAAAAACACGACCCCGCGAGCTGCTTGCAGCTCGCGCAACGCCCAAATACTTTATTATATTATATAAAGCTCGATTACCACTCACTGACATAATTGTTCTCCCAGATGGTGAAGGGGGAGGTGGGTATATTTTTACAGATTCGTATACAAGTAACTCTCACGAGTATGGGAAAAATCCCAAACCTCCCCTTTTCCACCCCACTCTCCCCCCTCCCTATCGTATCTCGGAAACTAAGAGTCCCGTGTTTTGTTGTTTTACGGATTCGTATAGAGGAGGCTCGGAAAAGTAAAATCCATTTTTCAAAGTTGCCCCCTTGCCCCCCTTCTCCCCCCCCCTCTAGGTAGATCTCGGAAGTTAAGAGACTTGGAACATTTTTTTTTTCAGATTCATATCAAGGGCCCCAGAGTTGGTCAAAATCATTTTTCAAAACTCCCCCCTCTCCCCCCCTTCACCCCTCCCCCCATCGTATCTCGGAAATTAAGGAACCTGGGTTTTGTTTTTTTACGGATTCGTATAGAGGAGGCTCGGAAAAGTAAAATCCATTTTTCAAAGTTGCCCCCCTTGCCCCCCTTCTCCCCCCCTCTAGGTAGATCTCGGAAGTTAAGAGACTTGGAACATTTTTTTTTTCAGATTCATATCAAGGGGCCCAGAGTTGGTCAAAATCATTTTTCAAAACTCCCCCCTCTCCCCCCCTTCACCCCTCCCACCATCGTAAGAAATACTCCTCAAAAACACGACCCCGCGAGCTGCTTGCAGCTCGCGCAACGCCCAAATACTTTTTACAAGGGTAAGAAATACTCCTCAAAAACACGACCCCGCGAGCTGCTTGCAGCTCGCGCAACGCCCAAATACTAGTTATATTATATAAAGCTCGATTACCACTCACTGACATAATTGTTCTCCCAGATGGTGAAGGGGGAGGTGGGTATATTTTTACAGATTCGTATAGAAGTAACTCTCACGAGTATGGGAAAAATCCCAAACCTCCCCTTTTCCACCCCACTCTCCCCCCTCCCTATCGTATCTCGGAAACTAAGAGTCCCGTGTTTTGTTGTTTTACGGATTCGTATAGAGGAGGCTCGGAAAAGTAAAATCCATTTTTCAAAGTTGCCCCCTTGCCCCCCTTCTCCCCCCCCCTCTAGGTAGATCTCGGAAGTTAAGAGACTTGGAACATATTTTTTTTCAGATTCATATCAAGGGGCCCAGAGTTGGTCTAAATCATTTTTCAAAACTCCCCCTCTCCCCCCCCTTCACCCCTCCCCCCATCGTATCTCGGAAATTAAGAAACCTGGGTTTTAGTTTTTTTACGGATTCGTATAGAGGAGGCTCGGTAAAGTAAAATCCATTTTTCAAAGTTGCCCCCTTGCCCCCCTTTTCCCCCCCTCTAGAGGTAGATCTCGGAAGTTAAGAGACTTGGAACATATTTTTTTTCAGATTCATATCAAGGGGCCCAGAGTTGGTCTAAATCATTTTTCAAAACTCCCCCTCTCCCCCCCCTTCACCCCTCCCCCCATCGTATCTCGGAAATTAAGAAACCTGGGTTTTAGTTTTTTTACGGATTCGTATAAAGGAGGCTCGGAAAAGTAAAAACCATTTTTCAAAGTTGCCCCCCTTGCCGCCCTTCTCCCCCCCTTCACCCCTCCCTCCATCGTATCTCGGAAATTAAGAAACCTGGGTTTTGTTTTTTTACGGATTCGTATAGAGGAGGCTCGGAAAGGTATAAACCATTTTTCAAAGTTGCCCCCTTGCCCCCTTCTCCTCCCCTCTAGAGGTAGATCTCGGAAGTTAAGAGACTTGGAACATTTTTTTTTTCAGATTCATATCAAGGGGCCCAGAGTTGGTCAAAATCATTTTTCAAAACTCCCCCCTCTCCCCCCCTTCACCCCTGCCCCCATTGTATCTCGGAAATTAAGAAACCTGGGTTTTGTTTTTTTACGGATTCGTATAGAGGAGGCTCGGAAAAGTAAAAACCATTTTTCAAAATTCCCCCATTCCCTCCCCCTCCTCCCCCTTTTAGGCGGATCTCGGATTACTGTCCAATTCTCAAAATTTTACAAGGGTAAGAAATACTCCTCAAAAACACGACCCCGCGAGCTGCTTGCAGCTCGCGCAACGCCCAAATACTTTTTACAAGGGTAAGAAATACTCCTCAAAAACACGACCCCGCGAGCTGCTTGCAGCTCGCGCAACGCCCAAATACAATAGTTATACTATATAAAGCTCGATTACCACTCACTGACTGACTGACATAATTGTTCTCCCAGATGGTGAAGGGGGAGGTGGGTATATTTTTACAGATTCGTATAGAAGTAACTCTCACAAGTATGGGAAAAATCCCAAACCTCCCCTTTTCCACCCCACTCTCCCCCCTCCCTATCGTATCTCGGAAACTAAGAGTCCCGTGTTTTGTTGTTTTACGGATTCGTATAGAGGAGGCTCGGAAAAGTAAAATCCATTTTTCAAAGTTGCCCCCCTTGCCCCCTTTCTCCCCCCCTCTAGAGGTAGATCTCGGAAGTTAAGAGACTTGGAACATTTTTTTTTAGATTCATATCAAGGGGCCCAGAGTTGGTCAAAATCATTTTTCAAAACTCCCCCCTCTCCCCCCCTTCTCCCCTCCCCCCATCGTATCTCGGAAATTAAGAAACCTGGGTTTTGTTTTTTTACGGATTCGTATAGAGGAGGCTCGGAAAAGTAAATACCATTTTTCAAAATTCAAACCTCCCCTTTTCCATTCCACCCCACTCTCCCCCATCCCTATCGTATCTCGGAAACTAAGAGTCCCGTGTTTTGTTGTTTTACGGATTCGTATAGAGGAGGCTCGGAAAAGTAAAATCCATTTTTCAAAGTTGCTCCCTTGTCCCCCTTCTCCCCCCCCTCTAGGTAGATCTCGGAAGTTAAGAGACTTGGAACATTTTTTTTTTCAGATTCATATCAAGGGACCCAGAGTTGGTCAAAATCATTTTTCAAAACTCCCCCCTCTCCCCCCTTCACCCCTCCCCCATCGTATCTTGGAAACTAGGTAGCGGTAAAGCGAAGCGTTGTTCTCCCAGATGGTGAAGGGGGAGGTGGGTATATTTTTACAGATTCGTATAGAAGTAACTCTCACAAGTATGGGAAAAATCCCAAACCTCCCCTTTTCCACCCCACTCTCCCCCCTCCATATCGTATCTCGGAAACTAAGAGTCCCGTGTTTTGTTGTTTTACGGATTCGTATAGAGGAGACTCGGAAAAGTAAAATCCATTTTTCAAAGTTGCCCCCTTGCCCCCCTTCTCCCCCCCCTCTAGGTAGATCTCGGAAGTTAAGAGACTTGGAACATTTTTTTTTTCAGATTCATATCAAGGGGCCCAGAGTTGGTCAAAATCATTTTTCAAAACTCCCCCCTCTCCCCCCCTTCACTCCTCCCATCATCGTATCTCGGAAATTAAGAAACCTGGGTTTTGTTTTTTTACGGATTCGTATAGAGGAGGCTCGGAAAAGTAAAAACCATTTTTCAAAATTCCCCCCATTCTCTCCCCCTTCTCCCCCCTTTAGGCGGATCTCGGAAGTTAAGACTTGGTACATTATTATTATATATATTATTATTATACTATATAAAGCTCGATTACCACTCACTGACTGACTCACTGACATAATTGTTCTCCCAGATGGTGAAGGGGGAGGTGGGTATATTTTTACAGATTCGTATAAAGTAACTCTCACGAGTATGGGAAAAATCCCAAACCTCCCCTTTTCCACCCCACTCTCCCCCCTCCCTATCGTATCTCGGAAACTAAGAGTCCCGTGTTTTGTTGTTTTACGGATTCGTATAGAGGAGGCTCGGAAAAGTAAAATCCACTTTTCAAAGTTGCCCCCTTGCCCCCCTTCTCCCCCCCCCCTCTAGGTAGATCTCGGAAGTTAAGAGACTTGGAACAATTTATTTTCAGATTCATATCAAGGGGCCCAGAGTTGACCAAAATCATTTTTCAAAACTCCCCCCTCTCCCCCCTTCACCTCTCCCCCCATCGTATCTCGGAAATTAAGAAACCTGGGTTTTGTTTTTCTACGAATTCGTATAGAGGAGGCTCGGAAAAGTAAAAACCATTTTTTAAAATTCAAACCTCCCCTTTTCCATTCCACCCGACTCTCCCCCCTCCCTATCGTATCTCGGAAACTAAGAGTCCCGTGTTTTGTTGTTTTACGGATTCGTATAGACGAGGCTCGGAAAAGTAAAATCCATTTTTCAAAGTTGCCCCCCTTGCCCCCCTTCTCCCCCCCTCTAGGTAGATCTCGGAAGTTAAGAGACTTGGAAATTTTTTTTTTCAGATTCATATCAAGGGGCCCAGAGTTGGTCAAAATCATTTTTCAAAACTCCCCCCTCTCCCCCCCTTCACCCCTCCCCCCATCGTATCTCGGGAATTAAGAAACCTGGGTTTTGTCTTTTTACGGATTCGTATAGAGGAGGCTCGGAAAAGTAAAAACCATTTTTCAAAGTTGCCCCCCTTGGCCCCCTTCACCCCTCCGCCCATTGTATCTCGGAAATTAAGAAACCTGGGTTTTGTTTTTTTACGGATTCGTATAGAGGAGGCTCGGAAAAGTAAAAACCATTTTTCAAAATTCAAACCTCCCCTTTTCCATTCAACCCCACTCTCCCCCATCCCTATCGTATCTCGGAAACTAAGAGTCCCGTGTTTTGTTGTTTTACGGATTCGTATAGAGGAGGCTCGGAAAAGTAAAATCCATTTTTCAAAGTTGCCCCCCTTGCCCCCTTTCTCCCCCCCTCTAGAGGTAGATCTCGGAAGTTAAGAGACTTGGAACATTTTTTTTTCAGATTCATATCAAGGGGCCCAGAGTTGGTCAAAATCATTTTTCAAAACTCCCCCCTCTCCCCCCATCGTAAGAAATACTTCTCAAAAACACGACCCCGCGAGCTGCTTGCAGCTCGCGCAACGCCCAAATACTTTTTACTAGGGTAAGAAATACTCCTCAAAAACACGACCCCGCGAGCTGCTTGCAGCTCGCGCAACGCCCAAATACTAGTTATTATATTATATAAAGCTCGATTACCACTCACTGACATAATTGTTCTCCCAGATGGTGAAGGGGGAGGTGGGTATATTTTTACAGATTCGTATAGAAGTAACTCTCACGAGTATGGGAAAAATCCCAAACCTCCCCTTTTCCACCCCACTCTCCCCCCTCCCTATCCTATCTCCGAAATTAAGAAACTTGGGTTTTGTTTTTTTACGGATTCGTATAGAGGAGGCTCGGAAAAGTAAAATCCATTTTTCAAAGTTGCCCCCTTGCCCCCCTTCTCCCCCCCTCTAGAGGTAGATCTCGGAAGTTAAGAGACTTGGAACATTTTTTTTTTCAGATTCATATCAAGGGGCCCAGAGTTGGTCAAAATCATTTTTCAAAACTCCCCCCTCTCCCCCCATCGTAAGAAATACTCCTCAAAAACACGACCCCGCGAGCTGCTTGCAGCTCGCGCAACGCCCAAATACTTTTTACAAGGGTAAGAAATACTCCTCAAAAACACGACCCCGCGAGCTGCTTGCAGCTCGCGCAACGCCCAAATACTAGTTATTATATTATATAAAGCTCGATTACCACTCACTGACATAATTGTTCTCCCAGATGGTGAAGGGGGAGGTGGGTATATTTTTACAGATTCGTATAGAAGTAACTCTCACGAGTATGGGAAAAATCCCAAACCTCCCCTTTTCCACCCCACTCTCCCCCCTCCCTATCGTATCTCGGAAACTAAGAGTCCCGTGTTTTGTTGTTTTACGGATTCGTATAGAGGAGGCTCGGAAAAGTAAAATCCATTTTTCAAAGTTGCCCCCCTTGCCCCCCTTCTCCCCCCCTCTAGGTAGATCTCGGAAGTTAAGAGACTTGGAAATTTTTTTTTTCAGATTCATATCAAGGGGCCCAGAGTTGGTCAAAATCATTTTTCAAAACTCCCCCCTCTCCCCCCCTTCACCCCTCCCCCCATCGTATCTCGGGAATTAAGAAACCTGGGTTTTGTCTTTTTACGGATTCGTATAGAGGAGGCTCGGAAAAGTAAAAACCATTTTTCAAAGTTGCCCCCCTTGGCCCCCTTCACCCCTCCGCCCATTGTATCTCGGAAATTAAGAAACCTGGGTTTTGTTTTTTTACGGATTCGTATAGAGGAGGCTCGTTTTCAAAATTCAAACCTCCCCTTTTCCATTCCACCCCACTCTCCCCCATCCCTATCGTATCTCGGAAACTAAGAGTCCCGTGTTTTGTTGTTTTACGGATTCGTATAGAGGAGGCTCGGAAAAGTAAAATCCATTTTTCAAAGTTGCCCCCCTTGCCCCCTTTCTCCCCCCCTCTAGAGGTAGATCTCGGAAGTTAAGAGACTTGGAACATTTTTTTTTCAGATTCATATCAAGGGGCCCAGAGTTGGTCAAAATCATTTTTCAAAACTCCCCCCTCTCCCCCCATCGTAAGAAATACTTCTCAAAAACACGACCCCGCGAGCTGCTTGCAGCTCGCGCAACGCCCAAATACTTTTTACTAGGGTAAGAAATACTCCTCAAAAACACGACCCCGCGAGCTGCTTGCAGCTCGCGCAACGCCCAAATACTAGTTATACTATATAAAGCTCGATTACCACTCACTGACTGACTGACATAATTGTTCTCCCAGATGGTGAAGGGGGAGGTGGGTATATTTTTACAGATTCGTATAGAAGTAACTCTCACGAGTATGGGAAAAATCCCAAACCTCCCCTTTTCCACCCCACTCTCCCCCCTCCCTATCGTATCTCGGAAACTAAGAGTCCCGTGTTTTGTTGTTTTACGGATTCGTATAGAGGAGGCTCGGAAAAGTAAAATCCATTTTTCAAAGTTGCCCCCTTGCCCCCTTCTCCCCCCCCCCCCCTCTAGGTAGATCTCGGAAGTTAAGAGACTTGGAACATTTTTTTTTTCAGATTCATATCAAGGGGCCCAGAGTAGGTCAAAATCATTTTTCAAAACTCCCCCCTCTCCCCCCTTCACCCCTCCCCCCATCGTATCTCGGAAATTAAGAAACCTGCGTTTTGTTTTTTTACGGGTTCGTATAGAGGAGGCTCGGAAAAGTGTAAACCATTTTTTAAAATTCCCCCCATTCTCTTCCCCTTCATTTTTAATCCGTACAAAATCCTATAAGTGCCAAGGATTACTGTCCAATTCTCAAAATTTTACAAGGGTAAGAAATACTCCTCAAAAACACGACCCCGCAAGCTGCTTGCAGCTCGCGCAACGCCCAAATACTTTTTACAAGGGTAAGAAATACTCCTCAAAAACACGACCCCGCGAGCTGCTTGCAGCTCGCGCAACGCCCAAATACTAGTCTATCTATAAACCTACCATGTGTTGCTATTGGATTCAGTACATGATTCTGAACGCGCCAGGCAGCGCCGAAATTTTTAGTCAGTTATTTAAAAAGAAATTCGAAGTGGAGCTACTACGGTAAGTGGGGTATCATATTATGATACCCCACTTACCGTAGTAGCTCCACTTCGAATTTTTCAGACCCCCTTTCAGTCCCTGTTGCAAAAAATATACATATATTTTTATTGCTTTCTTATTTGCTAAATAGTTGGGCAAACATCATCTAAAACTATACCAAATTTCAAGTTGATACATTAGTAATTCTTGAGATATCTAGCTGTGACAGACAGATAGACAGACAGATTGAGTCTCACCGTAAGGGTTCTGTTTTACCATTTTGTTACGGAACCCTAAAAAGTACAAATAAAAACATTTTCTCTCTTTCTTTCAATTAAATAAAAGGCTGTGTAAATGAATTGGCTAGTACCTATATATCACACTAATATTATAAAGGCGAAAGTGTGTGAGTGTGTGTTTATATGTTTGTTACTTCTTCACGCTCAAACGGCTAGAGCAATTTTGATAAAAATTTTTATGGGCTAACATATAGGCTACTTTTTATCCCGATATTCCCACGTGATCGACATTTACGCGGGTGAAACCGCGGGGCGCAGCTAGTAACCAATAAAGACGAAAAGAGAGAATAAAATAATTCTTTTGTCTATGAACAAAAAGGGTAGTATTAATAATCCAACTGTCATAATAGCAGCTGAGAACAGAAACGCCGCAAAAATATTCTTATTTCAAACTCTTACAATTTGATAGCATAATTTTAGGTACGTTTATTTATCAAATCAACAACCCAGAGATAAAAAGATAACCAACTGCTAAAAAAAAACACCACAAAGAAAAATTTACTTAAATTTCGAAAATCGGTGACTAAAAACGAAGATACAATACCAAAGACACCGACTTTTCTTCTTATTTTTCACATTTTAGTTCTGGTACCTACCCACACAAATTCATACACCACTACTTGCCATGTAAATGTTATCGACCAAACCCGATTCAAGGCTCCTTCAAACAGGCGCGACACGTGATAAAATCGCGCGCGACACAAAAGCACCGCAAGTCGCGCAACGAGCGGTGCCTTTGCGTCACGCGCGATTCGCGTCACGTGTGGCGCGTTTTTGCAGGAGCCTTTATTTTAGGATGAACTAGTTTCGCCTAGCCCAAACCCGTTCTCCCTACACGGCTTGCATGGTTGCGGTCGGTCGATAGGCGACGTAGGATGCAAGAGCGAGCGAAGAGCACCCCGAGGTTAGGTTTGGCCAAGTTACATTCCCCTCCGGTGGGTTCCCGCATTTTCGAGGCGGGGGGGCTCGGTAGCCGTGGCTTGGTCACCCACCGTGAAGCAAAGAGGAACCCGAGGAGGGACCGCTCGTCAGGGCTTTTGCCGATAAGCCAATGAGGTGGGCCGCGATGTCGTATGGGAGGCATCGCGGCTGAAGGTTGGAGGCCACGGCGGGAGAGGTGTATTGCGGTGCGCCGCTCTCACTACCTTCCGCGGCCTTGACGGGGTCGCCACCGTCTGATGGCGGACGCGGTGGGGCCGCAGGGGAGGAGGAGTGTTGGTATGACGTTGGCTGCTCTCCCTATCCTCTGCGGCCGAAAATTGGCAGGCGACGGGGCCAATTACCTGACCCGTAGTAGGGAGACCAAGGGTGCCCAGACACGGAGTCGTCTGGCGCCCATGTGCTGGTTTGGTCCCTGGGGTGGTCACGCCGTGCTATGTGTTCTGGTGCCCCAGTGATGGGGAGTAGTCCCCAGAGGAGGGTCCGGTGACGGACAGCCGCGGCGGGTTCACGGATAAGTGCTAACGCGTGCCCGTGTTCCCGCCGTAAGCCGCAGAGGAGGACACCGTGGAGTTTTAGTGGGTTAGAGTCCCACATAACTGCACTATCTCCCCGTGGTAGTGCAGAATGCATGAGCATTTCTCCACGTTAAAAAAATGGTTAGATTATTTAAATGGGACCACAATAAAGAAATATTTAAAATCTGGTTTCAATTCAAATTGTAAGTACGGCAGAATTTATGAAAATATCGATAAACATAGTTTTTTTTAAAATGCATACAGACGAACATAATTAAAACCTCCCCTATTTTGAAGTCGGTTAAAAATAACATGACAGGTGAAGCTTTCCAAGAGTGTTTTCTTAATGCCTTTGTTTGTATTAAAAAATAGGGCTTACGTTTACTGAAACAGACATCACGCTCTATAATAAGTACCAACGCTTTTAAAATAAAACAAAGATCCATTCCTTATGTATTCCATTACGAATGAAGTGGGAAAATAAAAGCAATGTTACTTATACGGCTTAAGGCGCTAAACACGGGATTGGGGGGAGACTAATACCCTTTCAAGGCATTTGTTTGGAGGCTTTTATCGAGCCTAAATGGAGCCCCAATGTTTGGCAACATTGAAATGGAATACGATGCCTTCTGAGATTATTAAGACGGATTTACGCTTAATAAGTAGGTTGATATAAAGTCTTTGTTTCGTAACGGGTTTCGAGCTTTTTTTATTGGTCATAAATGAAACATTATTGATTACGCCGATGCCTGTTATTTGGATGCCACAGAGGAGCTTTTAAATAAACTTGAGCGTTTGCAAAATATCTGTATCCGCTTTGTTTTTAATCTTAAAAAGTATGATCACGTCTCCAACTTTCGCAAGATACTCAAGTGGCTCCCCATTCGACTTCGCAGGAACTCTCGGATATTGTGTCTGCTTTTCAATCTCCTTCACAATCCTAAAACTCCATCCTATCTGCGGGAGCGTTTTTCCTACGCCCGCCCTGCAGATGCGCCTTGCAGGTCACATCTTAAAAACCTTCTCAAGTCCCCTCCCCACTCCACCAACTTCTACTCCTACTCCTTCACAGTGCACGCGGTGCGGCTGTGGAATGCACTACCGCCTGAAATTAGGGACTGCCAAACTGTTGCAGTTTTTAAGAGAAGAGTAAAAGAACACTATCTTTCCACTTTATCATAGTTGTGTATGTATTTATTATTGTTTTCTGATTACGTTTTAATATTTATTAACATTCTAGTGATATTTATTATAGAAGTATGTATTTTTATTTGTATTTATGTAAGTATATTCTTATAATATTCGTTTAGTTTTTTTAAGTGAATTGTTTTTAGATTAGATTGTATGTATTATTTTTTGTCTCCTTTACTCTTTCACACGCTGTCTACATCTCTCTATTTATTGTCCTATCGCAGGTATGCTGGAAGAGATTTCTTATGAAATAAGCATCACCTTTGTACCTATTTTTCTGTTCTGATTATTTCGTATCTGTTTATATATGTGTGTACATAAATAGTAAAATAAATAAATAAATAAAAATAAACATTTATTGAAAGATTTCTACGAGAAACCAAAGTAGCTATCGCAGTCCTTTACTTTCACTTGCAGAGGATTTTAAACGATAATCACCTCTTTCGTGGAATGACCATCGGACGTGTCGCTTATATACAATAAGGCGTTTATCACGCATCCTGCAGCGGGGCGCAGATAACGCACTCACGCACGTGATTTTTTACATACAAATTCAATAAAAACGCACTGACGCGTGTGGAATTTGGCTCCGTTTCCCGCACACTGCTGCGTGATGCGTGGCAGTGTGATAATCGCCTATAACGATTTATTTCGGTCGTCTTATGTTCGGTTCCTATAAACAAAAACGAATCGTTTCCTTGCCTACCTATTACAGATTTTTTATTGCCGAAGCGGGCATATAAATAGATTCGTAAACTAATTTTACCTGTGATAGCTACTTCCATATGGGAGGATCTATGCAAAGCTATGATGTCTTTGCTTCATTATTGGTAAAGATACAAGAATCTTAATTTTAACCAATAACGGTCCGTAAATTATAGGAGTCGGCCATGAGTCGTAATCGTTTAAGTAGATTCATATAAACATAATATTAGGCAATAGTTTCAATTGGATTAGCCAGGAGGCTCTGATTAGGTAGCTGGATCAAATACTTGACACAGAGAGCAGTCACTCTGGATTCGGCACTTAAACTTTCTACCTAACACTTCTATTTTAAACCTGCACTACACTACTCGTGAAGCTGCTTTAACAAGTACTTCGTCCCATAGTTCTAGAATTACCGGCGCAAAAACCGACAACGATCGGAAGTCACCCGAGGCGTGCCGAAGTGGCAGGAAGTGAATCGAAATGCCGTTCTACACTACTACCTATTGTTTATTTGAGCAGGTTCAACTTTGAAACACATAAATCGCTCACACCTTATTCAGCGTTATTCCTCACAATCTTCTAGTTTACGAGATAGATCCCCACGTCTCCTAAGAGACCGATCACCATAAAATAGAACGGTTTACAAAATCTCTGATCAATCCGCCTCGGTATTCATGACGCGAAGATGCATGTTATGAATATAAACTTGGTTCGGATATTCGGTGTATGTATCATGCTGCATCATCTATACCATAACGTACCCTGTCACCTATACGTATATAATTGCAGTGCAGTGTTGATGGTGTTTCAATACCGCAAATATTTAGGTACTTAGGGTATGTATACCTTCTGAATATCTATTTATGCTTACTGTATTACGCACGTATTAGTTTCGGAACCGCCCGAATAGATTCGAATTCGAAAGGAGCTCTTACGGCCGAACCAAATAATCTATTTGACAGATAGCTACTGATGGTAGCGAGTATAATTATAACTGTTAGTATAATATAATTATACAGATCGCTACTGATACAGATTATTGTGACGTTAAAACCAGAGATAGATAGGTTTTTCTACCTCCAATATGCCAAAACTGGTGATAGATAGGTAATTGGTTTAGTCATAAACTCATCAAGCACGAAGTTTTTAACACTGTTGTCTTGGAGGAAACCTGAAAAAACACCATAAATATGATCGACAATCATCCATCTTCGTAAGCTTTTCAGGTTAGTTGCCATCTAACCTTTTAAATTCCAAATCAGATTTGCAAACACTGAGTCCTCCTTATTTCTTAAATCTATTCAACTAAATTAAATTCTTTCTAGGATTTATTTAACACTGTTCTCGTGCCAACTGGCTTACAACTAACGAACTTGCACAATCTTTGCATTCTTGCCGCAAGACTTGGTTGTTTGCAGACCGACGTGGCCAGGGGCGGCCAGGGGCGGACAGAGACGGCCCCACTTTTTATTCTTATTGTCCAGTTGGGACGTCGGATCTGAATTGTAAATGGTGTTCGGTCCAGAATCTCACCTAGCTCTAACAAACAAGCTTTGTGACCTGGACTTTGCATAAATCAGCGATATTGGATCTTCTATGCATAAACATTTTTTGAAAGGACGTCACTGGCGGGTGTATTTTGTTATTTAGATTATAAAGTGTCGCCACCGTGAAAGTAAAACTTGTTTGAAAATTATGAATGAAAATGGGTAAAAATAACCGTTCTGATTTGTTAAGAAGGACGATAACAGACAGATCAATAGCTTGGATTCATCGGCCTGATAATCAGTAAAGTATAATAGGATGATACAATGAGAGCCCGTATCGCTATAATCGAAGGGATATTATATATGACACCCCAATAGGATATTATTTATGACATCTTTATTTTGTAATCAGCTCAACCACGTCATCGGATCGTAATCTTAAGCTAAAACCCCCAAAACAAGACTTAATACGATTAACTCTATCCTTATCTTACCAAACGCACATATACCTACAATTCCAATTCCATTCCACATCTACCCCTCAGCTTGCAACACCTACGATATAATTGAATAGGAACCTATAATATTTCTCGGACACTCGACACAATTCGACAGAAACTACCTATTCCAATTACAACCGTAATTGGTCTTCGGTCTTGTGAATGGGAGTTCCGAATGTAGCCGACTGATAAGAGGTCGAATTAACACTGAATGGGACTGTTTTCGTGACAATTTGGACGTATCTATCATCTCTATAAGATGTCTCCGAATCTAAAAGTATTATTAGGCGTTCTATACGATTTTAAATGTATCGAAATACGTTCTAGAACACTAACGAACACTAATCTTCATGTTACAGGACATGCCTTCTAGAACTTTTTTGTCTTCCTGAAAATGTTCATGGTCTAATAGAAAGTAATACATACCTACTTTTTTTTCTGGATGGGAAATCATCAAATGACCCCTCCCGTTCTGGGTGGAGCGGAAGGGAGTGTCAGACTCTTACTGACTAAAACCCACCCGTGTTCCTTCCTTAGCCCTTTATGTTCCGAGCCAGCCAGCGGTAACCCTTTCGGACAATCCCGCTGACCATACATACCTACTTGAAAATAAAGAATCCAATTTGGGGCGTAAAATGACTTTTCTTAATTAATATGTAACAACACAACTTTGACATTTTCCGACATAGCCGATGCCCTTTAAAATACCCTTCTGTGTCCTTGGCATATTAGCTAGACAATATAAATGATTAAATCCTCCCAATTAATTTATATTCGAATACAATAGTGCCTGTGTACTATTGAGGTCATTCATAAGCTTAAAGATGGTTTCCACTAACGAGAATTTTATTGTTCAAGTCATGCAATAATACCAGGTGAATGTCATAGGTAATCCCGTAGCTAAATGGGGTATCAAAGCTTAAAGTGTTACAAGAGCAGTGGCAGCCCAGTGGTAACTGCTCCAACTTACGAGTTGGAGGTCGTGGGTTCCAACCCAGGCAGGGGCTTTACTTTCTGTAAATAATATCATCACCACTGCTCTCAAAACGGTGAAGGAAAACATCGTGAGCAAACCGGCATGTCCTAGAAGCAAAAATTCGGAGACATGTGACATCTACCAACCCGCACTGGGCCCGCGTGGTAGATTACAGCCCACTGCCTCTCGAAGAGAGGACACTTGTTTCCCAGCAGTGGGAACATTATAGACTGATATGCATAGTTAATCTCTTAAGGCTACGTGTTAATAAATTATGATGTGGCCGTCTAATTTAATTGTTTGAGCTCATACGAAACCATATAGGGGATTAGCGACTGTTTTGCCACACATTTTTAAGGTTTAAACGTCTAAATGGGGGGTATATCGCAGATGACGGAAATACAGCGTGTATCTGAAAGGTGTGGTCAAAATTAAGGATGTGACCATTAAACTGACCAACTTTTTCCATGAGACCAACATCCTAATCGCGAAAAAGTAATCAGCCTTTCCATACAAAACATCAATAGGTACTTACTCATCCCAAATGCATAGGACACCGCATTATTTTGGTCACTTCTTTCTCTCCGAGTTTCTCTTCTCAACAAAGTTGAAGCATAATATTTGCAGTAAAAAACTGTCTAACGGACACAATATGTCACAGCTGTATGGGTCACAAGTATAATTCCGTTTATGTAGGCAAAATACAGGTACCTATCCCACCATGAATTCAAAACGCGCTATGTATTCCCCAGCTCCCAAGGGCAATTTCCCTATACAAGAAACAATATATCAGGTAGGCCGTACCTACGTGAATTTCAAAGCTTTTCGTCAGAAAAATCGGCAACGTAATTCATTCTTAGCCCACGGGCCCGCGGCCATTTCTCTCTGCCAATCACACCTTCACTAGAATTTATAGAAACTAGCTAGGGTCACGTATTCTTTCTTTTCTGTATTCCGATGTTGTGTTGTGTGATACTTTTTGGTCGACATGATAAAGGAGGGTTGCTAACTGTAAATGTAACCTATTTATTTTCTTTTGCATTGTGGGACTTTTGGGAGAGCCGATAGAAATGCTAAAGATGGAAGAGAATGGTCAAAAATTGATACTGCAAACAGTTTAGGATGGTGCAAATAAAAAAAAGTTAAATTGATAGTAACACCAAAGGGTTTGCTGATACATTAAGATACAAAGGAGACTGGGCTAAAGTGTTATATGACCCAATAGCCATACGATTTTGATATTTGTGTAGGGATAGCTCATCTGTACCCTTGTTCAAAGTGGCATCAAAATCTGACCCGGCAATGTTGAGAAAAATACACTTTTACAGGGTGGATAAAATACCAGTGAGATAATTGCGTAACACATTAACAGTAGCAATGGCTTTCATTCAACATATAATGCTTTCATTCAGGCTTTCATTTCAACATATAATGCCTTATTTACGTTGATGAGCAGACAAATTTTGATCATAAAGCAATGGATTAGCAATATCCTTCAAATTTATTCAGATTGTGATTTGAAAGTGTGTTACACAAATAGGGTGCACTATGGAAGACTTTTACGAGCCCAACGCTAACGCTGTCTAAAAGAAAAAAAAAAAGAAAAAAAAAAAAGTGGCTGAATTCTCATCGAAGTTTACATAAAATTAATAAAAGCGAATCATCGATACGACGAAGAAGACCAATACAAAGCTAATTCTGAATTGATGTCCTGCGGCACATTGTTCTGTCTGTCCCCAAGGTTCTTCAGAGCCAACTTTGGCCCCTAATAACTAATTGGCCAGTACAAATTTCACGCACAATGAACACTCGAAACTTTGCTAATGACTAAAGCGGGCGATAGGTACTTATGTCTAAAATGTAGCATGATTTAGAAGTTAGACTTAGAACCCAGGGCATGTGTTGCGGTTACCGAAGGGACTTAGGAACATGCCTGCAAATTATTTTAGTAATACTATAGGTAAGCTAAAGCTGATATATGACTGGACCATTTTAATGATATTAAACGTTTCGTGCTTTGAATTTAAAATGAACTTCAAATTGAGTTTAATGGTCCAAAAGTTTAATTAGAACGAAAGAAATAAAATACGTTTATTTGCGCTTAAATATGATGCGGAGAAAAAACAAAAACTAACAAATGGGGGTTTTCGTGAAAATTTACGACACCAGTTGGCATCTCTTTGACAAGAGGTCCTCCATTTCGACAATGAATATAAAATATATGATGACGTTCATCATTCGATTCATTCATTCGTTTATCATTCCGTCATGACTAAAGAAAATATAGGCTCTTTGACAGATGCCTGGACCTGACGTGACAGTGCTGCCACCTAGCGAACGTCATTTCAGAATACCCTCATTGAGGGAAAATATTCATCACATCCATGCAAAACGGCCATCGCTCAACATAATGCTACGACCCTATGCGAGACAGAGCCCCAGCGCTGGATTTCAGCGACAGCTGGTGATGACGAGATGACGTCAACCGGTACAGTATATGATGAGATATAATCAGCCTATAATGTTCCCACTGCTGGGACACAGGCCTCCTCTCTGTGAGAGGAAGTGGGCCGTAATCCACCACGCGGGCCCAGTGTATATAATTATATTATATAGCCCATAATTTTCTTTCAACCTCTATTTTAAGCTTAAAGCTTATTATTACAAAGTCTTAATCGAGATTTTACAGCTTTAGTCGTATCCAAGAAATGTTTTTAAATTTGAATTAGAAAGCTTTTTCATGAGAAATATTTGACAAGACCGCGGAATTCAATATAGTACAGTACAAGGAATTCGGCTTCCGTATCAAAGTCGTCGACTCCCCCTAAACCATGAATTCCTGCTATGTACCCTCGGCCTCAACACACAACTCGTACATACACGTTTTGTGCTAAAGATATTATTATATGACTGGGTTTATTTGTCTAGTTTTATACGACTGACCTTTTTTTCTCAAAAAGCTCTAAAAATATTCTGCAATGTTTAGCGAGAAGACTATATACATATTATCAAAAAAATTATTTAATTAAATGCATCCTGCGCTTTCTAAGTAATCCACCTTTTTAAAAGTGAATATAAAAAAGGGCTGATAAATAAAACTAAAAAGTATTCGACCTTTTAAAAGAATTTAGACGATATTATAACAAAAACTACGAATGCGAATTACGTCGCTTACATAGGGGAGGCTATGTGGGTGGAGACCCACCCTAGCTGCTGGCGCAGCACTTGCCATTCTAAGGAGATTTTAGCGACACGAGCCTTAAATACCTGGGTTTATTATTGTTTGTTTTAAACTTCACTCATTAAGCTCCGATAATGAGTTTGATTTTCTATTGTTTCGTGACCCATCAGTCACGTGCCGAGCTTTACAGCAGTTCGATTCTGTAACCATCTCACCGTGAAAATTTAGGTGAAGTGAGCGTGGAGTGAGCTGTCAATAGTGTCAATTCCTAGCTAAAACAAACTCACATCACCTAAGTTTTCACGGTGAGATTTTTACAGAATCGACCGGCTGGTTAATCAAACACCAAATATGTTGCAGACTTTATTTTTACATCTGAACTCCGTTACATAAGCTACGACAATAATAACTCATATTTATTATATCACAAAGAAGAAGACGTATCGGGTATACCATTCAAAATGAATGTGCCTATTTGCGCTTCAATGAAACGTATTCTAATTTAAGAAAAATATGGAAATTGACACCTGAGACTCTTCTCACGCAAATCATATGAATTGACAGGCAGAAAATAAAATTCATTAACTTTGAAGATGGACATCTGTAATGATGATGTAATTTTCAGAGATCTCACAAAACATTTTTAAGAGTAATAGGGTGGGTTCATTAATGTGAGTGGTATGTTCATGGAGGCAGGTGAGCTAACAATTTGTATTGTTTTATTTATTTTATTCTAATCTATTCTATTATAAAAATTGTGAAAGTTTATTCGATATATGGGTTTTACCCGAGTTAGATGTTTTTTTTTTATATTTCAAAATTATAAGTATTATACTTAATCAACTTCAAAGTATGGAGGAGGTTAAGCGGAACACAACGTTTCTAAATCACACAACTTGCAGAAAGAAATATTGCATTCTAAAAATGAAAAAAATTGGTTCCATAACGCCTGCGAGCTAGAAGAACCACACCTACAGAAACATACTCTGAATGCTAGCCTTTATAACAAGACCTTTACGTATAAAATACGTAACATGTACTTTACGTGTAAAATTAATAATGTTCGAATTCATTTAAGAAAACTGACAGCTGGCTCTGTAGGTGAAGAAATTACAACAGACATTTATTTGTAAGCTTAGTGTCCCACTACTGGAATGATATCTCATTTCGTTACTTTCTCTCTATTTTCTGACTGTGTTCTCCCTGAGAATTCTTATTCTCCTTATCCACAAAAGAAACTTTAAAAACGAACCTGAAGCCTTCCTACCCAATATTAATACCACAAAAGCCCTGGCATTAGCCCACGATCATCCAATACATACTTACATATTATTTTCTCTTTGGCAATTATGTGCACGAGCTTCGGGACAAAACCGAGTGTAGGTAATCAGTACGCCGATGACATTGATGTGATTGGTGGTGATTGTCAAGGGCATGGTCGTAAGTGGCGGCCGCACGCGAGCCACCATTACGAATATTGGAAGCGAAAACTAACAAGGATCTGTGATTGTTAGCTTATTGTTTTATGTTGTAGTTATTTAGTTCTTCGTATAGGGCGAATTTCACCAAACTTTTATATCTACCCCCTATAATAAACATTGTATAGCATCTGTATAGTTACACAACGCTTTGTCTTCTTCTTTCGAAAGTCAAATTACTGACGACTGAAAGAGAGAAATCGGTGTGTAACTATTCATCTGATATAATACGTTTACTAGTAAGGGGGTTTGAATAAGTCTTTTTCTGAAAATAAATTTTGAATGTTTGACAGTTTTTCCATACTAGAACTGTCAGACGTCAATTTTATTCCACGGATTAAAGATATCTGACTTTGCTAAAATCAGGCCTAAGTGGGATAAAATTAAGAGAATTTACGAAACCATCTTTGATAAGTGATGATGAATAAGTACCTACCTACGCTTGCTCATGGATATTTCAGAAGGTGATAAGGTATAAGGTGAGTTTCTATCTGAAAAAATAGGTACCCAAGCACTTAATGCAAAAAGTAAATAATACAAATAGACGAAAGAAGGGCGATATTGAAACACCGTAAAATATATTAAGTAGGTTTTTCCGACGTACGTCTCTATGTAGAAATGACAAGAAATGGTTTCAGTCTTTGAATATTTCGTTATAGATGTTCCGAATAAAATATATACCTAGCCAGGACGATAAGTAAAATAGATTCACCTAGGTTCAAAGTACATACTTACGTTGGGCCTTTTGTATTTTCTAACAAATTACAAATGTAACTGTTTAATTAAATAATGTAATTACGTAGCGATTTTTGCACGCTAAGATAAATAATATACTCAGTTACAGTTAAATACCACCACTTTGTGCTTGACATTTACTTATAAATACTAAAAATGTAATCCCTGGTCCTTCACCCACGAAAAACACATTCACTTATTTAAATGGTGATTTCTGAGAGACCTGGGGTCTGAAAATCTATTTGATTTTTAGCTATTGAAACTTAATAATATGTTTTTTTTTTCAACACTTCTTTTCATGATACACACCGTTTATTGATCTAATAACAATTTTGTCTTATGTTATTATAGATTTGATAATTAAATAGGATTTACCTAAGGTCGGGCTTTTATGGTACTTACACACTAATGAAATTATGTATTCAATTATTGTTTATTGCTTACGGACATAAGCACGCCTTTCTGAAATCTAAAAAGACACACGTCTTTAATTTTTTGTATTTTTTGCACTTATTTTAATTCAACCAAATAAAAAATAGTTGGCACCGACTATCGTAATAGTCGCGGCCTTTTACGAATATTGAAAGTCCGGGCTTGGCGCGTGACGATGGACCGCAGCGTGGGCTTTTAGCGATATTAGACTCAATGTTTGTTCGCGGGAAAGAAACCATTCGGCCGCCATTTTTATTATTTAGTTTTTGTTTATAGAACGCCAACCAGTGTGAATCGTTCGAGTGTTTAAGGTTTTTGAAACCAGCAGTGCGATTCTGTAACCATCTCACCGTGAAAACTAAGGTGAAGTGAGCGTGGAGTGAGCTGTCAATAGTGTCAATTCCTAGCAAAAACAAACTCACTTCACCTAATTTTTCACGGTGAGATTTTTACAAAATCGACCGGCAGAAAAACATAGTCATCCATATACTATGTAATATTATAAATTCGAAAGTAACTGTCTGTCTGTCTGTATGTTACCTTTTCACGCCTAAACCACTGAACGGATTTCGATAAAATTTGGCAGAGATAGATAGCATCCCGGGGAAGGACATGGGATAATTTTTATCGACATACCTTGCGGGCGAAGCTGCGGGCGGAAGCTAGTTTTCTATACACACTTTGAGTAGCTAGCGTAGAAGTAGCTTAAGCCCCTAAGTTACTTGCTCAAAGAAACCTTGCAAAAAAATATAAAGCTTGTTAGTAGTTGAGTGTGCGCAACTATGAAAAACTTATGTACTATCGAAAAAGAAGCGGGACGATTCCGATACAATTTATAAGTTCTCGGAAAATTGTATAAAACTCAAGTGGAAAGGCGACACGACACTCCAGCGTAACAACATTGAAAATGTCTTGCTCACACAACATAGCTTTATTTTGTATCAACTGTTGGTCTATTTACATATATCTAAAAGATTTTTTAGCACAAATTGTCGAGTATACAAATTGTTTCACTAGGGCTGTGGGATCCGAGTACCTATCGAGTATTTTGGGATACCCATCGGTAGATCCACACTTCGCGTGACTGGTCACGCGAGGTCTGACCTTATTTTAGGCCAAAGAAGCACCATGGCCATCCAACGTGGCAATACTGCCAGCGTTTTGGGTAGGTACTTTTCCCAGTAATAAGGTGATATGTTGAAAAAAATGTAGTTTTTATATTTCGTGTAACTTGCTAAGTATGTGGAATATGGATTTAACATTTTTGTAAGTATGTTTTTTTTACTCTTTGGTCTAGTATCATGTAAAAAGAATACACGATTCAATTATTTTTTCTTGATACAAAAAATTGCAATGTTATATCTTTTTTTTACTTTTTTCGACATTACAGCGTAACGCTTAAGAGTTATTCAATGGAATTTACTTTAAAACATAGAGAATTAACATAATATCAAAGTTCGCTCAAAGTAGTTTAAAAAATTCATTTATTTTGTTAAAGGAGGAGTAAATTCTTTTTGGCACATACGTTGTTTTATTCCGAGCGCACGCACATTATAACCATAACTCTTCTTTTGCGTTCCAAAAAGTAATTGCATCACTTTCGCTCGCTTAGTAAGTTTTCGAGGATTTTAGATTTTTGAGGTAGCGCCTTAAGAGCGTTTACGCCGTACGGCATTTCATACAAACTTTCAAAGCCTTATTTTTCGAAATGAATGAACCGATTTTAATGGAACTTCACACGCATAAAGCAGGATACAAAGGTCTAAAAAGTTAGTTAAGAACATTTTCTAAAAATAGTGTTACAGCCAAATTAGACCGATTTTAAATTTTCCATAGAAACAGAGATTTCCAGTAATCTTTTTTTAAATAAGACATTTCGAAAATGTTCTTAAATAACTTTTTAGACCTTTGTATCACGGGATTTTTCTTAGTGTACCTACGAATTTACGGTTTCCAGATTTTCAACTTTACTTGTGCTACATGGTCTTGCTCCTTGCCAAATTTCATGACTCTAGTTCAACGGGAAGTACCCTATAAATTTTGATTCCCTTGAGAGTGTCGAAATATACTTTTTTGCGGCATAAACGGCCGTATCTTTTTTTACGTTAACTTAGGTGTTTAATTTTTTTCACAGCTTCAAGGGACTGTAGAGTTGAGTATACGTTTTTTATTTCAACTCGATACCTCCACGCGTTCCTGAGATAAAGGGCCTTGACAGACAGACGGACGGACGGACTACAAAGTGATCCTATAAGGGGTCCGTTTTCCTTTTGAGGTACGGAACCCAAAAAAGGAATTGGACATCAAATAAAAAATGCCTTCAATAAAATAATATGACTGTTGAAATTTAACTCCTAAATCCTAAGCTGATAAAAGTTGGTCGTTTGCTACGAAGTCGAAAAGTTTGTCTCATTAAAATGGTTTAGTAATTATAAAGTTAGTTATTATTGCCCAGATAGCATATTGGATGATATTTAATAAGGTCTGTGAACTTTATAATTTATTTGCTATTTACATAAGTTTTACACTAATGACTTCGTAAAAGATTTCAGTGAACTTCTCTTAAAGTTATAAATTCCAATCTTTTAATGATCATTTTAAGGATTACTTTGGAAATTAAAGCATGTAGGTATGTTTAATATTGGGCCATTGATTCTGTAATAAATTAAAAAATAAAGTTCAAAATAAAAACCCCCGACTACGACAAAAAAAAAGATATCCTGTTTATATATCTTTTTCGACATCGACGTCGGTTTTTTCGGTTTTCGCATAACCGGAGTTACACAATCATCTGTACGACTTATTTATACCTTAATTACATGAGTTATTAATATCGCGTGGCATCGCTGATCGATAACCAATACATTTTCAGTAAAAAAATCATTAAGACCTTTCATTTGTTACCAAACACGATATATTAATATTTAATCAAATAAATTAGATAACGCTTTACATCAGCAATAAGCCACCCAGCCTTGGCTTTGCCGCAATCTGATAAAAATACACTTTGAAGCTTCGATAATCTTGAAATGCTAAAATGTGCATCATCGTCCTATTTATTTTAAAACGTATGTTAACTATATTTATAACCTTATATTTTAGGTACTTTCCTATATCAACATATTTATGGTCATCGGGTCACCAGAGACAAATAAATGTCTGATCCTTCATCCAATTTTTTTAACGAACTTAGATTGAATCCTACCGTCTACAGTTATTTACAAAATTCCGCCAGCGTTTATGTCATCAAAACTTCAATTCAACATTTCTAATATCAAGTTGGAAAGTGGTGAGAGATCTGATACCTTCCTAATAGCTAAAGTTTTGAAGGGTCAGTGAGTGCCGTCAGTCTTCAAGCCATCCTTATGTTGAACCGTCGTAATCAGTCCAACTTCGGAATTTGAATTGAACAACTTCTGGGTTAGCATCAATTAGAGGTGAGTTGGTTCCTTATTATTTATTACTTAGTTCTGTTAGGTAAGGTGTAAATGGTTTGAATTAATTATTTGCATGGTTCTAGGTTATCCTTTAGGATGTCGTTAATATATTTTAATTAAAAGATAAAATAGATTATTATTATTATAATATGTGGAAAATGTTGTGGGTAGTATATTTGTTAAGTTTTATTTTAAGACAACACATGCTTATGTATAATACTGATTTTTATGTATAATACTGATTGTTTTCCCAAATGCAATGTATAAATAAATAGATAAGATAAGGCTTTATTTGCCTTAAACATGGTACAAAGTTGTTACAGTCTGGTTTTGAATTTTGTATCAATTGCATGCAAAATAATTAATACACGAGTTAAGGGGCTTACATGACCTAAAGCGCGATTTCTGTCGGGCTGCATAGAAAAGAACGAGAAGCGCGATGACATAACGCTGATAATTTATTGCTAAATACGAAGCAATTATTTAATTACAAAAAATCTATTGTTTGGACTAAAAAATTAAAACACTGGTATTTTAGTATGTTGCTTGTAGAATAATCTAACAAAAATCAGAACGATTGTATGTATATTAGTATGGTTTTTATAGTAAAAAGAAAGTTTTGAGAGGTATCTTCTTGATTTTTTTCTATCCTATCAAATTAGTTGTATTATGTTTTCATCACACTATCTACCTAGCATATATCCTAAAGAATATCATATATTTTTCTGATTTTGTTTACTGAAGTCGATCATATACTTTTATTGTTTCTAAAACTTGCGTTTTTTGTGTTTAGGTCCTATAAGCCCCATACAGGTGGACTCTACATTGTCACAGATTCAGTGGTAATTCTTTCATTATAATAGTCATTCAGATCATACATCACAAACATTTTCAAAGTCAAAGAAACCTTTAATGTCAAAAGTTATGTCCATTCAGCCATTTATATAGATTGTTTTTAAAAATGAGTTAATATATTTAATAAATTTAGTTATTTTGGTATTTTATTGTATATACGTAGGATGCTTTTAGCATACATGGCTGACTTAGGATTATCCCTGTGTGGATCTCTTGTTGGTCGAGAGATTACTTCATACGCTTTTTTGAACAATCCCTTATTATTGTACACAAATTTGCAGATTTCGTATATATAATATGTATATAGTGGTAATAAGCCTAGGTTTTTAAAAAACGGTTCGCATAACTCGCCAGGATAAAGTCCACAGACCCTAATGCATTTTTTTCCCGTAGGTAACATAAATAGATTCATAACCGTGGTATGTTGTTAATGCCCAAATATTCTGACTTTAAACTCAGTTACGCACGGGCGATTTGCGATTTTTCCCGCGGTGATATTTCCCGCGGCGATTTTTCCTGCGGCGATTTTTCCTGCGGCGATTTTTCCTGCGGCGATTTTTCCTGCGGCGATTTTCCCGCGGCGATTTTTCCTGCGGCGATTTTTCCTGCGGCGATTTTTCCTGCGGCGATTTTTCCCGCGGCGATTTTTTTTTGCGCACTGTTTTCCAATGCACTGCTTAGCGTCGAGAGTTGAAAATCAAGTGCATGATAAAATCCCGCCGCGATATTTTTACGTCCTTTTTCCCTGTGTAGGAATTGCACATATCTATCTACTGTTGCTCATTTATTTAGGTTCTACATGACACTATCTACATAACGACTTAAAACTCCTTAAACCGATGGAAACCGCCCGTGATGAAGTTTAAGACAAACTCATAGAATGTTGTGACCTTCTCTCTCCCTTTTGTTCAGAAACACTGACAAACACTTAAAAACCATTCGAGATACAAACACTCATTCACAATGAGCGTTGAAATAAGATTGTCGGCAAACATCCCTTACATTCATTCAGTGTCATGATCATTCGTTTACAGAGTTCTATTCATCCATCGGTACCCTCGTGTTTTCTTCCATTTCCCTTCATCCCATTTACAAACATTTACATTTTGTGATTTCCTCAATTATTTCGCGTTTGCTCTTTAACATTTCAACGGTCGAATGGTCTAAGGAAAAATGAGAATCCATGTCTTTGGTTGTAATAAATGAAACACTTAGAGCAAAAATATTCTTACGGGACTTCTTGCAAAATATCAAACGACTTATCATTTTGTGCTTTTATTCGTGGAAACATAATTTTAAAAGCTAAACAGTATATTAAAATAATAATATGTACAAGTATATAAAAAGGAGGGGATATAATCAAAGGGCATCAAAAAATTCACCCGCATCGCTGTCAACAGGAAACGTCATTTAGTTCAGTAAACATAACACAACATCCCGCTTGTAGGTATTCCCTGAAAGATTAAGCAGAAGTATACTTATAGATAAATAAATAATTAATAATTTTACTAACATAGGTATAATTATTAATCAAATTTATAAGCCTATTTAACATTTTGAGTAATAATGTTAACGAATTGGGACCAAACCTGAAATCGCGAAAAACAAATCAGCTGTTCCCTACATTCATGTTCGTATAACTCGTCAAAATGTAGGGAACAGCTGATTTTTTCTCACGATTTCAGGTTTCATAGTAAAAGTTGTTCATAATGATGAGTACAATGACCTCTTAAGAGGTTGTTGGTGTTTTTCTAATAACCCCGTATAGGGTTAGTAACATAGTCCTTCAAAACTATGTGTTAGTAAACAACACGAAACGGTCACGATAGCAGCGCCAGTGGCGTTTGTTATATCCTCAAAAGTTCAGGTATAAACTTGGGACATTCCAGCAAGTCAGTCATATTCTGGACAGCACCGCACTCGCATTTTGTGTCGAACAGATCTGTAATCCCCCATTTCGCCATATTGTATCTGTAGCGGCCTACCTGAATGCGCAATCTATTAAGTGCTATCCATATCAGGCCACTGCGATAATTCACGTCCAGGTGGCAGACGCTCCAGGAGTTTCAAGAATTCAGGTGGCGGTGAGTGATATTCTTCCCATATTGCAGCTTGAACGGTGCTCATTATACAGCTGTCTAATTCTTCGTGAAATACCGGGTTAAGAGTTTTTAAAAAATATCACCATCAAAATCAATGTCATCCAAGCTTCAATTTTGAACCACAATATAGGTCAAAAAGCAAGTCTTATTCCATAAATCCGCCTTAGCGGCAACCCTTTTCCGTGCATGCATACTCGGCCGGTAATCGCATCTTCTCATATCTGGCCGTTCTGAATGTTCCTCCATTCAGAACGGCCAGATATGAGAAGATGCGATTACCGGCCCATTTACTTCTATAATGGAAGCATAGCAAATCTGATGGAACTTTCAGAAGCCTGGTGGGCGAATATAAGCGTATATTCAACCTAAACAGAATTTACAGCCTGAAATATGGCAACAGAATTGTATTTGCTAGCAATTACGTGTTCCAATTCAAAGAAATAATTTTGTAGGAATAAATTACAAAAGTTATCCAATTTAGTTCGAGTGATAATAAGTTTATGGTAATTAATCTTTAGCACTTGATATACGGCTTATATTCAACTAACTTTGTCGAAGACAAGTGAACATTTCAATATGGCTGACGGCCGAACAGAGTTCAGAATGCTATGATAAATATTTGTGATCGAAAAATAACTTTTAGAAACGAATTATCGAAATACAAAATATTTCAATCCCACCAAAAACATTTTCATGTAAAATGTTGCCAAGACGAGACCATATGGATCGCATTGTCAAAAAGTTATCAGATCCCATGTAGCGCCGAGCTTCTAACTCTACAAGTTAAAATATGAGGCTTGGCCGTTTCGTAACTACAAGAACTATTGTATAACAGAAAAGTAATTAAACAGTGAATAGATTTTTCACCTTACGCCCATGTGACGGAAGAAGAAGTTAGAAGCTTGGTTTTACATGAGATCTGATAACTTTTTGACAGTGCGAGCCATATGGTCTCGTCTTGGCAACATTTTACATGAGAATGTTTTTGGTGGAATTTCACTTCTTTTTGTAAGTTGCTTATGACAATATTTTTTTTATTTTGTTCATTTTTTCTTTATTTTTTTCCAAACTTTAGATTTTTTTTGGTTTTTTGTACTAATACTAGCTTACATACCAAATTTCATCTTTCTAGGATTTCAGGAACTACCCTAAGAATTTTGATGATCATCAGTGAGTGAGTCAGTGACAAAATCGGAGTTTTTTAGATATTAATAAAATTTAAAGTATAAGAGCTATGCAATTGAAACTTTATATGTTTAATAAAACCATTATTGACATCATGTCTTAAGAATTTTGTTTATCTGGTATAATACAAATCCAAGTTACGAGGGTTCAAAAAAACGACAAAGCGCTTCGAGAAAAGGTAGCTTGTGCTCTTGCGCTTCGCTTGGTTCGTCTTGGCGAAGGCACTACCGTGACCCCAGATGTGGCGCGACGCAACTCTAGTAGAACAGTTTTTTATAAAAAAATCGTGGAAATTTTTATACCAGATTCGCGTCGCACCGTGTCGTCGTCGCGTAGCTCCTGTCCGCGGGAGTTTTACAGGCTTACAGGCAGCGTTCACAGGTTAACAGTAAGTTGAGACGACAGCTAGCTCCAAATATTACCTACTAATATGAAGACAATAACATGTTTGCCAGTGAACCCCAAACTAGACAGCCTGTATCTTGGGGATCATAGATTACTACGATTGTAATTATTTACTCTAGTTCATTGTATTATTTCAAAAAGCTCAAAGTACCTCAATAAAGCTATTATTTGAAGGAGCTATAACCCGCAAGAATTAACTTGAGACGTCGCTCGGATGACATAAGCACGCGGTACTAAGGCGTCGAAGGGGAGAGCATTAACAGCGCAGGGGTCGAGAGGAGATGCTCGGGTCTCAAGTTAATTCTTGCGGGTACCCATTTGACGGGGAAAAGTTTTTTTGTGTTTTATAGATATAAAGTTGTAGTAAAATCTCTTTGGCTGTGTTTGTACTGGCTGGTTTTGATACCATTAAATAGAAGACATTTAAAAAAATATAGTAAAAATTGTTTTTCTTTCCGACAAAATGAGTGAATTTAACGAAGAAATTCGATATATTTTGAAGTTTTATTACAAAAAAGGGAAAAATGCGTTCAGTCCAGGAATTATGATGTCAAAGATGCAGCTCGCTCTGGTCGCCCTGTAACGGAAAAAGTCGATACCATTTTTGAAAAAGTGGAACAAAATCGGCATATTAGTAGTTACGATAAAGCTAAAGAGTTAGGGGTTGACCACAAAACAGTTTTGACGAAAAGGTTTGGGTACTACACTCAGCAAAAATTGAAAGAGCTTGGTTGGGCAGTGTTAATGCATGCATCATATAGTCCTGATACTAACCTTGCACCCTCAGATTTCCACCTGTTTCGATCTCTTCAGAATTCTTTAGGTAGTGCTAGGTTAACATCAAGAGGACTGTCAAAACTCCTTGTCGCAGTTTTTTGATCTGAAGTCCCAAAATTTATACAGCAATGAGATTATGTCACTACCTACAAAATGGAAACAAGTTATCGAACAAAATAACACATATAATTATTATCATAAATTTTAAATACACTATGAACAAAAATGTGTATGAACAAAATTCTATAAAAAATACGAAAAAACTTTTTCACCGACTTATTAATACACTTCCAAAAATTCCAATCATTATTTTTACCCACTTCAACAAATTGAAAAAAGTCTTTCACCTCTAGGTATATTTCCAATTTGCAAAACCAAGTAACATCTTCGCAATAGTATAAAAATGTACCTACAAAAATCTTTTGTATTTTCTCTCGTGGCAACTCCGGACCAGGTAGAACTGTCTAGGACAATTTGCGCCCGCAAATTGAATCGAATAATTTATTCTAGGTCCCAATATTATATTGGATTCTCTCAATATTGAATTTTGTTAGAATTACTTAAAATATTGATTGAGAATTTAATTCGTATTCGAATTATATTGATATTGTTTCTTACCAATGTTATTGCCATTTTTAGAATATTCAAATAATTTTTATTCGCGACCCAATTTAAAAGATGGTAAACTCGATCGTAGACGGCTCTCCTCGCGATCAGGCTTCGCCACAGAAGAGTCCGTCCGAAGGTTTTTCTTTAGACATGGTTTAAATCATCGAGTCCAGTGTTTGAAATAAGAACTTACCAGTAATCTAATTACAGTTCAAATTAATAATAATACAAAATTATATCATTTTTTACTTTGGATGCAAAATGTCAAACAGTGGAGTAACATTACTCTCCCGAAATTTGTATGGAAAAAATATCGAATAGTGACACCTTAAGTACATAAAATGATCAAAGGTTTTAGTCTCCCTGCGAAAATATTATTTGCCATCATCTGTTTAACTTTCCCAACTACATTATTATGTTGGGGTCGGCTCCCAGTCTAAGCGGATACAGCTGAACACGTGCCAGTATTTTATATGGAGCGACTCCCTATCACAACCCAGTGACTGGGTAATAAGATACCCCTTGGTAAGACTGGTTGTCAGACTTTTGGGTTTTGTGAAAAGCTATGCACGTCCGATATCGATACCGAACTATCAAGCTCAATAGTCTGGTCGTATTACATCCACGAACTAAATAAACCGAACCGGATAGTCCGTAACCGGACTAAATAAACCGAACTACTGAGAACGCCAGTTCTGACGACCCGTAACGACTGCCAAAGATCCACGAATGACATCCAGGAACAACGGCTTAACAAGCTTTCCGAGGCACGGAGGGGTCTTGGTATGTATAGATGGTCACCCATCTACGGACCAACCGCGGCAAGCGTAGCTTAACCTGATCGATCGACCCGTGCGGCTGTTATTAGTTAGCCACAAGCCCCTCTACGCAAATATTAGTTTTCATTCAAATGGATGTATGGAATTCCATTAATTCACTAGCGTATTGTAAATATTTTCGAAACAAAATAGCCGGCACATATGCACATACACAAAAATGTACGCCGTTCAAATGGAAAAATATGTAAAAAGTTTATTTACAAAAATGTTGGAACAGCAACGAATAAAAATATACTGCAATTAAAATGTATACAACTTGTTTGCATACTCTTATTATTTATTTATTATTTGCAACGTTTTATTTACTTATTCGATACCCATGATTTTATTTTAACCATAATATTTGAATTTTGTCCCTGATTTAGCTACTCCTAGCTAAAGAGACTGGTCTGCATATGCAGACAGTTTCTTAGCGATAGCTTCATGCAGGTTTAGCTTTAAGGCTCCTACAAACAGGCGCGACACGCGATATAATCGCGCGCGACACAAAGGCACCGCTCGTTGTGCGACTTGTGGTGCGTTTGTGTCTCGCGTGATTAGGCAGGGATTGAAACTGACATATATAAACGTTGCTTAAAGGCTCCTTCAAACAGGCGTGACACGCGATAAAATCACACGCGACACAAAGGCACCGCAAGTCGCGCAACGAGCGGTGCCTTTGTGTCGCGCGCGATTCGCGTCGCGTGTCGCTTCTGTTTGCAGGAGCCTTAACTCTTAGCTCTTGCTTTGATTGAAGGCTCCTGCAAACAGGCGCGACGCGCGACGCGAATCGCGCGCGACACAAAGGCACCGCTCGTTGCGCGACTTGCGGTGCTTTTGTGTCGCGTGTAGCGTCGCGCCTGTGTGTACGAGCCTTTAGTCATGTTTCCTTCAATCTTGCACTTGTAATTTGATGGTTGTGTTCGTGCTGTTAGTGACAGTAATAACGCTAAGCCAAAGAAAATGTTAAATAACGTTTATACGGCGTGTAGCAGAAATGTGTAGATCATCAAGCTGAACTTTCTCCATGCGGCCAACAACGTAATCTCTAAAAAATTATCAACAGCCGGTCGATTCTGTAAAAATCTCACCGTGAAAACTTAGGTGATGTGAGTTTGTTTTTACTAGGAATTGACACTATTGACAGCTCACTCCACGCTCACTTCACCTAAGTTTTCACGCGGTGAGATGGTTACAGAATCGCACTGCTGGATCGAGTAGGTTAGTGAGAGTGGTTCTATATGGGACAGCTGAATACTTCGGTTTTCTCTCGGAAATTTGAAATGTACCTCGTAACTGCTAACAATCAATAATTATCTGAGTACCGACAACTAAACCCTAACACAACCTGTCAATATTAATGATGAATTGCAATCAGTAACTCGATGACACGGTCATGGTAATGACGTCACCGCCAACAAGCCAATCTACATGATAATGCGTGGTATTAACATTTACATTCCATGTACAATCAGCATTGTTCACTAGTTAATGTAAGCATTCATAATTGGGAATAACAAATGTAGGTTTATGATGGTGCAAAATCCTTTGTTCACAAACTAAACTAAATTTAAGTTCAGTGCATCCTTTTCTTTCTATTTTATTAAGAAAAGGACAGAAGATAAATTTTAGTTTAGTCCTGTCGAGTGTCTAAGAGTGCAGATCAGCTGTGTCTGTCTCCTAAATGCTACGCCATTCCACTGAAGAAATAAGTGTACAGGTGCACATTGAAAAGGTTACCGCTGGTCCGGAACATAAAGGGCTAAGGAAGGAATACGGGTGGGTTTTAGTCAGTAAGAGTCTGTCACTCCCTTCCGCTCCACCCAAAGCGGGAGGAGTCATTTGATGATTTCACATCCTGAAAAAAAAAAGACTTGCCTTTGTTGCTATAAGTACCTAGACATTAAACAACTAAGTATGTAATTACAGATCTAATTAGCCTTAACAAGCAATAATTAGTACAAGCACGCGAGATCATTTAATATCTACGTCACTGCCATCTGTGCAAGTTACATAAGCAGACAGCTCGTAAGACTAGAAAAACTCGTACAGAAAATCACACTTCACACTAATATTATAAATGCGAAAGTTTTTGTGTGTGTTTATATGTTTGTTACTTCTTCACGCTCAAGCGGTTGGACCAATTTTGAAAAAAAATTGTATGGAGGTAGCTAACACCTTGGATTAACATAAAGGCTACTCTTTATCCTGATATTCCCACGGGATTGACATTTATGCGGGTGAAACCGCGGGGCGCAGCTAGTAGTCGATAATTAATCACATCAATCAGAAGAGTCACAGCACGCGAGATCATTATTAATATCTGCGTCACTACCATCTGTGCAAGTAACATAACATAAGCAGAGTTCGTAAGCGTAGGAAAACTGATATATACCTACCTACCTAATTAATTTTTTTTTTTTTACTTTGAGCAGCGGCGAAACAACCCGTGCGAATTAAAATCCGTTTGCCAATTATGGTAATTTTCCTTTAGACAGAAGTTAAGTAATTAGGCAAGACGTCAGACGATTCCTAAAATGTTTATTACTTCTGTAAATGAACCGACTTCAGGAAATCCATATTAAAAAGTCGATGCAAATGTTGGAAAAAGAAATGAAATTGGCTTCTGGGCACTGCCTAAACATTTCTCAAAATGTTGAACCGGGGACCATAGACATGAAAACATAGAAACTATTCCTGAAGTATATTATTATCCTAGCATACTAAATATTATTATATACATAATATAATTATATGACAAAGAAGATATTTCTGTCTATGTCATAAATATAACACTGAATATTCATACAAGCAAAAGTACCTTCTCTAGGAGGTAACAGATTTCACTTAACAATCATATTAATTCATAATAAAATCTGACTCACAAGTCGCCGAGGCATTTGAAAATTTCTTTTCAGATATTCCCGTTTCAACTACTAAATCCCTAAACTCATCACCTTCTGTTGCTGAGTCTTTGCTTAAGGAAAATGTTAATGGTTGCGATTCGGATTTTAATTTTGAATATATTACATGTAGAGATATAATTAAAACCTTTCACACTTTAAATGTAAAAAAGACTACAGATCTGTGGGGTAATTCTGTGGAAGTTGCTAAGTCTATTATTGACATTGTAGCACCTACTCTTGCTCTTATCTTTAATAGTTGTATTGACAGTGGGGAGTTTCCTGATCTTATGAAAAATAGTAAAATAATACCTTTGTTTAAATCAGGTAGTACATCAGACCCCACAAATTATAGACCTATTTCTGTACTACCTACCTTTAGTAAAATTTTTGAGAAATTAATTTTAGACCAAATGCAAAGATTTTTTAATAAATATAAATTATTACACAGCAAACAGTTCGGTTTTACAAGGGGTCGTTCAAATACTGATGCCGGTGTTGAACTTTTAGGACATATTTATAATGCATGGGAAGATAAATGCGATGCCTTGGGCATCTTTTGTGATTTGTCCAAGGCATTCGATTGCGTTCTTCACGAAACGTTAATCAGGAAACTCCACCACTACGGGATCCGGAATACTGCTCTGGATCTTCTTACTTCATACTTGAGTAAAAGGATTCAGAGCGTTGACGTTAATGGAGAAAGATCACCCGGATCTTTAGTAACGATGGGAGTCCCACAGGGCTCAATTCTTGGTCCTTTCTTGTTTCTTATTTATATCAATGACTTGCCGTACCTCATAAAGGATAATCATGATATAGTGTTGTTTGCAGATGACACTTCACTTTTGTTTAAACTTAAACGTCAGCAGTTGGTTACTGACGATGTAAATAGCGCGATTTCGAAAGTAGTCCACTGGTTCAATGTTAATAATTTGCTTCTAAACGAGAAAAAAACCAAATGCATTAAGTTTACGCTACCCCACGTTAGGCAGGTGAAAACTAATGTGTTGATAAAGGGCGAGGAATTGAATCCTGAAGACAGCACGGTATTCTTGGGCATAACTTTGGATGCTAAGCTTCAGTGGGGTCCGCATATAGATAAACTGTCAAAAAAGCTAAGTTCCGCAGCATACGCCGTTAGAAAAATTCGTAATTTAACTGATATAGAGACTGCCCGTTTAGTGTACTTTAGTTATTTTCATAGTGTAATGTCGTACGGTATTCTATTGTGGGGAAATGCCGCCGATATTCAGACTATCTTTGTTTTGCAGAAGCGTGCTGTTCGATCAATTTATAAATTAAGTCCGGGACACTCTCTCAGAGACAAATTTAAAGAGATTAATGTAATGACTGTGCCTTCTCAGTATATTTATGAAAATCTTTTATATGCCCATAAAAACATAAAATTGTTCAAAAAATACAGTGATATCCATAATATAAATACTAGAAACAAACACAAATATGTTGTACCTACAACAAGGCTCAAGAAAATAGGTGGCTCGTTCAGATGCCAATGTATACACTTTTATAATAAACTACCAAGCCACGTTCAAGATCTAAGCCTTAATAAATTTAAATCTTTCATTAAACGTAAGTTGTGCCAGAAAGCCTTTTATACCGTCAAAGATTATATTGAGGATACAAAGGCTTGGGATTGAGTTGCTTCCAATTTCTGCAATTTGAGTGTTTTTGATGTTTTTTTTTTTTATATACACATTGACATTAATGATTATTTTTTTTAACTGACATTTGCTTACTTTTTAAAGTATTATATTATTTTAATTATTGTGAATGTGAAGACGATGTGGGTCATTTAATTTAGGCATTTTATATTTATTATTATTCTCTCTATCTATGGTCTGGCAGTTTGAGTAATTTATGTGGCCTACCCAAATGTCCTTTCTTTGGTATTGTTCGTCGAATCGTTGAGCTCCTTAAGTCTTGAGTTGAGCTGCATGATTTCTGACAAATGCGTGCACTGACTGGACAGGTCCTCTCAATCTGTGTGGTTCTTTCCTCAAAAGACCATCTCAGACATCGACCTACATGGTCTTCATATAACTTGACCAAGATTATGTCTGGACTTTAAAAGAGACTATGACCTCTGAGTTTGTTTCGGCCTTTCTTCTCAGAGTAGTCAGATAGGAAACGCCGACCTCATCTAGTTTAAAAAATTTATGATTGACGTGTAAAAGTGTTTGTGCAAACCTACTTACAGAAATAAAAATCATTTATCATTTATCATTTAAAAAATCACAACAAAGATAATCCACATTAACAGCTCATGCAAGTCACATAATCTTACGTTCCAATTCTAATTGTTTGATGAATATTCATCATTCATGTTGTTGTGAACACCCTGCAGAGCGGCGGGGCTAAAATTAACAATTTCTAACAAGATTCAATGAGCCTCCCTGCCTCGGAAAGCACATTAAGCCGTTGGTCCAGGCTGTCATTTGTGGATCTTTCCAGAAGCCCGAAAGTCTGACAACCAGTCGTCTTACCGAGGGGTATCGTATTATCCAGTGACTGGGTTGTGGAGGTCAGATAGGCAGTCGCTCCATGAAAAATTCTGGTATTCAGCTGCATCCGGTTAAACTGGAAGCCGACCTCAACAAAAAAAAAGCTTTGAAAATGCTAGGCAGATGATTATTGAATGAGCCTATGATGCGGCAGCCATAACTTTCTGATATTTTAACTTGTTAGAACCTTGTTATTGAATGGTAATTGGTCTTAAATGTTTATTAATGTAGCAAAGTTCAAATGAAAAGCACCCCTTAGTACCTAATAATCTCACTATTATAGTCATATATACGAGTACATATATTTTACAAAGGGATCGAGCGCATATCTCGGTGTTTTTTGATCACGATAAATGACTAAATAAATATCTGAAAATATTTATCAGTAACAAAAATATTTATCAGTAACAAAACTCAGAAGTGATTTGAGTGCCATAATATTGTAGAGGATTGAACTGCTTTTGTTTTATTATGGCTGAAGCCGGATTCATAATATCGTGTTGTGTCATGTCGTGACGCCTTCTGACGCAGTGCTAGCCTAATCAAAACTCGTTGTGACTTGAAATAGTCCTGAACAGATTCGTTTGATTAGTGTATCATCATGACACAACTCGAGACAATAATGTGTCTGTGGCTTTAGCTTTTCTTTATGAAGAGATTCGGTTTGATAGGACAATACATTCTATCAAATACTTACCTAATCTAAACAAGAAAAAATACAATAATGATAATGAATTAAGCATTATTGTTATTTTTATATACCTATCTCTCGGAACAATGGGGTCCCGGCGGTCCTTTGAAAGTTGTACGAGGGGCTTGAAGCCAACTCGCAGAGACCCCTTAGACAAGTTTAATGAAATTCAGCACCATCCGACGATTATCCCTGTATGCACTTTAGCACTTTATAGTCCTACGACTATTGCAGGATCATAGGTTTGCGTGGCTAAAGTGGACTTATTATTAATTAATTTGTATTGTAAGTGACAGTGCTGTTGGTGTGTTTATGTTTTAAATAAATAAAAATATTGTAATTATCAAACTTCATTGTCATTTTCGCTAAAGTGTATCTAGCTTTTTGTTTCTGTTTGATGTAATCTATTTTTATAGGTATCGCGTGTCAAGTTGGACTTTGACGATTGAACTACCAATTAACACATCATGGTTAGGATAAAGCATTAGAAAACAAATTAAATTGAAGCATTAGAATTCAAATTCTCAATTCAGTAGGTACTATGTAATTGTTTAACCAAACAGCCAAAAAAACAATAGACAATCAAACAAATGAAGGTAGGTAAAATCCGAGATTGAAAGACGTCCGAAACTTTGGTAAGTACCTCATATTTCCTAAAAGTTGATTCAAGGGATGGTACTCTTGTCAGGAGCATGCCGCTATACAGACCTTGTGGCATGAGGGAGGAGGCGCGGAGTTCTTTGCCTTCTACGGTCTGTAGTGCAAAGTTATTGAATAGATCGTAATAAAGCCTAAACTACGAGTATAATGTGGGAGGAATATCAGTGGGTAGATTCATTTGACTGTAAATGTTAGCTAGAAATTCTTCAAATGAGTTCAAATCAAATAAATTCATGTATAAAAGATATTTTACTTTCAATGTTGAGCTAATCAGAGGACGTAGAAGAATTTATATCTTGAGTGCTATTATTCTTCAATACCGCGCGACATTCAATTCAATTTGAACATTCAATTTCACCCAATAACACCCGACGGGGATGGACGACGATGGGGACGATGGGACGACATTGTTAGTAACGAAAAAATAATCTTCTTTTCAATATACACGATACAAATAAATAAAATTGAAGTGTCTGTTTGTAATTGCAAATTAGCAGCTATTTAAAATAACTAATTAAATAATAGTATCGTAATAATTAACTGTTAAATAATAGTAACGAAAAAATAATCTTCTATACAATATACACAATACAAATAAATAAAATTGAAGTGTCTATTTGCAATTGCAAATTAGCAGCTTTTTACTAAATGCATAATGAAAGTATATACGGCACTTACTTAAAACAAAACATCTATTTTATTTTGTCTGTCTGTTTGTTCCGGCTAATCTCCGAAATTGCTGAACCAATTTTGACGAGACTTTCACTGGTAGTTAGCTGATGCTATAAGGCATTTATTTTAGAAAAATAATTAGGGTGCCGCGCTAAATAATCAAGGGGACCGTAGCTAAATAATAACAGCCGCACAGGTCGTTCGATTAGATTAAGGTACGCTTGCCGCGGTTTGTCTGTGGATGGGTGACCATCTTTACATACCGAGACCCCTCCGTGCCTCGGAAAGCACGTTAAGCCGTTCGGTCCCGGCTATCATTCGTGGATCTTTGACAGTCTTTACGGGTAGTCAGAAGCCCGAAAGTATGACAACCAGACTTCCCAACGTGTATAGTATTATTCAGTAACTGGGTTGTGGAGGTCAGATAGGCAGTCGCTCCATGTAAAATACTGGTATTCAGCTGCATCCGGTTAGACTGGAAGCCGACCCCAACATATTTGGGAAAAGGCTAGGCAGATGATGATGAAATAGGATTCCGAGCAAAAAAAAAAATAAAGACATGCACTCGAACAAAGACGCGATCACAGCGAATTGTAAATAAAAGAGCACATTTAACATAAAGTAGATATACCTACCTAATATTTATTTACAATTGGCTCAAATCGATACAAATGTAAGTGAGTACATTAACACAATAACGTATCCATTTCAAATGTAGACGACGTCACTTAACCTAATGTCTGGATTCGCACATTCAACCAAGTTCGCGACACGAATTTCAATGCGAATGCGAACAATATAATTTAATGTTTATTGTTACTCGTTAGAGGGCGCTCGAGTTCTAAGAAACTCGGGAGCTCCATTAGCTCGTGTTTACTTAATCTCGCTCGAAACAAGCTGCGTTTTAAAACGTTAAGTCTGTCTTTAAGCTTTTTAACGAACTCTTGAGACTTGAGTGTTTAAGATTATAGGTACTGGAACTGTTTTGCAAGTATAATTTTGTCTGAAGTATTTTTCTCCAGAAATATTTTTACGTGAAAAAGTAACTTTGAAAACATAAGTATCTACCTACTATGTGGAGACAACAATACGATAGTAAATAAAGTATTAGTAATATTTTGGAACTATCAAATAAATCCTGGCTTCTAAATTCAAAATGTGATTTTTTCAAACCAACTAAATCGTAGTGATAGCTGACTACGGATTTTGCCAATCTTTGACGAGCTAACTAAACTATTGGATATATTTGATTGAATTTTCGTATGCAGACTGGGAACGTTATTAGATATAGGTACGCAGTTCAATTTATTGTTGTATTGTCGTCTCCACCATTTATAATGACTCATCATCCGTCTAGCCTTTTGCCAACTATGTTGGAGTCGGCTTCCAGTCTAACCGGATGCAGTTGAATACCAGTATTTAACATGGAGCGACTGCCTATCTGAACTCCACAACCCAGTTACTGGGTAATACGATACCACTTGATAAGACTGGTTGTCAGACTTTTGGGCTTCTGGCTACCCGTAACTATTGTCAAAGATCCACGAATGACAGCCGGGACCAACGGCTAAACGTGCTTTCCGAGGCACGGAGGGGTCTCAGTATGTAAAGATGTATGTACAATATATTGTATGTATACATACATATATGTATGATCACCATTTATCTTCGAAAATTGGATCATTCACGCACAGTGAAAATCGTTTATTTTTTTAGAAAATTAAACGATTCTAACAGTAGCAGTAAACAAAGCTAACAGTTTGACGGTAGGACAGAATGAAAGACATACTGACACACAAGCAGTGACAGCCAGATGTACGCGAATCAAATTCTCAAAAATTCCATATTACCGAGGCTTTGCCAGTCCCGGTACAAATTCTAAATATTCAACCCCAAACTTGCAACGTCATTGAACATGCAAAGACAAAAAAGGTGTCGAAAATGAGGCCAAAATAGGCCGATATGAATATGAAACAGTTTCATCTCGCTTATAAGCTTGCCACGTCAACGCACGATGAAAATGCAAAAATAAAGTAGAAAATCATAATAGTAGATTATTCACAAAGGGGATAAAGCAGTGTCTTAATGTAGCGGGCGCTATTTTTAATCCTGAATGCAACGAGCGCTGTGTGGTCCCTCGGCACTTTAGAATTGTAGTTTATTCCTTTGTAATTTTATGGTTTAATACTAAGTTAGCGCTGCTCCTCATTTTTTCATGTAACACTCATATTTTCACACTCTTTCATTACATCAACATTTTTTATTTCCATTTTCAAAAGTCGAAGCTTGAAGTCACAAGTTGTCACCTTAATCTTCGTAGTTGGAAGCTGCCAGACCGCATTATGCAAATTCATGAAATTAATTAAAGAAAGTTTAAAAGTAATTAAACTTGGTTCCCTCCTCAGGTGTTGTTAAGAGGCGTTAAAACAAATATTCCTTTTGTTTGATTAGTTCATTTAAGGTATTAGAATCACAAATTAGCTAGGAATGACTTTTGTAACAGTTTGCACAAAGGTGTGTTTAAAGGTTTGAAATTATATTTTTAACAAACTGGTTTTATTTATGCTTGGAGTTTCCCTGCGTGATCGAATCAGGAATGAGGGGATCCGCAGGAGAACCAAGGTAACCGACATAGCCCGAAGAATTGCCAAACTTAAGTGGCAGTGGGGAGGGCACATTGCTCGCAGGACAGATAGCCGATGGTGGGGCCGAAAGGTTCTGGAGTGGCGACCGCGTACCAGAAGACGTAGCGTTGGAAGGCCTCCCACAAGGTGGTCCGACGACCTTGTGAAGGCCGTAGGAACCCGTTGGATGCGAGAAGCACAGAACCGGTCGAAGTGGAGGGGGAGGCCTATGTCCAGCAGTGGACGACTTTCGGCTGAAATGATGGTTTTATCTACAAGTTATGACTGTTTAAAATCATATTATTATTATATTATTAATCATAGTTGACAATCGATTTCCACACAGCTGTGTAGAAATCAGTTGCCATGGTATGGGCATGTGACGATGTGACGCGGGGGAGTGAGGAAAATGTCGTGAGAACAGTTTTGAGGATGTATGTGGATGTCTGTAAGAGTAGGGGAAGAGCAAAGAAACGATAGATGGACTGCGTGAAAGATGAAATGGTTAGAAAGGGAGAGATGACGATGACTAATAGAGAAGTACTTATGGAAGAAAAAGATATGCTGTGCCGACCACAAAATTAAATAAATTGGGATAAGGGCTATTTACCAAAGTCCTGTTTGACTTATGATCTGTATGTGCTTAGGGTAAGAACCCCAGCCGTCAGCAGGGTTCCTGTAGCAGTACACTAATACTTACTCGGCATAAAGAATAGAAACAGCTAAGTACAGTCAACTAAAGAGCAGTTTTCATTATAATAAAATAATAATAATCATTTTATTATCAGGCAACTAAGGCCCACAAAATAATCTTATACAGTAAAATACACAAAATCTTATACAATAATAAACTAAAACATATTAAAAAACCTTAAAACTATGACTATACACGTAACGTTGTCAGCGTCGTGTTTCGCTGCGTAGTGTCGCGTAACTGTCCTCGGAAACGTCGATATACGACACCTTTCGGCCAAAAGTCCTCTTTCAGACAGGTCTGTAGATGTTGGGTTGGAACTCGTACCATGAATGATTTAAAGTTGATGTTGTGGCGCGATTCCAACCTTTCGACCCTCAGAGTCTGGTCTTCACCTTCAAATACTGCACGACTTCCTCAGTTGTCGTGGAGTGATGCAGACGCGAAAGGTACAGCTGCGTTGTAGGCACAGCCGGGCGCAGCAGCATGTTGGGTCCAGTCGGTGCGGTGCCACATAGGTTACGAGAATAGGAGTTCTTCTTCTTCCTTTCTACTTTCGTGAAACCCACACACGTGACACACGTGATAACCACATTGTTACACTTACAATGTGTAAATAAAGTCAGCTCTAATATATTTCAACGAGTTAATTTGAATATTTAAACATTTGGATGTCACTGTACTGAACAAAATTACATAAAGTTTTCACCACTATATTACCCAGCAGAAATACCGCAGCATAACAAATTATATTCTAACTTATTCGAGCGTGTTATATCTAGTGGTTTAAATAATGAGACTAAAGAGTTTATTTGATCATGCATCTGTCTAGACAATATTATGTGGTCTAAAAATGCAGTTTTGAAGATATCAAGTATCTAAGTTTCATGATCATTACGAGTAATTCATTGTTATTCAAACCAATCATTCATATTTAAAGCTAAGAAAATGCGACGTTGTTATATTTCACTTAAGGGTGTTTTACATTAATAATCGTGATTATGTCGAATTATTTTACGTGAAAAATTAAAACAAAAAAAAATATAATTGAAAAATAATTCATATGCCAATTGATCCTTTGATATGGTCTCATTCATACCCTAGAGTTATGGATATAAAAAAAACACCTTGTATAGCCCTTAGCGTTGACATTCTTTTAAGGGCTTAAAAGAAAGTCAACGCTAACCAATCCTGACGGCCACAGACGTCACTCCAAATTCTCGCGACTCGCACGCCTCCACCAGAATACCCACTTACCTTGTTGAGTGGTATGCGTATCACGTACCTACCACCGCTATTTATTTCGTAAATGAAAACGTCACCAAACGTATTACTGTCATGTTTCCGAGGTAATACTTTCCTAATAGATACGTACATAGATATTTTTAACTTGAGATGGGTTTCGACTGACAGCGGTGATGTACGTGAGAGTAAAAAGAAACAGTGTTTCCTGATTATTGCCAATGACCACACCTTATGCAGCATGTATCAGAAAGTGGTCAAATTTAAGGGTGTGGACAGATCATCAAACTGAACAACTTTCTTTTTGGGATTAACATCGTAATCGCGAAAAAACAGTCCCATACCAAACTTCAATACTTACTCGAACCAAATGTATGGGACGGCTGATTATTTTTTACGACGATGTTGGTCCTGTAGCGGTATCTACAACGCCACATGCAAACAACGCGTCATACTGACGTCACGCAAATCCTGCATCGCGCAAGCAGAGTTTAACGCGCAACTAGCATAGATACAACGGCCCGACATGAATCACCGGGCAGTTGTCCGCCAGACACAACACCCGTCTGGTCGGAGGATCCTCCCTTTTCTATAGAGTATGAGTGAACTTTACACTCTGTTCCTCATACCTCTATAGTCCCATGGAGAAAGTTGTTCAGTCTGGTGGTCTGCTGTACCACACAGATAATACCCTTAAATTTAACCAAAATTTTTCTTATTTGTGCTGTTATGCCATGGCTTCATACACCATAATGATTTATCGCTCAATGAGGAAGAATTAAATGAAAAACATAAGACCAGAACCCATCTAATATAAAAGTCTCACTGATTAGTGAAAGATTTTATCCTGAAAACTACATAAAGCCTTCACCGAAACTAACTTTTGACTGACTTTACAGCCGTACTCAACATAAATACGTACCGGCTGTAACATAAGCTGTAATAAAAGTTTTACGTCAATACGCACACGCCACACATACATAAATTTTATTATACGTCAATACGCACACATACACAAAATAAATTCCACGACACATAAGCGCACACAAACACATGATTCATTTGGCTAACGGCTCACCCGCGCACCGTATGGCTCCCATATAATGTGCATAACTGCTAACATAAAAAACACCCCACTATTAGACCCGTCGTTTACACACACTTATGGTTAGCACTGAGGTATAGCTATGTGTTCCTCAGTTATAGTTGCGTACGGACATTTATATTAAGAGAGACTTATAGTTGCAGCGGTGTGTGCGAATGATGTAGAGATTCGTATTATAATATTGTGTACTACCTTCTGCCCGCCGTTTAGTCTGCGTTTACCGGAATAAAAAGTAGGTGTGTAAATCGTAAGTTACAAACTATCTATAAGCCAAATTTCATCCAAATTCGTTCAGTAGTTTTTGTTAAATCGAGTAACAAACATCACACATAAACTAGGATAGGATAGGAAAGTTTTAATTCGAAATTATCATTAAAAATATAATTTAAATATATGAAATATATATTTAAATAATAAACGTTGGTATTACCATTTTGTCATCTTCATCATCATTTATTCTGTGAAATTCTCAGAGGTGTTTACAAAATAAATAACACCATGTTCCGCCATTGTACAGGACTTTTCTGAATTCATGAATAAATAAGGCCAATTTCGAAACTCCTGATTGGAAAATAATAATAGCAGGTTATGAAACTTTCACAACAAGGGTTACCCAGGGGGATCTCATGTGATACTATTAAAACTCACGCTTATGGCTCTTTTTTTTTTATTTTAAACTCACATTCATGTTTTAATGCAGCAGTTTCACTACTTTATCACAATTAGCTGTTGTCAGCATCGCTAAACGCTGTTACTACACCCTTAGACGCGTCCTTCCAGAATTCCTGTTCAGTCTAAATTTAATAAAGCCTGGTGCTCGGTAAGCACGTTGCCGCTGTGTTCACTTAGAAAATTACATAGTTTTCCGCCTCTATTGAATTTGTATGTAAGTACCGTTGCCGTTGGCCGCTGAACGGTTTTTGTTATTCTACCCTCATTTCCTCATTTTCGATGGGATAAGTTTTTAAAGCTTATCTCAATCTCGAAAACATTAAAAACAGACGGAATTTATGGTTTTTGAATTCTGTTTGTTGAATACAGAATCCGTTACGATTTTTATTTTTACTATTATTCTTTGTAAGGTTTGAAAAATTTGTGTCTCATGGGATGAACAATTGCGTCATAATATTAATAATTATTTATTTATTTAAAATAATAGTAATAATTTTAATATCTACTGATATTTAATATTATTACTACACCTTTAAAAAAGGTTTTGTGGTGATTTTGACAGGCATGTTAGTGGCACCATTTGGTTAATTTTGTTAGGTACTATTAGTCTAAAAATCTTCTATTGTTTTTTTATATTCATGACATATAAGTAAGTACATTGGACATCTGACATTGGCTATATTTAATTATTTGTAGCAGTATTATTCTAGTTATTTAAATGACATTTATTTATTATTATTACTCTTCCTCATAATAACTAAGTGGCATGTATTTTATTGTTGTTTTATTTTTTTGTATTTTTTAAAATACAAAAAAATAAAACAACTAACGTAAAATCATTTTTAATATTCGACACAATGTAAAAATTGTTATGAATGAATAAATAAAAAATAAACCAACCTTAATATCCTTTGTATTAAGGGGGAAGCGCTAAGGTAGCCCGCGAAATTCAAATTTTCTTACGTTTTTTGCAATTTGCTGGTCAGTATTAAGTTGTACGTTGATTAATATATGAATCGCAGCCGTAAGAAATATGTGTTTACAGAATTATAATCATTAAAGTCATCAACACAACTCTCTAAGACCATGTAAGTCCAAAGAATGATGATTTCATGAAACAGTTATTCTTTGGACTATAATTCTGTAAACACATATTTCTTACGGCCGCGATTCATATATTAATCAACATACAACTAAATACTGACCAGCAAATTCCAAAAAACCTCAAAAAAATTGAATTTCGCGGGCTACCCTGGCGCTTTCGCTTTAAGGCTACGCCGCCGACCGCCTAGTAGCGCCCTCATCGTTTGTTTGGTTATTTCTTTTATTTTAGAATGAAAATTCAGAAAATAAGCACATTAAGTTGTGCTCCACAAGATTATAAGTTAATATTATTATAAATGGTAGTTTTACATCTAGTTTTTTAGTTTTATTAGTTTTATTATAATCACTAAAACGGATAAAAGTGGCCACTATTTTCATGCCTGTCATAAAGATCCAAAATCAGACATAAATTAACAGCGAAAGGACTGTGGTTGGTTGCTAAATAAATTGAACATAATTGATTTATCAATTAATTAATGCCTTTGATTGACAGTCGTAATGGGTTTTTTTTCCATTCTGCCCATAGATTACACTTTATTCTGCCGATGGAATTAGTAAGTACAAAACCGGAATACCAATCCAGTCAAAATAAGGTTCGAAACACAAAAATTGGCTGGCTGATTAAAGGTTTCAGCTTGGACCCAAGTTAGAACACGTTTAGTAATGAAATAGATAATTATTTTCTTGTTAACAACCCAAACTAAGGCCTATTCCAAGTCCCCACGCTTCATGACGCTTAAAGGTACAGACGCCAGCACACAGCACATCAAGCTACAATCTGTCAAATTTCTTTAATAGATTTTCAACTTTATTGCTAAAGCATTAGGTTCAAAGTTGATTGGGAAAATTTTACAGTTTCGGGTGGCTTGATGTGCTGGCGTCTGTACATTATAAAACACCTCAGCTCACTTAAATCTAAGTTTAGTAAACAAGCTATGAATATTTTAAGTAATGCGGTGCTAGGCATTAATCAAGCAACTACTTTGTGTCTAGTAATAACAGCTCAGTGAAGGATTACGCTTAAACTTAAATTTTCGGTTAGTTTGTAGTACCTACAGATGAAAACACAGCCACGTATAAATAAGTTTGATGAAAAACAACATGAACGCAGCGCTTCAAAGCAAGAGTGGTGTCACATTTGTATTCAGCCGGTCGATTCTCTAAATATAATATCTCACCGCCGTGAAAACTTGCGTGGAGTGAGCTGTCAGTGTCATCCTACTGATACTAGGGATTGACCAAGCAAACACAATTACAATCATAATCGAGTTTTTAATAATTTTATAAATGAGATTTTAATAATATTCTTTTATGTTAATTATTTTAGTCTTAAACGTCAATGTTTTATTTTAATTGTCGTTCGTGCGTGACGCGCTCGTGCCTCAGGCTATTTAAGAACTAGGTAGTGTAGTTTAGGAAAAAAAGAAAAGAAAACAACATTAAGATTCTGACTAAGTTTCTGTTTTTCTATTTTATTTGAAAACCCCATAAAATAGTAATGTTTTGACAAATAAAATACTAGCTTAGAAATTATATAAAATGATCAATAGAATTAGCATAAAAAAATATTATTAAAATCTCGATTATGATTGTAAATGTATGCTTGGTCAATCCCTAGTATCAGGAGGGATGACACTGACAGCTCACTCCACGCTCACTTCACCTAAGTTTTCACGGTGAGATAGTTACAGAATCACACTGCTGGGCATGCTCGTTCCATCGTAGACCTCATACATTTCTTTCCACCAGGCGAGATCGAGGTCAAGAGCAGGTACCACCTGACAATAAAAAAAAATACGCAAATTAAACGCACACATGGCACATGTCCTTAAATTAGATCTTTCTTCACAATGTTTTTTATCATCTCCTTTCCAGGCGTAAAGGCTCCTACAAACAGGCGCGACATGCGATATAATCGCGCGCGACACAAAGGCACCGCTCGTTGTGCGACTTGCGATGCGATGCCTTTGTGTCGCGTGTCGTGTCGCACCTGTTTGAAGGAGCCTTAAGTAGCTAGGTTACCTACAAATTAGTAGGAACCTACTACCTACTAATTTTCAAACCTGAAACTTCCTGAAGATTTGCTCTCGAAGGTAGAAGTGATTTTGAATTTTCAATAGGCTCCTGAGAAAACCTAAAAGGACTTGAAAAAGAAAAGGCATAAAGAAACCATTGTAACTCTTGAAGATTCAAGTTTAATTCACTTTCTCTCTTTAAAACAAAAGCTGTCAAGTTTTCAATAATTAAACATTGTACCTGCCTTAAATTCATGATTCTGGACTTATGGTAATGTTTCTTTATGGGCTCTGTAAAATCTAAATGTTAATGAAATGGCGAAAATCTAAGAACGGTGATAAAATTTAAATGAAGCTTAAACTTTATTGAATGTAAAGAATAAAGGACAAGCCTTAAAGCCTCCACGTTTCAGAAGAAATATATTAGGCCCTTGACAAAACTTACATAGATTAGATTTTAAATAAGTTTCTGTTATCTTTGCAAAATAGGTAGCGACCTACTTTTGTACGGTAAAGATGTTCGGACAAGAAGATTCTTAAAATAAAAAGGTATTGTCAGACTCGTTTTCATAATCTAGATATAACCAATAGACTGTCACACTTTAGTAACATAAGTTGGTAAGCCCTATAAAGAGGCGTGAGGTGTGAGGCGCTAACCAACGTTAGCGCCTCGCCTGAGACAGCTGGGCCGATTTGGCATTTTTTTTGTTTTAAAATATTCTTAATAGTCTGAATAGGGTATTTATGGAAAAAAAAATTAAGTTTATATACAGGGTTATTGGTAAAACATTAACAACCTCTTAAGAGGTCATTGTACATGAGTACAATGACCTCTTAAGAGGTTGTTAATGTTAAAAATGTTGTTGTTGTTAAATGTTAATGAACAACTTTTACTATGGGACCAAACCTTAAAAACGCGAATAAAAAATCAGCTGCTCCCTACATTTTGACGAGTTATACGAACATAAATGTAGGGATCAGCTGATGTTTTCTCTAGAAGTGAATTGGAATTATTTTGAGAAACTAAATATCTTTAACCGTAAATCCAGAATCCAGTCTGCTACTGCGAAATTCTAGATAGAAAAACCCAATAACATTTGCTCGAACTGGGAATCGAACCCTTGACCTCATGGTCAGCAGAGGAGACCAATGAGACAGTAGCATAGCATCATCAGCCTATATTGTTTCCACAGGTAGCACACAGCCTCCTCTCTGTGAGACTAGTGGGCCGTAATCTACCACGCGGGCCCAGTGCGGGTTGGTAGATGTCACGTTTTCGAATTTGTATAAGACAGTAAGACGAGGGAGTACTATTTATGACACGTTTAGGTCGTAACGGAGGTAATATTTGGAATGATGGTGGCTTTGTAATTCATTCTCATTAGGTACGTATAAAATATTGCTGAAACATTTGCCGCCTTGGAAAACATAAAAACTTAAAAATTATGACGATATCATGTACCGGTACAGCAAACATTTTTTTTTTTTGTATTATGTGAAAAAGAAAAATATAGTACCTACAGGTAAAGGTTGTCAGCAAAAGGGGACCTTACATCATTCAGGCTGGTAGAAATATGTTATGTGATAGGCACGTAAAAGTTAGCATGTTCTCATGAAATAAATAGAGAAAATTTTGTAGGTACCTACAGTCAAACGGGGTGAATCGGGACGAAACTTTATAATGGCTTTTAACGTTAAAATAATGTAGTTTATTGCCTACAAGGACACTTAGTCGTTAATTATCATAATATAATTATTAAACACGTTAGAGTCCTTTTTGGCAACAAACTATAAAATATTTTAATGTTAAAATCACCCCGTTTGTAAGTATTGCTTTTTGTTTTCTTATGTAGGTAGCGCCTACCCCATATAGATCTACCATTTTCTTAATCCCACTACATTAGAAAAGAAAAATACTAAACCCTAAAAAGGTCCCGATAATCCCTAAGTTAACTAGCCCTTCAATAACACGTGCCCGATTTCATTTTACACAACCCCTGTCACTCAGCTCTTTCAACTATAGACCGAGGCATTTTAGGTTCAAGAGCCCACCTTCACCAAATTAAGTTTAAACCAAAGATTGAAATCATTAGATTTGCCCTCACCGTACTTCGTCGGACGAAAAAGTGTCTATTCTGAGAAAAGTGAACTCACACAACAATAGTGGCATTTCCATGACAATCAAGTCTCTGCGACATTGTGTATGTCAGTGGTGTTAAACCGAAACAGAAACGCGACCATCTCTGACGCGGCAGGGCGAATCTACGAATGAAATCTTTGGTTCTGAATAAATTGAAAGGAAAAAATTCTAACTACAAATGGGGAACGCTACTGTTTCGTATTTTCAAAGCTAATCGGTGAATGGAACTGCTCTCTTAACGCTATTGGGATTTATTTCCGACACTAAGCTAAATTGGCACAAAATAACCCCAGATTTACTGGAAGATTTTGTTTTGCGCCAGTGTGCAGTGATTCAAAGTTTATTTCGATTTTAGTTCGTAGTTGGCATACTACGCCAATTTGTCGTGTTATATATCGAAATAATTAGTTTCCCTGACTTTACAAGTATAACACCTTCACTTAATTAAGCTGACCAAACATTCTTCCTTGACCTTGATATTCTCTAAATTTCGGACAAAGCCGGAGGTGGAAGCTATAGTTTCTACAAAAACACGTTTTTTCATTCAGAAATGTTTTATTTTCTTGAAATATATTCCCATGTTTTTTTTCTAATTTCCCAAGAGGTTTCAAAATTTTCCGCCATGGATTATGTCCGGGTGGGAAATATTTATGGATTCTGTTTCTGTTATTTACACTTGAAGGTTTATGAGGGAGTATAGAGGTATGAGGAACAAGGTGTAAAGTTCACTCTTACTCTATAAAAAAGGGAGGATCCTTCGACCAGACGGGTGTTGTGTCTGGCGGGCAACTGCCCGATAATTCATGTCGGGCCGTTGTATATATGCTAATTGTAAACTCTACTTGCGAGTTGCAGGATTTTGCGTGACGTCAGTATGACGCGTTGTTTGCATGTGGCGTTGTAGATACTGCTACAGGGGAATTCCCACAATTTTAAGAACGTTCACAGTCTGGTCTTAGTTTCAATCTGTCAAAAATAACTCTACTTTCTTTAAATTTTTGACAAGTTTTTGACATATGTTTGTCGCCGAGATGAGACTGCGACTAGATTTTGATGATTTTAAATTACGAGAATTAGCCTTCCGGTGTTCTTGCTTTTTCGCTTTTTTTTGCTCGAACGACCGATATAAATAATTTATTGCCATACCTTCTTATTTGTATAATTATGTATTTAAGCTGATCAAAAAATAGGTTAGATTACGTTACATGTTTAAAATATTTCACATTTACTGATAAGTTGTCACTATCAATCTTCTGTAAAAGACAGCCTCGATTATAAAGTCAAAGTCAAAGCATTAATTTCAAATAGGCACATAAAAGGCACTTTTGAACGTCACAGATTACAAAAAAATAGAATTGATTCTAGTCGCCCATTCCAAAAGGTAGTTAGTAATACACATGTAGTTTGTTCAAAAGGTACCTAAGTAATATGTTTTAAATACAAATTAAGCTAGAAATAATTTCATCAGCAAACATGTTGTACCTAATTAATAAATTCTTTATTTTGGACTTCAAGTACTCACAATCCATGTAGTATTTGTAACAATTACTTTTTTAAGTTATTATTTTTAAGTCAAAAGATTATTTATTATTATTATTATTTTGTTTTTTAAAATCGATATTTTCAGGTTCCTAGAACCTGGTATTTATTATAACCTCACGGGTGTAAACCAAGGTGAAAATTATTGTCTAAAAAAAAAAATCTAATTGTAGGAATTTCCGAAATATGCGACATTTGTGTTATTATTGAAAGTGTCTTATTATTTATTATTATTAATACTGAAAGTGTCTTTGACATATCTCGGGACCGGACTTTTGAAAGGCGTGCCAAGGGCCGAGGCCAACTCGCAGAGGCCCCTTAGACAATTATTATTATTTTGATATTTCTCGAGACCCTGATGTCCCGGACCTTTGGAAGGCGTACGAGGGGCCGAAGCCCAGAGGCCCATTAGACGTTTTTAATGAAATGAGACACCAACGGGCGATTATCCCTGTTTGCACTATGCAAGTGCACCCAAAGACAACCCCCGGTTGGTGTAGGACTATTGCATTATGTGGAAACAAATATATTGGATTATAGGTTTGGGTGGCTAATTGAACTGGTTATTGAGGACATGGAAAGTTTATAGCCACTGACTGACCAATGTTTTATATAAATTACACAGATAAAAAATGGCAGGACCCTGACTTGCACACTCAATAATGGACCCCCGAAAACGGTCACTAGCACGTAAGTGTCATAACGACAAGGGGGCAACATGTCCTGAGGTGCTTATGAGGAGTGGAAAGATATTCCATGGCTATCAGGACAATCCCGGAAGTACGATCAAGATCCCTACCAGCATCTTACTGACATACTTCCTTCCTCCGAGCACTTTTGCTATTGCGAATCTCCACTCAAGCTGGCCAAAAAAATAAAGGCAAGAATGAAGTGGGAGCTCTGTTCCTCGTCATTGTTCACTCCAGCCTGCTTAAAAGCCTGTGATGTCCCACTGCTGAACAAAGCCCTCTCTACTCTCTTTCCACTTCTTAAAGCTTCTGAGGACCAGTTCTAAGATTCAAGATTACTAACATACTTTTTAGTATGTTAGAAACTAAAACAATTAAAAATGACGACCCAACACACTTTGGCACGTGCCTCCGTACCCAGTGCCTTATAGACTGTCCACTTTGTATAATAAAGTTTTTAGGATACTGTTGGAGCTTCCGCGCAACCTATCCAAGGCCTACAAAATACCATAGTTAATCTTCATCACTGATAAACTTATACAAATTATTTTAATAAAATATTCTTTCAGAAGTAAATACATTAATAAAAGTAGAGGGTACGACTATCACGAGAGCGTTCATTAGGCCCCGCCTCGGATAATGACGGCTCCTATTAAAATAGCGGAGCTGGCCTCAGACAGGGGTTGAAGAGTACTTTAATAATAGCCCGTGTTGCAGCTACGCGGGCAATGTTACTGCCCCCACTAGGATTTTCTCTGAATAAAATGTAGATATAAAATTATGAGCATCTATAAAAGTTGTCTATGCTTGCACTGTGGCCTCGATTTACCCTGAAGGTTGAGAATGACTGACTTTTTATAAATGGGTCTAGATTATTAGTTGATTTATTAACAGTGTCACGCTGGGCAGTGTGACGCATTGAACTTTATTTTGACGCCAAACATCTAGAATTCTGGATCCATGTAAGACCTTTATTGTAATACCTGTATTCAAAAGAATGATTGATAGACTGACAGGTAATCATACAAATTTCACTGAATATTCCCACATAATCGAGCCTGCCCAAACACTAACCTATATCAAATTATTTCCCTCTACCAGATTTAGCCGGGTGTTAAAGGATTTTGGCCCTAAAGCCCTTTAAGATACCTACCCAAGCCTGACGGCTTCAACTAGAATCCCCAAGCTAATTAATAATTGGATTCGATAATCCTCTTTGTTGTGGAAATTGTCCTACATAAAGCTTTTTGAGTCCCATGATTTGATGCTCTAAACACGTGCATTTAAATGAAAATCTGTTTCACACATAAAAGAATATCACGACTGTATTTCCCAAAAGGGTAGAAAGAGACCGCACAACCGCATGTTGGTAGTCATGTTTAAGTTTCATGTAAAATAGGGAACAACCTTATTGCCATCACATAACATATAATCAGCCATAATAACATATAATCATGTTCCCACTGCTAGAACACAGGCCTCTTTTCTGTGAGAGGGAGTGGGACGTAATCCACCACGCGGGCCCAGTGCGGGTTGGTCGATGTCACATGTCTTCGAATTTTTGCTTCTAAGACATGCCGGTTTCCTCACGATGTTTTCGTTCGCCGTTTTAAGAGCAGGGTGATGAAATAATTTACACAAAGTGAAGCGCCTGTCTGGATTCGAACCTAGACCTAAAACCAGTCGCTATGACCATCAATCAGACACAAATCTTGACTTGGGGCTGCTATTGGAAATTCCTAAAGACAAACCCAACATCAAAGATTTCGTTCCAAGACCAGAATTATTCCAGTAATTAATAAAAATGTCAAGTGATGACGTGTGGATTAATGTGTATTCCAAAATTAAACCTCTATAACCCTCGGGTATATTAATTACTTTTGATCCTTTGAAGCCGATTTATTATTGTTACGAATTTGTATATCAAAGAAACCGCGCCGAAAATTAAATAAGTAATTTTATTTGTTGTGTCCTCGGACGACGTTCCCTTGTGAGTAATATTTCATAAAGTTACTAAGTAAGAAGAGGATCCACTCATCTTAAGTGAAGTCAAATACATTTCGATTGATATAAACAAAAACTAATCGTTTTGTTTACCAATGATAGCATTTTTCATTGCCAAACTATATAAATAGATTTGTAAGCTATTTTTACCTGTGATTGATACTGACATATGGGAGGGTCTACTATGCAAAACTGTGAGGTATTTGCTTCATGATTGGTAAAGATACAATAGTCGCCGCCGCTGCCGATCGCCTCTACGAGGACACGGCGGCGGTGCTCCGCCCAAGCGGAACAGACCTCCACCGTATGGTCTGTGTCCTCTGGGCGATCCTGGCAATGGTTACACCCGGGCGTTTCCTCCCGCCTGATGATGTGCAGGAACCTCCCGAAACATCCGTGTCCGGTGAGGACCTGCGTCAGGTGGTAGGTGAGGGCGCCGCCGCGCCGTGACGCCTCTCTAGCCACTCCTCAAAGAGTGAGATGTGAGATGAGTGGATGAGCGAAGTTTTTTTTAACCGCTACGTCTACAAATATAAGCTGAATTCATCTACTTATTATTCGTAGGTATTCATGGTTCAGTTTGTGCACTGGTTTATTTGTTTTCCTGTATACAAGGTATATAAACGTTTGTGGCTCAGAATTATTGACTAATCAGTTTCTATTCTACAAACTTCGACCCTAACAACAAAGGTACTTCGAAACGTTAACAAGAACATCCAAAACGGATCCAACCACTTGAAAATTATTAGGGTCCAGTTGAATTAATTAAAGTTTCACTGAACACTGTGTTTGACGACCCTAAACTTAATCTCACGTTAAAACCACTTCGGATCGTCAGGTCAGCTGAAATTTTCAATATAGTTACTGTAACTGACGCTAACTAAGGTTTAACAAGTCTTGTTGTTGGGTTCTTAATTGTGCCTTTGGCCTTTTCAATCTTCTGAGAATGTTCGGTTTAAAGCTAAATGAAAAGCGTAAGTTTGACCAATCGCAAAAGCTTGACGGAGTACATTCAAAGGTTTACCGTTTTTACTAAGCCAATTTAAAAAAGGTATTTTTTTTCATTTTAATCAACTGGTCACCTTCAACTTTCAAGTCTCTCTTGAACTAATTAAAGAGCATTCAAACGTGAAGGTTTTGCAAAGTTGTATTTTTATTTTGCAATATGATTTACTAAATTGGGTTCCTTATAAATAAGTAATTGTATTTCGCTTGTAATTCGCTTGGTAGAACTTTAATAAGGCTACGACTTTTAACAACTGAAAAGATCAATCGAAGTGAAAGACCAATAGAAAAAATTAGGGACGATGCCGCCAAAACTAATTAAGAAGCAGTGTTTGGAATTTCGTTAGTTGAACAAAAGGATATCCGGCCCCGATAATGAGAATTGTATGAAATTCGCGAAAAAACAGACGAGAAATCCCAAAATTGTACCTTTACAGCCGACGAAAATCATCTAATTATTTAGGTACATACTTTTTAGATGTAGAAGACCCAAAATTGTAATTCGAGCGAAATAATTCTGCTTGAATTTATGGCTTATTATATTCGAGACACACAGTGTTTTGTAGGAATAAATTCAGCTCGTTTATGGAAATGCCTCATGAAATATGTTTCTTCTGGCGGTATTCACACATGGCTCGTCAAAAGATAAGCTCGGCTGTACTAATTTTGCCCGGAATAATAACAATCCTTCACGATTAAATTGTTCTGAAATTCTACTGGGAGAGCTGGTAGCCGGCTTTAGATGTACCTGTAGTAATCAACAAACGCGGAATTAAATAAAGCTATTTTTCATTGAAGTGGTTTGTAGTCGTTAGGGTATCCGTGCGCGCAATTAAACATGATGTGTAGTTTTTATCTTAGGTATCATCCGTTCCCTGTTCCCTGCAACTCCTTTGGGATGTATTTTTAACAGTACCTTTACCGGGTACATTGGTGAAACTTTACATGAAATATTACACTAATAAGTCGTCTTAATTATTTTGTTTAAACACATTTCATATTTCGTTTCACGAATCTATAATTAAATGACAACTATCTGTACCGACATGCGTTCTCCTGTCCAAACAATATTTGAAACAAAAGTCCCATAGAAAACAGGACTTCCAGTTTTTACCATTTTTTCCCATTTTCCTTGCGAGACCTTGAGTCAAGCGTGATCCCTAGGAAAGCAGTTTTATCGACGAATCCTAGTTTCTCTTGATTCAATATTATCTCACAATCACTACCCTTGACATTTGGTAAAGAATATCTTATGCACTTAGTTTTTTTTTTTCATTTTATATAAATTATTGGCAGTGAACCAATTTTGGACCTGCAGTAGGGCGTTATTTACGTCGTCAAAATTTTTAGCACGTCTATTTACCTTAAAAATTAAGGAAGTGTCATCAGCAAATAGTATTTGTGGTTGTTTTTTTAATAAATGGAATAGATCATTAACATACACTAAAAAGAAGAAAGGACCCAATATCGAGCCTTGAGGCACACCCATTTTTAGTGTTAAACCATGTGAGTTGACACCATTTATTTGAACTTGCTGTTGTCTATCTTTTAAATAAGAACTAACTAAACTGAGCGCGTTTTCCAAGTCCGTAATGCTCAAGTTTCAAAAGCAAGGTTTCGTGATCGACGCAATCAAATGCCTTGGAGAGGTCACAAAAGATTCCTATGGCGTCTTGGGCCTCTTCCCACGCGTTGAAAATATGTTTTAATAAGGTTACACCGGCTTCGGTCGTACAACGTCCTTTGGTGAAACCATAACATTGTTGATCGTGAAGGATTTTATTCGTGTTAAAATGGTTGAGCATTTGTTTAAGCATTATCTTTTCAAACACCTTACTGAAAACCGGCAACACGGATACGGGTCTCTAATTATTGGTATTGTATTTCATTAAATCGGGGAAGACTCCTTGATCAACACACAAATTAAATACTAAGGCTAAGTAAGGTGAAATAGTCTCAATTATGGAGGTACAGACTTTAATGGACATTCCCCAAAGATCTTCGGTCAATTTGATCTTAATTTGCTTAAAAGCTTTTATTACTGCTACGGGGTTAATATGTTTAAATTGAAATTCACCCGGGCAGGCTGGAACGTTCGCTCTTAATAAATCAATCTATACGTCGGGTGAGGAATTTAACGCTTCCGTCGTTTTTGATGGTATTAGTAAAGAAATTTACAAATTCTTGAGCTACTTCTAAGTTAGACCTTATGGCATCACGTGGAAGTCTCCAATGTGTAATCAGTGTTTCGTTTTTTATTTCTACTAATTTCGTTATTTATAATTTTCCAAACTGTTTTTATTTTATTTTCTGCTGATTTTATTTTATTGCTATTTTTTTTTTTTTTTTTTTTTATGGCTTTGGATTTTGGAATTATATTATAATAATTATATGGAATTTTAGAATATGTAGCAACACACTTGCTGAAAGTTTCAGTATTGATGCAAGGTTTAAGGCCATTCAGCTCGAACAGTCTTTCCCTACTCATCCTAATACCTCTAGTTGCCCAGTCACTAAATATAAAATTAGGGCAAATGGTTTTGTTAGTGTGCACTACTGAAAAGAAATTTAATATCTAGATATTAAAACGTCAGCAAATAACTGCTGTATAGGAGAAACAGCTTACTTTAGTTATACGAACCCTGCCACAAAATAGAGAAACAATTAACCTATCTTTAGCAATTACTCTTCGGCACAGTCTTTAAGGAAATGAACTACTACCACGAGCTAGCCACCTTTAATACGATAGAAAAAATTAAATAACAAACTAACAATGGTGAACGGTGCACTATTCAGCAGGGATTTACAAACAATGAGAGTTTTTCCAGATCTATTTTCTATTGTTTCGTTAACATTATGAAAGCTAACAATGAGAATGAATCGTAGCGTGATGGCGCGTGCGCTGAGATCTATTTTATAGAGCTGCATTTAGATCTAAGCATTCTCGTAATCGGGAAGACAGCAGTGGTGGCCCAGTGACTTAACGAGTTGTAGGACTTGTAGGTCGTGGATTCGAACCCAGTCAGGTGCTTTACTTTGTATAAGTAATTTAATCACCGCTACTCTCAAAACGGTGCACATAAATACGGAAAACTTTATTCCGTCAGTCACAAATACGAATTTCAAAATACCTAAGTATTTTCATAATTCCGAATGGTTCTAAATTCCTAAAATAAAAACTCCGATTTGTCATTCATCCTATTTTTATAATTTATACCAATATTCCTAACGTGTATAACTACTATTCTCAAAATATCGAGTTTCAATAGATCGAATAACAAAAAGTCCGTCTTAATGATAATTCGAAACATCAAAAATACGAATTCCGATTATTCCGAAATAAAAACGCCTTGTAAAAATAAATAGCAAGTGTTTTGATCTCATTTAAAACTATGATTGTTTACTTTTGAATAAAAATATTTGCTTTCGAATAAAAATATTTTCTTTCGCTGGTCACAGTTTTAACCTAACCCAACCCAAATGATTCACCAACAATAAAGGAGATCTGGCGCTCGGCGGCCACCGCTGATTGACAATAACGAGACAAAACCTACCTTCTCCGTTATATAAATAGATGGACAAAATTTAACACAGCGCTTAGTACGTCTAACTAAAGATATCTAAGCAAAAAAAACACTGATTAAAGTGATTTTATTTTGACCTTAAATTGCCGGCACATGTGTATTTTCGTTAGCTAATTATTTTTCTTGTAAGTACCTATCTATGCGTTTTTCTTATATATATTTTTTTACCATCGTCCTTATTTTGGTGGTCTGAAAGATTTCTAAAAGTTTGTTCATCTATTTTAATGAGACCTTATACATACATAAAAATCATCTTCCTAACTTGAACATTAAATGGCTATATCTCTAAAACTGGCCATTATTTTTTTTTGCGCCCCTATTAAGTTTCAATCGGCATGTTACAGGCTATATTGTACCAAAATTCAGCCAAATTCACCGAACGGCATTTTCCTACCATTTTGTGCGGGGTTCAAGTCATTTTAGTCAATTAAGTTTTCATAGACTTTGATATAGATTTTATTACAAAGAATATTAATACGTCAGCTGACGTTGCACTAATACTTTGTAATAAATCTTCATGTCAAGAAATAAAAGTAATATTAAAATTTCAATATCATCATGATTCTGCTGAAGTAATATGCGTCAGCGGCTTGCTATATTGAATCCATTCATGTAATTTATCATTTATAATAATAAATACCTGAGAAAACATTCAGACTTCTTTATTATTTTTGGTTAGATAGTAATGTATTCTTATAGCTGTGTGACCTAACCCCGCACTTAAGTCACGCTTTTCTGTGACTTAAGTAGTCCATTTTTAGACAGAAAAACGTGACATAAGTGAGCGTTTAGGTCACACGAGCTATAAACTAGTATACGATACGTGTGACTTAAGTAGGTACTAATGCACGGCGCTAACACGCGCGTGGGCCCGCGTGGTGGATTACGGCCCACTCTCTCTCACCGAGAAGAGGGCTGTTCCAGCAGTGGGAACATTATAGGCTGGTTTTGTACCATTCTGTAATTTATGGTCACATTGTCATCCCCGCATGGTATTAAAGAAAAAACAATGTAAATGAAATATCTATAACGATTTTTTAAATAAGGATTATGTGAAAAACTCAATAATTAACATACCGTTCCCGAATAAAAACGGGTTCAATATATCATAAACACGTGATCCAAAGGTCGACGCGGTTTTCATTATGCCGGTGATCCACCTGTCGAGCGAAAGCAAAGGGATTACAGATAATGGCTGTACTATAAATAATCCTCGGGCTTTGAACAAAAAATACGCGGTATAGGCATAAATCAAACGTTTTACGTAACTAGATGTAGATACTGTTAGGTACGGGGTTTTAAATGTAAGATGAGATTGACTAAAAAATCTAAATAACGATGCAATAGATACGAGACCACCAACAATTTTATTAAGAGTGTAATAATTGTATTATTATTAATTATATTTAACATAGTCCATCCATACTAATATTATAAAGGCGAAAGTGTGTCTGTCTGTCTATTACCTCTTCACGCTTAAACCGTTGAACGGATGTAGATGAAATTTGGTATAAAGATAGTTTGAATCCCGGGAAAGGACAATAGGATAGTTTTTATCCGGATATTTCCCCGGATCGACACTTATGCGGGTGAAACCGCGGGGCGCTGCTTGTATTATATAAATATTGTACACCCCATAGGTATGTTACAGTGATAAACCGTCTTTTCACTTGTAACAAACGATAAACAAACGAATATGAATATAAAAACATAAAAGGAAACGCATATAATAGACTTGCAATTCGACACTTATTTAGGACTAGCTTCTGCCCGCGAATTCGTCCGCGTGAAATTTCTTGTTATCAGACCCATCCCGTGGCATAGCATCGCTTAGCTTTACGACGTTTTTGCCCGGCTCCTAAGAGTCCTAGCGTTATATTAAATAGCCTATAGCCTTACTCCTGAATTGGGCTACCAAATGCAAAAGATTTTTTTTAATCCGTTCTCTAGTTCCAGAGATTTGCGCGTTCAAACAAACTCTTCTCCTTTATTATTAGTATATACTCGTATAGAAGTATAGATTAAATAACTTTTTTTAGCTAATACACCGCTGTCAGCCATCGGGGCTGACACTCGACCTTCTTCTTCTTCTTCTAAATATGAAATGGTGTTTATCTCGACATTATGCTGATAACTTCCAACATAAGTGGAGATTACTTCGCAAAGAGTGGAACTCTCTACCTGCGTTTGTGTTTCCGAGTGCATACAACACGAATCTCTTCAAAGTAAGAGTGAACAGGCTTCTTCTGGCTAAGCTCACTCCATCGTAGACTTTGTCTCTGTCATCTCTGACCTAGACTAGAGTCAAGAGCAAACCCATTTCAAATAAAAAATAAAAAAAGCCATCTGGATAAAACCTCTTTCATAGGTACAGGCGGCACATCAAGCTACTACAATCTATCAAATGTCTTTAATATATTTTCAAGTTTATCGCTAAACCATAACGTTCTAAGTTGATTGGGAAAATTTGACAGTTTCGGGTAGCTTCATGTGCTGGCGTCTGTACTATGGGTGACTATGTACATAACATAATATGTGGAAAAATCGACAAAAAATACAAAAAGATTGAATACAAGAAATACACTTAATCTAAGTAAGAAAACTCTCAAATGAATGGACCACAAACTTTCCAAATGTCAGAGGATCTTTACAAAAATACTTTTCGGAAAATACGAAGTAAAAGTTGCTCCCCGATTTTTTAGTTCTCCGCATTTACCTGCGACACTGATGTATGGTTTTAACGTCACCAACTTCCGAACTACTGGGTAAGCCGGGATCCCATTTGCATGAAATTCTACCCCGGATAATGTAATATCTTTCTCTACCTTAACTTTCCCCGGGTGGGTAAAATCTACGTAATGTTATGCATTTTTATAAAGTGGTCCTTAGTTCCGCGCGCCAGTCTTCTCTTTAATCAATTAATTTACATAAGGACCAGGTAGGTTTTTGTTTAAGTCTTCAAAAGACTTACTTAGTGTACACTAGCTTTTACCCGCGGCTTGGATATCAGAAATTATTCCACAGGTACTTACTACCGGGATAAAAAATATCGTTTGTCTTAAAGCAGGTCTACCTGTCAGTCAAATTGCCAGGGCAGGGACAGGCTAGGACAATAGCAAGATATCCACACCCGAACTATAACCATGAATTCTACATCGACAGTTATAAAAAATAAGAGATTTTTTTTTGCGAAAAGTTGCGCGACGATGTACCCGGATGCCAGCTACCCAGTATTGTAAATTAAGACGGGAATTTCGCCTTTGTAACAGTATGGTAATTAGTATGGATTTAGGATAGAATAACAAAACTGTAAGTTAGTCATAAGGTTATCTTTTAGTTGTTTAAACTTTTAGTTGGTCACTTTAAAGGTTTGTTCTGTACAGAAGCCAGTCCAAAACTTCCGGTACTACAAAATTAATATCCGAACATTAACAGCATAGCGTTTCTTGATCAATAACTTAGTTACACGTACATTACCTACGAGACTCCTCATTCTATCAGCCGGCTTATTAACTTACCAAGCAATTATAGGACTCTCCATTACTGACATAATCATCTGCGCGTGCACGGTATAGATCAGTGATTTGATTACTGTGAAATTACCTGTGGTAATAGGTATGGTGGAATATTGGTTATTAATTATCTGTGGAATTTCAAGTAAAATGTGATTCCCAGAGCTATAATTAAAATCAAATTCCGTCTCAAGGTGTAGGAGACGTACAAGATAGCTAAGGAATAATGACTTATTTATACCTATGAAGAGGGTAGTAGAGGTAGCGCTTCCTTCTTAAAAGCCAATTCCTATAATTTGGTCAACATGACTTCTGCCAAATAATTCATTTGACAGAAGAAAATAAACAATGACCACATATTTTGTTTTAAATTAATGTGGTGATGGTTTCGTCACGAAATCCTATAATTTCTCAAAGTCCCTCAACATTACGACATCCTTGGTTAGGTTAGTTGCGGTTTCCTCTTCGCCGGGAACCACGCGGAACGGTAGAAGTATGGCTAAATATGGGAGTTGAGAGTGATTTCACTCTCAACTCCAAGTATAAATATGTCAATATTGCTCGCTATATGAAATAACTAGCTGCGGCTTCCAGTTCCACCCGCTTAAGTCTCGATGCCGAAGAAATATCGGACAAAAAGTCCTATCCTATGTACTAATCCGGGTCATGGGTAGACCATGACCTGAATTAGTACATAGGATAGCAGCCGTAACAGGCGTAACAAACATACACAATTTTTTTTTCTTGTATAATATTAGGTAAGATAATAATAATGTATCTGTTTTTTTTTTTTAGTTATGAACTATGCCCCGTAAATTATTGTCCCACTGCAGAGCAAACTAATACTGAACTAATACGAACCAATCCCTCACATAGGCGTCATCTACGCCCCGCTATCTACGCCTGGGTCTTCCGCGATGCGGTTGGACGTATTCAGGAACCCATATTGTGTAACAACGCAATACAAACAACCAAACTGATGAGTCTGGTTGTTTGGTTGTTTGGAGTCGACTTCCAGTCTAACCGGATGCAGCTGGATACCAGTATTATACATAAAGTGACTGCCTATCTGACCTCCACAACCCAGTTACTGGATAATACTTTCGTAGTACACCTTGGTAAGACTGGTTGTCAGACTTTCAGGCTTCTGACTACCCGTAACGACTGTCAAAGATCCACGAATAACAGCCGGAACCAGCGGCTTAACATGCTTTCCAAGGCACGGAGGGGTCTCGGTATGTAAAGATGGTCACCCATCGACAGAGCAACCGCGGCAAGCGTAGCTTAACCTGATCGATCGACCTGTGCGGCTGTTATTATTTAGCCACGGACCCCTACCAGACTGTGAACAGAAAATCCCAAATTGAATTAAAATTCTTAAATACATCACACAAGCCGTCTGCACTTGATAAAGGTTGCGAGAGAAACGTTGCTCACTTAACTACTACTTGAAAACCAAGAGCAAACCTTTTTGGTCCTTCGGTCCGCTTTTGATCGATTTGAAAATTAATGGAGGAGAAAATCATAGGCTAATTGAAGTACCGGTGTGGTGATAAGAATACCTACTACCCGGAATTATGTTGTTATAATAATAAACTGAAGGATTGTTTGCGAGAATTACGAGAAGAAAGATTTTTGTTACAGGTATTTATAAACGGTTTTTGAAGAGAATCGATCTGAAAGCAACCTTCTATACTAATACGAATAATAAAGCTGAAGAATTTGTTTGTTTGTTAGAAAGCGCTAATGTCTGGAACTACCCATAATTGGCCAATTCTCGAGACTACTTAACATTACGCTTAGGATTGAGATAGAGATCGAGAGGATCCTTCGAATCCGAGCAAAAAATAAAAAGTCATAAAGAACGCTGAGCGAAAACGAAATAGGTAGTAGCGCGGACAGGCGATGCGATGCGACACGGTGAGTCGACGTAACAAAAAAATTCACGCGAACGAAGTCTTGGGCAGAAGCTAGTTAAACAGTAATAGGAAAATCTGCATCAATCTTTTTATTTTCTCCACAGCAAAGAAAAAAGGAAAGCTATTATTGTAAACTGGACAGTTTCCAGGAAACTCTTGTTGATGTAAAAGCAACAAACAATTTAGAACAGAAAGCTAGGCGAAATTTCAATGCGTTTAATTTAAACTTATGCTTACAATGGACGCGTTTGCTGTTAAAGAAAGAAAACGGTGTAGCTCGTACTAAATTTACACGTTGAAAAGAATTCGCAAACGGACCTTGCGTTTGTCAAAGACAAAATGCGATTAAAATACGAGTATGAATTCATTTTCGTAATAACTGGAAAATAAGTTTGTGTTTTTCGGATTATTAAAGTATCAAGATTGAGACTACCATGTTTAAAATAGTTTTATTGTGAGTAACACTTACTGGGGCTCGTGGCTACTTTATAACAGCACTACTTTATACTTTTTTTTTTACGCACGGTTCGATCGATCATGTAAAGCTACGATTGCCGAGGTCGGCCGGTGGATGGGTGACCAACTTTACATACCGAGACCGCTCCGTGCCTCGGAAAGCACGTTAAATCGTTGGTTACGGCTGTTATTCGTGGATCTTTGACAGTCTTTACAGGTAGATAGTCAGAGACCCGAAAGTCTGACAATCAGTCTTACGGGGTATCGTGTTAACCAGTAACTGGGTTGTGGAGGTCAGATAGGCAGTCGCTCCATGTAAAATACAGGTATTCGCAATTCTTCAATTCCACCTTCTATCTCAAACATATTCTGAACAACAATTTAAGGCAAGGAATTTTAGACAATCTTGAGCGCATTTTTCATTTGCCCATTCCGTGGACGATGTAAAATTCAGACAAGCAAGCTATTGTCTGCGACGACCATTTTCCCCTCACTGAGCGTTAATATAGAGAGGTCATTAATCTTAAATTTTGCATCGGAGAACCTTTAATTTGGGTATTCAACGTTTCACCTCACATCCTCTCTTTGTTTTAGTTTCATGTAACTTTCTTCTATTATTTTAAACCTCTAGTGAAGAGCAACTTGAAACGGTGAAATTTGTCTTTTTGTAGTTATATTTTGCCATACCTACTTAATATTATAAATGCGAAAGTGTGTCGGTCCTTTACCTTTACCCGCTTGAACCGCTGAACCGATTTAGAGGAAATTTGGTATAGAGATAGTGTGAGTCCCGGGAAAGGACATAGGAGTGTTTTTATCTCGAAACTTATGCGGGTGCGGGTGCAGGTGCGGGTGCGGGTGCGGGACCGCGCTGCTAGTATGTAATAATTTTAGTTGGATGGGGTGCATGAAAGGAGCCTCCCCGAGCGATGTACCCTCCGGTATTCTGTTACGTCCGGCACACCCTGGGAAGTCGACCTCTATCGATTGGCTAATCCTTTCACCACGATGGCAAATATACCGAAGTCCTAATCGGCCCTTCTCAGGATCAGAGCCCACTGACAAAACCACCACCAATATAAAAAGATGTTTGAACTTTATGGCATCGATACGCTAAGAAGATGTTAGTTGGATGAAAGTATTAAGAAGGAAATGACAGGTAAAAGCAACTACCTAATTGAATCATAAATAAAACAAAAATAACAAATTTATAAGCACCAAACCAACGACAAATCTCCTGCATTATTTTACCTTTAAGATCACTTAGAACAATCTTAACATTGAATAAAATCTACCATTATATAAAACCTATGTAAAATAATAATCGTACTTAAAGACATTTGAGTAATATCATCATCTTTATTACCACCTATAAAATGTAAGCGTTTCTCAAAGCACATTACAGTAGCGCTGTTAAACCTAAGCAAAATCGTTATCGTAAAATGGTCCTTATGGTTTTACGGTCTTTGGACGCTTAAAATAATATCTTTCAGATTCTATGAGACGTGATAATAGCTGGGAATATCAATAGAATGCTTGCTCTAGCTTGATTTTGTCCAGAGAATGGAATATTACGCTGAAATATACGTCATTTTATTTCTTGTTTAGCAGCTACACCACCACCACCACCACCTGCTAGCCTTTTCCCAACTATGTTGGGGTCGGCTTCCAGTCTAACCGGATGCAGATGAATACCAGTATTTTACATGTAGCGACTGCCTATCTGACCTGCACAATCCAGTTATTATATTATAGAAAATAGGTAAAATACTGGTATTCAGCTGCATCTGGTTAGACTGGAAGCCGACCCCAACATAGTTGGGAAAATTCAAATTCAAAATCATTTATTTCAATCCATTAAAGATCATATTATTATGTTCTACATCTAAAACGAATTTTTAATTTTAATCATATAAAATACATAATAAAAAAAAAAACAAATAATATAAATTAAATTACAAAACTAAATTAAAATCATAAAATAAAATAAATATACTTAATAATACGCCTGCCTTTGAGTCATTTGTTTGTTTGTCATTACATTAATCTAACAATCAAACCTGTTCGCAAATACGCTCAGGATGGTGTTGGAGGTGGTCCAGAGCCTGCGCCCCAGAGATGTGCACCGCTTTCGCATTGTCACGTAGAAACAGTCGACACGGGCGTCGAACATCCCCGATGCGCTGCAGTGCCGGGGCAGCCCCAACAACACCCTGTACTGCTTCTGGGTATATGACCTCCAAAGGCTGGCTGTGTACAGGGACGCACAAAACGCTCTGAAAAGGCCAGGCAGATGATATAGGAAATGGGTACCAATTTTTGTCCCACACTAGGATCGTCACTTAACTGAAAGATAATTATAATTATTAGGTGCATCTAACCTCGCGATCACGCAACCTATTCTTTTAGATTCATACTCTCTTGAGATAACAACAGTTTAACACACGCCTACCTTCTTAATGATAACAACGGTATCACAGTGCAACTGTGCTACGACAATTTTAAGTTTGCTGGCCGTTAAAGTTTGTTGTGATAAGCAAACCTACACGTTATCTTGAGGATAGCTCCCATGCGGGTAAGTCGCTTGACTAAACTGCTCATATTCCGCAAACTTGTCTTGTTCTCTTTACTTCCAAAGTTATGTTATAGTAGGAAGATAAAGACACTACCTATATTTGAGAAAACTAATCCTAGAAACACCTAAGTGAATAATTTACCTTAGATATTCGAGAACCTAGTAGGTATGTATGTTGCAATCAACAAGATTGAGAGGATTGGATTTTAGTCCACATCCTCCATCCCCTCAGCCGTCACGGAAGCGGATACAGTTCGGCGGCCATTGTTTTACTATTGTGACAGTTAAGATTTATAAAGCTAGAATTCCCTCTTACAACCTCTGGATACGTTGGTTGTGAAAACCAATGGATTTTTCCATTGATATATGAAAGATCTATGGATTTTTCAAACAACAATCCAAGGCTAAGAACATGTGTAACTTTCATTGAAAGTAAATGCCAAACTGCGTTGAAAACTGCAGCCAGAGAGAAATCGAGAAAACTAAACTAATCAAATCGGGATAAACCACCAGTTTTCAAACAATTCACGTTCAAAATCCCGAACAAAAGGACCAAAAATATCAGTTTAAAACTGGTGATATAATAACATATTCGTGCACGTGTCCGCACGTTGTCGTCCCGGGCGCTGCAGCGCTGGCGCGTCACGCGTGGAATACAAATCTCTAGATTACGTTGTTCTACTGTGCAAGTGAATTTATCAATGTGGATACAGACTATGTAGGTATACTAGAGAATAGAGAGATGTATATTGTTGAGTTACTCGTTATCATTAATTATTAAATTGTATGAATGAGACACGTCTTTGGTATTAATACCTACCTAATCACTGTTGTAAATAAAAGACGGGTTGACCAAGACTGATTTTTATTGAGTACCCACAACCTAATTATTATTATAATGACGAGACACTGTCCTACCCACATAGTATACGACATGTCCATTGTTTTTTTTTTTTTTTTTTTTTTTAACTTACATATTTTATATATTAACACCTCTATAGGTAGGTACAAGTTTTGTTATTCAATTATCTCTGAATTGGTTTATTACCATAACATTCCATTATCTATTGTCAACAATTTGTACCTTGGTGCTTGTACCTATGTGTTTATACTTTCTACTGTAGTACAATTTACAATGTAAAGTGCTTATCACTAATAAATTACTAAACACACAGTAATGCTCAATCCAGTTGATTATTAGTTAAGTTTAAGTAAGTAATAACTTGAAATTACACCTATTAAGTACATTATATTCATTCCGTAGGTAGGTAGGATTGTTTATTAATTATTTCTTTTGTAAATGGTTTTCAATTTTTTGTCGTGCTAGTATAGCCGCCGGTCTGCGTATACGTTGAATTGGTGAGCCTTGTCGTGGAATGGGATTCGTAACGTCATCGCTTGTCCCGGGGCTGTTATCGCTACCACTTTTGGGACTACTCCAAGTCTCATCATCGCTCATCTGATCATGAGATGGGCCAGGGGTTACATTGCCATCGGTTGGCAGCTTAACCAGATGCCGCCGGTTCCGCCTAAATCGCCTACCCGTATCGTCTACGACAAAATAAGAGCGAGGCTGAGCCGCGCGACCTACGATTCGTGCAGATTTGCGTTTGCCATCGTCAGTGACGAGTACCGGTTGACCGGCCGATAACATTGGTAGCGGTTTCGTTCGCCTGTCATAATACGTCTTCTCGGCCTGCTGTTTACGTAACATCTCCTTATAGTCACTCTCATTATCTCGACTTGGCTTCAACTTTTCAGCGTGCGATGGTGACCTAGTATTCAGTCGTCGTCCCATTAACAGTTCCGATGGCGAACTGATTCCATTACGTGGCGTAGCTCGATAGTTTAACAGACCTAAGTAGAAGTCTGTCCCCGAGTTTATTGATTTTATCAAAATATTTTTTATTATTTGAACACTCCTTTCACTTTGCCCATTTGATTGAGCATAATTTGGCGAACTAGTAGTGTGCTCAATGCCCCACTTAGAACAAAATTCATCGAACTCTTTTGATGCGTAAGCCGGACCGTTATCAGACACTAACTCCCGCGGGATCCCGTGTCTCGCGAACTGATCTCGCATGGCGGTCACTACCGCCTTCGTACCTATGTTTGTTAACGGATTCACTTCTATGAAATTGGAAAAGTAATCAACAATTATTAAAAAGTACTTTCCTGCATACTGAAATATGTCTGTGCCCAGTTTGACCCACGGCATAGGCGGTATGTGATGCGGCCTGAGCGGCTCCCGAGCGGGACGGTGCGCGCGCTCAGCGCATGCGTGACACCGGCGCACCATCTCCTCCACGTCACGTGACATACCCGGCCAGAACATCACCTCACGAGCGTGACGCTTGCACCTGTCTATGCCCATGTGTCCGTCGTGTAACCTACTGAGCATTTCCGACCTAACGCTTTTCGGTATATATGTATACTAGGTTATCTCTAAATATGATTCCATCAATAAAACCAAAGCTACCTCTATACGACCACTGCCCTCTCACTCGTTCGTCGACTGAATATTTATTCGGCGGCCACCCTTCCTGTATGTATTGTATAAGTAATTGACATTCTATATCCTTTTTCGTGGCGTTTTTTATAAGATTTGTTTTGCTGTCACTGAAACGAATGTTTTCTATCAGAAAACACGATTGTTCTTCTACTTCCTCACCTACTTTTTCCGGTGTAAGTACTGGTAATGCCGCTCGCGATAAGGCGTCTGCCACGTACATGTACTTCCCTGGTTTATATATGACGGTGAAATCATAGCCTTGTACGCGTAGCATCATGCGTTGGAGACGCGCGGGGATCGAATCGAGCGGTTTTTTAAACAACGCCTCCAACGGCTTATGATCGGATTCCACAGTGACATCATGACGTCCATAGACGTACTGATGGAATCGTTCGAGAGCGTAGACAATCGCGAGCAACTCCTTCTCTATCTGCGCATACCTGGTCTGCGTGTCGGTGAGCGTGGCGGAGGCGAACTCGACCGGACGGCCCGCCTGCAGCAGCACGGCCCCCAGTGCCCGTGCGCTCGCGTCCACCGACAGCAGCACGGGCTCGCGCGCCGAGTACAGTGCCAGCACGGGCGCCGCGCACACTGCGCGCTTCAACTGCGCCGCCGCCGATTCCTGCGCTGAGTCCCACACCCACTCGCTATCTTTTTTCAACAGATTGCGGAGCGGAAGTGCTAACTCTGAGTAATTGGGGATAAATTTTGATAAGTAGTTTATCATGCCCATGAATCTCTCAAGCGCTGGCCTGTCTTCCGGAGCTGGCATTTCCTCTATCGCTTTTATTTTATTTCTATCTATTGCCATGCCCTCCTCGCTGAAAATGTGGCCTAAGTAACTCACTTGCCTTACTTGAAACTCACATTTATCTTGGTTAAATTTTATACCTACTTCTCGCGCCCTATCTAGCAATCTCTTCAGACGCTCATCGTGCTGGGCTTTGCTGGAGCCCCAGCAGATCACGTCATCGATGAATGAGTCGACTCCCTCCAGGTCTTCGAGTATCTGACGGATTTTATGATGGAAAACCTCTGAAGCACAGTTGATTCCATACGGTAAACGTAAACATTGGTATCTTCCGAACGGCGTCCCGAAGGTGCAAAGGTCAGCGCTGGCATCGTCAATTTCTACCATCCAGAACCCAGAACGAGCATCTAACTTACTGAAATATTGCGCACCTTGGAGCTTGGTTGCGATCTCCGTGAGCGTCGGCAGCGGGTAGTGCGCGCGCCGCACTACGCGGTTCAGCGGCCGCGGATCGAGACACACGCGAATGGTGCCGTCCTTCTTGGCCGCCACCACGATACCGTTCACCCACTGTGTCGGGTGAGCCACCTTACGGATCACTCCCATTTTCTCCATGCGCACCAATTCTAGCGATAACTTGTCGCGAACACCTATGGGTATTTTTCTAACTGGACAGACTGACGGCTGGGCGCACTGATCTATTACAATGGTATATTTACCGGGTAATTTACCTAAACCTTGAAACAACTCTGCATACGCATCTAGGTTGAGGGACAATATACGCTTCACCATTCCCAGCTCTTCACAAGCATATCTACCTAACACACTTTGGCAATCAAAGTCGGCAATTATGAAACGTAATGTGTACTCAACGTTTTTATAAGTACATTTCAGATAACAATTACCAGCTATCGGTATATAATTGCCACAAAATGATTGCGCCCTTGTGTTATCTGAACTTATTATTTCGTTTGGCAGCCCTAGTCCCTGAAATGTACTTAGTGAAATTACATTTAAATCTGACCCTGAATCTAGCTTAAAACTTTCACTGGCTCCGGTACATTTAAAAATCAAAGTTTCATACCATTTAGAGTCCTTACGATCCATCTTCCCGCATAGCGAAGAAACATAGTACAACCCGTCGTCGTCCTCACCGACGATCACGTCGGCGTCGGGCTCGACACCAGCGTTGATTTGTAACACGCGCCTACGCAATTTCGGACACATGTTTTTAAAATGCCCTCTTTCACTACACCAGAAACACATTGCATTTTTAGCCGCACATTTATATCTGTCACAACAACTGCCTATACCGCATGCAGCACACAACACTTTTCCAGGCACGCGCTGCTGGGCGGGCTCGCCACCCACTCCGGCCGCCGTGCCGCGCTGCAGCTGGCGCGAACCGGCCCCGCCGCCGCCGCCGCGGCCGCCGCGTCCTCGCCCGGCCGGCAACGCCGCGCCGCCGCCGCCTCGCGCTGCGCCTCCGCTGGTGCCCGCGCGGTACACGCCGCGCGCGTACATCGCGTCCACTGCTACCGCCTGAGTCTTGGTGCCCTCTATCTGTATCTGTTCCTCCATTGACATCTCGTTTGCTTGACAGACTTTTACAGCTTTTGCCAGGGTGAGATCGTCTGCCCTGAGTAGTCGATCGCGTAGCTTGCCATCTCTGACCCCGCACACGATCCTGTCTCGCACCAGGCCCTCTTCTAAATGCTTTAGTGCCGTTACATAGTCGTCTATAGATTCGCCTTCTTCCTGGTTTCTTGTGAAAAACTTGAATCGAACCATCGTAGTGTTCTGTTTGGTTTCAAAATGTTCATTGTACTTTAACACGAGCGTATCGAAGCATTCTTTGTTTTCGTCTTTGGTGATTTTGAAAGTTGTATACACATCGTACCCCTCCGATCCGATCAAATTCACCAACAAACTCGCTTTTACCTCATTGGTTTCTTTGTGGACACCCGACGCTTTTAGAAACACGTTGAATTGCTTCAGCCATTTTTGCCACGCTTCGGCCCGACTAGCCGGCCCACCTTCCAGACACAGTTCCGCCGGAGGCCGTGCGTGTTCTATTGTTTTCAATTGTTTACAATATATACTGTCACTTTTACTGCACTTTTGAACATATATTGAGATTTTTGGGTATTAATTTCAATTAATTACTCAGCACCGCTGCCACCATGTTGTAAATAAAAGACGGGTTGACCAAGACTGATTTTTATTGAGTACCCACAACCTAATTATTATTATAATGACGAGACACTGTCCTACCCACATAGTATACGACAATCACTACGACAAGAACAAGAAAACCCTCACACTGCATTTGCAAATTGCATTTCTTACCGAGAATCTATAGCATGGTATAAAATACAGTCAATTTCTATATAAAAGCACAGCTTTTAAATAATTATTGTAACAAATCGAGCGGGAAATTTAATTTTAGAAACACAGATAAACCAATCGCAAATTCAGCGTCCCTACAAGACGCGAATAAAAGAATGTACAGACGCCAGCACATCAAGCTACCCGAAACTATCAAATTTTCCCAACCAACATTGAACCATAAGCGGTTCTTTAGCGATAAAGTTGTAAATCTATTAAAGAAATTTGACAGGTTGTAGTAGCCTGATGTGCTGGCTTCTGTACACCATATATGTAAATTACAGATATAAATGTAGATTTTTACAAACGTTGACACAATGCAGGGCGGTCTTATCACTAAAACTGATCTTTTAAAGCCTTTGGATGGGATTAAGAGAGAAGGACAGACAGTAGCCTACTGTCTGCTAAGAGCTATTACAGATAAAGATACCTATAAATTGAATAATAACTTATTAAGAGATTCAGTTATGAGTGACCCAAAATGTCTTCCCGTGTATAAAGAGTTGAAGTACCTAATCAAAGTGCAGACTTGACTGTAGCGAATGGGGCTAAACGACTAATATACAGGCTGGCAGAAACATCGATGCACGTTAAAAAAAAAAACCTGTTACCAATGGATTCAATAGGTACCTACATGATTCTGAACCAGGGGTGGTCAGCTTTCTAAGCGGCCAATGCCTACAGTGGCAGGATTTGCAAAAAAGGGATAGCGCTCTACAAAAGAATGAGATAGCCCGATTCAAAATTTACTTGCTCGATTGAATATTTACCTACCATTTTGGTAGATTTTGTTATATTTTGATATATGAAATATATAGATGAAAGAAATTTACCGAATTTTTTAAAGTAATTTGCATTTCTATATTAAATTCAAATTTCTACAGTATTACAGATTCTAAGTTATAATTTATTATCATAACCAAATAATGGTCGGACTTATATTTTTACGTGATGGCAACTTTTACTACTTTGCAGTAGTTGTAGTGAATAATATTATATAATGTATTATTATTTAGTGGAAAACGTGCATTATTTTAAGTATCTATAGCTATTGTAATAATATTACATCTAAGTTAAAACCCATCTATGTATTCGACTGAAAGACTTGTATCTATGGTCATGAATAAATTAAAAAAAAAAAAACTGCAGTAGTTGTCACTGGGGGAAGAACTTTTTTCTCTGCTTTCAGCTGCTGTTTTTGTGTTTTTGTAATTTGTAGGTTTGTTTATCGTTGTTAAGAATTGCGAGATAGAGACTCCTGTGCGAAATTGACGCTTTTTGTGTTGTGAATTCAATATTTATGAGCTATAGACTCCTGTGCGAAATTGACGCTTTCGTGTTGTGAAACCTTAAATTACGAGACAGAGACTCAATATTTTTGTGCGATACTGACGCTTTTGTGTTGCTTTTCCACCATGGTTGGAAAAGGGAGTGTTAGGTGTGCAAAATGCGGTATAAACTCGAAGGAAAACTCTTCTTTGACCTTTCACAGGTTTCCTCTCCCGTCCATTCATGGGTCTCTAAAGTAAGTATATTTTGCGCTAATTTACACTTTACTAGCTGATACTATGTCTATAAACTAGTGTAGTCTCTAAAATTAGTAAATTATATCTAATTTCTGATTGTGATTAGGCTTACATTATTAAAAAATATGTCTGTTTGCCTAGGTACAGACAGGCCTACATTTTCTAATAATGCAAACATATATATTCTAAACAGATCCCTTTATACATATGTATATGTATGTCACTGACATAGAAACAAACTGTATGTTTTGTTAATTCGCTGTATTGCATAACAAGCCAGCAAACATATTGCAAACAGTTTGTTGCTTAAAATTAAACAATGTATGTTCAAACTAGTCATGTTGTGCAATCATGCTTTGGGTGATAATTAGGTCAAAAAATAAATAAGTAAATAAATAAATGTTTACATAGCATAAACTTTTATTTAAAAACAAATTAAGGACATGTTTGTTGAAGAAGGGCTATTACAGTATTGATGAGTTCATAAATGACCAAAGACGGACATAATATTGTATTCTTATTATTGTTGTTTCCTTTATTTCAACAAATACATATAAATTATATTTTTATATATTAGAATATAAAATATATAAAAATATAAAAAATAGTAGCCCACCGGTATCGGGAACAGGGTCCAAGCTACCGGCGGTCAGGGCTCCAGAGAGAGGAACCTCCTAACAATACGGGCCGTGTCCAGGAGTACCGCTTTCTGAATCAAGCCCTTGATCCAGCTGCCCAACGAGAGCCTCCTCAGATGTTGGTCGAGGCTTTTGGCTATTAATCCATTGGCTGTCACGACTATCGGCGCAATGATCGCTGAATCCACATCCCACATGTCGACAACCTCGCGAGCCAAGTCAAGATACTTGTTTATCTTTCTCGGCTTTCACAAGGTTCTCATCATGCGGGATGGTTATGTCAACAATCATTGCGCGCCGCTCTGATCGATCCACCACCACTATATCAGGCTTATTGGCAACAATAGTCCTGTCAGTGATGATGGATCGATCCCAGTACAATGTGATATTACCATTTTCGAGAACTGGGTCGGGCACATACCTGTAGTACGGCACCTCCGATTCCACAAAGCTGTATTTCATTTATTGTTGTTATTATTATAATGGGTAATGAATTTTAAATATGTATGCTTTTGTTTTTTTTATATTTTATTTATTATCACTGTAATGAATTTTGAATATGAATGTAATACTTGTTGTTTTTTATTATTTTATTATCATAACTGTCATTTTTCAACACAATGTGTTTTAGTTATGAAATGAATGACTTATGACAAAACCTATAATGTGAACCTAGTGTTATACTGTGATTTTTGCTTATTGTAGTTACCTTGTGAATAAAAAATAAAAATTGTTGCATAACTTTTCTAATAATACAATAAAAAACCTTTTTCAGGGCGAGAGTTTGGGCAAAATTTTGTTTTCCCAATGATGATTGGTCTTTAGATGAATCATTGGTGAAGCTATACAAGCAGCATAAGATGCTATGCGGCAATCATTTTGAAGATTCATCATTTACTAGCAGTGCCAAAACGAGATTGAATAAGTTTGCCATTCCAACAGAAGCTCAAAATATTTTGGCCCAGTTACGAGATGAACAACCACCTAAAGAAACACAAAAAACTCAAGTGAGTTTTTTTTTTGTTACAGTGTTTTGTTGAACAGCTTATAAGTATTTTTTTTTTACTAAAATGTTCTAGCTCTAAAGCTGTTTAACTTACTGATTGGAGTAAAAAACACACCATCTTGTTATCAATAAATTGCAAAATGCTCTTTCTAAACACATCTACATTTCTTCATCTTTAAACATGCAAAACTAATAAGGCAAATACAACAATTCTAACGACAAAGTTCTATATACAAATATGTAATTTTTGCCCACAAATAGATATTTTATGTAAAGAATTGTTACCCGTCCAAGAAGTGAATTGCAAGTATAATTTAGCCTTGCAGATAACCATGCGGTTATTACTTGGATGCATGCATAATAACTTATCATTAAAAATATCCTTTATCATTCAAAAGACACTGCTTAATAAAGCAATATAAATAATATATATAGTCAATTGGATTCTCATAAAACATCCATTGATGGTTCATTAAACCAATCGTAAAGATATGCAAGAAAAATAAACATTCATAGTAGGAAAGTTAATCAATATAATTAAAATATTTCAGTATCAGGAGACTACACAGATCCAGATGGATGTGGAAGTAATGGCCAGTACTTCTCAGTGTTCTACATCCATAGAACACTCAAATGAATATAACCTTCAGAGCCCAGATTTGACCAAGGTAATTCAATTAGTAATAAAATAATATATAAGGGTAGATTAATATTTTCTTTGAATAGGCCAAATTCATTATTGCTCTAGAGGCTAGATAAATAAAATTTATGTTATTTTACTGTTGACATAGATATATTTATTTGGTAATTGTTACATTATATTGCAAGTCATACTATACAGGGTGTCTGTACAAGGTGTGGTGAAAATTAAAGTTGTGGTACAGACCATCAAACTGAACAACTTTATGGGACCAATATCGTAATCGTGAAAAACAAATCAGTCGTCCCATACAAAACGTCAATACCTACTCGACCCAAACATACCTATGGGACGACAGATATTTTTTTCGCGTTTACGATCTTGTTCCCTGAGAGAAAGTTGTTCAGTTCAGTTTGATAGTCTGTACCACACCCTTAATTATCGCCACACCTTGTACAGACAATATAATTAAAGAAAAGATATATAAAGATAATTATAATCAGTTTATAATTAATCATAACATTATTCAATTCAGATAAAATGAGCACACTAGAAGTTTTGCAGGTCTGAGTTATTGTTGGATTATGATAAAGTGATCTACGAATATGTTGAGTAACTGTAAAGTATGTCTTAACCCATTAAAGGCTGTGATATGGTTATTATAATATATGTTTTACAGGAATCATCGAAAAGCAAAGGCATATTAAAGGACCTGAATGTCAATAAAATCACCGAACTAACACCCAGAAAACAAAAACTGTATAAAAGATGCAGAAAAAATTTAACTGAAATCTTAAGACTTCGAAGGAAATTTAGAAAAGTTAGAAAGTGCGACAGGGATGTTTTACGTTCTTTGCATTATGATAATGCGGTGAACAACATAATGAAAAGCAAACTAAGCAGTTCATTTTATTTATTGTTACAAAGCCAGTTAAAAAATGTGCCGAGAAAGTTAACTGGGCGGAGATGGACTCTAGATGACAAAGTTTTAGCATTAAGCATGTATAAAAAGTCTAGTTCATGCTATAGGCTATTAAGTCGACTATTTTGTTTGCCTAGTGTGAGTTCACTGAAGGCTTTATTGAATAAAATACCCATGATGTGCGGAATAAACAATCAAGTGATTGAAACAATTAAAGAAATCACAAAACAGAGGTCAGTCAGTGATAACTTGTGTGTTGTGTCTTTTGACGAAATGTCAATAAGAAAAAACCTGAGTTATAACACAAAACTAGACCAATTAGATGGCTACCAGGATCATGCTGCCCAGGGCCGAACGCAAGAAATTGCAAGCCATGCCCTAACTTTTATGGCTATAGGAGTTAGAAAAGCCTGGAAACAGCCGATAGCCTTCTATTTTTCGGGAGACTGCGTCACAGCTGACAGATTAGCTGTACTTATTAAGGAGGTGGGCCTTTTGTTTGTTTGTTATATTTATTAAATTATCTTAGCCTCAAACTATTTATATTAATTGAATATAAGAACATCATTGAGTTTAACTAAAATAATTATGAATTTTCAGGTCTTGAGTACTTGTTTTGGTGCTGGATTAGAAGTCATTGGCGTCGTATGTGATTTGGATGGCGTCAATTTACGGGCAATAAATTTATTAGGATCATCAAAAGATCGACCGTTCTTTGACCATGAGGGACATGAAATTGTCACCATCTTAGACCCGCCCCACCTGCTTAAATGTTTTAGAAACAATTTTTTAAAACATAATGTACAATTTGTACAAGATGTACAAATAGAAGGTCAACGAAGAATAGGTTGGTATTGCTTATTATTCGTGTTGTAGATATAACAGCTTGTATTTTTAGCAGTTTTATAAAACTAACAATTACATCATTCCTGTTTTAAGAGCGTTCATCCCGCGCGGGTTGGCAACGTCGCATTTCTAGTGGATGTTTGTGATTACTTGATTAAATTTAAATCAAAGTACTATATTTTTTCAGCCTAGTCATTATATTAAATCCACTTTAATCTTTCTATCTTAGAGTGTATTGATATATTAAAAACAAAACTACTAACCTATTCATTTCTCTGTATCAAATAACCAGAATATTAATTGATTTTATAATCTTCTATTGCAGGAGTAGCTAAATGGAGCCACATCGAAGAATTCTTTAATATAGATAAAAAGAACCCCAACTTCGTTTTTGCTCCAGCATTGACCCAGCAACACCTTCAGCCGAATGGAAAACAGAAGATGAAAGTTCGGCTAGCTGCCCAAGTTTTGAGTCATTCCGTTGCTGCAGGATTATTTGCCAAAGTAGCCCAAAGTAAGTTTCAGCATAATATATTTCTATGTACTTTCATCTTTCTAGCCTTTTTACCCGACTGTGGCAATGCCCATAAGGAGGATCATGTTTTTGTCATATTTACATACACGTATGTGAATATGATGATTCATATCCGTTTTTATTTGTTTCTATGAGACTTAACAAGTAAACTGATTTTGACAAAATACGGTAAAATCATTAACGTCAAATTAAATAATGATAATCAGAATAAATTAATAAAAACCAAACCTAAGAAAGATGTTTTCGATTTTTTTATTGTACCAGTATGAATTGGTACCTATCTGGCTTCTGGAATCTTATTGCCGCAAGCTATACTAATAGCTTGAGGTGAGATTAGCTGCTGTTTTTGGCTTTTGACTGGCTGTAACGACTGCTGTTGTAGTGTAGTACCAATATTAACGTTTTATAGTTGAAAATTACTACAATGTTAAATGGCACCACTATTACTCAAATCCGTTTAAATATAATGGGTCAGTATCATGTTATGTTAGATGCAGAAATTCCTTTTAACATTTGATGTTTTTTTGTTTGCTTTCAGACGAATTACCACAAGATGCCATAGGAACTGCGACGCTCATCTCAAATTTGGACAAATTGTTCGACGCTATGAATGGTGACACGCCTGACAGAAAAAGAGGAAAAAAATATCTTACCAACATGTCTTCAACCAGCCCTCATTTAGATTTTTTTAATGAAATGAGAGTTTTTTTCACGGAAATGAAGTTTCTAGGGGCGAGAAGCAAGCCCCCATCACAAGATGGCTGGTTGAGGACGATGAACGCAATAGAGCGTATATTTAAAAATTTAAAAAAATATAATATTAACACATTATGTGTCCGAAGGCTCAATCAAGATCCTCTCGAAAACTGTTTCGGGTGCATTCGAAGCAACTGTGGTTGTAATCCGAACCCCACTTCAGTTCAATTTATTGCTGCATTGAAAACTAGCATAATAACAAATTTAATTAATAATAATAAAAACAGAAACTGCCTGGATGATAATAATGATATATTGAATAATTTCAAAGTGTTTCTTCATAAAGGTTGTCAACAAACAATAAATGATGACTCTTCCACACTTTTTCCAGCGGAAATTTCAATTGAAGGTGTAGAAGAGTTAGATATACCTCAGTGTTCTGGAGAAATGCAAGCATGTGCATATGTGTGCGGCTTTATCGCAAAATACATGGCAACAAATTGCGCGCAATGTAAAAAAATTATGCTTGCTGATCCTAACACTGAGGTATGTCATTTATTTACATCATTTAAAGAATACGACGACGTAAAATTCAGTTTAAAATACATCCAGCCCAGTTTCTGTGAAATGGTTGAAAATGCTGCATGTTTAATAAATAATTATTTAATAGAAAATTCACATAAAAAAAATTTAAAACATAATTTATTAAAGAAGTGCGATAATTTAAATAAAGATTGGCTGAAGGGGTGTGACGAACACTATGAGAAAAATTTTAAAAGAATAATTGCTAGTACAGTAGAAATATGCCTGAAGCGGTTTTGCACTATTAAAAATCGAGGGTTTGTTGAGGAAGCCTCAAAAAAATCTTTATTAAGAAAAATAAATATCTTGAAACATGTTTAATAAACTTGTACTTATTATTTGACATCACTTGGATATTCCTTGGACAAAGAATTTTCGTTTGATGTTTTTGCACATTTTTTTAAAATTATATTGCTGATTCAGGAAACGAACATTCTATGACTTAGTCGATACCGGAATTTCAATAGGCGTGAGTGACAAATTAATTGTCATTCACGCTTATTGAAATTCCTGTATCGAAAAATAAAAAGGAGATTGAAAACACTATTCAAATCTCCCGCGTTATCGAAAGTTACTGATGGCACAGACGGCGGCGCTAGTGTGCTTCTATGTAAGCATTTCTAAAGTATGAAGTTGACGTTCTTCCCTTTATGGTATATATGTTCTGTGTTCTGAACCCAGCACTGAAAAGTTTTCGCCGGTTATTTAAAAAAATAAATTGGTGTTCTATACATTTTGACCTCGTAGGTAATAATGCACTTTTCTATTGAAACAGTTGATTTGATTTTTGATAACCAACAAAAATTTTCTATGCTGGGTTCTCAATTGTGTGTACAGTTGGCGTATCGATGTCCTCGCCACCCTGTTTGCTGGGATAAGAATTGCCATCCTATTCACAGCCACAGCCATTCATATACCTATAGTAAAAGTGCACAGTGCTACACACCCCTTGCTATTTCAAGTTAAACAAATATCAACTTTATTTCAATGACAATTAAGTTCATTTCAGAGGGACTAGCATTATTAAAAAAAGTTATAAAAATGTTTGAAGTTGTAGCGTAAACTGAACTTTATTGTGTAGGAATTAAAGTTATTTTTCCATTAATTCATATTTGTTTACATTTTTGGCAAATAAATCGCGAACGCAGATTATTACATTTTCGTTAGCAGCCTAGTCCAAAGACTACGCTGTCATTTACTACACAAGTCTACTTTGTGTTGCGACCCTGGTTCCAAACGTCTATTTTTTTTAATAATTATTTCTAGGTATTTTAACGGAGTAAGAAATAGGATAATCTTCAAGCACTTTAATTAACAGTTTCTCAATGGTTTAATCTGTGTGTTAATATCAGCATTTCAGCATGACTGAGTCCTTAGAGCCAATTACAGGTTGAGTCTATAATGATATGTTTATACGATAGAATTGCGTAGGTACAGACGGCAATATATCAAGCTATACATTTCCAGTTTAGCTTTTTTTTCAGGATGGGAAATCATCAAATGACCCCTCCCGCTCTGGGTGGAGCGGAAGGGAGTGTCAGACTCTTACTGACTAAAACCCACCCGTGTTCCTTCCTTAGCCCTTTATGTTCCGGGCCAGCGGTAACCCTTTCGGACAATCCCGCTGATACGGCAGGCTTCGGCCCTGACGAGCCCCTTCAAATGATGCTGACATCTCTTTGAGGCGCGCGTGGAACACGTACGCGCCCTCCGGCACAGGCCTGGTCCTGATCGGACGGTGAGCTACCCATTACTCTCCCAGTTTAGCTGACCCCGCATTGTATAGGTTTATCATACAATAAGAAGTCAGCTTATACTGGAAAAGAATAGCTTGATATGTTGTCGTGCGTACCAAACAAATTATATGTTGTCATTTGTCAGCCCATTGACGGACATTCAACGCAGATAATATACATAGCAAGGACAAACATTGCTTGCTGAAAATGACGGAAATACTCCATTTCTTTCAATAGGTAAACTGCTTTTGAAACGTGTTTACCTCTGTTGTTAAGGTTCCGTACCCAAAGGGTAAAAACGGAACCCTATTACGACTCCATTGTCCGTCTGACTGTCACCAGACTGTATCTCATGAACCGTGATAGCTAGACAGTTGAAATTTTCACAGATGATGTGTTTCTGTTGCCGCTATAAGAACAAATAATAAAAATAAATTAAAGTTAAAATTTGAAGGGGTATAAAAGAAACGTTTTTTTCGACGTTTTATGCATTGTGGTATGCAACCCTTCATGTGCGACTCGCACTTGACCGGTTTTTCTTACCTGTTCCGCTTGATTTTAGACTTTGCACTGTGTATATATTATATTTAGCAGTAATGTCAGAAATATCGTAAGTATATGTATTTATTTAATTGAGGCACTTATGGGATATCGTTTTGGATTACATCATCTTGTAAGATTAACTTATTGTCAAGCCCAACTACTTATATTCTGAAGAAGAAATACCTACCCACTATAGGTCACGTTTCAAATTTTGCTGCGAGCAAACTCATCACCATTTCACTAACAATACACGTGCCTTCTCAATTCAAGTATGTAGTAAACCTTTCCGACTAGGAAATTGAGTTGAGAGACCCTGGCATAACAGTTTTGTATATACATTCCCGAAGTACCCAACACCCTAAAATGTTACAATCCGCATGCAATCACAGAGGATTGTTATTCCTCCCGCGGTGGTCCTCTATTGGAGAAACCAGTACATATATAAATAATAATATGTTTGGTTGTTTTGTTTTGTGTGCAATCGACGTCATTCAGAAGGCAGTCTCTCAATGGTTTGTATGTCGTTCCCATCTGGTTGTGCTCAGCTCGTTATAGAATGAAGGCAGAAGAGTTGTTTTGCTTTTTCACAGGAAATATGTAGTCATTTTCAAGACTTCGATGACTGCCTCGTTGGTCTAGCGGTCGCAAGCGCTACCGGTGAGCATAAGGTCTGGGGTTCGATTCCCGGATCGTCCAAAGTATTATGGGGACTTTCCCTACAGAATTTCTCAGTAGCAGCCCGGAGTCAGGGTTTGTGCCCGATTGATGTTAATCAGCTCACCTCCTATTTCAAGGGACTTAAACATAGCTGGCGAAAAATGGGAGTGCTATAGGTACGGTCGGAAACAAAACTCCATCAACACTGTCATTTTAACATGTTATTAAATTGACTAAATTTTTTTTATATTCTATAAATTGTACTTCTGCTGCAATTTTGAACAAGTATTTTGCTCAATTACTAAGATTAAAAAAACTGAAGTGTTAATTTAGAGTTTTGTTGCTGACTGTACACCGCTGCCTAACCTATGTTATGTTATGAGGCTTGAAATGGTAATAAATTCTCTTTAAACTTATAACATTTAATTCCTCCCAAAAATACATTTACCGACTTGGTTCATAAGTACAAAAATATATATAGCCTATCTTAAAACTAATTCACAATGTCATCCGGTACTTCCAGTGTCTTAAATCACATTATTTTCTTGGCATAAACTTTACATTGACTCCGTTCTTGGATCTCAGCACGAGGTCTGCGCTTAGTTCAGGCTCGTGAGCTGCTGGCAATATGAAGAAGTTCTTGACAATCTCCGAGATAGTAATTTTGAGCTCCATCATCGCAAACTTTTGACCTGAGGAAGAACAGAAGAAATTTTACTTTGACATAATATAATAAATAATAATAATCATTTTTTTATCAGGCAAATAAGGCCCATAGGTAAAATACACAAAATAATCTTATACAATAATAAACTAATACATATTAAAAATTTTGTATAGAGATAGCTAACACCCTGGATTAACATATAAGCTACTTTTTATCCCGATATTCCCACGGGATCGAAACTTATGCGGGTGAAACCGCGGGGCGCAGCTAGTATAATATAAGACAGAGAGGAGTGGAAAGAAGAAAGGGAGGCATTTGCCTTGCAGTGGAGCAACATAGGCTATAAATAAATAAATAAGAATATCAAGAGTCATTTCTTTGATAGAGACGAATTTAATGAATCGCCCTGACCAAAAAATAATGACGTATACCGTATGTACCGAACTATAACGGTTCATGTTTTAATAGGTCACTATTACTGTATTGTGTGTACTCAAATCTATTGAGAAACCAAATATGCCTGATATAATTGACCCATCTGACTTAAGAAGTCGTACATTGGTATGCCGGTTGCGGAGATCAGATAGCAGCCGCTTGCAATAAACAGCGGATAGTGAGCAATTGTTTTTTTATGTTATTGAATGGTAAGCCTTCACCGCCGCCTATGAACATCTACAATTACAGGGGCATAGGAGATTCGTTGCCAACACAGACACTGAAATATATCATGAGCCTGTAAGCGCACTGGCAACCATACCGTATACCCTATATGCATACCCTATAAATTAGAACACAGCACGATGCTCTGCGGCAGAAATAGAAGTTTGTTTTACTTGATGGAAATCTATATCTATGTAAATAGAAAGGAAAAGACAATAAAAGAGAAAAATTGGAAGAAATTCCCGGAAAATTTTCATATTCGGGAAAAACAGAACGTCATTTTTTTCTCGTCTCGTTTTTTTTTCGGTTTTTTTATTAGTTTGTATAAATTAATGAAAATTGGACTTGACAACGTCTGCCGGGTGAGCTAGTAATAAATAATTATAATACATTTTTTCGGATAGGATGTTAGTGATAAACTTACCAATACAGTTCCTAGGCCCAGCGCTAAAAGCGAGCCAACTGAAGGGATTCTTCAGCGGTGCCTCGAACCTCTCCGGACGGAACTCCAAGGGATCGTCATATAAATCTGGCTGGCGTTGGATCTGGTAGATATTCATCAAGACTGACGTGCCTTTTAATAGTTTCAGTCCACCCACCTCTAGAATGAAGAACATTATGTTAGCATAATCACACAAACCTTATCTCTTCGAGGGGGAGTGGGCTGTAATTTACCACGCGGGCCCAGTGCGGGTAAATGTCAGTGTATAGGTCAACCAGAAACACAAGGCATAAAAAAATAATTCTGATTTTCATATGGCAATATCCATAATCCATATGAAAATCACAATATTTTTTTTTATGGTATGAGATTCTGGTAGACGTATAAAGATGTCACATGTCTCCGAATTTTTGGTTCTAGGACATGCCGGTTTCCTCACGATGCGTTCCTTCACAGTTTTGTGAACAGTGGTGATGAAATAATTTACACAAAGTAAAGCGCCTGTCTGGGTTCGAACCTACGACATACACAACTCATAAGTCGCGGCCGTTACCACTTGGCCGCCACTGCTCTCATAGTGAGTAGGGCTAAGATTATAGATAATGTACCTAATAAGTAGGCGGGTTAGAGGTTATTTAAAAAAAATGATATTTGTATTATTATTGTGTATCAAACAATAATCATACGGGATTAGAAGGTTAGTGGTGATTATGTTTTGACGTTGAATGCAACAATGTTGCAGGAAAAATATACAAGGTGGAGACGACAACACGGTAATAAATTAAGCTACGTAGGTATATAAACTTAAGAGTGCTGACAGTACTTTTCATTTACTAACAATCGGGGGCGATTCGGGGTATCTAATATTCAAGGGGGCGAGTAGATACACTTAGGCAATTAGGGGCAAGATCCGAGGGGCGAGCGGAGCCTAAACCCTAATGACATTCCCAATAATAATGACGTTCGTTCCCGGATACGAAAATTCTATCAAATATATCCAATAGTTTAGTCACTAAGCTAGTCAAAAATTGATTTAACTCATAGTCGACCCATAACTACTATTTATTGTATTTGAAAAAAAACACTTTTTCAATTTCTATGTTAGGATTTATTGATAGATTCACAATACTGCTATGTATTTGTATTGTCAATGGTATCATTTATTGTCGTAATGTCTTCTCCACATTGTGTTAGAAAATGTGGAACTATAGTTTTGGCTCATGAGCAGTTCGCTAGATTCGCAATTTACCTGGTTCTCAACCCACTGGACCCCCCCCCCATTCTCCACTCACCAAATTCTTAAATTATCAGACTGTACTAACCAGATTCTCAATTCACCAAATGTTGTACAGTTAGGTAACAAATTGTTATTGGAGTTTTTACAAGCTATGCTCATAATTTTATACAGCGGATAAAAGATTGCTTAAATTCTAAATCGAGTTTTGTACACAAAGCTTATTAAGCTTTGTGTACAAAATTAAAACCAGTAAACATCTGGGATCTGTGCATAAGTCACTTTCAGACTCTGCCTGTCGACTTTTTATACTAATTACCAAATTCATATTTGCAAACTTCGGTAAATATATGACACCCGTTTTCCGTCGTAAATGTGTTATGATTTAATTTTAATACAACCGATTTTGGTAAATATTGTAAGTTAACAAGAAATGCAAATTTATTTATTTATGCGATTAAAAATAAGCAGTGGACTGCTATAGGCAGATGATGATGATTAATAATGATGATATATACTAACAATACAAAGAGGTAAGAGAATTTATATATAGGATGTAATCTTTGGAACTGTAGACCGCTACAGTTTTAGTTACAGACCGCGTTGTAGATACCGATCTACAACGCCACATACGGGCCACGCGTCATACTTACTGACGTCACACAAAATCCTACATCTCGCAAGCAGAGTTTACCGCGCAACTACCATAGATACAACGGCCCGACATGAATCATCGGGCAGTTGCCCGCCAGACACAACACCCGTCTGGTCGGAGGATCCTCCCTTTTCTATAGAGTATGAGTGAATTTTACACCCTGTGCCTCATACCTCTATAGAACCACTGATCCGATTCCGAAAATTCTTTCACTAATGTGAAGCTACAATATGCCGACTGTCATATGGTATATTTTATGTTAATTCAAGAAATTTCACGCAGATGAAGTCGCGGGAGAAGGAGAAGCTAGTGATGGATAAAGATATGAGGATTACGAAGTGTGTAGCTACTTACCACAGTCCTTCATGATTCTTCTTTCAATGAGTGGAACTGGCGGGTACAGCCTCATCGACTCCTTGATGACCAGCTCCAAATACTTCATTTGATGAAGCTCACTAAACAACAAAACGTAAACATTTAAAATAAAAGTAACAGAACTTTAGCTAGCTTGGCTTCCAAGTACATGTTCAATAAACTTTTTTAGTAGGTACAACAGTGTTAAAAAGGTACTGTCACTAATTAAAAATTATCATTAAAAAGTTCAAGTACTAAAAATAACTACAAATTCAGCCTGTAAGTGCTTGGCCAGACAACAAACGCGGGCGCGAGACAGGCGCGGCACGGTGTACTCAAACGCGAGCTGCTTCGCGCGGGGAGCGCGCGGGAAACTCACGCCATAGCTCGTTCATGCAAGTGACCGCAGTGAGTGCGGGAGCGGCTCGCGCGGGGACTGGGGTTCTCAAACTAGTTCGAGGTTCTTTTCTAGTAAACATAAATCTTCTTCATCCATATTATATTTTGACAAACACTGGACACGACAACACTCAGAACGAAGTGGCGCTCAACTGCGGACTGACAGATCGCGCGCGTTCCCGTACCCACGCCGCTCCCCGCCCCACGCTGCCAGTCTGGCCTAGCACTAAGGCTCGAAGCAATTCAAGGCTCGCCTACTTCACTCCGTTTCAGAGGGGGCGTTCAAGTATTACGCAACGCAATTTGGGGGGAGGGGGGGTCTTGTAAAACGTTACGATTCGTTACAAGGGCGGGAGGGGGGTTAGAACAACGCGTTATGTAACATTGTTTTATTTATTTAAATAATAAACTAGGGAATTAAAGTCAAGTAAAATAAACAATATACGCATGCATTCTGATTTAGAAAGCACTTATTTCATTTATTATTACCGTAAACGCGATTAAAACAATAATAAAGGTATATCCTTTGCGCAACTAAATCGTGACTTAGGTAAAAATGGTCACTTGGGTGTTAAGTTATCTTTAGGGAGGGGGAGGGGGGGTACAGAAAAACGTTACGGCGCGTTACATGGGGGGAGGGAGGGTCAAAAATCTTCAAAAATTGCGTTACGTAATACTTGAACGCCCCCAGAAGAGGTTTTGTAAAAAAAATCACGCTACGCCGTGAAAAGAATATTTTATTTAATAGTTTTCCATTTTGTTCTATTTCGACTTGTAATCTTGAATCTTGTTCATTTTTTTTATTGCCCCAGGATACAACCAACACTCCTTTTCTTGCAAGGAACTTATGCAGAAAAACTCTTGTAATGTGTAGTAGAGAAACTATGTGGCCTACCACGACCACCTAGAGAACATGAGCATAGGTGTCCTTAATCATCATCTGCCTAGCCTTTTCCCAAGGAGTCGGCTTCCAGTCTACAGTCGATTGAAATTATATCTGAACGACTGACAGGCCTAATGACTAAATTGACGCTGAAGTGTCGTTTATGCAATATGATTTTTGTAATCGATGGAAACAATAGTCCAGAAAAAATTAACCTAAATACATGTGGTGTGGTGTGGTTGGTGCAATAGTTGCAGGATGTGGACACGATCAATTTCAAGAAATTACATCACATCTGGCCTAAAATATACGACTATCATATGAACATTGTAAACAAAAAATTTAATTTTTTCATATATACATATTATGTTCCGTGATTTTTTATTTTCCTTTAATTCTTCTTCAATAAGTTTTACCAATGTAAGTAGTAAGTAATAGTATAAGTAATAGATTTTTTCAACTAACAGTTTTGGTAGTCTGACAACGGTATAATTTTGTTGTCATGGTAACACAACAGCAACATCATATACATGTTGTTAGTATAATAGAACCCTTCAACATCACGCAAATTGGCGATGTTATAGGTAACCCGGTCTCGGAAGGATGGGGTTAGATTGACAGTTTTGGCAAATCTGACCGGTCCTTCCAGGTTCATAATGTCCCAGTTTTTTTTAAAGTAAGTAGTAAATTTTATCGAGTACCTAAATCAAGATATACAATGGTAACATGTAAAAGTCTCTTCATCATAGTTAAACCTAAAACGCGTAAAAACTATAAATTATACAATATACATAATTATATTTTCCCTTGCTTTCGGTCTTGGACATTCAAAAGGTTTTACACCTCTGCATTAGATACAGCTACTGGAAACGATAGCGATAGATAGCATGCGGCGGGTGGCGAGGGCCGGGCGCCGGGCGCTGCGATGCAACATTATAGCACAAAATTATATTCGCGTTGCACGAAGTTATTGTTAGGGGTGGGGAGGCGCACGCGGGGGGCTTTGTCTTGGTAACGCCCACATGACCAAGGTCAATGGCGTAGATCCAGCTCTTAAGCGTCAATTCATTGCCAATACAACTACTTACTGCTATATAATATGGTAATTAATATCAAGACAAGCGCGCCGATAACAAGTTACTAATAGGACTATTCTTAGCATAGTGATTGGGGGCCTACTCAGCCCGTCAACGAAGAAACGAGGCCGTCGGAAAGTAGTTTGCAACTTGGGAGTGAACTTTAGTCCCGATTAAAAACTTTATCTGACAGGCAAAAACACAACGAACGTAACGACAACTTCCAAATCGTGTTGTCATTCATTCTTAGTTTGGACCCCAAACTAATCGTGACCGTAATTTTAGCCGAAACTTCGGATTTCGTGCTTTTGAAGTAGACCTCCAGTAACCTTAGAGGAAAATAAATCGGATGTATATTACCCGTTCATGTACCTAAATATGACCAGAACTTGTGTGAAAGATGTCAAGGCTAAAAAGGTAGTGACTACCGAGATGACGACTAAAAGAGAAGTACGGAAGAAATAACTTTAATTTCGGAAGTTGGTGGCAAAAAACGAAAATGCTAACCCAACGACAGCGACTTCCGAAATTAAAGTTATTCTTCACTTTGTAGTGTTTTTTTTGGAAGTCTGTTGTTTTTTTTTTTTTTTGTAAAAACATTTTTACTATTCACTTTTAAGTTGTACTTACTCCACACAAATTAGTATCGTGGCATTTAATAAGGCTAAATTTGGGAACAAACCAGTCTACTTTTACCAAATTTGAGCCCACCCGGTACTGCTCGTTTTTGCAACTAGGTTAAACTATGAGAGAAGAAAACTAATTAAACTTACTGATAAGTCGGGTCTCTGCTCATTTCGCTGCCATAGATAGTTTTCAGTTCTTCGTAGATTTTCTCTTGGACATCTCTGCGTTTTGATAGACAATGGAGAGTGTACACGATGCCTGAAGTCGTGACCCTATAGAAACAGATTCATAGTAAAGTCAAGAAAATCATTTTTAAGCAAATTGACAACCAACCATTGACTTACATATTACTAGTCAAATTGTTCGTATATTCAAATCACAACTGTCATTCATTGACAGTTGTATAAAATGGCTATCACACGGTAAATTGACATGGGGTGTCAATTTGCTTAACAATTTAAACTTCCCTGACTGTAATATGGCAGGTAAAACCTCGAAAGCCCGAGTGCTGACGTGAGCTTAGGTGCCTACATAATGTAATTGATTGGAAAAAGAAACATGAAAGACAATAGAAATCCTCGCTCAGCTAATGTATAAGACACACGCTGTGCACACTGTAAAAGACACTATTGAATATTTTATTAATTTAGACAATGAAAATAATGACGTTTCAAAGTACTTCTAACTTGATACTGTTAATTTCTAACAAAAAACAAACCTAACTACTGATCAGATTGAACGGAATTAATCAAACAGAACTACTGATCACATTGCAAATTTAAATACATCTAGGACGGATCGCATAGCTTATTAATGGTAGTAATAGTTATGATTCTTTGGTATTGGTGACAAAAGACAATTTTTTCCACAAAAATCTGAAGAAGTAGGTAGAACAACTTGTATACTTGACTTTGATTTTATATATGAAAGTAACTCACCTCAAACATGAATGTGTCGACCTCCTCCCTGACACTTTCATCGTCAATCTTTTTGCCGTCGATTTCGGCCAGGAGCAACAGGTCCAAAAACGCATGCTTGTTCTTAATACCTTTTAAAACAAATATTTATGAAGTAACTACGTTTAAAATGAATTTCAGTAATAACGAAGAGAAAATGATTGTATATTAAGTCAACGAAGAAGTAAATAACTCCTTTTGGTTATCCTTACAGTTTAAAAAAAATTAATGTCTCTGAAAAAACTTTATCTCAGAAATTAAGTGCCCCATTAAAATACTAATATTTCGTAACGAAGCAGCTGGTTGTCAAATAAATCAAAAGTATTAAAATTTTGTAACTGTTTTTCATCCTGCTTTCGCTCCAAACAGTAATGAGCTTCGATAATAGGAAATGAAGTAGATAGGCCAATAAATTATAGACTTCATACAGAAAGCGGGGCCAATACTAAAGTCGTTTTTGTGAGGTTGTTGCAAAATGGCATTTATATATATTACATTTATAGTTAGAGTATAGTTCTAGTCAATATTGAGTAAAGAAGCATTTACTGCTCTGTAGCCTCTACAACAAAACCCCAGGAGATTAAATATTGTACTTTCTACGATTGACTTGAATTCAGAGGACAGTCTTCAATCGATGTTTTCGGTACCTCATCATCTTTATGCTTACCAATATCACTGCTGTCATTAATGGTAGTTATGTTAGCCTTCTTCAATTCTTGTCGTCTTGCATCGATCACTTTGTTAGTCTGTCCGTGTAAAATCTTCAATGCCTTGTCTTGCTTCGTCTTGTAAGGCAACAAATTAAAGATGGCGTCTTCTCCGAGGAGTGGTATTTGTATCCTCATCGTCACAATTGCGGACAATCTGTAATCAAAAATAATTGATAACGGTTATTGATCTAGGATACTGTAATAATTCTTATTGATTTAAGTAATACCTATGAGTACTCATATTTACATAATTTTTGTAATTAATGTATTTTTTATTGAATCCTGCAAAAGTGATTAAAAATAAGTACACTCACTCTTCTATAGATTTCACATATTCAGACTCGCTGTGTTTTTGGGCATTCATACATACACCCATGATGGATTCTGGGAAAATAAAAAGGGTTGGAAAGCCTGATTGTTGAAAATTAATTTTCAACTTTGTTTTAAGAACTGGATAGTAATATAAATAAATAAAAAAATGCTATAGTTTTAATGCGATTAACATTACAGTTTTACATGAGCATTTTTATTTTTTACCAAACGGGATAAAAAATTCGTAAAAAATTGCTGTGAAAAGTTACCTGTCACGTTATCTAAGGCCGCTAAAGCGATAATAGGGAACATGTCAATCGGGCGGCCATCAGCAATTCCTCGTATTTTCTCCGTCAGAATCCGCTGATTCTTGCAGAATACTGGCAGGAAATTCTGGAGAATATTGAAGTGGAAGGCGGGAGTCAGGAATTTGCGGTGAGTCTTCCATCTTTGACCTAAAACAAATGCATGATTAAATAACGCAGTAGGTACCTTAAATCTCCCCCGGTAGGTTCCCGCATTGTCGAGGCGGAGGGTTCAGTAGCCGTGGCTTTGTCACCCATGGAGGGGCCGCTCGTCAGGGCTTTTGCCGGTAAGCCGACGACTTATTAGCGGCCAACAAGTAGGTTGCGGTGCCGCTTGGGCGACATCGCAACTGAGGCGGGCCGCGATGTCGTATGGAAGCCATCGCGGCTGAGGGCTGGAGACCGCAGAGGGAGAGGTGTGCCGGTATTGCGGTGCGCCGCTCTCCCTACCTTCCGCGGCTTTGACGGGGTCGCCACCGTCTGATGGCGGACGCGGTGGAACCGCACAGGAGGAGGAGTGTTGGTATGACGTTGGCCGTTTTCCCTATTTTCGCGGCCGAAAATTGGCAGGCGGCGGGGCCAATGACCTGACCCGGCGCAGGAGGACCAAGGGTGCCCAGACACGGGGTCGTCTGGCGCCCATGTGCTGGTTTGGTCCCTGGGGTCCCGGTCGTTTGGAAGGCGTACGAGGGGCCGAAGCCAACTCAACAAGAAAATTTTAATGAAATGCGGCATCAACCGACGATTATCCCTGTATGCACTAAGCAAGTGCACCCAAGGATTAACCCCGGTTGGTGTAGGACTATTGCAGGATATGGAAAAATAAAAAACTGGAGTATGGGTTTGGGTGGCTAAAGTGGACTAGTTACCAAGAACTATGGAAGAACTATGACCCCTGCCTGATCAATGTGTTATATATACACCGATAAAAAGGCAGGGGATGACTTGCACACTCAATAATGGGCCCCCGGAAACGGTCGCTAGCACATAGTGACGTAGCGACAAGTGGGCAACTTGTCCTGAGGTGCTTATGAGGAGTGGAGAGGTATTCCACGGCTATCAGGACAATCCCGGAAATACGGTCAAGATCCCTATCAGCATCTTACTGGAATACTTCCTTCCACCGAGCATGTTTGCTCTTGCGAATATCCACTCAAGCCGGCCAATAAAGGCAAGAATGAGTTGGGAGCTCTGTTCCTCGTCATTGTTCACTTCAGCCGGCCAATAAAGGCAAGCCAGAGGTGAGGAACGAGACTTCTCCCAGGAGATAGGGTCCGTGGGGTCGCTACTGCCCAACAGCTCGCCACATGATGCCCTGCGGGTTTCTGTATCTCTCTTGGTCTGGCTCCTCACCCTACGCCTGTTCCAGCAAAGTAAACTCTTACGCATACGGTCTCTGGAGCATACGGTGGAGGTCTGCCCCGCTTGGGCGGAGCGCCGACGGCTACTCGTAGAGGCGATCGGCAGCGGCGGCGACCTCTCGCGTCCGGCCCTGGTTCAAGCCATGGTCCGGAGCGAGTGGGAGTGGGAGGCAGTCACCTCTTTCTGCGAAGCAGTCATGCTAGCGAAGGAGGTGGCGGGATGGCTGAGGGAAAGAGCCTCCCGTCTCGGACGGAGAGTAATGGGTAGCTCACCATCCGATCAGGACCAGGCACCTGCCGGACGGCGCGTACGTGTTCCACGCGCGCCTCAAAGAGATGTCAGCATCAGCTGAAGGGGCCCGTTAGGGCCGAAGTCTGCCGGGTCAGCGGGATTGTTAGAAAGGGTTGGCCCGGAACATAAAGGGCTAAGGAAGTAACACGAGTGGGTTTTAGCCAGTAAGAGTCTGACACTCCCTTCCGCTCCACCCAGAGCGGCAGGGGTCATTTGATGACTTCCTATTCTAAACAAAAAAAAGTCCTAGAGTTCGGAGCGCTCAAGACCCACCACGACGTCAACGTAGAGATACGGCATTATTATTATTACTCGCGAAGCGAAAAAGTTAAGCAATTTCCAAGTCTGTTCCGCACATAGAGCACAAAGCAGTAGAACAAGCAGTAGTAATAGTCTAAAAAACATCAAGTCTCGTAAAATTATTCATTCTACGATTGTATCTACGTAATTACACACTCGCAACGAAGTACAATTACAGGCTACCTACTATTAACTAGTCTTTAATTATCTAGACAACTAGAAGTGAACTCGTTCTTACCCGTGGCAGTGAGCAAACCTTGACCGAGCCAGCACGTCAGGAAGCTGTATGCCCTGCCTTTTGTTATGTGCTCCGTGCTCGACACTAACGCCTGAAACAATTCGGATACATTACTACATACACATACATACATTTTTACATTACTTCTTTACTTTCTAGATTACAATGAAAAAGATTAAAATCTACCTGCAGGGTAATTGCGTAACACACATAAAATAGCAATCAATCGCAGTACCTACCTTTAAATTTGACAGTTCAGAGACGTTCATTGCGTTCTTGAGCAGACTAATTTTTCAAACATACGAAGCAATCGATTGGGAATTCAAACCCCTCTTATTTTGTAGCAAATGTGTTAAGGATCCCCGAAGCGATCAATTACAATTGTCAATATTTGCGTGACTAATACACATTGATGCACAAATTGACCAATTTCGCTGTGCCAGCGAATTCAACCGCGTGAAAACATAACTTAATAAAAAGATGTGGAAAGATGACTTTGTGAGTGTATGAGTTTATCTATAAACTATGAGGCTACAGACTTTCTGACGCGGTTTTTATGAGTTTATATCTCTCAGGAATTGGCATTCATAGATCGTTGTTAACGTACTAGTTTTTAACCTAGGTACTATTCCCCTAGCTTAAAACCAAAACTTAAATTCAAACAATGATAATTGTTTGACTGTTTTTTTTTTTTTATATTTGAAATGGGTTTGCTCTTGACTCTAGTCTAGGTCAGAGATGACAGAGACAAAGTCTACGATGGAGTGAGCTCACCCAGAAGAAGCCTGTTCACTCTTAGGGCGTTTGTGCACTACACGGAATTTTACCGTCCGGCAGTCCGATTTTTTGCGGTCCCATATGGCACGCCCATAATAAAAAAATAAAATCGGACTGCCGGACAGTAAAATTCCTTGTAGTGCACAATCGCCCTTACTTTGAAGAGATTCGGGTTGTATGCACTCGGAAACACAAACGCAGGTAGAGAGTTCCACTCTTTTGCTGACTGGTTAGTTTAGTGCACAAAAAAGTCTTGCATTTTAAAATCGTTTTACTTATTTACATAAAATGAACCTATGTTAAGAGGTAATGCGGGCGGAGAGACTTTTAAAAAACCCTAAGTAAAAAAGTCATAATTCGAGGTTTGGTTCTCGCCTATTTCCTCTATATTGGACCAATTTAAAAGATATTTCATCAACTGAATTAGAAGGATATATACTGTCTCTATGTTTTTATTTTTTCATTAATTGACAAATTTTTACAATAGGCAATAGGTTGAGAGTGGTTTAATACGGCATTTTTTGAGGGTTCTAGTGCTTATAAAAATAATGTATCATCAAAAAGGAAAATAGGGACATACAACAAGTTAATAGGTATTTATTATTCTGTAAAAAATCATTGCTTTATGGTCATTTACCAGAAAGAAACCAGGCGAGAGCGTTTCTATGGAGAAACGACCACCGGCATTTCCTCTTAATATTATCCCCACAGATAAAAACTATGTATTTCGGACCGACGATAACAATCAAAATAAAATAATTGTGAACACCATTCAAATGCAAATGTTCAAACAACAGCTATTTGAATGTGACCTTTTAAAATCAATCAGTGCGGAACGTCACCTCACATAATTTTGAACATTACCGCGACCTCGTATTCGTGTGTTTTTTAAATTATGTTTCCGATCAATAAAAACTACTCAACTTTAAAAAGTCCAATCAACAAGATTTGACAGTTATGCGGTTGATCTAGGTCCCGGTTATGTTTTTAGCGGGCTGTCGACGCGCCTGCTGAAGACTGCGGGCGCCCTCTCGTGGCTGCTCCCCAACTTGGGGGGGCCCAGCGCGCGATGCCGGCAGCTCTACGCCGGCATCTTGCGGAGTATGGCCCTTTACGGGGCCCCTATCTGGGAGGACTCCCTCCACAGGAGGGAGAACGCCGCCGCATTGCGGGCCCCCCAAAGGGCCATAGCCCAGCGGGTGGCGAGGGCCTACCGCACGGTCGCCTTCTCGGCGGCATGCGCTCTGGCCGGCACCCCGTCTTGGGAACTCGAGGCGTGGGTGCTCGCCAGAGTGTATGAATGGACGGCGGGGCGGAGGGCGAGAGGAGAAAGCCCCGCCCCCGAAGAGCGGGAGGCCGTCCGGCGGGAGGCGAAGGACGCCATAGTCGTCCACTGGACGCGGGACCTCGCCGCCGCAGCCTTCGGCCGCCGAACCCTAGACGCGATTGGGCCGGTCCTGCGAGACTGGCTCGACCGGTCGCACGGGTTCCTCTCCTTCCGTCTGGTGCAGGTGCTGTCCGGGCACGGTTGCTTTGGATCGTACCTGCACCGTATCGGGCGGGAGGAGACGCCGTCGTGTCACGGCTGTGGCGCGGCGGAGGACACGGCGCAGCACACTCTTGAGGTGTGCCCGTCGTGGTGCGGGCCGCGCCGCAGTCTCACCGCGGCGATCGGAACGGACCTCTCGCTCCCCGGCCTGGTCAACGCCATGCTGAGGGACGAGGGGTCCTGGGCGGCAGTCGCCTCCTTCTGCGAACACGTCATGTCCCAGTAGGAGGCGGCGGAGCGCGCGCGGGAGGAAGACCCTCTCGCGGCGCCGCTCCGAAGGCGGAGGAGGGGTCGAAGACGACGGCAGTATGACAGTCACCTCCGACTCCTCCCAGGTGGAAGCCAGCAGGCGACGGGTGCGGGGGCACCCTCGCCTGTATTGCACAGGCTTCCACCAGTGCCGGACGGGAATGGCCAGGTGTTCCCGGCCATTCCCGTAGCCCCCCAGCCAGGGGGACATGCGGGGCTCGCCAGTTAGGCGGGCATGCGCCGGGGGGGTTGTGGACGCAAAGGCTGAGCCGGATTCCCATGACCCCTCCATCAAGGCGACGAGGGAACACCGCTGAGTTTTAGTGGGTATACTGCCACTATGGCAGGGAGTCCCACATACTCCGTGTCGTCCCCCGACGAGCGGAGATGCGTAACGTCATTTCTCAGCGACAAAAAAAAAAAAAAAAAAAAAAGGTCCCGGTTATGTATCACCATCAGCCTAAGGCAGTCCACTACTATTTGTTCTTTAAGAACAAATCTCTTAAGAAAAAGTTCTTATAAGACAAATCTAACTTAAAGATTCTATTCTAATGACAATAATTCTGTAAATACATTTAGGTAATATTATACTCGCGAATCATATTATCAAGATAAAACCTGATACTGACCTAATATTTAATAATACAAGTCTGTTTTTTTCCATGCAAGTGTGTTGAAAAACGTCGTATGAAACGCGTGTGCATTGATCATAGCACACATGTATCATAATGATATGATCCTTGTATTTTTATTCTTGAACGAAAATTTGAATCTGTATTTCAACAAGTGATTTCGAACTTCAAACGAATTCCTTACTTCTACACATACCTAGATACAATTTCTCATAGATAATGACTAACTACTTATATAAGTTAAAAATAATACGCATAAAACAATATCATAATTATGTTTGTGCAACTCACCTCAGCATATTTGGAATGGCAGATCACCACCATTGGAGTGGAGAAAAAATGCACCCGGTATGCAAGCCCATACTTCACCGATGTCTTTCAATCAAGTTCAAGAACTCTGTAATAAAAAGAAATATCTATTAATAACAAACGAAGCTTATATTAATTCAATTCAAATAATTTAATTCGGAAATCATCCATATTGTATTAGTTAGTATTATAACTTACAAATTATGTTAGTGTTAAAATTAAAATTAAACTTAAAATCAAAGTAAAAATAAATATTAAATTCAAAATCAAAATTACAATCAAAATCACAATCAAAATTAATTACTAATTAAAAATTACTGAAATTAAATCAAAATCAAATTGTATCAAAAAAAAATATTTTACTAAAACATGACCATACCTCTTCTACATAAAATATTAATTTAAATATCGTTCCTCAGCACCAGGCCCGCAGTTATGTCTACGGGACCTGTGCATCAGAAAAGGCCAGTCTGGCCTCTCCACAATAATCTTCAGGATGCTATTGGAGCTTCCACGTATCCTACGCATTAGGGATGCCGTAATTTTGAGCATGATGGCCTCAAAACTATCTATGCCTGCCTCGGCAAACATGCCCGACGCACTACAAAACCGCGGAAGCCCCAGTAACACCCGAAAAGCATTATTGTACTGCACACGGAGGGCGTTGCTACATATACCTGACCCACAGGCTGCAGGTGTAAAACGTCTGGCAGTATGCCTTAAACGACGTAATTTTCACGTCTTTAGTACACCTAGCGAACCTGCGGGCCAGCTTATTACAACGAACCGACAACGCCCTTCGCTCTCTCTACATCCTCGTCATCAAAAAGGTTCTCCATCAAAATGTGCCCAAGGTATTTAACACGAGACACTCTCTTAAGCGCCACCCCATATAAGTGAACAGGAGGAACTGTCATCAGTTTTCTGGAACCCACACGAAACACCATAACCTCACTTTTCGTGACATTATACAGGAGACCATGAGCCGCGGCGTATTCAAGTTCAAATTGTATTGTTGACACAATCCAAGTAACCATCAGACAACATCAATCGAGGGAATCAACAGCATCATGTCATCGTATATACTTAGCATAGCTTATACTATTGATAGTGTTACCATCAATAGAGCATCCGACACCAGTGCCACCAAGCTCCTCAACCAGCCGATTGATGTATAAACTGAGGAGCGTCGGGGAAGTCAAACCTCCCTGCCACACACCACACGCCAGTCCTTACTCACCAGATACTGCACCCGATCATCTGACCTGTTTTACCTGGTCGTACCAATACGCGAGGAGGTTAACTATCTCATGAGGTACGGCTTTCTCCCGCAGTTTTGACCACAGGATCTTGTTGTTAACCAGGTCAAACGCCTTGGAGAGGTCCAGAAATGCAGCACACACCGGAGTCTTTCTGTCGGTATAGTACCTAACAGTATTCTTGAGCACCAGAACGGCCGTTTCCGTGGACAATCCAGCTCTAAAACCAAACTGCGAATCATCTGGAATGAGTTGTCTAGCCATTCTACGCTCAAGCACACCGTCAAGAACTTTAGCCACTATGGTGGCCAAGGAGATAGGCCTATAGTTGTCCTTATCCGACGCATCCCCAGTTCTATTTTTGGCAATAGGCACCACTACTGTCCTCATCAGCTCCTTAGGTAGATAGGAGTGTCTCACACAAAAGTTAACAGCATGAATAAGACCCTAGGGAGGTGCGGACCAGCATACTTAAGGTATTCAATGCTTAGGCCAACATGTCCTGGTGATTTGCCTCTGGTCACACATTGTTGATGTTCAATTCACAATGTTCCTTATCTCTGTAGCTGTAACGGTTATTGGCTCTCTAGACATGACGCCCCCAGCAACAAGATTCTGCTCTTCCACTAGCCGCGATGTTACTAAAAAATGCCTCCTAAACTTGTCCGCAATCTCCCCAGGATCGGGACCGCAGGTTTTGGATTCAACCTTTTAGTCGATTTCTAGAAATTCTGAAAATGCTTATCCCTATGCTCAGTCACCAGCATGTCCATTTTTATTTGATCCTCATGATCCTGACAATATTTTAACCTTTGTTTAAAGACCTTTCGCGTCTCATTCATTTCCTCAAATAACAACCCGTTGCGAGGTTTATTATGCCACATCCAGTTTAGAAAAACTCTCCTGGCGTTTCCGTGAGCGTCTTTGACCTACCTATTCCATCCGATCACTGGACGCCGTCTCCTACCATCTCCCACTAGGCCAGAACTACCCACTGCCGTTTCCCGAAGGGAAATTACTATAACACTATACAGTTTACCAATCACCATTCTATGATTTACATCTATACAAAAATTATCACAGCAGTTACCTAAATTAGAGGGAAAGTCTATAGGTATCCCTAAGCTTCTCCATACATAATGTATAGTAGCAGTCTAATTGCGAAACATTCCTTCCTTTCACCTCATACAGCCTTATCAATATTCTTACGTTACGTTTTAAACTTACATGAAAAGATATATTTAAGCATTTATACCTAGTAAGTGCACCATTCACTCCCTAGTGACCATTTTAAAACCTAGTAAGTCACTTTAACCAATTCAAAACCTCTTTTACAACCATTACCATTTTTTTTACTTAACATAAATACTTTCCATAGGCTGTCCAATATTACGTTTATGCGCTCTCATGTAAAATTTCATTTTAAGTCCTTACTAGGTTTTGAAGTGGGGCAGCCGTACTGATATCCAGTGCACTATTAGGATTTTTTGAAGTGAAAACTTCTTTAGCGGCGCTGTGTACTTTTTTTGGAATGGGTAAAAACTTCTAAATTCGCGTCAGGTCACGTGACCCTGATCGAAAATTCGTAAGACGTAAAACGTAAGACAGCGCCATCTATGCACATCGGGAAAAACTACGAGGGCCTCGCGTACTAACTACGTAGGCCTCGCGTACTAACTACGTAGTTCATCCAACAACGACGAGATGGCGCTGAACCACGGATATATAACTGACGACGAGCAAATCTGAATAAATTCCTTTCACGAGAAGAATAAACCAGTCACTTTGGTCATCATACCTGATTTGCAAAAAACCCTATAAAATAAGGAACACACCTTAACACGCGTGTTTTGTTTATAAGACGATTCACAAAATACACTCGTAATTGTTCAAGTTTTCACTTCTGTCGGCACTACCGGAGTGCCAGTTTTTTTTTTTTTACATCGAGCACGTGCTGTCGGTATTAAAGAATAGGTACCTACCCCATTATTTATAAACGTTACTTAAAGTTAAGTAGTGATTAGCGACTGTTCAACCATACATTTTTGGCGTTTAAACGTCAATTCACTTTAATCATCGTTTATAATAGACACCTTAGTGTTCTGTCGTCGATATGCAATATTCCAACTCTAGAAGGAAGGTATTTATCATATTTATCGATTTGGTTCTTGGTAAGACTGGAGGCAGGCGACAACAAGGTAAGGACGGCTATGCTGATAATTTATTAATATGCAGATGACCAAGAGACTTTGACCCCTGATTTTGTTTGGTCGTTTTTTCTGAGGGGTAATAGATAAGAAATGTCGACTTCATCTAGCTTATGTGTAGGCATAAGTTTTTTTTTTTAATAATGACGTGTAAAAGTGATACACACACAGAATAAACAATGTCATTTCATTTCCTAATGTTCATACATTTTATAAATGCAATTAACGACACCGTTAAAACCATAAAGGCTCCTGCAAAGAGGCGCGACGCGCGACTCGAATCGCGCGCGACATAAAGGCACCGCTTTTCGCGCGATTTGCGGTGCCTTTGTGTCGCACGCGATTTAAACGCGTGTCGCGCCTGTTTAAAGGAGCCTTAAGTAGGATGTTGTAGTAGATAATTCAGAAAACCTGTAGATCTTTTCTTCGCAAAAGCGTAGAACGGGTACCTATTAATAAAAAAAAACAAACCTTATAAGTTTGTTAGTAGGTAAGCAAGCAAAATGATAACGTATCGAGATGACAGTATAATGGCAGAGATAGGTCATTGGCTTTTCGCAATAAACATTATTTACAGATAAGAGAAATTGAAATCATCATATTTTTTCCAACAGGAGTAGGTAATAAAACGGACAGACCTAAATTATATTGTAACATTGTGAGTATTTCACTAAGAGACAAAGTAGAAATTGTAGAACTTGCCCGGGTTTTTCAGCATCCTATACTTAGTCATCTAATTTTCGACAACTTAGATATAGATAGGTACGATCAGCGTCAAAAGTCGAACTACATCCTACTTATATTTTAAATGCGAAAGTTTGTGAGGATGGATAGATGGATGTTTGTTACTCTTTCACGCAAGAACTACTGAACGAATTTTGATGAAACTTTACAGTAATACAATAGCTTATTAATCATAATAACACAGAGGATTGTTTTTAGCCCAATATTCATGGAACCGATACTTATGCGGGTGAAACCGCGGGGCGCGATGCCCTGTTTTTATCCAGACGGTAAAAAAAGTCAGCCGGTGTATAAATAAAAATGTCAGGACCTGTCTAATCTAGTGAATTCTGGGAGTCAATTAAAGTCAGCATTTCTTGGAATTTATTGTTTCGGAAACATTCCTCTCAAAGTTTCGATTATGTTTCTTACTGCATGGTTCCTGGCCCCATCTTATTGGAACCATGTGTTTTCTAGGTCTGACTGATTTAAAAATCTTAACATTGTTGCGATTGCCAGTCGCAGTATCAGCAGCACCTGTCCTGTAGCCTCTTCAAGTAAAAATAAGCCAGTCAGGAAAAGATAATTATTTACACCTAGCTGCGCCCCGCAGTTTCAACCGTATACTCGTAAGTCTCGATCCCGTGGGAATATCGGGATAATAATCCAGGTAATGGTCTACCCATGTGCCAAATTTAATCCACATCAGTTCAGCCGTTTTAGCATGAAAGCGTAACAAAACTCTTTATAATATTAAGTTTAGATTATTCCTTTATGTGATCAAAATTTTTTTGACGACACGGTTGGCGCAGTGGCTGAGCGATCGACTGCTGCGCTGCGTGTCGTGGGTTCGATTCCCGCACGGAACAAATATTTGTATTGCCTACAGGTAGTTGTTCCGGGTCTGGCTGTTTGTGTATGTGAATTAAATGTTTGTAAATGCACCCACGATACAGGAGTAATTCCTAGCTTGGGGCAACGATAAAAAAAAAAAATTAGATTAAATACTCCTACTGTTTTGTTGAAAACAATTGCTTCGTCTTTCATTCTGTTTAGGAACTCTAGGATAAAATACGTTAGTCATAGCCTTATAAATGTTGCATAACGAATTTGACACATTTTAACTAAATAGTGGATATGAAAACAACCATAAAATTGGCGCTAAATTAAAATGGTGGCCAAAACAAGTTATAGATACACATTCGAGTTGGCCATCCTGTATATGTCTTACATTGATATATTACAAAAGCATAATTATTATTCTATCAACTGTCTTTTTATCTCCTACCGTAGCTAGTAGTTGCCTACCTAAAGCGCTTTTACACTATTCAATTTTTAGGAAATCGGCAGATGTAATCGCAGTTAGAACAGCTTGTATCAGATTTAGTGTAAATTGGAGGTCCAACCGCTCTACTTCCTAAATAATTGTCTACGATCTAGAACAGTGTCATCACGGCACTACGATTTAGAACGACTAGTCGGACTAATCTTAACTAAATTAATAGAAATGTATGGGGAAATGCCCTATCCTTATTATTAAAAACGAGAAAAAATATTTTAATACTTAAGTCATTACGCAATGACGGCTTTAAGGTTTTATTGGAAATTTACAAAAATTATGACAGAAACGCGACTTTAAAGACGTCTTTAAATTCGCGTTTTTGTCATAATTTTTGTAAGTCACGTGACTATAAAAACGCCATCGATAGAAAATTCGAAACGGGCAACCCAGTACGATCCTTCTTCACGAATGCGTCATCTGTCCGATTTAGAATCCAATTTAGTGTAGTGTGATCACTAGCTTCCGTCTTCCTAGTTCGAGTGTTCCTAGTTGTGTCCTAAGATGCGCAAGGTTTCTGATGAAAGGGTTTCTGTTGGTTAAGCTAAGAAGAAAGCGAATGAAATGATACAATAATATTTGCTTTGACTAGGTACCTAAATAGCTGGAGAGTGAATGACATCGGACCTTAATGCGTGTGTTGAATGATTTATTGAGGGAGCGATGCGTATGCGATGCGCGCGCGAAAAAAATCGCGCTCGTGTGAACGCGCCCTAAAGGCATATGCAAGCGGTCACACAGGTTTCTTGGACTAACTACGAATTTTGGCAACAGGTTTTATGGGTCACCTACTGGTTTGACCGATGACAAAAATGTTATAGGTTTTTTTTTGTTAACAACAAGCGGACCCGAAATGCGTCCTGTCAAAATTTCAATAGTTCATGCAAAAAAAGACGTTCTATTTACCCGAATTAAAAAAAAATGGAAAATTAAAAAAAAAATATTTGCATAAAAACTTAACTCGGACTATTATTATAAATTACGAACATTTTAAATAAAAAAGTAGCGGAATTGGTCCTGTATGTCGTTTTCAAGTATGGCGCTTACCTACGAACAGCATTTCATTTTTATTTATATAGGAAATTTGGCATAAAGACATCCTTCTTTAAACAAGCTTTTTTGTTTTTTTTTTTTTCAATTATTTTATAAACAATTTAGATTTATAATGAGTTTTATAAAATTGCCTCTGGCATATAAGTGTTTTTGTTGATATAGGTACACTACTGAATTATGGAATTATGTGAACAAAGCAATAAGTAATTATTTATTTATTCAATCCCAAGATCCGAGATCGTTTATTTATTTATCTTATATATAAATAAGTACATGAGTATGATAAGCTAAGAATCGATGCCAAATTCAATCAATTACCTATATTGTAGGCCTCGACACATACCTACATATATTTAATGACATTAGAGCCCCATAATTTTAAATAAAAAAAAACATAAAATTACATAAATTAAAAATAACAAAGAAAAAAATAAAAATGTGTAAATCATACCTGTAGATTTAACAACAAACAAATGAGCATTTCCCACTAGAGGCAAAGGCGTTGGCCCCGGCACGTTAAATCGGTGACTTTGCCGAACCAAAGTAATCCACGATATTAACAACGCTAACACTAGAACTACAGATACTAATAATAACAAAATCATTTTTAATCACAACACTGGCACGTGCTACTCAATACTCAGCCACATCCGATGAGGTTTATAATCAAAATGCGAGACTACAAGTACAACAGACAGGACATTGCAGGCCGGCAAGATATAAGGCAACTAAAAATAAAAAAAACTTGTACACACGCGGTCAATGCCTGCGTAACAGTTTTAAATATGGAATTACACGCGTTGTTTGATTAAAATTACAATAACAACGCAAACACAAGATGTCATACCGGGTCGTTTCAAAGCATTGCTAATGGTATATTTAATTGCACTTTTTGACAATAATTGTTGTTTACCGTAACGTTTAATTTAACTATCGTATGGGCTCTTATCTCTTGATTGTATCTGTATACTAGTATGGTACGGTCAGCATCAAAAGTCGATTAACACTTCAGTTTTTTTTAATCTTAGTTATTGAGCAAAATATTAACACTTCAGTTTTTTTAATCTCAGTTAGGTATTGAGCAAAATATTTGTTGAAAATTGCATCGTACTTCTGCTGCAATTTTTAATAAATATTTTGCTCAATAACTGAGATTTAAAAAATTGAAGTGTTAATCGAGTTTTGATGCTGACCGTACAAGTATAACTTAAACAGTTCCCTTAGAGAATCGCGCCTGCGGAGATTATATATGGCTCTGATGGCTCTTTTCTGCAAAATATAAATAGAATCGACGTCTGCAGCCCGTCCCCAAAGTAAAATACCGTAAGACATGATACTGTGAAAGTAACTAAAATATACTAGTCTCGCGGTATCTACATCAGTAAATTGACGGATTTTTCTGACAGCATAAGCTGCTGAACTTAGCCGTCCTGCAAGAGATGTTAAACGAGGACCCCATTGTAGCCTTGAGTCGAGCGTGATCCCTAGGAAAACAGTTTTATCGACAAATTCTAGTTTCTCTTGATTCAATCGGCAAATCGATGACGTATGTGACCTTCGTCGTTTAAAGATCGTAAGTAGATTACCTGTGTATAAAGCAAAACAACATTTTGAACTTTGGAACGAATGATGTGGATAGATATCATCCATACTAATATTATAAATTCGAAAGTAACTATGTCAGTTTGTCTGTCTGTCTGTATGTTACCTTTTCACGGCTAAACCACTGAACGGATTTCGCTAAAATTTGAGTGATTCATCAACTCGTCCTACAAGCCTACGGCCCATTTGGCATGACTTGACGAAAATCAAATAAATTTTATTTTCATTCTGGAAGTCTTCCCACATTTTTTTTTTGTATGGAACTTTTAGTAAGACAAGATACAACAATATTTCGCAGTGAGATAGATTGCATCCCGGGGAAGGACATTGGATAGTTTTTATCGACATACCTCGCGGGCGAACCCGCGGGCGGAAGCTAGTAATACATATAGGAAATAGGTAAAATACTGGTATTCAGCTATTCAGCTGCATCCGGTTAGATTGGAAGTCGACGTAAATGTAAATTCAAATTCAAAATCATTTATTTCAATCCATTTAAGATCATAATATGTTCTACGTCTAAAATAAAAATTTAATTTTATCATAATAAATACATATAAAAAAAATTGTAAAATAATATACCTAAATTAAATTCAAATTACAAAACTAAATTAAAATCATAAAATAAAATAAAGAATGATTAATAATACGCCAGCCTGCCTTTGAGTCATTTGTTTGTTTGTCATTACATTAATCATATAACAATGGTACTAACAATCAAACCTGTTCGCAAATACGCTCAGGATGGTGTTGGAGGTGGTCCGGCGCCTGCGCCCCAGAGATGTGCACCGCTTTCGCATCGTCGTCGTGTAGAAACAGTCGACACAGGCGTCGGCGGACATCTCCGATGCGCTGCAGTGCCGGGGCAGCTCCAACAACACCCTGAACGCATTATTATACTGAATATGGAGAGCGTTGTACTGCTTCTGGGTATATAACCTCCAAAGACTGGCTGTGTACATGGATGGACGCACAAAGCGCTCTGAAAAGGCCAGGCAGATGATATAGGAAATAGATACCAATTTTAGAAAATTTTTGTTGGTTATCAAAAACCAAATCAACTGTTTCAATAGAAAAGTGCATTATTACCTACGACGAGGTCAAAATTTATAGAACAGCAAATTTTTTTTTTTAAATAACCGGCGACAAGTTTCAATGCCGTGTTCAGAATCATGTACTGAATTCATTAATAATAGGTTTTTTAACTCTTTAATACTTGGGAATTCATTTTGGGTCGTTCTTAACTGAATCCCTTGTTATGTTATTATTTTTATTGTTATTTTTTATTTATTATTTATAGTTATTATTTATTGTTATTCAATTTATAGGTATCTTTATCTTTAGATAGCTCTTAGCAGACAGTAGGTTACTGTCTGTCCTTCTCTCTTAATCCATCCAAAGGCTTAGTCGTCTTCTCTCTTAATCCATCCAAAGGCTTAGTCGTCTTCTCTCTTAATCCATCCAAAGGCTTATCTAGTTAATACTATACTGTAACCTAGCTGTAGGTAATATTTTAAGCAACTCATATCGTCTTAACTTACTGTTAACCACCTGCTTACTGTATTACCTAGACAATAAATATTTTCAATTTTCTATTTCTATTTTAACATGTTATTAAATTGACTACAATGTTTTTATATTCTAAAAATTGTACTTCTGCTGCAATTTTAAACAAGTATTTTGCTCAATTACTAAGATTAAAAAAAAATAAGTGTTAATCGACTTTTCTTGCTGACTGTACACCTCTGCCTAACCTATGTTATGCCATGTTATGTTATGAGGCTTGAAATGGTAATAAATTCTCATTAAACTTATAACATTTAATTCCTTCCCAAAATACAGACTTGATTCATAAGTACAAAAATATATACATATATCCTATATTCCTATCTTAAAACTAATTCACAATGTCATCCGGGACTTCCAGTGTGCAGTGTCTTAAATCACATTATTTTCTTGGCATAAACTTTACATTGACTCCGTTCTTGGATCTCAGCACGAGGTCTGCGCTTAGTGCAGGCTCGTGAGCTGCTGGCAATATAAAGAAGTTCTTGACAATCTCCGAGATAGTAATTTTGAGCTCCATCATCGCAAACTTTTGACCTGAGGAAGAACAGAAGAAATTTTACTTTGACATATATTATATAATAAATAATAATAATAATTTTTTTATCAGGCAACTAAGGCCCATAGATAAAATACACAAAATAATCTTATACAACAATAAACTAATACATATTATAAACCTTAAAACTATGACTATACACGTAACGTTGTCGGCGTCTTGTTTCGCTGCGTGGTGTCGCGTAACCGTCCTCGGAAACGTCGTTATAATACGACACCTTTCGACCATGGTGATCATGGACTATGTATGTATCTGCCTAGTCTTTCGGCTTCCAATCTAACCGGATGCAGCTGAACATCATGCCTATCTGACTTCCACAACCCAGTTACACTGGTTAACACGATACTTCTTGGAAAGACCGGTTGTCAGAATTTTGGGCTTCTGACTACCCGTAAAAACAGTCTACGAATGACAGCCGGGACCAACGGCTTCACGTGCTTTCCGAGGCACGGCAGTTTCTCGATATGTAATGGAAGGTTTGTCACCCACCCACGGACCGACCTCAGCAAGTCGTCAAGCCATGCGGCTGCTATCATTGAGCCATGAGCCCCACACATGAACCATGTATGTCACATGAATAACATGTATTGTGACTGCTCTATATAAAAATATAATATATATAATCATCACACTAATATTATAAAGGTGGAAGTTTGTGAATGTGAGTGTTTTTGTTTTTAAGTTTGTTACTTCTTCATGCTCAAACGACTGGACCAATTTTGATAAAATTTTGTATAGAGGTAGCTGACTCCTTGGATTAACATATAGGCTACTTTTTATCCCGATATTCCCACGGGATCGAAACTTATGCGAGTGAAATCGCGGGGCGCAGCTAGTATAATATAAGACAGAGAGGAGTGGAAAGAAGGAGGCATTTGCCCTGCATTGGAACAACATATATAAATAAGAATATTAATTATTAATTTAATGGATCGCCCTGACCAAAAAGTAATAACGCATACCGTATGTACCAAACTATAACGGTTCATGTTTTAATAGGTCACTATTACTGTATTGTGTGTACTCCAACCTATTGAGAAACCAAATATGACTGATATAATTGACCCATCTGACTTAAGAAGTCGTACATTGGTATGCCGGTTGCGGAGATCAGATAGCAGCCGCTTGCAATAAACAGCGGATAGTGAGCAACTGTTTTTTTATGTTATTGCATGGCAATTAAGTTGGTAAGCCGTCACCGCCGCCTTTGCACATCTACAATTACAGGGGCATAGGAGATTCGTTGCCAACACAGACACTGAAATATATCATGAGCCTGTAAGCGCACTGGCAACCATACCGTATACCCTATATGCATACCCTATAAATTAGAACACAGCACGATGCTCTGCGGCAGAAATAGGAGTTTGTTTTACTTGTTGGAAATCTATATCTATGTAAATAGAACGGAAAAAGACAATAAAAGAGAAAAATTGGAAGAAATTCCCGGAAAATTTTCATATTCGGGAAAAACTGAACGTCATTTTTTTCTCGTCTCGTTTTTTTCGGGTTTTTTATTATTTTGTATAAATTAATGAAAATTGGACTTGACAACGTCTGCCGGGTGAGCTAGTAATAAATAATTAATTATAATACATTTTTTCGGATAGGATGTTAGTGATAAACTTACCAATACAGTTCCTAGGCCCAGCGCTGAATGCGAGCCAACTGAAGGGATTCTTCAGCGGTGCCTCGAACCTCTCCGGACGGAACTCCAAAGGATCGTCATATAAATCTGGCTGGCGTTGGATCTGGTAGATATTCATCACGACTGATGTGCCTTTTAATAGTTTCAGTCCTCCCACCTCTGGAATGAAGAACATTATGTTAGCATAATCACTACTGGGACACAAACCTTATCTCTTCGAGGGGGAGTGGGCTGTAATTTACCACGTGGGCCCAATAACGGCCGCGACTTACGAGTTGTAGGTCGTAGGTTCGAACCCAGACAGGCGATTTACTTTGTGTAAACTATTTCATCACCACACACAAAACTGTGAAGGAAAACATCGTGAGGAAACCGGCATGTCCTAGAACAAAAAATTCGAAGACATGTGACATCTACCAACCCGCACTGGGCCCGCGTGGTGGATTACGGCCCACTCCCTCTCACAGAGAGGAGGCCTGTGTCCCAGCAGTGGGAACATTATAGGCTGATTAATCGTTATGCTTATGATCTAAACAGCATGTATGTTGTTACTCTAAAAACACATTTATATACTTAGGAATATTACTTCGTTGTCCTTAGGTCGACATCACTCAAGACTACTTTATTGCTAATGTACCTAATAAGTAGGCGGGTTAGAGGTTATACAAAAAAATTATATTTGTATTATTATTGTGTATCAAACAATAATTATACGAGATTAGAAGGTTAGCGATGATTATGTTTTGACGTTGAATGGAACAATGTTGCAGGAAAAATATACAAGGTGGAGACGACAACACGATCATAAATTAAGCTACGTAGGTATATAAACTTAGAGTGCTGACAGTTCTTTTCATTTACTAACAATCGGGGGCGATTTGGGGTATCTAATATTCAAGGGGGCTAGTATCTACTAGCCCCCGAACGCCGAATTGCCTAAGTGTATCTACACTTAGGCAATTAGGGGCAAGATCCAAGGGGCAAGCGGAGCCCAAGCCCTAATGACGTTCGTTCCCGGCATACGAAAATTCTATCAAATATATCCAATAGTTTAGTCACTAAGCTAGTCAAAGATTGATTTAACTCATAGTCGACCCATAACTACTATTTAGTGTATTTGAAAAAAACAAACTCAAACTCAAACTCAAAACATTTATTTCAATTAAACCATTTACAGGCACTTTTGAATTGTCAAAAAGTCGGTCAGTCAGAAAATATGAAGCTAGTTGCCCATTCCAAAGCGTAGGTACCTATGGAGAAGAACGGGCAAGAAACTCCATGGACAGTTTTTCAATTTCTGTTAGGGTTTATTGATAGTTTCACAATACTCCTATATATTAGTATTGTCAATGGTTCATTTATTGTCGTAATGTCTTCTCCACATTGTGTAGAAAATATGGGACTATAGTTTTGGCTCATGAGCAGTTCGCCAGATTCGCAATTTACCTGGTTCTCAACACACTGGATTATTTTCCACTCACCAAATTCTTAAATTATCAGATTCTACTCACCAGATTCTCAATTCATGAAATGTTGTACAGTTAGGTAACAAATTTGTTATTGGAGTTTTTACAAGCTATGCTCATAATTTTATACAGCGGATAAAAGATTGCTTAAATTCTAAATCAAGTTTTGAATAATAAGCTTTTAGTACAAAATTAAAACCAGTAAACATCTGGGATCTGTGCGAAAGTCACTTTCTGACTCTGTCTGTCGACTTTTTATACAAATTATCAAATTCATTTATTCTCTCAGTGATTTGAGGTAAAGCTGAGATAGGGAACACTTTTCTAAGGACTTTTTTATTAAGATACCGTTATTTGGCTTAGCTCATTGGATGCATATTTCTTTAAGCTATCCGATGCCACAAAAATCAACTTCACAATTTTTTTTGGGATACCGCCTTTGAACTTAGCACAGCAGTACTGACGTCACGCAAAATCCTGCATCTCGCAAGCAGAGTTTACCGCGCAACTACCATACATACAACGGCCCGACATGAATCATCGGGCAGTTGCCCGCCAGACACTACACCCGTCTGGTCGGAGGATCCTCCCTTTTCTATAGAATATGAGTGTACTTTACACCCTGTTCCTCATACCTATATAGAACCACTGATCCGATGCCGAACATTCCTTTACTAATGGGAACTACAATATGTCATATGGTATATATTATGTTAATTCAAGAAATTTCACGCAGATGAAGTCGCGGGAGAAGGAGAAGTTAGTGATGGATAAAGATATAAGGATTATGAAGTGTGTAGCTACTTACCACAGTCCTTCATGATTCTTCTTTCAATGAGTGGAACTGGCGGGTACAGCCTCATCGACTCCTTGATGACCAGCTCCAAATACTTCATTTGATGAAGCTCACTAAACAACAAAACGTAAACATTTAAAATAAAAGTAACAGAACTGTAGCTAGTTTGGCTTCCAAGTACGGTCTTCAATAAACTTTTTTTAGTAGGTACAACAGTGTTAAAAAGGCACTGTCACTAATTAAAAATTATCATTAAAAAGTTCCAAGTACTAAAAATAACTACAAATTCAGCCTGCAAGTGCTTGGCCAGACGACAAACGCGGGCGCGAAGCGGGCGCGAGGCGGGCGCGGTGCGGTGTACTCAAACATAAGAAGTTTATTTTAGCGTCCATAGTGGGCACGCGAGCGCGGTTAGCGGCGTGGGCTGCTTGGCGCGGGAAATTCACGCCATTGCTCGTTCATACAAGTGGCCGCAGTGAGTGCGCGGGCGGTCCGCGGGGGACTGGGGTTCTCAAACTAGTTCGAGCTTTCTTCTAGCAAAAAAATAAATATTTTTCATTCATATTATATTTTGACATACACTGGACACGACAGCACTCAGAACGAAGCGGCGCTCGACTGCGGACAGGCAAATCGCGCGCGTTCCCGCACCCACGCCGCTCGCCGCCAAGCGCTGCCAGTCTGGCCAAGCACTTAGGCTCGAGGCAATTCAAGGCTTGCCTACTTAACTCCGTTACAGAAGAGGTTTTGTAAAAAAAATCACGCTCCGCCGTGAAAAGAATATTTTTTTAATAGTTTTTTTTTCGTTCTATTTCGACTTGTAATCTTGTTCATTTTTTTAATTGCCCCAGATACAACTAACGTTGCTTTTCTTGCAAGGAACTAATGTGTAGTAGAGAAAGTATTTGGCCTACCACTACCACCTATAGAACATGAGCATAGGTGTCCTTAATTATCATCTGCCTAGCCTTTTCCCAAGGGGTCGGCTTCCAGTCTAACCGAATGCAGCTGAATACCACTATTTTACATGGAGCGACTACCTTTCTGACCGCCACAGTCCAATTACTGGGTAATACGATACCTCTTGGTAAGACTGGTTGTCAGACTTTCGGGCTTCTGACGACCCGTAACTACTGTCAAATATCTTCGATGTAGACGTGAACAACGGCTTAATGTGCCTTCGGAGGCATGGAGGGGTCTATCTTATCTTACCTTTATCTATGTAAATATGATCATAGGTGTCCTTTTAATAGATAAAATAAGTAAGAACAAATAGAAATATGTAGAAGAAATTTTCTAACCACTAGGTACGGTCAGCAACAAAAGTCGATTAACACTTCAGTTTTTTTAATCTCAGTTAATGAGCAAAATATTCGTTCAAAATTGCAGCAGAAGTACAATGCAATTTTGAACATGTATTTTTATAGAAAAAAAGTACACTTTTAACTACTTTAATTCTATCTCGAAATAAAACCATTCGCATAGCAGATTGTTAGTTTAACTGAGTTTAACACACCAGGAATGAAGAGTAAGCTCACAGTTTCTAGGTGTTCGGTGCGCTCAGTATTGTCGCCTGCACCCAACTTTACCGCTCAAGTTTAAAGTGTCTAAGAGCTTTGCCAAATTCCTAGCATAATGATAGTTGTTTGATTCTAAATCTCTAGGTGGCTATTATGAACATGAAAACTTCTATCTGCCATAGTTTTGGGTTTACGTAAATCTGTTGTAGTTTTGATGCACTTGAGGTATGAAGCTATGTACAACTGCATAGACATCAGTAATTTTGTATAGAAGTGGCGACTATTTAAGTTAGTACAGTCAGCAACAAAAGTCGATTAACACTTCAGTATTTTAAAACTCAGTTAGAGAGCGAAATATTAACACTCCAGTTTTTTTAATCTCAGTTATTGAACAAAATATTTGTTCAAAATTGCATTTTACTTCTGCTGCAATTTTGAACAAATATTTTACTCTAATATCTAAGCTAACAAAAAATCTCTTATACTATTCTTATTCACTAACATCTTTCGACAGCTTTCGACAAAAAGTTAATAAAAGAAGAAATAAAATACGTTTATTTGCGCACAAACGCAAAAATAATGGGGGAAAGTATACGTCGCAAAACGGGAAATAGCATAATACTGTGACCCTATGCAAGATAGAGTCATTCACACGCAACCCTGGTTTACAGCGACAGCTGGCGTTGACATGCTGACATCAACCAGTGCAGCATAAAATGAGATACAAAAAAATACACATTACAAATTGTAAATCTAATAAAAGATTTTCTTTTTTCTTAACTTGCTACGCTACATCGGTGTTTGATGTTGCATACTTTTGTTTAGCATATTCTTTGCATTTACACGATATCATGTTTTTTATATCTATTTAATTCTCCGTTAAAAAAATAAATTCTGAATCAATCTTGACCCTGAGTGATCTTGTCATGAAACTTGTTCAACCACTATTTGAACATTAATAAGAAATAGAATGAACTTGTAATTTTAATAAACAAGGCTGTGTGTCTACATTCAAATGTGATATAGGTAGTATGCTTTGCTACGTAGGTAATTGCACATAATTAAACTAGTACTAAAGACTTAGATATTTATGACTCACATTTGATGCCCCTTGGCTTTCATAAAACCACTAAAATAATAATTAATGGAAACTTATAAAATCCTATGAATAAGATTTGTCATAAGATATAATTACTTATAATTTAATGTGTGTAAGGGACTGAAAGGGGGTCTGAAATATTTGAAGTGGGGCTACAAGGGCATGTGGGGAATCATATGAAAGAGCGTAGTTAGCACATTCACAAACATTTTTTTCTTTTTTTTAGGCCCTATAATTCGACTTTCGATGAAAAATATAAAAAAAAATCCGTTCCCGCAAGATTACAGGAAAAATAAAACGATGTCTCTAAATACCACTCTTTTTCAGAAATCATCAACAATAGTTACATTATTTCCACTATCGGTCAAGAGATGGCGCTGACATAAAACTGCAATATTCTCACCGCAGTGCACAGTATTAGAATTCTCTGACGAATGAAGGCCTTGCCGACGAAAAATTAAAAACATGATGGTACGGAACTCTCGGTGCGCGAGTCCAACTCGCTCTTGTCCGGTTTTTTTTATTGTGTTTTTATGGATCATGGGTCTGCAATAAAGATTTATATGTATTTATAAAAAAGCAACAGTTCATGCTGAGAATTCAAAACAGTACCTAGTATTAATTTATGAAAATCGTTTATGATAAAACAAGTATAATAAATATACGAGTGAATCTAGCATGTACTTATAATAATTGTGGTTGAATATCTTGTAACTTAAGCGTCAATTCATTGCCAATACAACTACTGCTATATAATATGGTAATTAATATCAAGACAAGCACACCGATAACAAGTTACTAATAGGTCTATTCTTAGCCTAATGATCGGGGGGCCTACTCAGCCCGTCAACGACGAAACGAGGCCATCGGAAAGTAGTTTGCAACTTGGGAGTGAACTTTAGTCTCGATTAATAAACTTTTTCGGACAGGCAAAAACACAACGAAAGAAACGACAACTTCCAAATCGTGTTGTCATACATTCTTAGTTTGAACCCCAAACTAATCTTATGTCCGTAAGTATATAAATAATACTATTACGGTGTAAGAAATGCCCGTAATTTTAGCCGAAACTTCGGATTTCGTGCTTTTGAAGTAGACCTCCAGTAACCTTAGAGGAAAATAAATCGGAAGTATATTGCCCGTTCATGTAAAACTTGTGTGAAAGACGCTAAGGCTAAAAAGGTTGTGACTACCGAGATGAAGACTAATAGTGAAAAAGTACGGAAGAAAAAACTTTTTTTAAATTATTTTTCACATTGCAGTGTCTTTTTTGGAAGTCTGTTGTTTTTTTTTTTGTAATAACATTTTTGTTTTTCACTTTTAAGTTGTACTTACTCCACACAAATTAGTATAAAGGCTCCTTCAAACAGGCGCGACACGACACGCGACACAAAGGCACCGCAAGTCGCGCAACGAGCGGTGCCTTTGTGTCGTGCGCGATTATATCGCGTGTAGCGCCACGCGCTATGTAAATATCAGTGACAGGAAGTCATTAAACATCAGCAATATAAACTAAGTGGCAAAATACGTATTATTGAAGCCAACTCAAAAACTACCTAAGCAAAGTTAATAAAATGTATATGGGACCACCCCTGAGGCATACCCTACCCATTAGGAAAAAGAATTTTTGAAATCGATTTACAATAATTACCGGAGATATCGCGTAACGAACATAAAAAAACATCACACAGTCAAATTAAGAACCTCCTTTTGAAGTCGATTAAAAAAGACATGTAGCGCCGACCTTAAATTAACTGGGGCAAGGGTGATGAAGTCAATGATGATGTATGACCAGAACTTCGCCTTTATAGAGACTGTACTTTCTACTTTTATTATCTTTTCACTTAGTTCAGGAGCCAGTTGTTCAAACTGCTTTTGACCACAATTTTTACAATCGTGTGTAGTGTATGACTACCTTTAAGTATGTGTTACTCTCTGTACAATAAACTTATTACTTATTTATTTAATTACTATTCCATAAACCCTCATTATCACGCAGATTTAGTATCGTGGCATTTAATAAGGCAAAATTTGGGAACAAACCAGTCTACTTTTACCAAATCTGAGCCCACCCGGTACTGCTCATTTTTGTACAACTAGGTTAAACTAAGAGAGAAGAGAATGAATTAAACTTACTGATAAGTCGGGTCTCTGCTCATTTCGCTACCGTAGATAGTTTTCAGTTCTTCGTAGATTTTCTCTTGGACATCTCTGCGTTTTGATAGACAATGGAGAGTGTACACAATGCCTGAAGTCGTGGTGTCGTGACCCTATAGAAACAGATTCATAGTAAAGTCAAGAAAATCATTTTTAAGCAAATTGACAACCAACCATTGACTTACATATTACTAGTCAAATTGTTCGTATATTCAAATCACAACTGTCATTCATTGACAGTTGTATAAAATGGCTATCACACGTTAAATTGACATGGGGTGTCAATTTGCTTAACAATTTAAATTTCCCTGACTGTAATATGGTAGTTAAAACCTCGAAAGCCCGTGTGCTGACGTGAGCTTAGGTGCCTACATTATGTAATTGACTAGAAAAAGAAAAATGAAAGACAATGGAAATCTTCGCTCAGCTAATGTATAAGACACACGCTGTGCGCACTGTAAAAGACACTGTTGAATATTTTATTAGTTTAGACAAAAACAATAATGACGTTTCAAAGTACTTCTAACTTGATACTGTTAATTTCTAACAAAAAACAAACCTAACTACTGATCAGATTGAACGGAATTGATCAAACAGAACTACTGATCACATTGCAAATTTACATACATCTAGGACGGATCGCATAGCTTATTAATAGTAGTAATAAGTAGTTATGATTCTTCGGTATTGGTGACAAAAGACAATTTTTCCACAAAAATCTGAAGTAGACCAAGCTACGGTACGGCCGATCAGAGAATGCGTCATTACAGCAGACAGTGCGACAATTCTAGTAACAAATAAACATCAAATTCGCAAAACGCGTATTCGTGTGTATGAAACCGACAGGTATCAAGAACGCATTCTTTCGTCGGCCGCACTGTAATCTTACAGCTGAAGTAGGTAGTACAACTTGTATTCTTTTTTTTTTTCAGGATGGGAAATCATCAAATGGCCCTCTCGCTCTGGGTGGAGCGGAAGGGAGTGTCAGACTCTTACTGACTAAAACCCACCCGTGTTCCTTCCTTAGCCCTTTTTGTTCCGGGCCAGCGGTAACCCTTTGACAATCCCACAATCCCTGGACAATCCCGCTGACAACTTGTATATTTGACTTTGACTTTATTTATATATGAAAGTAACTCACCTCAAACATGAATGTGTCGACCTCCTCCCTCACACTTTCATCGTCAATCTTTTTGCCGTCGATTTCAGCCAGGAGCAACAGGTCCAAAAACGCATGCTTGTTCTTAATACCTTTTAGAACAAATATTTATGATGTAACCACTTTTAAAATAAATTTCAGTAATAACGAAGAGAAAATGATTGTAGCTTAAGTCAACGAAGAAGTAAGTAACTCCTTTTGGTTATCCTTAAAGTTTAAAAAAAAATTTTATGTCTCTGAAAAAACTTTATCTCAGAAATTTAATGCCCCATTAAAATACTAATATTTCGTAACGAAGCAGCTGGTTGTCAAATAAATCAAAAGTATTAAAATTTTGTAACTGTTTTTCATCCTGCTTTCGCTATAAAGAGTAAATGAGCTTTGATGATAGGAAACTAAGTAGATACGCTAATAAATTATAGACTTCATACAGAAAGCGGGGGGCCAAAACTAAAGTCGTTTTTTTGAGGTTGTTGCAAAATGGCATTTATATATTATATTACATTTATATTTAGAGTATAGTTCTAGTCAATATTGTGTAAAGAAGCATTTACTGTTCTGTAACCTCTACAACAAAACCCCAGGAGATTAAATATTGTACCTTCTACGATTGACTTGAATTCAGAGGACAGTCTTCAATCGATGTTATCGGTACCTCATCATCGTTATGCTTACCAATATCATTGCTGTCATTAATGGTAGTTATGTTAGCCTTCTTCAATTCTTGTCGTCTTGCATCGATCACTTTGTTAGTCTGTCCGTGTAAAACCTTCAATGCCTTGTCTTGCTTCGTCTTGTAAGGCAACAAATTAAAGATGGCGTCTTCTCCGAAGAGTGGTATTTGCATCCTCATCGTCACAATTGCGGACAATCTGTAATCAAAAATAATTGATAACGGTTATTGATCCAGGATATTTACATAATTTTTGTAATTAATGTAGGTATTTTTTATTGGATCCTGCAAAAGTGATTAAAAATAAGTAAACTTACTCTTCGATAGATTTCACATATTCCGACTCGCTGTGTTTCTGAGCATTCATACATACACCCATGATGGATTCTGGGAAAATAAAAAGGATTGGAAAGCCTGATTGTTGAAAATTAATTTTGATTTAAGAACTGACAAGTAATATAAATAAATAAAAAAATGCTATAGTTTTAATACGATTAACATTACAGTTTTACATGAGCATTTTTATCTTTTACCAAACGGAATTCAAAATTCATAAAAAATTGCCGTGAAAAGTTACCTGTCACGTTATCTAAGGCCGCTAAAGCGATAATAGGGAACATGTCAATCGGGCGGCCATCAGCAATTCCTCGTATTTTCTCCGTCAGAATCCGCTGATTCTTGCAGAATACTGGCAGGAAGTTCTGGAGAATATTGAAGTGGAAGGCGGGAGTCAGGAATTTGCGGTGAGTCTTCCATCTTTGACCTAAAAAAAATGCATGGTTAAATAACGCAGTAGGTACCTTAAATCTCCCCCCGGTGGGTTCCCGCATCGTCGAGGCGGAGGGTTCAGTAGCCGTGGCTTTGTCACCCATGAAGGGGCCGCTCGTCAGGGCTTTTGCCGGTAAGCCGACGACGTATTAGCGGCCAACAAGTAGGTTGCGGTGCCGCTTGGTTGACATCGCAACTGAGGCGGGCTGCGATGTCGTATGGGAGGCATCGCGGCTGAGGGCTGGAGGGCGCAGAGGGAGAGGAGTGCCGGTATTTCGGTACGCCGCTCTCTCTACCTTCCGCGGCTTTGACGGGGTCGCCACCGTCTGATGGCGGACGCGGTGTGGCCGCAGGGGAGGAGGAGTGTTGGTATGACGTTGGCCGCTCTCCCTATTTTTGCGGCCGAAAATTGGCAGGCGGCAAGACCAATAACCTGACCCGTCGCAGGAGGACCAAGGGTGCTCAGACACGGGGTCGTCTGGCGCCCATGTGCTGGTTTGGTCCCTGGGATGGTCACGGCATGCTATGTGTTCTGGTGCGCCGGTGATGGGGATTACTCCCCAGAGAAGGATCTGGTGACGGATATATTTTTCATTTTGTTTTTATATCGGCACCTTGTTTTTATATTATAATCATGTGGGTAATTTGGTTATCATCTAATATTGTACTTTTTTGTCTTGTGCTATCCTTTTGTGTGCGCCAAATAAATGATTTATCTATCTATCTAGACAACAATGTGACAACAATTATCATTCAGATTATTAAGATAAAATTGGCGTAAGAGCTTAAGTTAGTGTGTTACTTAGGGTTCAAAAGAATTCATGGACGAAAAATGTTAATGCCCTGTAATATTTTACCAAAACCTTCATTATTTCACCATCGTATACCATGTGTTATACAAATACATTATTTATTCACTTATTACTAATACCTAATTAATAAATTAAAATAACAAAATTACCTAAATCCTAATTTAACTAAAACTGTACAGTAACTAAAATATAGCGTCGAAATTTTTTTTTTTTATTGTGTTTCTTTTCTCGGGACCATGCGGTCCCGGTCCTTTGGAAGGCGTGCGAGCGGCCGAAGCCAACTCGCAGCGGCCCCTTAGAAAATTTTAAAGAAATGCGGCACCAACCGACGATTATAATTATCCGTGTATGCACTATGCAAGTGCACCCAAGTATAACCCCCGGTTGGTGTAGGACTATTGCAGGATATGGAAAAATAAAAAGCTGGGCTATGGGTTTGGGTGGCTAAAGTGGACTAGTTACCAAGAACTATGAAAGAACTATGACCCCTGCCTGATCAATGTTTTATATATACACCGATAAAAAGGCAGGGGATGACTTGCACACTCAATATTGGACCCCCGGAAACGGTCGCTAGCACATAGTGACGTAGCGACAAGGGGGCAATATGTCCTGAGGTGCTTATGAGGAGTGCAGAGGTATTCCACGGCTATCAGGACAATCCCGGAAGTACGGTCAAGATCCCTACCAGCATCTCACTGGAATACTTCCTTCCACCGAGCACGTTTGCTCTTGCGAATATCCACTCAAGCCGGCCAATAAAGGCAAGAATGAGGTGGGAGCTCTGTTCCTCGTCATTGTTTACTCCAGCCGGCCAATAAAGGCAAGCGAGAGGTGAGGAACAAGATTTCTCCCAGGAGATAGGGTCCGTGCGGTCGCTACTGCCCAACAGCTCACCACATGATGCCCTGCGGGTTTCTGTATCTGTCTTGGTCTGGCTCTTCACCCTACGCCTGTTGTGGCAAAGTTAACTCTATACGGTTATACGGTCTCTTGAGTATACGGTGGAGGTCTGTCCCGCTTGGGCGGAGCACCGCCGTGTCCTCGTAGAGGCGATCGGCAGCGGCAGCGACCTCTCGCGTCCGGCCCTGGTTCGAGCCATGATCCGGAGCGTGTGGGTGTGGGAGGCAGTCACCTCCTTCTGCGAAGCAGTCATGCTAGCGAAGGTGGTGGCGGGATGGCTGAGGGAAAGAGCCTCCCGTCTCATCCGCCGCGGGAGACGCTCTGGGCGTCGGGAGCCACGTGACGACTCCCGGCCACCATAGGCGCGGGCCTGTGGACGTAGAGTAATGGGTAGCTCACCATCCGATCAGGACCAGGCCCCTACCGGACTGCGCGGCGCGTACGTGTTCCACGCGCGCCTCAAAGAGATGTCAGCATCAGTTGAAGGGGGCCCCTGCCGGGTCAGCGGGATTGTCAGAAAGGGTTACCGCTGGCCCGGAACATAAAGGGCTAAGGAAGGAACACAGGTGGGTTTTAGTCAGTAAGAATCTGACACTCCCTTCCGCTGCACCCAGAGCGGGAGGGGTCATTTGATGACTTCCCACTCTGAAGTCCTAGGGTTCGGAGCGCTCAAGACCCACCACGACGTCAACGTTGATACGGCGATAACGATACGGCGGTGGGGTTATTATTATTCTTCTTACTCGCGAAGCGAAAAAGTTAAGCAATTTCCAAGTCTGTTCCGCACATAGAGCACAAAGCAATAGAACAAGTAGTAGCAATAGTCTAAAAACATCAAGTCTCGTAATTTTTTTAATTCTACGATTGTATCTACGTAATTATACACTCGCAACGAAGTACAATTGAAGGCTACCTACTATTAACTAGTCTTTAATTATCTAGACAACTAGAAGTGAACTCGTTCTTACCCGTGGCAGTGAGCAAACCTTGACCGAGCCAGCACGTCAGGAAGCTGTATGATCTGCCTTTTGTTATGTGCTCCGTGCTCGACACTAACGACTGAAACAATTCGGATACATTACTACATTCACATACACATACATACATTTTTACATTACTTTTTTACTTTCTAGATTACAATGAAAAAGATTAAAATCTACCTGCAGGGTAATTGCGTAACACACATAAAATAGCAATCAATCGCAGTACCTTTAAATTTGACAGTTCAGAGACGTTCATTGCGTTCTTGAGCAGATAAATTTTTCTAACATACAAAGCTAAATTGGGAATTCAAACCCCTCTTATTTTGTAGCAAATGTGTTAAGGATCCCCGTAGCGATCAATTGCAATTGTCAATATTTACGTGACTACCTAATACACATTGATGCACAAATTGACCAATTTCGCTGTGCCAGCGAATTCGACCGCGTGAAAACATAACTTAATAATAAAAAGATGTGGAAAGATGACTTTGTGAGTGTATGAGTGTATCTATAAACTATGAGGCTACAGACTTTCTGACACGGTTTTTATGAGTTTATATCTCTTAGGAATTAGCATTGATAGATCGTTGTTAACGTACTAGTTTTTAACCTAGGTACTATTCCCCTATCTTAAAACCAAAATTTAAATTCAAACAATGATAATTGTTTGATTGGTTAGTTTAATGCACAAAAAAATCTTGCACTTCAAAATCGTTTTACTTATTTACATAAAATGTATCTATGTTAAGAGGAAATGCGGGCGGAGAGACTTTTGAAAAACCCTAAGTAAAAAGTCATAATACGAGGTTTGGTTCTCGCCTATTTCCTCTACTAATATTGGACCAATTTAAAAGATATTTCATCAACTGAATTAGAAGGATATATACTGTGTCCCGATGTTTTTATTTTTTCATTGTATCATCAAAAAGGAAAATAGGGACATACAACTAGTTAATATTTATTATTCTATAAAAAAATCATTGCTTTATGATCATTAACCAGAAAGAAAACAGGCGATAGCGTTTCTATGGAGAAACGACCACCGGCATTTCCTCTTAATATTATCCCCACAGATAAAAACTATGTATTTCAAACCGACGATAACAATCAAAATAAAATAATTGTGACCTCCATTCAAATGCAAATGTTTAAAAACGGATGGTATTTAAAAGTACTTCAATTTATTCCCATTTCATTTACCTAATTTTGCCTGTGTTCCACCAAATATACTGAATGTGCACCAAAATATGTTCATTAAAATACGTCATAACGAGCATCTATTTAACAACTGTTGCAAATTTGTAAAAATAGTAATACACCTAATTTTAAAAACAAGCATTTATTTTTTTAGTTTTACTTCAGATAATGCACTGCAAAATGTATTTGAATCAAACACCAATTAATGTCCAATGTAGCTTTATTAATAAAAAATGAACACATTATAAAATGTAATGCTTACTAAAAATGTTTTTTTAATACTAATCAGTACGAACCATAATAATTCAAAATGTTAAACAAAGTCTTTACTCCTACAATGTTCACATTATCAGTCCACTCAATCTCTGCAGTACTTCTTTAAATTATTGCACCAATAAAGCGCACTTTGTCTTTGTAGGACGCCCACATTATGAGTCTCTAATCAATTAATATATACCTTGGTAAAGGTATTTTTGTATTCTCATACGCTCGCTCTTGCATTATATGTCGACGAAGCCCCGCTCCGCGGGGCTCCTATTTCTACATAAAGGGTTTAAAGTAACCTAACAAAACCGAACCTCGGGGTGCCCTTCGCTCGCTCTTGCATCCTATGTTGACCTCCTATCCTTCCTTCCTTCCTTCCATTTCTGGGTGGTTTAAAAAATAATAACCACGAAGGTTAAGGCGGGAGCGAAGCGGAGCGGAGCTCCCTCCCGCCTTAGCCTTCTAACCTAACCTATTTGAATCGGGGTGTTAACCATAATGATGTTTTTTATATAATTATATTAAACGTTAGACCAAATGATTTTCGAATACATAAACGTTATATCAAACAACGTTATACTAATTAAGTTTTAGAATAAATAAATGTTATATGTAAAGAAATTATATCAACAGTTGGTATATCTCACGTTGATTATATCTTATGAACGATAATAAAATGAAATTAGACCAAATGAGTTTATACGTTATGAGACGCACACCCATCGCCACGCCCGCGCCGCCGCGCGCCGTCTCCGTCGCACAACAGAGAGCAATAGGCAGGCATAATATGCGCGTCGCAAGCGCGCCAAAACCATTTTCAGTAAAATAAATATAAGTCTTAGAAGTAATGTTTTACGAAATAAATAATAATAATAATAATAAATAATAAATTTTATTCAAAAAACATAAGGTATGGTGTTAAATACAGTTTTCTTAAATCTATGTTAAATTCACACATAATTTTGAGCCTGAACTAGGAAAACCTGTGTTTCAGGCGATTTCAGGTAACATTAATTTATAAAATAATCACATTATTGGCATATTAATCTTATCTATGTAAAAGGTGTATAAAATTATAGTACTTATACTAACTTAAAACTTAGCTAACTAATTAAAATAAACAATGAGCAATCTTTACTTTAGCACAATTAATAACTTCTCTGTATCTTCATAGGACATTGTTTGTAAAGCTTCCTTAAGGATTTTCTTGCAGTTATTGTGATTTAAAGAGTAGATATTACCTTTTTTATTTAGTCTGTTATAGAGTAGAGGACCGAGGTACATATAAAATTTGGCTGTGAAAGCATGTTTCGTACTTATTTGAGGGCAAACTATATCTTTCCGTCTCTTATTAGTAATATCAGTGTTATAAGGAAGGGCTGCGTGTTGTTTTAGTACAGTGCTCATTATAAATAACTGTCGAACTGTTAGAACCTCACAAGCTTTATACAGAAGGTTAGTAGGGAACAGGAAAGGCCGGCAAGTAGACACCTTGAGAATAGCTCTTTGAGCTCTTTCAATGGTCAATAACAAAGTTTTACTCGCCCCACCCCATGAAGTTATACAATAGGTTAAAATAGACTGACATAAAGCAAAATATACTTGCCTAATTAATTTTGGATCTGCAATAAATCGTAGCTTTTTGAAAACGAATATGAGCTTACGAATTCTATTATTTAGAGCGTAAATATGGTGTTTGAAGGAAAGGGTTTCATCTATTATTATGCCTAGGTATTTTATTTTGTGAGTTTTTATTATATTATGACATTTGCATTGGTTATCTGTTGGTACTGGGCAACAATGGGCATGTAATGCTGAGGGGACATGTGTTATTTGCTTGCGCATCGAAAACTTAATGAAATTTGTCTTCTCTGCGTTTAGAGTTAGTAAATTATTTTTAAGCCATTTATTTACAATATTGAAACCGTGTTGCGCAAGCTTGTAGACTTCATTCTCTGAGTCAGCCGAAAAAAGTAGAACAGTGTCATCAGCGTACGTAATGATAGTGCCATGCTCTAGCTTTAGATTGCAAAGGTCATTTATGTAGATCAAAAACAGAGTAGGCCCTAAAATACTTCCTTGGGGGACACCATAAATTGTGGTTTTTTGAACAGTGCTGAGAGCATTGCCAATTTTTACGCACTGAGAACGATTTTCTAAATAATTTTGGAATAGTTTCAACTGGGTGCCTCTTACACCCATGCTCTCAAGCTTGCGCAATAGTATTGGAATGGAAACCGTGTCAAAAGCTTTAGCGAGGTCCAGGAAGATTCCTACTGTGTGGTTACCCTTGTCAAGTTCTTCTGCAACAAAGTTAGTCAGATGATGTACCGCATCGGCAGTTGAAACTTTAGGCCTAAATCCAAACTGCCGTTCAGACAAAATTGATTTATCTTCTAAATATTTCAATAACCTTTTATTTATAATTTTCTCCAATATTTTTGAAAAGGAAGGCAGTAAAGCAATAGGTCTATAATTTGAGACTTGATCTTTGCTACCTGATTTATAGACAGGGATAATTACAGCTTTTTTGAGACACTCTGGAAAATGACCTGAAGATAAACAAATGCGGAAAATGTAGGTTAGTGGTGGTACCAAAATGTTCTTGAATTTTTTAATAATTTTATTCGGAATGTTGTCCCAGCCAACGGCACAATCGTCTTTCAAGGTCATGATTATACTTTCTACCTCAGACTCATCAGTATCTAGCAGCGCGAAGGATGTTAAAGCAGTGCTGCATGTAAAGTTAGTGCTCGTTAGGTTTTGGGATTGACCCAGATTTTTTTCTGCCAGACTCTTTCCAATATTAACAAAGAAATTATTTGCTATGTTAGCGGATTCCAACGGCGACGAGTGAGCTTGTAATAAACCTGAAGATGACTCATATTGTTTTGAAATGTACGTAACGTCTTTAATATATTTCCAGATCTTTTTACTATTTGTTCCAGCCTTTTCCAATGCCATTTTGTCGTAGTTGTGCTTAATTTTTTTAAGGAGATCGTTACAATAATTTCTATATCTTTTATATGAAAGTTGCAATACTGTATTATCTGGGTAAGATCTAGCTTTCATGTGCAGTTTATCTCTGTGTTTCATGCAGCGAATAAGACCAGGTGTGATCCATGGTTTTATATTGTGATTTTTGTTGCTTTTAAACTGTGATACGACTGTGTTTTTCTGAATAGCATTACGTAAGTTATCAATTACATACAACATGCAAAACTGCGGGTCAGCGGAATTATAGACTGGATCAAAATCGATGACGCGTAAATCTTCTTCAAGTTTATTTATATTAAGTGTTGACGAGTTTTGGCGAGTGTTTTGGTTAGGTAATTTACAATTTAGGGTTAGTAGGACAGCATTATGATCGGTTATTGTTGAGTTAACAACAAGTGCAAGTGAAGGGAAATTCGATTTAAGCATGATATGATCCAAACAAGAGCCACTGTGGTGTGTAGGAAAGCAGTGTGCTGGGAGCAGGCCATGAAAGGCGCATAGGTTGAGGTAGTCTTGAGCAGGCGCATCAGTACTTCCTGGAAGAATATTGATATTAAGGAGGATCATCTGATCTGCTCTTGGCCATTTTCCTGTTAGATGGCGCTGAAGTCAACATTTTTAGTTTTTTTTGTTTTATGTGTAATTGGCACATCAGTAAGTCGTAGAAGTAGTAGTCGCGGTAATTGGACATTACACTTTATTGAATTTGGTCATAGAATTGCCTCAAAATCCACACAATTCGACACAAAGGGGTGAAATAAAATCTACCATTGAATACAGGTCGTTTACACACACAGAGGTAAGAGAGTATTTCCATACGTTTACAAGAATAGACCACTAGGTGGCGTGTATTTAAAAAAATGAGCCGCCTGCTACGATAGGATAGAAAAAAATGAATAATGCGTTCCTGGCGAAGCATGTATGGTGTGAATACTGTGCGTACTGCGTAGTACTCGCAACCGGCGTGCGTGTATGACCAGATTTATGAACGTAAACAAGACAAAAGGAGTATGTCAGGCATAGCAGCAGGTGGCGTTCTGTAGTTTCTACCTACCGCCATGGGAAGAAGGCATGAATATTATTATGATGATAGGATAATAAAATTCATATTAAAAATCATGTAATTTATTAAAGCTAGGCTGAGAATCAGCACTTTTCGAATGTCAAAATTACAATAAGACAGTCCCCCAAAACGCCCGCCCTTCACCACTTCCTAGTGCTCTAGCTGGAAAGAAGAAGTGGCGCAACAAACTCCCCAGCAGCACAGCTGTCTGTTCAGTTACAAAAACTTGAGTCTATACAGTTTATAAAGATAGTTTTATTTTATTACTTACACTAATTAATTATCAAATACAAGTATTTGAAGTAACACAAATGATGCCTGATTAAATTTATAGCATAACCAATTATTACAATAATTACAGACATTACACAAAACAGACACAATAATAAAACGAAAGATAACAACAAATAAAAAAAATACAATTTAGTATGCGATTATAACCAGGTAGGTGAAAAAATATTTTATAATGTCAAAACACTCTTATCAATGTTTTTAGAAAAATAAAAATCTGAAGACCAGCTTATTATTTCACCTTTTCGTTTTATAATAAATACAAATAAAAAAGTAATATACAATGATAATGTTGATTTTAAACAAACTAAGTACTACAAAAATGGGCCTTTTGTTTTATAGTGAATACAAATAAAAAGTAATATACAATAATAATATTGATTCTAAACAAACTACTACAAAAATGGGCCTTTTGATTTTATAGTGAATACAAATAAAAAATAATATACAATGGTAATGTTGATTCTAAACAAACTGCTACAAAAATAAGCCTTTTGATTTATAGTAAATACAAAAAAAAAGTAATATACAATGATAATGTTGATTCTAAACAAACTACTAAAAAAATACAATTATAACAAAAATCGTTTGACTTGTTGATTTCACCATCTGCCGTGAGTCTTCTTGTCCACTGCTATAAGGCTGCTGCAAAGAAAAATAACTTTACTTAGTATATATGAGTTATTGATACAATTTATGAAGTAAAAAAAAAATTCGTGTGTACCAGTATTCACTGGTGTGCAAAATGTATAGCTGGATAATTATGTAGCCTTGTATTCACTGGTATAAGTTGAACTCGCATTGTATAGGATTTCCGTACAATGAGAGGTCAGCTTATACTGGAAATATATAACTTGATACCTAGCCGTGTATACGTACCATGCAAATCTATGCATTTAGCATTTTTTTGAACACGTCTCAATATGATTTCTGGCAGGATACAGTTTTTAAGAAAGTTTAATAGCTTCGGTATCATATTGCTGATAAATTCATCATCTCGACAAACTTCTATCACAGTCAAAGGTTCAGTGACTGAAATAAAACATACGAAGTAGCACTTTTCCATTTTGCTAACACGCATTTGTCCTTGAACCTGAAATAGTAGATTTTAATTTCATAAAGAGAAAACAAGATACTGAAAAATTATAAAGTGGACATGCAATACAATTATCAATTTACTTGATGGTAATAATCGTGCTTTTTATTCATAACTAAAACATTATTATCCAATTTTAGAGCAAAGTTTTTCTTTTCTAGTGCAGCTGCCTCTAGGCTTTGATTTTTCCTCGCCAATGATGGAAAGCACTTGATCTCAATAACAGCTCTCTCAGTTTCAATTATACCTGAAACAAATTGACACAAAATATAAAACAATGGAGCTCTTTATAAGATTTGATACAAGAAATTCAATCGCCTATCGTGCTTATAATCCTTGCTCTCTCGCGATTTTAAGCTAGCATTATAATTTTACACATTTGTCAAATAAATACATAGATAAAACTGAAGGTTGATAAAGAAAAACTTACCATCTGGACTGCCAGCTAAACATCCAAATTCTTCATCAATAAAAAGACCGGAAGGCCTAACAATTTTATTATATTGTTGCATGAACATACTTTTTGCCACATTCTCATTTTGCTGTCCATATAACATGTCTTTGGTACAAATATTCTTTTTATATAGAATATCCTTTACATGATTGCGACATGGAGTGGTAATACGGCGTTTGCAAACCTGAAAACCATAAGTCCAGATAAAATAAATATAAATCGGTAATTTTTACATTCAGCATTGTATGTAGGTATTCAATAAAATACCGCAATGTTACCAGAAATGTATATATGTGTGTATATTACATTTCAGCTAACAAAATTTTACCAGACCACTAACCATTCCAAATTGACTAGCAGTCAAACGGTTACTCCTATGAGTAGTATATAAATCATTTTCATGCTGTCCTACAGTAGACATTTCAATCAAAGCTATGTTTTCTGGTGACTTTTGGAATTCTGCTAACCGCTCTTCACACTGTATTCTCAATTGTGCTTCGTCAATATCAATTGGGTCACAAGCTTCAGGTCCATAGTGCTTGTCCGGCTGGGTTTTCTCTCTTGGAGCAAACAACCGTTTGCGTGTCGACGACTTCCGTCGTATTCTGCTTTGTTCCTTTCGATTTATATATTTTTTAAAATGTGTCCCTGGGCTCTGTGTGGTCTGCTTTTTCCATGCAGTTTCATGCCATTTGTGTCCAGTAGCAAGCGATAATCCTGAAAATAGAAAGAAAGAAAATACATTTATTTAGCACAGACTAAGAGACACACAAAACACCAGATAGTTAGATAATACTCGTTCATCAGATAAAAACTAAGATAAAAATAAAAAGTGCAAAGTGCGATGTAAGAAATTAGCAGCTGTGCTAAAGCTGGCTGCGCCAAAAAGGTCCAATTCAGCAAAAATGCCAGACAACTGGTGCCTGACGCTGGTTTTCAACTGGACCTGATGTGTGAGGTGACGAATGTAAATCAGTTTTATACTGCATCGTGATGTGTGTAATGTGTATACATAAATAAATAAAAATAAATTACAATCACATAAAAACAGTAACGAATAGGTATGTATGAATAGCGTGATATTGAGTAACATTGCAAAAAAAATAAAAAATAAAAATATTTTTTACTAGAAAATATCAATAAAATATAAATAGATGATTATGTAACATACAAAGAAACAATACTGTACCATGATAATCAAAGCAGCAGTGGTGGCCCCGTGGCATCGGCCGCGACTTACGAGTTGTAGGTCGTAGGTTCGAACCCAGACAGGCGCTTTACTTTGTGTAAATTATTTCATCACCATTGCTCTCAAAACGGTGAAGGAAAACATCTTGAGGAAACCGGCATGTCCTAGAACCAAAAGTTTGAAGACATGTGACATCTACCAACCTGCACTGGACCCGCGTGGTGGATTACGGCCTACTCCCTCTCACAGAGAGGAGGCTTGTGTCCTAGCAGTGGGAACATTATACACAGATTATGGTGATAATCAATGCATTTCTTACTGGTACTGATAATTTCTGACTATATTTACTTGCCACATGAACACGTCGCTGGTAAGAACCCCCTCTTCCTAAACTGATTCGTTTTCCACAGTTGAATTTGTTTATTACACTCATAAAGTTTTCTGCCACATTTGTTGTCTCATTTGACAAACGACCTGCTTTCAAAGCCGTTTTTTCATTGGCTGCATAAATTAGAGCCCACACTTCTGGAGCAGTATTTTTCAGACTTTCTACAAGATTTTCTTCCTTGTTTTCACTTCCATTTGCAGCTGTTTTATTGACATTGCAGTAATAATCCTTGCAGTTTTTATGTACTCCGAATACATGAAGCGGGCCATTTCTCAAATCTGCTGCCATAGCAGCACTCTCACTGCTACACATTATAATTTTCCGTGCCACTAGTGTAAGCTTCATCACCTTTGGCTTCAAAATATTTCGCCCATAAAGTGGGAGCTTAGTGTTGGCCAAGATCTAAAAAAAGTACAAATATGAATACAGAATATGCTTCACAGATCTTGAGATGTCTATACAAATTTGATTTATTTATTTACCTTGTATAGTGCACTGGTATAGTTTTTGATTACATGATTCTTGCATTCAATTTTTTTTATTATGTTCCCATATGACACTTTCTCTTTCAAGTTTGCATACACAGAGGAGTCTCCGTCTCCAATAAAACTCAAATAGCGAAGTTGATGCATTTCTTCACTCTTTTGAAAACCTTCCACAATAATTTGTGATTCCATTGCTGTAGATGGTCCAGTAAAATTTTTGCAACAATTATGTACTTTCATGTCCATGTTTCTTTTTTCATAATATTGACATGTATAACAATATTTGTTACGACACCAAGAAATAGACATTTCTTAGTTTCTTTACCAATAATGCAGGCCTAGAAATGAAAAGCAACACTTGTAAATATTGCACATAATAAAAAGTTCATACATAACCAAATATGTGTTTAGTAAAGGAGTATGTAAAGTATTGCAGCAGGTGGCGTTCTGTAGTTTCTGCCTACCGCCATGGGAAGAAGGCGTGAGTGTATGTATGTATGTGTTTAGTAATATATTAACTTACCATACCAGAAGGTGAATCAAAGTTATGCCCATATGACCTTTTCAGCCATCCTCCATCTACATATACAGTAACAAATGGAACACCATCTGAAGAGACATGGCCTTTTTAAATAGCTATTGACCTTTCTTGTTCACCAGCAGTTTTAATTTCCTCTGTCAAATGTTCAAACCACACATTGCCTAATTTGTTTTCAACACGACGAAATTTATTAGCTGACATTGTTGGGATATCCATGAGACTTGTTATGTGTGCTGATTGAGTGTAGAAGCTACCAGCAGTCACAGTTGCCCACACAAATGCAGTATTTATTTTATTTCTGCTCTCCGTACAGTGCTTCCACGCTTTACCACACATACTGCACTTGAAAATAAATTCACTTCGAAATCCATCAAGTCTCTCACTAACAAATTCAATTTGTGAAGATTCACACATATTTCGGTGTCTTTCCAATTGGAATGCCCACTCAATAACATGCTTCAGGTCCACAATGCGATACCCAGATATCGCAGATAAACATTTATTTGGAATCGTTTCCACAGTCAATTGAAATGAATCAGTTTCAGGATCAGCTTCCGGCCAATTAATCTCTAAAGGTTCGAGCACAGGTTCAGCTGTCATTGTGCTAGTACTAGGAGTACTGTAAGTGGCCTCTAAGCGGAATTTTGGTTTTACACGGGCATATGTTCTTGGTTGTGTACTCTGTCTACTGAAAGAAACAAATCAAAATGTAATGACCATACCTAGTGACACCACATGTAGTGTCACTTTTACGAGCAGCATTCAGCAAGTACATTATATCATGCTTATTTGATACATACACTAAATTATCTATGAGGATTCCTTCATTCACTGGCATCTTGGTATCTTCAGAACGCCAAACTTTCAAACGGCTGTAAGTGTAATACGATTTACGAATGTAAACTTTTGTCAACACACAACATATTTTTTTGAAATGCTACATCCAAACTTGGCTGTTTTACGAAGAAGCCGGACAAATAATGAATATATTATGCATGTTTACTTACCTCTCATCATCGTGATATTTTCTTAATCCACCTCGAACACGTTTTAAAGATTTTTGCGGCCCCGAATATTCGTGTCGTTGATACGCCTTCTTCTTTGTTTTCAGAGCATACATTATAGATGTAATCTAAATCTGAAATATAGAAAAACAAATGAAAAACAAAAGAATATGTTACATATACACTCAGTATTTGAATAAAATTGAATAGTATCGAATTTCACAACCGTATGTAATAAGATCGCAGAATTTCGTAATCGCATTCAAGCAGTCTAGCTAGAATTGCTAGAAGAAGATTATTATTTCAGATATTTTATGGAAGGGTTACGTTCTGAAATCATTACAGAAAATAGAACAATAAAAATAAAAGTAAAATTTTACTTATCTATTAATTCCTGGTAGAATATTGGTCGACGAATATGAAAAAAATAAACAGATTAGAATAAGTTTTATAAACAAAAACAATAAATCACGTTTATTAAATTGATGTAAGTAACTCAATCATTTGTTTTTCTGAACCAGAGATTTCAAAAGTCGAAGTTCTGAACGCACCCACAACGTAGGTCCATCACTGGGGCATAGGCAGCTAACTGGGTACCTACACCGCACAGTGGTCGGAAAAACAAGCTTGCCTTACATAGGTTTACAAAATATGTATTATACAAATTATTAATTTATTCGTTATACGTTATGAATAAGCACGATTTTCGTCAAGATCTATAGTCATATAGGTTTGTTGTCTTTCAGGTATCATACTGGGTAAAATAATAATAACAAACTGTTTTTTTTTATTTTTACCGCCTCTTACAACATCGTCCAAATATGCATTTTTAATTCATTCAAAAGATCAAAGATCAGGTGGCGTTGGTATAGGCTCGGCAACAATACCTACAAGTTTCAGCTTTACAATGCAAGACAAAAAAAAGTTATGAGGAAAACAAATTCCATTTTCATACATTTGAATTTTGAAATATATAATAGTTATTTGTTACACAAGAGTGCAAAGTTGCTTTTTTAACCGCGTGCTCAATTTTGATGACAGAGCAAGCGAAGGATTCTAAAATTAGAATCCTGAGCGTTAGCGAGAGGGAATCAAAAGAGCACGAGGTGAAAAATCTTTTCACTCGAGTGCAACACGTAACTTTTCATCCCACCTCAGCGAGGAAATGAGTAAATGCAAAAAAAAAAACATTTACAATCACAAGATATGTACTTTTATTTCAGTTTAGGTATCTACCTACATTATGATAGGTAAGTATTACAGAATAATCTTTAAATTACAACAAATAATACCTAAGTATAATTAAGAAAAATTTAAAGTAACGTTGCTACAGTTACTTATGTTGAGTGTAATATTTTTGTTAGGTACTGTAATGTTGGTGTTAGTGACTTGTGTACTGTTTTTCGGTAAACTATCTGTCATACCTAATAGTTGTACCGATTCTTCGGATTCCCTTGGCGTAAATGTTGGCGAGAGAGGGCGATTGATAGGTGTTTCGTAACGGCTCATTTTTGATGTAGAAGGGCCAGTCCAAGGATCTGACTGAGGCTCTTTCAGTGTAATGGCTCCTACGATGCCTTTACATATTTTAGACTTATTTTGAATGGAATCCTCTATGTATCCCTCTACGACTGCATTGGACTTCCAGCCTCCATGGCGCTTAAGGGACAGGAGATCAGCTCCTGAATCGGCCAAAAGTGTGGCTGAAGTTCGTCGGAAACAATGATCTGTGTACAACAGGGGTTCTGGAAGTTCAAGAAATGTTGCTATTTCTCGTGGGATACTGCCAATTTTATTAGCACCCATAGGCTGTCTAAACATATAATAGGCGGTATAAAAATCGATTGATTGGAGTGTAAGTAGGGCGTAGGCTTCATATTTCTCAACAATTGTTACGTATTCCTTGCGAATGACGAAGTTGCGGTTTTTTTTTTTTGTCTTTGTATTGGGTAAATTAATTAATAGTAAGTCATCTGAATGTTTCTCAATGTTTTTGACATTAAGTTGTGTTAGTTCATTAGTTCGACAAGCTCCGTTTATACCAATATAAGAACAACCTGTAACGTAATAGATATTTTTATAGTTTCAGTCAATTCTGTTGGCGTCAAATAAACTTCGTCGTCGCTAGATTCACTCATTTTAGATTTTTCACTTGTTTACAAGTTTCTTGTTTTTATTTTTAACCTAAGGCTGGGGGCACACGATGCGTTGCGGCAGCGGTGCGGCGCCGCAGCGGTGTCGCTGCGTAGTCTTACATAGCTAAATATCTGTGGCATGTCACACGATGCGCTCCGGCGCCGCACCGGACTTGCAACCACCGAGACGAGGCGGGGAGGGGTGAATGCGTTGCGACGTCGGAGCGGCACCGCTCAGTTGTTCACGCATAAACAGTTAGTGTACTCTGTCCAATGCTGCTACGGCGCCGCTGCGACATAACAACGTTGCGGCGCCGCACCGCTCGTGTGCCCGCAGATACGGTGAAATCTTTGCGTTGCGGTGCCGCAACGCATCGTGTGCCCCCGCTCTCAGGTTTCAACAATATGACGTGAAAAGTAATTTTTTAGTATATAGATTAAAAAGAAAACCCGTACTTACTAAAGTGGAGTCATTTTAATAGGTAACATTTGACGTCTGTCAGTTTTATCCTCATAGTGAGGTGACCTGCTTATGAACATCGATTAAAGTGAATGAATCGATACGGACTTGAAACATATGCGAATTTAAAAAATCATCAGGCGAATCCCTGTCCCATTATTATTATTTTTTTCGTAAATTTAAGGAGCAAAATAAGACAAGTACACAATTTAACAAAAAAATTGCATTTATTCAGTTGAACTATCAGAACTGTTAAAAGTATTGTCATCTTCATCACTGCTGTCAGCACTCAGAGATATTATTAATTCATTTTCAATAATATTGTCTATTCTCACATCTCGTTCAAAATCTTGTAAAATTATTTTCTTTGTTTTCTCTACGACTTTTTTCCAGTCTTCTGTAGTGACTTCTGCACACGCAGTTTGTAGCAGAGACATCATTTTAGCAGTACTGAAGGGTGGTTCAGTATTGTTCCGCGCTGCATAACCGTTTATTTGTGCCCAAATAAGCTCGATGGCGTTATACTGGCAATGGTAGGGAGGCAATCGAATAACTTCGTGTCCATGCTCTAGGGCTAGTTCATCGATTACATAGCGGAGCTTGGACGGCTTAGTTGCTTTTACTAGATTTAACAACTCAACTTTTAATAAAGATGGACTTGCATCCACACCATTTCTTACCAGCCACGAGACAATTTCTTGCTTTTTATATGCTTGAGTTGGTGGTTTATCAACTTGTACAGAATGATACGGTGCATTGTCCATTACAATTTTCGATGGGTTTTCTAAGCTGACTAGCAGCTTCTCAAATCACTCTTTAAAAACCTCAAAGTTTATTTCCTCATGGTAATCACTTGTAGTTTTAGAGGCGAATGCGAGGAGGCAGTTTTTCTATTTCATTATTTTTTGTATTTTTATAACTAGTTAGTTAAAAGAATAATAAATAATTTTTTTATTATAATCACAACGTGGTTATTAATTTATGGTGATATTTCTTCACAAGTCATCATTGCATTCGATTCTACTTATCAGCTTTCGATTTTTAGAGTAACATCCCTAGTGTTTAAAAAGAAAAATGGTTAACTGACGTAACCTTGTAACGACGTTCAGTTCTTTAGATCAGAATTAATTGTTTATTATGTTTAGAATGGTTTATTAATGAAAGCAAATCGTAAAATTACTCGTATCGGTCATTATTACAATAAATATGTAATCGTAATTGAAAAAAGGTAAGCAATTGTGCAGTTCTAACAAAACGAAAAAATATGTTATTTTATGCCCGCCGTTACAAGGTTACGTTGTTGAATATTTTATGAATTGTCAAATGTTACCTATTAAAATGACTCCACTATAATTTATTCAATTTTTTAATGTACTCGACAAAACTGTATACTGGAAACTATCAAATAAACATTTTATTTTTCAAAAATTTTATGAAAGGTAACCTTGTTTTTCTGTGCGCACTGGGCACCGCCGGGCGCCGCCGCGCCGCCGCGCCGAAGCGACTTACCTACCAAAGTACCAAACTAAAATAATGTTTGTTTGTTTGAAACTGTTTACAACATGCGTAAAAGGTATTCTATTTTGTAGGTTCTTCTATTTGCAAACTCGTTGGATTACCGAATTATAGTAATATGGACTTACTTATTTAATTTATTGTTGACCAAAAATACATAAAATTATAATAACCACTAACTTTGTACTTGAGACATAGGTAAGTATTTAGTAAGTATTGTGACGTTATTTCAGCGTCTAAAACCTAACTCACGGGCCAACTTGCTGTTTCTAAAACCGCCTAAAGATAGGTACTTACCTACTTACTTTTATTTTTAAATAAAATTGCGTATCTCGAATCATTATCACTATACCTACAATAAATTGCAATAACATACTAGAAATATTGCAATTAGAATCAATGAAAATGCAAAGCATACAAAATAAAAATAACACGCGAGAAATTCCGCGTGCCAATACTATTGCATACAAGCGAGCTTCAAAATTATATTTTATTATTACAATAATATTATGTCGATTGAGTGAAAGAAGAGTGGCAACGTTTTCTTCGTAATTCTTTCAATGTAGTTCAAGGTTGCGAACACAGGTTGGGTGGGACGGCAACGTCGCATAAATCCTATGTGCGTTTCACGACAGAATTCCTTTCGTCGTAATGTTGGCACCAATGGTTTTCATTGAATGTAAAACAATTCTTCAATGAAAAGCAATCGTGCCAACATTACGGGCGGCGAGAGGAAACGCAAAGCTAATAAAGTTTTCTCCGATGGTTTATCTGCTGACGGATTGCTCGCCAACCATTTCTTTTTACTAGGTATAAAGAAAAAACAATAAAATTGCATTATAATTGTTACAAAAATAAGAAAATCAACAAAAGTAATAATTACCGAAAATATTCAAACAAGAAAATCGGTAAAAAGTAAAATAATAATTAAAAAAACATTTATATCAAATAAGAAAATCAACAAAAAGAATATGGATAAGTTGAGATTTGAACCCGGGCGTTAGTGAAACTTTACTGATGCACGAGACCACTAGACCAATCGAGCTGTTGTAAAAGCGACGTATTTATTAGTCGCTTTCCAATCTTTTCTTCTAAGGGCTCGTTCCCACAATTTTCGACGCTTAGGAAATACATGAATACCTTTGTTTTTGCAACCAAATGCTGAACATTGAGTCATTTCAAGCAAAAAACTATCTTTGTTTACGTTTTATCTTTGTTTCGTTTTCGTGTTTCGTTGTGGATTGACAGTTCAATAAGTACAGTTGCCAAAACGCCACCTGACGGGATAAAAAAGCAGTTTTCTTCCTGATCAGATCAGTTTATTTATAAAGTTTTATTTGGTGAACCTGTTCATGAAAGGTAGGAACGGAAATAAATCAATTATTGTGTACGTATTATATTGATTTAACAGAATTATAATAACGCCTCATGCCATCTAGCTTTCTCATCTCTAAACTATCGCAATCATGGCGCTTGAGTTTAGTTGTCAATATTCACGCACACTACTAAAGCAAGTGTCAAATTTGGTCTGGATTTCACTATCGTTTTCCTCAGTAAATAATGCAAGTTATTTCCTAAAATGGTCGGTCGCGGGGACATTTCATTATAGAAAAGTGATAAAATGATTCGTTTTCAACAAAGGGTGTCTATGTTTAGCGTAAAGCTTCCAAGAAAAATGTATGGACGGCCCATCAGCGGATCCACCTTAATATCTCCAATTACAATCATGTTTTTAATGGATGACAGGTCTTGTAAGGTCTCGTTCAGAGAGTCAGTAAAAACATTAGCATTTTTAAAAGACGGAGGTCGGTACAATGCTAATATCGCAAAATCTGATCCGATTTTAACTAACAATCTGTTACAGTCGTGCATATCAGGTTCCTCAACAGAGACATTCAGATCATTTCGTGCATAAACTATCACCCCATCATTTTGGTTGTAATTCACAGTACTTCTATACATATTGTATCCCGGGATTAGTGGTATGTTATAATGTTTGGCAAGCCAGCATTCGGTTAAAACAATAACGTCACAATTTATGTTTAGGCGCTGCTGAAACGTACTAAAATTATCAAAATTCTTAAAGACACTACGAATATTTTGTGTTAGTATGGTTAGTGGAGTTTTGTAGCTGGATAGATATTGTTTACAGTTTTCCGCTTCACAAACTTTGGACTCAGATACAGAGAAATTATCTAGATCGTCAATTAGATTATTAATCATAGTGGAAGTTAAGGGATTAAGGTCCGAGAAATATCTTATTTACGGCGCTCTTAGGCGCCACCATAATCTACGGAATTTATGTACCATTTTTCAGCCATTATTTTCGCCGGGCAGTCCGCAGCACCAGTCACATGTTTGAAAGGTTTTTTAAAATGCAGGCAGGTAGCGCATTTTGGTTCATCAGCCTTTTTTGGACATTCTTTAACCGAGTGACCTTGATCACCACAGTGGCCACAGGTATATGTTGTCTGCCGACATGACTTGGCCGCATGTCCATACTGTTGACACTTATAACAACGTGTGACCAAAGTAAAGTCTCTCACAGGGCATGACGACCAATTTACAAAAACTCGGTCTTTTGATACTAGGGCTTTGCGTATGACTGCAGATACTTCCACGATAAAATTACAGGTCTCAGTGTCTCTCTTACCTGACTTATGGCTTAATTTAATAGAGCTCAAAAACGACTCAAGGCTGCAGTCCAAGTTTTTCGGCAAGATTTTGGTTGTACAAGCAGGTAAAAACCTCATTTTCCTGCATGGTTGATGGCACTCCTATAATCACAACCCTAGGCTTCCTTTTATAGGTCTCGTCGACTGTTAGGCCCGACTTGGTTAGCTGCGTCGATTGTCTCAGCTTCTCGATATCGTCCTTCGTCTCGGTGCTGATGATAACACCGCCGTTCTTCGTCTTACGCAGGCCTCTCACGTGGAGCTTCATTTGTTCCGGGCTGATAATTTTTTGGACAAGAGTCTTTGTTTCGTCGCTGCTCTTCAAGTTGTCACTTGGATAGATGGCGACAGAACTTACGTGACTCGGCTGGATAAATTTGTTGGCACCTTTCTTTACCATATCAGCAAAAGAAGACTCCTGGGTAGGTTTCGTCGAATCTTCGATACTGAGCTTAAGGTTCTGTAGCTGCTGCGAAAGATCAAGTTGGCTTTCTAGAGTCTTGATGGTGTTGTGAGCTTGGAGAGCTTTAGCTTTGACGGACTGGTACATGACGGCCAACTGTGAAGTCCCGTGACCAACTTTCCGGCATAGGCTGCTGATACGGGTTTTCTGTTCCACATTCAGCTTTCCGTCCGCTGCTATATTGCAGACCTCATTAAGGCACTGTTCGATACCTGACATCCAGGTTTGTATTTCTGACGTGCTGACAACATCAGGGGCATCGTTTTTTTGGATGGGCACTTTAGGGGAAGAAGCGGCAACCGCTGCAGGCACAGGTGTAGAAGGCGGGGAGCGAGCACATTTACTACTCCGGTTGAATGGACTATCTTCCATCGCGAAATAGGTAATTTCGTTCCTTTTAAACACTAGTCATTTCTAATAAATCACCTCACACAAGTCTAATGTACGAGAATGCGTACTAGGCTATTTGTTAAACTAGTGCAAGTGATTATTTGTTTATTGCAATAATTGTTCGACACGTCTGTTCACTACGAGCGGCAATTAGAAGATTCCAGAAATGCATTATTAGAAGAAGAAATGCATTATTTGTTCTTCAATTATAATTATTTCAGTAACATAAAACTTGTAAAAAACCGTTTTAAATGGGTATACGGTACTAGGATGCATACTAAATATTTTGTGTAACATTCAGGAATATTTGGTGCACGATCAGTATTTTTCGGGGAAGAATAAAATAGTTATTGTTACAATAGAATATTTGCAGCGCACTACAATAAAAAAGTGTTATATCATGGTGTTAATTTGGAATTTGTTTGATGTAACATATTTTGTTGGCCGAGTAGTTTAATTATAGTAAAACAATTAAACGGGTTTAAGATCAATATTTTAGAAATGCATACATAGATGTACCTTTAGATTTTTGGTGAACACAAAAATATTATCCTTTAAAAACGCGTGCTTTTTACTTTATGTTACTGCAGTAGTACGATAACGCCACGGATAACTATTTACTAGTCGGAGATGCGCGCTTTTTTTAATCTCATCAAAGAGACTTCATGTCAAAAGAAATCCGCGGGCCATATTTCACTTTTTTTTTAAATATTATAGTCTGTATTGTCCTTGGTTTTAAAATTTATTTAGGGACCACGAACAATATAAGGTGAATGCGCAGTGGTAGACCGCAAAATTCAAATTTTCTTACGTTTTTTGCAATTTTCAGCTCAGTGTCAGGTTGTATCTTGATCAAAATATGAATTGCGACTATAATAGGTACGTCTCTACAGAATTATAATAATTAGAATCATTAATACATCTTTCTAAGTTAGATTTGTTCTTTAAGAACAAATCTCTTATGAAAAAGTTCTTATAAGACAAATCTAACTTAAAGATTCTATTCTAATGACAATAATTCTGTAAATACATTTAATATCGCGAATCATATTTTGATCAAGATACAACCTGATATTTAACAATACAAGTCTGTTTTTTTCCATGCAAGTGTGTTGAAAACGTCGTATGAAACGCGTGTGCATTGATCATAGCACACATGTATCACAATGTGTGCAATGTGTGCAATGATCCTTGTATTTTTATTCTTGAACGAAAATTTGATTCATGTATTTCAACAAGTGATTTCGAACTTCAAACGAATTCCTTACTTCTACACATACCTAGATAAAATTTATGATAGATAATGACTAACTACTTATATAAGTTAAAAAAATAATACGCATAAAACAATATCATAATTATATTTGTGCAACTCACCTCAGCATATTTGGAATGGCAGATCACCACGTATGGAGTGGAGAAAAAATGCACCCGGTATACAAGCCCATACTTCACCGATAGTCTTTCAATCAAGTTCAAGAACTCTGTAACAAAAAGAAATATCCATTAATAAAAATAACACACGAAGTGACGAAGCTTATATTAATTCAATTCAATTCAAATCATTTCATTCGGAAATCATCCATATTGTATTAGTTAGTATTAGAACTTACAAACTATGTTAGTTTTAAAATTAAACCTAAAATCAAAGTAAAAATAAATATTAAATTCAAAATCAAAATTACAATCAAAATTATTTACTAATTAAAAAATTACTGAAATTAAATCAAATTGTATAAAAAAAAAATAATTTACTAAAACATGACCATGACCTCTTCTACATAAAATATTAATTTTAATATCGTTCCTCAGCACCAGGCCCCCAGTTAAGTCTACGGGACCAGTGCATCAGAAAAGGCCATTCTGGCCTCTCCACAATAATCTTCAGGATGCTATTGGAGCTTCCACGTATCCTACGCATTAGGGATGCCGTAATTTTGATCATGATGGCCTCAAAACTATCTATGCCTACCTCGGCAAACAAGCCCGACGCACTACAGAACCGCGGAAGCCCCAGTAACACCGGAAAAGCATTATTGTACTGCACACGGAGGCCGTTGCTGCGTATACCTGACCCACAGGCTGCAGGTGTAAAACGTCTGGCAGTATGCCTTAAACAACGTAATTTTCACGTCTTTAGTACACCTAGCAAACCTGCGGGCCAGCATACAACGAACTAACATCGCCCTTCGCTCTCTCTCTACATCCTCGTCACCAAAAAGGTTCTCCATCAAAATGTGCCCAAGGTATTTAAAACGAGACACTCTCTTAAGCGCCACCCCATATAAGTGAAAAGGAGGAACTGTCGTCAGTTTTCTGGAACCCACAGGAAACACCATAACCTCACTTTTCGTGACATTATACAGTAGACCATGAGTCGCGGCGTATTGTTCACACACTCCAAGTAACCATCTGACCACATCAATCGAGGGAATCAGCAGCATCATGTCATCTGCATAGCTTATACTATTGATAGTGTTACCATCAATAGAGCATCCGACACCAGTGCCACCAAGCTCCTCAACCAGCCGATTGATGTATAAACTGAAGAGCACCGGGGAAGTCCTGCCTCACACCACACGCCAGTCCTTACTCACCAGATACTGCACCCGATCATCTGACCTAGTTTACCTGGTGGTCATACCAATACGCGAGGAGGTTAACTATCTTATGAGGTACAGCTTTTTCCCGCAGTTTTGACCTCAGGATCTTGTTGTTAACCAGGTCAAACGCCTTGGAGAGGTCCAGAAATGCAGCATACACCGGAGTCTTTCTGTCGGTATAGTACTTAACAGTATGCTTAAGCGCCAGAACGGCAGTTTCCGTGGACAACCCAGCTCTAAAACCAAACTGCGAATCATCTGGAATGAGTTGTCAAACCATTCTACGCTCAAGCACACCGTCAAGAACTTTAACCACTATGGTGGCCAAGGAGATAGGCCTATTAGTTGTCCTTATCCGACGCATCCCCAGTCCTATTCTTGGCAATAGGCACCACTACTGTTCTCATCAGCTCCTTAGGTAGATTTCCATCTACCTAAGGAGCTGATGAGAACAGTTGAGATGCTGTTCAACTTTTGTGTGAGATACTCCCGTATCTCACACAAAAGTTGAACAGCATGGATAAGACCCTAGGGAGGTGCGGACCAGCATATTTAAGGTATTCAATGCTTAGGCCATGACGTCCTGGTGATTTGCCTCTGGTCACACATTTAATAATGTTCGTTATCTCTGTAGCCGTAACGTTTATTGGCCTCTAGACATGACGCCCCCAACAACAAGATTCTGCTCTTCCACTAGCCGCGATGTTACTGAAAAATGCCTCCTGAACTTGTCCGTAATCTCCCCAGGATCAGTAACGCCATTAACGCTCATCGAGACCACAGGTTTTGGGTTCAACCTTTTAGTCGATTTCCCGAAATTCTGAAAATGCTTATCCCTATGCTCAGTCGCCAGCATGTCCATTTTTATTTGATCCTCATAATCCTGCGACTAGAATCAATTCTATTTGTTGTAATTTCTGACGTTCAAAAGTGCCTTTTATGTGCCTATTTGAAATAAATGCTTTGACTTTGACCTCATAATATTTTAACCTTTGTTTAAAGACCTTTCACGTCTCATTCATTTCCTCAAATAACAACCCCGTGCGAGGTTTATTATGCCACACCCAGTTTAGAAACAATTCTCCTGGCGTTTCCGTGAGCGTTTATGACATACCTATTCCATCCGATCACTGGACGCTGTTTCACTAGGCCAGAACTGCCCTCTGTCGCTTCCCGAAGGGAAGTCACTATAACACTATACAGTTTACCAATCACCATTCCATATGATTTACATGTATACAAAAATTATCACAGCAGTTACCTAAATTAGAGGGAAAGTCTATATCCCTAAGCTTCTCCATACATAATCTATAGTAGCAGTCTAAAAGCGAAACATTCCTTTCACCCCATACAGCCTTATCAATATTCTTAGTCACTTGTTGTACTGATGCATTCATTGGCTTCACCATTCCCAAATTAACTTGACACAGAAGTGAATAGTGATCTGACTAGTAGATGTCATGGTTAACTTCAACTTTTATGAGTGACCTCCACGCTGCCTCATTAACACGTTTCATTTTAATTTTCAAACCAATGCAAAATATTTAAAAAGTGCCTTGACATTTTGCTTTATGTTTAAAGAACCACTGATATTTAAATGTCTTTGAAGCAATGCCTGTCTAAATGCCTAGCTATTCCTTTCGTGAGTTATCTAGAAGGTAACTAAGAAATTATATTACTTGACATATATCAAGCATGGTCAAGCATAACCAAGGTAACTTCTCTTCTTAGTCTGTGGCATAACCTCATCTGCAGTTCGCGTCAAATAACTTTGCCGCTCTGAAGTAGGCAACAAATCACTGCGCAGTAGTTAATCCTATGAATAAAACAGCAGCGCGCATGCGCGGCTAGCGAAAAGCCTAGCTTCAGAGCGGCAAAGTTATTTGACGGGAACTGATTAATAATGTATGACAACACGATTTGTCAGTTGTTTTGTTTGACCTCATCTATCTATCTAAATCAGTCAACTCCGTGATGACAAAAATCACAAAGTAACGCAAGTAGAAATAGCTATTCATGCGAGTACAAGTATGTAAATTACGTCCTAAGCAGCCAAAACTCCAAATCTCATAACCAGCGGTCACAAGTTATTTTACTAGAATTTATATAGGAAATTACTCGGCTGTCCCATTTCAAAACCTAGTAAGGGACACTTTTTACAAAAATCGTTTTATTGCATAATCTTGCTAACCTAGAAGGTCTCTATCAAATACAAAAACACCAGCGTTTTAAACTTACATGAAAGGAGATAATATATCGATACCTACCTAGTACCTAAATGCACCATTCACTCCCTAGTGACCATTTTAAAACCTAGTAAGTCACTTTAACCAATTATTCAAAACCTCTTTTACAATCATTAGCAGTTTTTTTACTTAACATAAATACTTTCCATAGGCTGTCCAATATTACGTTTATGCGCTCTCCTGTAAAATTTCATTTTAAGTCCTTACTAGGTTTTGAAATGGTGTAGCCGTACTGATATCCAGTGCACTATTTGTGTCTTTTTTTTTACGTCGAGCACGTGCTGTCGCTATTAAAGAGTAGGTACCTACACCATTATTTATAAACGTTGCTTAAAGTTATGTAGTGATTAGCGACTGTTCAACCATACATTTTTGGCGTTTAAACGTCAATTAACTTTAATCATCGTTTATAAATAGACACCTTAGTGTTCTGTCGTCGATATGCAATATTCCAACTCTAGAAGGAAGGTATTTATCATATTTATCGATTTAGTTCTTGGTAAGATTGGAGGCAGGCGACAACAAGGTAAGGACGGCTATGCTAATAAATTATTAATATGCAGATGACCAAGAGACTTTGACCCCTGATTTTGTTTGGCCGTTTCTTCAGAGGGGTAATAGATAAGAAATGTCGCCTTCATCTAGCTTATGGTATAAGTTTTTTTTTTAATAATGGCGTGTAAAAGTGATTACAGTTCCACAGTAGATTAAACAATGTCATTTAATTTCCTAATTATTACACATTTTAAAAATGCAATTAACGACACCGTTAAAACCAAACAGGCACGACGCACAACGTGAATCGCGCGCGACTTGCGGTGCCTTTGAGACGCGCGCGATTTAATCGCGTGTCGCGCCTGTTTGAAGGAGCCTTAAGTATGATGTTGTAGTAGATAATTCAGAAAACCTGTAGATCTTTTCTTCGCGAAAACGTAGAACGGGTATTAATAAAAATGACAAACCTAATATGTTTGTTAGTAGGTAAGCAAGCAAAATGATAACGTATCGGGATGACAGTATAAGAGCAGAGATAGGTCATTGACTTTTCGCAATAAACATTATTTACAGATAAGACAAATTGAAATCATCATATTTTGTCTAACAGGAGTAGTTAATAAAACGGACAGACCTAAATTATATTGTAACATTGTGAGTATTTCACTAAGAGACAAAGTAGAAACTGCGGAACTTGCGAGGGTTTTACAGCATCAATTTCTCTGTTAACAAATCCTATACTCAGCCATCAAATTTTTGACAACTTAGGTATAGATAGGTACGATCAGCGTCAAAAGTCGAACTAAATCCTACTTATATTTTGAATGCGAAAGTTTGCGAGGATGGATAGATGGATGTTTGTTACTCTTTCACGCAAGAACTACTGAACGAATTTTGATGAAATTTTATAGTAATACAATAGCTTATTAATCAGAATAACACAGAGGATTAGTTTTACCCCAATATTGCCACGGAATCGACACTTATGCGGGTGAAACCGCGGGGCGCTGCTAGTCAACTATAAATAATTACACAAATTTTAAAAAATACAAAAAAAAAAATAAAGCTAGGTGCATCTCTAAATTGACACAAAATTATTCGATAAGAGATATTCATATTATGAGCTAAGAGGTAATTCTTTTAATTTTAGTTAAACATTTAGCACAATACCTAATTAGGATTAAAAAAAACTATTAAAAAAATTAATACTAAATACTAATATTATAAACACTAATATTATAAAGGCGAATATTTGTGAATGTGTGTGTGTGTTTATATGTTTGTTACTTCTTCACGCTCAACTGGCTGGACCAACTTTGATAAAATTTTGTATGGAGGTAGCTGACACCCTGGATTAATATATAGGCTACTTTTTATCCCGATATTCCGACGGGATCGACATTTACACGGGTGAAACCGCGGGGCGCAGCTAGTAAAATATATTTTTAACGAGCACTCGGGATGCATCAAATGTCTTAGAAAATCATCAATCCAATTTATACTAATTATTATAGTTAAATATGTAATTACAAGATATTAGAACCAATTTAAAGGTATACGGTACATAAGGCATAATTAATATTTAAGTGGATGTTGAGTAGTAGGTGAGGTAGGTAATCAGTGTCTCATCACGTAAATGACATAGCATTTTTGTTATCTATACTTGGTTTCCTAGTTCGGAAGTATAAAAAAAATTTAAATTATATTTATTACAAACGAAAATTACCAGATACTTTTCAATAATTATACACGGTGCGGTGGCAGGGACATCGCGAAACATGTTACCATGGATTCAGTAGGTACATGATTATGGACCCCATAAGTTAAAACTTTTCGTCGCTTATTAAAAAAATAATTTACTGTTCCATACATTTTGACCGCGTAGGTATTTCACTTTTGTATGAAACGGCTGTTTTTTTTTTATAACCGACGAAACATTTCTATGCTAGAATCATGTGCTGAATTCATGGTTAAATTCTAAAAAAAGTTAAGTTAAATCCTAAAGTTATTTCCTAAAAATTAGATAGGTAGTGTAATAAGCACTTATGCTTAGGTCACTTGCTGTTTTAAAACTTCGTATAGGGAGATACTAAGATTCGCAAGGTTTCTGATGAAAGGGTTTCTGTTGGTTAAGCTAAGAAGGAAGTCAATGAAACGATGCAATAATATTTGCTTTGACTAGGTACCTAAATAGTTGGAGAATCAATGACATCGGAACTTAATGCGTGTGTTGAATGATTTATTGAGGGAGCGATGCGTACGCGATGCGCGCGCGAAAAAAATCGCGCTTCTGTGAACGCGCCCTAAAGGCATATGCAAGCGGTCACACAGGTTTCTTGGACTAACTACGCGGATTTTGGCAACAGGTTTTATGGGTTACCTACCTGTTTGACCGATGACAAAAATGTTATAGGTTCCTATTTTGTTAGCAACAAGCGGACCCGAATGCGTCCTGTCAAAATTTCAATAGTTCATGCAAAAAAAAGACGTTCAAGTTTACCCGAATTAAAAAAAATTGGAAAACTTAAAAAAAAAAATTCTTTGTATAAAAACTTAACTCAGACTATTATTATACATATATAAATTACGAACATTTTAAATAGGTAACAAAATAGCGGAATTGGTCCTGTCGTTCTCAAATATGGCGCTTAGCTACGAACAGCAATTCATTTTTATTTATACAGGAAAATTGGCATAAAGACATCCTTCTTGAAACAAGCTTTTTTTTGTTTTTTTTTTTTCAATTATTGTATAAACAATATAGATTTATAAAACTCATATATATGTAAGTGTTCTTGTTGATATAGGTACACTACTGAATAATGGAATAAGTAATTATTTATTTATTCAATCCCAAGATCCGAGATCGTTTATTAATTCACGTATATGTATTTATTTATCTTATATATATCGATGCCAAATTCAATCAATTACCTATATTGTAGGCCTCGACACATACCTACATATATTTAATGACATTAGAAAAAAAAAAAAAAAAGCCCCATAATTTTAAATAAAAAAATAAAAATGTAAAAAACATACCTGTAGATTTAACAACAAACAAATGAGCATTTCCCACTAGAGGCAAAGGCGTTGGCCCCGGCACGTTAAACCGGTGACTTTGCCGAACCAAAGTAATCCACGATATTAACAACGCTAACACTAGAACTATAGATACTAATAACAAAATCATTTTTAATCACAACACTGGCACGTGCTACTCAATACTCAGCCACATTCGATGAGGTTTGTAATCAAAATGCGAGACTATAACTGACAGGATATTGCAAGCCGGCAAGATATAAGGCAACAAAAATAAAAAAAACTTGTACACACGCGGACCGCGGTCAATGCCATAATGCGTAACAGTTTTAAATATGGAATTACACGCGTTGTTTGTTTAAAATTAACAACGCAAACACAAGATGTTGCAAAGCATTGCTAATGGTATATTTAATTGCACTCTTTGACAATGATTGTTGTTTACCGTAACGTTTAATTTTACTATCGTATGGGCTCTTATCTCTTGATAATATATCTGTATATTAGTAGGTACAAGTATCTATACCGATATGGTAATGACTTTGTAACAATACACCTTGGTTCAATATGGATGTATGTAATTAAAACTTCTTTAAATATGCGAATTATTTTCGTATTTCTATAGACACGTCTTCACATGCGTTTTATTGAATAAATACTGCGTATATTTGTACATAAGAGTTAATAGTTTAATTGCAACTGCAATTAAACTATGATTAGTCACTTATTACTGATTAGTCACTTATTAATAAGTTTTACGTAACTACGTAAAACTTATTAATAAGTGACTAATCAGTTGTATCTATACCTATATGTATTTATTAAAACTGTTTTAGGTAACTGAACTGCTTGTATAACCAATCGTAGATTTTACCCAGTCTTGACATGGAACGTGTAAGTAATAACAGCCGCACGGGTTGCTCGAAGAAGTAAGCTACGCTTGCCAAGGTCGGCCCGTGGATGGGTGATCATCCATTATCTGCCATTGGTCCCGGCACTCCCGGCTGTCAGTCGAAGATCTTCGACAATCATTACAGGGGCCTAAAAAGGCCACTTTGGCAGAATCATAAAAGGATAACATTATGAATCATAATAGACAGTTAACTGCAAATCCCATTGGTGAAGGATTTTCAGTTATTTTTTTTGTCTGTGCTAAAATACCAATCACTCCAATCCAAATCCAATCCCAATCTCTTTGATTATACCTACGTAGTGCAGCGAAAAAAAGAAAAACACGGTCTGTCTTCGCCATAATTATTATGGATTCATAATGTTATCCTTTTATGATTCTGCCGAAGTGGCCTTTTTAGGCCCCCGGGTAGTCTGAAGCCCGAAAATCTGACAACCAGTCTCAACAAGGGGTATCCTGTTACCTTGGTTGTGGAGGTCAGTTAGGCAGGCACTCCACGTCAAATACTGGTATTCAGCTGCAGCTGGTTAGACTGGAAGCCGACCCCAATATAGTTGGGAAAAGGCTAGGCAGAGAGAGCTATGAAACAAAATTCCTGTATGCTCTACATAATTATATTGATGCTACTGCCTGCGGCCCTGTCTGTCTTCTTGATAGCTAAAGCCAAAGTTAGATGATCTAAACCTGATTTGGATAACTGCGCGTTCGGAATATACCTTAGTTTATTTTTCGCACTCAGTATTTAACAGAGGGCACAAAAGTGGTTCTTATTTATTTAAGTAATGGGATCTCCAACAAAGGATCACAGATACAATAGATATCACAATAATACAAAAGGTTTGTTTACGTGTGCTCCTTCAATTACAGGAGACCACAGCATCCACATAATATGTATAACCAGATGTAAACAGGTTAATAATAAAATAGATAAGGACGGAAGCTCTCTTTGGGCAGCTGGATCTAGGGCTTGATTTAGAAAGCGGTACCTACTTCTGGACACGGCTCGCATTGTCAAGAAGTTCCTCTCTCTGGAGCCGACCGCTTGCTTGGACCCTGTTCCCGATAGCGGTGGGCTACTATTTTTTATATTTATAAATGCTTTTTTATCTTTTTGTTTAAATGAAATAAAAGAAAATAGAGAAAAATAAAATTTGAAAAATATATGTAAAAATAACAATAATAATTAATGTGTGTAATGTTAGTTTTAATTATAATAATGTACCTACACATCTTCATACATATTGTACAAGGTTGAACGCTACACTATTTTTTAACATAAACAACTAAGTAAATAACATGTTTTGGCAGTGGGTTTTGCTATATTAAAAACTGGTTCTCATTTGTTTTTATGAGTCTAGTACTTTAATCTCTACCGAGTGCCCCACCTTGCGGATTCTATTATCAAAAATAGTTTTAAAACTTCTCTTTTAATAAAAACGCTTTAAGGTCATAGCACACATATCAATTCGGAAAGGGATTGTCACCATACCGCCTTTCGCCTCGCCGTTAAACAGGCGTCAACCTAACTTAAGCACGTAACCAAAGCGGATCAGAAGCTCCGATACGTCGACTCGGCTACGGCTAGGCGAACTTAACTTAAGGTGTTTAGATGGCTCACTGACCTTGTGCATGTGGGCGGAGCTAAGCGTCCTACGTAAAACGCGTGCGGTGGCGCGCTACACTAAAACGAAATTCAAAGAATATGCAGAGGCGCAGACATGCCGCACGTAGGTCGCCATTTTTGCCTACGATTCCAGAAGGGAATGGCGGATGCAAGACTGATATATTTTAGTACAAAATATATCAGTCTTGCATCCGCCATTCCCTTCTGCTACCCGCGACTTCGTCCGCGTGGAATTTAAGAAAAAAGTTATTGTTGAGTTCGCAGAGTTTACGATAACTTATTAATTCTGTATTCCGCGTAAAGAAATACCTATGCATGTTTAATGAAATTCTTCTAATATTTATCCATTTAGTTCTTTTTGATCGTTTTTGCATTTTTAGTTTAATTATTATTTATATTTAGTTTTTCGTATTAGCCTTTTTATATACAATATTTGGTGTACAATTTTCTTGGGCTAAAACAAAAACACTATATTATTATATTATTTATTCAATCAATTTCTATGGAGATTAAGGAATCTTCACGTATAGGATCCACTTATAAACATAACTGTACTCCGTTACTTTATTATGATTTGTTTACATTTGGAAGTACCTAATTAAACGGAGTATAATACAACCTCCCTATTTGAATCGGATATTATTCAATATTTCATTTCATTGGTTTTAATTTTTTTTCGTAGGAACCTATTTTCTTTTCTTTTCTAAAATAAAAGTAGCCTAAGAAAGAAAAGAAAGAAAGAAAGAAAAAGTATTTATTGCGACTCGTACAGGAAGATCACAAACTAAATACAGCAAAATAAAAAACCAAGTTATATATAAAAAAAAGTAACAAAACAAACAGTTACTCCTTATTCACCTATCTGCTAGTGAAAGTCCCGTCTTAATCGGTCCAGCCGTTTCAGAGATTAGCGGGAACAAACAGACAGACAGACGGACAGACAGACAAAAATTGTAAAAAAAAATATTTTGGTATATTACAAAAACAGTCCGAAGTCGACTAGCAATCTCACAAAACTATGGCATAGCAATATTAGTACTAATGACCTTCTTCTATAAGAACGTTTGACAACACTACAAATTGGCCACATGATTGTTATTAGAAATTTCAATAAGGTTCGTAAGCGTTACGGTGGCCAAAGTGGCTAACACTGTACCTCGCATGGCGAACGTTCGGGTTCGAGTCTCACATCAAACATGAAAAATATTTTTTAAGTATTACTCGTGAAATAAGAATGCCGAGTTGCTAACCAATAATTATGTTAAATATTCCACAAATAAACGAAGATTCTTTTGTTTTACAATTATTATTTTCAATCTTAGTTGGAAGTAAAAATACTTGCATAGGAAATTGACCCGTTACCTTCTATGAATAAGGAGCATAATCGCGTTTACAATTAATATTTTCACAAACCATTAAAGTAAAAATACTTTCATACGAAATTGTTCCGTAGACTCTAATTGATAAGGAGAATGATCGCATTTGCGAAAACTGACGCGTTGGGTACCTATGTAGTTGAGCGAGTAGCCGTATAAAATACTTTGAAGTCTTGCAATTATTTCGAGTCGGTACCTAGTGTAGGTACGTACTTTGGTATCTGTTTGTTGATGAAAGCTGTTTATTATATTTTATTTTTTGATTAGTTTTTTCTAAGTTATGTTGTTGGTGTAAATATTTGTACTATCAGTATATAAAAAATGGTCAACAAGAAAATAAACGGAAGGCAATAAAGAGATCTTATTCGACGAAACAAATTGTAAAGTAAGTACCTTATTTTTTTGTACACACCATATTTTGTTTGTACAGATTATGACGCGTAATTTCGACATACATTACAACAGCTCGATTGGTCTAGTGGTCTCGTGCGTCACGTCACTATAGTTTAGTCACTAACGCCCGGCTTCAAATCCAAACTTTTCCATATTTGGTTTTTTTTTATTTTCTTATTTGATATGTTTTTTTAATTATTATTTTACTTTTTGCCGATTTTCTTGTTTGAAAATTTTCAGACTATATTATTATTGCTTACACTCTTTTGTAAAACACTGTAGGTATATAATTTTTTCCGAATCAAGCTTGGTGGACGTTTTTATTTTATTTTTATTATATTACTCTAGATTCTGAAGAAAAATAACTATAGGAATAAAAATGATTGTTTTTATTAAAATAACAATTACTTATTGAATTATTTTAAAAATAAGAAAATAAAAATATGCGCATTATAATTAAAAAATAACAAAACAAAAGATAAGTACATTATAATTAAAAAATAACAAAACTAAAGATTATGCCGTCCACTGAGATTCGAACCTGGTGATTACGCAGTGAGAATCCGGACAGTAGAGCGCGGAGGCAATCGTGCATCTTATTCGAGTCGCGAAATTACGCTTCTAAATATAATGGAAGTCGCTCATCGACGAAATCCGCGCGGGGCACCCCGCCGAAGCGTTCCTGCACACGATGCCGTCACCGCGCCGTCGCGTCGCCGCGCCGACGCCGCACAATTACACTGTAGATACGAGTCGCGCGAAGTCCGCCACCGCGCCGCCGCCGCGCCGCCACCGCGCGCGTTCCCCTCCCTATCTGTTTGATTCATTCACGGGAAATTACGCGGCGTGCACGTTCGTACGCGGCCGGTAATGGAATGAATCAAACAGTAAAAACGCGCGCGGTGGCGGCGCGGCGGCGGCGTGGTGGCGGGCTTCGCGCGACTCGTATCTACAGTGTAATTGTGCGGCGTCGCCGTCGGCGCGGCGACGGCGCGGTGACGGCATCGTGTGCAGGAACGCGAAGGCGGGGACAATTCATATCCCACTTCATCTGCTTCACCCCCTCAAATACATAAAAGTCGTCTATTCACCGCCAAGTAAAGAAATACCTATGCTAATTTTATTGAAATTCTTCTAATATTTCTCCATTTAGTTCTTTTTGATCGTTTTTGCATTTTAGTTTAATTATTATTTATTTTCAGTTTTTCGTATTAGCATTTTTATATACAATATTTGGTGAACGATTTCCTTGGGCTAAAACAAAAACACTATATTATTTTATTATCTATCCAATCAATTTCATTGGAAATTAAGGAATCTTCACGTATAGGATCCACTTATAAAAAATAAAAAAAAACTATACTCCGTTTCTTTATTATATGATTTATTTACATTTGGTTAAGTACCTAAATAAACGTAGTATACAACCTCCCTATTTGAATCGGATATTATTCAATATTTCATTTCATAGGTTTTAATTTTTTTTCGTGGGAACCTATTTTCTTTTTTTTTTTCTAAAATAAAAGTAGCCTAAGAAGTTACTCCTTATTCACCTATCTGCTAGTGAAAGTCCCAGTCACAGAAATAAATCCGCACAAGAATATGAGAAGGTAGTAATCAATAAACTCAGTAATGCAAATACCTACTCGTAGATTGACAACTAAGAATGCTCAATTTTTATAAATTAAGGTATTTAAAAACATTTTTTTTTTATTGTGAGTAAGTATGTAGTTATTTTCTAAACAGTCAAAATAAAATGGCCTGAAGCGGTTGTTTTAATATTACAAACAGACACTCCAATTTTATTTAATTTTATTAGATAAAGTTTTAAAGTTTTTTATTTATAAGATTAAGTATAGATAGATAGATACTTATTAGTCCACTCAACGAATAAACCAAAAAGAGGTGTAGAGTGCGTGAGCTGGGCCCTGAGCGATTTCTTCAGAAAGTTGCTCAGAGTGCTTAGGGAGTAAACATACTAAGCTAAAAGTCCCCGCGTCTAGGAGGTGAGCCGGAGTATAAAAATTCCCACTTTTGAGTTTTTCGCTAATATCTATAAAACGGTGCGTCGTCGTAGAGAAAACGTATTTTTCTTGACTTGCTTTGCTTTAGCATTTTTATTTATTTACAAATTATCTTATACATATTTACAAAATAAACAATATAAAAAAAAAACAGTATTTAGAAATGGCACCACTAATAAAGCGTCCATGCGGACAATAGAAATGGGCCCTCTGCAGCGAGCTAATCTATAAACGCATACTGATACAATTCGTTCATAAATATTTGCACTAACACAGCCAAACGCGCGTAGTCGATCGATAGCCGGGCGGAGCAGCGAGCGACACAGCCACCCCGTCTCAGTGCTAACGCACGACTGTATAAAAGTACTCTGTGCGACTGCCGCCCGCGCCCGCGCAGAGCACCTCTGAACCTATATCTCAAAATGGGGCATTGTCTTTGCAACTGTTGATTGATTTAAAAACGCTATTTCAAATATGTAGTACCTGTAACCACCAATTTTTCAGTGTAAAAATATTTCCAAACATCAAAGCCGTTTAGAAGTTATAAGCAAATGTTAGCGAAAATAGCGTTTTGGTAAATATTTTTTTAAGGCAAAAGTATTAGCCTTATGAAAAAACCCTGTTTCAAAAATGCTGTACATGAATCTATAGCAAACATATATTTTTTACAGACCTTCTAACCAAACCGTTAATGAGTTATAAGCTTCATAAAGTGACCGAGTTACGGTACTAAACGAGAGTAAGGCCCTTAACTTCAAATATTTTTTTAACTTTTTCAATAGTTACTCTGAAATCAACTTAATTACTATTAAAACAAAGTTGATATTTGTTTAACTTGAAATAACATCAACTGGAAACATAGATATATGTATAAAGAATACACACAACTCATTAATAAAATCCTACCATTCCTTGAAGGTTAGCACTATTTCGAGTCTCTCTCAGAAAAGCTAGCAACTTCATTGTGATGCATAGAAAATTAAATAAATGTTGGCAGCCGCTTTGTGGTGGGTTACATAATCAAATGGGGCAGGTGTCGCAAACCATTGCGGTACGTTAGGAATTTATTATTAACACTGGCACTGAGTTAAAAATCTTTGTAAGAATCTTTACTAATATGTATTATAAATGCGAAAGTATGTCCGTCCGTCTGTTACCCCTTCACGCTTAAATCTCTGAACCGATTTAGATGGGTATTATAGAGATAGTTTGAGTCCCGGGAAAGGGCATAGGATAGTTTTTATCTCGATATTCCCAACGGGATCGACGTGAAACCGCGAGGCGCTGCTAGTCTAGTATAAATTGAACTAGCAAAATGACTTGGGTTTCTTTAAATTGTAAAAATATGGTGCGTTTGCACTGAGGGATGGAATCCGAAATCAGGTGATCCGGCAGAGGACGAAAGCTGTCGACATATATAGCTTACAGAAAAAGCAAGCTGAAGTGGCAATGGGCCGGCCATATTAGCCGTAGAACCGATGACCGTTGGGGTAGACGTGTTCTTGAGAGGAAACTGCGAATAGACAAACGTAAGGTAGAACGCCCTCAGGCTAGGTGGAGAGACGATCTTAGCAGGGTGGCTGGTAGCAGCTGGATGAGAGTTGCCGATAATCGTTCTAATGGCATGCAATTGGAGACGCCTATGTCCAGCAGTGGACTGCTGCAGGGTGACGATGATAGTTATCACCGTCAAACGTATGTACCTAATAGCTCAAGAGTTGTGTTAATGAAGCATGCCTACATAGCTTGTACTTCACGTCTAACTGCCCACAAGCTTCTTTAGTACATACCTACAACACCCGTCCAAGTTTTTAGTTAGCTTGAAATAAACGTAGAGATATCATAATGTTATTTGATTTCTTACAGTAGGTACAGACGCCAGCACATCAAGCTACCCGAAACTCAAATTTTCCCAATCAATTTTGAACCTTATGCTTTAGTGATAATCTTTTAAAGAAATTTGACAGATTGCAGTAGCCTGATATGCTGGCGTCTGTACAAACAGAACACATTATCTTATTCGCCTTAACACAGCTCATGTAATATGTATTGTGTTAAAGTAGGATACGCAGCTTGTATTTCATAGAAATTTGTAATAAACAGTTGTATTTACAATTTGTATGCTCAACCGGCAAACGTAATCTAGGCCAGGTGGAGATACGACCTTCGCAGGGTGGCTGAGTGGGTGGGTGCCGAGAATCAAATTGAATGGCGTGTAATCGGAGCGGTCTATCTCCAACAGTGGACTGTTGAAGGCTGATGTTAAACACAACCCCGTACAAGTGTGGCCATGAATATCATTTGTAAACACGCACCAGCGACATTTTCTAAAGAATTAGATAATTTGCATCACGTTAGAATGATCACAATAGGTTGCGTGTTTCTGCTTCTATAACAAATATAACGAGTTAAAGATTATTAAGTATACATAATTGAAAAAATTAAAACATAGGTGAAGTGAGCCGTCATTTTACTTGATGCTAGGAATTGAGGCTTGTGGCTAAGTAATCAGATCGATCAGGTTAAGCTACGCTTGCCGCGGTTGGTGTGTGGATGGGTGACCATCATTACCTACCGAGAACCCTCCGTGCCTCGGAAAGCACGTTAAGCCGTTGGTCCCGGCTGTCATTCGTGGCTCTTTGACAGTCGTTACGGTTAGTCAGAAGCCCGAAAATCTGACAACCAGTCTTACCAAGGGGTATCGTATTACCCAGTAACTGGGTTGTGGAGGTCAGATAGGCAGTCGCTCCATGTAAAATACTGGTATTCAGCTGCATCCGGTTAGACTGGAAGCCGACCCCAACATAGTTGGGAAAAGGCTAGGCAGATGATAATTTTCAACTTTATCGCTACAACTTAAGGTTCAAGGTTGATTGGGAAAATTTGACAGTTTCCAATAACTCGATGTGCTTGGCGTCTGTACAAAAGCTTATCATAATGCAGATGCAATCGTCCGCCTTTTTTTAAGGCAAACATAGGCCTTATAGCGTCATACAGCCTAATTAGAGCGGCCCGGTTAGCGTGTGCCAACAAAATACGATATAATCTGGCGCAATGAGAAGCTTAGTAAACAAGCAACGTGCAAACTACATGTCAGGAATACCTGACTTAGTTTAGTTACTATATTAAAAAATAAAAATGCAGCAAGCAACTTTGGCAGGCCAATGATATAGTGCTAAAATATTGGTGGAGTATATAATAATATTATAGCGAAACACGACATAGTAAATCATTCTCGTACTCTCTAGGAGTAAAAAAAAGTCGAGAGGTGTCGTGCTCGAGGGACACCTGCACCAGATGGAACGAAATTCATTTCGCTTTTCCGCACTTGAACAAAGGTGCCATACCGTGAAATGTTACACTTTTTTGGTCTAGCTCTCATTTGCCAAATGTGCACTGCAGAGTAACGTGCGATAAGCAACTTTATTCCAACGATAGACAGCTTAATTCACCTTGAGAATTGATATTGTAAAAAAACTGAACTCACACCTGTTCTTTTTGTTTAATGTTTTATAAAGTTCATTAGACTAATTAGTAGTGCCATCGTTTCAGTAGTTTCTTTTAATCATAATTTAGGTTAAGTCGTAATTTATCTAATTCTGTTTTTAATGACCTAATAATAAAAAATAAGTAACTATAAATTAGTAATGCCTTTATTGGCCGGCTTGAGTGGAGATTCGCATGAGCAAACGTGCTTGGAGGAAGGAAGTATTCCAGTAAGATACTGGCAGGGATCTTGACTGTACTTCCGGTATTGTCCTGATAGCCGTGGAATACCGCTCCACTCCTCATAAGCACCTCAGGGCATGTTGCCCCCTTGTCGATACATCACTATGTGCTAGAGACCGTTTTCCGGGGTCTATTATTGAGTGTGCAAGTCACCCCCTGCCATTATATCTGTGAATATTACGAGTATATTATTATTGGTCAGGCAGCGGACATAGTCCTCCCATAGTTCAAGGTTACCAATCCACTACAGCCACCCAAACCCATAGCCCAATATATTTTGTTCCCATGTTCTGCAACAGTCCTGTACAAACTGGGGGTTGTCCTTGGGTGCACTTGCATCCCCCCCGGTGGGTTCCCGCATTGTCGAGGCGGGGGGCTCAGTAGCCGTGGCTTGGTCACCCACGGTGTAGCGAAGAGGAACCAGAGGAGGGGCCGCTCATCAGGGCGTTTGCCGGTAAGCCGACGACGTAGCGGCCAACAAGTAGGTTGCGGTGCCGCTTGGGCGACATCGCAACTGAGGCGGGCCGCGATGTCGTATGGGAGGCATCGCGGCTGAGGGTTGGAGGCCGCGGCGGGAGCGGAGTGCCGGTATTACGGTGCGCCGCTCTCCCTACCTTTGCGGCCGAAAATTGGCAGGCGGCAGGGCCAATGACCTGACCCATCGCAGGGGACTACTACTCTCCTTAGTACATTAATGGTCGCATACCTAATGTAGAGAACAGCTCATTCTTTTTCGCGATTACAGGATTGTTTCATTGTAAAAATTGTTGCTTTCAGATTTTCAGTAATTTTAAATGTATAAATAAGGAGGTAAAAACCCAGTAAATCTTTACTTTATCATTATTAAGTTGAATTACAAATCATAATAAAACAGTAAGTAGATAATTTACTACAGTAAACTATGTTAATCAAGATTTTATTACAAAAGAAACATAAACATTTCAAGTTGAACTTTAAGTTTATTGACGATACCTAACACTTTCTCACATCTTCAATTTGCCGATGACATCGTCATAATGGCAGAGACGCTGGAACAGCTAGAGCAAATGCTGCACAGCCTAAATGGAGCCTCACGCGGGTTGGCCTCGGCATGAATTAGGAAAAGACAAAAGTCATGTACAATTCACACGTCTTGCCGAGTCCAATCCACATCAAAGGGTCGCTTCTCGAAGTTGTGAAGGATTATGTCTACCTAGGGCAAGTCATCCAGCTCGGTAGACACAACTTTGAGAAAGAAGCCGGCAGAAGGATCCAGTTGGGTTAGTCAGCATTTAGAAAACTTCGTCAAGTCTTCTCGTCACCACAATGTTTGAAGAGTAAGGTCTTCAACCAGTGCGTCCTGCCCATCGTGACATACGGTGCCGCAACGTGGACACTGACGGTTGGGTTGGTCCACAAATTCAAGGTCGCTCAGCGCGCTATGGAGCGTGCTATGCTCGGAGTCTCTTTGAAGGATAAGATCAGGAATGAAACTCCGGAAAAGAACCGGAGTTAGCGACTTAGCTTGCCGAGTAAGCAAACTGAAGTGGCAGTGGGCTGGGCATGTCTGTCGAAGGACCGATGGCCGACTCTATTAGAACAATTTCCATTAAGCTTTCATAGAAATTATCCTACTAGACTCTGCGCGTTTGGTGTTTGGCGCCTATCTGCGGGACCCTCTAAACCACCTCCATAAAACAATTTGGAATTTAAGTTATTTAGGGATGTTTAGATGAAACCCTCCCTCAAGACGTCTCAGTCAGTTAATAATGTCGCCTATAACCCATAACCACGTTTATGAGTCAGCCCTTAAGTTTTACGATGTCGAGTAAATTGAATGAAGTGACTTGCGAATTTTGTATGCGAAAATAACAAACAAAATGTAAGGAATAGGTACTATTTGCGCATATCAGACGTGTCGGTCCTAAGGAGAGAGCAATTTCATCGTGAAAAAAAAAATATTGGTTATTTTCAGTGTTTTTAAGAGCAACAAGAGGTAGCTTGACGATAATCGAAGTCACCCGAAATACTGTTTCCTATATTATATCCCGAGATTCTTACCAATTATTAAAATACTAAGGCTTCAGTATTGTAATAGGTAATTGGTAAGAATCTTGTGAGAACGCAGTCTTGGTGAAAATAGTCGAACCAGGAAACAGCAGAACCGCTTAGTCCTTATATAAAGTAACTTTTGCTCGACTAAGTAGAACAAAAGTAGGTACCATTATGAAACTGAAACCCTAAAAAAACCAACACAAGTCATTTATCTTCTTCTTCATCTTCTTTCCATGCACAATGTATTACCGGAATCTACCCAGTTCCGATTGTAAGTAAAGTGAAAATAGAGAAAAAAACTGTCGCGTTTTACTCCCTCTAGTGGCTACATACAGCACTAACTAGGCTACTCCACGCTCCTTGTTTTAGCGGGAAACTCGGGGAAACTCGAGTACTTTGAATAAAGAACACCGGTAGGTACTTTTCTTACGTCTCAGAACAGCTGTTCTTTTAAACTCTTGCATTTTCTTAACTTTTTAATATTTTTCTTACAACTTTTGGAGAAAACTCGGGAGGTTTTAAAAACAATTTTTATTTTGTTAGGTCTGATAAAAGTCAAGGTTTTTGTAAAAAGTCCCAAGGGAAGCGTAGTGCCTCACCGTTGTGATACTAGATCATTATCGACCGGCCCTTTAACTTGCAAATTGAGTCGAATTTATTGAATGAATCAAGCTACCAAATCCGCAGTGGCAATGGGTCATGTATGAAAATATTAAATTGTCGCGATTTTTTTTCTGCACTTATGAATAAGCTAATACTATCTACAAAAAAAGTATCAGATTTATCTGATTAGTATTTCCAGAGAAATAAATTAAATTCTGTTAGAGGCGGCCATCGACAGTAACCCACGGATTTTTATTCAATTTCCTTAGCCTACTCAATTAAAAAGTCATCCATCATAACTTGTCAATTTGTCATAACATAACCTCACTTTTCACCTCTTGCTTTGTGTTTGTTTGCGATTTTATGGATATATCTTTACGATTACGATACGATTTATCTTTATTTTATTCAAAGCGTGAGGGTCGTCGACTTTTTAATTGAGTAGGCTAAGGAAATTGAATAAAAATCCGTGGGTTACTGTCGATGGCCGCCTCTAACAGAATTTAATTTATTTCTCTGGAAATACTAATCAGATAAATCTGATACTTTTTTTGTAGATAGTATTAGCTTATTCATAAGTGCAGAAAAAAAATCGAGACAATTTAATATTTTCATACATGACCCATTGCGTCCATTTGAACAAAGGAACCGCTGTCATAAACAGAGATTAAATAAATACCGCAGGAACCCCTTTTGTAGTTCGAAACTCCAATAGTAGGTACTTACAAACCGATCATAACCGATAATTCACTTAAATATAAAATGCCCTCCATGCGTTTTCACTATTCATCTCAATCTGAATCATTTTGAAGGACATTGCTAAACCGTTGCCTCACATGTTCGAAAAATTTGTCTGCCCAAAAACGTAAATAACGCAATGAATGTCATGGAACTGTAAAAATAAAAGCCATTCGTACTGTTAGTGTTTTACGCAATTACCCCGCAGCTTCCTTGCTTGCGGGAAGTAGAGGTGATCCTTATTCATCATGCTCTTTGTTTTAATTTATATACTTAGGTATCTATTCTTATTATAAGTCCTTGTGGATACGTTTGGGTTCTTGTATTTATTAGACGTTACTTCACGTTACTGAACAATAATATGCGATGCCTTAGGTAGGTAACTATAGTGAGCACAAGATTGTGAGTAGGTATGACAAGCAAGTCTCAATAAAGTAAAATAAAGCCATTTAACCAGCCTAAGGCCTAGCTAGAAGGTGCGTGTGATGCTTAATATCACCCTGGAGACAAACTCGGCACGGCATTATTATTTAATAAAGCGACTCTGTTCCTGGATAAATTATACGTTGGTGCTTGTCATACCGGTTTGAATATCATACCGTGTGAAGGTATTGTCAAACAGTGTAGGGTTCTTAATAAGGTAAAATAAATAAGTTAGGTACTCGTCGCTTCAATATGATCAAAATGCACATATACAAAGTCACCTGCAGTGCCTGCACAACCCACCATGAATATTGGTAGGTAGGGATCTAATCACAGAGACTGTATACCGTGGCTCCCCCCTAAAGGGTGACGGGTCCGTGCCAAAGGAGCCTGACGACCTGCGCAAGTCTTCCAGCGCCCCGGTCAAAGGTAGTTGAGGAAAACCGAGTGGTTTAAGCTAATAAGACTCAGACCCCTCCGCTGCCCCAGCGTGGAGGATACTGGATATCAATGAGACTTTACAAAGGCAAAACAAAATTTGTAATCATCAATGTTATGTTATGACTATAAAAGGCGCCCATTAAACGACGGTACCTTAAATATCTCCCGTATTTCAGTATTTCATGTTTTTGTGAGAATGTAGGAATTACTATGACGACACCAACATAATGGGCCAAGCCGCCCACAAAGTTTAATTTACCGAGAAAGATCACTCGCGAAACGCATTATTGAGATAAATTGAAACTCGGAGACAAAGGTTATAAAGGGAAATTACTTCGGATGTTATAAGCACTTCATTACACCTTACGTTGGGTTGGGTTAAAAGGTTACATGCTCTGTGGGTTGGGTCTGGCGTAGTGGCACCTCCAACCCTTACTAATAATTAAAATAAAACTTTGACATGGTGTGCTGATATAACTTGTCCACTCTGAAATGACGCGCCCCACTACTTTAGTATAGGTACGTACACGATAAGTGCGGTAGTAGGGTGCGTCATTTCAGAGTGGACAAGCTCTAATGTAGATCTACTTTTGTAATTAAAAGTTAAATACGTTTACTTTACTGTAGGTACAGTATGCCTATTTAGATTAGGTAGATTAGATAGATTCTATGCCTACTTAAAAGTTCAGTTAATTTCAGCTTCTTGTATGTATTTACAAGTTCTTCTGATAAAGAAAATAATCTATCAATTCTATCATCATCAATTTCTTAATCAGCCTATAATATTCCCACTGCTGAGACTCAGGCCTCCTTCCGGTGAAAGGGAATGGGCTGTAACTGTAATAAACCACGCGGGCCCAATGCAGGTTGGTGACATATAAGTTTATTATCAATTAGGCATGGAATTATTAGATAACATAATACCACACCATGATTATTAAAAAAAACGGCATTTAGTGATAAATACCAAGCTTATTTTTTCTTGGGTTGACTATAAGAAAAATAAGAATGAATTTCTTTCGTTTCAAAAGCTCGTCTCGTTTTTAGCTAAGTTGAATGATTGGAATCATAAACTTACATCATTTCGTGTTTTCAGTATAATTTATAAAGTACTCTGTGGTCTGTTGAATCGAACCAAATCGATTATGTAGCACATCCCTAATGTAAGTGTGTGTGAGCAACCCTATATGGTTGCCATGGTGCGTTGATTCCTAATTCAAGAAATGAAACAGAAAGAAAATGTTAATTTAATATTCTATTATATATATATTAAGCTGAAGAGTTTGGTATTTTCTGATATTCCCTGCTTGCCGCTCCCAACTCCAACAAATGGTAGCAGAGCGTGGTTCTAAGGAAAAATGAGCGCCACTGCCTCATACCGTATTGAAGCTCTCTCCAAAGAAAATTATGATACGTGGAGCGTGCAGGCTGAAGCAGTTCTAATTAAAAATGGACTGTGGGGATACGCCAGTGGATCAATCACCGAGCCAAAAGAGGAAACAGCAAAAAGTAAGTTCCATGAAAATGATTTGCTTGCTCGATCAGAATTATTACTGATCATCTCACCGTCAGAACTTAAACAAGTGCGGGGATGCAAGACATCCAACGAGCTATGGCTTAAGCTAAAAGGAATTTACCAAAGCAAAGGTCCTGCTCGGAAAGCAACTTTGCTAAAACAGCTGATATTAAAAAAGGCTGATAAAGATGATGTCCGTGAACATTTAAATAATTTTATTGACATCGTGGACAAGCTAGCGGATATGGGCGTTAGCTTGCATCCCGATCTACTAAGCATAATGATGCTTTATAGCCTTCCAGCTGCTTACGAGAATTTCCGTATAGCAGTGGAAACTCGTGACACCTTACCGTCTCCCGAAGAACTTGTTGGAACTCGTTGTTGTGTCTTCAGTTAATTAAACACAACAACGAGTTCCAACAAAGGTTATGGGCCCAGAAACCAAATAAACCGAGAAATGATTGAAAACGGCGAAAATCATTCAGCAGAAACTGTAAGTAAGAATGATTCTTTGAGCATGGCGTCAATTGAGAAACTAGATGGTGCCATTAACTATAGTTCATGGAAATTTGTGATGGAATTATATTTAATACACGATGATCTATGGGAGTATACACATACTACGCCCGTTGATGAGATAGGCAAAAAGAGAGATCAAAAAGCAAGGAGTAAAATATGCTTGATGATAAAACCAGAGTGCCTAATTCATGTGCGTCAAGCAAAGACGGCCAAGGAGGCTTGGAAAGCTTTAGAGAAAGCATACGAAGATAAAGGGCTAAATAATCGCTGCAGATTGCTGTCAAAACTAGTTAGTCTTAAACTGGAGCAGTTCACGACTATAAGAGATTATATTTCGGCATTGATGACGACTGCACAAAAACTGTGTGATCTAGGAAAGGAAATAGATGACGAATTATTGGCTGCCCTAATGCTTCAAGGTTTAACAGATAATTTTCAAGCTATGAGATTAGCAATTGAAAATTCAAATATTGAGCTTACTACGGATTATGTGAAAACTAAACTTTACCAAATGGAGGATACACATACAGCGACTACGAGTGCAAACAATCATGCTCTTGTGACAAAGAAAAATACTTTTAAACAAAAACAACAGAAAAAGTTTAAATGTTTCATTTGCAATGGACCACATAAAGCGAAATATTGTCCAGACAATCCAAGCAAGAAGAGAAATGAAGCATCTACAGCTTTGGCGATGTCGACTTCAACTTCAGAAGATTTTTGGATTGTTGACTCGGGAGCTTCTAATCATATGACTTCAAGGCGTGAATGGTTACATGATTTGAAGAAGTATGAAAGGGGAGTGACTGTAGCGTGTGCAAACGGAGAAAGGTTGCAAGGTATTGGAAGTGGCACAGTGGTATGTACGAAACCGAATGTTACAATTAATGCTATGTATGTCCCGAGATTAGCTGCAAACTTACTTAGCGTTAGTGCTGTCACTAAGAAAGATCTTAAGGTAGTATTCTACAAGGGAGGTTTTAACGTAGTAAAGAGTAGTAATTGTGAAATAACTGGCGAACCTTTACTTATAGGTGTAGAGGAAAATGGTGTGTATAAATTAAAGCAAAGCTTAAAGCACACAGCGCTGGCGACTACTATCAGTGGAGATGAGATGGACTTATGGCATAGAAGAATGGGTCACCTTGGAGTACGTAATCTTAAACTATTACGCAATATCATGGCGACAGGGGTGAGTTTTTCTAACAGTTCTAATACACTAGAGTGCGTAGCTTGTCTGAAAGGAAAACAAACCAGACAACCATTCAAGAAAAGCAGTCCAGCAAATAGAGCAGACAGTGTACTTGAGCTAGTACATACTGACGTCTGCGGACCAATGGCTGAAGAGTCATTTAGCGGATTCAAATATTTTGTAACGTTTATAGATGATTATACGCGTAAAACCTTCGTATATCTTCTTAAATGTAAAAGTGAAGTATTTAATAAACTTGAAGAATTCAAAACTTTTGCGGAATTACAGACTGGAAACAAGTTAAAAACTTTACGGTCAGATAATGGCAAAGAATATGTAAATACTCGGATGAATGATTTCATGAAGAAGTACGGAATCAAACATCAATTAACGGTGGAATATACACCTGAACAGAATGGTGTAGCAGAAAGGGCAAACAGAACAATCGTTGAAAAATCTAGGAGCATGATCCAAGAAGCTGGATTAAGCAATAAGTTTTGGGCAGAAGCTGTGAAGACAGCTGTTTTTCTGAAAAACCGATCACCAACGAAAGCTGTTAGGAATAAAACGCCTGAAGAAGCTTGGATTGGAAAGAAACAAAATCTGACATATATCAGAGTTTTCGGATGCAAAGCGTTTATGCACATACCTAAACAAAAACGCACCAAGTGGGATCCGAAGAGCAAAGAGTTGCTTCATATTGGATACTGTGAAGATGCGAAAGCATATCGTTTGTTTGATCCAGAAACCAAGATGGTACATAAAGCAAGAGATGTTGTTTTCTTCGAAAATCAATTTCAACCCATAGAGAGAAGTTCAGAAACAAAGAAAGATGAGATATCTATAGTTTTTGAACACGAAAATCCACCAGTTGTACCAACAAACACTGTGATAGAAAGTGAAGAAGAACTTCAAGAACAGAATGAGACTGTAAGAGAAATAAATACAAATGATTTAGATCAAAATGAAGAATCTAATGGCAATGAAACAGAAAGCTGTGATGAATGGGAATCCCTTGATGAAAGAGACGAAGAGGTACTACAACCAGAGCCGGTACTTCCTAGTGAGAGAAGATATCCATTAAGAGAGAGGAAACCTAAACAATTTCCGGATCACATCACATATCAAGCTATTGAAAGTGTTTTTCCACTGACAGTGGATGAAGCTTTATCACGCATGGATAAAGAAAATTGGAGAAAAGCAATTGAGGAGGAGTTAGATGCTCTACAAAAAAACAATACCTGGACACTGGTCAAACCACCAGCGTACCCTTACAACATCGTTGATTCTAAATGGATATTTCGAATCAAAGAAGAGGTGGGCGGATATAGGTATAAGGCACGCCTGGTAGCAAGGGGATATAGTCAAAGGAGAGGCATTGATTACCATGAGACCTTCGCACCAGTTGTGAGACACAGCTCACTCAGAACTTTAATAGCTCTCGCAGCTAAATTGGATCTTCAAATTGATCAGATGGATGTTAAGACTGCATTCCTAAATGGAAACTTAAATGAAGTTGTTTACATGAAACAACCACATGGTTTTGAACAAAAAGGAAAAGAGGACTATGTGTGTCTTCTGAAGAAGTCATTATACGGACTGAAGCAGGCTCCAAGAAGTTGGAACATAAAATTAGATGAGGAACTGAGGAAGCTAAACTTTAAGCGATCCTTAAATGAACCCTGCGTCTACACTAGGACTAGAGGAAAGAACATAATAATCCTGGCTGTCTATGTAGATGACATTCTGCTATTTTGGAACAATTTAACAGAAATGAAGGTAGTGAAGAAAGAGCTTATGTCAAAATTCGATATGAAAGATCTTGGCAAGGCAGAGTTGATGCTTGGTATTCAAATTAAACAAAATTTGAATAGCATAAACCTCAATCAAGAAAAATATATCGAGAAGCTGCTTAAAGAATTTGGCATGCAAGATGCAAAGACAGTTTCAACGCCGGAAGTAACTGGACAAAGGCTAGAGAAGCCTCCATCAGAACACAAGTCAAGAGATGACCTACCATATAGAGCATTGATAGGTTCTCTTATGTATCTTGCTGTGTGCACACGTCCAGATATTGCTCATTCAGTGAACAGTTTGAGTCAGTTTAATAATTCATTTGACGAGAGTCATTGGATCGCAGCAAAACGAGTACTTCGTTATCTCAAGGGCACTAAGAGTCATGGTCTAAAATATTTAAAAGGACAGAATGGACCTCTAGAAGGATATGCAGATGCAGATCATGCTGGAGAGTTTGATAGGAGATCATACTCTGGTTTGGTCTTCATATTGCAAGGTGGCGCAATCAGCTGGGAGAGCAAGAAACAAAGAACAATAGCTCTTAGTACAGCAGAGGCAGAATATGTGTCACTATCAGAAGCTGCAAGAGAAGCAATATTCCTGAGAAGGCTAATAGCCGAAGTAACTGATGGACAGGGCTACAAATTGGATGAAGCCGTGACCATTTTCAGTGATAGTCAGTCTGCCATCGCTATTGCCAAAAACCCAGTACATCACCAACGTACTAAGCATGTAGATGTGAGGTATCATTTTGTGCGTGAGGCAATTGTAAATAATGAGGTAATACTGAAGTATAAGGAGACCACATGCATGGTCGCAGATGGTTTAACGAAACCACTTCCAAGAGAGAAGTTTCAGTGGTGTGTGAGAGGTATGGGTGTGTGTGTTTGATAAACATGTATGGTGTGTGAATGGACACGAGATTAAGGAGGAGTGTTGGAGCAAACATATGTAACCTCATGTCTGTCACATTAATTTGTAGACAGGCTGGTTGTGAATTTTAAAATGAGATTGTTTTTAAAATTGACAACTGTTGTTTGGAACAATAAGAAAATTTATTTTGATAGATTTATTATTGTTGTCAACGTGTGTATGTCCATCAAAGTTCGCTTTCTATATCTTTTATCTTTTCTCACATATATATATTTGTTTAACACCAAATAAAGGTTTAATTATTCTGCGCTGTGTTTAATTAACTGAAGACACAACAACGAGTTCCAACAGAACTGAAAATAAAAATCGTTGAAGAGAGTGAGGCACGGAAAAGTATTAACTGTAGTAAAGAAAATGAAGAAGCCTTTTTCACGAAGAAAGGAAAATATTGCCAAAAGTGTAAAAAGAAAGGCCATACCACTCAGGCGTGCTGGAGTCAAAAGAATAATTCTCCCAAGAAAAAATATGAGAAAACACCTGAGAAAAATTTCAATGTATGCCTAAACACAGGAAAAGAGGTTACTAATAAAAACACGTGGTGTCTTGATAGCGGTTGTACATCGCACCTTTGTGGTAAAAGCCTCTTATTTAACAGCATGCAGTCAGCGTCAGGAAATTTGAAGCTGGCCTCAAATAAACATTACGCAACGATTGAAGGAAAAGGAAAAGTGACAGTGTTCAAAGAAAAAGAAAAATTTAATTTGAATGACACATTGTTTATTCCTGATTTGACAACCAACCTATTGTCAGTAAGTAAAATAACTGAAAAAGGAAATAAAGTCATTTTTGAAAAAGAAAAGGCATATATAATGGAAAATGATGGAACAATAATACTGACAGCAAAGAAGAATAACGATTTATACTACCTCGATTTTGATGAATCAAATGAGACCGCAAAATATACACGCACAACTGGAAATGATAGCAAAATCATGCAGTGGCATCGAAAACTAGGCCATATCAATGAAAGAGATTTGGTTAGGATGGCAAAAGAAGAATTGATGTATGGACTTGATGTAGGTGAAGGAAAACTTGATAATTGTGAAACTTGTATAAAAGGAAAACTGTCAAGATTGCCATTCCCGCGTCATGAGGAAATATACACTACTGAACCATTGCAAATAATCCATAGTGATGTGTGCGGTCCATTGGAATATGAGTCTATAGCTGGATCAAAGTATTACGTAACGTTCATTGATGATTATACCAGGTACTGTTGCATATATTTTATCGCACAGAAAAGCGAAGTATTTGAAAAATTTAAGGAATTTAAAAGTAAGGTGGAAAATTTTACTGACTTAAAGATAAAGAATTTGCAATCAGATAACGGAAGGGAATACGTAAATAAAGTATTTGACGATTATTTGAAACTGCATGGAATTCAAAGAAGATTAAGTACACCTTATACTCCGCAACAAAACGGAATCAGCGAGCGCAAAAACAGGTCCCTGATGGATAAAGCCAGATGCTTAATGATAGAAGCAAATACACCAAAGCAATTGTGGGCAGAAGCAGTATATACTGCCAACTATTTAATAAATAGAAGTCCATCCAAAGCACTGAAAGGAGAAACACCATTCAAGAAATGGGTTGGACGAACTCCATCAGGAAATCACCTTCATATTTTCGGAAGCAAAGCTTTTGTACTTCAGAAAAGAAGAAAGGGAAAACTAATGGCTAAAGCTACACCCGGTGTATTTATGGGTTATGCTAAAAACGCAAAAGGATTCCGAATTTACGTTCCTGAAAAGAATTCTGTAATAATCAGCAGGGATGTTAAAATCATAAACAAAATGTTTTATGAAACAGAAGAAAACTACGACAATTTTGTTGAAGAATCGGGACAAATGCCTGAGAAAGAAAAACAAATAAAACAAAAGAAAAATCTGAGCACTGAAGTAAACATAGAAATAAACAACAATAAAGAAAAAGTCTCAGATAAAGAAAACACAAGTACAGAGTCTACACCAAATATCATACCAGACACCGATATTAATGAAGCATCGTCAGATGAAGAACAAGAAGCTTATGTTGACGCACCTGAAACAATGACTAGAGAAAGGCCGAAAAGAGATATAAAACAGCTTACTTGGATGAAGGATTATGATATAGGAGTTTCAGAAGAATGTCAGTTGTCATCAGAAATAGCTTACTCGTTTGAAGATAATGAGCAAACTGAAGACTGGAGTGATGCTATCCGATCTGAAATTAGATCACACATTAAAAATGGTACTTGGAAAATCGTAAAGAAAGAGAAAGGTATGAAAATCATAGACTACAAGATGATCTTAAAAAGAAAAGTGAGCCCAGAAAACAAAATAACAAACAAAGCACGACTAGTGGCTAAAGGTTTCACGCAGCGTCCGGGCGTTGATTATAACGAAACTTACGCACCCGTTGCAAAACTAAGTTCTATAAGAAGTATATTTGGTATTGCTGTTGAAGAAGGCCTGCATTTGAACCAAATGGATGTAGTCACAGCATACTTATATGGAAATATTGAAGAAAAAATTTATATGAAATTGCCTAATTACATAGAGAGATATGTAAGAGAGATACTAGTTGCTGAGTTTGAGTCTGATGATCTAACCGTCTACAATAAAGCAAAAGAGGTTTTAACAGATCTAAAAAGCATAGAAGGAGAAAAAGTCTTTTTATTATTAAAGGCTCTTTATGGACTTAAACAGGCAGGGAGACAATGGTATATCAAACTGGACACAGAATTAAAAAATATTGGCTTTCAGGCAACAAAAGCAGAGCCCTGTGTATACACGTACACAGAAGGAGGAGTGCGTGCCATTATTGGAATATATGTTGATGATATATTACTTGCCTGCTCATGTCAAAAGAAGTTGAAAGAAATAAAAGAAATGCTAAGTCAAAAGTTTGAAATGAAAGATCTGGGAAAACCAAAATGCATACTTGGAATAGAAGTATCATACAAAAACAAGGAAATTATTATCAAGCAAACAAAGAAAATAGACGAAGCTTTGAGAACATTTAAAATGGAGGAATGCAAGTCTACTACTACACCAATAGAACCAGGCATTGCACTAGAGTCAAACAAGAAGGAAATAGTAGACCTTCCCTACAAAAATTTGATCGGCACATTAATGTTTTTAGCTGTAGCTACAAGGCCAGATATTGCATTTGCTGTAAGCTACTTATCGCAATTTAATGACTCTTTTGATGAAACACATTTCAAAAGTGCAAAACGTGTTCTAAGGTATCTCAAAGGTACAAAAGATATCGGTTTAAATTTCAAGAAGACCGGAAATAAACTATATGGCATGGCTGATGCTGATTGGGGTTCATGTAAGATAGACAGAAAGTCCTTTTCCGGATATTGTTTTAAATTTGCTGGAGCTCCTATCAGTTGGGGATGTAGAAAACAAAGAAGCATTTCGCTATCCACAGCAGAAGCCGAATATGTCGCTCTTACAGAAGCTGTTAAAGAAGCAGCGTATCTATGAGCATTGTTCAGTGAAATAAATATAAAACAAGAAAAGATACTAATATTGAATGATAATCAAGCAGCAATAAAGCTGTGTCAAAATCCAATAGTATCTTCGAAGTCGAAGCATATAGACCTTAAAATGCATTATATCAGAGACTGCATCAAAGAAGGAGTCGTGGAAGTCCAATATCAACCTACAGAAGATATGGAGGCGGATCTATTGACGAAAGGATTAACAGGTCCAAGACTTGCACGTTTAAGAACCAATATGGGTATACATTAGGTGTGAGAAGGAGTGTTGAATCGAACCAAATCGATTATGTAGCACATCCCTAATGTAAGTGTGTGTGAGCAACCCTATATGGTTGCCATGGTGCGTTGATTCCTAATTCAAGAAATGAAACAGAAAGAAAATGTTAATTTAATATTCTATTATATATATATTAAGCTGAAGAGTTTGGTATTTTCTGATATTCCCTGCTTGCCGCTCCCAACTCCAACAATAAAGAAAAAAATGATTATAAAATGTCGGGCTTTGAGTGGTAAACTTTAAACTCAAAAGACTGAGTTCAGACCAGAATACTTAAAAAAGTATCTGCCAACCAAAATGACATTGATACTGACTGTCAAATTAAAATTGTAAACATTTAGCATGAGAGTTAATTTCTTCTAATTTTCTTAATAAAACAAGAACTATTTACCTCTGTTATTGAATATATCGATTAACTAGTTCTGTAGTTTTCATATAAGCAGCTAGGTAATTGACAATTCTTTCAGAGCCTTTTGTGTACTTGAAGTAAATAGACCGAAAAATGAAGATATCAGAGGTAAACTACCATTTGATGAATACTTAACTCCTCTCTCCCTAAATTTGTTATAATTGCTAAAGTTTAAAAGTATAAAACATTTAAAATTGTAAAAACTACCACATGACAACATAACCTCACAACAGTACAATTTTATTATTTTATTTAAAAATCATGGTTAGGTTTTATAATACAAAGCTTTCAATAGTTATGTATTTATTAAGGAAGTGTCTGCGTCTTAACATTGTCCGATGATTCATAATCCTACTTATCTTTTATATATTTCAGCTTGCGGGGGATGAGGACTCAGGCCCAACATGCAGAACCTATGTATTTCAAAATGAGAGTCACACATTAGGAAATGCCTTAAAATGTATTATCAACAGATAGTAAGTATTTTCATGAAAAGAGCAATTTGATATATTTAAGTTGCACTAAATTATTCCTCTTGTATTACTTTGAAGTGTAGCTTCAGTTTCAGCAGTGGAGGCCTAGTGGTAATGGCCTCGACTTATGAGTTGTAGGTAGGTCATGGGTTTGAACCTAGACAGGCCATATATAAACATACTCGGTGGACAGGCTGCTTTACTTTGTGTAAATAATTTCATCACCACTGCTCTCAAAATGGTGAAGGAAAAAATTGTGAGGAAACGGCATGTCCTAGAACCAAAAATTCGAAGACAATGTGGCATCTACAAACCCGCACTGGGCCTGTGTGTTAGACTACAGCCCACTCCCTCTTGAAGAGAAGTAGCCTTGTCCCAGCAGTGGGAACATTATGCTATTTCATTAAAACTCCAATAATATAGTGTGGATAAAGCTCAAACAATCAAACTTTAGACTGGGCGTTATTATTCTCTGTGAAATGAACTAATAAATGTGACTTTGTCCACAGTGAAGATGTAGATTTCTGCGGCTACACAGTACCACATCCAGCTGAATCAAAAATGCACTTCAGAATACAATCAAAAGAAACACCAGCCCTAGAAATACTGAAAAGAGGTTTGAAAGATTTAGAAAAGGTATGTGACCACACAATAGATTTATTTGAAAAAGAAGTAAAAGATTTTAGCAAAACGTAAAATATTGTTTTTTTTACTCATCTCCCTTCACATGAATATACCTAAGTGTCCAAACACACTATGCCGAAGGTACGCGACTGAAGCTCCGCGGCTGATTTTAAGTTCCGACGAATTCGGCTGATATAACGCACCATAAGTGCCGAACTTACGCGGCAGTAATTCAGTTGCGCACACGCGGGGCGCGGGCATACCTGCCTCCCGCTGCTCCCCGCCCCGGATCTTCGGCAATCGAACCGAACTTCGACCGCGTATGTGATTCTACAGAATAAGGCCCGGTATCCACCAAAGCGGAGAGGAGAGATGTGCCGCGAAGCTGGCAGGTTATTTCCACCAAAGCGGAGAGGAGATGCGTTGCGGGGAGATGTGAGCTGTGTGTAGCGGAGATGTGAGCTGTGAGAGATCGAAGAAAGGCGCGGGGTGAAGGTGCGCGAGCGCGTGCGCCGCCCGGCCGCCAGACTAGGCACTTCTCCCGCTCCGCTCTGCCGCGCCGCTTGCTCGCTCGCTACACAAAATTCTATAGAAAAATAAGACATCTCTCCTCTCCGCTTGACCCATTTCCACCAAAGTTAGGCGGAGAAGAGATGTGAAAATAACACGAAATCGGATTGGTTTATTCAAACACATCTCTCGTCTCCTCTCCGCTTTGGTGGATACCGGGCCTAAGTTGCCGCTTAACTTACGCCCGACCGAAGTTCGTCTGTAGGTACGCTATAATGCAACGTAATTTCGGCCGGCATAAGGTGTCATCAATTCAAATAGCAGTGCAGGCGTAATCATGCCGAACTTCGGCATAGTGTGTTTAGACACAAATAAACTACCTCTACCAAGTGTATCCACCATAAAAATCGATATTCCTAGTCCTAGTCCCGCATAATGAAGCATTCGGTACGCGTTAATCAAACTTGTGACATGCTGAACAAATTAATCTTCGGGGTGTAATAAAAAGGAATATATTATTGAACAAAAATTGACTAGGTAGGTTAAAAGGTGCTTAACATCGAAGATGAGTTAGGTACCTACTTAGAGGCTGGTTCTTCTGATAATAATTATAACATCAAGCCTATAATAGAAGAGACCATTTTATTGAGGTCAGAGTCTGGTAAACAGACCTATATACTTGTGCTCCTTATTTGTTGAAAAGCAAGACGAGTACCTATATGGCACTTGTCTGTACCTTTTGATGAAACTTTGTTTAAATATAATAGAAAATGAAGTAAGAAATAAATAATCTTCAGAAGTAAATAAATTGCAGATTAAAATAAAATGCCAGAAATAAGATGGGAAAATCATATTTATTTCAGTTTACCACAACTGTCTTTAGGCTTTGAACTCAGAGTAAGGTGACTTGGTCAGTGGGATGTCCCTCCACAAGTCAGGGGTAAGGTAGGCATAGGTCTTGGCAATAGCCGCATAAGTGGCCTTAGCGAAGTTTCCAAGGGTGCCAGTGGAGCCACGAGCTGAAGTGTAGCAGTCTTGGACACCAGCCATCTGAAGCAGCTTCTTGGGGACTGGAGCCGAGACAATACCAGTACCACGAGGAGCAGGGATCAACCTCACAGTGACAGAACCACACTTTCCGGTGACCTGAAAGTAGAATTAAAAAATATTTAAAATCAAAATTATAAAATTATTCACAAAGGGTTTTGAGTTGCATAAATCAGACGCGTTAACGAACTTCACTGGAAAACCTCAGGGGATACCACGAATGAAATGATTATCAGTATCATCATTAAAATTCTATCAATAAGCTAGTATGCAGATTCAAAATGGTTAGAAATAAAAGTTACCTTGCAGGGAACAGTGTGGGGCTTGCCGATCTTGTTACCCCAGTAACCTCTGCGGACCGGCAGGACAGACAGCTTGGCAAGGATGATAGCACCACGGATGGCAGTGGCAACTTCCTTGCTGCACTTCACACCCAGACCAATATGTCCATTGTTGTCTCCGATAGCCACGAAGGCCTTGAAACGCGTACGCTGACCGGCACGGGTCTGCTTCTGTACAGGCATGATCTTGAGGACCTCATCGTTGAGAGAGGGGCCGAGGAAGAAGTCGATGATCTCGAACTCTTTGATGGGCAGAGAGAACAGGTAGATGCTCTCGAGTTTGTCGATCTTCCCCTCGCGTACTAGACGGCCCAGCTTGGTTACGGGCACCCACTCCTTCTGGTCTTCCTTGCCGCGTCCACGGCCGCGACCACGACCGCGTCCACGGCCACGAGGACCACCACGGCCTCTATCGCCACCACGAGACCCAAAGCCGCCGCGAAAACCGCCACGTCCACCGGCTGGAGCAGCGTCCGCCATTCTGCAGGTAAGGTTAGAATATTAGTCGCGTGGTCTATAATCAACACAAAATAAGCCTTTTTTCTGTGATAATCAGACGCGTTAAGGCCATCACCGTGTAAACACTATGGTAGATACCACGAATGAAATAAGGTTTAGCTCTCATCATGGAAATTGAAAACCTAAAACCACGTGGGGGTTTCGTATACTTGTAACACTACACAATATAAAACCAATTTTTCTTTATTGAATTATCTGGTGATTGGATTACTTAGAATGAAACATAGCAAAAATCAACAAAAGATCACTCAGAAAAGTAATAAAATAAAACTTACGTTGAACTGTGAGCGCAGTGAGACAGTCAAACACAAAATGGCCGAAGAATTTGCGTTTTTGACTATCGGTTCGTTCCGGGCTCGGTCAGCGTTTTTTGACTATGGTTTCTTTTTTTTATTATTGACACCTGGTAGTTTTGCCTTAATATTTTTTACGTTTTATTAAGAAATTAGTATCTGAACTCGTAGGCTAATAATTATGTTTCAGCGACGCTCTACCATACAATACTACTTAAAATAACTTGAATAAGAACTCATTGTGTTTTTTTTGTTAGTACAACATTGTGCATTGATAATACACAAAAATAAGTGTAAGTATGAGTAAAGTTCACGTACCTATAAAAGCTTAGCTTAGACCAGCACCACTGTAATAGGATGTATAATCATCAGCGTCGTAGCTAGGGGCTGACCAGGTGGACGGCTGCCAGGGGCGCAACCTTCAGGCGGGTGCACTTTACAAACCCACAGCCTGAGGGCCACCGTAGGGGGAGCGAGTATCTTGCGAGCCAGCCTTTCACCCTTTTGTATGCCTGTGATACAAAAGGGTGAAAGGCTGGCTCGCAAGATAATGCGATCATAATGAGTCCACTTCAAAAATGTAATGCCACCCCATGGGCGAAACATTAAGAAATAAAAGAGATGATTAAATATGCCTGACAATAGCGATAATTATATTAAAATAAGAGCGAAGCAAACTCAGGCCTTCGGGCTCCGTCTAGTACGTTAGGTTCGATGAGCCAAGGTTAAGGCGCTCCACCCACTGCACCGCGCTCCGCCGCGTAGCGCGAGATGGCAGATTTTACCATTGTATGCAAGTACAATGCGTGCCACGAAAGATGAGACTTGACACACCACGTGGTTTGACATGCGCAGTACACGATTTTAGGTATCTTTAGCGGTATGAGGTCTGAGTGCGGGACGGGACCGGACGTCATAGGGGCGGCGGAAAGAGCGGGGGAGGCGGGGTCAAGTCTCATCTTTCGTGGCACGCATTGTATCTCAATTTATATAGAAATCACGCCTAGCACAACACACTGCCGACGCGGAAAGGCGCGGGAAGGCGCCCCGCGCGCAGTTTCTGCCAATCTGCGCGGGAGCGCGGGGCGTGCCGCGGGATATGACACACCGGTTCCGCAGTTTCGGGCGTGATTTGATACTGTAAAGACGTTTGCACGATGGATCTCGACGTAGACAACGAGGCCGTCGTAATCTGCATCACCGCGCGGGGAAGCAGATTACACCGCTAAGTAAGGCAGATCTGCGCCTCCGTCGCCGCGCGCGTTATCTGTCGCTCCGCGCATCCGACGCATCTTCAGTGGGTGAACCACCTACGACTAAATGCCGAGACCCAAACGTTTCCTAATGCAAGACTTTGGTTCTGTAAAACAGTAGTACCTACCTACTGAGGGTTTTCTGAAATGACGTTCGCTAGGTGGCAGCACTGGCACGTCAGGTCCAGGCATCTGTCAAAGAGCCTATATTTTCTTTAGTCATGACGGAATGATGAACGAATGAATGAATCGAATGATGAACGTCATCATATATTTTGTATTGGGAGACCTCTTGTCACAGTGGTGCCAACTGGTGTCGTAAATTTTCACGAAAACCCTCTCTCATTATTCTAGAGCTTTTGTGCATAACTTAACAAAACAACTCCTATTTATATTTGAATCATCAGATCAAAAGAAAATCAAACCTATCTATCCAATAACTATGCAAACATTTTTAAGCTTGCTTCGCTGGCTCTTACAAATGTTGGAGACTTATAAGTGCGCCAGCAGGGCGAAGCAGTGACTCGGATTCAGAGGCGTTGAAATAAAAGGATGCTCACGATTCTACTGTTTTTTAACGCCTCTGAATCCGAGTCACTGCTTCGCCCTGCTGGCGCACTTATAAGTCTCCAAGTTTCAAAGCTTTTCCGCATAAGTGGACAAAATTATTGTGTCGTTTCTCTTCTAAGAAAATAAAAACCGGTCAAAAGCGAGTCGGACTCGCGCACCGAGGGTTCCTTACCATCATAATAATGTTTTTTTATTCATCGGCGAGGCCTATATTTGTCAGAGAATTTTAACACTGCGCACTGCGGTGTAGAATATTGCAGTTTTAGGTCAGCGCCATCTCTTGACCGATACTGGAAATAATATAACTTTTGTTGATGATTTCTGAAAAAAGTGTGCTACTTAGACTTCTTTTCATTTTGCCTGTAATCTTTACATAAACTTCTATAACATAGAATTATTTCAGATTTTTCTCTTTGAAAATTTCGGAGATAAAAAATACCGTTCCCCCCCTGGGAACGGTATTTTTTAAACATTCAAAAGTCGAAAATTAAGCGGTCTAAAAAAAAAGAAACAATGTTTGAGAATGTGAAAACTGCGCTCTTTTATATGATACCCACATGCCCTAGTAGCCCCACTTCGAATTTTTCAGAAGCCCTTTGTGTCAGTTGCAAAAATAATCTTATTTGCTAAATAATTGGGCAAACGTCATCTAAAACTATTCCAAATTTCAAGTTGATAGTATTAGTAGTTCTTGAGATATCCAGCTGTGACAGACAGACAGACTGAGTCTCGCCATAAGGGTTCCGTTTTACCATTTTGGTACGGAACCCTAAAAAAGTAACATATACATAACCCTAGCTACGACGCTGTGTGTAGGTACCTACATAAAATTATTTATTTACAACAAACATAATTAATCAACATTTAATAGTAACAATATTAACATCTTGGGTTTTATCTTTTACGACAAATGGAAATGTCGGGAGTCCATGGCATGCAGCTCCGTATTGCCCTGTTTTCGTTAAAGCTATTACAGCTCCCATGAAATCAGGGTAATGTGCTGCTATTCTTTTGATTGCAGTTTGCGCAGCATCGGTAGGGGAAGCTCCTCGACGCATTTCTTCAACTGCTAAAAAGCTGAAAGAAAATATATTATTATTATAACAATCGTTAACATAGCTATATGGGGACAAGCTTGACGCCTATAGGCGCGCGGGTTTAGTCATTATTGGCTAAGGGTGGAGTTGAATTGAGTGGAGACCTTTGTCCTGTAATGGAACAACACGGTGAATTATTTTAACATTTGCTTTAATCTACTTACAACCAATCAACTGGGCCTTTTCCAGTCCCCTGTTGGACATAGGACTTCATAACACTCGGCTTTCCATCTTCTTTTTTAAAATTGTCGCTTACCTTGGCAAAAACCGGAGCATGATGTCACCATCGCCTGTAGCCGTGGCACCTCCTACTTCATTGTCTGCGTATGCGCCGGCCCCGGGTATAGGAGAGTCGCCAACTCTCCTATATAAATGCAATCAAAGAATACATTTAAAACAAGAGCGAGTCAGACTCACGCACCAAGGGTTCCGTACCATCATGTTTTTTAATTTTTCATCGGCGAGGCCTATATTCGTCAGAGAATTTTAACACTGCGCTGCGGTGTAAAATATTGCGGTTTTATGTTTGCGCCATCTCTTGACCGATAGTGGAACTAATGTAACTTTTGTTGACGATTTCTGAAATAGTGTGTCTACTTAGAGACTTCTTTTTGAAGTGAAAACTTCTTTAGCGGCGTTGTGCACTTTTTTTGTAATGGGTAAAAAATGTTAAACTCGCGTCAGGACACGTGACCTGATCGAAAATTCGTAAGACGGATGGCCGTAGCCGGTATCGCGTGTGTTTTGTTTATAAGACGATTCACAAAATAGTACACACGTAATTGTTCAAGTTTTCACTTCTGTCGGCACTCCCGGAGTGCCACTGTTTTTTTTTTTCCTGTAATCTTTACATAAACTTCTATCACATAGAATTATTTCAGATTTTTCTTTTTGCAAACTTCGGAGATAAGGGGGGGACGCTATTTTTTTTTACATTTTTCATCAAGAGTCGAAAACTATGCGGCCTAAAAAAAGAAAATATGTTTGAGAATGTGCAAACTACAACAGGGTTCCTTTTTACCATTTTGGTACGGAACCCTAAAAACCCCTACATTTTATGTTCATAGGGAACAGCGGATATTTTTTTCGCGATTTCAGTTTTGTTCCCATAGTAAAAGTTGTTCATGAGTACAATGACGTCTTAAAAGGTTGTTAATGTTTTACCAATAACCCTGTATATTTAACCGAATTGATAACCGCCTCTTTCTTTGAGGTCGGTTAAAAAAGTGGAGTGGCGCGCAATTTTGAATTACTTAAGCTGAAACTGTATTTATGTTATGTATTTATAGATAAAAAATTATATTTTACAGTTTATATTATACCCAGGTATTTTGTATTTAGCGCCATTGGTGGAAGTGCCGGCTGCTACATCGCCGTTGCTGTCCACAGCAACCATTCCAATCGTATCATGATTATATTTGTCCACTATCATCTGTACTTCAGGACGTATATCTCTGTTCTTCTTAATTTGATGATAAGGACCACAGTATTTGCTAGGATCTGGCTTGACACCCTGAGATTAGATAAATATAATATTGTTATGTTTATCTAAGTGGATAGGTACTTGAAAATCAATGAAATGATATAAAATAGGTCATGATTATTGCAAAAGTCAAATACAATATGTAATTGTATTTATAAATTCGTTATTTCACTAAAATCAATGAGTATCCTAGTACCTTACCATCCAAAAGTTAGGTTGGCAGTGGTTCTGATCGTGCCATTTCAACCATAATTGTTTAGATTCCGTAGTAGAAAGAGACTCTTCATGGAAGCCCATCTGGACAGCAAACTGTGTTGCCAGTTCACCAGCAAGGAACGAATGTTTTGTGTGCTCTAGAACATGGCGCGCTACTGATATTGCGCTTTTTATCTTTCGGAGGGCTCCTACAGCACCCACATTCATAGTTTTCCTAAAACAATAGTAAGGATATCCCACAAATTATCAGAGTTACCATAGCACAAAAGTAAAAGACAAAAGTAAATAATATTTTTGCCTTCAAATGAAAACAAAAATATTATTGTACAATAATTTATGTATTTAAATGCTTATGTTAAATGAATAAGTACCTAAGAACACAGATTTACGAGTTAACTATTAATGTGACATTCTTTACACTTTTGTTATTTGAAATATGTGTGTATTGTATTGCCATTCTGCCGACTTATTTATTATTTTTTGCAATATGAATAGATTATAATAAATAGTTATAGATTTAACTGTAAGTTTACTTTATTCCAGTGTAAAGTTATTACCCATCCATAATAAGGGCATCCAGTGTTGTCTCACTGTTCTCATCAGGACTTCCTCCATACCCTACCGTCCCATCACATTGCTGAACTTCACATACTGACGCACCTTGTTCTACAGCATCTAATGCTGTACCTCCTTCTTTAAGAACCTCCCAGGCTGCAACAAATATAATAAATAATATTGTCTGAAAGATGTAGAAGATACGCTACAATGTAATCCAAATAAGTTGAGAGGGTCAAAAGGAGGGATCAGGCTGATGGAGTAAAACCAAAAAACGTTTTACAGAAAAAACTGGACATCAAAAATATGATTTCCTCCTCTTATTTAAGTAGATTTTGTAACTAACAAATATTAAAGTTTGTTTACCTGTTACGGTAGAATTTGTGAACCACCACGTCGTAAGTACTATAGGAACATTCGGTTCACTCTCAACTAAATAATAATTAAACCCTGAATAGAATAGTATAATTATTAATTTAAACATTATCACAGACCAGTTATCATGCGGTTCAAAAGTAACCAACACCGCTTCAAATCAACAACAAAAATACGTATAATGATTGTTATCACTGATAAGAGTTGACAATTGACATTGACAGTTTTTTTGCAGCCAGTTCTAATCCTTTTTACATTCAAGATTCGAGTAACTGTCTTTGTAGAACTGCTTCACTCTACACTGTCCATACGACGACACATCAATCAAAAACTTTCCAGTTTTATTTGACCTCGCATCGCCTTTTCGTTCCATGAGAAGTCTGGTTATACGGGATAAAATAATAAAGTTCAGCATGTTATGTCGTGGTGCGAACAGTACACAACTGTTTGAGCATAGATAAGTCAAAGGTGACTTATAGAAATAAAAACCTCAACCAATAGCACATTATATTGATAAGGTACTAACTTGTGATTGGTTGATTGGACATTTCCAAAGATAACTATGATCTTATTCTTCCTTCACTGACACTTCGCTTGTTTTGAAGAAATATTTACCTGAGACTTTGAGAGTTCTTCGCAAAAGCCATTTAACGAAGAGAAGAAGAAGAAGAGAGTTCTTGAGATTACTAAAGTTGTTCGGAAAGTTTTGGAGTCTTCCAATCGCTCGTTATTTTATTGAAAATCTAACAATGAACTCCGATAGTTTCTTTGTAGAATTGCCAAAAGTTGTAAGTATACGGTGTAGGTTTTGAAATGTTTTCTTTATAAAATACTGATCTTAATCATTTTGCATTATAGGAGTTGCACGCTCATCTGAATGGTTCTTTGAGCCCAGCTACGATGCTAGAACTAAAGAGATATCACGCTGACTCTGGTCTCGAAGACAAAACGAATGCTTTCTTTGATGAATTTCAAATCGGCGCCGGGGACTCAAGAAACCTGACGGAGTAAGTGTAGTATTTTAATATTCGCTACCATTGGCACTGTAACATCGTACTATATTAATGTATCGCGCAAATAAATTGTTTGACTAATCTATGTTGCAATGTAATATACAGCTGAAGTCAGAGATAACTGTCTTCTTATTAGACTTCTTCTTCTTCTTCAATCGGTCCCTCATTACTGAGGATCGTGGTCACTGGACCCTTTTAAACGGATAATCTGCCTCCATCTACTCCGGTCCAACGTTGCCATCACCACCTGCTGACTTATTAGACTTACGCTGTCTATAAAATCAGATATTTGATTAGTCTCTGATTAGCTGAGGTTAGGCTAGTCAGCTCCGTATATTTCCTCTAGTCTTAGCATTGCAAATGTTAGATACACATTTGCAAATGTGTGTCTAATCTAAAAATAAGTGTGAGTCACCCATAAAATATGTTGTGCATGTAATTGTACTCAATTTGAATAAACAGCATCATGTTGATTTAAATATGAATATAATACACATTTTATTACAATGTCACTGCCTTGTTGGTCTAGTGGTTGAAAATGCTACTGCTGAGCATGAGTTCCTAGGTTCGATTCCCAGGCGAGGCAGTGTTATTGGGTTTTTCTATCTGGAATTGCTCAGTTGCAGTCCAGAGCCTGGATTTATGCCTGATTGATAGCAATAGGCTCGAGTAATTTTTACAATTTAGTCATTTTATTCACAGTTGTTTCCAAGTGTTCAACATTGCACATTCCCTAACAAGTACTCCTAAAACATTAGAGCTGGCCACCAGTCTGACTCTTCAAGAGTTTCAAGATGATGGCTGTTGTTACCTTGAACTCAGAAGTACACCACGGGACACCCCATACATGACGAAATTTCAATATATTGAAACTATTGTTCAGGCTATACAGTAAGTAAAATCCAGTTTAACAACTACCCTGTCCGGTAAATCATAAATTGTTCACAGAAATCATTTAACAATGGTCTCTGGATCATATACAATTTTTAAATGTCAAAGAACATATCAATAATTTTATTATGTTATTGTTATCCAAAATATAAGAAACTAATTGTATGCGCAGGAAATCTTCTCTACATCTCTCAATGATGACCTGCCTCATCATTTCTATCAATAGAAAATCACCAGTTTCGGATGCACAAGAAATAGCTAAGCTGGCTATTGAATTCTACAAAAAATATCCAGATGTGGTTGTGGGTATTGAATTAAGTGGTGACCCTATGGCAGGGATATTCCAGACTTTTGTACCGGCACTGCTCCAGGCAAAGGAAGCAGGCCTGAAAGTGAGCATTATTATAATATTAATTTACAACTAGTTTGTATCTGAGTGAGGCTTTGCTCCCATAGTCTATCCAACAGGATACGTGAATTTTCAGGATAATAAAAAGCCTCAATCTTACCAAGCGGCATTGTATTACCCAGTTACTGGGTTGTGGAGCTCAGAAAGGCAGTTGCTCCATGTAAAATACTGGTAGTCAGCTGCATCTGGTTAGACTGGAAGCAAACCCCAACATAGCTGGGAAAAGGCTAGACAGATGATGCTGATGAATAACTAACCTTAATCTCTCGCCTATAAACTATCTCTATGCAGAAAATCACGATGATCCGTTACTCTGTGTAAGGAAGATAAACTAACAGACAAAATTTGCATCTACCAATATTAGTATGGTAGATAATTGTAGGGCTAGGGAGGTACTTAGTTTTAAACTTTCTGTGTTATTTTTTTTCAGGTCACACTACATTGTGGTGAAGTTTGCAACCCAGAAGAAATACTTGAAATGCTAAAATTCAAACCAGATAGGCTTGGACATGGGACTTGTATTCATCCCAAATATGGTGGAACTGAAGAAACATGGTCAACCCTCTGTAAACTAAAAATACCTGTTGGTAAGTAAACATTTATTGATTGAAAACAATCTCATGCTCTGCATATTTATTTAATTTATTGTGAGTGGGTGGTCGCAAGTGCTGCTGACTATGAGATCTTGGGTTCGAATCTGGGTCGAGCAAAGTGTCAGTAGGAAATGGAATTTCTCAATAGCAGCCTGGAGTCGAGATCTGTGCCCGGTTGATGGCAATATGCTTGCTCCCCATTTTTTGTTTTTTATTGATGAATGGCACTCTTGACCTCGATCACGCCTGATGGAAAGCGATGGATGAGGTCTATGATGGAACAAGCGTGCCCAGAAGATGTCTAAGGCACTAGAACTCCCACGCGTCGACGAAACAGCAGGCTGAAAGAAAGAAAATACATTTATTTGCGACAAATATGACGCATCAAAAAAAACACAAACACAAAAAACAGAATAGCAATTTGGGAGAAAGCATGCGTCACATCTACGCAAAACGACGCTTGACGCCGGACTCCAGTGGGAGGGTGGTCGCAAACAAGGCGGGCGTCAGCCCTACTACGGCAAGAAAAGAATTGGCCAGTCAAATAAAGTATCGGGTGTGACTGTCCAGGATGCGCCGAGCGCTCGGTTCAGTTGAGTAACTGACGGAACAAACTGCGCTACACGAGGAGGCTTCTTCATGCATACCAAAAGCAGGGGACTTAAACATAACTGTCGAAATGTGAATTTAGTATGGGTACACCTCTGTCTAACACTTCGGGGATTACAGGCGTGATGTTATGTGTTAGTCTGAAGCATGTACTATTTTTCCTTCATGTTTTTATCATTGCCTTTATACTTTTTTCCAGAGGTGTGCCTCACTAGTAATGTCAATACCAAGTCAACGCCAGATTATGATTCTCACCACTTCAAACTTCTTTATGATGCAGAAGTACCCGTTATAATATGTGTAAGTATTAAAATGTGGTAGGAGTATCTGAGAAAATATTTGAGCTGAAAAATTTATTGCATTAATATTTTGCCAACCCATGCATTGAAAGTCCCTCTCCCTTTTTTTTTTTTTTTTTTTGATCCGGGGTGGAAAATCCTCATGGATGTCCGCCGCCCTGGGGCGGGCGGCGGGGTCTGTCAGACTCTTACTGACTAAAAACCACCCCGGGTGTTCCATCTCACACCTACGCCGGGGGTCGCGGGAACGTACGATCCTTCCGCAACCCCCGGCTGGTGCCGGCCCGCCGCAGCGGGCCCCGTCTGGTCGGGGGGGGGAGTGAGGTGTTTGACTCCCCCCGCGACGTCTAAGAGGGGCGCGCGTGGAACACATCGCGCCGCCACCTCGGGTCCTGATGTGTGGGGGGCGACGGACGTCCCCGAGTCCGTCGCCCCTGGACCCGTTTAGGGGGGCCGGAAGAGGGCGTTGTCCGCCCTCCGCCGACGCCCGGTGCGCCTGCTGCGGGCAGGGTGAGTGGACGAGATCTCCCTCTCCCTTTCCGCAGCCTCCTTCTGCGAGACGACTGTTTCACAGAAGGAAACCACCGCGTCCCAGGACTCCTCGCTGTCGACCATGGACTCGACCACGGCCGGCAGCGAGAGGTCACTGCCTACTTCTGAGATGAGGGCACGGCGCGGCTCCTCCCAAGCGGCACACTCTGCCAGCGTATGCCACGCCGTGTCCTCCCGGCAGTCGACGCAGTGGTGACACCGGGCGTCCGGCTCCCTGTTTATGCGACACAGGTACTTCCCGAAGCAACCGTGCCCCGAGAGCACCTGCGTCACCCGAAACGACAGGGAGCCGTGCCTCCTCCCGAGCCAGCGCTCGAGCACTGGCCGGACCGCCCCGATGGTACCGAGGCCGGCGGTAGGGCGCGAAAGCCTGTCCCGCCATTCCGCCACCAGGACCTCGCGAAGCTGAGACCGACGCAGCTCCATATGGCGCTGCGTCAGCCCCTCGCCCCGCGCCCGCGCTTCCTCGCGCCACCGGTACAGTGACGCGAGTACTTTCGCCTCCAGGTCCCAGGGCGGGGATCCGGCCAGTACACAAGCCGCCTCGTAGGAGATCGTGCGATACCCCCGGACGACTCTGACGGCCATAGCTCTCTGCGGCTTTCGCAGGACTGCGATGCTACCGGCCGTCAGGTCAGTCGCCCAGATCGGGGCCCCATACAGGGCCATGGATCGCACGATCCCCACGTAGAGCCGCCTACAGGCGGCGCTCGGGCCCCCCAGATTGGGAAGCAACGTTGACAGCGCCCCAGCAGCGCCCAACAACTTGGGCGCCAGCCGCCGGAAGTGGGGGCCGAAATCCCACCGGCTGTCGAGCACCAATCCCAGGTACTTCATGGTGGACTCGACAGCGATCCGAGCCCCCCCGACCACCATGTGTGATCCGGGCGGCGGCGCCCGCCGGGGGCCATGAAACACCATGGCCTCCGACTTGTTGAGGGCCACCTCCAGGCCCAGGCGACGTATGCGGCTCACCACCTGTGACACCGCAGCCGTCGCCAGCAACGCTGCCTCCCTGTGCGAGCTCCCCCGGGCAGTGACCAGCGTGTCGTCAGCATAACACGTAAGGTCCACGCCCGGTTGGAGCTCGCCCCTCAACACCCAGTCGTAGCCGATGTTCCACAGGAGCGGGCCCAAGACCGAGCCCTGTGGAACACCGCACGACATGCGGTGCTGGTGTCCGCCATCACGTCCCACGTAGGTGACACACCTCTCCGACAGATAAGCCCCAACGACGTGCGCGCCCCGCGGAACCACAGCGCCTCCTGCTCGACGTCAACGGGTCCGTTCGTCGCCGACTCCCGGAACCAGGCCTGGACAATAGCGGCCTCCTCGAGAAGCTCCCTGTCGATGCGCTTACGCGCCCAGCGCGGACCGTCCGCACGCGGGGCCGGTAAACCGCGGCCGCCTGCGGTCTGGGCGGAGACGTCGAAACGGATGTACCGATGATCCGACAACGTCTCCACCTCCGCGGCGACACGCCAGTCGCGGACACGGCTCGCGACAGCGGGGCTAGCGAACGAGACGTCCACTATTGAACCGCCCCGCTGCCGCACGCACGTGTACTCCGTGCCCCGATTTAGGACGGTCAAGCCAGTCGTGACCGCCCACTCCTCCAGCACCTCGCCCCTGGCATCCGTCACCGGAGACCCCCACGCCGCAGATTTGGCGTTGAGATCCCCCAGCAACAGCACCGGGCGAGGGTGGAGTCGGCCCACGACGGCACCCAACTCGACAAGGAACCTCTCGAAGTCGGCGAGACTCTTGTTGGGCGAAAAATACGCCCCAACCGTGCCAATGCCGTCCACGAGCGCGGCCACCCAGCCGTGACCTCGGGACGGGTTGGCAAGAGCCCCGCCAATGATGGCCACCAAACCGTCCAGGTCTCCCACCCAGTTATCCCTGGGGGGGACAAAGTACGGTTCGGCGACCACAGCCACGCGAATCGACCACTCTGCCATGCTCTGGAGCAAGAGATCCTGAGCTCTGGCACAGTGGTTGATGTTGCCCTGGAGGAAATGGTACAGCGCCATTAGGCACAGTCCATCCCCTCCGCACCATTCCTAGGCCGGGAGTCGGCCGAAGGGAGACCAGGCTGAGGGGGGGGTAAAGAGCCCCCGGCAGCCTTGGCACCCCTTCTCTTCCCCTTTTGGGCAGGCTCGCCACAAGCCTTTCCGCCCGCTCTGTGCCCAGCGGGCCTCCCTGCAGCTGTACAGAGGCTGCAGTTTGGCTCCGCGGAGCACTGGGCCGCCTTGTGGCCGGCCTGACCGCAGCGATAGCACAGCTCGCTGCGGTCGACGCACGAGGTGCACCGTGCCCTGACATGCCCAATGTCAAGGCAACGGTAACACCGCAAAGCCCTGGGTTGCAGCTGCCTCACCCTCGCTGCAACCCACCCCACCAACAGACGCCCAGCGTCGGCGACTTTGTTAGCCGCCGCCACCGGGCACCGCACCCAGATCGCGCCGAGTCCGGAGGCGTCGACGCGAATGTCCCCCGTCCGCACGTCCCCGGGCGGACATCCACCGGCTTTGGCGACGGCCGCCGCGACCTCAGCCGGAGTCGTCGAGTCGTCCAGGCCGTCGACGCGCAGTTCAGCGGTCTTCATCGGCCTGGACACCCGAACGTCCTCCGGATTGAGGACCTCCCGCAGCTTGGCGGCCAGGACGTCCGCCTTTTCCCTGCTAGAGGCACCCGACACCTCTAGAAGTCGCGCCCCCGTAATCGCCGGCCTCATTCTAAGGCCGGACGGTATGCCAAGGTCGGGGAACGCGACTTTAGCTTTCGCCTCTGTAAGGACCGCCTTGTATGAAACGCCCCTTTCAACGGCTCCGGGCTGCAGCGTAATCACTACAGCCGCGGAGCGTGGGGCTCTGACCCTAGGCGGTCCCTTTGCCTTGTTGGGTGTCGGTGCTCCAGCGGGTTCCGGTGGCGGCGGCGCTGTCTTCCTTTTCTTCTTACGGCGGCCCCTCTTGACGACCGTCGTCCAGGTCTCCATGGTGGACCCGGGTCCGGTCGTCGAGGGTGCGGTCGCCGGGGGTGCGGTCGCCAAGGGTGCGGTCGCAGGAGGTGCGGTCGCTGGTGGTGCGGTCGGCGGGGGTGCGGACGTGCCCCCTGCGGGCTTTCCGCGTCCTTCCGCGGGCTTTTGGGCCCCCTTGGGTTTGCCGGCTGTCGGGCCCAGCTTAGCGGGCTCCCCCTCCCTCTGCCCGTCAGCAGCGAGCGGCGGCCGGAGATTCTTCGCCGGGAGGAGCCTCGACTCTAGGCCCTGCAGCCGGGCATTCATCATGCCCCCACACTGCAGCATGCAGATGCGAACGATCTTCTCGATCTCCGCATCCGCATGCTGCGCAGGGGCAGGGACCAACGATGGGATCGACGGTGGCGGGGCACTGACGGGAGCGAAATCGGTAGCCGCAGGACGCCTCTGCTGCCATTCCGTTCTCTGCGCGGCAAGCTCCCGCTTGAGGTCCTCGAGCTCAGATTTGAGACGGCCATTCTCCTCCCACAGCTTCGCCGTCTCCTCCGAGCTCGTGCGATCAAGGAGGACCCCAATTGCCTCCCTGATGCCATCAGCCGCCTCTTTCAGGGCGCGGGTGAATGTGCCCTTCAGGCTGCCAGACTTAGTTGCAACCTTCAGGACGACGTCCACGCCGTCCAAAACTTGGCGACTGAGCGCCACCGCCGACAGGCTTCCCCCGGCAGCCGCCTGAGCAGAGCGTCGCTCTCGGGCCAGTCGGGCCATTTCACCGACCTCGTCAGCCGCCACCACCTTCCGCTGCGCCCGCTTTGCGGCGTTCGCCTCCGCCTTATTGGACCCCAGCGAGATCAGGGAGGAGTCCTCGCTCAGGTCCACTATCGAGGGCCCCGGGTCACTCTCTGCGCCCTCCGCCGGACGCTCTGCGGGAGCCGGTGTTGCGGGCCGAGAGATCGGCACGAAGCGACCCGCTCGGTCACGGCTCGGCAACCGAGCGGACGCTCCGCTCGCCCGACCCCGCCCTCTCTGTGACGTTGTCACCTTGGGGGCCGACAGATTCTCCTCACTGGAGGAGAGGCCCATCGACCCCGAGTCCCTGCTTAGTGGGCGCTTCCTCCGAGATGTGGAGGTGCACCCCTGCAAGTTTTGGTCCTGTTCAGGACATGAGCCTCCTCGGCTCTTGTTGCCGTCCACGACGGCAAGCGGTTCGCTTGCGTCGCACAGGCGCTCCAGGCTAACCCGGAGCGCCTTTTCTTGCGAGGCAAGCGCAGGTTGACGCAGGTCGGCAGTGGTCTGCCGGCCCACGGGACTAATGTTGCCCCCCCCAGATACGAAGGGGCTGCCTTCCGAGGAAGGGCGGGATTGTCCCTCCTTGGGTAGGAGGGTACCCGCCTGGGGAATTGTTTTGGCACCAGTCTTTTCCATTGTTCCTTTTAAAGGGTGAGGTCCCTTGTTAGCGCTAGCTCACCGGATACCCTCCGGCCATACATCCCCTCGGCACGCTAGACCTTAGGATTAGGGTAATTTTTTATAGAGGTTGTCTTCCTCGTGGCCCGAGCCTCAGTGGCCCGGACCCCCGGTCCTGAAAACTCAGGATTACGGGGTGGCCGACGATTGGGCAAAACCAACCGCCGCCCCGGGGTCCCCACGCTGCCGCCGGATGCCGGACAGACGCAGCGCGGAAAATGGACACCCTCCACCACCCACGCCCTCGTGGGTACCGCGGCGCGAACCGCCCCTTCCCAGTCTACGCCCACTCGCATCGCTCTGTAAGCAGAGGAGGAGTGGACGTATGACCGTCCGTCTATAGCCTGGTTCCCTTCACCGACAATCGAGGATGATCGGTGATTGGAACCATGACCTTCCCTCGTGTGTTGAAAATTAGCCGCCGGCCCCAATTGTCCACCAAAACCTGGTGGGCAATTGGAGCCGTCGTTGCCCAGGGTGCGCCACGGGGAGGCTTTTCAACGTGCACCCCAAGTCCCTCTCCCTAGGCTAATATTTTGCCAACCCATGCATTGAAAGTCCCTCTCCCTAGGCTAGGTCCTTAGCATGGATTTATATGTAACTAGCACTTCGCCCGCGACTTCGTTTTTACACGTGGATTTCGTACTTTCCCCTAAGAACTTCAACACCCCCTTTGAGGGTAGTTTCCGAAAATTAACAATTATTATCTTTATTATTTACCCAGATAAGTGTTTGCGCCAAGTTTAGAGTTTCTACTTGGAAAGATTTTTTTTTAACTTCCTCAAGACTTTGGCTATCAAATGCAAAAAGAATTCTTCAAATTCGTCTGGTAGTTCCAGAGATTAGTTCGTTCAAAGAAACAAACAAACTCTTCAGTTTTATTGTTAGTATAAGATTAGTAAGCTATTTAAATAGATGAACCATAAAGTGAGGCGATTTAAACAAAAAAAATATTCACAAATGATTTTTTTGTTTCCACAGACGGACGACAAAGGTGTTTTCGCAACATCTCTTTCACGAGAATACCAAATATGTGTCAACACATTTTCTCTAACTTCATCACAAACTGCAAGATTAGCCCTGAATGCGTGCCAATATGTGTTCGCTGATAATGCTCGTAAAACGCTTAACGATAAATTACTTAATTTTATTGGAAAACATTCCTTGTGATTATTATATGATATTAATATAAAACATGACAATACAGAATGTTGATAAAGTTACAATGAATTCCTTTTATTTGGACTTACACCTCCATAGAGCAGTGGTGGCCCATCACATCCGCACGGCCCGCGCGTGGATAACGGCCCACTCCCTCTCACAGAGAGGAGACCTTTCTCCAAGCAGTGCGAAAATTGTAGAAAATGATTATTGTATATGTTAGTCTATGGTATATGTATAATCAGAAAAAATCACAAAAATGACGTCTTCGGAAGTCCAAATACGTAGTTTTTGTGGTTTCTTTTTTCATGAAATTGGGTCAACAAAGCAGTTTTTCTTCAGCCATGATTCTTTGTACAGTCTAGAGAAGTGGTACTTCTAATACAGCATTTGCGGCCTGGTTGAAGTTGAAACCCCAATCACAGCATAGTAGCCAGTGGCACCGGCGAGCTTATTATACTTGATAACCCAGAAAATTCTCAAAATCCGTTGTCTCTAAGCAAATTTAAAAAAAAATGGTGCGTTTAGTTTTTTCATGTATCACTTTGAAGTTAAATTATTATGTCAGTATGTTGGATCGAAACGCAAGAAAGAAGCATAACCTCAAACCAAGGTGAAGTTAATTTACTTGCAGAAAATAAGTCCGAAAATTTAAAAATCTACAATGAGTGACTTATCATCCGACTATCCGATTCCAAAGGGTGCAGACTCTGAACTGCAAGACTTTCTCCTTGCAGAAAAACAGAAGGCTCAGTTCCATGCACAGGTAAATATGTATATTTTGTAGCATTGCATCATTAATTTTTCTCATGCAATAAACTTAAGATGTTTATTTAGTGCTTTCAAATTTTAAATAGTTGAAAAGATGAAAGTTGCAGCAGTTCCTACACCTTTTTTCTGCTTTCGTTTCGTACCAATCTTTACCAACGACCGTCCGACCTCTTAATTCCAGATCCATGAATTCAACGACTTTTGCTGGGACAAATGTGTGGACAAACCTGGAGCGAAACTGGACTCTCGTACAGAAACCTGCATCACAAACTGTGTGGAGAGGTTCATAGATGTATCACTACTCATTACCAATAGGTTCGCACAAATGCTTGAGAAAGGAGGTGGAATGCATTGAATCTTTAGTTAAATATTTGTTTATAAACTGATCTGTAGCTCAGTTAATGTATGCAAGTGTTGTGCATTTTTAGGTTCAAGATTTTTATGAATATGTGCATTTTTGTTTATCTTAGTAGCTAGTGACCAATGTGACCATGCTGTTGTTTACTTTATGAAAAATGTACACTTTCAAACAGTGGGAGTATTTACCTAAACAAATTGAATTAAACTAAGGTATTAAAGTTATTGTTTTATTTATTGTTATGAATACATAGTTTACAAATCAGTTCATTTGGAGTTGAAGCCTTTATGCCTTTAAGCCTGGTTTCAGATAAAAAAAAACAAGTACACTCCTGAAATTTCATCAAACAAAATAGGTTTGTGTATTCTCATAGATTTATCTGAAAAGATCTTGTCAAATTCACAGTAAAACTTTAATTTACAGTAAGTAAATGCAGTGATATTAGTACAACATTACCCACCCGGGCATCTTCAATAATGTAGTTACAAGAAAAAAATTATTTGTAATTTTTATTTAGAAAATGTAACAGACTAGATTGTTTTCTTTACAAGATGTTCAATTGATGATCTTATTATTTATCTCCCAACCCTTCCAAGGGTAGTGTCAGTTCGTGGATCAGCAGTAACATTTTGGACTGCAACCAAAGCCTCATTGATCTTGGTCTGCAACTCTCGCAGGTCTTGAACAAACAGTAGCTTCAGGACATCAGATGTTTGATTGATGAGGTTCACCTCAGTTGAAGGTGGATCAGGGTGAGGTGTAGTTTTAAGTATTTTGGCTAGGGCTGACAGCCGAAACTTGGGGTCTGGGTGTGGCCCAACTCCAGCTAATGTTGACACTCTTTCTACACCTGCCTTGAATGCTGGACTTGAAACTGTCAACAAAAAAATAGTATCATAAAAACATTCTTGCAAAATGATAGTTTTTTTTTTCCTTTTCTATACTTACAATCAAGGTTATCCAGAGGATTGGAAGACACAACATTGGGTGTAGCCTGTTTTGTTTTTTCCACTTTTGCATTCTTATATTTATCAACTGAAAACAGAATTGTGCAAGAGATGAGTCATCAATCAAAATAATAACTATGCACTTTCTTCACATTTAAATAAACAAGCACAAATGTATAACTCCGTCTTAACCTTTTGACCACCACAAGTAAAAAAATCAAAATCGTGCCCTCTGCGTCAAAGGCCGTCATGTAATCGAACCGTGGCATGCTGGGTACATTTTGGTTTGTCATCTATACATGACTGTGGCGATCATAAGGTTAAAGAGGTTAAGGCTTAAGGTCTGTGTCCCAGGTAGTGAGAACATTATAGGCTGATTATGTTATGTTGTGAATGTGTTTGGATACTCTGGGCCAGCACAATCATGGTGTAATACGATCACTGTGTTAGACCACGCAATATGTGACAATATTAGACCATAAACTTGTTTTGGTGGAATAGCTCAGAACGACTGATAACAAAAAACAAAAAAATTAATCACATCACATACCATTATCTGCATACTCTAGTCTTACAGCATATGATAATATCCAGTTTAATTGTTCGTTAGGAGTGCCCTCGGAAACAGGGCTAACCAAATCTCTTTGGTAAGTGTTAAAAGCTTCCTTCCAACTGTCCTTCTCTATATTTCTTAGACCATCTCGTTCTTCAATTTTGTAATGCCTGATTTTTTGGTCCTCAAGCCACAGAATTACACTCCTGTATTCCTTTTCATCTGTTAAATAGGAAATAATGTAAAATCGACCGACGCATAGGATGCAAAATGGAAATAAGATTTGTAACTTAAAAAAATTACCTTCACAGTTGAAATCTCCTGGATTAGGATGGCCTAAAGCACTCAGTTTAAGCTTAAATATATTACTCATAGTAGTTTATTCGGTGTTATTGATGTGAGTTTCCAACAAATAACGTGTGATTCCGACGATTTGGATTTTTTGCCACAAGCAAAGCAAATAGGCAAGGCAAGTTAGCAAGCGAAACAATCTGTCAATTTGCTGTTTTTTTTTTTTTATTTATTGACTATGGATACATGTCTTTCAGTCGTAATCATTAAACATACTACTCTTTTTTCCTTTCTTCTGTAGCAAAATATTGCCACTTGCCAGCAAAAGGCAAAAATATCCACAGCCTAATAAAATCGGTATTTGGGAAACGCTGTCTGCACAAAATTTTAATATTGTGGTCTAGTGCATGGAAAGCCTTATTCAGATATTTGAGTTGGTAGCCCTGCAGTTCTGTCAATCATGATCTGAAGTCAAGTCACAAGTCACACGTTCGAAAATAGACCTGCGCGAAAATCGTGACTTTGACAGTTTGACATGACAACATTAGCATCCACATTAATTCGCACTTGCCCTTGTTACTGCCATTGGTTATCCATCGGGAGTAAATACAAACAAATTAATTATGCATTCAAATGAATTGTATTTACATGTAAATTAAACACCATACGTTGTTAATTACATTGATACTTCCCTTTTATATTTCTAATAAGAACCAGTAGTACATTATTCACATTAACAGATAAGGAATATCACTGTACAGCTCTGACGTGGTTTTATTCGTTTGTTCCTATTAATAATTACCAATTAAGTACATTGAATTGGTGCACGTGGTTACAATTTAAATAACACTGAAGAATAACCATGTCTTGGGTCAAAGAGAACTGTGTTTCTTTCTTTCAACTATTTTGCATTAAAGTCGTGAAGATAGGTCGTGTTCCGAAGCATATAGCGTTTATTATGGATGGGAATCGTCGCTATGCGAAGAAGAACAGCGTGGGCAACAGTGCTGGTCATTATAAAGGCTTTGACAAGTTATCTGAAACTTTGAAGGTGAGTTGTGGTGAATATTTTTGTTTGGTTAGATTTTATTATTCTTTAAGGTGGTTAATATAACCCAAACAGAGATGGCGGGATGAGCTGGACTCCTTTAATAAAGATTGGTCCTTGGCAGCTCTGGACAGAGAAGTATGGAGAGAGTATGGAGGCTTTTGCCCAGCAGAGCGACATTAAGAGTTAATAATAAAATGATAATCTCTGTCCACCCCTGTGCCCTTTGAAAGCCTTTGACCTCCTCTTTGAATGTTACAAATGAAGTGTCTTTCCATTTTAATCACACTCAAAGTCTAAATAATTTCCATTACCTTTTGACAACACAAGCCAAGTGCCTTTTATGTTCAAATTTGAAAAAAAAAAAACAACATAAATAAATGTTTTGACACTAAACATTTTTATTCAGCTGACCCTAGCTTAATGAGAAAGTAATTTTAGTGTTCTATTTTGATTTCAGTGGTGTCTAGATCTAGGAATACCTGAAGTAACAGTATATGCTTTCAGTATAGAAAACTTTAAAAGAAGTAAAGAGGAAGTTGATGGCCTTATGGATTTGGCAAGAGACAAGTTTCAGAGATTGATAGAGGAAATGTATGTTTTTATTTTATTGTACAATTTTAATTTATTTGCTCTTATTATTTATAGTACTTATGAATCATTCTTAATGCATTCCAGACTGTCTATTCTGTAAAAATCTCACTGTAAAAACATAAGTGAAGCGAGAGTGAAGTGAACTGTCATTCCACTAATGATTGACAGTTTACTTCACCTAAGTTTCCTCGGTGAGATGTTTACAGAATAGGTAGGAACTTGAGCAGTAATGGACTATGAACTTAATTTTCTTTTTTTTAATATTACTCCATCATTTTGTATAAATATCTCAATATTTATACAAAACGATGGAGTTATGGACGATGGAGGATGGAGTAACTAAACCCTGTTTTTGATGTGGTAAGTGCTCATACTTACCACATCAAAAACAGGGTTTAGTTACGAACAAGATAGATTGATCAACACATAATAAATTATCACATTTTTTTCATAATAGTGATCAAATCAACGACTGGGGTGTAAGAGTTCATGTTGCTGGCAGACTTTCCCTGTTACCAGAAGATTTAAGAGCAAAAGTCTCAAAAGCTATGCTAGCCACCAGACAGAACAATAAACTGCGGCTCAACATTGCTTATGCGTATACAGGTACATAAATTGTATTAATTATGCTAAAAATATGAATACTATTGCGTGACATTTGAAAAGTCCAAGTGACTCTCATGAAAATGGAGGATGTACAGGGATCACTCATTTACATTTACCATTAGATCTTATTTTAAAGTATTTACTAGGTGGCAGGGTCATCGACGCACAAACTGAAACCATGAATTCAGCTAATGATTCTAGAATCATAGATTTTCTTTATCAGTTATTAAAAAAAACTGCAGTTTCATAGAAAAGTGCAATATGTACAATGGGCATTGTTCATATTTTTTTAAATGTTGCAATTGAAAAACCATTTCGAGGAATAGCGTTACTGATCATTACGGACTAATTAATTATGAAAAATAGTCATATTTTATTGATATTTTTGATAAAATACGATTGACCTTCTTTGCCCTTCAAATTACGTCGGCTTTGGCCGTACAGTTTTGTATCGTTACCTCAGAAAAAAAAAGTAAGATTGTCTACAATCTGTCAAATGTCAAATTATTATAAATATGTCAAAAATATAAAAACATTCTTGTTTATATCTCATTACATTACATAGGTACATTATTTCAACACTCGACAATATTTAATATACTGAAAGAGTTATAGAATACAGTAAGTGCTTTGTTCCAACTTGCAGCAATAATAGTAATAATGTCGCCGCGTGCGTTATTATTCTATTTCTAAGTCGCCTTGTCGATTGTTCTAGTAACGATAGAGAGTAGTATATTCTTTGGAGGACACTTGCACATAAAAAACACCATTTGTAAATAAATACGCTAAGATAGGATTCGATTATTTAAGACGTCTATTCGGCCTATACGGATTACGGACACTGACAGATGTGACAGTACTCTTTGGATTGTTGACGTTGTGTTGACAGATTAAAATTTTTAATTATGTACTAGTCAGGCAACGGCACTTAATCTTTATGCCACTGATGACGTCACCTACCTTAAAAACTTAAAATAATTAAATATTTTTTTTTTAAATAACTATTGAGCCAATCATCAAAATATTCAAATTAGTTTCTCAAAATACTCTAAATTTTCAAAAAATAAAATAAAATCTAATGGTTAGAAATTTTGGACAATCCCCATTGTACACGGTCAAAATGTATGGAACAGCAAATTATTTTTTTAAAATAACTAATGGAAAATTTCAACGCAAGGGCTCCAGAATTATAAAGCCCGGGTGTCACCATTGTGTGGATCGCCCGGAGGACACGGTGGAGGTCTGCCCAGCTTGGGCAGAGCACCGCCGCGTCCTCACGGCGGCTACGATCTCTCGCGTCCGGCCCTAGTCCAGGCCATGGTACGGAGCGAGAGTGCATGGGAAGCCGTCGCCTCCTTCTGCGAAGCAGTAATGCTTGCTTAAGCCCGTGAGGGAGAGGTAATCTTTGCGCCCTCACGCCCCTCGTCGGCGCAGGAGATGCCCTGGGCGTCGGTAATCTCCAGCCGATTCCCGACCACTGTAGGCGCGGGTAAGGATCAGGCCCGGGTTGATGTCGCGTTGTGTTGCACTAACTGACGGGGTCCGCTAGGGCCGATGCCTGCCAAGGTCGCGGGTTGTTCGAAAGAGAGACCGTGGCCCAGGGGCCAACCCACCCGTGTTCCTTCAGTTGCCTGTGCAAGGAACACGGGTGGGTTTTAGTCAGTAAAAATTTGATACCGCTCCAGAGCGGGAGAAGTTATTTGATAATTTCCCAACCAAAAAAAAAGGGTTCAGAATGATGTAAGTATAAAAAATCCATGGTTGCGCGTCGATGCCACTTAAAATAAAATAATAAAATTTTTAATAAAATATTTTTAAGAAAAATATTTTCTATATAAATTCAAGTGTAATGATTTCAGGAAGAGATGAAATCAGCCGAGCAGCCTCTCACATAGTGGATGGAGTGAGGAACAATGAAATAGCGCCACAAGACATTGATGATGAACTTGTATCAAAAACATTAGAACTTGGGGAAGCTGAACTCCTGGTGAGGACATCAGGGGAAGTGAGACTGTCAGACTTCATGTTATGGCAGGTAAGAAATCCGTGGGAATTTTTATAGTAACAAATCTTTGTGTTTGGTTACTGGAATAATAATTTGTAAAACTAATCCCTGTTTCCTCAATTCCTAATGCGGTAATGACCCTATTAGTAATTGGGGACCCTATTATCAATGGGGACCCTATTATCAATGGGGACCCTATTATCAATGGGGACCCTATTATCAATGGGGATAAAATTGAGCGGAAAAACACAGCGAAATTTCGAGTGCTTATTAAGCAGGCTTACGCACCGAAGGCAATCAGTTAAGCCACCATTTTTAACATGATCATTAAAAGTATGTACAGCCTTACAAGCTATTTGGTATACAGCAAGCTAACTTGCAACTACTTTAAGGGTGGGTAGACGCACATCTGACGGAAGATGCGTCCGGCGTAACATCGTTAACTTCCAGTCAGGATGTTCCATGCACTAATGCATCATCACACACCATTAACATACATTATGTTCCAACTGCAAAAAAACCATTCGTGTCAGTCACAACTGTTAATAGTTTCATAAAACTTCCAGTCAGGATGTTCCATGCACTAATGCATCATCACACACCATTAACATACATATGTTCCAACTGCAAAAAAACCATTCGTGTCAGTCACAACTGTTAATAGTTTCATAAATGCGCTCTCGAAAATATAGTCCACTAGCAGCGCTCCGCGGTTTCACCCGCGTAAGTGTCGATCCCGTGGGAATATCGGAATAATAAGTATCCTGTTTTATTCTGATGTCTGTACATCGGAGAAATTAAATGAAATAAAACTTTACAGTAATATAGCTTATACCTGTGTATAAGCTATATTACTGTAAAGTTTAATTAAAATCCTTTTAGTAGTTTTTGCGTGAAAGAGTAACAAACATCCATCCATCCATCCTCATAAACTTTTGCGTTTTTAATATTAGTAGGATTTACTTATTGAGGATAATGTATTTTCATAAAATGTTGATTCTATTTCAAGGAAAACTAATGTGCGATTTTTAAATTTATTGTTTTGCTTATGGTTAGCATAAAAAATATTAAAAAAAAAAACGATACTCGGCATAATGCCGAGTTGAAAATCCAGTGCGCCTGGGCGAAAGTTGGATCTTTCGACTGTCCTTACAATTTTCATATTTTACTTACAGGTTTCCAACACTGTCTTATACTTCACAGACGTACTATGGCCAGAATTTACAATTTGGAATCTTTTGGCCGCCATAATACACTTCCAAAGAAATGCACCGCCCCCCAAACAAGCAACGAGTGTCAGTGACACAAAACAACAGTTTCTGGATAAACTGGAAAGCCAGAGATGGCAACAAATTGAAAAAATTGTTAGTTGTTCATAATATAATGTTGTTATTATTATTGTACTTACAGCGTGTATCAGAAATATGTGGTCATATACAGAGACTTCGCGCCATGTTCGGTGTAGCCCGACCGCCACACAAAATATTCCGGCAATGTATAAGGGTGTGATATAAAATCAAAAAATCTAAATATTTTATTTCGCATAAACCTACATGGGCACTTATGAAACGTCAGAGGCTAGGGGCACGGTTCCAATTGGTCATTTCCTATGGAGAAGAGCCGGCAAGAATCTCCACGGTTACTCCTTTTAAAAATAATTGGCTTTTACAATGTTTTCTAATTACAGTAGGTATAGGAGGACAGCGTAGGCCTGTCAACAAGTACCAGGTACTTGATAAAATAAAAAATGGTCTACAGATCTAAAGTCTAGTCTACAAGGTCTACAAAGTCCTCACATTTACAAAATAAGAATCTGTTAAAAGCATAAATAAAATATAAAAACCAGGGCTTGAAAACGAAATGAATTTTGTTCCGTTACCACTAATGTTATCGTATAGCGTTCAAAATTTGTAACGATACTAAAACCTAAAAATATCAATAACGTTACAAAAAGAAAACGGTATAGAATATAATTTTCGTAGAACAATATTATAAGTAACGTTATAGGTATCAGCAGTGGCGTGCCTAGGGGTCAAAATTAGGGCAAGCCCACAGATTTTCAACGTATAAAAAAAACGCCCAACTGAGGGATTGGCTGATTTTCAGTTATTAATGTTTGTGTTCGAGATCATTGATTGGTATTTTTTTAATATATTAATTTATTGATAGGTTTAAGTAAGTTTGTTGTTGTGAATTATGATTTTATTAGGGCAAGCCGGGCTTTTCGGCTTCTATGAAGGTACCGCCCCTGGGTATCAGTAACATTAAGCTTATCCGCTTGTAATAACGATTCATTTGTAACGTTATTCTTCTAATTTTTTTGTCTTTTTCGTCATCTTTTATGTCTAGAAGCTGGCATAGTCGACTATCGAAATGAATAATGTTAGTATATCGTTATACTAGTAAAGATATATTAATAATATTGTTAGTGAACAGTTTAAGATTTCGTTCCGTTTGTCAGTATCGTTATAGCCAAGGAAATAATTTTGTTACGATCCTGGTGGAACGGTAAAAATTATCGGTACCGAAACTACGCGTAACGTTATTTTAAGTAACGTTTTAAGTCCCTGATAAAAACCTACTAAAAACAAGTGATATGGTTGCCAATATGAATACAATCCCATCAAACTGAACAACTTTCTCAATGGGACCAAAATCATAAACGCGGAAAAATAATCAGCTGTCCCATACAAAGCTGCAATACCTACTCGATTCAAAATGGGCCAGCGTTGATTATAATCAAAGCTGGCCCATTTTGAATCGAGTAAAATAAAAAAAAATATTAAAAAAATTTTAAATTATTAAAAATAATATTTTTTCGCCATTACGATGTTGGTCCTATTGAGAAAGTGTGATGATCTGTACCACACCCTTAAATATTATGATACAAAGCTGTATAGCTCTATTTTGGTGTTAAGAGTAGTCTTAATCAGAAATACATGTACCTATAATTGTTATTTATTAATTTGTTTGTTTTTTTTCTGGTCCTTATCCTTATATTCTTTCTTCTGTGGTGTTTATCAAAATATTCGGGTTTTGTTACACAGGCATAATGCAGGAGTGACGAAGTAATGGGAATTAAACCTACAATCATATCCGCTTCAAGTGATCTTCCGAGCGAACTTCTGAGCTAATTAAACGAATACAAACATTCTGCATAATAGCTTGTTGATGATCATTACAAAATGTTTTTTGTAAAAATACAAAAACCTGTGCAGCTATGTCGAATTGGAACTTGCATGTCTTTTACCTAGTTGATGAAGCTGTGTGTACCTACATATAATTCGTGTTACTTAGGCAATATAAAATACACCCTATTTCAACTAAAAAAAAGTAAATTTTCTATAATAACGCCAGAATTATTTTAAATACCTTCGCCAGGAGTAGTGCCAATATTAAAATGAAAATTGATTATTAAAAAAAAAATTTTTTTACACAAATACATTGACATGTTACAAACTTATATGTATAACTTTATGTATGCCTCATGTACTACAATCTCCCTTTTTTATGAAATAAATTTATTATTATTTCGTTTATTCAATTACATTTTTTAATATTTCTTAAAATAAAACAAAAAACATTTAAAAATATAAAAAAATAGTTGTCCGGCGATGTCGGGAGCACGGTCCAAGCTACCGGTGGTTAGAGCTCCAAAGACAGGAACCTCGTCACAATGCGAGCCGTATCGAGGAGTACTGCCTTCTGAATCAGGCCCTTGATCCAACCGCCTAGCGAGAGCCTCGATAGATGTTGATTGAGGCTTTCGGCTATAAAACCATTGGCCGATACGACAATCGGCACAATGATAGCCGAGCTCACATTCCACATGTCAACAACCTCGTGTGCTAAGTAGAGATATTTAATTTGTTTCTCTTTCTCAGCTTTCACGAGGTACCCGTCATGTGGAATGGTAACATCGACAAAGACAATAATTGTGCGGCGCACTAATCGATCTACACCACTACATCAGGCTTATTGGCGACAATGGTCCTGTCGGTAATGATAGACCGATCCCAGTACACCGTGACTGTGAACTAATTAGCCATTTCAACCAGAAGTTGTGCAGTCCGTCCGGTCCCGGTAATTTCCGTCATAACTTGGGACCTTGACGTTAGCTAAACGACATGCCGCAACAGCTGCCCAATACAGGATCGAGTGTGTATCAATGAGATCCTCGCTGCTCTCGAAGAAATTCTTGAGCGGCAAGTCCAAGGCACACCAGCACCCTATTTTTCTTGTGCATAGGTAAAATCGGGGTCTAAGTTCGGTTGGAGTGGACCTGTACCCGCGTAATGCATCCTCCAGTGCGCTCCTCAGTCAGACGTTGCACTGGCTACTTACTGTGGCATCCCTATCATCTTCTTCTTCAACATGATTGGACCGCGGCGGGATGGCATCAAGAGTTGACGCTTGTGCCGAAGTCGAGACGATATGGTTGCTCTGGTCGAACCTGTGATTGCGTTGGATGACCCGCACCTGATCCGACTGTCGTTGGGCCGAAACGTTGACGGTTAGTTCCAGTTCCTGGAACAGAGATGGCATCCTTTCGCGGTACGCAGTGAGGTTAATTCCCCCTCTGTAGACCCGTAATATGCCATGACGTTCTTCTTCATAGACTGAGTCCATCTCATGCGCTGCACACAACCACCGGTAGCGGGAACCCGGCTCGGGGCCGGATGGCCCCTAAGTCCTAAGCTCCTCGATGGCCCCTGCCGACGTTTCGGCGGGGAAAAATATTTGTCGCTCGAGCTCGACGCAACTGCCACGGCCGGTGTCACAGCACTCTCGATGAGGCTGGGTTCCGGCGGCGGCGGGGCGGGGCTGAGCGACGAGTCCGCAGGTGGTAGATGTGCACGGCGTGCTGCTGATCTCGTAAACATTCTATTACAATCTTCATTATCTTCACAGATTTATTTTGCTCGGAGGCCAAATGTGACAGCGGTCATTTTTAATTTTTCTATGTTTGTAAAGTTTTTCATTTTATTTTTGGTTTATTGTCCAAAAGGTTTTTTATGATACCAATAAAGACGGGAAAATAATAAAAACTGGAAATATGAGATAAGAAAGAAAAATTTACGTTGTTGACGTATCAGTGTTGCCATATTATTATTTATTATTATTATTAAATACACGTATTTTATTTCATTCGTTGGTATTATTGCATTTACAACATTGCTTAGAATATTGCATAGTAAGTTAATTATCATTATTTTGTAGCTCCTGTTTCATTTTCCCTTGATTGTGTATTTGGAGTAAGTCTTTGTTGGATCATAAGGTTCCCATCTTGATGCGGGGAAGATATGTTTGTTTCTTTCATACCAGGATCTGAAAAAATAATGTTTTTTATTGAAATAAAAAAATGACACCCTTTAAATAAATATTTAGTTTTTGGGTGCCAAGTTCATGTTTTATTTGCTATGTGACATTTGTTTCAAGGATTGAAAAGCAGGTTAAAAATATATATCTCAATCTCTAACCAATCAAACCATTTTTTTTTCTTTAAATACTTGTACATAATATATACATGTATTTTAGTGTTAGATTCTACATTGTATTTAAGATTTCTCAATAAATTAATAAACCCTTTACAGGCACTTTTGAATGATCAAGGAGTCGGTCAGTTACTCAGATGTTGAAGCTAGTTGCCCATTCAACATGCAAGAAACTCCATGTACACTAAAAATACATTACAAATTTTAGTTTAGATTAGTGCTAACGTCAAACAAAGTTAACCTTTAGTGGACTCATAAAATATTATCTAACTTCTACTACAACAACAAAAAATTGCATACCTTAATAATACTTTGCCTGCATGCGAGTCTTGTTTTTCTTGGGTGGCGTCGTTCACGAGTCTGACGTCATCAGAAGCATCAAACTGGAATAACGGTCCACTTTTTCCCCTTGCCTGGAATTAAAAAAAAAAACAATTTATTATAGTGGAAGTCTGAAAGTGGCACCAGTAAAAAGTTGTAGTGGAAATAGGTTGTAATTGTATGGGCATGTGATGCGGAGGAATGAGAAAAATGTCGTGAGGAGAATTTCTTGTAAGAATATGGATGACTATAAGATTAGGGGAAGACCTGTGGGAATTCGTGACCGCGTGGGCGAGTAATAGAACAGGAGTAAATTGTAACTAAGTAACGATTAATTTATTACGATATCAAGTAACTACAGCTAGTAGTTACACTTGACATGAAAAGGTAAAATTAAATAATGTTACATGAAGAGTAAAACTAATAGAAACACGAAGCTCGCCGTAAACTATTACGGCGAGCTTCGGCGAGTAAAATATGATCGGGGGTCAGAGAGGACCTCGCACGATCGTAGTTCAGCACAGACTGAAGCTCCGAACCAAAATTCTCCCAAATCTGCCGTTCACTAAACAAAGGACGCGGCAAATCCACATCTGCAGTTCCTAAACAAAGGAAGCGGCAAAACGATTGCCTTTTAAAAGTACAATAATAAAACACGAGAAATGCAGATGGGTACAATACAAGACAACTAAAAATAACAGAACAATGAACCTTAACTAACAATAGCAAATGGGTACAATACAAGATAACTAAACATAATAGAACAATGAAGAACCTTAACTAAAAGTAAAGAATCATGAAAGACAATAGTACCTATAACTTAAATCGCTTGCAGATGTGATTCGTGGGAAAAACACAAAACAGAAACTTTCTAAAAATTATTACAATAAGTTCCTCTATAAAAATATTACATTCTTAAAACTATGCAAGGGATGGGTACGTAAGACACAGTCCCCACAGTACCCCCCTACCAGTGATAAAGATCACGAAACACCTGCCTGATAGTAATCAGGAAATTTAACTCGCCTACCAGAACGGCGAGGAATATGCTTGCCAGGCCAACTTAGGTTCCAGTGAGTCGGAACCGGTTGCCGCATAGTTCACGGTGAGTCGGAACTGTCTGCGAAGATGTCCCCAGTGAGTCGGGGTGGCGCGGGCGCTGCGTTATGCTCCAGTGCGTCGGATGTGGTACAGCGACCAGAACGGCGAGGAATATGCTTGCCAGGCCAACTTAGGTTCCAGTGAGTCGGAACCGGTTGCCGCATAGTTCACGGTGAGTCGGAACTATCTGCGAAGATGTCCCCAGTGAGTCGGGGTGGCGCGGGCGCTGCGTTATGCTCCAGTGCGTCGGATGTGGTACAGCGCCGGGTTGAGGCTGGCTGCTGCGTCGACCAGGAGAGGAATTGAGCTCTTCTTGTTGACCGGCCGAAAGTGCAGTGTGCTGTGCCGAGGTTGCTGATGAGGCTGAGGGTGATGACCAGGTATGCGCGGTCGCTGCATGCTGGTGGTCAGGATACCCGTTGAAGCCGTGGGAGCTGGCTGGCTGGGAATGCGCGTCATCCGCCGCTAGTGACTCCCGCTGGATCGCTCGCCATTTTAACACGTACTTTGATTTAGCACTCGCGAAACTCTTTCCGCACTGTCACGAACTCACGCTATTGATAGTTTTGATCACGTCGGGGTCACCACTGTGGGTTATTCGTGACCGTGCGGGCGAGTAATAGAACAGGAGTAAATTGTAACTAAGTAACGATTAATTTATTACGATATCAAGTAACTACAGCTAGTAGTTACACTTGACATGAAAAGGTAAAATTAAATAATGTTACATGAAGAGTAAAACTAATAGAAACACGAAGCTCGCCGTAAACTATTACGGCGAGCTTCGGCGAGTAAAATATGATCGGGGGTCAGAGAGGACCTCGCACGATCGTAGTTCAGCACAGACTGAAGCTCCGAACCAAAATTCTCCCAAATCTGCCGTTCACTAAACAAAGGACGCGGCAAATCCACATCTGCAGTTCCTAAACAAAGGAAGCGGCAAAACGATTGCCTTTTAAAAGTACAATAATAAAACACGAGAAATGCAGATGGGTACAATACAAGACAACTAAAAATAACAGAACAATGAACCTTAACTAACAATAGCAAATGGGTACAATACAAGATAACTATGTAATATTTTTATAGAGGAACTTATTGTAATAATTTTTAGAAAGTTTCTGTTTTGTGTTTTTCCCACGAATCACATCTGCAAGCGATTTAAGTTGAGCGCTGTGTGATGACGACTAAAAGTATGGAAGAAAAATACACGTTGCGCCGATCCCAAATAAATTGGGATAAGAAAATGAAAATGATGAGTAAGGCCCAAGTTAGGCTGACCTCAGATAAAATAAGAGCTCAGAGCTACGATTTTTATTCACATTGAATTTAAACCTTATGTGAACAAAAATCGTTGTACAATTTTGCTCTATTTATCACTGTCAAGTGTCAATATCACTAAAAATCTTCAGCTCTGCGTTCGTTTTTTGATCTACGCATAGTTTTGGACCCTTTCTTCCGTGGTACTTACCTTAGTAACTATAAAATCATAGAATGTGTAATGATGAGGTAGTATGAGATCTTCTTTCACGTACATAAGCTGGTCGGCGGATACTGTTTTTAGTTCACTGAATTCTGGCCGCAGTGTGTCTAGGCATCTTTGAAGGAATTGATATATGGAATTACCTGAAAACAATATTATCTTACATAGGTTAAGTACTCTATATTTATACATGAGTAACGTAAAAACATAACATGATGAGTTGCGCAAAAGTATTTAGACACCTGCACTCTCAATTTCAATCACAATCTTAATTATTTTTTATCGATTATTGCTAAACTATTGCTACATAAGTTCGAAAAATTTGTCTGGTCAACAACGTAAATAACGCAATGAATGTTGCTGCCAAAATGAAAGCCATTGGTACTGTTAGTGTGTAGTGGAGATAAAATAATTTACAATGCGTGCCACGAAAGATGAGACTTGACCCCGTCCGGTCCCATCCCGCACTCGGACCTCATACCGCTAAAGATACCTAAAATCGTGTTCTGCGCAAGTCAAACCACGTGGTGTGTCAAGTCTCATCTTTCGTGGCACGCATTGTACACAATTTTAAAAAATAATTTATACTTACCTTTTTTCAAGGTAACATTTCTTCTATGCCCTGAACCATCCCAGTAACTGAAGGTAACTGCGATAGGTTCATCTTTGAGGCTTGCTTGTGTCATCACCCATTCTAGCCGCAGTTCCTCTCGTAATTTAAGGTCAGCCTCCTCTCTTTCTCTGTCTGGCAAGAATGACGTGTCGACATCTGGATTCTTTTTTATTTTCTTGTATAGCTGCAATGTATAAAATGTACAGTAATTATTATTATTTTCGTCTTCGAAATTTCTTGGGACCCTGGGGTCTGGACCTTTGAAAGGTGTAGGAGAGGCCGAAGCTAAGTCGCAAACGCCTGTTAGACGTTTTGAATAAAATTAGGCACATTTTTCATTTATTTAAAAAGAGCTACAGTCAGGGACTTAAAAACACCTTCATAAAGGTTACAGAATTAGCCGTGGATGTGACGGCATTCAAAGTATTTAATATATGTATACTTATATTTTATTTACCCTTGATGCGATACTTTAGTAGTAGTAAGTACCTAATTTGTTTCAAAGTATTGTTGCATAATTTTTGTACTGTAGTAAAAATTATTCTATGGCGTACCGGTTCTTCTTTGTCCCTCCAGCACTTGTCATCTGTGGGGTGCTTCTCATCTGCAGAAGATTCCTCAGCTGCTTCTTCTTCCTCTTCTTCCGAAGATTTCTCTTGTTCTTCTTCTTCCTCTTCGTTTTCATCATTCATGTCAAAAGACAATGCTTGAATCTGAAAAAACAAATAAATGCTGTAACACACCCCTTTATTCATAAATGTTGCTTTAAGTAGTGCTTGATTATCCACTGTTTATCCATACATTTTAGATGTTTGAACCTCACTTAACTTTAATCATCGTTTATAAATAAACCCCATGTTTGAGCTAATATGTAAAGTTTGAATGATCATACAGATCCTGTTTTTTAAATGCTTGCTATAATTTCAACTGCTCAGTTGTTGTAATAACAGTTTTAGCTTTGGAATAAAATTTATATAAATATGTATGTGCACAACCAAGTTTCTATTAGCGTGGGTAACAATAATTTGCTTGCAGCATTTTATTTCAATACATGAACCTTTTTCTCTGGAAACATCTACACTCTACAGGAACCAGTGATAGAAGTTGAATTAGAAGGTATAATTGGGATTTTTCATCAGGGATTTCTCAGCAAAATCTCAGTCTTGATTTGTGACTGGTTGACAGCAATAGGCTTGCCCACCATTACATGGGACTTAAACATAACTTAAATATGGCTGTTACTGCACAACTGCCAAACTCTTCGGCGATTACAGGCATGATGTTATGTTTTAAAATTATTTTCATTGTTTCTACTCTCCTCAAAATAGAAAGATATTTAAATAACATGAGCCACACCTCTACCTAACTCTTCAGGGATTAAAGGCGTGATTTTATGTTAATTTGAATTGGAAATAAAAGGAATCAATATTAAGAAACATAGCTAACCTGTCTCTTCTGTTTGTTTTTCTGTGCTTGTTTAGCTTCTATCTCCTTCTGTCTCTCTTTTTCTTTCTCAGCTTTTTTCTGGGCCAACTTTTTCTCTCTCTCCCGAACTATATGTTCTTGTTTTGCCTTCATTTCGTCAAGGGTCACCAGACCAATTGTGGAACTTTTCAGTTGTTGCTCTACAGCATCATAGTGTGTAGCGAACTTATTTTCAATGTTTACCATCTTTAAATCTTCTTCTATTTTCTTTTTGCGTAATTCTATTTCTTGTTGAGCTTTCTCTCGTTTCTTCATGAGGTGCATGGCTCTGCCAGCCTCAGACGCTGCTCCCTTGTAATGAGCCATGATTGGGATTTAGCTGTGTGGTTAACAAAGTTGTTTTCAGCAATTTGTAGACGCTTTTCTTTAAATATTTTATAATAACAACGAAGGCTCAAGGAAGTAAAATCACAGAACATCTATACTTGGAGTAAAATGCAGTAACTCCACCAAAACAAACTCCACTTCTCAGAAACTTCTACTCCGACTCCGAACTGACAGCAGAAGAAGTGCTAAAGATCAGTCAAACACGAAACAAAACGGGAACCAGCAATGCACAACACAGCAATGCACGGCACGAGAACGCACGACATTGGAATGAACGTGTTTTGAATTCCAATGACGTACATTGTCATGTCGCGCATTCTCGGCCCGGACCAAGAGTGTCCGGCTTGATAATGTACAGCACGGGAATTGGAATCAAAACAAACAGTGACGTCACAATAAAAAAGTAAAAAGCCATGTGAAACTAGGGATGAGATTTTGATTGATTAAGGATTGATTTTGATTGATTTTGTTTCATTTGACGTGTGGTTGACGTTCAATCAATTATTATTGAAGTAAATCTGTGAACTATTCGTTAAGAGGAAATACGGGCGGAACGACTTTTGAAAATTAGGTATTTGAAGAAACTATCGCTGTCGCTCTGCGAGCCCCCGCCCTCTAATGCGTGCGATAAGGACAACTGCAGATCCGACTGAATAGCCTAAGTAAAAAGTCACATTTTCGAGGTTTGGCTCTCGCCTATTTTCTTCACCAATATTGAACCAATTTAAAAGATATTTCATAAACTGGATAAGAAGGATATGTACTGTGCCGCTACATTATGGTTAACACCCCGACTCAGAGTACCCCGACTCGGATAGGTTAGGTTAGAAGGCTAAGGCGGGAGCGAAGCGTAGCGGAGCTCCCGCCTTAGCCTTCGTGGTTATTTTTTTTTAAACCACCCAGAAGTAGGAGCCCCGCGAAGCGGGGCTCCGTCGACCTATCTTACACTCTGAGTGCTTACCAAAATTTTATTAAACATGAGCAGCTGATTGCAGCTTATATAATTAATATGCTGTACAAAACTCTTTTTATAAAGACTTCTCTGCTTAAAAACTTATCAATCGCGCAATCAATCGTTTTTCGGAACAGCACTATCTAGCTCAATTACCTAGTATCCAAGTCCCAAAATTTCGAGTCACCTGATTGGCCAACCAATCGGCCAATCACGCGATGTCGCCAATTCATGTGTTGTACACTCTCGGGTCGGACCATCAAGGTACACCCCAGGAATTGGAGACATCGCGATGTCGCCAATTCTTGTGTTGTACATTCCTGTGTTGTACAATCCAGTGTCGTGCATTGCTGGTACGTGCATTACAGTGACGTGCATTATAGGGACTCAACAAAACAACACATCAATTTTCTTATTTTAAGAACGGGACAATAGGCTTTTCAACTACTTGATGTCGGTGGCGGTGGTGTGGCCACAGAGTACATTTTATGGTGTAGTGAATTGTTAGGTATGTAGCGTACGTAGTACACATACAACATCAGAGAAAGCAATTTGTCATCGATAGCCTTTGTTGTAGCTGAGGATAGGCGATTTTGGTAGTGTGAATGGCAAGGACCATAAGAACAAAAGCTGCCTGCTGATTCACCCTGGGCAGCTCTAAATTGACACTTGTGTGGTATCTTGGTTGGGCCAGGCATCAGCCGACAATATCAACGCCAGCAGCATTCCTCGATGCTGTAGTTGTAAGAGATGATGAAGAATAAAAAGTATTTTTGTGTAGCCTATTTCTTTCATTTAAGCACTCCTAAATCCTACCATTACACTTCATTTAGCCCTGTATCCTTCTAGTACTCGATTTGTCAATATCTATTCATCTTGAGCATTGAAGACTGAAAGACAATAGGTATCTAGCGAGTAACTCTCTTCAGCCAGAATGAAGTGGTTAAAAACCACAAAAAGCCTTGAAGTCTATCAAGAAAAACTTCACGTGTAATGTTATGCCATCCTTGTTTTCTACACTACACGTTGTGCAAGTTCAAACAATATAGGTGTAGTTTTCATTGAATTATAATTCGAAAGAATGATGATTTCATGAAACAGTTATTCTTGGGACTTACGTGGTCTTAGAGAGTTGTGTTGATGACTTTAATGATTATAATTCTGTAAACACATACTTCTTACGGCCGCGATTCATATATTAATCAACGTAGAACTTAATACTGACCAGCAAATTCCAAAAAACCAAAAAAAAATTGAATTTCGCGGGCTACCCTCACCACAGACAATCATTTAAATTTTCAACACTGTCCGTCATCGCGCCGGCTGTCGTCACTGCCTTGGTGTGAACAACACGACCGTGATGGAGGATTCCAGATTGATCGTGTAAGATTCCCTTAATGTCCTTCAATGACTAAAATGTAAGGTATCTATAGTCTATGATCTTCAAATCAACTGTCAAAAAGTGAAATTTAGCCAGCGCGGGTGAAAAAATTTTAATTTGCCGGGCGGCGAACTGTGTTAATCTTGTCGAAACGTTACGTTTGGTTTATTTTAACCATGGACGAAACAATCCTATTGCCGTCACCTAATTGGTTTCTTCCTTCTATTATGGCTGTAAGTACTGATGGCTGGCTCATTTACGGAGGACCAAATAAAACTCTTTGTGTTTTGGAGCCCCTTAGAGCAGATGTTGGTATTATAGCAACAAAGGACAAATATCAGGCTCATGTGTTTTTCTGTGGAAATTCCGATAAGTAAGTACATGTTGTAACAATAAGGTGGTGGTTACCTACCTTAAAACTAACTTAATTTTTTTGCTTGTACTTGAATGCAATTTTTTTCCTCATTCAGGATTATTGCAGTGGACATTTCGCCGGAATGGCCAGAAAAAAAGGTCTTTCTCACTGGCAGTATAGATGGTATTGTCAAACAATGGGTCGTAGAAAGTGTTGACAATAGGGTTAAAATTAAAGAGACTCATTGCCATGATGTTCACAAAATCGAACATGAAGTAAGTATTATTTTAACTAAAATTACGATCATGACAAACTAACAAATTACAACCACATTTAGGCAACAAGGTAAAAGACGGCAGCATTGAGAATTGCAATTTTATAATGTGACATTGCTAATTGTTGTTCTAAAGAACAAAGAACTTCTCTTGATCAGACAGTTGGCCCTTCTGATCAAGTGAGGTGTCACTTATGATTTTTTGCATGAAACAAAGCATATTTCAGTAAAGTTTTCGTACAGGTTAGAGTACTCGTCTTCATATTTCACTTGAAACTTTCATTGGTGCAGGTATCATTTCATGATCATGAGAATGAGTTAAGGCGAAAGCGCCAGGGTAGCCCGCGAAATTCAATTTTTTTTTAGGTTTTTTGCAATTTGCTGGTCAGTATTAAGTTGTACGTTAATTTATATATGAATCGCGGCCGTAACTAACATGTATTTACAGAATTATAATCATTAAAGTCATCAACACATCTCTCTAAGACCACGTAAGTCCTAAGAATAACCGTTTCACGAAATTATCATTCTTCGGACTTACGTGGTCTTAGAGAGGTGTGTTGATGACTTTAATGATTATAATTCTGTAAATACATGTTAGTTACGACCGCGATTCATATATTAATCAACATACAACTTAATACCGACCAGCAAATTGCAAAAAACGTAAGAAAATTTGAATTTCGCGGGCTACCTTAGCGCTTCCCCCTTAAGTAAAAGTTATTAGAGTTTAAAGAGTACCGTTGTGCCACACTCTGTCAAACGCCTATTGAATGTCTAGGCACACTGCTGAGCAATACTCTTATTTCTCTAAGGACTGTTTGTCTTGTGGGTATTGATGAAAATGCAATAAATAATTTCTTTACTACTTACAAACTGCTTCCATCAGTCAACTAAACTTGCAATTAATTAATTTCAGGAACTCGTAGGTATTGGTTATAGTAATGAAACAACTGCTATATCAGTTGGGGCAAGTAACATAGTAAAATGGGACTTAACCTCTAATATTACAAAGGTATACTCCTCTTTTCTGAGGGGATTCAAACCCACCTGTATAGCTTGCTCACAACATACACCACTGCAAGTTGCTGTGGGTACCAAACAGGGTGTGATCGTCCTTGTCGACCTGCATGGTAATATGTTTTTTTTAATTTTTCAAGTACTTAATAAATACATGTGGAGGGTGACAGGGACATTGAGCCACAACCTGCTACCATGGATTCAGAACATGATTTTGGACCAGAGTGCGTTGACATTTTTAGTCGGTAAAAAAAACAGCACTTTTCTACAAAACTGCATTTCGCAGTGGAATAGTTTTATAACCAATGAAAAATTTCTACACCACGGGGTCTAGGATCATGAGTTAAATTCGTGGTTACAGTTTGTGCATCAATATCCCTGCCACCACGGAATGAACCTAAGATATGTGACACTCTAAACTGTTCACAGGTAGAGGAAAAATAATATATAAAGTTAGAGGACAAGATGATGTAGTAATGAATATAAGCTGGTGCCCAAAATATGAAATGGCCATAAAGAAATCATCCAAAGAAAACAAATCATTCCTTGAAAAAAGGCTAACAGCTATAAGGAGTGAAGGTGAAGGGGAAACAAATGTTCTAGAACAATCTGGAATTGGTAAAACCCTTCCCGAAGACAGTTTCGATGAGTCTATAGTGCAGGAGGACGACATGTTTGATATTTACAAAGACCATGAACCTGATGAATTTGGTCACAAAAAGTATGAACCAGAAGATATACTGGTGAAAGTGAAACAAGAGAAAGCTGATGATACTGACTACTTGGCTGACTGTCAGAAACTCAAAGCAGAGATATTGAGAAGGAAGAATCAAACTGATCCAAGTATTGAGTCATTGGTGGATGCTTTGGATAAAACTCATGTTGAAGTTGGTGCTATGACCGAGGTAGAAAGTGGTCCATCCCAGCCTGAAACTTCTCAATCCCAGCCTGAAAGTTCTCAATCCGGGCCTGAAAGTTCTCAATCACAGCCAGAAAGTGCCCAGGCAATTGCAGCAAGCACAGTAAAGTGTGTTAAAATAGACACAAATCCTGATAAATCTAGTCACAAACTGCTCCTTGCTTCAGTTGGAAAATATGGGTGGGTTTATAAATATGGTACCAACTAAGTTGAATATGTTCAGTAGTAACTTTAAACTATTAAAGCTTATTAAGCATAGTCTGGTGACATGAAAACTACACACTTTAAATGGTTTCAATGATATTGGCATAAAAATTAAGCAATCATTTAAAATTTTCAATTTAAATGATTGCTTAATTTTTATGCCAATAAAAAATATACTTATATTTTCAGAGGCCTTCGAATATGGTCTGAAACTGGTAAGCTGGTGGGATCATGTGCCATACCCATTCCTCCAAAAACCTCCAAAATTGCCTTTGTGACTTCAGTACTTTGGTACACGCCTGATTCAATTATTGTTTGTGATGGTAGGAGTCAACTGCTGGAGATAAACCCACAGAAGGTTGATAGGTATGTTGTTATTATACTAAAAGTTAAAATCTATACTTTGTTGCATTAAAATATTTACCTCCACAAGTGGTCTCCATAATTAATATTTCTCTTTCATACTTGTTTCAATAAATAGCATAAATCACTATATAGTTTTTTCTACTTTTGGGACACCTTAGCCTCCTCTCTGTGAGAGGAAGTGGGCCGTAGTCTACCACGCGGGCCCCGTGCGGATTGGTGGATGTCACATGTCTTCGAATTTTTGGCTCTAGGTCATGCCGGTTTTTCCTTCACCGTTTTGAGAACAGTGGTTACGAAATAAAGTGTCTGACAGGGTTTGAACCCACGCCCTACTATGCGTAAGTCGGGGTCGCGTCGTTACCACTGGATCATCACTGCTCTTTCAATAAATGTATTCACATAATAATACCACAATCTCCTTTCAGTTTAAATGCTTACAATTGCCTTTCATTTTTCTTTTAAACATCAGTAAATATGAAACACTACTATAACTTCTTTCACAGTAAAAATAAACTAGAATGGCAGATGCTCCACCAAAAACACAAGCGTGGTTTGTACTGTGTTAAAACAAATGCACCTCGCATACAAAATGAGTCAACAGAACCAGCAGAAGATTGGTCAGTATGGTCAGTTGGGCAGGACCGCAACATAATACGATACTGTGTGAGGACTAAGAAGGTGATTAGCATCCATGCGACTTGTGGAGGGTCTGTGTATTCGGTGGCACCTTGCCCGTATGATGCTGGGAAGTAAGTGTACTTTTAAATTGATTCGTAGTTTTTACAGTGTTATTTGAGTAATACTCACAGTTTAAGCAGATCACACACTACACGCGGCGTAGCGCGGGAAACGGAGATATTTCCCGCGCCGAAACCAGTTTTTATTACATTTGTATGTAAAAAATCACGCGCATAGTGTGTGATCCGCCTTAAGGTTGAATGAATAACATATATAATTCTAGTCAGTTGGCATTGTGACGGCTAGGATCCTGACTGGTTGAATGTGTGTGTTATAAACACGTTCAGAAACGCATTATTATTTTACAACTTCTGAGCGCATAGAGATACTTGTGCTAGTCTTGTATTTTGTGCAATCCGACTGGTTGACCTTGACATACGCTCTGACAGTCCGAAAGCGGTCATAATCATGCTAATAGCCTATTATTTCAGGGCATTACTATAACTAAAAAATAGCCTCCACGCCGTTTGAGCTAATCTTTAATAGTTCGCGACGATATGAGATAATAAGGAGCTTGAAATTAAATTAAATTTATTTGCAAGAATTATATATTTTAGGTACATTGTAGATACGTAGATACATGTAGAACAGTTCGCTAAAACCAGCATGCATAATCACACTAATATTATAAAGGCGAAAGTTTGCGAGTGTGTGTTTATATGTTTGTTACTTCTTCACACTCAAACGGCTGGACCAATTTTGATAAAATTTTCTATGGAAGTTGCTGTCACCTTGGATTAACTAAGGCTACTTTTTATACCGATATTCCCACGGTATCGACACTTATGAAGGTGAAACCGCGGGGCACAGCTAGTTATTAAATAAATGGAGCTAATAAAATTGGTACTTATCTCATAGGTATTAAATATAAAATATCAAGTATTTGTCAAATTATAATAGTAAGATGTGTGAATCTATAAAATACTCATCCACAGATTATAATGATTTTTCTATAAGCCATTTGAATAACGCTGTTTAAAATCGATTTATTAGCAGTTTCCTATACGCTGTTGGTAGTTTATTAAATACTAGCAGCGCCCCGCGGTTTCACCCGCGTAAGTTTCGATCCTGTGGGAATATCAGGATAAAAACTGTCCTATGTCCATTCCAGGGACTCAAACTATCTCTATACAAAATTTCATCTAAATCGGTTCTGCGGTTTAATCGTGAAGAGGTAACAGACAGACACACTTTCGCATTTATAATATTAGTATGAATCCTTATAACCATTGGAAAGCAACTTCTTTGATGGAAATGGCTTTTCGTTGGAGAAAACATTAATCTATCTGGCGCCTGATTCTCTGACACAATGAACGAAACCGAGCGAAATGAACGCGAGATTGGCGGCATTAGCTAAGGAATTGACGTGGTTTCGAGTAAGGAATTTTTGTGGTCATCGTGAATTACGGTCCAGGATATCTTGTCTTAAACGTAACTTGTTAGGCTGCTACAATGAAACTATGTTTCCCAGAGTAGCAGTAAGTGTAGGCGACGGCGCGATCCGTGTTCTAGAATGCAACACATTGGCCGAAGACGAGACGAGACTGACGCGATCTCGCGTGACGTCCTACTGGCAGAATGTGCAAGGCAAAGTGCTGACTGTGGCCTGGCATCCCACTAAGGAGAATCTGTTGGCCTACGGTACTGGAGAATCTAGAGTAAGTATCAGTTCAGTTACTGAATCAATCTGCCTAGTGTTTTCCCAATGGTGTTGTTGTCGACTTCTAGTCTAAACAGATGGAGCTGAATATCAGTATTTAACATGGAGCGACTGCCTATTTGACCTCCACAACCCAGTTACTGGGTAGTACGATACCCCCTGACTGCCCGTAACAACTGTCAAAGATCTACGAATGACAGCCGAGGCACGGAGGGGTCTGGATATGTAATGGTTGGTCATCTATCCACGTACCTACCGCGAGGCAAGTAGCTTAACCTTCGATCGACCCGTACAGCTGTTATTATTTAGCCACGAGCCCCCTCATCCCCTTACTGAATAATCTACTATATCAAACATGTTTTCTTACAGGTGGGTCTGTTAGAAACTGGCGGCAAACATGAGCTGCCGGCTCGCGTGCTGACTAACGCGCTGAGCCAAGGAGTATACTCCCTCTCTTGGGGTGAAGGCATGGATCTGTATGCTAGTGGCGGTAACAAACTAGTCGTGTATCGCACTAATGTTAACGAAGGTAACTTGTATGGATTAGTTTCTAAACTAATATTCTATAGATGTTAAATTAATTTTTAGGGTTCCAAATCTATAAAGGAGCGAAACTCCACCAACGTGATCGGTGTCGATATCTGGACAAAGAAAGAAAGAAAAAAAAAGATATTTTGATTTTTTGGGGTCAACAAACGAAAATTTTTCTACAAAAAAAAGTGAGCCGTCACGGGACGCCTGACAGATGTGAAACATTGCGCATGGCGACGCGTCGCCACACAGTACACAAGACTGTGACTGTATATATACACCATCATATAGCGTGGCGACGCGTCGCCACGGCATGCGTCGCCACGCCAGAAATTTGTTTTACGTGCGGCTATAGATGTTTCACATCAAAATTTTATTTATTTTTATCAAGAAGTGTCTTGAAGTATGATATTGAAAATTTTTTTTTTTTTTTTTTTTGCGTTTATATGTCCCATCACGTGCGTGAAGTTTTACTACCTAATTTAATTTGACCCCACATAGTTCTCAAGTAGAAGTAACGTCCATCAAGATTCTAACAAACTGCCCTTACCCTGCAGCTCCTGAGCAAATAGACATAACTCTAGAAGGCCAGTCTTGGAACATATGCTCAGTGAACTGGACGCCTCGCGGAATGCTGGTCGGCTCCAACAACGGCGCGGTCGCTCTACTGACGCCTCGAAAGCCGCATACTCTTATAGCTGCTGCTTTTCTATTCAGGTGAGTTTACCATCTTACTCCGAAATAAAGGACGATTTCCACCAAACGGCTCGCACCGCATAGGATCGGAACGGGTTTTACAATCTTTAAACGATAATGAATCGTGTACATAGTATTTAAAGTCTATATTACCAAGCCGCGCACAGCAATTTGACCGCGGGCGTCTTCCGCGACACGCGATCGTAGCCGAAAGTGTTGCGACGTGCGTACGGCTCCGTACGCCTGGCTCCTGTACACGATGCCACCGCCGCGCCTACACCGCGCCGACACCGTGCCGACACCGCGCCGACACCGCGCCGCCGCCGCGCCTATATGCTGTATACACAGCGTATACACGTTCGCGACCGCACCGCCACCGCGCCGCCGCCGCACCGCCACCGCGTTCGCGCCGCTTGATTTTACCATACTCGATGTTAGTAATACATTACTAGCTGCGAAGAGCATGCGCGTAGCACTAGCACGAGATAAAATTGCACCCCGTGAAGGACATAGGATAGTTTTTATCGACATACCTCGCGGGCGAAGCCGTGGGCGGAAGCTAGTTTAATACATATATCTTAAAAGATCTACTTGCAGAAATAAACTTCTTTCCATAACTCGACTGTATTGAAAAGTGAGCTTTATATCGTATGGCGTACAGTCATCTCAAGTCGTCGAATGTGCTTTCCGACATCCATGCGTCGTCAACTTCTATCACTTAATTTTGAAAATGTTGATATTGATGATGACATTGAAAAATACACTTTATTATCAGCGTGATAAAGTGCAAAGTTATAAGAATATCGACGCAGACATCAAACGGCTCTTCGGTCGTCCTCGTGCGTTCTTGTTTGTATTTAAAGACACTGATAATAAAGTTTATTATTCAATGTCAAAATATAGTTCTTTGCTGCATTTGTCTATTATTGTTTATTTTGTTTTGCAGTAAAATGATACACTCGATGGAGTGGCATCCCCAGCAGACGTCGAATTCAAGTGAAGAGTCGCCATACAAGAATCTCATTGTAGTCACCTCTTTGGATAAGGATTCCATTATATACATATTAGAGTATGAAACCAATGAAAAAGGTACCTACTTGCTACCTACATATCACAATAAGCCAAATTGCCGAGTTGCCATTATTCCATATAATGCAAATTAGTGTTTTTTGGTGTCATATGAACTGTCACACATTGTCATCATCTGCCTAGCCTTTTGTCAACTATGTTGGGATCGGCTTCCAGTCTAACCGGATGCAGCTGAATACCAGTATTTTACATGGAGCGACTGCCTATCTGACCTCCACAACCCAATTACTAGGTAATACGATACTCCTTGGTAAGACTGGTTGTCAGACTTTCGGGCATCTGACGACTCTTAACGTAACGACTGCCAAAGATCCACGAATGACACCCAGGACCAACGGCTTAACTTAGGGAGGCCAGAAACACCTTGGTGTTACTATCTCAGGAAAAGCCTTCGAGGTACTTTGTCCTGTATGTGGCTACCACCGGGCAGTTTAGAAGCACATGAGCTGCTGTCTCGTCTTCCTCCATGCAGGCCCTGAACAATGGACTGTCCGTGACTCTTATGATAAAGACGTGTTCAATAAATGACCCGTGGCCAGTACATGGCATGGCTGCTGTAAGTATGCAGCTGTTGTTTAGTTAGTCGGAGAACTGCACCACAATACTTACAGAGTTAATGATTTCACTTTTCATTTCACTTCATTATGTTATCAGATGGGAAGTGTCAGTTGACTACATGGAAAACACTGGCTGGTCACGCAAGGCCGGTGTTACAAGCGGCTTGGAACCCGCATCGCGATGAACTACTGCTAACCTCTTCACAGGATTCTTCTATTAGGGTGAGTAATGGATAGTTCTGGAAGTAACAAATAATACTAAAGTATAGGGTATCGGACTCTATCGGTTGAGTGTGTAACATAAAATGCTTTATTATCTACTTGTCCGTTCTGGCGTTATGCGACCGACGATATGCCACACATCTTCCGTCAGATGTGCGACCACCCTTACGGTTGCAATAGTTGATAGCTCCCATAATAACCCTTGTTCAAACACTTAACCTGTGCCACTATATAAGTGTCCATATACACGAGCGACACGCCTCGACACAGAGGCAAATTCAGCCGTCGACTACTTGCCGCTCGTGTGTATGGGCACTAAGAAGTTTTATCGTCTTTTTCCACACAGGTATGGGACGTATCAACAGGGGAATGCATATCGGTATTCGGAGGGCACTCGTTCGTGTCTCTGGGTGTGTGTTGGGTCACACAGCCGCAGTTACCGCACCACGTGCTATCAGGCGGAGGCGAGTTTTGTCTACGACTCTGGGACATCTACCAACATAAGCCTGAGAATTATACTGGTATGTGTGTGCTTTGTATCAAGCTAAAGATGGTAAATCTCTTGTATGGATTAGTGATACAAGTGTTGCACGCCAATAATAAAATTATCGATAGTATCGATAAGTGTTGGTGGTCCAGTGGTAACGGCCGCGACTTACAAGTTGTTAGGTCGGTGTTCGAACCCAAACAGGCACATTACTTTGTGTAAATTATTTCATCACCACTGCTCTCAAAACGGTGAAACCTTCGTGAGGAAACCGGTATGTGCTAGAACCAAAAATCCATAATAATATTATAAATGCGAAAGTGTATCCAATTCAATTTCACCTAAATCGGTTCAGCGGTGCGAAGCGTGAAGAGGTAACTCTTTTCACCCTTATACCGCTGAACCGATTTAGATGAAATTTGGTATAGAGATAGTTTGAGTCCCGGGAAAGGACAGGATAGTTTTTATCCCGATAATCCCACCGAAACCGCGGGGCGCTGCTAATTCGAAGATATGTGACATCTACCAACCGGCGTCTGCTCCATTCAACTTTTATACTCTGTTTTGTCCAGACGGTAAAAAAACCAAGTCGGTATAACATGACGTTATTTTCTAATGAAATAACCGTAATTTTTCCAGGAGACGCCGCATATAAAATAGGGAAAAAGAAATCACGTAAGAGAGTAGCAAAAAAGGGAGCAAAGAAGGAGGCACACGGACCAGTAAATGACGACAGTTCCTCCGGCGAAGAACAAGAAAACGTCGCAATAACATTGGAATTATCCGACAAAGGATCAAAGCCACCTAAAAAGTTCTTACTGCCGATAATGTTTAAACAAATGTATGATTCGTGTAAGTTGCAAGCGCCGAGGAAGATGCTGCAAATGTTCATACAGAAGTTTTGCCCTACTGGAGAGAAAGGAGATGGTACACACAATGTTACTGTTGCCAAAACTGATACTGTAGTACATGATAAAGGGGATAGTATAACTAAGGAAAAGGGAGATCATCTTACCAGTCTTTCTAAGGTGGATGAAAAAGATGTTACCGAAAGTACTAGTGAACAAGAAATAGTAGATACCAAGGCAGGTGCCGAAGAAAAGGTGCAAAATACCGAAACTGAAAAAAAAGATGGTGAACCAGAAATCGAATTAGATTACCTAAAGATTTTCGGTAGCATCAAGGATGTTAACGAATTTTTGGATTTGGAGAGTGAGTATTTTTTTTTAATGAGTATTTTGTTCTATATGGTTAGGATACAAAGAGTACTTTAAAGTTTTTGTCGCGCATAATTTCGACCACAGACATGTGTTGATTGCCCTGGGAACGAAAAAAATGTCGTATTTTTAGACAATTTTAACACTGTAAGCCAGTAAAATGTGTTTACAGTTGAAATTCGCTTAGAAGTTCCCTTGTTGGAGTTATTACTCTGAAAATAATCCAATTTATGTTTTTTTTTGCAGTGGAGGGTCATATGAATCACTATTACCACCCGGAGGCGTGTATAATGCTGTTGATCTTCCGCGGACACATCGACACTATGATACAGTTCGCGAGCGAACGCGATATGCTGTGCCCCTTCCTGCTTAGTATGGCGCCGTGCGTGTCTTTCAAGTAAGTTAAAAATCGGCCCCCATTATTATTAACTGAGATTACTTCTGCTCGCGGGGTTTAATAAAATAAAGCTATTTATTTCATGTAACATTTCTGACATGTTTACGTTTATGAATCATAGTAGCTTTCTATCAGTGGAAGATTTTTGTAACCGCTTCAGTACTTCCAGAGATTACCTTTTACAAACAGATAAACAATCAATTTTTACATCTTTACTAGCTGTGCCCGCGACTTCGTTCGCGTGGTTGACTGAAAACAATAATGTGTTTTTTTTATTATTATTCTTTCTGTTTCTAAATAAAAGTAGTAATAATAAAAGTTACTCCTTATAACATCAGCTATTTGCCAGTGAAAATCCCATCAAAATCAGACCAGACGTTTAGGAGATTAGCCAGACCAAACAGACATAAAAATGATAAAAATTGTTTTTTTGTTAATTGTACCGTATACAACGTGTAACAGAAACCCTATAGCTATCCTTAAGCACTAAAGATAACAGCTGGTATAGAGTCACTATACTTAGTTTCAACTCAAAATAAAATACTCTAAGAATTGATACCAAATTTTCGGTATCTTAGGTTTCTGAAATTCAAATCATAACAAACATGTCACCGCACTACGTAGGTCAATCACTTTACTTGCCAATATCACGATAAATCTCTTCCGTAATTCTGCGCGCCTAGTACTGTACTAGCCTACCAAACGCGGCGTCTTTGTCGGCGCGAACTGACGAGATCAAACATGCCGCCTACCGCTTTGGCGGTGCGGCGCGCCGTACCGCCAAAGCATAGGCGGCATGTGCGCGCGCGCAATACAATACCTACTTTACCGTGATGTAAAAATTAATGTGTAATTATTGATTTTCAGTTTACTCATTAATATTAATATTAAGCCAGAAATTGCACGTAAAAACCGAGATAACAAAACTTACGTAAAATATCGAAACAAAGTTTAGGTAGGTTAACTAGTTTCATCTCTTATTATTACCGAGAAAACAGTAAAATCTTAAAGTTTTGCTTAATTTAGTAAATTGACTTACATTTTTAAAGGTGGGGTTCGATGTGGTGGCCTTGGTACTGTATGCACAAGGCCGCTCGCTTGTTCATAGACTCCTGAACATTGCATAGCATGTCTGGTGTGATTGTCCTGAAAGCGGCCTCAATTCGTACTTTCATTTGGTCCACTGTATCACACTGCACTGCGTACACTGCATTTTTAATGTACCCCCACAAAAAAAAGTCTAACGGGGTTAGGTCTGGGGATCGTGGAGGCCAAGCCACGCTTGTGCTACCACGCCCAACCCACTGAGCAAAGCGCGCATCTAAATAATGGCGAACATCTCGAGCAAAATGTGCCGGTGCACCGTCATGTTGGAAAATTAAATTATTCCTCATCACGAGATTGACATAGCTTAACACTGGTACTGAACTGATGCGCGTGTCACAGGGACTAGAAACGAGTGCACTAGACACGGAACAGACGTCGACTGGCGAGCAAAACAATAACAATGCTAAATAAATCTCCTATTCCCTGCTATCCTGGTACCTAACTATTATTTCGTTAAATTTAGATACCTACGAGTATAGGGTGGCTGTCCCAATTAGTGTCCAGTACTATTAAAAAATATTGTTCAAGGATTCAAGATTATTTTACATCTTAATAATAATTTCAACTAAACTCCGTTAAACTTTCAAGTAAATCTAACACACCAGAGTTACGTACCTAATTCAAATTCAAAATTGAAAAATCATTCATTTTTTTTCACCACATCACGCAGCGGGACGCTGAACGTGCCCCCGCGCGTGATTTTTTACCAAATTCAATAAAAACGTGCTTCCGCGCGTGGAATTATCCGTTCCACGAACCCCGCTGCGTGACACGGTGCAGTGTGGGCCTCCCCTTAGATTCTTACCAGCTGACTAAAAACAACATTCCCGCAACCTCGGAAATTCCCGCAACTCCGGAAAATTATTAAGTAATTTCAATCCATTAAAAATCATAATTTATGGGGCCGCGTTATCTCTTTAGAAGTTGTATTTACCAGGAGTAATTGAAACTACAGGACGGCAATTGGTGCACGTACCCTACTAACCCATTAGGTTTACACACACTAAGATGCTTACATTGTGTGTGTAACGACGTAATCAGGGTTCTGTGAGCAAACGATTTTCAATTCGGCAATAACAATTCCTAACTCATGCGGTCCTAGTACTTTTATTAATTTCTTTCCACAGTTAGATGCAGTTTTGCGACATTTTTTATTGACTTCGTTTGAATTATACTAAAGACTAAACGTGCTCAAACCAATAAAACCCATGTACTATTGATAAAGCACCGACAGACCGTGAACTTCCGATAATTCTTTCGGTTAGTCCTACAGACAAAAATTATGCGGGCGTGCTATTATTTTGTAATAAAAAAATAGTATTAACTTGTTGTTAATAGTTTTCGACATAATTATTAAAAAAAAAAACCTTATTTTTAAAATTATGAACGGAACCGTGCAACCGAACTGTGATTTTATTTGTACTAGGAGAAGCATCAATACCGAAGAGGTGAATTGAAATGATGTTTTGGGTTCAGTTGGACAAAACTTCTTGTTCTAAATCCTTTTTCTATTCTAAGTTTTAATGGCAAATAATAATGTTTATTTAAGCAATTAATTCTTGGTAGGATACACGTAAGGATTCGATTTTTTATGATCAATTCAATGGTACGAGCTGACGATTTTTCGAAACAATTCGTTTTAATGCGATCTTCAAGCAAATCGATTCAATAGTAAGGTGAATCGAATCCCCTGGATCGTATGTGTAAACATTATTATGATAAGGGCTCATAATAGTTCAAGTTCATGTTTGCCCAAAGTATTATGCTGACAATCATAAACAGCGAATAGGTAGGTTTATTTATTTCAAACAAGATCAATTACATACATAATTATGCCGACACTTTTTAGCTTGTCCGCATTATTTATGTTAGCACTAAGCGAAGATTGAAACATTTGATTTTAACCGACTACATCTGTACCATCTGAATGAAAGTCATTTAATTACGCTGGAAAGGTTATCAATTATTAATATTATTGATTAAAAGTTTAGACGTACCTACCTGACTGGCAACTGTAAATATGTCACAAAATAAAGGTGTGTTAAAATGTTGTTTAAAATTTTTTTGATTACGATTTTTGTTGAATTTTTAGTAGATCGATTCAAGAGCACGGGATTCGTTCTGTGAATCGATTAAAAAATCGATTTAAAGCAAAACATCGTTTATCCTTATGGCCACCAAAATAAAAGGATAGGAATAACGTTGGGAAATTCAATACAGAAATATTGTTTTTTAATTAGGTATTTATTGTGTTGTAGGTACGATGGTAAGGTGGGGTGGGTGGAAGATTAATATTTACTATGTAGATAATAATTATCTACAAAGTAATCTTCTACAAAAGGACAACTACATAAAAAACCAACAAGTGTGTAAATAATACGTGACAGTGCAAACAGGTACCTAAATATTATTTCGTAAAATTTTAATACCTAGACCAAAATCAAAGTTTAGGAAAAGTCAGTAATAATATTTTGTAAACAAAAAATAAACATGCGGAACCTTTTATTCATTTTATTCAGAAATACCAGGAGTAAGAGGTTTATTTTTACTCACAAATGGTTCACTGACACCGATCAGCTGATTTAGTGCTAGTGATGTGTTTATTTCAATTTGAAAAGTTCGGTTTCTGGTATCAATGTATTAAAATTTCTCATAAGTTCTGAACATGTAGATATAGGATTAAAAAACCCTTCCAATATCGTTTGATATCATCCAAAGAAGCCGTGCCTTTCGTATGTATATACCCTTTCCGTTACACGTTGTATACTTTCATATGCATTTTGTAAAAAGCTGTTATTTTAACATTACAAACAGACAATTCGATTAGATTTTTTTTTGTATAGATTAGTTTAAATAATGCTAAAATAGTTAATTAATCGGCACGACATGTAAATTATCTAAAGATTATGTATTCAAGTTTACCTTATTTGTTTGCAGATATTGGAAAGACGCGACGCAACTTTATTTAGCACAAATAGATCGGCTCGTGGCTAGAAGAGAGGAATCTAGGCTTTATGGTATGAACAATATTATTGTGATCTGTGTATATTTAAAAAAAAAATATAAATAAAACTAGCTGACCCGGCGAACTTCGTAACGCCGCAGAATCAATAAGACCGAATGTATGAGAAAATCTTTATTATTTTTTCCCATGTTTTAATAGTTATTCTGCTATTCGGGGCGGAGAAAAATCCAACAAATCAAAGATCATAAAAATCTGTCCAGCCTTTCTTGAGTTATAAATGGTGTAACTAACCCGACTTTGTGTTATATATTGTATTATGTAATGTATTTTTTTTTGTAAAGAAAACAGACAATACGGTGGTCCGAAGTACCGCAAAGCTGCCATCTTGCTGAGTATGCACGACGTGGTGGGCGCTGTAGAAGCTTTGTGCGAAGGAAAACTGTTCAAAGAAGCTTACATTCTATGTCGGTTAAGGTGATAAATATTATCTACATTAACGGCCGAACCTCTATCCATCACCAGTTTTGGCATACTGGGAGGTAGAAAAACTTAGCTATCTCTGGTTTTAACATTCCAATAATCTTTAAGAGATTTAGGGCTGATTTTTCCATCGCCAGGTAACTTTTATTCGAGGAATAAAATTGATGTTTGACAGGTTTTGAATGAAATAACTGTCAAAATTTCAAAGTTATTCCTCGAATAAAGTTAGCAGACGATTGAAAAATCTGCCCTAAGGAATCTTACCGGCCCGAGCTATCTATCGATGGTAGCGTATACAGCTTACCACAGATAGCTATTTGTATAAAAAAGCCAAAATATGCGTCCCTAACTCCCTATAACATGTTGACAGCTATTTGTTTGATAGGACAGTTACAGTTCGCGTCACATAACTTTACCGCTCAGAAGTGGGCAATAAATCACTGATTCACTGCGCAGCAGTTAATCCTATGAATAACACAGCAACGCGCATGCGCGGCTAGCGAAAAGCCTAGCTTCAGAGCAGCAAAGTTATTTGACGCGAACTGTACTTAAAGAATGACAAATATGTCTATTCGCCGAACTGCACGTATAAACGTGTTTATACCTAAGTAATATTTACTTTAAAAATAAAATACATGTGGTCGTCCAAATCAAAAGGGACCTTATGGCGGAAATGAGTTATCTACAAAGCTGAAAACTACATAAATGTACCGAACTATAGACCCAAGAACCAACCTTCTAACCACAACCGTTATTTTTTTACGAATTTTTGAAGTTCACTGATCGAAATTATAAGTTTCGAGAAAATCGCAATTTAAGTATGCCGTACAAAAAAGTTATGTTTTAGTGTGAAGTTATGTAACTGATGGTATACTTTGATTGACTATGATTATTACTAATGGAATTTCTTACAATCCTTGCATAAATTTGTTTGTTGTGGGAACTAGACCCGCCAACATAATGCATTATTATCAATGAGATGCAAAGTATCGATAATAGTATTAAAAATAAGTAAACCGCCTGTTTCTCACTAAACTTTTATCGTTTTTATATTGCTACTAATTACATAGATTTGCGAAAGGCCTTAGATGTAAATAAAAACAACACATAATTTAAAAAAAAATGTTTTTATTTACTAGCAAGAATTCTTATTTTTTATAAACTTTGAGATCTGACAGTAACAAAATCAACACTTAATCACTAAATAGGTTATACATAATTGGTTTAGATGCTAATAAAGCTAAGAGATCAATGATAACTGTTAGTTATGATCTTGTAAAGTAACATAGAGAACTGAACAATTTCTTCAAACAAATTAAAAAAGGGACCTAATGGTAGGCACTAAACAATATTTTTTATTTTTAGCATGCATAATCAATATTTTAGTGCAACATTCAAGATAACTTAAATTTTCTTTTTTTATTATCACAAGGTATGAAAATGTTACTTATTTAACAAATTTTTTTTTATTATCACAAGGTATAAAAATGTTACTTATTTAACAAAATGTTCGTAACAAGTATATACGTAAAAAAGGGCCCTTAAGGCGGTCCGTTGCAGTCTGCTGACACTTATCTCTTAGTATAGTTAATTAGTTTAAGTATTTAAATAAAGGTAAACAATCTTGATACGTTTTTGTCGAAAAATACATTTATGAAATAATTTATAGCCATTACAAGATAAAACAAAATGAAATAACAGGTGTTATAATGAATTACTTTTGCAATTAGCCAAAGCCTATTTTAAAAATATATTTTATGATAAAAAACATAACAAGATTGTTTACCTCTATTAAAAGTACCTAAACAAAATATGGACTACAATAGTGGGACCTTAGACCTAAGACGCATATACAAAGAATGCCGCATGCGGCGGCGTGCGACACTATCTAATGGCGGCTATACGCTACGCTGACGACACGCTAGTCCTGGCGCAGCGGAGGTCGCATCAGGCGGCGGCCGACGCGATGACACGCGGGGTTGCGATAGTCGTGGAGAGGATCCGGCAGTTGGGTCTCTAGGTGGCATTGCACAAGTCCGAGGCCATGTCGTTTCATGGGCCCCGGAATACGCCACCATCGGGATCCCAACTAACGGTAGGAGGGGTTCACATCGGCGTCGAGACGACGATGAAATACCTGGGTCTCGTCCTCGACAGCCGGTGGAACTTCGTCGAGCATTTCCGACGTTTGGCTCCCAAACTGGAACGGGCCGGGGCCGCCTTCAAGCGGCTCCTGCCCAACCTGAGGGGGCCAAACGCCTCCTACCGGAGGCTTTACGCGGGGGTCGTGCGGTCCATGGCCCTATACGGGGTCCCGGTGTGGGCGCGTTCACTGCGGCGGCGAGCCGCCCATTATTTGAACACGCCCCAGAAGGTGGTAGCCGTTAGGCTGATCCGGGGGTACCGCACGATCTCGGGCAAGGCGGCAAGCCTCCTTGCCGGACTGCCGCCATGGGATCTGGAGGCGATAGTCCTCGCGCGCCTGTATGAGTGGCGCGCGGAGGCACTACGCCGGGGGGAAACTCCGCTTCCACAGCAAATTGCGGCGGAGCGGACGGACCTCCGGCGCGATCTCATGGCGGCATGGAAAGAGCGACTGTCACAACCCAGCGCAGGGCACGCCACGATAGCGGCGGTAAGACCCCTCTTTGAGGAGTGGCTAGAGAGGCGTCATGGCGCCCTCACCTACCGCCTGACGCAGGTCCTCACTGGACACGGAAGTTTCGGGAGGTTCGCCCGAAACGCCCGGAAACGCCCGGGTGTCACCATTGCCAGGATCGCCCAGAGGACACGGTGGAGCACACGATGGAGGTCTGCCCCGCTTGGGCGGAGCACCGCCGTGTCCTCGTAGAGGCGATCGGCAGCGGCGGCGACCTCTCGCGTCCGGGCCTGGTTCAAGCCATGGTCCGGGGCGAGAGGGAGTGGGGAGCAGTCGCCTCCTTCTGCGAAGCAGTCATGCTAGCGAAGGAGGCGGCGCGGCGGGACGGCTAAGGGAGAGAGCCTCCCGTCCCAACCGCCGCGGGAGACGCTCCGGGCGTCGGGAGCCGCGCGACGACTCCCGGCCACCGTAGGCGCGGGCCTGCGGGCGGAGAGCAATGGGTAGCTCACCGTCCGATCAGGACCAGGCCCGTGCCGGACGGCGCGTACGTGTTCCACGCGCGCCTCAAAGAGATGTCAGCACTAAACGAAGGGGCCCGTAAGGGCCGAAGCCTGCCGGGTCAGCGGGATTGTCCGAAAGGGTTACCGCTGGCCCGGAACATAAAGGGCGAAGGAAGGAACACGGGTGGGTTTTAGTCAGAGTCAGACTCTGACTAAAACCCACCCCTCCCTTCCGCTCCACCCAGAGCGGGAGGAGTCATTTGATGATTTCCCATACTGGAAAAAAAAAATGGCGGCTATACGATATACGATGAATAGTTTAGTTTATACCTACCTTGCAATATTAAAATGTCGATATAATATATGGTTTGAATTACAAGAAAAACGATTTGTTAGGTCTTGCCGCGATAAGGTTCCTTTTTTACTAAACTTTAGATGAATACAAAACTTTTTTAAATTGACTTTTCGAAAAGTTGAACACATCTACATGTAGTAAATACAATCATCTTTTTAAAAATACAGTTAATAAAAAAACGATTTTTTTGAGGTATTTTACAAATTTATTAATATCTCGGAAACTAGTTACCGCCATAAGGTCCCTTTTGATTTGGACGACCACACATTATGAATTTTGAACCACGTATTCCTGAGAACAAAATTTACACAATAGCGGGCTAATTGCGTAACGTATGTATTATATCAGATGAATAGTTACACACCGATTTCTCTCTTTCAGTCGTCAGTAATAGGCGTGGCGACAGTATCAAATAATCAAAGATTTAATGATTTTAGGGGAAGTACACATTAAAAGGATTTAAAACACTGATTTAGTTTTATTTAAAAACTTGAGATTAATCGGATTTTCACTAAAATAAAAGATGAAAATACGGCATTCGGCCATTTTGACTGAAACGCCAATCACAGCGCATGACGTCACGCCTATGTAAACATCACTTGCGTTTTGTTGACTACTACCGATTACGCATTTGGATCGATTTTTTATTAATTTAAGTGTAATTTATCCACTCCACTTGACTCTACAACACGAATCTATAACAACATGGTTTCGCCTTGCGAGCTTTAACCATTGAACTCTTATTATTTGCTTGTTTGGGACATATATATAAACACCTTGTTGGGAGTGGTTATTGATGTGTTTTTACACTGAGGCACTGCACACGACTTATACACTTTGGAATTCATTTTTATCAGATGAAATATGCAATGTTTGTTTTGTCAACACGCGCAGTCAGAGGAAAGGTAAACACTAAACGTAAAATGTGTCAAATGTGTCAGCTTGACACATTTGACGTTTAGTGTTTACCTAGGCGTGACATCAGACCCGACGCCATGACACTGCGAGCTGTTTTCGCGCGCTATTGAAAAAATATTAGAAAAATGTCTTTAAACTTCGTTCAACTTTATTTTATAACCGAAATATAGGTTTTTTCGTAAATAGTAAATGTGTATGTACATTACGGAAGAGGATTTCAAAATCATTCGTCATCCCTATTTGGCTTCCGAAAGGAGAAGACCAAGCGTTGTGTAACTACTCAGACGCTATACAACGTTTATTAGTAAGGGGGTAACAGTTGCAAAGGGGGTAACAGTAGCAATGGCTTTCATTCAGACAAATTTTTCGAATATATTAATAATTAGGGCACAATATTACGCAATTAGGGCGCAGTTCCAATTTGCAGCAACAATGTTGCACAACTTTTGTTTTCCAAGAATATGAGGCTTTATTGTTATTGAAATGTACAAATTTCTGTTCAGTACTAATGCTGTATTACTTAAAATGTTCACAGATACATGGACAGTGTAGCTGAAGAAATTTTGGGGAAATGGGCTACTGAACTCTCCAATAGCGGTCAAATGGCTGTAGCATCTGTGCTGTAAGTATTCATTTGTTTATGCTTTGTTACAATACATTTTAAGACTAATTGAAAACGAGTTCTTACCACATTCATATTGATCTAGAATTATGATCAATATTCTGTTCAGACTTTTCAACTCAATCCCTTGCCATATTGAAGTCAGCTGACAGGTACTCGGATGCGGCTGAATATTGTTGTGCCCCAATGTAGGCTGCAAGATATTTGCAAAAAGCAGTTTGGACGTAATCAGTTATAACACAACACGAGTTCTAACTGTAAACCTTCGAGCCAGTTACTGTATTTTGAACTTTATTTCGACAAACGTAAAATTTACGTAATGCCAAAGCGTAAAGTTGTCAATTTTTGAATACTTTGGACTCGGGTTTAACGTCCGTTTTTGTAAAGAACCTTTAACTTTGTCGGATTATAGTTCGAAATTTAAAAATGACTAAGTTTGAAACCTGGCTCTAAAGACAAACCTTGATTTATAATAAGGCCGTTTGTGTTTAACCTTTTCACCGCCAACGCACACAGAACGCGATGCCTCGGGAGGCACCAAGTTATAAATGTATAACGAAATATACAGTAAACAGTAGTGATGAGGGTATCGTCATATCGATGAATGAGATTTATACGCGTTAAGTTTTATTTATAATTTTACGAATATAAATAAAATCTGATTAAATATTTCCATATTTGTTTTATGTCACAGTAAGCGTAGTAAGAAAAACCAATATAAATTAGAAGTATCAAAAAAACAAACACATAACTCAATTAGAGCTATAAGAAATGAGGTAGGTACATCTCTATTTCTTTCATGACGTCATTCTTTGACTTCCAAGTCTTTGGCGCTCAGAGCACGTTAAATTCAACTTTGATTAGGAATGTGGTCTATGGTCTTTCTTACTATTTTTATTTTGCATTCAGAATCGAATCTCACAAATAGGTATAATGTTTTATTTTATTTGAACTCTTATCTCTTGTTTATGATAGTCTGCTCAAACTGTAAGGCCATTACAACTTTGTTAATTTCGCACTCCAGAGCCACATGATATCTACAAGCGACGCTTACGGCTTAGTTTGTGGCTCACGAAACATTTCACTTATTGAATTCTTACTTTTTGATGAATCAACGTTATTATTATTATCTAGTTGGACATTCCTCAGTATTTCTGGATCAGAATATTTTCCGAAAATACTCCCGAGTCCGATTCCACAATTTGTAAAATGTTCAAAAGCTCATCCAAATCCAGTTCTTCATATGACGTCACAGAACGACTTCTACAAAGTTGATACGACAGAGGGGCTTTCCTTTAAACTGCCTATACTAGATACCATTTTCAAGCTCTGTACCAAAAATCAATTAAATAGGAGCAGTAGTTTAGTCACAAATGATTTTTGAAGTTTTTGCTACGTTTGAACACGATGTATATTTCCTAACAGCTGATTATCTCATACGCATAGGTCATGCACCTTAAAACGATAATCTGAGTATAAGATACATTGTTGCCGCACAAGTACAACCAAATATTTCACGAAGCAATAAATACACACACACTTGCACTTTCACTATGAGAGTGACAAAGACAATCATAGCAAAACCCCCGCGCCTTTTTCCCGCGCGTAAAAGGAATAGAAATAGGTCAGTGTGTTGCTATTGCATCCTAGATCCTTGCGAATTTGCTAAAAAACTTTCTTTCAGTGGACAGTGCGCACGCGTCATCCAATCGGGATGTACGTTACGTAACACGGGAGCCCCGCCGCCGCCGCGCCGTTATGTTTTGTCGTACTCGCTGTCAATAATTGTGATTTTGTTTTCTTATTGTGATAGACACTAAATAAGTTTAATACAGTATTTCTTTTTTTTATTGTGACAGGATACGTAACTTAGGAATATTATTATTTAGTGTTAGTGTTTTTTTGTGTTTTTTTTTGTGATCGACTGTTTTTATTGTGATAGGATACGTAATTAAACGTTGGTTGTGTGTGTGTGTAATGATTAAAGTGTTCAGCAATGCCTCGTGTAACTTACACGGCGTCAGAATACACTTACATGATTTTAATTTACGGTGAATGCCGTGGAAACGCAGATTTAGCTCTGCGAACATACCGAGAAAGGTATGGTGACCGGCGCAATAGCCCTAGGAACGCCGGCACCATACAATTGGCAGTACAAAGATTACGGGAATTAAAGTGCTTAGCGACGGACAGTGATTTAATTAGAAAAATAAATAACAATATTCTCCGTCGGTATAATTTGTGCATTAATATGAATCGAGGACACATCGAGAATTTAAAAATTTTGTGTTTTTGTGTGTGCGCGTACTTTACAACCTTACCTAACATAAAAGCCGGCGCGAGCGGTCTAAACCGCCCGCCCCCCGCGCCCCCGCCAAGAGAGATAACACACACGCACACACGCACACGCGCTCCTGCGCGACTTTGTTACCTAGGCATCTAAGGTCAGTCAAATTTATTTATAAAGGGTGGTTGCGTTTCACTCTGACTTTAAGCTATTTAGTTTGTTTGAAAAAAAAAAATCTCATTTTTGGCGCTTTCTATTTTTGTACTGTATCGAATTAATACTATACACGTATAGTATACGTAGTGTAATTTAATGCCCCTCTGTCATATCAACTCTGTATAATAGTCCGTGGCGCCCGGGGCACTGACAACCAATTGTTTTGTAGAGATGGGAATATAATTATCGACAAGGATTGCTAACAACTATGTATGTATTTAATTCCGGATCGGCACCCATCTGAAGGTCGAAATTCGTCTATTTTCCATTTGTTATAAAGGAGTTAACTAAGTTCATATTTTCCTGACATCAAATTGTTTTCGATACCTAGTAGTATTTATAAATATTTCAACGGGCGAAATCAAACAGTTGTAACTTTCGCGTCACATCACTCTAAATAAAGTCCTTGGCGTTCTGGGGACATTAAAAATATTCAGTTTTTTGTTTTAGCCGATTTTAAGACAAATAAGGGTTGTGTGGAAAAATATAAAAAAGGGTATTAGACAGTACTATACTAAATAATAAAACGAAACAGTTTTTAAATACAGTAAATTTATTTTTATAAGATAGTTAAAATGAAGAGCTTCTAATGAAGTCGTGGCGCTGGTGGCACGAAAATCTGGAACTTATAGTCCGTGGCGGTGAAAAGGTTAAAACCATGTGACCAACTGTCTGTAGCCGTTACAACACGTCATGCCAACTGCGTGCTATATAGCGATCCAAATGTAGACCATGTGTAGAGGCTCTAAAATACATAAGTTCAACTATTTTATGTTCCAGTCACATGGCGACGGGCAACCTGTCTCAAGCTGCGCAAGAGCTTGCAAAGTCTCACAAGCAAGATTATCTCAGACTCGCTGCAGACATCGCCAAGGTCGCCGGTAGAACCACCTTCGCTGACCAAGTACAGAAGAAAGCCAATCTATCCAAACCACAAGCAGAAAATACTGAAGAGTTACTGAAAGAACTTCCGTCGAAAATAGAACTCCTTATGAAGGAGCAAACTAGCGTTAATTTGGAAAGTGATACGTTAAACGGTGAAAACTTGAAAAGTGATAAATTGAATAGTGATACTGTAACCAACGAGTAGTTCCTAAGTACTTTTACGTGTATTTTGTCGACTTTTGTCGAATCTCGATGTCTTTTGCATTTTTATCTCCGCCTATCGTAACCGCGTATTTCCCTTTCGGTGTTCAGTTCAAGACACTGCACCGGTTGTCTGAAATTACTACGCTTTTGTAGCACAGTGCATGCGCTTGCGTCGCATAAGTTTACCGCTTTGAAATCAGGCTTTCAACTTCGGCATAGCTTTCGGTCAAGGTCAATTAAAGGTCATCTATTAAACTGTAGAAAACCATCTCCGGGGATTGTAACATAATAGGGGGAGGAAAATTTCATTAGTTCTTGACCTAAGACGTCTAGTTTTCGAAATATCTGCGAAAAACTCGAAAGGGGTTTGTAGTACTATAAAAGCTGGTGATTTCACACACCTGAAAGGGAAATAAACGTCGTAGCCCTTTATTGGGCATAGGCCTCTTCAATTTGTATATGGTGTTATATTAGTATGTATATGTATATGTGTAACACTTGAAACAGTAAAAGAAACTTTATCAAATAAAATTAAATTGCCATTTAAAATATTGTTTAATTTACTGGCGTCAAACAAAAAAAATGTCCCCGCGTCCTAACCAAAACGATTATCGCGCGTACACGCGGTACCTGAATAATGTCGTACATACGCGGTAACTGAATAATCGTGTTACTAGATTATCGTGTTCAATTCAGATCCAGCCTGTCCCTTGCTGCCCTCCCAGCGAGGTCCGTATCCCACAAAAAACTTACAACTAAGCGACACACGCTAAGAGCACCCCCGCCCTTAGTGTGTAGTCGCTTAGTTTAAGTTTTTTTAAGCCCTGGCTGGAGGCCTTAATTTATTGAGGCCTCCACAGGCAAGTCCGGTTAAGCAGACGACAACTTGATAGGTTGAATTGCGAGACCCATTCCCAAAAAAAAAAGCATATCGCGTTCATTTTGTTAGGCAAACCCGAGCGCGTGGTCGCGTCGCCAGAGGGCGCCTTCCGCTTCTTCGAGCAAAATTAAACGAATCACATAACGATGATCGCGTATTCGCGAGAACGATCTTCTTGGTTTGAACGCGGGTTGACGGTGACGCAATTTCATGCGCGTTTACTACGTGATAAAATTCTCCCATCATCAAAAGCTGGACTAATGTTTCAATGAAAACACGAATTATAATAGTCAAACATTTATTTTGTATTGGTACCATTAATATCAGAAGATTAACAGTGAATTAAATTGAATTAAAATCTTATTCAAAGAATATTAGTATAGACATTCTCTTTGAGTAATTGTGTATTATAATTTTATTTATGGACGAATCACTTACATTCGAAGTTAGTTATTTGTGCTATTGGCGGTACATAAACAACTTATCGACGACAGCATTGCTAGTTCGACAAAAACTAACGGCCGGTTATGATCCAACTGAATGAAATGCTCGATGAACTTTCCCCTTCGTGTGGAGATACTTGCTTCTCATTGTGCTTCATAAACACTTGGCAACACATGAGACGCAAGATGGACGCAAAGTAAGATTATGTTCCGGCCAATGTTTTTGTAAAACTCGTGAGCGTATAACTAAATTATTTACAGACTGGTACAAATGTTATAATAAATATTATCCGCATTCTCACAACTAATATCACTAAATACTTTTAGGCACAAACATTTTAAGTACACTCTGTTCGATTCAATATCAAACATACATATATTTGTTGTAAGATTAATAATAATCGATTTTATTTTAGTCTGATTTAATTGTCTGTGGTAAAGTAATATTATTTTTAATTTTCATATTGACAACATCGCCACTTTTGGTTTTCTCTTCTTGACTCTGCACCATTGTAACATCCACACAGATCCCAGTGATTTCATTATTAATAAATACAGTTTTGCCTCATTCAACACAGCATTTTTATTGTACAGACGCCAGCACATCAACCTACCACAATCTGTCAGATTTTCCCAATCAACTTTGAACCTTATGCTTTAGCGATAAAGTTGAAAATCTATTAAAGAAATCTGACAGATTGTGGTAGGTTGATGTGCTGGCGTCCGTACATGCTGTTTGTGGTCCTTCTGACATTCAGTGAGTGTTTTTATGTAAAATTTGCACTGATCCGGCAAGTTTGGCCGGCGTGTCGTGCGCCGACAGTGTCGGTTGCGCGGTGGAATTACACCCAAATTGGGTGATATCAGTCTATTTTAGCGAAGGAAAACGCACAATTTGCGTTTGTTGAGCGTCATCAGCATTCTAAAGAAGAAAAAACGAAGAAATTCGGCAGATTTGCTGAATTTGGTACATGGATGCAAAAGTACCCACTATACCGAAATTGTGAAACATACGGGGGTGTTGGCTACGTATTTTCCCGCTTCCGGCTACATGACCGGAGACGTCACTCGACTTTGACATTGCTAATGTCAATTGAGTTTGGCATTTCAACGTTGACAGCTGACGTTTCACTTGTTCCCGCTATTGTTGTGATCCGATCAGTGGTGCCAGAACGTCCCAAAAGGGACGATTTTTGTCCGTTTAGACATCTTTACGTCCCTTTAATGTCCGTTCATACATTCAGTCCCATTTCCGTCCCTTTTCAAATAGCCAACTACAATATATAAATGCGTTCAAATAACAAAACATAGTTTAAAAAATTACAAAAATGCGTAAAACTTTAAGTAAAAACGAAACGCGCGGCGTGAGAATGTAACTTCAGACCACTGCTGGCGAATATCGCCATCCTTTTTCCACGCGCAGTGATCCCATACCGCTTGCCTGCCTATACGTTCCACGCACACAACAGCTGAATTCATTACAGATACTCGGCGGTGTTTGTGCAACAAGTTCAGGCATCAAGGATGTCGTTAAGTTTGAGCCGACCAAAGAGATGCAAGAAACCAAATTAAAATATTAAAAATCTAATACCTACTAATACTGTTTTAAGCTTTCACGGTTCATAACCGACTGCAGTTGCGGCAGTTCATATATCGGCCAAACCAAGCGAACTGTCTCATACCGCATCAAAGAGCACATTAAGGCTGTAAAAAACAATGATGAGCAGAAATCGGCCATAGCTGAACATCTACTGCAGTCAGGGCTTAATCACTGGATTGAATTCCGCAAGCCATGTATTTTGTCAACAGACAAACATTACTTTCCGAGGCTGACAAGAGAAGCAATTGAAATAAGAAAATACTAACATTTTAAGATCTCTAATACTTTCACTTTTTATTTGTTTGCCCTAAAAATATAACAGTACCTACTCACGCCCTTTTAGGTAATACTTTTTTCTCATTCAATCGTAACAAATTAATATTTCTACAGTCGTCCTTTTTGTCCAAAAATCGTCCCATTTCAGGTAGTGAATCGTCCGAAAGTCGAGGTGGGTACTGGCAACACTGGATCCGATGTAAACAAAGTTTACGAAGTGCCAAAAAGTTTGTGTTTTAGCTATAAAAGCGATATTTCTGCTAACAAGCGAAGTGATAGTGCGATTGTTTAGGGTTTTCAGCTATCCAAATGGCGGATTTAAAGAAGCTTAAGTTAATACGCTCACAGTGTAAGGCTACGCTAACTCGGATCGAGAACTATGTGAACGACCCCATAATTTTGATGCCCGTGACTACCGCAGGACCACCAACGCCAATCGCTTCCATATTTGGTAAATAATTAGTGCTCAATTGGTACTAATTAGTACTCGAACAACAGAATTGGTACCTTAGTAGTTTTCGAGAAAATCGACTTTGAAGGTGGTCCTGCGGTAGTCACGCTCCTTTCAGCAGGACCACCATGAGCGCCGAAAAAGGGCCCACGCTACAGCTATTCCAAGTATACAAATAATTAGTACCCATAAATGTGATATATTTCGTAAAAAAAAACAGAACTGTAATATTTGTATTTACCGAGAAATCAACGATGTTAACTTTCTCGCAATTGTTCAGCAGGACCACGATTTTGAATGTTGATTCCAAGTTAGAGAAGCTTGTCGCTTTCCTCAAACCTACATAGAAAATTAGTACCCTGTAAGATAAAATTAGTACCCAAAATTCAAAATTAAAACTCCAGTAGTTTACGAGATATATCATGCCATTGGTGGGGTGGCGGTAGTCACGGTGCCAAATTTTCATTTCAAGATTTCCCTATTAAAAACTCTGTGATTTCTTCCCAAATTTATACAAAAATTAGTACTCCTAAAGAAGTTAAAGCGACTAAAAATCTGGATTCCTAAGTGTTGTATTTTAAGAGAAATTAGCTTTCATTACTTTTCCATACTAAATCTCCGCGTATAACCCGACCAAATTAAGTTGTCAATGGTGCCAATTCCCTTGTTCACAAACTAAACTAAATTTGAGTTCAGTGCATCTTTATCTTTCTGTTTCATTATGAAAAGGACAGACAATAAATTTTAGTTTTGTCCTGACAAAGTAATCAGCGCCTGACACTACTTACAAGTTTAGACGTGATTAAAAACATGCCTACTAAAGTAACGTCTATTTACGTCAGACGCTGATTAATTTGATAGGACTAAACTAAAACTTATCTTTTGTCCTTTTCTTAATGAAATAAAAAGAAAAAGATGCACTGAACTTAAATTTAGTTTAGTTTGTGAACAAGGGAATCGGCAACAATGGTGGTATTGAGCTGTTTAAGAGATGTCCACTCGTGCACATAAATTTATCGATGTCGGAATAGTATTAACAACAGTTCAATATCTAAATTTTTATACAAACTGTGTATTTATTATAGGTATGTACATATTAAGAAAAAAAATAACCTATCGCTACCCATGGCCTGTGATACCTTTGTTATTGACGTGGGCAGGTAGGTAAGTACTCGAATAATTATTTTTCTGTAGGTTTTGTAAGTAGGTACCTACCTTCTGTATTTTTGTAAATGAATATCATTAACGAGCGATAGGCATTTCGTATTTATTTCTTTCTACTAATTTACCGTTGCTGTAAGCAGTAAGTACCTACCTCAGTATCAAAAACCTAATTTACCATGTTGCTAATAACGTAAGTATAAAAGGATTACAAACCTAAAAGTAAGTAATAGGTACCTTTATATTTCAATAATATGCATTGCAAAGGGCTCATCACGCGTATTTTTGTGTTTTCATATTGATATGAATAGTAGGTACTTATACTAATTATTAACCTATTACGTCCGACAAGCACATATATTTAAAATATCTACTAAATCAACTTTTAATATCGTTAACATCGAAATATTTCTGTAAATTTCGATCTAATTGGCCCTAAAAAGAAACTTTTTTTTTTAATAAATATTATAGTTCCTCAGGAAATCATTATTAATTATATCATTTTCTGAAACCTTTAAATTTTAATATTGAGACGCGTGACCTTTTTGAAATTGTATACATTTATTTCTCTAAATACAATTTTGAAACCATAAACGAAAAAAAAAAAAACTCAATGTACAGACGCCAGCACGTCAAGTTACTACAATCTGACAAATTTCTTTAATAGATTTTCAACTGTATCGCTAAAGCATAAGGTTCAAAGTTGATTGGGGAAATTTGACAGTTTCGGGTAGCTTGATGTGCTGGCATCTGCACCACGACACGCTTCGCTTGCTTTACTTCGGTAATAAAATAATAACCAGCGCGCCATGCCACAAAAAAAGTTTTGGACCATAGACAAGATAAATGAGATTCAAATGTATCTTGTCTATGGTCCAAAACTTTTTTTTTGTGGCATGGCGCGCAGGTTATTATTTGCATTACATGCCTACTAAAGTTACGTCTATTTACGTCAGACGCTGATTAATTTGATAGGACTAAACTAAAATTTATTGTCTGTCCTTTTCATAATGAAACAGAAAGATAAAAATGCACTGAACTCAAATTTAGTTTAGTTTGTGAACAATGGAAATGGCACAATTGACAACTTAATTTGGTCGGGTTATACGCGGAGATTTAGTATGGAAAAGTAATGAAAGCTAATTTCTCTTAAATTACAACACTTAGGAATCTGGATTTTTAGTCGCTTTAACTTCTTTAGGAGTACTAATTTTTGTATAAATTTGGGAAGAAATCACAGAGTTTATAATAGGGAAATCTTGAAATGAAAATTTGGCACCGTGACCACCGCCACCCCACCATTGGCATGGTATATCTCGTAAACTACTGGAGTTTTAATTTTGAATTTTGGGTACTAATTTTATCTTACAGGGTACTAATTTTCTATGTAGGTTTGAGGAAAGCGACAAGCTTCTCTAACTTGGAATCAACATTCAAAATCGTGGTCCTGCTGAACAATTGCGAGAAAGTTAACATCGTTGATTTCTCGGTAAATACAAATATTACAGTTCTGTTTTTTTTTACGAAATATATCACATTTATGGGTACTAATTATTTGTATACTTAGAATAGCTGTAGCGTGGGCCCTTTTTCGGCGCTCATGGTGGTCCTGCTGAAAGGAGCGTGACTACCGCAGGACCACCTTCAAAGTCGATTTTCTCGAAAACTACTAAGGTACCAATTCTGTTGTTCGAGTACTAATTAGTACCAATTGAGCACTAATTACTTACCAAATATGGAAGCGATTGGCGTTGGTGGTCCTGCGGTAGTCACGGACATATAATTTTGGCATCTGCCACGGTAGATCTTCTTGCGGCACGCAAGGAGAAGCTAATGTGGGCGTTAAAGCAGTACGAGAGTGTCCAATTGGATATTCTAAGTGAGGATGACAAAGATACAGAAGATGTGGGACAATTTGAGGAGAGATATTTCACAGTATTGGCGAAGATCAATGAGACTATAAAGGTAATTTCCAAAACTGAATCGTTTCAGACAACATGTGTTTCTAGTTCTAAATTACCCACTGTTGAAATCCCCACATTTGACGGGAAAGACTTTACCAAGTTTAAACCATTTCATGACCTCTTTATAGCAGTGATTGACAATAATAATACATTGACGGATGTCCAAAAGCTATTCTATTTAAGAAAATACCTTCTGGATGAAGCGTTGGCAATTATAATAAACTTGCCACTTATTAATAAATCATATAGAGAAGCTTTGCAATTATTAGAGAAACGATATCATGATCCAACCCGGTTGATTTTTGGTCATTTAGATATGGTTTTGGACATGCCGTCAATGCAGAAATGTACTGCATCTGGTCTACGGGCCTTAATTTCCAATTTAAATCAGCAATTGCATGCATTAAAAAATTTAGAGGAACCTGTTGAACACTGGGATCATATTATAATTTGTGTAATATATAAAAAAATAGACCCCTATACTAAAAGGGCATTTAATTTGGAGCGGGATGTTAATAAGGTTCCGTCTCTAAAAGAATTTATTAACTTCCTTGAGAAGCGTGCTATGGCGCTGGAGGATACAATTCCATTTAAAATTAATTCCAAATCTGCAATGCAGGTTGCAAATGTTTCTTCACAGGCACAAAGTTTGTGCAAGTTTTGTGATAAAAAAGATCATGCTATTTTTAAATGTCCCAAATTTAAGATGGTCCCTATAGAGACTCGTCTGTCCTTTGTAAAGGATAATAAATTATACTCAACTTGTTTACGAGCACATGCAGACAAAGTCTGCAAATATAACTTTAAATGTAAAGTTTGCAAAAGCACACATAATTCATTATTGCATAGTGAAGATAAAAAGGAAGAGGCTCCTGTATCATTATTATCCAATGATAATAATGCTTCACCATGCAATGTTTTATTACCTACTGTTATGGTAAAAGTCTCTGACAAATATGGTCGAGACATTCAAGTTCGGGCATTGCTCGATAGTGGCAGCCAAGCTTCATTTGTGACCAACTCTTTAGTAAATAAATTAGGGTTGACACCCACCTTGCAGGAAACCAATATTATTGGGGTAGGCAACAGGGCCACCAAATTAAACAAAGTTGTCAGTTTTTGTATCAATTCATGTCAACATGAAAATATTAAATTCAATATTAACTGTCATATTGTGGAAAAAATAACTACACCTCTGCCGCAGCAATTTATTGATATTACTAAATTAAATATTCCTAAGGAAATTCAGCTATCAGATAATAACTTCAACATTCCAATGGAAATATCAATATTGTTGGGTGCAGATATTTATTTTAATTCATTGTTAAATAGTTGTCTTAAAATTCTAGATGGTCCTACATTGCAAAATACTGTATTTGGTTATGTTGTCGCCGGCAGGGTGAGTGTTTGTAATCAGACTTTGTGCTGCAATATAGTATCTAATATGTCTATCTGTGATGAAAATAAGTTAGAAAATGTGATGGAAAAGTTTTGGTTATCTGAGAGTTTTCCTGAGCCTGTAGCCATGGTATCAGATGAGTTTCAAAGGGCAGAGGCTAGTTTTAAACAGTCTGTACAGTTGAAGGATAACACATTTCATGTTGATTTACCTCTAATCACCCCTAAAAATGAGTTACAACTTGGAGATTCGTTCTCAGTTGCTTGGCAGCGGTTTTTATCTTTAGAAAGGAAACTTAAACAAAATCATGCATTATTTGTACAGTATAAGGAGTTCATTGACCTCTATGTCGCTATGGGACATGCTAAGGAAGTAGATATCAATTCATATGATATTAATTGTGGCTCTGTTTACTTTCTAGCCCATCATGCTGTATTCAATGAGGAGAGCAAGACCACGAAGTTGCGAACGGTTTTTGATGGTGGTATGCAAAGTAGAAATAAGATCTCATTGAATGATGTAATGCTGAAAGGGCCGGTGGTGCAAGGTGAGCTCTTTGATATCCTTCTTTTATTTCGGTCATACTTGTACATTTTAATATGTGACATTGAAAAAATGTTTCGATGTGTTTTTATAAATCCAGATCATAGAAGTCTTCAGAACATTTTGTGGAGGGACGACCCAGGTAAGCCTATAGCTTGCTTGCAGTTACAAACCGTAACTTATGGTATTAAAGCCTCTACCTTTTTGGCCACCCGATGTTTGATAGAGTTAGCAAATAGGTATGGAGATATGTATCCTCTTGCCGCTAAGGCTATGTTTAAAAATACGTATGTAGATGATGTACTATCTGGGTGTGATGATGTAGAGCAGCTCTCCTTTTTGAGAGACCAATTGGTAGAGCTACTTAAGTTAGGTAATTTTAGGTTGCATAAGTGGTGCTCAAACTTACCTTCTGTTCTGGAGAGTATTCCTGTGGAGCATAGATTCTTTGATGATGTAGATCTCAATAATGATAACGTTGTCAAAACGCTAGGACTAAAATATGATGTTAATTTAGATCATTTTCACTTTCAAACCCCACATTGTGAGGACAATTTAAATACCAAAAGAAAGGTACTTAGTTATACTGATAAAAAAGTAAAGTCAAACATAGCTAGTTTGTCTCCCTTTATTGATGCCTTCGGTATTCTTCGTGTCGGTGTGTTTCGTGGTAGGTTGCAGAATGCAGGCATTCCACTAGATAAGATGCACCCTGCTATTCTCCCTAAGAGTTGTCATATCACTTCCTTGATGGTTGAAAGAGAGCACCTCAGACTGTTGCATACTGGCTCTAGATTAGTATCAGTTCGCTCTCACAGAGGTTTTGGATAATAAGTGGCATTAGGGAGGTCAAAAAGGTAGTACATCGTTGTTTAAAATGCATTCGTTTGAAGGCAGAAACTGCAAAGCAACTTATGGGCTCTCTACCTACAGCTAGAGTCACCGTTACCAGGCCTTTTCAGTATGTTGGCATTGATTTTTGCGGTCCATTCAGTATGAAAATTGCTAGGATTCGGAAACCGCTCGTAACTAAAGGGTATATTGCACTCTATGTTTGTTTTGCCACTAAAATGTAAGAGTTGCTGAAGTTAAATGTAAAAACAAAACTTTTGTAAGGTCTATTTCAAAATTGTGTCCTCTTCCTATTGTTTAAAATTATTCTAAGTATCTTATGCTTACAACCATATGTAGGTATATGGTTATTATATATATTATTTTAGTTTAATTATAAGTTGGTTTTGCTAAAACTGTCGATATGTAACTTTCACATTGCTGTAGATGTGCTTTTCCATAAATTATTTAGACCATATAACCACCTACTTCATAGGTCCTTTTTAGACATAAGTTAGTTATTATGCAATATTACTTTAGACGTAATTTCGTTGTTATATTGTTTTCATATCTACCGTTATTTCATTAATAGAGTAAGGCGTAAACATTTTCAGTCACTTTGCTTATTGTTTTGGTTGTATAGAGCTACTGTAGACTATAGATTTTTCTAAGTTTGAATACCTACTTAATTTAGGGTAAAATTAATTTTATTGAGTTTATAACTCTATGTACTTGTGTATTTTCTTAAAGTTTATTTGCTGGGTTTTAATGACTCTCTTTGTATAACTTCTCGCCCGCGCAACTATGTTCGATTCAATATCAAACATACATATATTTGTTGTAAGATTAATAATAATTGATTTTATTTTAGTCTGATTTAATTGTCTGTGGTAAAGTAATATTATTTTTAATTTTCATATTGACAACATCGCCACTTTTGGTTTTCTCTTCTTGACTCTGCACCATTGTAACATCCACACAGATCCCAGTGATTTCATTATTAATAAATACAGTTTTGCCTCATTCAACACAGCATTTTTATTGTACACACTCTAATAATACTATATTGTACCACATTCAATATATCTATGAGAATAATTAGGATTCGCTAATTACTATCTACAATGGCACCATACTCACAACGTTCGCTTTAGAATCAGACAATCACATTTTGATAATTCCTTTTAGGAGTAGTCAGAGCAGTGGCCTAACGTCGAATCAACAAGTCTTGTGTCACGAAAAATTATAATTAAACATTTAAGTAAGTAATTGAAAGAAAAATAAAAACAAATAAAATTCTAATTGACAAACATAGATTCAATTGAACACAAAACCGTTAGGCAACTCTTGCGCTGTTCCATTATTAAATGCTTTTGGAATGTCGTTGCAACATTCAGTCTTAATTTAGATGATACAGCGGCTTTTGATAATTTGTTCTTATAACGAAACTACTAGAACCTGTGCACACTAGGTCACATGATTCGAAAATTTTCATATCGTTAGCTGTTAAAAGGAACCGCATTTTAATCTCGTAATTAGTGCCCATACAAATACCATAATAGGGTAGACAAGCATTTAGTCGTAAATGGCATCTCCATTTGAAAGTTATTTTTACGTAAATATTGGGAAAATGGAGATACAAACAAGTAAAGCTTCCGTACCTTCTTACGCGAGAAACATTTGAATAAAGATGCTAAAAATATACTATAATTTCCACACAACTGAAATACCACAATATCATGAGTATTACGTAATACAAGCCCAGCTTACTACGCATGTTTTGTCAATATATTACCGGTCTCATTTGTGCATTGGTCAAAGAAATTTTAATTACGTGTTAGAATTAATTGAAAAATTATGTAAATAGCATTCAGCCCCGGTCGGCAGGGTCTTCGTTTTCTCTGTTGGAGTCTTTGCCCCTCTTCTTGCAAATATTGACCAGCTTTGCGTTTATTTTCTTTAGTTTTTGGTTTTCTTTCATCACGTCGGTTAGTTGTTGGTTCTGAAACAAAGAGTTTTATTTTGATCACTATACTAAAATAGATTAGATTTATTGATTAGGCTAGATTGTTGTGGTACGAGGTTGGTACTTGCACATCTAATTTTAGAAAAAGGTCAGGTTTGTAGTTGTCTCCGCCACTCATATCTGTATACATACATAAAGAGACTGATAAACAGGTATAAAACCTATATATCAGTATCTTTGTAAAACTCGGTGATCCATAATAATAATTTATTTTACGCCCAGTTACTGTAGATTTACCAACCCGCACTGGCCTCGCGAGGAAACCTTTATCCCAGTATCGACAATGTTATAGGCTGATTAATTATCCTACTTTTACGTTATATGGCTTAGTGCCTGTCCAGATGTGGCGTTCTGCGAGCGAGTCCACTCGCGCGCTATAATTTATATTGCGTCCAGATACCGCGTTTCTTCGCTAGGAGGGATTCCCTGCCAGTTATAAACATGGACTCGGATACAGCAGTTGCGTTGTGACTTGCATACCGTCGATGGAAACATCGTAAACGAAAAAAAAGTCAATAAAAAGTTCCGTATCGAAGTTATCACGCTCCATTTCGAATCAAATACGTGCACTCGCCACGGATTTGCGCATAGTAGTTACTGCCGGTCGATTCTGTAAAAATCTCACCGTGAAAACTTAGGTGAAGTAAGTTTGTTTTTGCTAGGAGTTGACACTATTGACATCTCACTCCACGCTCACTTCACCAGTTTTCACGGTGAGAATTTTACAGAATAGCACCGCTGGACGCAGCAATGGCGCCCGAGTATCTCAACTTGCGTGGCGTTCGCGCGTAAAACGCGAGTCGAAAGTCCCCCGCTCATTGCACGCGTTTTACGTGCGAGTGAGGAAACGCGCGGCAACATCTGGACGGGATATATGTAGCTCCAGTATCTCGGGAACGCGCGAGTGTCTACGCGCGAGTGGACTCGCGCCCAGATCGCCTCATCTGGACAGGCTCTTACCAATACGAAAATATAACCTAATTTAAAATTTCAAGCCCCTCCACTACTTGTTGCATACACATATCGATTGTTTGTATAAAAATTTTATATTAGACCTTAAAATGTTTGTGTGTTATATTATTTATAAGCGTACCTGTACAATAGCGCTGCCGGTCGCCACGTACATGGGATGCGGCGCGTGCATGGCAGATACGCTCACCAGCTGCTGCTCCAAGAACGACTTCTGTTGCGACAGTTTCTCAACAACCTGATCATAAATGTTCTATATTATATTAATCAGAACAAAAGAAAAAAATTGGGGCTCTTTTTATCGTCTCAGGTGTTTTATGACTTTCACACTAGTAGCCACGATACTAAAATTCAATATCGCAAAACAATTATTTAAAAAACATATGAGGAGTGTCTTTTCAAAAGGGCTTATTTCATCACTAACATATTTTTCAGAAAATCAAAAAAACTTCAAACAGTGATTTGATGATTCAATGTATTTTGAATTTTAATACTATGTTTACATAATGTTGACATGATTTTTATAGCACTGTTAGTTTTTTATTACCGACCCCAAGAAAATATATATTTAAGGCTGTATCTTAGAAATAAGCACTTTTGACAAAGACTTTTAGAATTAAGCTGTTTTGTTTAGTACCTGTTGGAAATAAGCTGTTTTGATCTGTACTAATAAAACCCTTTCATAATGAAATTTTAATAAAAACGTCGATGAAACAAAGAATCAATGACAGCAATGACGTCATCCGCCGGGCCCTTGTGACCGCTAACGTACCCGCCGTTCTAGAGCCTATAGTGGCGTGGTGCATAGCGATGGTAAGAGCATACAAAGAGGACAGATCTTTAGAGGACGTTTTTTATTTTGTAGTTTTAATTTATGAATTTAATATTATTTTTAAGTTAGTTTTAGTTTACAAATTAATAATTATTTTTAAGTTAGTTATATGTATTTAGATAAAGTTGATTAGTGTATTATAGTATCTGTTGTTGTAAAATAAAACCGTTATGACAGCAAAACAATGCGCCTAAAATCTTCCACCGTTTGACATTCGTTTTTTTTTATTAACTTAATATAGAATAAGCAAGGGCCTCATATAAGCCATACAGCCAAGTGTGATGTATCCGTTCAAAAACTTAAATGAGGAAAAAAGCATCAAAAAGGACAGCGGTGTACATATATAAATTATATAAGCCCTTTTGTTCCGTAATTTATTAGAAAAAAACAATTTTCTATTAGAATTAAGCTGTTTTGAAAGAGAATATTTAAATTGATTAAATGAATGAATGCTATGGATATAAGTCTATTTGACGCGGAAGGCTCTTTTTGTAATCGATTTTCTAAAGGAAATAAGCTGTTTAGAACCAAAATATCATTGAAAATCATTGAGAATATAGTGTTAGGATCGAATCGCATCAAAAAAAAGAACTTTTCCAAAATGAGAAATAAACCCTTTTGAAAAGACACTCCTCAATTATAGTAGTAAAATAGTTTTCCTAATTTTTTTCAACAGATACAACTGTACCACGAAATTACTACTTACCAATTTCAAATGCTTCATTTCTTTCGCTTTTTTATCTTCCGACATCGGTCTGACATTGCCATCGCGCTCCACTTGGTAACTTAGGAGATCTGTGAATGTTTAAACATATGACTAACAATTCTATTTTTACTTATATAGTAGGTGGAAGACTCACAAATTACTTGTAAGTCCACATTAAAATGGTGTTTGTACAAGGCGTTACTCATCACACTAATATTATAAAGGTGAAAGTTTGTGAGTGTGTGTGTTTATATGTTTGTTACTTCTTCACACTCAAACGGCTGGACCAATTTTAATAAAATTTTGTATGGAGGTAGCTGACACCCTGGATTAACATATAAGCTACTTTATCGCGATATTCCCACGGGATCGACACTTATGGTGAAACCGCGGGGCGCAGCTAGTAATTTTATAAACGGACTAGCTTTTGCCCGCGGCTTAGCCTGTGTGGATGTTGGAAATTATCCCACAGAAACGTATTATTATCCCGTAAAAAGTATCCTATGCATTAATCCAGGTGATAATGAACTGTGTACCAATGGATTGGCATTTAAATATAATATAATGTTGCCAAAGCGGCAACCCTGAAATCGTTGTAGTATAGGAGCTAAGAGCAAAATAAAATAAGTAAAAATTTTTTTTTTTATGTTTTTTTTATTTTTATTTGGCCCATAGATACTACAATCGTTATAGTACTGTGTGTATTATTGGTAATTCTGTAGCTAAGGATTGCAAATAAAAAAATACACAGTTGCTACTGGCTATTATGCGCGGGCGCGGCGCGGCGGACGGGGTGACGTTGGGGGCGTTATAAGTATCATAATTATATTATCTTGCATGGGCGAGGAACGAAGGTGATTTGATTCAACCTGCGGGATTTTTAGACTTAATATGTTTGGACATGGAAAATAATTAATAAATAAAAGAGATTACTGTTATAATTACAACAAAACCACGTACATGTTTTTAGTTAGTGCATAGTTTGTGTATAGTTCCAAACTGTATTTTCTTTGATTATTTGGGCAATAAAGTTTTTATGATAATAATTGTTGATTTTTTTTTTAACCAAAGCAACATAATTACCAATAACACACAATACGTTGATTGTAGTATCTATGAGCGAACAAAAATAAGTATAAAAGTTAGAGTATTTCTTTTGCTTGTACATTCATGTGTAACACAAGTTATTGTGGATTAGAATGTCGTTGTTGTTATAGGAATTTCATTAGAACTTATCACAATAAGACTTACATTATGAAAATAAATGATTAACAACGATATTCTCACCCACAACATGGCTCTTAGCTCCTATACTATACCAATTATTTTTATATTTGCAATCTTTAGCCACAGAATTACCAATAATACACACAGTACTGTAACGATTGTAGTATCTATGGGCCAAAAGAAAAAAAAATATCCAAAAAACAGAGTGTTTGTTATGTTGTGATTTAATATGATGTTGTTATTATGTTGCTGTTGCTTGTGAAATGTGTTGATGATAATTATCACAAGTGATACAACATTAAAACAACGTCATATTAAGCCACAACATGACGTAAACTTATTTTATTATTGTTTTAAACGAATTTTATTTCTCATTTTATTTTGCTCCTAGCTCCTATACTATAACGATTTCAGGGTTGCCCCCTTGGTAACATTATATTATATTTTAATGTCAATCCACTGGTGTACATTTCATTCCTGTCGATTCTGGGTTTTTGGTCCATACATTTTTGGACATGTCCTTTCATCCAAATCCTTTTAAAAGCATAATACTAATGATTGACATACTATCGTGAATTCATGCAACCCTAGTATTTTTTGTTAGAATACTGCTCAGAAAGTCAGGTCATATTTTAATCATGATTCCAAAGAGACGTAGCGCCATCTAGTGTCCTAAAGCAATTGTGACCGTCAAAAGTTAGTTTTTTTCCTCGGGAACAGTATTTTTTGTCTGGAAGGTTATAAATAACCCTATAGCAGCCCTATATCCTTTTATAGACCCCTGAAAACGTACGTATATGCAAAATTTCATGATGATCGGTTCAGTGGATTACGCGTGAAAAGGTAACAAAGAAACAAACTTACTTTCGCATTTATAATATTTTTGGATTTTATCGGTTAATCTACACTATTTGCGCTGTAGCATGGTGCGGGTGACAGTTTCAGTAACATTTCGTTTCACTCTTGAAAGTTGCCGCGATTTACAATTTATGACTTAATATTTCAGTTGTACCACATTCGTAATATATTAAATAATTAATAACTGTAGTAAATTAAATTAAACCCAACCAGAATGTTCTAATCAAGAAATAAAATCAAATTGAATGAAAAATTAAGCAAAGTGTTATGCGTATAACGTAACGCCATAGACGTATTTAGTGATGGGATGTACTGCTACGATGGATAGTCGATATTTTTTATAATAAAAAACGTATATTGTGCGTAGGTCAATTTTTATTTTTAAAAGGTCTAATTATACAACAGAACATTTATAGGGTAAGGTTGCTTAAAAGGTTGCTAAAAAAAAATACATGTTATTCGTCTAAACTCATATCAGAGTCAGGAACATCTGAATTGTCACTCAATTCATCATCTGAATCTGTGACGGATATTATTAACGATGACTCAATTATGTTGTCAATATGTATGTCACGATCCCAATCAGACATAATGTCCCTTTTTGTTTTATTCACGACCTTCGACCAGTCTTCAGGTTGAACATTGTTGATGGCCTCTTGTAATAGGGCCAACATCTTATTTGCCGTAAATGGCGGCGAAGTATTATTTCTTGCGGCGTAACCTAAAAATAAACGAACTTATAAAAAAAAGTATTCAAATAATCATCAATCAGCCTAATCTAGTATCTGGTAATGTTTTTAAACTAGGTACATGCTACGATCGGAAAGCTGATTTTTTTATAAAGCTTCAAAATGGGAATTGAAATTAAAAGCATACCTTTTATTTGGGCCCAAATCAGCTCAATAGCGTTATACTGGCAATGGTAGGGTGGTAGTCGAAGGACCTGGTGGCCTTTTTCTTTTGCCATCTCGTCCAGAGCATAGGTAGGAGTTGGTGGCTTATGGCGTCGGACTAAGGCAATAAGCTCCGTCTTTAACATTTTTATATCTGCTGTAACTCCGTTTTCACTCAGCCACTTCACCAACTCGCTTTTGCGGTTGGATTGGTTTGGGGGTTTATTAACTTGCACCGAATGGTAGGGTGCGTTGTCCATTATTATGGTCATAGGCTCTTTTAAATTGTTTAATAGACCTATGAACCAATCTTTAAATTTTTCGTAATTCATCTCCTCATGATACTCCGTAGTTTTTTTTGACTTAAAAGCCAGCAAACAATCAGGGACGAATCCACTTGCTGTACCTGCGTGACAAATAATAAGGCGTTCGCCTTTGCCTTCCGGCACTTTGGTACACGATTGTGCCGTATCGTCGGTCCAACTTTTACCCACTGTGTGGTTGGCGTTTAGCCACGTTTCATCCAAAAAGACAACTTTGCTCCAATCACTTATGTTTTTGGCCTTCCTTAAAAATCTACATCTTGCTAGGGCAATGTCAGTCCTATCCATAATAATCTTTCTTTTGTTAACTTTTTTGTAAACAAAGCCAATATCTTTTATAACTTGCCGTAGAGAAGTAATACCTCCTTTGAACAAGTCAGCTTCTTTTAATGATTTTAGAAGCTTGAGCAATGTGGGTAGCTCCATTCTTCTATAATAATCATAAATATGATTTCTAATAGCAACCTTAGCAAAATCATCCAAATCTGTGATTGGCTTCACCTTGGTCCGCTTTTTGTTGGGTGTCGATAATTTATTTTCAAACATCCCATCTTGGCCAATTTTCTCACGTGTTATACGCGAAACAGTATTGCGGCCAATATCAAGAGCTTCGGCTACTCGTTCTACAATATGATTCAATGGTAACAACGGTCCATTATTTTGTTGTTCTCTTTCAAAGTAGTCTCGGAGGCGAACAACAAGCTCCCTGGCCTGACTACCCAAAACAGTTTTTTTTGTATGCTTAGGCATGGTAATAACAACAAACTCAACAAACTTATAACAAATAACAATTTAACAAAAATGAAAACAAACAATGAAATCGTAATACGTGTCACATTAAGTCACAATATAACGCGCTTGCACTCGTACTCGCACTCACAGCATCGCACGGGTAAACAACATGGCCCGTGGCCGCCGCGCCGATGCACCATAGAGCAAAAATGTTGTCACGAAAAAAAAAACATAAACCCGATTTTGATTATTTTATATAAGTACAAAGATAATTATGTAGCCATAAAACATTTATATTGACAAGTTTATACACGTAGCACACACGTAGTTACACTGCACAACTGAATAATACACTAATTTTCATAACAATATTAAAGAGAACTAGATTCACGCTGCGAGTATCGTTAGCGATAAAAATGAATTGCATAACCTCACATCCCTACGTGGTACTGACAAATGTCAACGTCATACGGGCAACTGTCACCCGCACCATGCTACAGCGCAAATAGTGTAATGTAGTGGAAGAGCTAGGCGTCAATAACGTCTCATGGCCTAGGAAAGTGTTGCTACAATTTTGGTGGGGCAAATGCTCTGGCGCATCTACGAGCAATGATCAAAACTCAACGCCGACCTCCCTCATCTAGTTTAAAAAATATATGATTGACGTGTAAAAGTGTTTGTGCAAACCTACTTACAAAAATAAAATCATTTATCTTTTATCACTCTTTTATTAACATTGAGTTCCCCACATGCGAGAAAATAGCAACACAGCAGGCCCAAAAAGAAATGGTGTGCTGGACTCCTCTTTAAAAGATTGGCCCAAAATTGCAGTAGACAAAGTGGCCATAAGGAAGGGAAGGCCTTTGCTGAGTAGTGGGGCAATTATTATTATATTTTCTTACTTATATTTAACTTGATTTACAAAATATGGTTTTAAACCTCTTCTTATTTTGGTGTTGATACGACGGTAATTTGTTTGAATATTTTTCATTGATTTTAAACTACACATCAGAGTACCCAGTTTAGTGACAGGCCTCTTCCAGCAGCTGTAGCAGTTAGACAATAGTTCCTTTATCATCATCATCATTATTTCAGCCGAAAGACGTCCACTGCTGGACATAGGCCTCCTCCAAGCATCTTCACTTCCACCGGCTCTCTGCTTCTCGCATCCAACGGGTTCCAGCGGCCTTCACAAGGTAATATGTAGTTCCTCAAAAAAAGATAATGGCTTACCGTCACAAGTCTCAGTACAGGCGTCCTTGACATCGACTGCGGTAGGTCGGTTCTGATCGTGTAGACTCTGGCGCTTCTTACGCGTCGAGTGCGACTTCGCGTTGTGTGCGCCTTGGAGCTCTTGCAGTTGGGTCTGAACAAAAAAATAAGTTTTTTTTTTTTCTGTTTATTTTTTCGCTTTTTGTAGGTTTTTTAAAAGATAAATCTTGTTAGCCGGTATGGCGGCTTTATATTACTGGTCACTAGTAAAAAGTAATTTTTCTTTTCGTTTTTAATCCTTATAAACAGACGCCAAAGTGTCTGTACGCGCATAACTTCCGAATGACTGCACCAAATTGCATAATTCTTTTTTTGTTGTGTTTGGTATTGCCAGGACAAGGTTTGTATGAAAGAAAATTTCAGAAATTCGAAAAAAAAATTGTACCTTTGCCAAGCTGGGGCGGGCGGCTATTACTTTCTAATATAAAAACTCCATAGTTTCTAGAGGCATTTCAAATTACAGTGGAATAAAAGTTTTAACCTCGGTGAGGTTTCTCATTTTTTTTGTCACAGGAAATGTAATTACTTTTTACTCATCAATTAATACTACACTTGTTAAGTTTAGTTAGTCATTGGCCTTAAATGTCATGATGAAATAGTCATTCATAATTTGAACTTAGTTATGTAACTTAGAGCTGATTTTTCCAACACGTAGTTTTATACGAGGAATAATTTTGAATTTTTGACAGTTCTTCTATGCATAATCTGTCAGGCGTCAATTTTATTTCATGAATAAAAATTATCTGTCGATTGAAAAATCAGCCCTTAGCAACATTTTACAAACTGACAATTGCAAAAAAAAAATAATAAACGTAAGAAAATTTGAATGTCCCGGGCTACATTAGCGCAACCTCCTTTAGCAATTTCATAGCCGATTATAAACTAAAGAATTAAGCGAAGACTACGTACCTCTAGCGCATCCTTAGCCTCTTTCAGCCTGCGACACTGTTCCTCCCTCTCTCGTAAGTACTGAGCGCACGTCTCGCATTCTTCGTCCAGTTCCTTGTACTTCTGTCTCAGTTGTAACAGCTCTTGTTTGCACGCTTGCAGCTCATGCCGCGCCGAGTCGAGGTCCCTGTTAACAAAAGGTTATATATATAAAGATGTAGATATCTAAGATATTATTAAATGCGCCACCTATTATACTTTGGAGTAAGTAGACAATCAGGGGCATGCAGACGACATACTTATAAGTAAACATATTCCCCTTTATTTATAAACGATGCTTAAAGTGAAGAGACCTTTGAACGTCAAAATTATAAATACCTGTGACTACTATTCTTCTCCAAAGCCTTCTGCATCTTGGCAAGAGTATTCTTCAAGTCTTGTTTCTTGAAACGCAACTCTTCAATGGACTTGGTGAGTTTCTTGTTCTTCTCGACCTCGGCGTCAAACGACATGCGGTCCACGACCACTGAATGTAGGTTCGTCCAATCTGGTAACAATAGTTTTATTTTAGCTAAGTTATTCTGGGTGTGATATTGACATTTTTGTTCTATCATCTATACTAATATTATAAAGAGGTACAGTTTGTGAGGTTGTGGGGGGGTAATCTCTGGATCTACTGAACCGATTTTGAAAATTCTTTTACCAATAGAAAGCCACATTTATTTGTGAGTGACATAGGCTATATATTATTATTATATAAATAAATGAATATTGGCTGGCGGTACGAAGTTCGCCAGGTCAGCGAGTTACCTATAAAAAAAAACTGGCCAAGTGCGAGTCGAGATTGTCGCTGCGGTGAGATTGCAACTAGATTTTGAACGTTTTTAATTACGGGAATTGGTCTTCTGGTATCGTGTCTAAGAGACATGCATGAATTCGATTTAGAATTTTGGTAATACAACTGTTTTATTTATTTAATACTTTACGCACACAAAATATGTACAGAGGGGGACTTAGGGCCTGTGCACACCACGTTTTTTAAACGCGCCGTTGACGCGCGTTTGTAGCGATACAGACGCGATACGCACACGAGTCAGACGCAGCCTGAATACCTTCTGTAGGATAAAAGCGCGCCGTCGACGCAAGTTTCTAAAATGCGCGTCAAAGGCGCGTTTAAAAAACGTGGCGTGCACAGGCCTTAATGACATAGGCATTCAACCTTTGATGCAGAGAATGTGAAAATTGTGTGTGAAAATTGCGAAATTGATTGTTTTACCACATTACAAAGAAATTATTATTACTTAAATAACAGAATACGCAGTTCTGATTTCAAAATTAAATTGTATGTTCCGTGCAAAATAAGACAATACCCGCGAAATCAATCGAAACAACCGCTCGAATGTTGTTACCAAAAACTACTTACCAACCTGTAAACTCTTTCGCAGTTTATGAAATTATATTAGATTATTTAATGTCAACTGCTATTACCTTCGTCAGTGTTAACGCCGACGTGAGCGACGCTCGGTTTTGATGCGATCTGCTGACTTTGATTCGGATTGCACCACTGTAGTTTCTCCTTGAGATCTGACACTGATGCCTGTAATAAAGTAGATTTTATTAAGTAAAATCAACCGATTTACTAAAAAGGTGAGCCTTTTGCTATAAACTAGGCACAAATTCCGACTCCGGGCTGCTACTGAAAAACCTGACGACTTATACTTAAGCAGTTGCGCTTGCGACGGTAACTCCAACGAAATAGACTTTTAGTAACTTTTAATTCATCAAGATTTTTTCAGTAGTAACCCGAAGTCTGGATCTATGTCTGGTTAATCGCAATAGGCTCGCCACCTGTTAAATGGGTTTCTTTTTTTCATGATGGGAATTAATCATCAAATGAGCGAGAGGGGTCCCGCTCTGGGTGGAGCGGAAGGGAGTGTCAGACTCTTACCGACTAAAACCCACCCGTGTTCCTTCCTTAGCCCTTTATGTTCCGGGCCAGTGGTAACCCTTTCGGACAATCCCGCTGACCCGGCTGTCACATGGGTCTTAAACACAACTGGTGAGTGGATGTACTATAGGTACCTTCCCCTTTACATATAGGTACATATATGTAAAGGGGAAGCTAGAGGTGTACGGTACAGAGGAGGAGTAAGGAGGAGGGGTAAGGTACAGGCGTGATGTTATGTTATGGCGAAAGTCATTTGCAGAACCAAAAGCCGTTTTTTGCAGTGCGAAAAAAGGAAGGCGCTATAGGCACTGCATAGAACCATATCTTTCTCGCACAACTAGCTACATAATATCTTACCTGCAGCGCCGCCTTCTCTTTCTTCAGCCGCGCGCACGTTTCGTCTCTCTCTCGCAGGTACTCGGCGCACGTCTCACACTCCTCGTCCAACTCTCTGTACTTCTCTTTTAGATCTTCTAACTCTTGCTGGCAGAAGGCTAAACGCTCTCGCAGATGGGACACCTCACTGTTACAACAGACATACTTATATCACAAGAATGAAAACAAGTGTTACACGTCTTCCGATGAGAGAAAGCTTTCCTGACATCTGTCAGTTATAAACAGTTCTTTTACATCTGACAGCAGCCATATAGCAACGACTATAAGGGTCGTTGTGCAAAATCAGAGTTAAAATAACTATGAAAGATCTGCAAACGCTGAGTACAAAAGGTATACATACGTGTTTTACGAATTTAAACTTTATTGTTCTTAATCGTAAAAGGCTTTCTCTGTGTTCGGATTATAATGTGGAGTCTTGGTCAATGAATAAGCTTAGCTTTACGAACAAGTGGAAGTTTATTTATTTCAGAGTTTATCCGTCCGCCAAGCATTGCAAGCGTTGTTCTTTGTGTATGTAAATAATATTAAAATGGTCTATTACGCACCTGACGGCATCACCCGAAGGGTCGGAAGATTGGTCTAGACCTGAAATTGTAACTCAATACATTAAACATACATGATTATTTGACTACAAGCAACTATAGTATTTTTATCTCACGAAGTGACGCGCGCTTCACTTGTGGTAACCAAGTGTACAAACACGCTGTGAATGTGTGCGTGAAGGCGAGTAGCGTCAGCAGCACATAAGGGCCTTATCACACTGGCTATTTGGACTCGCTTGCAAATCGCCAGTGTGATAAGGCCCTAACACACACACGCACACACTTCCGCCTTCGCCGTTGTCTTGGACTGCACCGAGAGCTCCTGCGCTTACAGACATATTCACAGCGTGTTTGTACACTTGTTAATCACAAATAAAGGGCGTGTCGCTTCGTGAGATAGAGATAAAAATACTGTACAGTAAGAGGCCGTAGATACGGCACATCGAGTTTTAGAAAAAGTTCCACTTGTTGTCTCTTTCTAACGGCTGCTAAACAAGCTCACACTCGCATTAGTCATCACGATCCTCGTGTGAGTGGCAAATTTAAAACCAATGGCGTTAAAAGCAAACGCGGTGTTCCGTATTACGCCATGCACGAGGATCGTGATGACCGATGAGTGTGCGCATGTGCGGTGGCCATTTAATTTGATACGCTGTAATAACACCCAGGTACTGAGTTCCGAAAGCAGTGGTGGTCCAATGGTTACGGCCGCGACTGTAGGTCGTAGGTTCGAACCCAGACAGGCGCTTTACTTTGTGTAAATTATTTCATCACCACTGCTCCCAAAACGGTGAAGGAAAACATCGTGTGGGAACCGACAAGTCCTAGAACGAAAAATCCGAAGACGTGTGACATCCACCAACCCACACTGGGCCCGCGTGGTGGATTATGGTCCACTTCCTCTGACTCAGAGAGGTTTGTGTCCCTGCAGTGGGAACATTATAGGCTAAATGATAATATATTAATGTGTATAAAGTTTAACTACGTTACCAGGTGATGGCGTGTGACGAATAACACTTCTGTGCAGATCGTGAATGCTCTGCCTTCGTCGCCGCGTCGCCACCACGCTGCTCGGTCGAGATGGGGGCTCCTCGTCCTTTTAATAAAACAAATTAATGATAAGGAGGTCTGTTGAAATACTGTTGGACATTTAATTGAAATCTTCAAAATAATATTACAATATAATCTGTGTGCCCATCAGGTAATCCCATCGTCAAAAATAGGGTTTTGAACCCAGACAGGCGTTTTATTTTGTGTAAATTATTTCATCACCACTGCTCTCAAAACGGTGAAGGAAAGCATCGTGAGGAAACCGGCATGTCCTTGAACCAAAAATTCGAAGACATGTGACATCTACCAACCCGCATTGGGCCCGCGTGGTGGATTACGGCTCACTCCCTCTCACAGAGAGGAGACCTGTGACCCAGCAGTGGAAACATTATAAGCTGATTATACCTTTAAAATATTTCGGGACATTGTCGTCCCGGACCTTTGGAAAGCGTACGAGGCGCCAGAGCCAACTCGCAGAGGCTCCTTAGACAATGTTATAGAAGCACCAACGCCACCAACCGAGGATTATCCCTGTTTGCACTACGCAAGGGACAACTCCCGGCTGGTGCAAGACTATTGGAGAACATGGAATTATTGTTATTATAGATTATTACCTGATCTGTCTTTGAATGGGACAAGCTGTCACGTCTGAAACAATACAAACACATATTTATCAAAGTTATTTTATGCTGTGCTGGGTAAAGGCCTCCCCATATATTTCCACCTTTATTTGTGCTATGCATGCATAATAGCCGCACAGGTCGATCGATCAGGTTAAGCTACGCTTGCCGCAGTTGGTCTGTGGATGGGTGACCATCTTTACATATCGTGACCCCTCCGTGCCTCATTCGTGGATTTTTGACAGTCGTTACGGGTAGTCAGAAGCCCGAAAGTCTGACAACCAGTCTTACCAAGGGGTATCGTATTACCCAGTAACTGGGTTGTGGAGGTCAGATAGGCAGTCGCTCCATGTAAAATACTGATACTAAGCTGCATCCGGTTAGACTGGAAGCCGACCCCAACATAGTTGGGATGTGCTATGCATGCATTAAGTTATCATTAATTATTTTTTTATTTATGTACCCTACCCTTTGCTATGACTCATAAACGGACTGCTTCTGTTGGATATATTTTCATCGACGTCCATGTAAAGGTCGTCCGGTTTCTGCCTAGACTCAAACATCTCATCCACGCTGTTGTGATCTGAAACGAATTAGAAACTACTTTCAAACTGTTCACAGATCAATAAGGCACATATAATAGTGTTACTAACAGTATATGGACTACGTCTGAATTAAATGTCTTATTATTATTATTATTATAATTAAAGAAAGAAAGAAAACAAGTTCATTTGGCCCAGGTTAAGTAAGGCACACAATATTCACACAAAAACAAAAAAAAAACAGAAAAAAAAATTAAAATAGTACCTATTGTGTGCCTCAGTAATGCTTTGTTATCAACGTTTTGTCTACTGTATAGTCCATACATTATTAATATTCTTGACACATCTTCATACTTATGTTTACGGTTTATAGAAACAGTAATCTTGTCTTACGTAGCGACACGCGTTTTATTTGTGGTAACCAAGTGTACGAACATGCTGTAAATGTGTACGTGAAGACGAGTAGCGTCAGAACATAATACACACATGCACACAAACACACTTCCGACTAATGCCATTGTCGCTCACACACATATTTACAGCGAGTTTGTACACTTTGTCATCACAAGTAAAGCGCGATTGGCTTCATTAGATAAAATACTCAACATACTTTTACAGGGTATCGATATATAAACACGATAAAACAAAACTGATTTTCAACCAATACCGTCTGCGGAGCTTCGCTAGCTCATTTATGATTAGGGTTTGCCCAACAAACAACGAATAGGTTTTAGTCATAAGTTCACGGCGGTGAGTGGTGAATCGTACGCGCGGTTTACTTTGTATTTAAAACCGTAAACATGCATAGACAGATTATTTATACAATCAGATAATTGTGATCACAATCAGATAATTTTAAGATATTTCCTACCTCCAAACTCATGTTTATCTTCGCCGAACAAGCGCTTAGAGTCGTGCATACTCTGTCGCCTTTGTCGGGACAAGTCGGCGAGAGCGTCGATAGACGGGCGAGACTTACCCGCAAGCTCTTCAAGCTCAGCCACTCGAGCCTAAAAACAAAAGATGGTGCTAAAACTGTCGAAAATAAATATATACTGGCAACACTGGCCAATAGTACTGCCACCTAAAAAATGGGTGCTTTGATTTGATGATTTTATTACTGAAATTCTAGTTATAAAACACTTAAGGTTGTTTTTCGTTTCACAATTCAGGTTAATTTTACAACCTCATTTTTCGACCATAATCTTTCAATTACAATTTTATGTTTACCCCCCCCCCCCCCCCGCCCTCTACCTATATACTATTGTCTTGAACAATATGGTTACAGGGTGGCATAACCGTTTAGCTCATAATTTTTAGCGTAAACATTTTTCGTCAGATATCAAAAATAAAATCTGCTGTTTTATTGAAGTGCAATACCTACGCGGTCAAAATGTATGGAACAGCATTTTTTTTTTAACAACTTTCGAAGTATTTTAACTCATTGGGGTTCAGAATCATGTACTGAATCCATGCTGGTAACAGGTTGCGCATCGATGTCCCTGCCACCCTGTATATAACAATATCAAACATACCTCTAAAGTTTCTTTAGTCTTCCTCAAGAGCTCGATTTCATTGCTGTCACTATGCAGGGAGACCTTGTGTTTCAATTCTTCTATCTGTTTGGTCTTCTCGGTAATGGTCTTATCGTCTTCGTTCTTTTGTTTCTCTAGCCTGAAATTCATAACATAAGCATTACATCGAGCCTGTATTTCTTTAAGGGATTGGGAGGTGTGCGCCTGTATTTCTCTAAGGGGTTGGGAGTGTGCGCCTGCATTTCTCTAAGGGGTTGGGAGGTGTGCGCCTGTATTTCTCTAAGGGGTTGGGAGGTGTGCGCCTGTATTTCTCTAAGGGGTTGGGAGGTGTGCGCCTGTATTTCTCTAAGAGGTTGGAAGGTGTACACCTGTCATTTCACCCGTCTAGTCCCATATAATGGGGGGCGAGCCTATTGCCATCAATCGCACACAAATCCAGACTGGGTTCTTACTTAGATATTCCTAATTGATAAGCACAATTATACTTTGCCCAATCTGGGCATTGAACCGAGGACAGTGGTCGTAAGTGCTATTGCGTGCGGGATGGCAGGCACTTGCACTTGCGACCACTACATCAATTAGACAGTCAATTTAGTACATGGCTGTATAGTACATGTTTAGTTACATGTATAGTATTTAGACCAAGAAAATTAGTCTAAAATTAAAACACGTGGTTTGGAGAAGCACTGTCTCTGTCACTGTCGCGTAACTGACAAGCTACAAGTGCAAGACAAAAACGAGACTATAATAATTATACGTACAGACGCCAGCACATCAAGCTACCCGAAACGGTAAAATTTTCCCAATCAACTTTGAACCTTATGCTTTGGCGATAAAGTTGAAATTCTATTAAAGAAATTTGACAGATTGTAGTAGCTTGATGTGCTGGCGTCTGTACGTTAGCCAAACCACTTGCTAAGTACTGAAACAGCTTAATTCGAGTCAATACGAAACTAGTAATGGTTCGGAGAAGGCTTACCCAAAATTCGGAGGCATTTCTATACCGATTCTTAAATTGATTTAAAGTGATTAATAATAAAAATAAATTGTGACAAAGCACATACGATTCTGTTTGACATAGGAAAGCTTGACTGGTTACCATGGCAACTATTTATTTACAGTATTGCCATGGTACACAAAAACAAGTAACGCCAAAGGATTTTTGTTCGGAAATATAATTATGTAATAGTATTTCATTGGTTGAAAACTAGTTATGATGGCTTTGATTGATAATGTTATAATCGGGTAGGCAACTGTGACCGCCACGTGTGTCAATGCAATTTTAACTATTTAACTTTTTGTTTAAGTAACTAAGCTGATTTCGTACCGTATCAGAATCTGTTGATTTTTTTTGTGTTTTGTTTTCTGTTGATTGATTTTTTCCCATGATTTCATAGTTATTCTGCTATTCCGGGCGGAGAAAAATCCAACAAGCCAAAGATCATAAAATCGGTACAGCTGTTCTTGAGTTATAAATGGCGTAGCTTAGGTAACCCGACTTTGTTTTATTTATATAGATAGAAGATATAAGTAAGTTTGCATATCAACCACGCCTAAACGGCTGAACGAATTTGAAATCTAGATTATCATCCAAATCCGGTCTATCTGATAGACCATGTATTGGTCGCTGGGTCGTGGTTCCTCTGAGATGCAAGTGGAACCACGAGCAACATCGAGTGTCAAGAACTAAGTTAATTTGAAAGCAACCAGAAAACAAAAGATAACAATATAAAAACTCACCTCATTATCATTCTGCTCTGAATCTCGGCTGTCTTCTCATGCGTTTTAATATTTGTCTCCAATCTAGAGCATTCTCTAAATTTGTCTTCAAACTTCTCCTTTAACTCTATATTCTGTTGCATCAAATTCTTCGCTTCTAAACTCAAATTTTCTATTACCATACCATTCTCTCGTACAGATTCTCTCAGTACTAAAATATCTGAAGTCATCTTATCCATTTCTATGTTATTCTGTTTTATAGTCTCACCAGACTTTAGCAATTCATTAGCGTAAGAATCTTTTTCTTTAACTATTACTTCATTCATCACTTTCAAGTGTGCAATTTCATCTTGCATTACTTTTACATTTTCTATCAGTTCAGTAAACTCTTTTACTTTGCATTTATATTGTGTATCGATTTCCAGTTCAAGTTTTTCAATAGTCTTTTCTTTCTCATTGACGGAAAACTTTAATAAATTTACTTCTCCTGATAATTTTGCAATGAGATCAACGTTTGCTTTATTTTCTTTGACTTTGCTTTCGTAGATTTCATTCAAATCTTTAGACAATGCACTCTGGGCTTGTAGTTTGTTCTCTTTGTCCACTAAAGCAACGGTAACAGCGTTATTAATTTCTTGTAAGTTTTGTCTATGTGATTGAAGTTCCTGTATTTCCTTTTGTGTTTCTTCTATTATTTGTTTCATATTCTTTACTTCTAAGGTAAGATGGTCTTTCTCCTTTTCTATATCGGGGCTAATACTGTTTTTGTGTTGGGTAATGACGTGTTTAAATAGCAGGTAAATATTAGCGTTAGCTGGCAATGTCAAATCAATATCTAGATTTTTAACTACATTTAGTTCGATTAGTTTTTTATAAACATTGCTAATTGTTTCAGTTAATTCTTGATCTTTCTTGACCATGTCTAACGTGACTGCGTTACTTATCTCTTGGATTCTCTCTTTCTGTTCCTTCAGCGAATTGTATTCTTTTTCTTGAGCAGACAGCTGGCACTTCATGTGCTCCAAGTTTTCGTTGACTGAACTTAATTCCTTAGTAACACTCTCCGTGTACGCTTGTAACTTGGTGTATTGCTCCATAATTCCGGTCAAATCAGTTTGATACTTGTTCACGATGTTATCGAAAAGAGTTTCGAACATTTCCATACTGGACAAACCTAATTGACTGTCTACGACTTTAAAGAAATAAACTTTGTAGATATCTATCAGTTTAGTTACGTCTAGATCAGTGAAACTAATAATCTTTTGGTTTAAGGTATTAATATTATTCTTAATTTGCGATAGAGCATTTACAACAGCGCTATAATTTTGATCTTTCTGTTCCAATTCTACGGTTATTCGAGAATGTTCTTCTTTTAAGTTGCTGATTTGGTTTTCTAACTGGGTCTTAGTTTCATTGTAATCTTTTAGTTTATTTGTTAAATTCTCTACTTCGTTCCCGTGTTTAGTTATTAAGTGTTCGTAAAAAGTTTTCATAAGATCGATCATTCTGATATCACGGTTTATATTTTCATTGCCGACTCCTGTTTTCTCAGTGTAGTAGTTCAAACAGTCTATTTTGTCCATTTTGTATATATCCATGGGGTGTTCCTCAGGAATATCAGGCATAATACATTTGTTCGACTGAGGGCTGTTAATTGCATAGTCCTTCGTGAACGCGTACATGTTGGATTCTCCCATACTATCATCAAAATCTATGGAGAGATTACTGCGGTCTAAATGATTTTTAATAGTGGCTACATCTTCAGTAATCTCCTTGCAATCTTCTCTGCCAGCATCTAATTCACTTTGCAGCGTGCAGATCTTGTTATACCTCGATGAGGTATCAGAGTCACTTAGACTTCTGTTGAGTTTTGTGTGAGTTTTTGTCAGTCTGACTTCCATCGTCTTTAAAAGTTCGTCTTTCGATAGACACTCGGAACAGCTGTCAGAAAGCTGTTTATCACTCAACTCCTTAACTGATTGCTCTAACTTGCTGCATTTCTCTAATAGTTCAGTATTGATATTTTTTATACTGGCTAACTCTTTGTTTAAGTCATCGGCTTCGGATATGCTTTCCATTACTTGTGTAGATAACGAATCGTATTCGTCTTGTAAGCTTTTTAGTTCTTCAGATTTAATGCTAAGCATATGTTTAAGTTTAGTAATTTCCTGAGTTTTAATATCGTTCTCTTTTTCTAAATTATTCAATTTCTTAACAAGAAGATCAGTTGAGGGTGTTTCTAGCATTAGATTGTTATATTTTTGTTCGATCTCAGCTTTTTGTGATTTCACGTCCAACAATTCTTGAGAAAGTGATTTTAATTCGTCATTTAGTTCTTCCTGTGCGTGTTGTAGCTCTGCTTGCTTTTTACATTTATCACACTCATTAGGAGCACAAATTTCAGTACTCTTAAGAACTTGATTAATATTTTCATGGCCAACATTATTTATCTTAATGGGACTAATTTGTGCGTCTGTCATTGATTGTTTCATTTCAGCGTATTTATTTACTAACTCGCGTAGTTTAACGTTTTCGTCTTTTAAGATATTTAATCTCTCATACATGTTCATGTCATGGCTTAGAATTTCGATTTGATTCATCTCGTTCGTTTGGCAAGAAGCTTCATTGTAAAACTGAGTTAAATCTAAACAAGTTTGATCATGAGCTGTCAAAGTGTTATCCGCAGCTGTAGTCATTGTAATATTTGTATCTAGCATCAAAAGATCGCCGTCTAAAGTAGATTCGTTTTTAAAAGTAGGAAGAGCAGTACTGCTGTCTAGTACATCTGGTAATGAATATCGTTTAAAACTGACGTTTTGTTGATCGACTATCGACGGATCACCTCTCAACAAAGTCATTAGTTCACGCAATTGCTTCTTAAAATCAGGTATATCTCTTTGGCACACATTGTGAAAACGGCTGTGGTGATGTTGTAGTCCTTTAACCTGTGATTTTAAAGCTCTATTTTCAGCGGTAGTAGTAGCTGTTAAGATTGACAGATTTGTTTTATGATTAATAATTTTCTTTTGCAATTCGTGCGCAGGTGCAACGAGGAGCTGTATTTCACTGCGTGCTTTTTCCTGTTCTTCAAGAAGATATTGGTTCACAGCTTTCATATGCTCTAAAAGCTCAGTGATTTCAAAGTTTTCTTTTCTAATGGCTTCCAGTTCTAAGGAGAGTTCATTACATCTGCATTCGACTATGTAATTTTGTTCAATATTATCTGAAAATTCATTAGAACTTGTAGTTGTAGTGTTCGATTCAATCTCTTTAGGTTGTATGTAATCCACTATTTTGTCACAGCATATGGTTACCAGGCTAGGAGGAGACGATAGATCACCACAAGAACTGCTATCAGGGATTTGCTTTATATCAGCTGCACCTTGATTGTCAATATCATAAGAGTCTTTGTGTTCGTAAGTTATTATTGAGTTCGATTCAGGTTTATGTCGAACATCTGCAGTGCTAGCTTTAAGTTGTTCGTTTTCTAATTTTAATGCATCCATCAGCTGTTTCATTACAACATCTTGACTTATAAATTTTTCTTTCCAGTCTTTAACTTTGTCTTCCATGCTTGTTAGTTCATCAACCTTCATTTTAAGTTTTACCTGTAGGCTTTCTAGGATTTTTTGAGTCATTGACAATTCTTTATTTAGTTGTTCATTGTCATCCTGAATTTTTGCTAATTTAAATGACAACTTACTGTGCTTGCTTTCAGCCTGAGATAGTTGTTCTATGAGACTGAGATTCTGTTGTGTCAGTTCAACTATTTCTTGCCTGGCTTCTAATAATCTTTCATTTACTTTGATATTTTCATCATCAAGTTCATCATTTTTCGAGCTGATAAACGTGATATGACTTCCTATTTTCTCCAATGTTAAAAGAATGCGTTCGTGAATTTTAGTACAGTCATTACCTACTTCTCCCCTTATATCGTTTTGGATGTTATAATTGATCGTGAATTCAGTTATTTTTTGAAAGACGTTATTTAGTAACTCATCTCGCTCTTGGATTGAATTGGTAATGTGTTCCTCATTGAAAATAAAATTTGAAATCTTTTCTTGTAGTATGCGTTCTTTTTCCTCTAGTCTCGTCGTAAGATCTTCAAGCACATTTTTCCTGTCAAGTAAATCAGCCATTTTTTGATCGCATGTTTCTATATATTCAGTAGCTTGTTTTAGAGAAGCTTCCAGACTCTCATTTTCTAAAATTTTAGTATGTAACTCATTGCGGGTTGATTCGAGTTCATTGTTAAACTGACTTGTTGTTTGAGTCAAAGTTACTTTTTCTTGGCTTCTACTACTTTCATTGGTACTAAGGACTTCTAATTGTTCCTGAAGTGCTGTTATTTCTGATTTATGTTTTAAAGTAAGTACTTCTAACAAAATTTTCAAATCATTGTTATTCTTTGAGGTTTCTTCTTTTTGTTTGACAATATTATTGGCAACATTTTCTAATGTATTCATACTATTACTTAACACGTTAAAAACATTTACAAAGTTGTCAATCATTTCTGGTACTTCTTGCATGTTGCCGGACAAAGTGTTGAGTATCAGTTGTAATTTGAGGACGGCGGCTTTAGCATTAAGCAAATAGTCTTTTGATTCTTTATCTTCTTTCTCGAGAGAAGATATCAGATCATCTTTTTCGTTTATTTCTGTTTCTAATTCAGCAATTTTGACTGTCATATTCTCAACTTGTTCCAACAACTCAATATTCATTTCAGACATTTCTTGTTCTGAAAAATCATTTTCTGCTATGGAAAGTTTAAGCTTGTCATTTTCATCTTTCAGTCTTTCAGCGGAAGTGGTGATTTCGGTGTTCATTTTTTCAAGTTCACTAATTTTATGTTCAAAATTTGCCAGTTTTTCATAAAGTTCTTGTTCAACAGTTTTAAGAACGTCCTTTTCATGCATTAGTTTATTAATACTTGTTATATTGTCGTTTATTTTCTTATTCAAGCTATCTACCTCTTTTGTTTTAGATTCAAGCTGTTCCGCTAGAGTAAAATTTTCGTGTGTTACGTCACTGTTCAATTGCGCTGATGTTCTTAAGTTATCAATTTCTTTATTACGCGTATCAAGGGCGATTTTAAGAGAGTGAATGATATTTTTCATGTTTTCATTGCTAGCAATAAATTTCTCTTCATTAGCAATCATATTTTCAAGTGCGCTGTCATCAATGTTGATGATTGGTAGTTTTTCTTTTTGGCTTATTTTGATTTGCAATTCTTGTATAAGACTATTATAGGAATCTATGTTATTTTTAGTGGTTTCTAAATGTTCTTTTTGGTCTTTAATAGTCGAATTTAGCGTATCTATTGTAGATTTAAGGACAGAATTCTCACTGTCCATTAAAGACAGTTTTTCTTTAAAAGTTGTTACCTCTTCTTGGAGATTTTTGTTAAGGTCTTCTAACGAGGATATCTTTTGTTGCTGGGCAAAGATATTAGCCTCTAACTCTATGAGGGTTTGGTTTCTTAAGTTCAATTCTGATTGCGTTTCAGCGAGTAATTCGTTCATATGTTCAGATTCATCATCATTTGTATTGACTATGCTTTCATTGTCACTATTGACAAGAGAAATATCTTTAGAAATATCCATGAAGTGTATCTCCTTGTCTAACGTGCGGGACATTACTTTTCCTATTGATTAAAATAAAAAAGTTTATTAACAACAGAAAATAATATATTAACTCAGGAAAATATTTGAAAATAGTCTTAGGAAGCCGATTCAGAATCTTAGATAATTCATTGCCATGTTTTGGAACTACACACTCAATGTCTTATGCTGCGGCTACAATGTCGCGATACCGCGAACTACACTTCGCGCGCTCTCTGTTGTGCAGCGAGACGTCGAGCGGTGTGCGAGGGAGAGCGCGCGAAGTGTAGTTCGCGTTATCGCAACAATGTAGCATTACAATACAAAGTTCAAAATTGGGTCGCTCAAAAAACGACTGCATGACGCTAAAGAAGATAGTTTTGTAAATGGCAAATTAATGTAAAGATTCTGAATTCAAATGTAAAAATATTAGCTTTGACCAGCTCTATAGAAAATTCGTCCCTATTTCGCAAATTTTCATTTAGTCTGTGGACACTAACAACTTTAGTCGTGTTCCGCATATGTTTTTTTTTTTAACAAAACAAATATTGAATCAACCATATTTTCATTGTATAAGTGTAACAGTGTCTTAGTCTAAACTTACCAATATCTTCCGGTTTTTTGGTCTTAGCCGTAATTTCCTGCAGCAAAGACAACAGTTCTTCCTCTCTGAGCTTCGCTTTGTTCCTGAGAGTCTCGTAACTTACTTCTGCATCAGTCAGTCTAGTATTGTAGATGTTACACTGTGATTGTAGGTCGCTCTATGAAAACAGAAGATTATCTATATACATATATATAAAAGCACTACCTGTGCCCGCGACGTTCACGTGCATTTCCGGAAAACAAATTGGATTTCATGGGTTTTAAGTTTTTTGTGCGGAACCCTAATTATTTTTCTAAAATAAAAGTAGCCTAAATTACATCAGCTATCTGCCAGAGAAAGTACCGTAAAAATCGGTCCAGCCGTTTCGGAGATTAGCCGGAACAAACAGACAGGCAAAAATTTTATAAATTGTTTTCTTTTTGTTATAGGTTATCCTACTGAATGACAATTTTATTGAAATATGAATTAATAGGATTATATGAAGGACGATATTGATGATTTTCATGATTATAATTCTGTAAAGTCATAATTGTTACGGTTGCGAATCATATTTTAATCAACATACAACCTGACACTGACCTGCAATTGAAAAAAATGTAAAAAAATTTGGTCACCGCCGCCTAAGGACTTCTGCAATACCAGAAACTTGGCATATACCTACTCAAACTCAAAGCATGTATTTCAATTAAACCTTGTACAGGCACTTTTTAATTTTCAAAATTAAATAGTCTGTCAGTTAGTTGAAGCTAGTTGCCAATTCCAAAACGTAGATCTCTATGGAGAAGAACGGGCCAGAAACTCCATCGACACTCTTTTAAATCAAGATATTACAAAATCCTGGGTACATTATTCTTGTTGTTTCTATATGTGAGAATAATGTAAAAAAAGACAAATGAAGAAGAAATAATTCAAAATATAAGATTAAAAATTAGCCTTGGCGGTTAAGAGATGACCAGTCTCAAACGACGGCGCCCGTTCACGAACATGACGCGTGGATCAGCACCATCCAGCTCAACCATTTTGTAGGGAACCGAATGATCCAACACACGCGCCACCATCAATGAGACTTAAGTGAGCATGACACGTTCTCAACTGCCATGCTCTTTCAAGTCAACATCAAAAAATCATAATAAACAGATACATGGTTCTTAAATTTACAAAATTAAAAAAAAAATGCTTCTAAATTATACAAAATTATAGTTTGCAATTTATTTAAGAGATTAATAATATTTTACTACCAAACAGGAACAGATATTTAATATTGAAGTATTCAACAATTAAAACTTGACTGAATAAAACAAAATATGTTCATAATATCAGAAACACTAAAAAAGAAAAAGGGAAGCACCTATTCCAAATATTGAAATTTTAACTAGTGAGCCCAAGTGCCTTTGAAGCAGGACCAGCATTAAGCCAAGCATTTTTATCTACGATATAATCACCCAACTTGTAATATGCTTGTCTACATAGTGTGCGTTTAATGCATGTTTTAACATACGTTCTGATCCCAGAGATAAAGTTGAAACGTCTTGTGTGCCTGTAATTACACCGGCAACCATACTCTACAAACTGGAACACGTTAGCACTCTTTGGCGGCAGACATTAAATCTCTGATTCTTTCTGTCACTGATGCCCGCTTTAACACTAGACGCGTCGTTGGATTGTCAACGCTCTGCATAGCACCGAAAGTTGAAATTCAAATAGCTGGCGTATAATTAAGGTGATATATCGAAAAATATTTGGTTTTTCTATTTTGTGTAACTTTTTAAGTATGTGGAATAGGGATTTAACATTTTGGTATGTTTTTTTACTCTTTGGTCTAGCATCATGTAAAATGAATACACGATACAATGAAGTTTTCTCAATACAAAAAAAAATGCAAAGTTATATCTATTTTTTTACTTTTTTCGACATCACGGCGTAACGCTTAAGAGTTATTCAATGGATTTTACTTTCAAACATAGTGAATTATCATACCAAAGTTTACTCAAAGTAGTTTTGAATTTAATTCATTTATTTGTTAAAAAAGGAGTAAATTCGTTTTGGCACATACGTCGTTTTATTCAGAGCGCACGCACATTATAGCCATCTCTCTTCTTTTGCGTTTCAAACGTAATTGCATCATTTTCGCTCGCTTACTAGATCAGTCGCTACGATTTATTTTCGAGGTAGCGCCTTAAGTGTCGTTCAGTGTTAGTGAAAACGGACATTACAGGCGACATTCGCTAGAGCGAAGAGTCCGCTCGCAAGTATCGGCACCGTACACATATCATTATCTGCCTAGGGTCGGCTTCGAGTCTAACCGGATGCAGCTGGATGGCTGGATACAAGCTTAGTAGGCGATGAAACCCGCTTCAGTGTATCAAGTATCAATCAACTTGAATTAAAGATTTTTTTTTTTTTAATGTAGTTTTCCAGCAAAATAATATACACTTACCTTACTGGAGGTTAAACTTTTTATAGCATCTTCAGTCTGCTTAATTTTACTTTTCAAATGTTCCACTTCTAAATCTTTTTCTTTGCTCTGGTTGCTCATAAGTTCAATTTGGTCTTGCAGTTTCGCTATCACAGACGTGTTATGCTCTAACTTTTCTATATATTCAACCTGAAAATTTTAAGAATTATTATGTACTAGGTTATGCACGCGGCTTCGCCCGCGTGGACGACGTCGGAGATTATTAAACAGAAAGCATTTATTTCAATTAAACCATTTACAGGCACTTTTGAACGGTTAAAGACAGTCAGGTCAGTTAGAACGTTGAAGCTACATGGTTGCTCATTCCAAAACGTAGATCTCTATCCCAAGAAAAACGTATTACCGAGATTAAAAGTATCCTATGTCCTAATCAAGATCAAGGTCTATCAATGTGCTACATTTCTTCCAAATCCGTTCAGCCGGTAAGGCGTTTAAAGGTAGCGTACAGTTACAGACCTAGGGTTAATTTCGCATTTCAAATAATAATATGGATAGTAGATTAGGCGTGACAACGCTAGCGTCGTCCATAAAATCATCCGCGTGTTAAGGATGCACTAGTCGGCGGCTGGAACTCGTTGCTGGATGTGGCTTATGCATGCTATTAGTTAATTTATTTATGAATTTAGTATTTATTTATTTTGTGAATTTATTTATTTATTTTTAACCAAAACGAGCGTGAAATTTCATGAACAGACCTTTGGGCGTATAGATACAATATTATGAAAAAGCTACAGGATGTAGTTATTCAAAATTAAGATATATATTTGAATTCTTGAATAACATTATCGATCCATGCACGGTAACAATTTTGCCATTTTCATATTCCAGAGTTATAGTTACGTTTCGACGCTCATTTATTTTCAAACCATTTTTTTTTAATTTGTTTCCGTACAAGGCTAGAAAAGTAGATATGTATATTTTTTTTTATGTACAGACACCAGCACATCAAACTACTACAATCTGTCAAATTTCTTTAATAGATTTTCAACTTTATCGCTAAAGCATAAAGTTCAAAGTTGATTGGGAAAATTGGACAGTTTCGGGTAGCTTGATGTGCTGGCGTCTGTACACTGTCAAACAGTAGAGTAACCTCCATAGGACTATAGTATGGAAGAATGACTGACTAGTGTAAACTTAAGACTCGTATTATTATTAATTTTTATTTATTTGTAGTCACTCGTATGAAAATGAGGCTTTAAAGATGCTTAGTAATAACTTACCACATTAGGCGAAAACAACTTCTCTCTTTCAGTGAGTTCCATAATGTCTTTAAGATTCCTTTCAGCCTCTTTCGCATTTCGTCTTAGTATGCATGGTGGCGTTTTAGTCGCACCTGAAAATAACGTAATTACGTTATTATAACAATAAAAGTTTTAAATTAAGCGTCCGACAGAAAAACGATTTTTAACCGAAACCGTAACCCATGCGGCTCCTTTTTTAATTTCGGCTGAAACAGAAACTTCGCTCGGACACTTCTTAAAATATTATAATAAATAATCGATTGGTTTTGAATAATTACCATAGCATTTATGAATAGGCGAGCACGTTTGTCCATCGTCTCGCGTTGTTTCATCGTCATCGCTGTCTGAAATATAAACAAGTGGACTAAAATTATTTCTCGATTTCTTGTTGACCATTGTCAAAAAGTTATAAGGAATTTAGCATTGTTTATATGCAACTATAATATTAATAATGTGTTGTACACATTTTCAGGAATAAATTTCTAAATGTTCATTCATTAAAACATTCTCTAAATGATGGTGAAAACCGCATCAAAGTGTGTTGTGTAGTTAAAGTCGTGTCTCCTGCGCGTTTTTGAAGAGAAAACCTCTTTAGGCGCGTTGGGTATTTTTTGAGATGGGAAAACGCTATTGAAGTCGCGCCATTGTTAAGTAGGCCGCACACCTGGCGTACACTTGTATCACGATAATTGTGGCGCCACATTCGAAACGCTACACGTTTAACGCCCCCGTATATCTGTGTGCGAGCACGCACACCAAGGACACAATTGTAGCGGGTGCACTATGAGGCGAGACGTTTGCCCCGCTACACGAATTCAAGATCGAACACGTTCGTTTTTTGTGTCGCTTTGGTTTGCAAAAATGAAAGACAACATTGAATTTTACGTTGAGTTTATTGCAGAGGTTGAAAAAACCCTATATATTATTATAACCATACGCTCACAATTATAGCAACAGACGGATGAATGTCGGACGAATGTCTACATCATGGTGATAATCATCATGATGTCGACATTCTCAAAGCGGTGGCACGTGATAACTGTGCTTCCGTTGTGCGCGGATACGAAACATTCGTATTAAGCTGAATTGTAGCGCAATAGCTGTTCCGATGTAAATGTACGATGCGTGTAGCATGTGGCGCTGGTGTGCGGCCTGGTTTACCGTAACCGAAACCGCTTCGGATGTGTTCGGCTGTCCTCGGTTTTAATGTATATCCGATATGTCAGTGAGTGATGGCAAAGTATTCTGTTTGTGTTTTGTTTTCACTTCTGTCGGCACTTCTGGAGTGCCACTTTTTTTTCGAAACATTACACAAAAACGTCAAAACAAAGAGTGGCCATACACATTTGTGTATTCAAACACGATGTTTTTGTTTTCCGAACTTCATGGAAAACATTCACCGCGCGGATAAAAAGGGGAAGGGTTTTAGGTATCATTCAGGGCCGTCTTAACCATATTGGGCGCCGGGGTGCGAAAATCAGCTTGCGCTCCAATTTTTGTGTTTTATTTTTGATGTGAAACATCTATAGCCGCACGTAAAACAAATTTCTGGCGTGGCGACGCATGCCGTGGCGACGCGTCGCCACGCAATATGATGGTGTATATATACAGTCACAGTCTTGTGTACTGTGTGGCGACGCGTCGCCATGCGCAATCGACTGCGATTCAAGAAAAAATCGCGCAATCGTAATATTTTATTTTATCATTATGCCATATTTAGTTTATATCGCAATCTGTTCTTTTCAATCATATTACTTTTACAAAATAATGTCGATGTTTCACATCTGCCAGGCGTCCCGTGACGGCTCACTTTTTTTTTTTATTTAATCCTTACTTTACAATAAAATTAAGTAGGTACATTTTCGACGTCAGTCAGCACCTGTCCTACCAAAATTTGAAATAAAATGTACTAACCAAGTTCAATGACCTCGTCGCTGAAGAAGACGGTCTGTACGGGCGGCGGCGTCACCAGCCGCGCCGGCTCCTCGGGCACGGCCGGCAGCTTGTTGTGCTCGTGACGGACCGGTGCGAAGTCGGGCTTCACTATCGAGTTGGGGCTGTAAAGTCACATATTGTTACAGTTACGTCAAAGTATTGACATTATAGTCCATAATACGGATAAGTGGTGACACCACTGACTGATTTGACGTCAATTTGAGATTAAGTGAAGTATCACTCAGGGCATGATCGCACGTAGGTACCACAGCAACATCACGTGAACGGGCGCTACTTTGTATGAAAAATCAATAATTTATTCATACGGACCACATTTGACCGTCAAAATCAGAAAGTGCGGGCGATAACCGACCACATCAAGGCCACATCGCAAAAACAACAATCTGTCTGTTTGCAAACACTAGCCACAACGGAACCACACCGCAACAACGCAACTGCAAGTAATAATTACTGCTTACCCACTTTGAGTCGAGAAGTTTAAAATTAAAAAAAAATCGTAGCGCGGAACTATAGTCCGACTTTTAATTAACTGCTTACTGCAGTTAATTAAAAGTCGGACTATAGTTGATGAATGACTATAGTTGATGAATGATGAATGACACTTCTTAATAACTCATTTCATACTGAGTTTAGAGATATGAGTGTCAAATAAGTTTCGTTGTTACACTATTCTATACTAGAAAAACAAGATTTGGTTGATGGCCGCGAAAAAACAACAAGACGTTAATTTCAGTCATTTAAGTAACACATAAGCTGTCATTTTACTACAGCTAATTAAAAGTTCGACTATAGTTGACCGCGCCTTAGGTATGTGAGCGGTAGGACGGAGGGGCGGGGCGCCTTGTCATGTCACAGTACGTGCGTTGCGAACACTAGGCGACCTCGCCGCCCTCACCCCCGTCCCCTCCCAAGGCGCGGCCAACTAGTTCCGCGCGGACTATAGTCATTGGTTGAATATCTTCTATACTTCTATAGCATAGAAACCACAATCCCGTTTGGTTTACAGCAAATCTTCTCAAACCAACATTATTCATCAGAAAAATTGTTGCTACAAAACAATAAAAAAAAATAATCCACTTACTTATACTTCAAACTAGGTGTACAAAACTTAGGTATACTGACAACAGACTCGTCATCAGGTATAGAGTGTAATGTTGATATTGTTATTCGTCTCGGAGGTTGAGGCTTTCGTCTTGTGCCACTTAGTAAATCCACGCTGCGTCTTTGAGCAAACCCGTTCAATATGAGCTTTTGTAAGTTCTGTATTTTGCTTTGTAATTTGTAGTTGACTTGCTGCAATAAGACTTAAATTCAGTAATAGCGACAAACGAAAGAATGAAGAATACAATCGAATTCACTGTTATTATTATTTGGTTAGACACACTAGCAGCTAATTAGCTGATGCGTGTATCGTATAGCTTGGAAATAATTAATCTGTCCAGTCGATTCGTGAAGCAGTTCAGTGCGGGGAGCCTTCACAACATTTTCCTGATGCCTATTCCATGCGGTTACAACTCGTTTAGACAAGAATTGCAAGGGCTTTTTTTTCACTATGTATAGTTGATGCATTTCACAAGCGCGCATTGCAGGTCCAGTGTAGGTTGGTGGATATCACATGTTTTCGAATTATTGCTTCTAGGACATGCCTTCACCATTTTGGGCTTTGCTGATGAAATTAAATACACAAAGTGCATGCCTGAGTTCGAACTAACGACCTACAACTCGTAAGTCGGGGCCGATACCACTGCTCTAGGTTTTTTGAAGAAATATTATAAACTAGCTGACGCGGCAAACTTTGTACCGACTCAGAATCAATATGCAAAATGTATGAGAAAATGAATTGTCTTCGTTATTTTATTTTTCGTGAATTTTTCCCATGTTTTAATAAGTAGTTATTCTGCTATTCGAGGTGGAGACAAATCTAACAAATCAAAGATCATAAAAATCGGTCCAACCGTTCATGAGTTATAAATGGTGTAAGTAACCCGACTTTGTTTTATTTATATAGATAAATAAATAATAATAATAACGTTAAAATAAGAGCTGGAAGTCATGGGGACAGGTCTTTGCGCAGCAGTTGGATAATGCAGGGTAACAGTAATAATAACGAACCTCAATATTCTTCTTGCTCTCCAACTGCGCTTGCAACTGGCACATTTGTTTAGTGAGGCGCTGGATCATAGTAGAGTCAGCTGTGGCTACGGCATTTACTTCTGGCTTGTTCTTTATTGCTTTAGCTCGGTTCGCAAATCTATGACAAATACAAACATTTTATTTATTGTCATCTATGAGCTCACAAAAGTCGTTGGTCTAGTGGTCGCAAGCGCTACTGCCGAGCTCATGCTCGGCAGTAGCGCTTGCAGGTGAAAAAAAAAAAAAGTGACCTCATGGTCACTTTTTTTTTTTTTTCACCTGGATGGGAAATCTTGGTTCGATTTCCGGGTCGGACAGTGGCATTGGTTTTTTTATCTGGACTTTCTCAGTAGCAGCCTGAAGTCTGGATTTGTACCCAGCTGAAGGCAATAGGCCGTATTACATGAGATTATAACATGAATGGAGAAATATGGGTGTACTATACTGCCGTGCTAAGCTCAAAAGCGGTATCTCAAAAAATTTTGTAAAGTTGATTTTTGTGGCATCGGATAGCTTAAAGAAATATGCATCCAATGAGCTCAGCCAAATAACCGTATCTTAATAAAAAAAGTCCTTAGAAAAATGTTCCCTATCTCAGCTTTACCTCAAATCACTGAGAGAATAAAAAACAAAACTTCAATTTTCTCGAAACTAGCTTTTCCTGAGATACCGCTTTTGCGTTTAGCACGGCAGTATAGGTACCTGTGTCCAACCTTTCGGGGAATACCCGCGTGAAGGTATGAATTCAAAAAAGAATAAAGATAACTCTTCAAATCTGCATTCGCGATTTATTTGCCAAAAATGTAAACAATTATGAGTTTATGGAAAAATAACTTTAAATCCTACACCATAAAGTTCAGTTTACGCTACAACTTCAAACATTTTTATAACTTTTTCAATAGTGCTAGTCACTCTGAAATCAACTTAATTACCATAAAAATAAAATTGATATTTGTTTAACTTGAAATAATATTAATTTGAAATATAAGTTTGAGTAGACTTTATACTGGCCTCTCCCTTCCCTTTCAGGGAATTCCGGCGTGATGATATAAAGTTAGAAAGAAAATAACTTACTGCAAAGTGGATATAGTTTCTTCGACAGCCGCGGGCGTGATCGCGCAGATAATACTCGTCTTCGCGTTGCCACCGAGCGAGTTTTGTAGTATACGGGTCAGTTTGCTGTCACGGTAGTTTGCAAACCTGAAATCATAAGATATACCATGATTAGTTACTTTTCATTGGGATTTTCAATAGGAATTTTTCATTGAGTCATTTTTGTGCCCGGATTATAGCAATACGCTCGCCCCTCATTAGATTGGAATTAGTCTAGCCATAGCGAAACATCTATGCAATGCTTTTAAATGACCTGCAAAATGTCAGGCCATCCATAATTTTATTATAAGCATAACTCTCACTGTTGGAGTACCTAAGCACAGAAAACTGGTGTCACTTATTTTGCCCGTAGATGTGTCGCCTAACTTAAACATAATTACCGAAACGTCTGCCATTAACTACGCATTCTGTACATCTCTGTACATCAAACTAAGTGACATTGCACAAAAATAATTGCCGGGGAACGACTTTTATTTTTGGCGTGAAAAATGGCTGTTTACAATAGCGCCCTATGTAACGCACGCAAAACATTGTGCTTGTGGGTGCATGCAACTTTTTAATTTTATTTTAAGTATTCGTAAGTGACTCCCGGCGTCGTTAAGCGTCTTTTTTTTACTCCCGTTATACACCTCTGACTACTCTTTCGGCGATTACTGGCTTGGCATGATGTTATCTCTAGGTTACATACTTGTTAGGGTCTTCAGAAAGTTGTTTGATAACAAGAGCGAGCGCCGACAGCGACTTGTTGATATGCGTGCCTTCCTTGAACCGTATGCCCGTGGCGCCGGTCTGACCGCTGCGCTCCGACCCGGCCAAGTCGACGAGGTTTAGTTGTGACACGTTAACGCACCCCGGATCCTCTTCACCTTCAATGTGTTCACGAGATTCTATTATCTAGAAGGAGGAGAATTTTCATGTTAGAACCAAGATACTGCGACGGGCCTTTTAAAAGACCCAAAAATGCATATACGTAAGACATGGATATAACTCCTATATTACGACGGTTTTTTAAAAGACCACCTTTTCCTGGCTTTTACGCGGTAAAAATTGTTTCAGTACCATCTGGGTTAAGGTGGGAAAGGTGCGTAATACCTGCACTAGGCGTACGTGTGTGACGAGATCTATGAATGTAAACGAAGCAAAAAAGCAAAAGGAGTTTGTACGGATCTTAGTAGGTGGCGTTCTGCATTTTCTGCCTATAACCATTGCAAAAAGTATGTATGTAGATTAAGGTTGCACACACTGTAACAGGCATGTAAGTAAAGGTGTGTTTTTTTTTTGCCATACACACTACATTATAGTATGGGTTTCAGTTAGACCTGATGAATCTGAAAGTTTTCATTTATTGTAACGCCTTAATTCTATCTTTATAGGTTGCCATAATGCGATAAGTATACAGTAAATCTACATATTTCTAATTATAATATATATTAGTAGGTACCTATAAACTAGTAGCTGACCATGTATGGGAGCCTTAATACCTTGAGGTTTTAGTAATTAATATTAAACCTATACTATGAAAAAGATCCTGTATAAAAACATTCTAAGTTATTGAAAATCATACTTTCTAAATTATAGGAAAAGCAATACCCTTGATAAAGACAATAGTCTTAAGCTGTTTTTTTCCTCATGTCTTTACATGGTACTTGTAACATAATAGTATATTAATAGTATGCTTCTAAAACCTATTTTTATATTCTTAAAGTAAATAAATTACTTGCATGTGGGTGTATCTTATTACATCAGACTATGTCCAAAAGAGGTGCATAATGATTATGGTTGAATGCCAAATTGTAGTCCCACACAAAGTTGTCAAGTACACAAAAAATATGGTTAGACTAAGATTGAAATAAACAGCTCATTATCATGATAAAATTACGAGATGATAATAAATGCACAGTCACCAAAAGAGATAAGTATCCAGAGTCGTTGGCCAATGGTTGTTTTCCCTTGAAATGCTATTAATTAAATTGAATTTTATTCTAAAGCATCTATTTCTTAATAAACTTCAACTATATCAGACGATCCTGGTTACTTATCTCGTTTGGTGATTATACATAGGCATGGTTACATGTTGTGTTTGAGTAGATATTTTATGTTTACCAATATTCAATACAGGTGTGGCTTGCCAGTGAATTTAAATAAAATACAGTCATATGTTCCTGCATCATGGGGCAAACATCAACATGACCAGCCCGTACTGCCCCCACTGCTGGGACACACAAGCCTCTTCTCGTTGAGAGGGAGTGGGCCATAATCTACCATGCGGGCCCAGTGGGGGTTGGTAGATATCACATGTCATTGAATTTTTGGTTTTAGGACATGATGATGGGGAGAATGCGCTGAGATTATTGCTATGAGATGTAGGTAGGCCATCTGTTTAATCCTCCACTTATAAAGATAAGTAAAAAATGTTACATGTGAAGAACCTGGCTTTAGAAGACAGGCAACAATGGACTCACAATTACAATAACCACATGCTCTGTGCAAATACTTACTATTTGGAATATGGAGTGGGATCTGCTACTTTGTTCATTCATATTTGTGGCGCCCTTCTGCCTGTTTGATTCACCCTGAAATTGTTTTTTTCGTTTATTAGTGGCAATAGTTGTTGCTGCTAATAAATAGATTTATTAAGAAATCAGCAGCCCGCCTCTGCTTCACACGACTTTGATGACTTGTATTGATTTCTTTATTATTTGTTACTTTAATATTATTGTATTATAACTTCTGGAATAAATTCTCTAAATGATAGTTCAAATCGCATCCAAATCTATTGTGTAGTTTAGGAGAACAACATGGTCACACAGACGGACTCGAAAATTGGCTATAATGTATGTATAGATTAGTGAACTGTTGCTGCGAATACATGAGCAGTCAATGCAGCAATTCAAAAACTAATTAGAAAGCAGAATCTGACCAGAATTTAGTGAGTCACTTGCATCAAATGACTGAAAGGTGAAAATATCATCAAGCAATAAACAATGAATAAACTATGTGTAAATTCTCGTCACAAGTAGGATCAGAATTTCGAAATTAGAAAATTCCTGACAAAGAGACGAAAATTAGCAAAAAAAGTCCCGACATTTTCCTTTTTATACCTCTTTGGTTCGTACAGTGCGTGCCACGTAAGAAGAGACTTGACCCCGCCTCCCCCGCCTCTTTCCGCCGCCCCTATGACGTCCGGTCCCGTCCCGCACTCAGACCTCATACCGCTAAAGATACCTAAAATCGTGTTCTACGCATGCCAGACCATGTGGTGTGTCAAGTCTCTTCTTACGTGGCACGCACTGTACTCATTCAACTTTCAGTATTCTGTTTAAAAAATACCCTTGACTAAGTTAAAAAAAGTCCTTAGTGACCAGAGATAGAGGGATAGTAAAAGTGAACAGTCATACCTCTTTCATAGCTTCAAGAACTTCTTCAGGTGAAGATGTGACTTTTTCAGTGGCATCCACCTTGATACCTTGTAATGTTTCATGGATCTTTATGTTATATTTGTCTACATTTAGCAGATCTTTCACTGTCTCATTGTAGATTTCTATGTAAGACACTCTGAAAAGAGAAATTACAGTTACATTGTTATTTTGTGTGTTTGACTGATTGGGTGTAACCAGCCGCAAACACTGAACATACTCTAGGCTCGACTAGGCTTTAGGTTCTAGGTTTAAATGTCAAAACAAATAAATTAGACACTCAAAAGACCATTTTAGACACTAATCTACTCCTAGTCCTCACTTGATCTGACCAAAATTATGTCTAGTCTATAAGAGTTAAGAGTTTGTTTCAAAGTCAACCTCACAACTAGTTTTTAAAATATGATTATACAAATAAAATAATTTATTATTCATTTAAATATTACCTTGGGCAGTATTATGATTTGTTAAAGCCATCATTGTTCTGTTATAAAAAAGGGATTGTGCTATGCATTGTGCATAGCTCCATCCAATCTCACACTGGAACAATGATGTCTTTCACACGTCATATAGTAGTTTAGTAGTTGGTTGTCATCATAGTATGGTTTCTGAAAAGCTATTTAAGCTATCAAACCTCTTTGAAAGCCCATTGTTATTTTGTGTCAAGTCAACTAATCACAACAGTGAACCATAAGATTTGGGTTTAATCAAATCTCTTCCCCTATGCGTTTTACCTACATAAAGGAAATTTTTGTAGGTAAAACGCATAGGGGAAGAGATGGGAAGGGGAAGAGATGAGACTAAACCAAGATTTAACCTTTCAGAAAATAGCACCTTAATTGCAAAACATAACACATTTACAATCCCAGTCTGAGGGTTTTCAAGAAAACTCCTAATCCATAGCTTCATAGGTTTGAATAATGCGTCTACTCAGCAAAGTAAATAACAAACAACAAAATGAGGAACTTTCAATATGGAAAGGCAGTGGGATTGATTGCCATTTTAAGTGCTATTACCTGCTGGTGTTGAATGTTGGAGCTGGTGTCCAACATTTAAAGACTGCATTAAAATTAGAATAAACTATATGAATTGATTGAATACAATGTAATATCTCGCCTTGCCTGCCAATTTATTCTGTAAATTGGCAATTTAGATTATTCATGGCCAAGGCTTGGTAAAGAATGTACTAAATTTTGTCTCAAATATTAAGCCAGTAAATCTTGTGGACAAAAATTCCATAACAATTTTTTTGTTTTTAATCCCTGCAATATCATAATTGGTAGTTGTGGAAAACAGGTTCAACCCTTCAAATGGTTGCCTATTAGAAGTCATTTGCATGTAAGCGCTTAACATTTTTCACAATTATATGTTTTATCATTTCAAATGTATGTTGCTGGTTCATAAGACAGTTATCAGGTTAAGAACTGTTGAACATATATAATTTGGCCTGTGATTTTTACATGTAATCATATCTGTCTGATAACAATGCTGAAATGCTAATGTCTTGCTAAATGTATCCGGTATCAATTGATTGGCTTCACATTATAAATGCAAAGTTGAAGTTTCTATTTGTATAACCTTCATGCTTTGAAATTTTATTTCTCAATGAAGATTACATTTCATTTTAACTTGAAGATATTGCGTAGTGTTCTATGTTATGGGTTGGTTTTCTTTCAAATGGACTATTGTGGTATGCTTTGGCTTTGCGTAGTGTTAATTTATCACAAAATCAAAAGTAAAACAGTATTCTCAGAAAATCTATGAAAATATGTAGCAAAGCTAGACTACCTACGACATTGACTAACTTAGGAATTATGCTTTAATGTCAATTTTGAAAGTTTTATCAATCCATTATTTAGGTAGAATAATTGTGGAGACAATAGTTCTATACATACTCATCTAAAATGTTTACTGTTAAACCATTGCTGAGTGACACACACACAGAGTGATCATGTTAAGATTGACGGGTAAATACAGATAAATAGACAAATATTGTTACCTCACTAAGAAGTCTCGGTCAGGCACGTTTCTGATAATATCAAATAAGTTGATAACTGCCAGTGGAATGATTCCAGGCGACTTGTCTGTACCGGTCATAGTATACGTCTTGCCTGAAGACGTCTGTCCGTACGCAAATATAGTGCCGTTGAAGCCAGCCGTAGCGGCCTGCACGATCGGCTTCGCAATGTCATCGTACACATCCGAAGTCTTCGTATCCTTGTCATAAACTCGGTCTGAAAAACCATTTTCCCTGATTAATATTCGTTTAATGCGTTAGCCTTCGATTCTGTGACGTATTTACTCTGCACTCATTACAATAGATTCGCACACAATTAAGGGTTAGTAAAATTTCACTCACCGAATGTGAAAGATTGCCCGAGATCTTTTCCATTTTGATCGAGTTGATATAGCGTGTTATTCTTGACCCGCCACTGGTACGAAAGTTTATCTTCAATTTCACGCGAAATTAAAGGTCTAACTTTGACAACTACTTTTATATTGTCACTCATTTTCTATCATTATTTAACTACGTCTTCCTAATATGATATAAATATGTATTAGCAAAAGTAGGCATGAAAATTAAGCGAAATCGACATTTTATGAACATGCGACCTAAACGTTTAGAAAACAAACGTAAACAGAAGCAGAACACCAAAATAACCGACATACGATTTCAAACTGAAAAAATAGAATTAGTAATAAATAGTGATGTCATAAACTCATAACCCATTGTAATCGATTTATAAATTGTTATCGATTTCGTAGGAAAATATACTAATTGTATTTTCATGAAATGTAGATGTACAGACAGCGTCAGTATGTGCTAACCCCTCAAGTTTTAAAATGTTACACATTAAATTCCTTTTACAAATAATCTAAAGAATACTTCAAAAAGAACCCATTGTTTCGACTCAGCATGTCGATTCTGTAAAAATCTCACCGTGAATACTTGCGTGGAGTGAGCTGTCAGTGTCATCCTACTGATGCTAGGGATTGACCAAGCAAACATTTACAATCATAAAAGAGATTTTTTGATTCTCACGTAGTTTGTGTGGCGTGATCACTTCACCCGATTCACGACACTAAATGTCGTAAATCGGGTGAAGTGATAAGATCACGCCGCGCTTGCGTGTTAATCACTGTCATTATCACATTGCAGATTGCGTGATCACTTCACCTTCCCTTCACCCGATTCACGACATTTAATGTCGTGAATCGGGTGGAGTGAAGGTGAAGTGATAAGATCACGCCGCGCTTGCGCGTTAGTCACTCATCACATTAGAGATTTGTTTTTACATATTTAATTTGTAAGGCGTCATGTATAAGAACATTAGGAAATTATGGTAATAATATTAATAATTAATATAATACACCATGGCGACCCTGCCTTAGAGTCTGCCAAGGGGCAGATTAAGCAAAGTTTTCGTTGAGCGATTTTCAAAATGTGTAATCATAATAATCATAATCATTTTTTATTTGTCTAACATAGGTAGTAAATACAGTTCTTAAATTAAAATTCATAGGTCGCTATGTTATGCCAAGAGGCGTACAAATATGGTTGCATGCTAATTAAATACAATCAACAATATGGAATCATTTCTACAGTCAATGCATAAATAAATAATCATAAATTAGAATTAGTCACAATATTCAATTAAAATTAGTTAACTCTAAAGTAGAAAAAGACGAGGTATTCGTCAATCAAACCGCGGCTGGTGGAGGTGTTGTTGACGCCGAGGTGGTGTTGCCATGGTTACGAGATTCGAGTGGAGTGATATATGGTACATTCCGAATTGCACTGTAATCGACTACAGCGTGCTTACACCTTGACCCCAATTCTGCTGTATGGTATTTATCTATTATTCCCCGCATAATCTTACCACGCCGTACGTTTGTCAAGCGTGGTATTTTGACAGTTCAAACCGGTTTCGGTCATTGTGTCATAGAGAATACGTTAATAGCAGATGTAGTGATTAGGTTATTAGGGAATTGACGTGGTTTCGAAGTAACGAATCATTAAGTGGTCATAGTGAATTAGGGCCCTTTTCTGAATTAACGTGAACGCGATAACGATGTCCCGTGAATCGACATATATGAAGTCATGGCATGTGCCATCTTGCGATAACGCCGACTACCGACCATGCCCTAAAATTTAGGGCATGGTCGGTTTTTCATTTAGGGCCTAAATTAATAATTATCACCGATCTTTAAACTAACGTGGCATTTTCGAAATTGTGCTTCTGGCTACAGTCGCCACCTTACCAAAGAAGAAGAAATTCGTGGTGTATACACAAATAAATACTATAATCCAACCATGAGTAACTATTCAAGTGAATAGGTATATTACTGACTCTCAGCTGCCATAGTGGTGATTTATCTAAATCGGAAAGCAAATTATTCATGTGAGCGATGATGACTTAATTCGGAATGAGCCATATTTCACGCCGCGCAAGCGCGTTAGGCGCTGGCGCTGTCTGGCTATATAAGGACTTACTAGTCTAGGGAAAAAAGAAAAAAAAACAAGGTTGAGATTCTGACTGCGCTTCTGTTTTGCTATTTTATTGTAAGTAAAACCCCACAAAATATTACTGTTTTGACCACTAAAATACTAGCTTTGAATTATATAAAAATATCAATAGGATTAGCATTAAAAATATTATTAAAATCTCGATTATGATTGTAAATGTATGCTTGGTCAATCCCTAGTATCTGGTAAGATGACACTGACAGTTCACTCCACGCTCACTTCACCTAAGTTTTCACGGTGAGATGGTTACAGAATCGCACTACAGATTCGAACCATCGCATCACCGAACGTCGTCATACTCATACCGGCAGTTTGACGAACTAGCCAGCGAGCCCATATGAATTGCGTTGAAATTGTTATCTACTATGGTCCGAGTCATTTTATCTTTAGGTGGGGATGTCTAATCGATAGATGTTATAATTTGAGGGTATCCATTAATTTTACTTACTTACGTTGTCTTTATAAAATTAATCCATACCCTCAAGTTATAACTACAACGTTTGATGTATACGTTCACTTAAAACGGCGAAGAGTAAACGACTAAGATATATCCATTAATTTTTAAAATGATTTATGATTTTATGAGAACTAAAATTGTAGTTGTTCTGTGTGAACAAAATGTGAGCATAAAAGGAATTGCGTGACAGCTTGGCATAGCAGTAAGTTCATTGTAATATTAATTGTGTTCTCCGATTTTTTTCTTGTTGAGCTATTTGCGGTATCTTGTGTGTGGTATTTAATAACTTATTTAAAACCATTTTTTTCTATACAGAGACAAAAGATGCGCTTATGGGTGCGCAGATTTCAAGAAACCGGCGATGTTAAGACAATATCCATGGGTCGGAGAACTACTGGGATCTATACGGACCAATCTGAACATCATCGAGATATTGTTAAGGTTCACACTACACCGCCGTTTACATCCACTCGTTACAGTTCGCAACGGCATGGAATATCTCTGTCCACGACTCGAAGACATTTACACGCAGCGAACATTCACAGTTATCGACCTGCAAAATATGTCTAACAGAAGAACATCGAAGAGAACGATTGCGATTTGCCAAGAAATAGCAGTTATATTAATTAAGTATGACAACAAAATAAACAACGAAGACATTTAACTCATTTGATTCCACTATTTTACTTTGTATAGCAAAATATTCTAAGTAGATATCATGAGCTAATAAGAGATGTTAATTGATTATCTATTGATAACATGTTTATTCACTTATTATGCTCATGATTGTAATCCTGCCAAACTAACTTCTAGTTCCTAGACAAGTTGCAAACGCATCAAAACTTGTCTCTTTCGATGCCACTTGTCACACTGTCAAATGTCAAATTTGTATACTGAGACGACATGACAGGTCACGTGACATTTCGTTAGGTTATGTCAATCTAAAATATTTCTACCGCTTACTATTTTATCGTTTACGTTAATAGGATGCCACTTGTCTAGGAACCCAATTGTGTCAGTTGGCAAAATAGTATAATATGATAACTGTAAATAAAATTATCAAATCAAAATAAATCTTTGTTGTAAAATAAGATCATAGTTTTGTTAAATAATAGCAATAATAAATATTATTATATGATTATTAAGGTATTTTATTTTTCTTTATTTTTAAATTCTTTATAAATAATTACTAAAACAAAATAGAAAAATATATTAAAATAATAATTATAATGAACAAAAAGCACATTTCGTGCCTATGATTTGAACTCCCACTCATAGGCACGGCAAGCGGTCTTGAAACTTCTAGTCTATTTAAACGATGAATGAAACGTTCGTAAATGTTAACCCTATTATTGCTTGTCGTTTTCGCAATAATAAAAGTATTAACGTTTTATTGAAAAAAACAATAATAAAAACAGAATTTTTAAAAATAAATACTATCTTAAACTTATTTATTCACTAAAACAATAAATTAATTAAAATAAAATGTTTTTGCAAAATACAAAAACCAACTTGGGCCTATCACGGATTTGAACGCACATGTCTTTTGGAGGGGTAATGACTTAATGAAGCTGTGTGTACATACCTATTTTCCAAATATGTAAAAAAGAAAAAGTCAATCAAGTAATTAAAGTCATCAACATGAACACAACTCTCTAAGACCACGTAAGTCCAAAGAATAACTGTTTCATGAAATCACCATTCTTTAGAGTTACGTGGTCTTAGAGAGTTGTGTTGGTGGCTTAAACGATTATAATTCTGTAAATACATGTTTGTTACGGCCGTGAATCATATTTTAATCGACGTACAACTTAATACTGACCAGCAAATAGCAAAAAACTTAAGAAAATTTGAATTTCGCGGGCTACCTTAGCACTTCCCCCTTAGTCATTAGTTTATTTTGTCCCTACTAGTTTTAATAGGGTATTTGACAAGGTTTTGCAATCCATCTTAGATTATTTAGTGGTGTCTAAGGAACCCACAAAAAGTAGTTATTCTTAATTCTGTGATGTTTTTCGTTAAAAAATCAAACTTAAAAATGAATGGTTTAAATATCCCGCCAAAACGTTAGTTCGAGCAATATGGCGGCATTAGCCCCTGTGACGTCACAACACAGTAAACAAAACACACTTCAATAACTCAAATCTTTCCTAAGTGCTTTGGTACTGCTTTTTTTCTACTGTTTAATAATAAAATGAGTCACAAATGGTGTGCAGTGCCAAACTGCACCAATACGTCAAAAAAAACTCCGGAAAAATTGTTTATTCATGTGCCGAAGAATGCCAAAATGCGTAGAAAGTGGTTACAACTTGCTCGCAGGAGCAAAGTCCTGATTCACGACGTAGTTGTAGGTACGTACCCAATAGCATCGTCACCATAAGATTCTCGTGCAGCCGTGAGAATGGAAACTAATTACTTACTAGAAGAAAGAAAAAAAGAAAAGAAAGAAAATACGTTTATTTGCGGTAAACATGACGCAAAAAAGAACAAAACAATAAAAAAAGGTTGACATGCGTCACATCCACGCAAAACGGCTATCGCTCAGCATTATGCTGCGACCCTATGCAAGACAGAGCCCCAGCGCTGGTTTTCAGCGACAGCCTGTGTTACTGTAAACAAAATTTATTCTTTATAACCTAAAAAACTATTACTGAAAGAAAGACTATTATTTCACCTTCGCGGGATTAAGGTTACTTACGTAGTGTTATATTTATGGTACAATACATTGCTGTTTTTACATTTCTCAGCTCTGCAGAATAAAAATCGGGGTTATTTTTGAAGAACATTCCAACCATGATTGCGTCCACTTTGGGCAAGTTTCTGCTATCTGCTTTCACAAAATTGACATCCATGATGGAGTGGAATACCAAAATATACGATGGAGATTGTAAAATACCACAAATTTTCACGATAATATTTTAAAATCTTTTTTTTTTTTTTTTTTTTTTTTTTTTTTAATGGCAATTTGCCGAAAACTACGGCAATTTCTGCCAAAGACGCATATTTAGTGATTACTCATGGGTATTTAATTTAAATATAATTATTATTAAAAAAAAAACTTTTTGTGGTGAACTTTTGAGGTCTGGAACAAACACAAAACATAGAGATGTTAATAATTGTTAGTAAAATAATATAAATATGATTATTAAACATTTAATATAATACTACATAAACTTTAGACTTTAGGAATATTAACTACTTGTTAAAGTTTTATTTTGTTAGTGGAAATAAATTTAATAAAAGCACAGATAATTTGAGGGTTAGGGAAGAATGAAAGAAGGTGGCGGACATTGACAGGTTTTTGAATTTTTAATTTTGCAATAACATGGTCGAAAGTAAAAGCATTGTTCAAACTGCAATTGAGGAAGATATGGTCTAGCGTACCTTCGTCTAGACCACATTCGCAAAGCGAATTATCTCTGACTAATTTTGTTCAAGAAAACCGGGGTACAACAGTGGCCAATACGTATCCTGCATATTACGGATGTGACAGTCTTAGAGGCTTTTTCAAATTTATAAAACCAGGGTTTAGGAGGAATAGAGGGTTGGATTGAAGCAAACAAACCACCCTTTACTTTGGAGGATTCAGACCAGTTTGTTTGCCAGGACTGGTAAAGGTCTATTTTAGCCTTATGGATAAGGTCATAAATTTGGACGGAGTAATGTTTTTTGTCAGCCAGACTACTACTGATAGCACCCTTGGCTGCCACATCCGCAAGCTCATTACCCCTAATACCTACATGGCTAGGAATCCATACCAACACAACCTCAACGTTCCTTATAGAGCAAGAAAGTAATACTGATTTGATTTCTATAATAATTGGGCTACGGAGGTTATCTTTAAATGAATTTTTAACTATAGCCTCCAGGGCGCTTCTGGAGTCTGTGAAGATGACTGCTTTTGTAATGGTAGTGTGAGAGGAAATAAATAAACATGCCTCGAGGATCCCAATGCACTCTCCGGTAAACACTGATGACTCAGGAGGGCATTGGAATTGGAGAAATATCTGAGAGTTGGAGTTATATACAGCTATACCAGTTTTACCATCAGTGGTTAGTTTTGAAGCATCTGTATAGAATTTATGGTGATCAGGCCACCTGTCATTAACAATGGCGAGAAAATGGTCATTAGCATTTATGGTGTCCTTATGCAAGCCAATATATGGGACAACACTTGGAACAAAATTTAAAATTTCATATGGACTTGCATACAATGGGAATTTATTTTGCTGTAAGATTTTAGAATTTTCTTCTACAGAATGGATTTTTCTAAATGAATTAAGGATTAAAGGGGGGTCTTTATGTCTCCAATACTCACTTTCCCTACATAAATTATCAAGGGTTGACAGCTTAGGCAGGATCATGTGGTTACTGAGGAAATATGACTTGAAAATGAATTTGTCAGCTAAATATTGTCTACGGAGAAGAAGAGGGGGGTCACCACTCTCAATTTGCAGGGCGTTTTTAGGGGTGGACCTCATACAACCTAGTATAATGCGGAGGGATTTTGATTGGATGGTCTCCAGTTTAGCTATTGCAACTTTACTGCAGGGTTCGAGCAGAAAGGAGCCATAATCTAACAAACTCCTTATTGTGGCATTATATATGAGTTTTAGGGTGAAGGGGTGAGCACCCCACCAAACACCCGCTAGAGCACGTAGCATATTAAGTTTCTTCTCGCATTTGTTGACAATATAACTGAGATGGTGGACACCAGATAGTTTAGAGTCCAAGATGACACCAAGAAATTTCACATTATCTTCAACTTTGATAGGAAATCCTTCAATTTCAAGGTCTACATTTGGGATAACACGTTTACGTGAGAAAATACCAATGGAGCTTTTAGGAGCAGACAAGTTAAGGCCGTGTGAAATTAACCACTGATTGAGGGAATTGAGGGATATCTGCATGGAGTCCCTAGCATGTACAATGGAAGAAGTAGGAATATATAAACACAGGTCATCCGCATACTGCAGAATCCGGCAATCGGAGTTGAGGGAGTCATGAAGGTCCGAGGTGTACAAGCTGTAAATTATGGGACTAAGCACCGACCCCTGAGGAAGCCCACGCCAAACAGTTCTGGAGTCAGAACCTTGGCCCGGAGTGTGAAGCTTGATCCTACGACCAGACAGCAGGTTACAAATGCAGTTCAGCATCCTTACCGGGATACTCAGCTGGCGTAATTTACTTCTGAGCACGGAAAGGAGGACATTATCGTAAGCCGCTGAGATGTCGAGGAAGACCGCTAAAACCGAATCATTTTTGCTAAAGGCAATTCGGGTGTCAGTTACTAAAATGCTAATGCTGTCCATAGTACTGGCTCCCTTTCGGAAGCCAAACTGAGACCTAGATAGGAGCCCTCGGCTCTCGACAAACCACTCCAGCCTGTTTTTTATAAGATGCTCAAGTAATTTACCTATAACTGGTGAAAGCGCAATCGGCCGAAAGTGGTCTACACAGTCCGGGGATTTACCGGGTTTCAATATGGGGATGACCAATTGTGTTTTCCAACTATCGGGGATGTGTGAAAATTTAAAGCAGGTATTCATAACAGACAATAAGTATCGGCGGCCATTGCCACCCAGCTTCTTAAAAAAAGAGTAAGGATGACCGTCAATACCAGGAGCAGAGTCATGGACATGCTTGAGAACTGCCTCCAGTTCGCTCAACAAAAAGGGAGCATCTAAAGGGTCGTCAGAGATTATCTCATCAACAGGATAAGAAGGGCATTCACCCCTAAGAGGGGCGAAAGGGGGGGCTAATTTATTAAGAAAAGGTTCTGCTAAGTCCCTGGGTATAGAAGAAGAGTTTTGACCAGAGCAGCCACGTTTGAACCGTTTAAAATTTTGCCAAATAAGGGAAGAAGGGGTTAAAGGGGAAAGTGAGAAACAGAATTTCTTCCAACCTTCATATTTTTTTTTCCTCAAGATACGTCTGGATCTCGCAACAATCCGGTTATACTGCACCAGGTTTTCAACGGACATGTCAAGAATATAATTTTGTTCAGCTTCATTCCGGGATTTGATAATGTCTGTGCATTCCCTATCCCACCAGGGAGGAGATGACACTTTGCCAGAAGCTGAATTCTTAAGGGGAATGCTATCATCAGCGGCTGATGAAATGACATCGGAAAATTGCGAGATACAGGCGCACAGGTTATCTGTGGTAACTTGGGGCAAAGTGGGAATTATATCCTCAACAGTTTGAGTGTACAAGTCCCAATTCGCACCGGAAAGTCTATGCTTTAGGAGTGGGGGATTATCTCCATGGGGAAGGGATCTTGTAGTCAGAGTGGTACAAATTGGATAGTGGTCGCTACCGTAGGTGAGGTTCAGTCGTTTCCACTCCAACTGGCCGGTCAAGCTGGCAGAACACAGGGTGAGATCCACACAGCTTCTATTATGGCCAGGTCTAGGTAGGCGGGTGAAGGAACCATCGTTGACAACACATAAACCCAAGTCGTCCAACAGATCAACCAGTTCAGACCCTGCATTATCACAATGGTCAGATCCCCACAGAGGATGATGGCAATTAAAGTCGCCAAGAAATATTACTGGTATAAAGGAAGAACATAGAGTACGAATATACTGAAAACATGAGGAATTGGGAGAGGGAATATAAACAGATATAAAATTAATGCCACAGATATTTACGCCTACAGCATTAATTTCATCTCCGTGAGGAGGCAGGGATAGAGGAGAAAACGAAAGAGCATTATTCACTAGTACAGCAGCTCCGCCATAACCGTCAGATCGGTCATCCCGGAGCGTGCTATAACCAGAAAAGTTAAAATTGAGATGTGGCTTTAGCCACGTCTCAGATAATGCAAATAGAGCAGGATTGTAACGGTTAATAATGTGGGCAATTTCATGTTTTTTGGGAAGGGAGCTCCTGGTGTTCCACTGCAGAAGATGGAATGTGACGGGATTGAATGGATTTGACTAGGTTATCGGCAACGTGGTCTGGTAAAGGGTAGGTGGAAAGTAAGGAGGAAAGTAAACGGATTATTGACTGAATGGTGTGTGTGTACTCATTCTGAGTTGGGGGGTGTTCACTTATAGCACAGCCATTAGGAGAAGGGGGGAAAGAGTAACTATTAATAATGTCCTGGTGGGCCTTACGGTCATAGCCAGGGTGAAGGGGAGCATGAGTTTTTGGGCGGGACACAGTGGTTTTTCTATAGGAGGTAGAGGTGGAAGGTTGGGAATGGGAAATGTAATTAGGAGGAGGGGGGCGTGGAGGGCGTGGCTCATGTATAAGGGCCTGGTGAATGGTCTGTAGAGGAGAAGCTGATGCCATGACATCTGCAAAGGAACGGTAGGAGGGAGCGTGGATTCTGGCTGCTTCAGAATACGAAATATTATCCTTTGCCATAGAGGCCTTGATATTCCTCTGTCGCATGTATTCCGGGCAATGTCGGCTATTTGCGGGGTGAGCACCCGTACAATAGAAGCACTTAGGCTCCTCTATGGAACAACCATCCCCAAAGTGATCCCCGCCACAACGGAAACATCGTGGCTTGGATCGGCAATGAGTCCGGGTATGTCCATATTTACAACACCCATAACACTGGACAGTGGGAAAGTTATAAGTCTCTACTGGAAGGGAGTTAAAGCAGCAAAAAACTCGTTCAGGAAGGACCTGACCATCAAAAGTGAGAACAACACTGGTTGTATGGACCCATTCTGCCTTACCTTCACTAACAACCCTACGGTTAAGTCTCCTCACCTTCAATATCTTACCAAGTGGGGACTTCAGGTTGTCCATGACCTCTAAATCGGTCCAATCACTTGGGATACCCTTCACTACACCCATCCTGGTGATATTGAAAGTGGGGATCAGAGTAGAGTACCCCCTGTCTTTAACGGATGAGTTGTCAATAAAGGCATTGGCATCCTCAGGACCCTTAAATTCAAGGGAAACCCTATTTCTACCTATTCTCTTAATACCTCCCAGTTTTATGTTTTTAATATTTAGGCTCTGCATCAATTTACCAAAAATAATAGGATTGAGGGTAGTACCCGAAGTTGGACAAGACTCGATAAGTGACGCATAAACTAAATACGGTTCCTTATCTAAATTGGAGTACTTGGATCGTGAAATCAACGATGGGGCTGTGACACGATCGCGTTTGGATGCAGAAGCATTCACGTCCATGACGCCTGCGGAGTCGTTTGAGTCGCTGTTTGGTTGTGAACGCTTTCTTTTTTGGGATGCAACTTCCGTTTCCATTGTCTCAAATTGAGACAATGGAGCGGTTAAAACCGGTGAGTGTTCAAAGAAATCCAATGATTGCAGGTGGTTCGTATGCGAGGGATCTGGAGGGCGGCCCGGAGGCCGATCTTCATCCTCCATTATCACTCGGCATACGCCGCGGGAAAATATTAAAAAAAAAAACTTACCTAATGCAACTTAGGATACAACAAACACAAAAATAAATACGAAACAAGCACAAACACGTAAAAGACACACAAAAACTACCAAAAAAAGCCCTAAGGTAGTGTTGGATACAAATGTTTGATTCGGTTGGGCGATCACAATGAAAGAACGAATTGGTATATTTAGACACTTAAGTTTATTGAGGAAATTACTTTTATTTCTAACACACAACAGAAAGAAAAAGGGGACATTTTACAGCTATCAAAATCAACGACAATACTAGAGAGTGAATAGACAATACAGACAATATAGGGATGTTCCGACATCTTACTAAGATAGTGAAGGGGTTGTGGCGTTCCAACACTCCTCCTCACAAGTTCTTCACTCATGAGAGACCAAGGCAACTTCGCAGCATCTGGAGCCTCGGTCCAGGGACACCCTTTGTCAGAATGTCAGCCTCCATATCCTGGGTCGGTTTATAGAGGATGCTGACCACTCCTTGTTGAACACACTCCCTTATGAAGTGCTGTTTTATTTCAATATGTTTCGACTTCCCACTGATGATAGGGCTGTTGGAAAGTCGTTGGGCAGCTTGATTGTCACTGTAAATAACAATATTATTTATAGTAGTGCCTAAATCATTTAACAACCTTTTTAAATGGATAGCCTCCTTTGCAGCTTCAGTTAGGGCTATGTATTCAGCCTCTGCTGTTGATAGAGCAACACATCTTTGCTTCTTTGATTCCCAGCTGATGCAACCATTTGCATATTTGAAACAATAGCCCGAGTAGGACCTTCTGTCCATCTTACAACCGGCCCAATCTGCATCGGCCATTCCATATAAATTTTCATTTGAATTGGTATAGCAGATACCAACGTCTATAGTACCCTTGAGGTACCTCAATATGCGTTTTGCATATTTAAAATGCTCTTCGCTGTATGCATTGTTAAATTGTGACAGATAGCTCACAGCATATGATATGTCTGGTCTACTTGCCACAGACAGATACATCAAGGTTCCAATAAGGTTTTGATATGGAATATTTTTATCACAATCTTCAGACTTTTCAAGATTTATATATGGTTCTATTGGAGTACTTATTGGTTTGCAATTTTCCATGTTATAGCTTTTCAACGCTTTTTCTATATATTTTCTTTGAGTGATTTTTAATTTATTTTCTTCATAATGAATTTCCATGCCAAGGAGATATTTTAATTTTCCAATATCTTTCATTTCAAAAGTTTGACTTAGATGTTTTTTAAACTTTTCTAGTGAGCTTACGTTTGAATAGGCTATGGCCAAATCGTCGACATACACAGCAACAATCATTTTATCCATGCCTTGTGCCCATGTATAGATACATGGGTCAGCCGTTGAGGATTTAAAATTCATCTTCTTTAGCTCATGATCCAGTTTGTAAAACCACTGTCGACCAGCTTGTTTCAGACCGTATAAGGCCTTTTTTAATAAGCAGACTTTTTCACCTTTTATATTATTTAAGTCTTGAAGCATGTTTCTAGCTTTATTAAACAAATCCAAATTTTGTTTTTCACTTTCTTCAAGCATAATTTTTGTTATATATTCTTCTAGATGTTCAGGTTTTTTCATGACAATTTTTTCTTTTAGGTCTCCATTCAGATAAGCAGTGGTTACATCCATTTGATGGAGCTTTAAATTATGTTTAACTGCATGAGCCAATAATGTTCTGATTGTACTTGGTTTGGCCACTGGAGCATATGTTTCGCTATAGTCCACTCCTGGTCTCTGAGTAAAACCGCGAGCCACTAAGCGCGCCTTTTTGACCATTCTTTCATCTGGACCCATTTTTTCTTTTAATACCATCTTATAGTCCACCATATGCTTTGAATTCTCCTCCTTTGGCTGAATTTTCCACGTGCCATTTTTTATGTGAGCTTTAATTTCAGCTTTTATGGCGTCCTGCCATTCATCATTATTTTCATCATTTATTTCAATCTCCCCACACAGATATGAGCATTCATCTGCCTCTTGAAGATCATAATCCTGGGCCCATACTGGAGGTTTCTTCATTCTTTCAGGACGTTGACTTTTGTCTTCGCTTTGACTCGGCTCTACCTCATGAGGTGAAGTCGTATTATGTGAACTTACAGTTTTAATTTCAGGGACTTCACTTTCGTTCTCATATTCACTGAATGAGTGCATAGTTTCATCACCATCGTCATCATCACTACTTTCCACATTTGGCTGAAAAACAGAAGGCTGAAAAGAATAAAGCTGAAAAGGTAAAGTATTTGTCTTTCCTTCTTGTTTTTTGTCTTTATTGTTATTTGTTCTTTCTGTTTCAGATGGTTCCGGTTCAGGCAGAATCTGATCATTTTGGACTTCATTATCTTGATAGTACATTTCTCCATCCAACACTTTCACATCACGACGTACAATGACATCATCTTTATTTGGTAAGTATATTCTGTAAGCTTTGCTATATTTAGCATATCCAACAAACACACCTTCACACGCTTTTGGTGAAAATTTGCTGTGCTTTTTTTGTTTATGGAGTGTGAATACTTTTGATCCAAATATGTGCAAATGTTTTACAGATGGTGTGCGACCAACCCATTTCATGTATGGTGTCTCTCCATTCAAAGTTTTAGTTGGACATCTGTTCACAATATAATTTGCTGTTACTATCGCTTCTGCCCACAACCTTTCAGGAACTTTTGATTCAATCAGCATGCATCTGGCTCTCTCTACTAGAGTTCTATTTTTTCTTTCTGCCAATCCATTTTGCTGTGGTGTATATATAACTGATAATCTTCTCTGGATACCATTCCTTTTCAAGTACGTCTCAAAATCACTATTGCAATACTCTGTACCATTATCTGACTGTAAGTATTTTATTTTATGTTCTGTGAATTTTTCTACTTCTTCTTTATATTCTTTGAATTTTTCCAATGTTTCAGATTTGTTCTGCAAGAAGTACACATGGCAATATCGGCTGTAATCATCAATAAAAGTTAACATGTATCTGGAACCACCAATGGTTTCATGTGGCATGGGTCCACACAGATCTGTGTGTACAACCTCTAAAACTTGTTTTGTTTTTATACTATCATTTTTGGGAAAAGGCAACCTTGTCATTTTTCCTCGAATACAACTTTCACAATTTTCAAAAGTGTCATCTTTATTCAAGTCTAACCCAGACACAAGATTGTTATATGATAACTTTTTCAAATCCTTTTCATTTAGATGAGCTAACTTCTTATGCCATTTCATTATATTATTATCTGAAATATTATTTGCTTTTTCTATTTTTTGCAAACTTGGAAAATGAGTCAGATAGAGGCCATCTCTTTTATCGGCTGTCATTACAGTTTTTCCATCTAAATCTTTAATATAGGCTTTATCTTTTGTGAATAAGACTGTATGGTCATGTTCTGTTATACGAGCGACTGACAGCAAGTTTGTTGTTAACTCTGGTACATAAAGAGTATTATTTAAATTAATTTCAGTGTTATTGCAATTTACTGAGACTATTCCCGTACCTTTTATTTCAGTGCTATGATTTGATGCCAACTTCAATTTCCCTTGCTCAGATTCAATGTTTTGGAATTTTTCAGACTGTCCAGTCATGTGCGACGTGCAGCCACTATCCAGGCACCAAAAGTCACCTGCATCAGTATGGATTGCATTTGCTGTCTCTGTAATAAAAAAGTTTTTAGCATTTTTCTTTTTATTACTATCACTCGATGAGCTTGAACTTTGGTTCTTGTTTCGAGACCAGCACTTGGACGCTTGATGTCCAATTTTGTTGCATACCGTGCATTTGAGCTTCTTTTTGTTGGAATAATAAGCACTTTCACTCTGTGTGTTATTTTTGTTCCTTTTCCTCGCTTGGCTTTCCTCAATTATTTTTATTTTTAATTCCTCGGGCAAAGGCAATTTGTCCCGCGTCTCAATGGCAATACGGAAGTTTTCGAATGACGGTGGCAGGCTATATAGAATAATAATACTCAGCAAATCATTGTTCACTTTTACGTCCATGTTTTCGAGCCTGTCGACACAGAAAATTTAGTTCTTTTGGTGAGATCATGAGAAAGAGCTCGCAACGTGCGAGCTGATCCTTTTCGGCATCTGGTTTCTCTTCGGAGATTGTGGCCCATAAATTATTTTTCACGAGGATTGCCTGGGCTTGTATTGCCCATGTGTCGTAGTTATCGCGACCGAGTTGCTCGATGTGATGATAATGCGTATTCGTAGACATTGTGCCCAAAACCGAAAATCCAACCACGCTCTGCTACCAATTTGTTGGATACAAATGTTTGATTCGGTTGGGCGATCACAATGAAAGAACGAATTGGTATATTTAGACACTTAAGTTTATTGAGGAAATTACTTTTATTTCTAACACACAACAGAAAGAAAAAGGGGACATTTTACAGCTATCAAAATCAACGACAATACTAGAGAGTGAATAGACAATACAGACAATATAGGGATGTTCCGACATCTTACTAAGATAGTGAAGGGGTTGTGGCGTTCCAACAGGTAGCCAAAAAGCTATATTAAAAACAACTCCACATGTGTTCACCACCTCAGATAAAGTAGTACACTCCTCTTTTAAAATCTTATATAAACAGTTCAAAAATCGTAAGACTGCAACAATGACAGATCTGACTACTGTGTTGTGACGTCATCTTAGATTCAGCCAATCCTGACTGTTTTGTATCACGTGACATAATTTAGAAATTAATAACTTTTTAACAGGGATTTTGAAATAAAATAGCCATTATATTTAAGTCGTATAATTGCAAATACCTTTATAAATGTATAATAAATGTGGATAACAGCATTTAGCACTGTATTATTCATACTGTCAAATAGCCTATTAGTTAGATGTGCTAAATAGTGGTGCGGATTCTCTTGTCACAAATGCCTTAAAACTAAAAATCACCAAAATTTAGTTTATTCCCGTCAAATGCCGATTTCCCATTCTAAAATTGACTAAAGTGACAGTACATACAACTGTATTTCAGTTTAACAGCATTATGATGCACTGACCTGTGTACTAACTACTACTTGTTTAAGTTTAATACCGGTCAGTGTACAGACGCCAGCACATCAAGCTACCCGAAACTGTAAAATTTTCCCAATCAACTTTGAACCCTATGCTTTAGCGATAAAGTTGAAAATCTATTAAAGATATTTGACAGAATGTAGTAGCTGGATGTGCTGGCGTCTGTACATAGATGAGTGAAACTGGCGTCTTTTTGTTTTTTCGCGGCCATCAACTAAATCTTGTTTTTCTAGACAAAATAGTGTAACCAACGAAACTTATTTGACATATTGCATAATTGCATATCTCTAAACTCAGTCCGAAATGAGTTATTAAGAAGTGTCATTTTACTGCAGCTAATTAAAAGTCGGACTAATAGTTGTGTCAAAATTATTTTTAGAGATGTTTTTTGCAGAATAGCTTTAAGATTGTCATAGCCAAAATGAAGGAATTTTAGTAATAAGTAGTTTAGTTCGGTGTACATACAAGAGAATCGGCACCAATGTGGGCTTTTATAATTTCTCTCGTAATGATATTATCGTGGAGGTCCACTTCCACTGCTATAAATACGTTAATACATAGTTGGAGTTGATTTTTCAACTCTTGCTGAGGATCAGGGACTTGAAGACGAAATTAATTTCGTTCCGTTACCACAAATGTTATCGTATAAGGTTCCAAAATTTGTAACGAGACTAAAACCTAAACATATCAATAACGTTACAAAAGAAAACGTTATAGAATATCATTTTCGTAGAACAATATTATAAGTAACGTTATAGGTATCTGTTAAATATAATAGAAATACATGAAAGAAAAGATCGTTTTATTATAAGCCACAAAACATCAAAGATATCAACAACCGAGCAATACTGGTAGGTAGTCCATAGAGGTTAATACACAGAGTACATTTTTGGGTTAATACCTATGTAATAAGAAGGTGTGTATACTTCACAGTATCAGTAACAATAAGCTTATCCGCTTGTAATAACGTTACAGATTCGTTTGTAACGTTATTCTTCATACTTTTTCTTTTTTTTCGTCATCTTATATGTCACGAAGCTGGCAAAGTTGAGTATCGAAACGAATAACGTTGTTATATCGTTATACTAATAACAATTTATTGATAATATTGTTAGTGAACAGTTTAAGATTTCGTTTTGTTTGTCAGTATCGTTATAGCCCAGGAATTAATTTTGTTACGATCCTGGTGGAACGGTACAAATTATCATTACTGGAACTACGCGTAACGTTAATTTGAGTAACGTTTGAAGTCTCTGGTGAGGATCTTCCTTTCGGGTAGAATGGTCGATGATTTGAATCTTGGCAGCACTATTAGGAATGTCACAAGCTACTGTCTAGTGGTGGTTAATAAAACTTATAGCGCCAAAATATAACAAACTATGTGTACATAGCGTATAGCGTGTGCTATGAGCGGCTCTGACTTCGCGCTATATTATAGCGCCTCGGACTTCGCGCTATATTATAGCGCCTCGACCTACTCAACGAATAATATTTCAAACGCGCACAGCAGCGGGGCCAGAACGAGATAGCAAGATAGCGTTCGCACAGCGGAGCCAGAACGAGATAGCAAGATAGCGTCAGCGACTATAATGTATAGCGCGTTAACATCTACCGCGCATCATCAATATTCATCAAGTCCGTTTAGCGTGATAGCGTGTTGCTAAATTAAAGCGTCTCCGCGTTCAGACTGCGCCCGAGTTTTGAAAAAAAAAAAAAGTCAAAGCATTTATTTCAAATAGGCACATAAAAGGCACTTTTGAACGTCAGAATTACAAAAAAAATAGAATTGATTCTAGTCGCCCATTCCAAAAGGTAGTTTTCGTATGGAGAAGAACGGGCAAGAAACTCCACCGTTACTCTTTTAAAATATTTTACAAAATTTTGCATACATTAATTATATAATAATAATATGTGAACACGATGCACCTAAAATAAAATTACTATACCACAATAGGTAAAAGACTTAAAAATGAAACCATGACATCCCACTGGGGACGACAAGGTGGGGACGACCGGGAATAAACCATATAAATTAATTATCTGATAGATACATGGTGCTCACATATTTACAAACATGGTAAAGGTAAACGATTTTCAAAATAAAAAAAAAAATAACAAGTAATAAGTCAGGGTGTGAGTTAAAGTAGTTACAGAATGTAAATCAATGTCAAAAAAAGTATAAATTTACAATTAAATTAGCAACCAGTTTGATTTTGTCTAGGCTCCAGATTGTCCTATGGAGCAGGACCAGCATGTTTCCAAGCGTTCTTATCTTGGATATAATCTTCTAATGTATAGTATGCTTGTTTACAAAGTGTACGTTTAATGTGAGTTTTAAATTTTCTTTCATTTAACTGCAATATATCACATGGTATTTTATTGTAACATTTAACACAGTACCCCATAAAAGATGTATGTACCTTGGCTAATCTGAAAAATGGTTGATGTATTTTATCTTTATTTCTAGTATTAAAATTATGTCTATCGCTTATTTTATTAAAATATTTAATGAAATAGCGCGCTATAATTATAGCGTATAAAATAACAGACTATATGAATATATTTTATAGTTTATAACACGTTTACAGTTTATAGCGGATTTGAACATCACTACTACTGTCATATAAAAACTAATTTATTTTGGCTCGTCGGTTTGAGGTTATGTTGTGTCTGCCCATGTGATTTATTTAAAATAGTTTGTAAAGTTACAATTATAAGACAAAATGCAGCACGACGACGTAAGTAATCTATATAACTGGACACATTTGTTTCATCCCTGAATGTTTATTTATTGATTTGGTAACTATTATTTTTTAGGTTGTGTGGGCCATTATCAACAAAACACATTGCTCACACAAAGTAACGTAAGTATTTAAAACTAGAATGAATAAAGTAATGTTTATTTGTTCGGCAATTCACCAGTAATGTTTGTGATTAACCTTTCAGTACAAAAACTCAGCAGTTTTGCCGAAATGAGTTCAACCTAACAGGTCTATGCAGCAGGGCGTCTTGCCCGCTTGCAAACAGTAAATATGCAACAATTAGGGAAGAGAATGGTATCATTTATTTGTTCATGAAGACTGCTGAAAGGTATAGTTTATTTGACATATTGTGTATTATTTATAAACTTAGGTACTTTCAGTACCTACACAGTAAAAGCATAGTCAGATGTAGAAGTACTTATAGAATGTTTTAAGAAGACTAACCATGCTGCTTAATATACCATCAGAATTTGGATTGAATTTGGCTTTTGTTACTCTTATGATTATGATAGGTATGATTATCATAGGTTGCAAAAGGCAATTTAAATTATTTCAGTAGATAAATATATATTTGTATGACAATCCTTGTTGTCATTTGATGTAAACTGCTATAAAATTAACAAACAATAAAAAAGTTTTTCCAAAAAACAAGAATCTTCCAAAAAAAGTTTATTTATATTTTTCACTTCTAAGTAGTGGTACCTATCTCACACCAATTTATATGTATATCACTACTTGCTATGTAAACAACAGTGACAGGAAAAAATTCCTGTCACTAACATGATCAACATACTCAAAGTGGACTAAATAAATGTATTACTGAGGCTAACTCAAAATTACCCAAGCAAAGTCAATAACATTTATAATATGGGACCACAGCACAAGCTTAGAAAATGCCTATGGCATTAAGTCTGCCTTCCTACATTTATAAATAAATAATAAGCTTTCTACTACTACAGGCACAATGGTCCATTGAAGGACTAAGTGCGGAAATCAAACCAATAACATAGAAACTTTCTCTACCAAATGTTGTCATTTGGTAGAGAAACTTCTGATCATTATTTAATAATAATGATCAAAATCGGATCATAAGTAAAGAAGTTATGCTCAAACACATAAAAAATCCTCCTCCTTTTTTAATGTCGGTAAAAAATTAAAAACGACAAAACATTAAAAAATCCTTTTTTTCCAGAGTAATGTTTCCAGCTAAACAATGGGAGAAAGTAAAACTATCAAGAAACTTTGAGAAGGCAATATATCAAATCAATGAGAATCTATTATACTGGCCTGCTTTTATCAAAGCAAAATGCAAGCAGAGATTTGTCAAAATAACACAATATCTTATACGGATGAGAAAACTTAAATTGAGAAGAGTGTAAGTATTCATTATTTCAAAACATTTGGTGAAAAAAGGGCAAAGGGTAATTGCGTAACACTAACAGTAGTTAGTGTTACGCAATTACCCTTTGCTGGTGATTGTTAAATTATTGTGTTTGCTACATAGAATGCGAAAATTTTAAACCTGTATCTCATTAATGTTTCATGTAATTCCTGTACATTATCATCATTTATTTGTTTAACAGTTTATGTATACACCTCAGTGGCGGATTAAGTCCGCCAGAGGCCCGGGGCGGCAAAGCCCAATGAGGCCCCCCAGCTTTCAAAAAAATGTAGAAATGTAGTTTTACAAGCTTTTTATTCAGTTCACAGTTGTATGTAGAAATAAGTGTTTATGTTTATTTCGTTAAAATCTGGCAAGTGAAATTTAAATTCGAATGAAATTATTTAGGCTAAATAAAAATACTTACCTACAATATGGAATGGATATGGGTGAGGAAAATAAAAATGGAAACGATCGACAAAAAAAATGATAAAATAAATCAAAGATAGTTTTTTTTTTTTTTTTGTAGTTATATGTGTTTTCGTGCCTTCAATTTACTGAACTCCTCAATAACTTCTGTGAAATCGATTTCCTTGGAAATTTTTCTTTCTATTGAAAGCACGGCTAGATTAACCAGTCGCTCTTGATCCATTGTAGATCGAAGATAATTTTTAATTAGCTTAAGTTTCGAAAAACTCCTCTCGCATGATGCAACCGAGATGCAAATGGTCAAGAAGTATTGAAGTATAAGCGATATACAGGGTAAAGATTCACTGAAGTCCCATTTTATTATAAATTGAAGGATTTCTTGGGCTCTCCATTTGGCAGCAACGTCCATACTCGTTTCGGTGGCTTTTACATGCCTGCGGTACCTTTTTATTTCTTGGGAAGCTTGCTCCTTGTCAAATTCACCATAAATTTGTATCAGAGCGTCATCTGAAGCGTCTAGCATAAACTTTGTTTCAATAATTTGGAAAATATAATTGTAATTTGTTTCATGGCCCCGTATCGTGTAAGTGAATTATTTGTACTTCATTCATTCTGGGATTCCTGGAGAATTGGAATTCCCCAGCGTATTGGACGCGTTCATCGAAGTTAAAAGAATATTAGTACCGCGTAAAAAGTTTAGATGGCTGTAGTGTTTTGATCTTGATGAAAATATGTAGGTAGGTACTAAGCACATTTTTAAAGTCTTGTTTAGGATTTGATCAGGGAAACGCGGAGGCATTTGGGGGCCCCCAAGACCGGAGGCCCGGGGCGGGCCGCCCCTTCCGCCCCTCTGTTAGTCCGCCACTGATACACCTATAAACAAAACAGAACAGAAAAATAGGGACAAAGGTGATGCTTATTTCTATAGAAATCTCTTTCAGCATACCTACGATAGGAAAGTAGGTAAAGAGACGAAGACAGTGTGTGTAATAGTAAAAATAGAAAATAAAATCAAAAACAATCATCTCTTGCCCTTGTTGCATGTTACTGGGGGTCGGTGCAACACTTTAGCTAAATTTAAAACCTGCACATGCTATGTAAATTATTCAAACACCCACCTTGTTGCATTGCTTGAAATAATCATAAAATAATTAGTGAAACTTCCTACACTTTACAGGAAGGAATTAGTCCCAATACAGCGCAAGATCGAGAGACGTGAAAGGAGAAGGGAGGAGAAGGCTCTAGTTGCGGCAAGAATAGACAATGCTATAGAGAAACAACTGCTCGAGAGATTGAAGAAGGGCACTGTAAGCATAACTACGTCATTAGAATAGAATACTCTTTATTATGTACACCATATAATATCACAATCAAATCTACATTTGATTGTGATATTATAATGACGTATAATGACGACGTCACTACTGAAGTGGGGTAAGAATAAAAGTTAAGGCGCAAACGCCTGGGTACCCCACAAAATTAAAATTTCTTACGTTTTTTGCAATTTGCTGGTCAGATATGATTTACGACCCTAAGAAATATGTGTTTACAGAATGATAATCATTAAAATCATCAATACAACTAAGTTCATGTTATCCCATTGAATAACTAAAATGATTATAATTCTCCAAATAAATATTAGTTATGGTTGCAAATCGTATAATATATATTGATCAATATAAAACCTGACACTGACTTGCAATTCGAAAGAAAACGTAAGAAAATGTGAAATCCACGGGTTACCTTAGGGCGTCCCGCGGTTGTCACTGCTAAACAAATGTCAACTATGCGTGCCTAAAAATAAAGTTGAGAATATATAACTTGAGACGCGCGACTCTTTCAGCTTAGACACGCTCTCGAGCTAATGGAAGTTTATTTATTTTCAACTTTATTTCAACTGATGCGAGGTCGATATTTGTTTGGCAGTAATGAATTTGCTGCGATGTACCTCGCCAGATGTGTGACTATTAAGGTGTTTTACCACTTGAGGCAGGCGCCTCAAGTGGTAAAACACCTGAATAGTCATTGTCAATATAATACTGCTTTTCGACATGGACAATGTTGTTACTGATTTTTATACTTGTAAGTAACCCTCTAATCCATTTTCCCTTATTTAGTCAAAGCAAAAGAAAGGGGATTGAAGATTTATAGAGAGCCTGGCTTACTACTGTCGCGCCATTTTTATTTTTTTTGGGGTTCCGTGCCTCAAAAGGAAAAAACGGAACATTTACAGGATCACTTTGTCCGTCTGTCTGTCTCTCAAGACCCTTTATCTCGGGAACGCGTGGAGGTATCGAGTTGAAATTAAAACCATATACACACTACTACAGTCCCTTGAAGCTGTGGAAAAAAAAAAACTTACTTCTAAGTTAACGTAAAAAAAAAAAGAAACGGCCGTTTATGCCGCAAAAAACGTATATTTCGACACTCAAGGGAATCAAAATTTATACGGTACTTCCCGTTGAATCATGAAATTTGACTTGTAGTTGCCTACATTAAAAAAATATTAAAAAAACATCAGGCCCGGGTCGATGGCGCGTTGTGTTCCACGCGCGCCTCAAAGAGATGTCAGCACTAACTGACGGGATCCGCTAGGGCCGATGCCTGCCAGGGTCGCGGGCTGGTCGAAAGAGATATCGTGGCCCATTAAAAAAAAAGACGCGACATTACGTAAGCCACGCCCTTTAAAGAATCACATTTGTAAAACAGACATAGGTACCTAATATGAGTGTAATGTCATTAGGTTTAATAATGGCAATCAAATACTAAAGATGAAAAAGAAGAAACTATTACTTGGAACTTTCAGCTTTTTTCACACTTCTTTCAAGCTTTTCAATGCCATATCCTGCATTTTGAAAAAATAATTCAATATTAATAGTTATTTCGTCTCCTTCTTTCTAGTACAATGACATCTACAACTTCCCACAAATGGCGTTCGACTCAGCGCTCAAAGCAGAAGAGATATCCAGCGAGAGTGAGAAAGAAGATGAGGAGGAAGAGGAAGTAGAGAGGGAGATGGAACCAGAGCTTGAAATGGAGCTGGAGAGGACAGTGGAACAGGCTGACGAGTTTGTTGAAGCTGACAGTGATATGGACAGTGATGAGGTGAGTTGGCTTCTGTATCTTGGTAAAATATAGGGTATATACTAAATAGGCTTTTATAGGGATACAAAAATGATACAGGGTAGCAACGCGCAACCTATCACCATGGTCAATCAGTACCATGATTCTGGAGCTCTCCCGCCCGGACCCCTGCGATGAAACTTTTCGTTGGTTATTAAAAAATATGCTGTTCCATACATTTTAACTGTGTAGGCACATCAACCTACCCGAAACTGTCAGATTTCCCCAATCAACTTTGAACCTTATGCTTTAGTGATAAAGTTGTAAATCTATTAAAGAAATTTGACAGATTGTAGTAACTTGATGTGCTGGCGTCTGTACATTTAGTATGAAACAGCAGATTTTTTTGATAACCGACGCAAAATTTCTCCGCTATGGGGTCTAGGATCATGTGCCGAATTCATGGCTACAGTTTGCGCATCGATTTCCCTGCCACTGTATGTATGGAATTCTTCAACTTGGTTCTATGATTTTATGTATTTATCGAAGATCTAATATATCTGACAGAAGTCGCCTCTTTGATGTAGGCTTCCCCTTAAGTCTCTCCAAAGTTTTCTGTTTCGTGCTGCTTGCATCCAACTTGCTTCTACTCTTTATAAAATATGTCCGGCACATTTTCTTCTTGGCATGATCAATTGTACACATGTATACCTTTCACCTGCGTCAGACGATCGTTTATACTTACTTCTGATTATTTTAGTATCATGTTCTAATTTCCTTCTTGATAAATAAATTCGATTATGTACAAGTTGTGGTGTGCGAAAATTTTCACACAATTCGTTTATATTCCAGGACTCTGACTCAGGAAAGAAAATAAGTGCGGATGTTGGCAGCGACTTCGAATCGGATACATCGGACATAGAGGTAATTTCAAAATCATAAATCTCTAGTCCACAGTTGAACACAAGTTCAAAAGGCATACTGTAGACACGACACTTTTAGCATCGGCGATTAGCGATTTGATCACTTTTCGGAAGGTCGATGCACAATTTTATATCCGTCCAGTTATAGCGAGAGTCGCCGAAACACGATGCAGCATTGAGCAGTTGCGATCCCAGATGTTAAGAGGGCGCCGACCAAACGCCGACCGCGCAGTGGCGCCCTCATCGTTTGTTTGGTTATTTCTTTGGCCACTATTTTCCGTTTTAGTGATTATAATAAAACTAAACAATGTAAAACTACCGTTTATAATAATATTAACGTATAATCTTGTGGAGCACAACTTAACGTGCTTATTTTCTGCATTTTCATTCTAAAATAAAAGAAATAACCAAACAAACGATGAGGGCGCCACTGCGCGGTCGGCGTAGCCTTGAAAGCTTCGTAGCATAATCAGCCTATAACGTTCCCACTGTTAGGTCTCGGTGAGTGGAAGTGGACCGTAATCCACCACGCGGGCACAATGCGGTTTGCTAGATGTCACATGTCTTCGAAATTTTGGTTCTAGGACATGCCGGTTTTTCTCATGTTTTCATTTACCGTTTTGAGAGCAGTGGTGATGAAATAACCACACTCATTACCGATAACAATGGTCGTTATTCTCGTTGGTCCCTTATAGTTGTTTGTTCCTTTTTATTTTCTTTTTTTTTATTATTATATTGTTAACTTATATTTGCTTGCAGGACATGGCTGTAAGGATACCTCAGAAGAAGAAGCCTCGCGTTGAAATAGAATACGAAACTGAACCAGTCGCCAGTGTATCCAGAAAGAAAATAAAACATTGATAACTAGATTACTTACTTGTTTATTTTAATTCAATACATTCACCCTACACTACCGTTACGCCAACTGCCACTGAGCATCAATCAATATGGTCGAATGGGTACTCTAAGGGCTGTTCACAAATCTAAAACCTGAAAATGTTATTAAGTACGTATTAGGTATGTTGAAACGGTGTGTACTCCCCGTCACATTTCCCTAAAGGTTCATTAGAAAACCAGCGTTAGACAGCATCTATCGATTTTATACAAAGAATAAAAATAAATCATCAAAAGAAGCAAATCATAATTGTTTTAACAGCTCCTAATAGATACCGGACTGATTGTATTTCGTGCGACAGAGATAACGCTCTACGAAGTCTTAATTAGCCGATTGTCTCTTTGCAAAGGTCGATGTGCAATATTTATAGCCGGGTACTGTATTACTAAATCGCCACACTTCACATTGGCACAAGTTCACGATACTATGTTGATGTCAGTGGCGTAACTTCAAATCAGGCCCTGGTGTGGTGTAAAGAGAATCATCATCGGCACAGCCTTTTCCCAACCATGTTGGGGTCGGCTTCCAGTCTAATTGGATGCAGCTGAACAGGAATACCAGTATTTTACATCGAGCGACTGCCTATCTGACCACCACAAACCAGTTACTAGGTCGCGAATCATGTTTTAATCATCATGCAACCAGCTGGCATTGACCTGCAGATCGCAAAAAAACTTAAGAAAATTTAAATTTCGCGGGATGTCCGTGACTACCGCAGGACCACCAACGCCAATCGCTTCCATATTTGGTAAATAATTAGTGCTCAATTGGTACTAATTAGTACTCGAACAACAGAATTGGTACCTTAGTAGTTTTCGAGAAAATCGACTTTGAAGGTGGTCCTGCGGTAGTCACGCTCCTTTCAGCAGGACCACCATGAGCGCTGAAAAAGGGCCCACGCTACAGCTATTCTAAGTATACAAATAATTAGTACCCATAAATGTGATATATTTCGTAAAAAAACAGAACTGTAATATTTGTATTTACCGAGAAATCAACGATGTTAACTTTCTCGCAATTGTTCAGCAGGACCACGATTTTGAATGTTGATTCCAAGTTAGAGAAGCTTGTCGCTTTCCTCAAACCTACATAGAAAATTAGTACCCTGTAAGATAAAATTAGTACCCAAAATTCAAAATTAAAACTCCAGTAGTTTACGAGATATACCATGCCAATGGTGGGGTGGCGGTAGTCACGGTGCCAAATTTTCATTTCAAGATTTCCCTATTAAAAACTCTGTGATTTCTTCCCAAATTTATACAAAAATTAGTACTCCTAAAGAAGTTAAAGCGACTAAAAATCCAGATTCCTAAGTGTTGTGTTTTAAGAGAAATTAGCTTTCATTACTTTTCCATACTAAATCTCCGCGTATATGCCGAACAAATTAAGTTGTCAATTGTGCCATTTCCTTTGTTCACAAACTAAACTAAATTTGAGTTCAGTGCATCTTTATCTTTCTGTTTCATTATGACAAGGACAGACAGTAAATTTTAGTTTAGTCCTATCAAATTAATCAGCGTCTGACGTAAATAGACGTAACTTTTAGTAGGCATGTAATGCAAATAATAACCTGCGCGCCATGCCACAAAAAAAAAGTTTTGGACCATAGACAAGATACATTTGAATCTCATTTATCTTGTCTATGGTCCAAAACTTTTTTTGTGGCATGGCGCGCTGGTTATTATTTTATTACCGAAGTAAAGCGAGCGAAGCGTGTCGTGGTACAGATGCCAGCACATCAAGCTACCCGAAACTGTCAAATTTCCCCAATCAACTTTGAACCTTATGCTTTAGCGATACAGTTGAAAATCTATTAAAGAAATTTGACAGATTGTAGTAACTTGACGTGCTGGCGTCTGTACATTGAGTTCTTTTTTTATTCGTTTATGGTTTCAAAATTGTATTTAGTTTAGAAATAAATGTATACAATTTCAAAAAGGTCACGCGTCTCAATATTTAAAGGTTTCAGAAAATGATATAATTAATAATGATTTCCTGAGGAACTATAATATTTTTTTTTTTTAAAGTTTATTTTTAGGGCCAATTAGATCGAAATTTACAGAAATATTTCGATGTTAACGATATTAAAAGTTGATTTAGTAGATATTTTAAATATATTATTATGTGCTTGTCGGACGTAATAGGTACATAATTAGTATACTTTTCATATCAATATGAAAACACAAAAATACGCGTGATGTGCAATGCATATTATTCAAATATAAAGGTACAGAAGCCAGCACATCAAGTTACTACAATCTGTCAGATATCTTTAATAGATTTTCAACTTTATCTCTAAAGCATAAGGTTCAAAGTTGATTGCGAAAATTTGACAGTTTCGGGTAGGTTGATGTGCTGGCGTCCGTACCTATTACTTACTTTTAGGTTTGTAATCCTTTTATACTTACGTTATTAGCAACATGGTAAATTAGGTTTTTAATACTGAGGTAGGTACTTACTGCTTGCAGCAATGGTAAATTAGTAGGAAAGAAATAAATACGAAATGCCTATCGCTCGTTAATGATATTCATTTACAAAAATACAGAAGGTAGGTACCTACTTACAAAACCTACAAAATAATTATTCGAGTACTTACCTACCTGCCCACGTCAATAACAAAGGTATGACAGGCCATGGGTAGCGATAGGTTATTTTTTTTTCTTAATATGTACCTACCTAAATACACAGTTTGTATAAAAATTTAGATATTGAACTGTTGTTAATACTATTCCGACATCCATAAATTTATGTGCACGAGTGTACATCTCTTAAACAGCTCAATACCACCATTGGTGCCTATTCCCTTGTTCACAAACTAAACTAAATTTAAGTTCAGTGCATCTTTTTCTTTTTATTTCATTAAGAAAAGGACAAAAGATAAGTTTTAGTTTAGTCCTATCGAATTAATCAGCGTCTGACGTAAATAGACGTTACTTTAGTAGGCATGTTTTTAATTACGACTAAACTTGTATTGAGTAGTGTCAGGCGCTGATTACTTTGACAGGACTAAACTAAAATTTATTGTCTGTCCTTTTCATAATGAAACAGAAAGATAAAGATGCACTGAACTCAAATTTAGTTTAGTTTGTGAACAAGGGAATTGGCACCATTGACAACTTAATTTGGTCGGGTTATACGCGGAGATTTAGTATGGAAAAGTAATGAAAGCTAATTTCTCTTAAAATACAACACTTAGGAATCTAGATTTTTAGTCGCTTTAACTTCTTTAGGAGTACTAATTTTTGTATAAATTTGGGAAGAAATCACAGAGTTTTTAATAGGGAAATCTAGAAATGAAAATTTGGCACCGTGACTACCGCCACCCCACCATTGGCATGGTATATCTCGTAAACTACTGGAGTTTTAATTTTGAATTTTGGGTACTAATTTTATCTTACAGGGTACTAATTTTCTATGTAGGTTTGTGGAAAGCGACAAGCTTCTCTAACTTGGAATCAACATTCAAAATCGTGGTCCTGCTGAACAATTGCGAGAAAGTTAACATCGTTGATTTCTCGGTAAATACAAATATTACAGTTCTGTTTTTTTTACGAAATATATCACATTTATGGGTACTAATTATTTGTATACTTAGAATAGCTGTAGCGTGGGCCCTTTTTCGGCGCTCATGGTGGTTCTGCTGAAAGGAGCGTGACTACCGCAGGACCACCTTCAAAGTCGATTTTCTCGAAAACTACTAAGGTACCAATTCTGTTGTTCGAGTACTAATTAGTACCAATTGAGCACTAATTATTTACCAAATATGGAAGCGATTGGCGTTGGTGGTCCTGCGGTAGTCACGGACATTTTCGCGGGCTACCTAGCTCGTAAATTACCTGAGGATGCCTGAAGCATCTCTTCGAAAAATCGTCAATAATAAATTATTTCTTTTTAGATTACCTAACCTACATAAGGGTAGGTAAAATGATAGTAGCAAGTGTTTTGTTTTCCCTCTCAAAACATCGACACAGAAATATGTTTTTCCCCTGAAATAAACTAAACAATAAGATATAACGCAATAACATACATGCATATGTACAGTACGATTCACGAAAGATGACCACAAATGGCGGCCGTCTGCGCACGTAAACTCATGAAGAAAAGAAAAATAATATTTAAATGATAGTTAAATAATTTGTGTAATGTTGTAAATGCTGGTTATGCAAATAAATCAAACGTAAGTAATTTAAAATGCATCTTGTAACCGTTTTTATGCCTTCTGCGTCGTGGTCATCTTTCGTGAATCGTACCTACTGTAACTAGGTAGGTACAGTTGCTACCTAAAACTTTCAATAGATAAACGATGAGGTACCTACTATGACTTTAAATAAACTAACGCGTTTCCCGTTATGTACTACTGTATAAGTACCTATGTATCGGCGATATGTTATGTAAATAATTAACCTGACATCATCACTAGTTCCCAACAGTAAAATGTCTGTTATTGTCATACATAGCATAGAACTTATTGTATAACACAGGGTCGCATTCCAAAGAAAGATCGCCTGGAAAAAGAAAGAACAATGAATGAAGCCAGTACGGTGAGAAGGACATCGTAGAAGACGATTGTTAGTGGAACGAAGACTTTTAGCATGGGCAGAGCATAAATATTGAATTTATTTTAATATTATTTTTTTTTTTAAAGTTGTTCATTTTCATGAGTACTACACTCCCTTAAAATATGTCCCTCGTTTAACCTAACACACTGTATAAGGACTGTACAAGCATTGTCTAATTTATTGCATTGCATTGATTTTATCCTGTTTAGATCACGTCTATGGAGTTTCGCTAGCTAATTTAAATCCATCTTGTATAATAACTCCGTCTCATTACCTAATTAAGGCACCATAAGTTTTTTTTTCTTTATGATTGAGGACATCCATCTAAGACTTAACATACTTAACGATTGTCCTACAACTGAAAATTTAATCTGAATCCAATGTCGGGACTTAATTAAGATCCGATGAATGATGCTAATTTTCACATTTAATTATTTTAGCATTGTGTGCTAATTAATGTCTTCACAAAAGATTCCCGAGAATTGGGTAAAATGAAGCGTCTGTGATCAGAATAACATTTTAGGGGATTATAATGTTGATATATTTTGATGGTGGCCTCTCTCTTATCTGGGCGTTCGCCAGTTTGTTTATAAATTCTGATGAGAAATAATGACTCAAGTGCCTACTTGAAGTTGCAAGCGACGCGAATTCTAAAAATACTTAGGTAAATGATTTCGGAGTCCTGTCCTGACACTTCAGTTTGTTGTTTTGTTTGGTACTTGGTTTCTAAGAATGACTAGAGTTTATCAAAGTGTTTTTTGCAGTGTTACTTGTTAGCGTTCCTGCACACGATGCCGTCGCCGCGCCGTCGCCGCGCCGACGCCGCACAATTACACTGTATATACGAGTCGCGCGAAGTCCGCCACCGCGCCGCCGCCGCGCCGCCACCGCGCGCGTTCCCCTCCCCATCTGTTTGATTCATTCACGGGAAATTACGCGGCGTGCACATTCGTACGCGGCCGGTAATGGAATGAATGAAACAGTAATAACGCGCGCGGTGGCGGCGCGGCGGCGGCGCGGTGGCGGGCTTCGCGCGACTCGTATCTACAGTGTAATTGTGCGGCGTCGGCGCGGCGACGGCGCGGTGACGGCCTCGTGTGCAGGAACGCTTAGAGACGAATAGAAGTGAGGTTTAGGTATCTACTTATAATGATCATAATAAAAGTTACTAGCTTTTGCCCGTGGAGGTCGAAAATTATCCCACAGAAGCGTAGGTACTAATATAATAGAAGCGTTTAGTAGATGTTTAATACATATAATTATGTAGTTTGCATCAAACTTTATGGCGGCTCAAAAGTGCGCTACTCGATGCGCACTGCCGGTCGATTCTGTAAAAATCTCACCGTGAAAACTTAGGTGATGTGAGTTTGTTTTTGCTAGGAATTGACACTATTGACAGCTCACTCCACGCTCACTTCACCCAAGTTTTCACGGTGAGTTGGCTACAGAATCGCACTGGCCCACCCTACCCCTCGCTTCCGCTGACATATACCTTGTTATTGCGCAGCGACTCGCCTCATGTTCCGAGCCGCCACAAAGTTTGAATCGAGCTGTAATGAATAATGACTAGAATGAGGAATAATTCCGTTATACATTATATAAAAAAAATCTGCTGTTCCCTACATTTTGACGGTACACATAAATGTAGGGAACAGCTGATTTTTTTTCATGATTTCAGGTTTGGTCCCATAGTAAAAGTTGTTCATAATGATGAGTACTATGACTTCTTAAGAGGTTGTTAATGTTTTACCAATAACCCTGTATAACTCTATTGGTTTACGCGTTGCAAGCCAGTAAAGCTCCCAGTCGGCATGATTTTTTTAGACATCTTCAAAAATCTGAAATTTGGAAACCTTGCTTTTGAAACTTGAGCATTACGGACTTGGAAAACTTGCGCTCAGTTTAGTTAGTTCTTATTTAAATGATAGACAACAGCAAGTACAAATAAATGGTGTCAATTCACATGGTTTAACAGTAAAAATGGGTGTGCCATAAGGCTCGATATTTGGCTCTTTCCTCTTTTTAGTGTACTATCATCTACTCTATTTACTAAAAAATCAACCACAAATGGTGTTATTTGCTGATGACACAATTTTTAAGGTAAATAGACGTGCTACAAATTTTAATGGCGTAAATGACGCCCTACTGTAGGTCCAAAATTGGTTCACTGCTAAATAGTCCCAGGGTCGTCAGTCCATCTAGCTGGGAAGCGTCCCACGCTACGCTTGCCAATACGCAGTCTTCACTCTAGGATGCGTCTGCTCTACCGGCCAACCTTTGACAAACATGGTCAGCCCAGCGCCACTGCAGTTTGCTTACTCTGCAAGCTATGTCGATAAACTCCTTATTCTTCAAAGAAACTCCGTGCATAGCCAGCTCTATTAGGCTAGCACGCTGGCCGACCTTGAATTTGTGGACCAGCCCGACTGTCAGTGTCCACGTTTCTGCACCGTATGTATCATAACGGGCAGGACGCAAGGGCTGAAGACCATTAGTCTTCAAACATTGCGGAATAGGCGACGAGAAGACTTGACGAAGTTTCCAAACGCTGCCCAACCCAACTGGATCCTTCTGACGGCTTCTTTCTCAAAGTTGTGTCTACCGAGCTGGACTACTTGCCCTAGGTAGAATACTCCTTCACGACTTTGAGAAGCGACTCTTCGATGTAGATTGGACTGCAGGTGAGCAGTTGGCGTGAAAAATATTAATTGTATCTGGAAATATCTTGAATTCAAAACACACCGACAAAATGTATAAATTCGTGGTTTACAAATTGAGTTTTAACTTTGAGCAGACTTCGTTACGTTGGCAATAATGTTTTGTGAATAATTATTTGATTGGCTATTCATTGGAACTTATCAGGTTTATTAAGTTTGTGTGCCTATCTACGCAATTAACGCTAATTTATTCCTTTATATAATGAAAAAATATACAGCTTTTAATAATGAGATTCCATACCTACCATAGGGAATCTATCAACCTAGGCTAAAATGAGTAGGTACTTAAATAATCCTATGCTGCTAATATTATAAATGTGAAAGTTTGTGAAGATGTTTGGATGTTTGTTATTCAATCACGCGTAAACTGTTGAGCAGATTTGGATGCAAATTGGTCATTTCCTGGATTAACACATAGGATACTTTTTATCCCGATATTCCCACGGGATCGAAACTTATGTGGGTGAAACCGCGGGCCGCTGCTAGTAATAAATAAATAAAAAATAAAAATCTTTATTTATACTAAAACCTTCAACAATGCTTCAGCTAATTTACACAAAACCTTAATCTAAACTAATATTATAATAAAGAGAAAAGATTTGATTTTTTGTAAGTTTGTAAAGCTTTCTCGCTAAAACGGCAGATCGGATTTGGATGAAATTTAGCGGGATACGTTTTTGATTTTCCCGATATTTCCACGGGGTTGAGACTTATGTGGGTGAAACCGCAGGGCGCAGCTAGCGATTTGTACATCTAAACCTCCCTCATGATTTAATCCATCCATAGGTGAAAACCGTATCAAAATCGAGTTGGTAGTATTTGGCGGCGCAGCCGCGCCGCTAAAGTTAGGGAAAGGGTATGTCAGTAATACAGGTAGCGAGATATCTAGTATTACCAATTACTTATTATAATTTTTATAGAATCACCCGCTAAGTAATGCCATGTGTGTGTCTGTGTGCGCGTGAGTGTGATGTAGTTTGTGGCGGGGGAATCCCCTTGAATAGAAATATAAAGGCGTGGACACATCACCACGGCGCGGCGCCTCCACCGTGAAACAACACGACGCGACGTCATGCCGCGGCATACGGCGCACGGCAGCAAACCATCGCGGCGTCGCGCGTCGGTCGTTTCAAACATGTACTCAAACTTGCAGTTTTTGTCTAGCTAGCTAGATAATATCGCGAAAAACGTTTTCTTCTCCAGTTATTGCTAAGACGACGAAAGAACGGGACGTGTCTCCACTAATGAAAAAGCAAGTCAACACCGATATTATCAGCCATAGATATCATAATTTTTGGACTAAACCGTCGCACCGTGCACGGCATCGTGGCGCGGTACGACATCGTGCCGTCTCACGGTGATGTGGTGATGTGTCCAGTACCTAACGATTGCTTTGTTATGTATGACTATCTACCTAACTATATCTATAACAACCTTTCGATCGCTATACTCACAAATGGCACCTACATGTACTTTATTTATAAAATTGTATCCCCACTGCTCTCAAAACGGTGATGGTAAACATCGTGCCCGTCCTGGAATCAAAAATTCGAAGACATGATTGTGACATCCACCAACCCACACTGGGCCTGCGTGTTGAATTATTGCTCACCCTTTCACAGAGAGGGGGCTTTTGTCCCAGCGGGGGAACATTATAGGCTGATTATGATCATAATAAAGGCTCCTTCAAACAGGCGCGACGCGACACAAAGGCACCGCAAATCGCGCAACGAGCGGTGCTTTTGTGTCGCGCGCGATTCGCGTCGCGCGTCGCGCCTGTTTGCAGGAGCCTTAATATTGAGAATCAAAAGATTAGCCTTGGTCTCGAATTCGCGACCGAACATCCTGTTGAAATAAAGGAACAAAAACAATATTTCAAGGCCAGACTTGAAACATAATAATATATGTAGGTATGTATGGAGGTACCTACCTATATGTTTATTTGTAGACTAGTGTAGGACTGTAGGTTCACTATGTACATACGCCAGCACATCAAGCTACCCGAAACTGTCAAATTTTCCCAATCAACTTTGAATCTTATGTATTATGTACTGATAAAGTTGAAAATCTATTAAAGAAATTTGACAGATTGTAGTAGGTAGCTTAATGTGCTGGCGTCTGTACACTGTATTGTAATTCTCTGTGGCTAGTGGATCTGAAGAACCAGCACAAATTCAAATTTCTTTTCAAGTCAAATTTCTTTAATAGATTTTCAACTTTATCACTAAAGTATAAGGTTCAAGATTCATTGGAAAAATTTGATACTTTCGGGTAGCTTGATGTGCTGGCGTCTGTACGTGTTGGGTTTAACCCCATTGCAGATAATCTTCCTGTGATGTGTCATGTGAAGTAGCAAATGTATTTAGGTAGGTAGGTACTTCGTTATTATAGTATACCACTTGTGAGTCAATGACCTGACCGTGAACTTAAATCTGGATGGGTCATTCAACATCGAATTCCTATATTAATTTGGACTCTATAAATTAATAATGCAGCATGGAAATAATTTTCAACAACTTTTCGTGTATACACAGTAGGTATACATAAGTATACACGGCTACTTCTCAAGCTATCATAACCAGTATGATGCCCGGTTCCTATAACAAACGACTCGTCATACGTAAAATTTACCATCCGTTTTCTAGTTACCAATAACGAGCCGTAATTGGCGTTCCTATATTTTTTTGCATCATAAACGAGCTACGAGCCGTCATCCGTTTGTTTGTTACCGAAGCCCTCCCTGGCGTCGTTCTGCGTTTTGTTAATACAAAGAAGCTTGTTTTTGTTTAACACATTGAAGGACACTGAACGAGACACAAACAATAGAAGTTTTATTGTTATTACGTCGAGCGATAAGTGTCCCGCAAAGTGTTAAAGTAAAAAATGATGTAATTTTTTTATTATTTGTCGTTTTGTGTTTTGTAGATATTCATAAAATATTAATCATTAATATTTTATTATAAATATTAATCATTAATATTTTATTATATCTTCATGTTAAATATTCACTTTCACAAAAAAATATCATTCATTTGCCATTTGTATAGAAAGTAACAAAACGCGTTTTTTATGCAGTCCGATGCGAATGCGAGGAAGTAGTTTTTAAAACAAAAATTAATTTTAACTACCTAACTTTAAAATTTGCCATGTCATACGTTAGTAAAGTAAGTACTATTTTACTAGCATATTTAATTTGAATTGGTAAGGAATCCTACATACCTGGCTCCTTTCACCCTCAAATGAGGATGTATTTCCATAAGTAGCCGTTCTACAGAGGATTTATCCAGTCGAAATCTGATAATAAATTCACTACAATCCAGAGTCGTCATATGGTCAACCCTTGTTTGATACCTGCGACCACTGTATTCTTCATCTGAATCCCAGTCAGATAACATTTGTAAGTCGCTTAATTCAGAATCACTAGAGTTAGACATTTTTCAAGCAATCACCAATAATTAATAAAACTTAAACTCAAAATAGTTTATTTTTTAAACAGCAACCGACAGAATATTGGCGGTAACAAAACCAGATACGCCTCGTAAATTTGACAGCTCTTTAACGTTTCAAAAAATTTATAGGAACGCCTTGACTGTCCCTAGCCGTACATTATTACTACGTAACGACCCGTTACACGTTATCCCTCCAGATGCCTCCCATCGGTAGATGGCGGCCATCGGTAAATGAGCCTACGCCGCGTTTGTTATAGGAACGGTAAATAAATACGCCTCGTAGAAAATGCTACGAACCGTAAGCAAAACGAATCGTTTTTAGGATATAGGAACCGGGCATTAGTTGGCTTCTGATTGTACGTAAGACCTATAAAATGTGGGGTCAGCTTGAACTGGAAATGTATAGCTTGATTGTCTTGCCGTGTGTACTTACATCAAGTGACAACACTTAGCAATAAATCAATAAGACAATAATAGATAACTGTTGTATTCTCAGAGCTTTTGTTAATTTTTACAAACCTACATCTAGATCCAAGAACTACTAGTAACTAAACTAGGTAGGTACTTGCTTGAGACGTGACGTGTCCAGCCTTAGAAGGTCGTAACTGAAGATATCGAGTATTTTGGCTAATTCAGGCAGCTATTAAAAAGGTAAAGTAAATGAGAACTGTACGCACGACGAAATATCAAGCTATACAATTCCAATAGAAGCTGTATTCTATGACGAAAGCCTATACCTACAATACAAGGTCAGCTAAAGGCTCCTTCAAACAGGTGCGACATGCGATAAAATCGCGCGCGACACAAAGGCACCGCAAGTCGCGCAACGAGCGGTGCCTTTGTGTCGCGCGCGATTCGCGTCGCGCGGCGCGCCTGTTTGCAGATGCCTTAAAACTGAAAATACATAGCTTGATATGACATCGTGTGCACTGCAACAACATAATATCATGCCAAAAAGACCACAATCTAGTAGGCAGACGGTTGATAATGAAGTATACACTGAACCCCAGATATACTTGTTATGTAGAACTTGCGTCACCTTGAATTCTGAAGAGCATGACTAATACAAAGCGCCCTATTATGTCGTACTTGATGCACATTTAAATCTAAAGACCATAATTAACACAAAGAGCCCATTGTCCCCGGCACCATCGTCTCCTCAACATTTTCGATAGCGTGGATTGAAATCTGAAGACCATAATTAATACAAAGAAACCATTGTCGTCGGCACCGTCACCTTCTCAACATTTTCAATAGCGTCGATCACTCTTGATTCTCACATCGAACAAGTGTCACGCGTCTTAGTTTTACGGATTTAATTGTAATATTTTTATTAATTAAATAGCTTTAAGCAAATTATATCGGTTTCCTTTACATCCTCCTGCAGCCGAACGTAATTGGCGCAGTCGGTAGGATACTCGCGGTCGGTTTCGCGAAAAAAAACGAAGATTTACGTAATCGTTAAGCCGCCCGTACGGCTATCCAGTCGTTCCAGAGTATCCAGAATCTACACGTCGTGCTGTATCGAGGAATCCAGACATTGATTACGTAAAGGGGCTGATATAATGTTCATGTAAGTACATTAGATTATTTCTAGTGACCGCTTATCCTAGCCCGTACTAACATAATTAAATTAAGAAAAAAACAAAACATTCATAATGTTTAGTGCGCGTGCACTCAACATTATGAACTTCTGCGGGCACTGCATGATCCATTGAAAAGATTATATCATTTTTACTTGGATTCTGTACTTCTAATATACCCCTATTCTGTTTCACCGTAGTAAGGCATTCACGTATGATACAATTTGAAATAGATTGTTCAGGAATATAAGCGTCTCCATCACGAACGTTAATCGGAATCTTTATTAACTTAGATGAACCTGCTGGAATAATATTCTCATATAAATTAGTATTACGTGAATCATACATTCTAATAGGGTTTGTAGCAAACTTAGTTATAAATAATTTATTTTTATAATCTATTGTAGCTTCCCATTTTTCTAAAAGATCGGTACCAATTAATCCATCAAAGTAATCGTGGAACTTATAAATATCAAATGAAACTACTCGTATCGTTAAATTCATTAAAAATAGGTAAAGTAATTGAATAGTCGTTTCTAGTTTTAGCATGAACACTGTGCACTTCGAATGGAGAATAAGTTAATGGAACATCACTAAAGTATTTTTTTACAGCATTAGGACATAAAAATGACTGGTTCGCACCTGTATCTATTAAAAGCTTAAGAGGCACCGTGCCTAAATCACGCCTAAAACGGGTACCTAATAGTGTTCGTTTGTTACAAGACACTGAAAATAATACTAGTCCTGACCCTGACCCTGGCCCGAGCAGAGGAAATAACGGTAGACAGTCTTAACGATGGACCTGTCAGGTAATTTAGATTATACTGATGCATTAAAATACGACAATGCCATTGCAATCTTGCAGAATGAAAATAATTTAGTTGCTGAAATGAATTACCAAATGAGTTTAAGTAAGCAGTGGGTTTCACGTAGTTCAAACATTATAGTAAAAAAACCAATATAAAATCGAGAAATTATCAATTCTATTTTAGTTAACAATAGTAGATATGAAACAGATACCAATTAATATGCACATTTAGTTACTAATGATATTATGAGACATTATAGATATTTTGTTTAAAGAACTTGGTACATTGCAAAATTTATTGGCATTTATTAAGGTTAGAAGTATTTATAATTCTATATTAAACTATGCTATGTTTAAGGACATGATAAATAGATTAGGTATGTTATATAATAAGGATCAGTTTCTAAATATGTCTTAGATAATATATTATTACAATGGGAATAAAATAGTGATAGTTATGAAATTTCCGATGCTTTATCCTACTAACTATGTCCTATATAAATTGTCCTTGGCTCCTAATCATGACAATAAGGTCCCAATTCTAGCTAATCCTTTCTTAGCGGTTCACGAAAAAGATCTATTGTACATAGAGACAGAATGTCCGAAGTATAGTTACAGTCACCTTTGCGAAATGATTTAAGTCACCACCATGGCAAACAATCGGACTGTATCCAGCAGCTTATACTTCAACAGAAATTAATAAATCCTGTCAATTTACATCAGTCAACCTGTCTTCTGAAGCTATGGAGCAGCTAGACGACCAAAATTTTACCAATTACAAAGGAAAATTCGTATAATGTACTTACCAATGAAAACTATAAAACCAGATACCATTGACTTTGGGAGTTTGCATTCAAGTAACTCTGAAATCGCTCTACAAGAACCTGTAACGCTACAGTCGTCGAACACAGAAGCTACATACCACACTACCATACCGGTATACATTCTACTATCCGGTGCATGTGTACTCATTACCATCGTTATACTTCGTCTTCGCAGATTGAACCAACTACAGAAAGCCACTGATGAAATCGATATTAAGGATAAGGAAGCCTGCAACACCGAGATTGATCCAGCTTCGCCATCGACACTATTTTTGACTAGAATTTTCAAATAGTTGTCGATCTCGTGGAGGGAGATGTTATGTAGAACTTGCGTCACCTTGAATTCTGAAGAGCATGACTAATACAAAGCGCCCTATTATGTCGTACTTGATGCACATTTAAATCTAAAGACCATAATTAACACAAAGAGCCCATTGTCCCCGGCACCATCGTCTCCTCAACATTTTCGATAGCGTGGATTGAAATCTGAAGACCATAATTAATACAAAGAAACCATTGTCGTCGGCACCGTCACCTTCTCAACATTTTCAATAGCGTCGATCACTCTTGATTCTCACATCGAACAAGTGTCACGCGTCTTAGTTTTACGGATTTAATTGTAATATTTTTATTAATTAAATAGCTTTAAGCAAATTATATCGGTTTCCTTTACATCCTCCTGCAGCCGAACGTAATTTACTAACCACATATACCTACATATTGAAAGAACATAAACAAACAATTGAGAATCTACAATTCTGGCTCTTATAACTAAAGACTGACGGTACACATTGGCATAGCTCAGCATCAAAGATTGGTTATACTTTGCATGTTTACTGCAGACAAAATAAAAAGTCTCCTCGAGAGCTCGAGACTAGAATTTATGAATATGGTCAATTTGTGGTCTGTTCTCGTGCAAGACAGTCGTGTCATTTATCATGATGAAGTTCGTATTGGTGTTTATTTGTGTCCCCCTGATCTTGGTTGCATCGTCTCAGATCATCTCACTAGACGATCTGCTGAGGGCCAATGACATTTCCAACAACGAACTTGGTGCTGGTAAGTGACGTCCTTTGAATAGCTTTAGTTTTAACTGTGCTGAAGCAAAATGTATTTTGTGTGTTAGGTATATTTTCGGGTTGGGCCCGGAGTTAGGAAGTTGGCTGTGTGATACCCCCGTGTCCCGGAAAGCACGATAAGGCGTTGGTTCTGCGCCTGCTGATCTCTCTCTGGTCTCGTCGGATTGGGTGCCGCACACACTTGTGCACTATAATATAATATATCCCGCGCCGATAGCAACACATTATCAGTAGCAATGGGTTTCATTTTGACAGTTCAACAGCATTCATTGTGTTATTTACGTTGTTCCCAGCTGAAAAAAAAATGGCGGGTACTAATTGGATGATAATTAGGTTTGAAGGGTGAGGGCGTTCTTTTTGAGGGTCTTTCTTGAAAAACTGATAAGTGCATTTAACATTGTTTATACAAATATAGCTGTTAAAAATACAGCCGTATTTGACAAAACCTTTTCTCCCTTTTTTAAAATGCCATTCAAATATTGGTTCCCCACCTATGAAATTGGCGTTTTTTTTCTCACAAATAAAGAACCTTGTCAATTCTATTATGTAAAATATTCATCAATTGCTTGATATTCTATCGGATTATGAGCATCATAGACAACTACCAATAGTAAAAAAACCTTAGTACATATAGTTTTCTAAACATAAAAAATACCTTAAAAATGACTCCTTTTTTGTTAGTAGAAATGACCACTATGTATGTAGGCAACTCATTATAGTACGATCGTTGTATTGAACAGTGGTATCAAATAACGCCTGCGCAGCGCGTCTTGTTGGGTTCGCGCGCGCGCCGCCGGTCGATGCGACGGAGCGCCGCACCAGTGTAGCTTCAGCCACGACTGTGAGTGGCAGAATATAAATAAAACTGTATACTGTAACTTTGCTTCTATTTTTTGAGTGAAATCCCGCCACAATGAACATTGGTCCTTCGGAGCCGGATAAAATGGACAGCAAAGTTACTGGTGTCGTCACAAGGAGCAAAGCTCACGCTGGAGCTGAGCCACGACCTGAAGCGAATACGACGTGTGTCACTACGATCCCGCGTAGTGAAGTTGTTGCCACGTCGACCGGGTCGCGATCAAGCCGGTTGAGCCGCGAAGCGCTACGCCTCCGTGCCGAGTACAAAGCCGAAGAAGAACTCGCCAAGTTGAAAGAACAGCTTATCAAAAAGAAACTAGCGTTGGACATCGCGGAAATCGAGGACGAAGTATCAGAACACCGCGCTCACAGTGTATGCAGTTCTAATAAAGTGGATGAGTGGCTAAGCTCAAGTCAAGCCCCATGCGAGCACGTGGAAATACCGCCAGCGCCCTGTGCGCCGGCCGGCGCGTGCCCGCCCGAAGGCCTAGCGCGAGAGCGCGCGCGCTGTTCCGCACATGCGCCGTACGCCACGCCCGGTGTCACCGGGCTTTTCGAGCCCGCGACGGCGCGGGCGTCCTCCCCGTCCAAACCGAAATATGCGCCTGTCGTTCCGCCCGAAGCAACCACCGGCACCGCTGGCACCGTCGCTGCTTCCGACATCATGCACCTAGCCGACGTTATTATTACAAACATGACGAAGCGGCCACGACAAAATTATGATCTTCCCGTGTTTGACGGCAGCCCGGTAGACTGGTTGGCGTATCGTCGTACCTACGAAGCTACCGCGTCCACGTATAGCTTGTACGAGAACACCATACGACTACAAGCATCGCTCCGTGGCGCAGCAAAGTGTGCTGTTGAAGGTCTGCTGCATACCGGGTCCGACCCATCGGACGTAATAAAAGCCCTAGAAGAGGAGTTCGGACATCCCAATTTACTGTTAGAAACAGCACTTCATAAGGTTCGAAGTTTACCACAAGTATCCGACAGTGGCGTCGAGTTAAGAAATATGACGTGCGTTATACGAAACTGCGTGTACATTCTCAAGAACATAAAAGCAGAGGGATATATAAATAACCCCCAAATAACGCACGAAATACTTAGTAAGTTAACCCACGTTCAACGAGCGCAGTACGGCGAGTTTGTTATGAAAATGAACACCGAAAGTAAACAAGATCTTCGTGTATCGCCGAACATTAATATTGTGCTCGAATTCCTGAGTCATTTGTCACGGGCATCAGCTTATTACCTACCACTGAATACCGAGAATCATCGTAACCGGCCCACCGCTGCTGCCAACTCCGCTAACGCAGCCGCCGTGAACACTTCGCGCGCCGGGCGCGCGGATCCTGCTCGGCGACAACAACGGGAACAAACTCACCGTGTCCATATTACCAGCGAGGAATCTGCGTCATCGAGTAAGTCGCCGTGTACATCGTCGTCGTCGTCATCGAATGTGTGCGTGTTATGTAGTAGTGCGGATCACCGACTACCCGAGTGCGATAGGTTTGTAAACAAAAGTGAACAAGAAAAATGGGACTTCGTAAAGGTAAATAAACTATGCTTTAAATGTTTAGTGCAAACTCATTCTCGTTATCGCTGTCGCGCAAAACGCTGTGAAAAGTGTCGTTCTCCGCATCACACACTTCTCCACTACGAGAAGTCGAGCGCCCCGGACGCCCGCGCCGCCGCCGCCGCCGCTAGCGTACCAGCTGTGGCTGGCACGGTCGCGGGCGGCGTACAACCGCCGCCGTCGAACGCCGAGTCAGTGACGAGTATGGGTGAGCAGTGTCGGAACACGAAAACATTACTAAAAATTGTGCCTGTAACTATTATTGTAAATAATGTCGAACATAATTGTTATGCATTGCTTGATGATGGTGCCACTGTGTCGTTAATTGATTCAAGTGTTTGTAATTTTAGTGGACCATTATCCCCGTTGAAAATTGTTAGTGCACGCGGTCATGTTGTTACTGATAAAAATTCTTGTAAGGTGACTGCGCTAATACGCGGACCCAACGGATTGCGTCATGATATCGCATTACGTACTATCGATAACTTAGACTTGCCCACCCAGAGTCTGTCCGCCAAAGTTTTAGATATGAATAAACATCTACGAGACTTAGATTGTTGTGAGATGTCGTGCGCAAAACCAATGCTATTAATCGGGCAAGATAATTGGCAGCTAATAGTTAACCAGGAAATACGACAGGGTAAATCCGGACAACCCGTAGCGTCGCTTACGAAGTTAGGGTGGGTTGTTCATGGGCCTGTTGCTACTTGCGGCGAGTCTGTTCGTGAATCGGTCAATCTAGTCTTTGATAATTTAGATGATTTAAACGAACTCGTTAAACAGCAATTTTTGCTTGAGTCTATCGGTATCACGGAAGTGTCACGCAAAAATGTTGAGACTGAACGCGCCTGTAAGATCCTAGATAGCACTAGTCGCCGTGTCGATGGAGGCTGGGAAGTAGGACTATTATGGTCACGTGACGCTGTACACTTACCCGATAATTACGATTATGCTGTCAAACGTTTACGCGGCATAGAAAGTAAGATGGATAAAAACCCCGATTATGCTGAATCGTATTGTCGTCAAATTGATAGGTTAATTTCTGAGAAATATGCTAGGCGTCTAGATACTCCGCTGACTGTTAACCCGGTATGGCACTTGCCGCATTTTGGGGTCGTTAACCCGAATAAACCAAATAAGCTCAGATTGGTTTATGATGCCGCGGCCAAATACAAGGGCGCTTGTTTAAATGATTATTTGCTAACAGGGCCGGATTTGTTAAATTCTTTGTTAGGCGTGTTGTTTAAGTTTCGATCTGGCCCCATAGGTTATACAGCGGACATAGCTGATATGTTTCTGCGTATTAAAATAAGGAAAGAAGATCAGGGCGCGCAGCTCTTTCTTTGGAGAGGCCGGAACAAAGAGCGCGATCCAGACACATACGTTATGGACTCTATGATTTTTGGTGCCAAGTCGTCGCCTGCCTCAGCCATACATGTATTAAATAAAAATGCTAGTGAGTTCCGAGATTCGTATCCTGAGGCCGTCAAGGCAATTCACGAAAACCATTATATGGATGATTACCTAGATAGTGTTCATTCAATAAATAGTGCACGTCAGCTGATCAAAGATGTTGCCATGATACACTCCGCTGGTGGATTCTCTATCAGGGGGTGGGTGACCAATTCACCCGAGCTTCGAAAAGAATTACCAGCTGTCGTGCCCGGTACTGTAAATTTTGATAAATCTCCATATAGTGGTGAACGAACTTTAGGTATGATATGGATGCCGGAGTCAGACGAGTTAGCGTTCGACTTATCGTTTAAAAAAGTGACACCTGACGTAGTTGATGGCAGAGTTATTCCTACTAAACGGCAGTTTCTGAGATTTATTATGAGTATCTTTGACCCTCTAGGCTTACTTTATCCTTACACGATAAAGTCTAAAATCTTGTTACAGAAAATATGGAAGTCTGGTATAGGATGGGACGATCAGCTAAAGGAAAACGAGTTCAAGGAATGGGAAAGGTGGCTGCAGGATATCAAACAACTAGGTAACAAGCGAGTGCCGCGTTGGTACAGGCTTGATCCTTCAGCTGTCGAATTACATGTTTTTGGTGATGCCAGCGAATCAGCGTATGCTGCAGTAGCATACTTAGTTGGTAGGGATGAATTTGGCAAACCAACCGTCTCACTTGTTATTGGCAAAGCTCGTGTCGCTCCGCTGAAGGTGATATCCGTGCCCCGCCTCGAACTGCAAGCAGCTGTGCTGGTGTGTAGGTTAGCTTGCGTCGTTGTTAAAGAGCAAGGCTTAACAATAACACGCAAATACTTATGGTCCGATTCGAAAACGGTTTTAAAATGGGTACATTCGGATCCTCGTGATTTTCAGAAGTTCGTTTCACATCGGTTGGCAGAAATAGATCGGAAGTCTAGCCCAAATGAGTGGCGTTGGGTGCCGTCTGCAGAAAACCCTGCTGATGAAGCCACGAAACTGCACTGGCCTACAAATTGTAAGTTGTGGTTTTCAGGTCCCTCTTTCTTGTACGCGGACCAAGACCAGTGGCCGGTCAACGAGTTCGACGATGCAGTCGATACGGATTTGGAGCGTCTTGAGAAGATTCACCTAGTAAAACAGTATGAACCTCTATTTAATGTGGATAGGTTCTCTAGTTGGACACGTGTTGTTAGAGCCGCGGGTCGAGTTCTTGCTTTTTTAGGTTTGTGTCGTAAAAAACAGGTTGAGAAGTTAACAGTTAGCAATGTCCGTGATGCTGAAATTCTTTTGTTAAAACAGTGTCAAGTTGAGACCTACCCCAAGGAGTTGTCACTACTGAAATCAAAAACTGCATTACCTGCCGATAGTAAAATTCGCGATTTAGATCCCTTTTTGTATGAAGATGATGGTTTGCTTCGAGTCAGAGGACGCCTAAGTGCTGCACCAGAATTAATGTTTGACGAGAAGTATCCCATTATTTTAGATGGTCACAGCTATACCGCGCGTCTTATTGCACTCGAATATCATAAGCGCGCTCACCACGCTAATACTGAAACTGTCATAAACAGTATTAGGGAAAAATATTGGATAACTCAGTTACGACGTACAGTCAAATCAGCCATATCTAGATGTCAGCTTTGTCTTGTCCGTCGTGCTCGCCCTTCGTTTCCCAAGATGGGAGATCTACCGACCGCTAGACTTGTAAATACAAGAAGAGCTTTCGTACATTGCGGGGTAGATTATTTTGGTCCGATGGAAGTTTCAATAGGAAGGCGTCGAGAAAAAAGATGGGGCGTTATTTTCACTTGCCTTGTCACTCGCGGTGTTCACATTGAGCTCGCGTCTTCACTATCAGCTGACTCAGCCATAATGGCAATTCGACGTTTGATAGCTCGCCGTGGACAACCCTCTGTCATATTCAGTGATAGAGGCACGAACTTTGTTGGTGCTGAAGCAGAGCTGAAAGCTGCCATTCAGGCAATGGAGAGCAACAAAATTCATGATTTCGTCGTTACCAAGGGCATTTCTTGGCAATTTAACCCTCCCGCAGCCCCGCACATGGGTGGGTGCTGGGAGCGGCTCGTTCGCTCAGTAAAGACTGCACTTAGAGTTACTTTGTCGGTACGAGCGCCTAAAGAGGAGTTGCTAATGACATTGATGGCTGAGGTAGAGATGACCCTAAACAGTAGGCCGTTAACTTTTGTGGGTACAGACCCCGATGGGCCCATCGCTCTTACCCCCAATCATTTATTGATAGGTACAGCGACCGGTGCATCTACGTTAGGTATTTATGATGCATCGGACTTAACCAGTAGAAAGGCTTGGGTAAAGGCTCAAACTTTGGCGGACATGTTTTGGCGACGCTGGTTGAAAGAGTATGTCCCCACTCTTCAAAAGCGCCAAAAGTGGCTACACGATGTGCCGCCCGTGAAGGTGGGAGACATGGTTCTTATTTTAGAAGAGAACCAGCCTCGTAATGTGTGGCCTAGGGGGGTGATCAGCGCAGTCCACCCAGGTCGCGATGGCCATATTAGAGTAGTGACTGTTAGAACCTGTAGAGGCTTTATGAAGAGACCGGTTGTAAAGGTCATTGTGTTGCCTACTGACGAGTTTGTTCAGGAACAAGGGGGTGGAATGTAGGCAACTCATTATAGTACGATCGTTGTATTGAACAGTGGTATCAAATAACGCCTGCGCAGCGCGTCTTGTTGGGTTCGCGCGCGCGCCGCCGGTCGATGCGACGGAGCGCCGCACCAGTGTAGCTTCAGCCACGACTGTGAGTGGCAGAATATAAATAAAACTGTATACTGTAACTTTGCTTCTATTTTTTGAGTGAAATCCCGCCACAATGAACAATGTATTTGTTTTAACTTAGCCAAAACTTATTTATGTCGCTTAATCTAAGTGGCATACGTTATCTTAGTTTTTAAACATTAGTGCATAAAAGTTTTAAAACATTAGTGTTCATGGTTGTTAAATAAATTAAGAAAATGTTAGTATGAAAAATGCAACTTCTTTAAAATTCTCTATACAAAACGCTGATTTCATAGGTGGGGACCTAATATTTCAAAGTACCTCTAGTAATGCACAGCGCAGCGCAGTTTTTTTATCTGGTGTACTCTTATGGGTGGGTTGTGGAGGTCAAATGGCAAAAACCCAAAAACCGATAATTAAAGTAACAGATAAAAGAGAGAGAGCATCTATAGTAATGTAGTTCTTTTATGTAAAAGACAAAGATGGGTGACGCAGCAATGTATTGGCTAAATATAGGTCTATGAATAAAGCAGATTAAGCTGGCACGGGAGTGTGGAGATTGACACAAGAAAATAGAGGGTCAGTGGGTCGTCTTAGGGGGAGATCTATGGCCAGCAGTGGGTGATGTCGGCCGGTGAATGATGATGAAATCAGTGGGCTGCTGCCGGTAGAACGTATAAAGTAGAAGGTATTTACTAATATTGTTGTTTCTTTTTTTTCAGGTGGAGACTCTGTGAAAATGGCGAATGAGGCTCTATTCATACCGATGAGTTTGCGGTCCTGCACCAGCGGCGCCTGCAACTTCGTATGTAAATTCCTCGGCTACAAGTATGGCACGTGCGTTTCTTCGGAAACATGTCGGTGCTACAGTTAGACTGTGTGTTCCAATTTATTTTCACCCAATGCCTCCCAGTCTAAAGGCTCTTTTTTTTAGTGTTTCTTTTTTAATTAAAGTTTCTGATCGATTCTTATTTTGAAGTTTTATTATCACCTTTACAAATACTCAGAACTTTCCTTACGACATTGTCCTCGTTAACACTTAATGTTTTTTTTTCTGGTCGAGTACCTAAATAAAATCACCCAAGATTTAGGAACGTACTTAGGCATTTCTGCACCCTAATTGCGTAACACACTATAGACCTCAATCTGAATAATTTTGAAGGATATTGCAGATCCATTGGTTCGTATGTTCGAAATATGTGTCTGCTCAACAACTTAAATAACGCAATGAATTTTGTTGAACTGTCAAAATTCCATGGTTGGTTCCAAGGACAAAATTGTTCAGTTTTATGGTCTGTACAATGCGTGCCACGAAAGATGAGACTTGACACACCACGTGGTTTGACTTGCGCAGAACACGATTTTAGGTATCTTTAGCGGTATGAAGTCTGAGTGCATGACGGGACCGGACGTCATAGGGGCAGCGGAAAGAGCGGGGGAGGCGGGGTCAAGTCTCATCTTTCGTGGCACGCATGTGTGAGTACCACACTCTTAAATTTGAGACTGGCTGGTCTTTGAAAACGAACCTTGTATACATCATTGATGAGGTCACAACATTAACAAGTGTGTGTGTATTATGTGGGTGTACCTATTATAGGTACACCTCTGCTTAATCTTTCGGGGAAAACAGGCGTGATGTTATGTTATGTTATTAACAAGTTACACTGGTCCGTTCCTACACAGTAACCCCTTCCTAATAAACATATTATATCCGATGAATAGTTACACACTGATTTCTCTCTTTCAGTAGTCAGTAATTTGACTTTCAAAAGAAGAAGACAAAGCGTTGTGTAACTATACAGATACTATACAACATTTATTAGTAGGCTGTCCTAATCCTATTCCTGGTGTTGAAGCAATATGCTAGATGAACGGAAGAGCTATTGTGGATAATGTAATGCAGCCGAGTCTATATCTCGTGTCTCGACGGTCAGTCGAGTGGTGGCCCATGGAATATGTTGCACGGTTAGCCCATTTGTGTAATGCTAATGTGGCACGAATACGGCATGTTTTAAACCTATGAAATCATTAATCTTTTTTTTTTTTGTTAGTCTATACTGTCTCACTGCTGGTCAAAGGCATTCCCCAAATCATCCTACTTACACTACAAAAATGGATTAATATTTCTGACAAGCTTATCAATGAACACATTACACTACAAAAATGGATTTATATTTCTAACAAGCTTATCAATCAACACAAAATAATGTAGCAGATCATCAAACTCGTGTTAACTGTTTTAATTGACCGACTGGATTAATAACTAACAAAATGTTCAAGTTTATAGTCTGAGTCTGAGCACAGATGGTTGGGTCCAATCACTTAAACCCATGAGACGACATGGAGTTTTGTATTAAGAACTTTAACTTAGTCGGAATAAAGTTCGATATTGAAAAAAAACTGGCTCGAAGGTTTAAGCTAGATCTTGTTTTCTAATAAGACTAAGAGTTCACAGATTAAAAGAGTAATTAAAACTCATTGTTAATTAAAAACTTTTATAATATTTAAAAACATCGAGGTGGAATATTAATCTTATCTAATACGAACATAGCACACAATATTCCTGAAACGAAAAAACTACACAAACCACACTCCACGATAATATGCAATATGTACACAGGGTGTACTTATATTTAAAAAAATAGCGTCTTTTCAGTGGTAAAAAATACTTACGAAAAGATGCTGACGATTTCAAATAGGCACACCCTGTATATGTAGACTAAGAGCTAGCATTTAAGGGGGAAACGCCAGGGCAGTCCGCGAAATTAAAATTTTCTCTTTTTAAATTAACATTTGTATGTTGATTTAAAAAAAGAAAATTAGAATTTCACGGGTTACCTAGCGCATCCCCCATAAAAACAAAAACAAATAAAAGTGACTGAATTATGAAAATAGTGACAAAATGGTTATAGTTATCAATGACTACTGCTAATTAGAACAATTACATGTAGTTGAAGAAACACATACGCCATGATCGAATCCAAGAAATTTACAAATTTCGTCACAAATGTTGTTGGTGCAGACTTTCAAAGACATTGGTATGTATAGAGCCTCCGTTGCCACTTTTACGGAGTCTGCTGAAACAAAAAATTTATTACAATCGATGTCTTTAATTGATAGTAAAAGCAAGATGGCTTTACGATTGGCTATAAATTTGGTCCTCGGTGTTGTGCGGCTCGATAGCCAGGTTTCATCATGTGAACCGCAATAAAATTTAGTAAAAAAAAGTTGCCACTGTTATTCGAGAACACAAGTTGAAAAGTCGTTCAAAAAAAAAGAAAGTGATCAAATTATCATAAGATTTACAACATAAAACGCAAACCACTTTTTTTTTGTTTTGTTTAACTTCTGAGTTATGCAGATCTAATTTTGACTACACACAACAATTACAAGAAAAAAACTACGTGTAAATGAACTACTTTCACTCACCCATGCTGTTTTGCGACATGTCGTACATTTTCAGTATATCTCTAAATGAAATCTTTGCGTTTGCTACCATGAGCATTGCACTAATCACAAACAGTACTAGTAAGAATTTCATTGTGATTTAATCAAGAATCCACGATCTGCCCGTAAGGTTACAAAACAACAAGTCACACGGGACTGGTGACAAAGTTATAAATAGTTCGTTGAACAGGGATACCCCATATTTATACGTCGAAGCTCTTGGACTTCATAGTTCCCTCCTCAAATGGGCCGGAAATTTTTACTCAGTTTAGGAAATACGTATTTTGTTGCTTTGAAATAGGGCTGGAAATTGTTTAATTATTTCAAGTTTGTGGCAAATTTGTTAAGAGGGATTTAAGTTTTATAGTGACGTCAGCTAAATAAACATTGTTGCCTAGAATTTTGTTTTAGTAATTTATAATTATCATCACGAAGCGATTTTCGTTAAATTACTTTATTTAATGGTTGCTACCAACTCGTGTAGCAAGGAGTTTAATACAGTATTAATACCTATATTAAAATTTCAAGTTTGTGTTGTATTTTTGGTATTGAATTCAAAATCAATATGCTATAAGTTTATCTAGCCGATGGACCGAATACCTTAAAAAGGTGGCTGGGGCTGGGACAGACGGATGCGGAAGGCGGAAGACAGGATCTTGGGGCGCAGCCTGGGAGAGGCATACATATGTCCAGCAGTGGACAATGGGTATTATAGAAAGCTTACATGTAAGCTTTCTATAATACCCATTGTCCACTGTTGTTGTTGTCCACTACGTGTTTACGCCAGTCTGTTAGCTCTAAAGGTGCCTACTTGTTCTAAATCTAGAACAAAGATACTTTATTGTGAGGTTAATTTACCAAAGTTAACTAAGTAATCTTATCGTGGTAGCGACAAGTCAACGGCATACTTTAGACTGTAACTGGGTTCGGCCGGGGATGTACCGTGCTCACACAAAGAGGACCACTCATACAGTTCTTGGTATTGCGTTTCGCTTTGTAAATAACTTTTTATCGAGTTTCGGAGAAGCGGTGGCTCAGTGATAACGGCCGTGACTTAGGTACGAGAGGTCGTAGGTTTGAATTTCGAACCCCGACAGGCGCTTTACTTTGTGTAAATTATTTCATCACCACTGCTCTCAAAACGGTGAAGGGAAACATCGTGTGTGAACCGGCGGCATGTCCTAGAACCAGAAATTCGAAGACTTTTGACAGATGTCAAAAGTCTGCCAAGCGGGCTGATCCATCACGCGGGACCGATGCGGGTTGGTATCTACTAGAAACCAACCCGCACCGGGCCTGCGTGGTGGATTACGGCCCACTCCCACTCACCGAGAGGGATTCATAGATTGTAGGCTGATCATGCTGATCTTCAGCATCAGCTTATAATTGTTTTAACAGCTCCTAATAGATACCGGACTGTTTGTATTTCGTGCGACAAAGATAACGCTCTACGAAACCGAAATTAGCCGATTGTCTCTTTCCAAAGGTCGATGTGCAATATTATTTTATCGCCGGGTACTGTATGTTATTTTTAGCGGACAGAAAATAAATAACGAATTAATTGTATATAAGGAAAAATTTAACCTATTAGTAACAAGGCGAAACCACAATAATTAATACTATTAATAAATGTATGTTGTGGTTACTGTGGTAAAGTTACAGCAGCATGCACCTACAATCCTTATTTATTTTGACTAATAGGTAAAGAACCTTAATCCCATGTTTTATTCTATTCACAGACCTAGCTTCATTTGATTTCCAGTCTTGATCACATTTCTCTAAACTCTCAAAATGCATGATCATCATTGCTATTCCATTGAGTGAAGTTAGTGATGAATTTTGGGAAATTTTTAATAATACATGAAAAATGGTTTTTCTGGAATTCAATGAATTTTCTCCTAGGCTTCATGGGGTGCTTAATTGTTGCAAATGGGTCACACTGTCACGTCCTCGAAAGAATACGTCAAATTAGAAGTCACTCTGTATAGACCTATGTAATGTGAGTATCTAATGTGATGTAGGTAAGTACCTATATTATTGGATTAAAAAAAGTTTTTAACAAAAAAGTTCACAGACTAAAAAGATACTGGAAAGACCAAAATAGAAATAAACCTTTTAAGGCTCCTGTGGGCAGCAGCTGAAAATCAGCGTCAGGTGGTGCACTTTGTGTTGCCATCTGGCATTATGCTGAGCTGAGGCCCTTTTGGCATTATTATTATGAATTTGTTTTGTTTATTTTTAAGGGTTTTTTGTTTTGCCAAATAAACGCAATTTTCTTTCTTTCTTTCTTCTTTCTTTCCTAGAAACAGGCGCGACACGCGATATAATCGCGCGCAACACAAAGGCACCGCTCGTTGCGCGACTTGCGGTGCCTTTGTGTCGCGTGTCGTGTCGCGCCTGTTTGAAGGAGCCTCCCTTTTAAGGCTCCCTTAAGTCTAACTAAGCTGCTAAATAATATCTATAAGAGTAACAAATTATGAGGCGGCGCCAAACAAACAATTAAAAACCACAGTTTAGAACATCAGAAACTTTTTCAATAAAAAACAGAGCAGTACTTATATACACGTGCTTGTATATTTTCTCGAACATTCGACGACCTTTGTTCGATCCCTTATTTATGTATGAATAAGCCATTAGTTCAACCGCGCGCCGGTAGAGAACGCCAGTTGCCCACAAAAAGCCACTATTGTTCGATCTAGGTAGTGTTTTTCTTTTCGTAGTTGCATAAGAATCGGGCATTGTAGTTAGAGTTGCCCAGTTTGCACAAATGTAGGCAGTGCACGTACTTACCCATTTTTGGGGTAGGTACCTGCAATACCTGTAATATTCGGAACATAGAAATGTAAATTCACATATCTATGATTCGGTAATAATAATAATAACATCACTGGTCGCCTACCAGTCTCACCAGATGCAGGCGTAGGTATACCAGTATTTTACATGGAGTTGCTGCCTATCTGACCTCGAAAACCCAGTTACTGGTCATGGTGGTTATGCAAATCGATAGCATATCTTTTAATTCAAATAAGATCGGAAATAACAAAGTGATGAATCAGACGACTAAGATGTAATAGAGCATGATTGTAACACTTTGATATTACTATATTTCTGCGGTTCCGTAATATTATAACGTCTGTAAATAATAAAAAATAATAATAATAATTTATTTAATAAAAACGTTTACAAAAGGTGTAAATTTAGCCAAAAAGTAGAAAATCTTTCCATACAATTAAACTGCCTAAAAATAAACTAAAGCTAATATATTTTTCTTACAGGTGCAAGTAGCGATGGTTCGGAATTAGAGTTGGGAAAAAGCTAGGCAGATAATTTTAAAGAAAATTACGCGGGCTTTTACCTTATGTAATGCTAGAGAGTAGAGTTTGACAAGTATTCAACTTCAAATTCTCAATTCAGAAGTAGACAAGAAGTAACTTTAACCACCAAGCTACCCGAAACTGTTAAATTTTCCCAATCAACTTTGAACTTTATGCTTTAGCGATAAAGAAAGAAATTTGACAGATTGTAGTAGCTTAATGAGCTGGCCGCATCTGTACCTTAGTTACAAAAAAAAAGAAAATAAAGAGTCTCATTTAGCCTCTTCACCATTTTCTGTGCACTATAGTGTAGTGTATCTACTGAAGTATTAACCCTCAAACCCCAATCGGGGTAACGCGTGTGAGAGGAGATTAAAAATGTAATTTCCGATGGCTGTGTGGGCACTTCCTTGCTGAAATCACTGTTAGGGCTCTTTCACGTAGAGAGAACAAAATCCTTGTTTCTAACACACAATTTGGTCATACTTTTTTATATGACTGACCCGGACACCTATAAAGTTTTTTTCATTATGATGTTTTTAGTAGAGTTTGTCCACTGTTAACAACATTAGGCTCACCCCATACATAAAACTTATTAACATTACTAAAATGTCTCGGCGGTACGAATGCCAGTGAACAGGCGTTGCCTGAAAAAACTGTAGTTTTATTATGTGAATGTTTGTACTTTCTGTGTTTTTTCCTTATTTATTTTAATTTAAGGCTCGTTTACTTGTTTGTGTAACTGCAAAGTCATATTTTTTTATGACTTTCTAGTTCACATACTTTACGCAAAAATCATGTCGTATGAATTGTTTCCCTTTAAAATTTCTAAAAAAAGTCCGCGACAGCATATGTCTATCTTTAATGGTTGACTCATACTTACCCTACAGTTTGGACAGCCCCTTATAAGATGGCCTTATATGATGTATTGGTTTTGAGCAGCTTTGTGTCTAAAACTTTTATGTACCGACAATCCACATACTAGCCTAATAACTTCGTGTCGGACTCGCACACGAAGGGTTCCGTGCCACAAGGCAAAAATTGCCGAAAAAAACACGTTTGTTGTATGGGAGCCCCCTTAAATATTTATTTTATTCTGTATTTAGTATTTGTTGTTATAGAGGCAACAGAAATACATCATCTGTGAAATTTTCAACTGTCTTGCTATCACGGTTCACGAGATACAGCCTGATGACAGACGGACAGACAGACAGTGGAGTCTTTGTAATAGGGTGCCGTTTTTACCCTTTGGGTGCGGAATCCTAAAAAACAGTTAGATAAAATTTTGTAGAAAATAAAGTAGGTAGTAGTAATTTTATCTCCCATGAAACAACATTTTAAAATCGAAAACGTCAGCGGTCGTAACTATAGACGGGTCGTAAAATGTTTAAAAAGTGACATTGGTTGGTCGTAAACGGTCGTCTCTTAGGGTAGGTACCGGGGTCGCAGTCAGCCCCAAGAGGTCATCATTATGTATGTAAATGCCTCGGCTACTGCACTCCCACGGGAAGGGTTCTCGTCTTGCCAGCGATTTTTCTCGCATTTTATTTATTAGGGTACTATCGGCCCCCGATACCCGTTTATCTGTCAGCTTCATGTGTGAGATATTTATTCGTGTGTGTGCAAGACTTTATATACAAAGATGTGAGGTTTTTTTCTGTGGTACTGCTTTGGAATTATTCTTGTTATTTTCTGTTTTAAAGTTTGCGCATTACGTTTGTACAGACGACAGCACATCAAGCTACCCGAAACTGTCAAATTTTCCCAATCAACTTTGAACCTTATGCTCTAACGATAAAGTTGAATATCTATTAAAGAAATTTGACAGATTGTAGTAGCTTGATGTGCTGGCGTCTGTACCAGCCATCTTCATATCGCTACTGAATTGCTGTATATGACACGCGCCTTAGGGCTGATTTTACCAAAGTCAGAGAAGACTACTAGACGTCAATTTTATTCCATAGATAAAAGATATCTTTTATCTTTGGAATAAAATTGACGTCTGACAGTTCTAGTATGGAAAACCTGATAAAAATTCTTAATTTATTCTGTGGGTAGGTAAAACTTATTCTAGGTATATAAGTTTGGTGAAATTCGCGTGTTTTTGTTATGAATGAGTATATTACGGAACTTTTATGTTCAGCATCAGTCTTTGAAGAAAAAGTTGGAATTTAAAGATGGCTGACTTCAAGACGACGCTTTACAACGATAGATAATATTTATATCAATTTTACAACATCATTTTGTCTAGACAGGTTGACATGTTACGTCATTAAGTCGCCGGGTTCAAACACACGGCGTAGGTATGTATAGGTATCTACCCCGCTATCCTCTGAAATTCCTATGCTACCCCTATTTTAGCACCCAGCACGTAAAATGCCAGCCCATTCGTGTTATTTATAGTGACAGTAGATGATCGAAATGGTTTTCGAGTGTTTGATCAGCAGTTGGAAGGTTTGTCAGCGGAGTATACCCGTGTGCGTGTGTGTAGTGTGTTCGTAATACTGTATCGTGGGGATAGCGTTTAATGTAGGTTGAGCTTACTAAATGTCCACTAAAGACCTCTCTAATAATAAAGCTGACGATTTTGTTTGTTTGTTTGAACGCGTTAATCTCTGGAACTAGCGGTCTGATTTGAAAAACTCTTTTTGTATGTGATAGCCCAATTCTTGAAAAAGGTTATGGCCTATTGGCCAATAACGTCATAAAGGGTCATAACCCTTAGGAGCCGATCCAAAAGAACAACGCTAAGACCAAAACGAAGTGATAGTGTGGGCAGGGGTGCAGGGCATGCGATGCGACGGGGTGGGTTGGGGGAATAAGTACGCGGTTAAAGTCGCGGGCAGAAGCTAGTTATTGAAATGGGGCAAAAAGAGCAACCACCAAAGTCCGTCCATAATTTTTGAAGAGATTTTAAACTGCTTTCAGAAAACATAAACCTTAAGAAAAAAAAATATTCACACATTCCAAAGGTATGTACTACATTACATAAATGAACGAAGCAAAACACATACGTTTTTTTGGGCAGTCCTGTACTGAATAATGAAGCTGAAAAGATTCATCTTTAAAAACAACAAGCTCATAATTGCTCAGCAAAATAAATAAATTCAAACAAAACGCTCTAATTAAAATGATCATCACAATGGCTTCTAATTATTACAATACAATTAGCGACGATTGAACACGCTTTGCATTCAAAAACGACTGTCGGACTCCTAAACACGCTTTATTTTGTCCTTGGTCATGAAAACGAAATTCAAACTTGGAACACGAAAAATAATAGACAATAGCGCTGATTCTCTTGTTCAGTAACCACAGAGTAATAACTAACATAGAGTTATTGATAAAAAGGATGGAATATCTTATGAGTTATATAGAAATATAAGTTATTCACGGTGATTTTGATTGTATCAATCTCACAAGCAAACTTTGTTATGTAGTTCCACGCAAAGCGCGACAGCTGAGCGTGGGGTCAAGGGTTGGATTCCCGGATCTGGCAGTGTTATTGGGTTTTTCCATTGGGCATTTCTTAGTAATAGGCCGGAGTTTGAAAGTTGGCGGTGTTGATACCCCCGTGTCTCGGGAAGCATGTCAATCCGTTGGCCCTGCGCTTGATCTCTCTCCGGTCGTGTCGGGTTGCCGTCCCATCGGTTAAAGAAAGTGAGAGAAGAGAACATCCACGCAAAACACAAAGATGCACTCTACGAATATCTTTGTATTTTGCGTGGATGTGACGCATGTTTCTCCCAATTTGTTTTTATTTTTTCTTGTGTTTTTTTTCTTTATATGCATCATGTTTGCCGCAAATAAACGTATTTTCTTTCTTATTTTACTTTATTTCTTTCACACACACAAACTTGTGCACTATAATATTTCCTGAGATTGGTCGCCCTGGCGGAAATTTGGTCTGGAGGACTTTTATTTACCATAAAGTTTTTGTTTTTTGCTGTCATAGGTATATTGACGACAGTTGAGCGTTCAGTTGAGTTGCTCTATGAACGTCATGGTACCAAACAAGTACAAAATTGAATGAATGAAACCAAAAATTGCGACTCAGTTTGGGGACACTCGCTGTCAGATGACATGACGTAAATTGAATCGTTAAACTGACGTCATGGTACGAATTAGAAGTTTAGGTCCTAAAATGGATCGCGTTAATAGATCGTGGTAGGCCCCCTGGCCCTAATAACAACTGCATACATAAATCTAGATCTCAATTTTCGGTTACCATAACTCTGGATTTTCCGCTTGTTCATAACTCAGGCGTTATTTTATTTATGAGGGACGTTATTGTCCATATTTTTGTATTACTCGAATCGTTATCACCAGATAAGCTGTCCTGGGTGAGCTCTGTTTCCATCAGTACTACATCAGCATCATCGTCATCTGTCTAGCCGTTTCCCAATTATGTTGGGGTCGGCTTCCAGTCTAACCGTATGCAGTTGAATATCTGTTTTTTACATAGAGCGGCTACCCATCTGAACTAACTCCACAATCCAGTTATTGAGTAAAACGATAACACTTGATTAGACTGGTTTTCAGACTTTCGGGTCTTCCGTATTATGAGCCTGGAACTCGATACGGTGGAGGCTAAACAACTGTTACTGCTATGCAGGATTAAAGGTTCTATGAAGTGTCTAAAGTCGATATTATATGTATTTATTTATCTATTTATTTCAGGCATCATGGCCCAACACAACACATACAATACAACTTAGAATACAATATTAATATAACTTAAAAATATGTACTATAAATACATACAACATTATAATTACACTAACAAACTAACGCACACGAAATGAGACGCTTTACTCGAGTGAATATTTTTCTTTCATTCCACGTTCACATGACACCGACAAAATTATATGTATAGGAATGAACGTTCATCTACTCCTTTCATTTTCTCATTGTTCGATACTGTCTAAGCGAGTGAAATATGCCGAGTGCCGAAATTAGACATCTTTGCATCGGTTCAGGAATGAAAATCATGTTTCACTTTTGATTAATTTTGTGTTTAGTGAAAGATTCGATCTGAATGAAAGACAAAAATCCATATCCATACTAATATTATAAATGCGAAAGTGTGTCTGTCTGCTACCTCTTCACGCTTAAACCGCTGAACTGATTTAGATGAAATTTGGTATAGAGATAGTTTGAGTCTCGGGAAAGGACATAAGATATTTTTTATCCCAATATTCCCACGGGATCCACACTAATGCGGGTGAAACCGCGGGGCGCTGCTAGTGATCAATAAACGAAGCGTGTGATATCGGCTTAAGTAGTTAATTGCGACCACGCATAAGTTTGATTAACGACATAAACAAAAATAAAAGAGCTACACAACACAAAACAGTATCGCTCTGTTATCTAAGTAAGTCTAAGTAGGCACTTTCACTAAAGTTGTTTACTAAAAGAACGCCTCTCGAGATAAGCCCAAGCATCAACATAGATAAACAAACACGGGCCTTTTATTCGTGACACACAATAATGAACAAAGAAAGCGAATATAATGATCTCGGAGCTATGTCGAATATTCCGTATCACTTGAGCGATCACCAATACGGCTTCGCAATATCGGAATACCTCCGCGGCGGCATGCGCACAGTAGTTCTGTATTAATATCACCCTTAATTACTAGACGGGGTTGACAGTCGAGTTCTCACGTCTTCGGAGTTCATACTTCACAAATATTGCAGTTTGTGATGTTCATTTGTTTTTGTTTGCACGTCTGTCGTGATATAAACTCCTGTTTTGTTCTTTGTTATTAGGTTTCGTCTGGTGTTTACGATTGTTTATTATAGTACGGGCGGTGGTGTTAGTTTGAACAAGTTGTTTCATACCGGCTGAAAATCATAACAGTTTGCTCTTAGTTCCCGTAGTTAAAACGTTAAAAATCTGGTCACAATCTCAATGAAAATCAATGTCAAAAACTTGTCAAAGGTAGGGAAATTAGAGGTATGAGGTATTTCACTGACTGATGATTGACTGATTGAGAATGAGATCAGACTGAACTGTAAAAAAAAGACGTACTTTTTTTTTTTTTTTTTTTTTTTTTTTGATGGGAAATCAAAACCCACCCGTGTTCCTTCATTAGCGCTTTATGTTCCGGGCCAGCGGTAACCCTTTCGGACAAAAAGACGTACTTAGTGTTCAATATTGTGCGGTGCTACGGAGCACTTCTTGTTTTACAACTTTTGTAACTTTGTAACTCTTTCCCCCTTAGGTGCGGCGGCTCACTCTCATTGTGATGATGATTGAATAATACACAATTACTAGCAATGGAATTATAATGTATACATATAATAATTCGGTATAAAATCGACCGCAAAAATCGAGCAGTACTTACTGTTAGTACCTACAACTGTCAAGATAATTTTAATTCGAAATAGGTACAAATAATATTTTGTAAGTAAATACAGAATCTAACGCACCTACTGAAGTGTTACAAAACACTAAAACAGGAAAATGGTGGACTGCGCTCACTTACGTGGAACACTTTGAATTGAACGCTTGTTGATTGCTATGCTACATTTAAGTAGGCACTGAAATATTTTATTAAATTTTCATGTCCAAATTAAGTACCTATCTGGTTCTTGAGACTTGACATCCATGACATATTCAGCCCATAATATTCCCACAGCTGGGACACAGGCCTCCTTTCAGAGAAAGAGAGTGGGCCAATATCCAACGTGCGGGTTGGTACGTTGGTAGATGTCACATTTCTTCGAATTTTTGGTTTTAGGACATGCCGGTTTCCTAAAGATGTTTTACTTCACCGTTTTGAGAGCATTGGTGATGGAATAGCTAATAGAAAGTAAAGGCTCCTTCAAACAGGCGACACAAAGGCACCGCAAGTCGCGCAACGAGCGGTGCCTTTGTGTCACCCGCGATAATATCGCGTATCGCGCCTGTTTGTAGGAGCCTTAAAGCGCTTGGCTGGCTTCGATCCTACGACCTACAACTTGTAAGTCGCGGCCGTTATCACTGGGCTACCACTGCTCGATCTGCTTGACATCCACGCCACCATTTACTGATATTTACGACCAAACTCGCATCGATAGGAAAAAAAGTAAAAGTAACTTCGGATCTTTGAGTGTTTCAGTGTTTGCAATACCCAAACACTATTGGAAAATTTAAATCTTTCATAAACAAGACTACTTATAATATACACAAGATCCCTTTAATGTTTACAAAAAAAAAACTTTAATTTAAATAATTGTACTTACGAGTATTTGTGCAAATCTGAAGTTAACAAAATAAATATTTACAGGCGATCAATTTTAAACGAAAAATCTCTTTAGCTTAATAGATAAAATATTTACAGTGGATCTAAAGGATGGGTTACTTACTTCATTTTGTTTATCTTGTTTGTCGGCGAGGCTTAAGAGGGGACTATCGATTATAGCAGAATCGATTCTAAATAATTCATTGCGATTTTTTTGTACCTAACGTTAAGTGTTTAGTATTTGTGTTAGTTGGGATCAGTGCGCGTGTTCTTAAATTTTTCCCGATATCGAATTTTATTGCAGCCATTTTCACAACTACGCCATTTACCGTAGACACAAAAGTCGTTTTTCAAGCATCACGCAGTTAGGACAGCTCTTTCGAAGTTGCAATCTTGCTTTTATACCATTGGTATTATTCTAAAATATCAGTAGGTACCTCCAGTGCAGTTTGTTGCGACCTGCGATGGTTTAAATGACTGGCCTGTAAATGCATTTTGCTTAGTGGTTTAATGATATCTCTCGTACGTACTGGCTGGATAGATTACAGTCCTTTCACTTTTGATTTTGCATTACTGTCAAAATTACAGTGATCTTTATCATCGTAGCAATAAGGTTCTGGTTGGGTTGCTGCCATTTGACAAGTCTGTCAAAATCACAGTGATCTATATTGTCCTTACACTATGGTTGCTAATGAGTTTCTGCTGTCAGGGGTAAAATAATTTTAAAAGGCCTGTAGTAACTAAAATGCCTCTGCCTTTGTCGACGAGAGACGAAAGAACTTTTGTTTTTTAAATAGGTACCTACTTCTTTTTTTAATTAAGAATATCGAGTTACGCATTCGATTACAGGCTCAAATATATTGTCCGTCTCTAAACCCATTGAGCTCTTAGCTAAAATCAAATCGTTTTAAATGAATTCCACTTCATCAATCGTTGGTTGCTCGTACCGTACACGAAATAATGTGTTTAATCGAGAACAAATTTCCGTTAGGGAAAGGGTTTCCAGTACGAATTTGTATCGTTTTAGGGATAATTGATAGCCTGTCCTTCAATCGTGAGGTTGACGAGATTAGGCATCGATTTTCAAAGCTAGGGTCGTGTACGGGCAATAATTGATTGAAATGGATAACTGTTGCCCGATTCCTACAATCTACCGCCTACAGTTCGTAATTCAGTTCGTTGTTCGTCTCGTGTTTCTGCGAATATTCCCGATCACTCTTTCACATACAAATATTAGCTGCATGACATCATAATCAGTCTATAATGTTCCCACTGCTGGGACCCAGCACAGGCTTCTTCTCAGTGAGAGGGAGTGGACTATAATCCACCACGAGTGCCCAGTGCGGTTTGGCGGATGTCAAATGTCTTCGAATTTTTGGTTCTAGGACATGCCGGTTTCCTCACGATGTTTTCCTTCACCGTTTTGAGAGTGATGATGAAATAATTTACACAAAGTAAGTTCGAACCCAGACAGGCGTTCGAATCCACGACCTGCAAATCGTAGGTCGCGTCTGTTACCACTGGGCTATCGCTGCTCTACACTGCTTCTAACATTTAGCTGACCACTAATAAGTATTATAATTATTAATTTCTTAATTCTCTCCGAATGCTCACCTAATCATGCTTTTGCTTACTGTCTACTGTTTCTTGTGCTACCCTAATATTACTGTCAGTGAAAACTTTTAATTGGTCTTCTTTCACCAACTGTCAAAGTAGGTATCTGTATCCTAGCTGTAAGTTTTCTTAAGAAATAAAATAAAATTAATAAATAAAATTCGTGAAGTTAATTAAAACCGGATTCAGGGTAGGATTGAAAACACCAAACCCAAAATTATTCATTTTCCTTCCCACAAACAATTTAGGAAAATTGGCGTATTCCAATGTAAGTAATTAAAATTTCTCCGGCGGCTCTCTGTAAACACACGTTTGAAACATTAATTTGTTTTGAAGCCCTCGCCGTTCTAGCATGAATCCATTGGATCATAACTCAAATAATGTACTTAGATATATTTATTGAACCAGATTCTATGGGAAAAATAAACACGAAACGCGGATAAATCAAAATAATCCTAAGTACAATATTATAAATGCGAAAGTAAGTATGTTTGTTTGTTACGCTTTCACGCTAAAACGGCGGAACGAATTTGGATGAAATTTGGCACACACATAGAGCATGACCTGTGTAAGGACATAGCTAATTTTCATCCCGGATTGCAGACGAAGTCGCAGGTAACAGCTAGATTGGAATAAAATCAAACAAATTAATGGTATAAGGATACAGTGAGCTAAATAAATAATTGATTTATCATCATTTGCAGTAAACAATTGGACTTACCAAGTTTTACACACAAGAAACAACAAGTAACATTTCTGGCTCTATCTTCGAGTAATAAAGACGATATTTCCATGCGCAATCCACGATGAATCATGTGCCAACTGCTTCAAGGGCCGCAATCGCAATCTTAAGTGCCACCTCTATCATCATACAAATAAAACTTAAGTAGTTGCTTTTCAGTATAAAACTACCCACATCTTAAACGATTTATAATTGCAATCAATCCAAGTAATAGTTCATTTCATAATTCGTTCCAGATTAACAAAGTCGTATTTCAAAATGAAAGTTCTGCTTGTTTTCGTAAGTGCTTTGGTGCTGGTAGCACAGGGCAAAGCTGCTCCATCCAAAGAAGAAGAAAGAGTCAAGGAAGTTCAATCTGAAGTAGTTGCTGGTTATGCTGCTGTTGACGCCGGACAGGAGGGTGGTGCAGGACCCCAGGGTGCATCCGCCGAAGAAGCTTCAGCAGTATTTGAACCAAACGTTGTTGGTGCGGGGCCAGAACAGCAGCAGGCTTTTGCTGTAGGAGAGCCTGCAGCTGGTAAGTAATCACGAACATTATTTTTGCCGTTCTCTCTTACGGGTTATATTATATTACACATCCGTAGACCATCATGATAAAGTTATTATAAGAGCGAGTTAGTGATCAGAATTTCATTATGAAAAGTATTTTTTTTATAATGTTTGGTTTTTCATTATCATCGTTTCAGCCCGGAATCACCCACTGCGGGGTATAGGCCTCTTTTCTTCTGCCATACTTCCCGGCTCCGTATGCCGCTCATCCAGGTTTTTCTTGAGTCTTTGACGATACTGTCACCCCAACGAGCTTTTGGACGGCCCTGGTTTCTTTGGCCACCATTCGGTCACAGCTTTACTCCATCGGCCATCTCCTCGTCTAACTAGATGTCCTGCCAAACTCCATTTGAGGCGCATCGCCCTGTCCCCGGCGTCCTAGACTTTCGATCGACGACGGATTTCGGTGTTACGTACCTACTCAGTTTTCAGTTTTTGATTACTTCGAAGAAATTGTTCACTAGTATGAAAAACTAGAAAGTTAAGTGAACAAGAATGGTGCCTGAAGAAACAGATAGATTGGACACTGAGAAAAGCAATTTGATTCAGAAAGTTTAATTGAATATGCTCACGTGCGACTACTATTTTATTTGATGGTAGGTGATGATGCGATCAACGATGCACGCTTGCCTAGAAGTAAACTATATTCACTCGAGACTTCAAACTCTCATAGTATCGGGAAACAGATCCCGTAATAAGGATTTTCACGCATTAAGCCTTACGCACAATCATCATCAATTCATATTGTATTTTTGTAATGGTTATAATCTAAATATTATTTTCTCTTTTTTCAGAAGGCAATATCTACGGCGTTCCTGAATCCTTATACATCCCAATTATTTCGAGGGCTTGTACCAACTCTGCGTGTGTGTATCTTTGCAATCTACTCGGCTATCCAAAAGGCGTGTGTGTGTCCACCACCACTTGCCAGTGCCATTTTTAAATACTTAAATGTGTTTTTGGATCTCTGTAACGAGTGATTTTGGAACTTTACTATATTCGGCTTTTGAACCATCAAAATTCTTGAACTGTTTAAAGTTATACTCTGATTTTTAACAAAAACAATGTGAATGTTAATATTTTGTGGTTACAATACAACTGTTGTGATTAAAATTAAAGATTTTTTCAAAATAAGATTTATTATTTACAAGTCGTGTGCTCGATGGGATTCCCCATTGGCAAAATTACAAACAAACTTGGGTCCCCTATTTCATTCATTTATTTATTTTTCAAATCATAAAATCCAATTTGTTAGTTACTTACATACACAAACACTAGTGTTAGTACATCCGTTTAGTTTAATTTTCACGAATCCTTCCTTAGTGCTCACTTTTGTTTTATATGGAACTCCTGTGCAACATTTCTTTGTTCTAGACCCAATGGTTTAGGCTATGTGTTATCTGCCAGTGAAAGAATTTATGATTTTTATTACCAGAATTTAAGATTTTTATTACCTAATAACTAATGTACAAATGCAGTTAATAAACAGAGAAATATCAGTAGGCCATGCCTTGGACAAATTCCGAACATGATTGTAAATGGCGAAATGCTTAATAGAAGTATTTATGTAGGTATGTGACATATTTTTAATTGTAATAAACCAGTTTACCACAACACTATTTTCTCAGTGGTATAATTTTAGGCCCATCATACCACCAGGGGTATGGCCAGTGGTATGGTGAGTCCGCAATGGAGGATTCTTATATTTTTTCACTAAAGTATAAGCTACGTTTTTGTGCCAGACGAATGGTGAGTTTAATCCATTGTGCTTAATTAGTTATTATTCTAAAGAAGTAATACAACCCACCTGAACCCGAACCAGTAGGAGTATGAACTCAAACTCAAATAATTTATTTCAATTTATTAAACCATTTACAGGCACTTTTGAATTGTCACGGGGTCGGTCAGTCAGAAATATGAAGCTAGTTTCCCATTCCAAAGTGTAATAGGTACATATGGCAAAGAACGGGCAAGAAACTCCATGAACACTCTACAGTACATACCGTAAGACATGATACTATGAAAGTAACCAAGCAAGACTATTCTCGCGGTATCTACATTAGAACATTCATGGATTTTTCTGACAGCTTATGCTTCTGAACTTAGTCGTCCTGCACAACACACCATTTGCGATTGTTTTTTTAATAAATGTAGTAGATCATTCATAGATCACCAATATCGAGCCTTGTAGGATACCCGTTTTTACTTTTAAACGGAGTGAACTGACACCATTTATTTGAACTTGCTGTTGTCTATCATTTAAATAAGATTTTACTAAACTAAGCGCAAGTTTTCCAAGTCTGTAATGCTCAACTTTCAAGAGTAAGTTTTTGTGATTGACGCAATCAAAAGCCTTGGAGAGGTCACAAAAGATTTCTATACCGTCATGGGCTCCCCATGCGTTAAAAATGTATGGTTTAAATAAAAATCTTAAATTTACTTATAGACAGCGCACAGCCTCACTGTATCAAGAAGCATGTGCACCTGGTGGGTATCAATATCTAAACATTTAAAAAATATGATGATTTTATTTGGGGTAACGACCGCAGGTGTTGTAGGAAATTGTATGAGTTTAGAAAGTCAGTTTTTGTTTTAACGTGTTCATAATAATAGTGGCTGTAGGTTGTCCAGTGCATAGGCGCTGGACACGCGTGGTCTGACATTATTATATCCAGTGCAGAGGGTCTCATATAATTACCAAGTTAATGAGGAACTCACCCTAGATTTGGGGTACACAGTATCTTGAGGATCAGGGCATAGCTCCTGCTAGCTAAGCATGCGGATGTTAAAATGGCCGAGTGTGTTGTTCCATGATTCTAGTGATGTGACTTGCAACTTACTAATTGTATAATATTTAGCATCACTCGACTATTTGCCGTTGAGAATCCTGGCGAGAACGCTACGTGAAGTTTACACAAAAAAATGTGTTGCCAAGACTAACACAACGGTTTCACTCTTAGATGCGAGACCAATCATTCTCTAGAACTTCGGGAAGTACCCTAGAGGTTTTATTTTATATAAAGATCTACGCCCCCCATTTCGAGCGCACTTGGAGGGTGAAAGTTACAGATTTCATAAAATGTATGTATTTTGGGTACAAATCCCTGCCTGTATACCTTTCTAGGACTTCGGGAGGTACCCCAGAGGTCTTATTTTGTATACAGACTTGCACCTCTCTTTAATTGTACCGCTAATCAGCATTTGCTATGTTCCGGTTTGAAGGATAAGAATTCAGGCACATGTGAAAACTTAGTACCTGGGATACAACAAACCTGCGATACTTCTCATTCAACATTTCTCATCGCTACTTCGACTGATTCTGTGCTTCTCGCATCCAGCCGTTTTCTGCGGTCTTCACAAGGGCCGATTCGTTTCGTCTTCCGGTACGCGGTCGCCACTCCAGAATCTTTCGGCCCCATCGGCCATCTGTTCTGCGAGCAGTAGGTCATTCTTCGGGCTATGTCGGTTACATCGGTTTCTAGAATATTTCTAGAATTGCAGAAATGTTTTCAGGCGGCGGCGGTCATGTCTCATCTCCTGTATGTTTGCCGGTATGTCCGGTATATTTGTAATTACATGACAACATCGAAATTTCAGGGTCGACACATATGGCAAGCTCTTATAACGCCCTGGTTTTGTTATTAAGAATAATAACTGATTATGGAGTCAACACTTTATTCCACTAGCAAATATCTGGTAAGTGCCCACATTATTAAAAACAAAATGCATCAATGAAAAATAAAGCATGAAAAACTTTTTTATAAAATTAAATTCACAATATTTATGTATTTTATTAATCAAGAAACATGTACATCTACATTGTAGTTTTTCCAAAAACATAATCTTATCTTTAATATAATACTATTTTCTAACATTGTTCAAAATAGGTGTCTTCTAAAATACATCGGAGGGTTGAATAGCAGTAATTTTGTACAGTCACTTGACGTATCAAAGACGTATGTTGTTAGTTGTAGCACCAACATGTGTCTAAAGATATACAGAAGCCATATCTGAAGCCAAGCCGATTGCAAACGTTGGCACACGCAAGGTTAGTGCAGACCCTCGAATCAATTGGAATGTAAATGCCATTTTCAGGAGCCGGAACGCGTTCTGAAACAAGAGAATATATTTAGTTTTTTTTTGTATCTGAAATGATTCTTGCAGGCCGACCTCAAGTAAATGAGACACATGATCAAGGAAGAAGGAGAGATCAGAAGGCCAATTCCCTTAATTAAAAACATTCAAAATCTAGTCGCAATCTCATCTCAGCGGCAATCAATGTCAAAGTCTTGTCAAAAATGTAGGGAAATTAGAGGTATTTTTGACAGACTGAGAATGCACCTCTGATCATTTGACGCTACGATCTATCAATGTACGAGGAAAACAGATTTTTTGTCATTCTTCGCCTCATTTCCTCTTAAGTTGACTCCAGCTGATGACAAATCTTTTTGTATCTTAGCCACAATTTAAATGATAATATAAAGCAACATTAAAAATATTATGTAAGTGAAAAATTGTTCACCGACGTAGGTATTCCTACATAATTATTTTCATCATGACGGTGCACGGGTATATTATTTTTCACGTCGAGTGTGATCGCTGCTCTCATAACCCAAAAAAAAGGAATACGAAAGCCAGAACGGGAAAACAATTTAGCGGTGGTAACTTACCGGCTTCAGGGTCTTCTACTGCATAAGCCCCTTGCGGTTCTACCGAGGAACTAACCCTCGGTTCATCTTCTGTACTAAATACGCGTGCTGCTGGAGCTTCTTCGCCGAATACATCCTGAGGACCACCAACCTCTTGTTCGGCATAACCAGCCACTACTTCAGATTTAATTGCATACACACTATCCTCTTCATCGGATGGACTAATATCTCCGTGTGCTACTAGCACCAAAGCACTGATGAAAACGACCAGAAATTTCATCTTGTTTATGACTTTCTTTTACCGTAACGAATTACAATATGAACTATTTGATTGTAAATATGAATCGTTTTAATGTAGTATTTATACTGAATGATTATGATGATAATGTTGGTGGTGGCAATAACACTCAAGATAAGGATGTAAACCCCCGATATCTCAAGAATCTACCTAGTTGATGCAAATTGATGGATCATGGTTTGCATTTGTAATGTTTGTAGTTGGGTGCCAATGGTGCACTATAATAAAACTTGCGCCGTTTGTCTGGCATTCTGTTTGCCATAAGGATGTATCTTTAGAATCAAAATAGTTGTTTAGTTAAAATTTTCACAGAATACGTGTTACTATGACCGCTATTATGTTGAATAATAACAAAAAGAAAGTTCAAAATCAAGTGGGGTCATTACAAGAAACTTCGAAACGTCAATTTAAATTAGCTAGCAAAACTGAACAGAAGTAATGGATGTCGATATCTAAACATGATAAAACAAGTACTAATAATTTGATGATTTTTTGGGATTCAACAACCGCAGGTAGTTACTTGAACTGAGAATTTAGAAAATCAGATGATAAATTTAGAAAATCAGTTGATAAATTTAAAAAATCAGTTGATAAATTTAGAAAATCAGTTGGTAAATTTAGAAAATCTGTTGATAAATTTAGAAAATCAGTTCATAAATTTATGGATACATATACCTACAGGGTGGCAGTGACATCGACGTGCAACCTGTTACCATGGATTCAATACGTTACTCTGAAACCTGCGTTGAAATTTTACGTCATTTATTTAAACAAAATTGTTTCATAGTTAAGTGGAATGAACAGCAAATATTTTGTTTTAATATTGACAAAGAGTATAGGTATCATCAACTACAGCTTCCTAAGACCTGGTCGGACGATTACGGCAAATCAAAAAAGATGCAATGTGCTAAATAAAGAATTGATTCATCAACATAGTTGTAAACAACTAAACTTATCAAGATTTAGAAACAAGAAACAGCAAGTTACATTTCAAGCTCTATCATCGAGTTATAAAGTCGATATTTCCATGTGCAATCCACGATGAATCATGCACCTACTTCTTCAAGAGTTTCAATCCCAATCTTAAATGAATCACCACTATCATTATAAAAATAATACGGAGTTGGTTTTCAATATAAAACTACATTTTAATTGCAAACGCTGTGTCATAAAAACTTAAAAAAAAAAATACTATTCGTGCGTATAAGTAATTAAAACTAAATGCACCAGTTAAAACATCGACTGATAACTACGTGAAAGTGTTATCTACGAGTTTTATGTACAAACTGAGAAGTTAAAACAAAAACTCTTAATCCGCGAACCACCAAGAACATTTGTGGCAATACGCAAAAAACCAACCATCATAAACAAAGATTAAAGAGCAAAGAAACCATCTGCATGTTCGTTGCTCATGTGACAATGAACAATATCAAAATTCAAATGAGTTAATTAATTAATAGTGAATCAAGAATATTTTAAGACCATTGTTGTGCCAAAGTGCCCAGAAATCCATAAAATAAATCAATGAACACCAAAAAAGATCAACTAATTTTGACATGTAAATTATAAGGTCAATTGGCCCTATAACAATAGGTGTGACGTGATTGAGAAATCAGTGTCCCGAGTGGACAAAATCAAGGTTCGAGGTACGGTAAAGACGATAATACAAAAAGATTTGTTATTTATGGCCTAAATGAGTACTATAGGGAAACTGAAAGAGCTCTTGAGGACAGAATAATATACGCATTCCAAGACACGCTGAACATTGATCTAACAGGTTATATTGAGGAATTACATCGCATAGGTAGAAATGGGGTAAAACGCCCAGTAAAAATAGAGCTCACCAGCAAAAAAATGACAGTATATCATAACACAGGCAAAATTTTTGGAAAGGCAAGGACTTTATATTTCAGAATATCTCGATTCGGATGTACTAAATGAAAGAAGAAAATGTAGATATAGAGAAGAACGAAATCTGTCGCGAAGAAACAACAAAAATCCATCAAACCACAAAGAGTGCCAACGGGACCATACCACCGTACCTATTTCTGCTGATTATCAGCATTTGCTGTGTTCTGGTTTGAAGGATTAGGATACAAGCACATGTGTTATTTCAACTTGGTATTTGGGATACAAGTTACAATGAACCCGCGTAATACTAGTATTGCAGAAATGATCTCAGGCGGCGGTCATGTAGTCGGCAAACTCTTATTACTTTCAGGGGCGACTCACCTAGCCAGAAGAGACGACGGCATTTTTATCTGCAGCTGCTGTGGCAAACCCTCATATCACCTTGTTTTTGTTAATCACAATAACAACTGATCATGGAGGCATTCCACTAGAAAATATCTGGTTAGTACATTAACAACAATAATGCATCTTTAAAAAAAAAAAAAAAAACTATTAAAAATCTCTTTTATTCCAATCACAACATTTATTATTATTATTAAACAAGAAACATTCACATCTACATTGTAGTTTGTCCAAAACCATAATTTAAAAACTAAGATGGATCAAAAGCAGTTTGTTAACAGTGGGTAAATCATTAAGGTAACAAAACCTTGACGTATCAGAGCCTTATGTTGTTATTTAGAACACAGGCAAGACCTGGGGGATATACAGATGCCATATCTGTAGCCAAGCCGATGGCAAGCGTTATGACATACAGCGTTATTGCAGGCCCTCGACGCTATCGGGATGTAAACACCAGTTTCAGGAGCCGGAACACTTTCTGAAACAATAGAAATGATTTTTTTTTGATTTTTTGTATCGAATATAACCCTAAATGGAACACATGGTTTTGGTCAGCAGAAAGAAGAAATCGTTTGAATCTACGGTCTACGAATGTGCGAGGAACACCGAAGTTTTGAACTACTAGAACTACTAGCCTCACCGCATAATAAAGTTTTCTATCATCCTCCACCTCATTTCTACATCAGATACATCCACCAAGTATATAATCTATCTGGCTGAATCTTAAGCCAATATATAAATAATATAAAAAAAAAAACAATAGGTGGATGGTGGAAGAACATCCTAGTTAATAGTGACATTTCGTTCACCCACGTTGTGCGTGGTAGCTCAAGGTTATGTTATTTATCCTGTCGAGTAGGACCACTGCTCCCGTGAATCCCTAAAAAATAGAAAGCAATAAGAAAGTTAGAACTGGAAAAAAAATTGGTGGTAACTTACCGGCTGCAGGTTCTTTTGCTGTATAAGCCCCTTGTGGTTCTTGCGAGGAACTAACCCTCGGTTCGTCTTCTACACCAAATACGCGTACTGCTGGAGCTTCTTCAGCGAATACACCCTGAGGTCCATCATCAACCTCGGATGGAATAACATTGCCGTGTGCTACCAGCACCAAGGCACTTGCGAAAACAAGCAGGAGTTTCATTTTGATATGTAACGACTTTCTTTTAACGGAACGAGTTACAATATAAAGTGTTAATACTAAATATTGATTGAGACTAAATATTGTAGTATTTATACAGAATGGTAAATACGCATTATAATTATGTATTAATAATGTGAGCGGTGATTGAACTAAAGATTACGATTAAAACCCCCGTGATTGCAAATACCTAGTTGGTTGGTAAATGATGACTAATTGCTTATTGAAATGTCAACTCCTGTATGTAAAACAACCTTCTTTCAGGGTTTTACCATACCACTATACCAGTTTCTACCTTTAATAAGCTTTCGCTGCTCCCGTTTGAATGATAGGGATGCAGTCGCATGCGAAATTTCAACTTAGTATTTTGGGATACTACGGACCCGCGATACCTCTAGTATCGTAGAAATGATCTCTGGAGGCGATCATGTCTTTCCATCATTACAGGCCTCCTGCATGTTTGCCGGCCAATTACATATAAGAAATCATACTACTTTCAGGGACGACATATCTGGCCAGAAAAGACGAGGTCAGTTATCTTCAGCTACCGTGGGAAACTCTTAGGTCATCCTGATTTCGACATTTATTTAAATAACAACTAGTTCGGGAGTCAACCTACCATTCCACTAGCAAATGTCTGGTTACTATATTATTAACAACAAAATCCACCTCTTCAATGAAAAATAAAAAAATAATTCTTAACAAACTTTTTTATTTAAATCACAACATTATTATTGACACTAAATAAGAAACATTTACTTGTTTTTTACGAAAACAAGATTTAACAGTTAGTAAAGTAAAATCTTTCAAAGTTCCAATATTATTCAAAAAATACGACGGTTTATTTCTTACCTTGAAGTATCAAAGATGTATGTTGTTAGTTGTGGCACCAACATGTGTGTGTAGATATACAGACGCCAGATCCTTAACAGATGGAGTAACATTGCCGTGTGATATCAGCACCAAAGCTCTGACGAAAACGACACTTGACACAAATGTTGGTGTATGTTGTCCTTGAAAGAAGTATATGATTGCTGATGTGTAATTGGCCGGTGCAACACCCATGAGGTAAGACATGACCCCACCTGATGGTAAGACATGACCGCCGCCAGAGATCATCTCTGCGATATTAGAGGTATCGCAGGTCCGTTGTATCATCATCTGCCTAGCCTTTTTCTCAATTATGTTGGGGTCGACTTCCAGTCTAACCAGATGCAGCTAAATACCAGTATTTTACATGGAACGACTGCCTATCTGACCTTCACATCCCTTCCAACGTTGTATCCCAAATACCAAGTTGAAATTTCTCATGCGCCCACCTACTTATCCACAGAAAATGCTGATTAAAGGTAGAAATAGGTGTAGTGGTATTTGCCGTTGCCACTCTTTTGGTACAGAACCCTGAAAGAAGGATTTTGTTTAGATAAAGGAGTTGACATTTCAATAAGCAAATCGTCATCATGTACCAACCACTTGAGTAGTATTTGTAATCACGGGGTTTTAATCGTTATCTTTAGTTCAATCACCACTGCGTATTGGCTAACATTCAGTATAAATATTGCAATATTTAATCTCAACCGTTACTATTAACACTTCATATTGTAACTCGTTCCGTTGAAAGAAAGTCGACATATCAAAATGAAACTCCTGCTTGTTATCGCAAGTGCCTTGCTGCTGGTAGCACACGGCAATGTTATTCCATCCGAGGTTGATGATGGACCTCAGGGTGTATTCGACGAAGAAGCTCCAGCAGTACACGTATTTGGTGTAGAAGACGAATCGAGGGTTAGTTTCTCGCAAGAACCACTAGGGGCTTATGCAGCAGAAGAGCCTGTAGCCGGTAAGTTACCACCAACTTTTTTCCTCTTTTAACTTTCTCATTGCTTCCTTTTATTGGAAGATTTACGGGAGCAGTGATCATACTCGACAGGACAAATAACATACCCTTGAGTTACCACACACAACGTGGGTGAACGAAATGTCAAATTATCATAGTATATATGCAGCACGGCCATTGCCTAAATTTTTATAGGATGTCATATTTTTAGCATGTATTTTTTTTCTTAGACTATTCTATTTTGAGTTTGTTTTATGATTTCTTAGGGCAACACCATAATTTAATAAGTGATTGGTTATTGGTAACTGAGTTTAGGCTTATGCTAGGTGTTATGTAGTTGTTGTTCAGGCTGTTTTTCGGCCTGACTGCAGTTACCTATCTTGCAGATGTCGTCTTGAAGAATGTTCTTTCACCATTTACTGTTATTTTTATTATTATTTAAATATAGTCTTAAGATGAAGCCAGATAGATTATCTACTTGTTGGATGTATCTCGTGTGAGGTGGAGGATGACAGAAAACTTTATTATGCGGTGAGCTAGGAGTTCTAGTAGTTCATAGTAGTTCATAACTTTGATGTTCCTCGCACATTCGCAGACCGTAGATTCAAACTATTTCTTCTTTCTGCTGACCTGAACAATGTGTTCCATATAGGGTTATATTCAATAAAAAAAATCAAAAAAATAATTTCTATTGTTTCAGAAAGCGTTCCGGCTCCTGAAACTGGCATTTACATCCCGATAGCTTCGAGGGCCTGCAATAATGCTGTATGTAACAACATTTGCCATCGGCTTGGCTACAGACATGGCATCTGTATATCCCCCAGGTCTTGCCTGTGTTCTAAATAACAACATAATTATGGCTCTGATACGTCAAGGTTTTGTTACCTTGACGACTTACGCCCTGTAAACAAACTGCTTTTGATCCATCTTAAGTTTTGGACTATGTGAGAATAGTATACTATTTGACCTATTACGTTTTCGGACAACAGTACATACCATGTAAATGTTTCGTGGCTACTAATCAATGTTTTGATTGAAATAAATAACTCTTTCAAGCTAAGATATTTTTATTTCTTTATTTTTATTGGAACTATAGATTTACTGTTAATACATGAATGTACAATGCGTGCCACGAAAGATGAGACTTGACACACCACGTGGTTTGACATGCGCAGAACACGATTTTAGGTAGGTATCTTTAGCGGTATGAGGTCTGAGTGCGGGACGGGACCGGACATCATAGGGGCGGCGGAAAGAGCGGGGGAGGCGGGGTCAAGTCTCATCTTTCGTGGCACGCATTGTTCTGACATTTGCCATACAGACAGCACCCTAATGGCGTAACACACTATCAATCTCTATTTGAATCATTTTGAAGGATATTGCTAATCCATTGCTTTATATGATCGAATAATTCGTCAGCTTAGCAAAGTAAATAACGCAATGAAACTTGTTGAACTGTCAAAATGTATGCCGTTGCTACTGATAGTGTGGTACGCAATTATCCCGCAGTTTTTTTTATGAAGTACAAGGCCATAATGATAAGAGCTGCACTAAATGAGGCCCGCAAAAGACTTGATTACACGTTCCGAGTGTAGTGGCGAGTAAATGCCAACTGGCAGTCCCATGGTCAAGTATTCGGCCTAATTCTCAGATGTTCTAGGCTGTAAGTCTTAAACATGTACTCTTTACGTGTAATCAAGGCAAAAACACTTCATACTTTAAAACGGTTAATCAGCCAGTTATATACCTAGCAATTCTGTGTATGCCGATAATTAAAAATATGCTTGCGGAAAAAACATCTATAATGTATTAAACATAAAATAACGAGCATTTTATATGATCTTTAGTTCATTTACCCATTCCCGCTATACCCATAGAATGCGTATTGTCTACATTTTTCTAATGTAAATACCATAAATTCTATCCATCATAAGTAATTCAAGCTCATATACTGACTTCATTCTGTATCTCGTTCCGGTAAAATAAAGTCGTACATTAAAATGAAACTCCTGGTGGTTGTCGTTAGTGCATTAGTGCTGATAGTAAACGGTGAAGTTATTTCATCTGATGACGAGAATAATCCTATCCTGGTTTTCTACATTAACACATTCGTGGATGAATATGAAGGACCTCCTCCTAAGACGTATCGGCGTAAATTCCCCAAACCCGAACGCCGAAGGCCGCATACCACCCCGCGAAGGGAATTCGTAATCCAACATATTCCAGCCAGTAAGTAAACACGATATTCTTTACATAGTACCTAAGGTCAACTGCATGTCTATATACAATATAGTAACACCTTATACTACGAAAACCTTACTGTTACGAAATGAAAGCGTTGTCAAATTCTAACTGTTAACATGGACGTTGACTATACTTGAAACTAGTTTGTCCAGCACCCCAATTACGTAACACACTTTCTTTCACAATACGAAGGATTTTAAAAGAAATTTCTTTTCCATTGCTACATATGATTGAAAAATTTGTCTGCTCGACAACTTAAATAGCGCAATGAACGTTGTGAAATTGTCAAAATGAAACTCATTGCAATTGTTAGTGTGTTACGCAATTACGTCACAGCATTTAGAGTAGAATCGATTACACTACTTTTAATGTAGGTTATTTTTTACGTTTAAGTCATATCGATTAGGACAATACCTAAAAATTACAAATAGCTTTTACAATTTATGTAAATCAATAATATACTTGCCGTATCCAATATAAGTATAACAATGAAATTTGATGAGGTGTCTAACGTTTGCAGTTATTTCAATTAAACCAATTTGGCTATGGGGATAGTAAGATACATCCATGACTAAACTAAACAAGGAAGTCATGGAATTAGTATGTACTATAATAATTATAGTACAGGCGCCAGCACAATAACCTACTATTATCTGTCAAATTTTTTAAATAGATTTTCAGCTTTATCGCTAAAGCATAAGGTTTAAAGTTAATTGGGAATATTTGACAGTTTCGGTAGCTTGATGTGCTGGCGTCTATACATATAACGAGGTAGTTGAGACAGTAAGCTGGATCCCAACGGCGGCAAATATTCTGTCCTATCCGCAATGTTATACCAATCTTCATTTTTCGTTGTTGCAGGACTAATCGTGCCCCCTGAGACATTTAAAATCCCATTTACAATAAAGCATTGTGCCAACACTTCGTGTGAATACCTTTGCAGTCTCCTCGACTACGCAGAGGGTATATGTGAATCCCAAAAAGTTTGTCAGTGCATCACACGCACTTCAAAAAATCTTATTTGGCGCCTGTGAATCCTGTGATACAAGCTAGGGCATATAAGTTATTGCAGCATGAATAATGTCAAACGTATAAAAAGGTATTTAAGATTAGTATTGTTGTTAGTGATTTTGTATGTTTGTACGCTTTAAATAACGTTAATTTAATGTCAACTCTACAACGAGCGAATCTATGAGCCAGCATATTTCCACGGACTGATAATGCCCTCCGCTCTCTTTCAATGTCCTGGTCATCTGTTAATGTTTCTGTCACTATATGACCAAGGTACTTAAACTGAGCCACCTGTCTCAAATGAACTCCATTAAGGCACAGCGTAGGCACACTATTGGGTTTTTGTTTTTACCAACAAAAACCATAAACTCGCTCTTGAGTTCATTGTACTTTAAACCATGTTGTTCAGCATAAGTCTCACAGCATTTCAAAAGTTTCCTTAGTCCGCCGATTGAAGGGCTCAACAGCACCATATCATCTGCATAACTTATGTTATTAACACTTACATCATCTATGCGGCAACCGACATGCATGCTGCTCAGTCCTTCAATCAGCTGATTCACATACATCCATCGTTTTCTTACCAAACTTCAACTATATCCGACGGTCGGTCAAAAGTGATAAGTATGCAGGCATACTTATCACTTTTGTTGACTGTACTTATTGTATACCTAGTATGTGAATGGTATACCTACCGCAGAGTACCTTCAGTAATGTCTCTCCTTCTCCTTTAATCCATCCAAAGGTTGTCTTTAAAAGTTGCGTCACCCCTTGTAAAATATTTACATTTATATCTGTAATTTTTATGGCGTAAAATACATACTAACGAGTATTCTATCTATCTAGAACAAATCTGTTTTGTTGTTGTTCCAGAACCATACAAGATTCCCGATTTTATTAAATTCCCGATAGAAAAAAGGAGGTGTGTTGATTCTACTTGTACCTTCATTTGCGAACTCCTCGACTACAAAGTTAGCTACTGTGAGACCACGACAGTTTGTCGATGCTCAAAATTTAGGTGTATAAATTGTGATTAGTAAAAACCGACTTAAAAAGTTGAAAACAATGTCATAGGTCAAATATTTTAGGAAATAGTGTTTTTGATTTGGTTATAAAAAAGTTGCTAAGTTAATTCCCTTTTCACATTAATACTGTTTTACAGCATTACTAATGTTTAGCAGTGGTGGCCCAGTGTGGTATCGGCCCCGATTTAAGACTCCTACAAACAGGCGCGACGCGCGACGCGAATCGCGCGCGACATAAAGGCACCGCTTGTTGCGCGACTTGCAGTGCCTTTGTGTCGCGGGTCGTGTCGCGCCTGTTTGAAGGAGCCTTTACGAGTTGTAGGTCGTGAGTTCGAACCCAGATAGGCACCTTACTTTGTGTGTTTAATTTCATCACCACTGCTCTCAAAGCAGTGAAGGAAAACATCGTGAGGAAACTGCCATCTCCTAGAACCGAAGACATGTGATATCTACCAACCCGCACTGGGCCCGCTAGGTGGATGACGGCCCATTCCCTCTTACAGAGAGGAGGCCTGTGTCCCAGCAGTGGGAACATTATAAGTGGATTGTGACTGGTTCACAAGATTTACATTTCAGAAAGTCGGTTTTCATATATCGTCGTTGCGCGTGCAAAAGTCGCTATGTGTTATTTAGTTATTTTCGGTTCGTTATGCAGTTTTAATCGTTATTTCAATACACACATATTATTTTTCATTTTGAGTGACAGAAATACAGGAAAAAGCAATCGTGGGTTATTTGCTATCATCCGTTAAGGAGTTTCAACTAACCTCCTCCTTTTCACATTCGGGTTAAATTACCGTTTGACAGCTGGCTGGTCCAAATACAATTTGAGTTACACATATTGGCGTTGTTGTATTTTTATATCCGTCGCTGTAACAAATGATTTTGGGTATTTAAATTGTAGGTGTTTTTTTATGTGTTTATTAATGTTTGCATAGGGCGTAATATTGTCTATGATTACGTTGCTAAATGTAGATTAGTTTTGTTTCTAATAAAATTATGTAAGTATTTGAATTCTTTGTTTTATTGTTATTATAACGAATTACACAGAGACCGGATAATTTAGCTCCACAATCATAGAAATTTCTTCCACATCACAGTTAATCTAAAGAAAAAACCAAGCAAAAACGACATGACGTCATAAGGGCCGACCTTGCCTCCGCAGCAGATTAATGATCTCGTCTCTCCGGGCCAGGTATCTCGTCTCAGAAAGTAAGAATGATTACAACACTTTTTCTACCTCCATCTTTGCACAGTGGCAACCTATAGCGACATTTAGGTCTTCCTTGAAGTTGCTGTTAGAATTATGACGGTAATTTCAGGTAAAGTAATCTAGGTAATCTATAAAAGAAGTAGGTTTTGTTTTAAAATAATTGTGCATTTGTATAAAAACAAACAATTGTAATATTGCTGAAGCAGGTAAACAAGCCTTAGGGTAATTACATGCCGAAGATGTCTCATTGCAATACCTCGCTATCACAATTTAGCTTGCTATCTAACAATTGCGTGCTAATAGACACGTGCGCATATGCCGAAGGATATGTCACTGCGATACAACGCTCGATGCCTTTTTTTTTTTTGGCACGATGATTTAAAGCAAAGCTATGCTCCAGCATTTAGTGTATGTGCCCTCTTTTGTCCCTGAGACTGTACCTACGGATGAGTGGGTTGGGAACTCCCCTCAATACAGTTGTCTGAACATGACTAATATTGGCTAATATGGTTGGTAACTGCAGAATAAGGAGCTGATGAATCTTTTCTTATTTAGGTATTATGTGTAAGTACACTTTTTTTGCATTAAACAACGATCATTAAGGCCTTAAGGATGCTTAAAGAAAGAAAGACGTAAAAACGTATTTTCTTTCTTTCTTTCTTAAAGATAATGTATTTATTTGCACTAAACGTGATGCATAAAGAAATAAATACCTAAAGCACATAAACAAATAACCCTAATATCACAACACATCTACGTAAAACCGCTATCGGTCAGAACTATACGAGACAGAGCCACAGCGCGAGCGTTGCTAAAAGCAAGCCTATTGAAAAAGCCAACATAAATTATTGTTATCAAAATCTTTATCTTAAACACAAATACAAAATCGAACGTTATTTATTATTCTTGGAACCACTTGACTTTTTCAAACCATGGCAACAAGCAAAGTGGCTAAACATCTGTGGCAGATTAGCTAACCAACCAACAGTTTGTTCGTAATAGCTACTAATCTTATCGTTATGGTTACGGTTATCGAAGATAGGTGCGCTTAATTTTGCCTAGGTTTTGTTCGGAAGTTTTAAGGTGATGGCAGATTGAGAATCGTAAGATTTTCTTTAAGAGGGAGCAATGGCGGATTTACATTTGCCGCCAGTTTAGGCTTTTCAAATTTTGCCGCCCCTACTGACATCTATAATAATGTCCCATGTCTTTTGTATACCTACTGCTTCGATGTGCTTAATTCTTCAAAATACTGATAATGTTCTTGCTCAGCTAAGAAAAAATTGCAAAGAGATTTGTAAAGATCGGCAACAGTGATCAAATCTACGGTGGTCGCCTGAATTTGTGTATTCACTTTGTTTATTCTTTCCAAAAAACATGGTGGTAGGTATATAAATATTAATATTTTAAATTTCAGAACGACGTTAAAAAAAATATTAGCCCCAAATTTGCCGCCACTTAAATCTGCCGCCCTATGCTCTAGCCTTACTCAGCCTGTTGGTAAATCCGCCAATGAGAAAAGATAAAGTAGTAAAGAAATTACTAATTCGTCATGACCAACAGCTGAAGATCAGTTCAAGGTCAAGGTCAATCAAGGTCAAGATTGGCTGACGACAAGCTGACAGTTTGTCGAACTGCTGGCTATCTGAAATAACAGCAGACAAATTACAGTTCGTTCACAGTTACGTCATTACCTCTAATTTTCCATCACTGTTAAAATCACAGCGATCTTTACTGTCTTGGCAATAAGGTTTCTTTTGGGTTACTGCCATTGCCAAGTCTGTCAAAGTTACAATGATCTTTAGAAAGTGGGAAAGGGCTGTAAGTATATTATTTGACAATCTGTCAGCTATTTCTTGTGTTGATTAGCCTTTTTTAAGGGTGTCCACCACTGCGGAAAGTAACTCTTTCTATTACTACTCGAAGATGGTTTTATTATTACTTAGATAAACACTATTTAAAAAAATGTTTATCCTATACTGTCCCCCTGATGGGCAAAGCCTCCCCGAAGTCCTTCCAAGAACTCTTTTCGAACTCTTTTTCAAGAACTGTTTTCGAACTCTTTTTCAAGAACTCTTTTCGAACTCTTTCTCAAGAACTCTTTTCGAACTCTTCTCGAACCAGCTCTCGCGGTAATAAATTCTTACGAAAAGTGATTATTTTTTTACCACTAATGTGAACAAGTCACAAACATTGTTCACGTATTAAAACCCGATGCCTAGGTACGCTACAGGTACTCTGGCTGTAATCTAAGTCTAGCCCGGTCGGAACTCATTTCACGGCGACGCGCCGGCAAATTAATTATTTGTGAGCGTTAATTGCGAAGGGCGGGACCAAATCTATAGAAATTAACGTAGTACTTGGTTCCTGCGCTACGTTTATGAAAAATTGTTTAGTAGAGCCAGCATTTTATGGTGCTTTTTAAAAAGTATTTTGCTGAAACGCTTGAAGCTTTGTCTATCGTAGAAAGAACAGCTTGGTCTACGTCGAAACAGGATTTTCAGTACATTTTGTCAACATTGACTGTTATGGTTTTTTTTTTCATGGTGGGAAATCATCAAATGACCCCTCCCGCTCTGGGTGGAGCGGAAGAGAGTGTCAGACTCTTACTGACTAAAACCTACCCGTGTTCCTTAATCTTTAGCCCTTTATATTCCGGGCCAGCGGTAACAAACTGTTTTGTTTCGTGTGTGCTCTCTATAATCCATACTAGTATAAACTTCGATAAATATGAAAGTTGCCTTAGTTTGTCTGTTACATTTCCACGCCTAAACCACTGAACCGATCGTTATACCAAGACTGTCATATACAATTATTACATGAATGTAAAGCATCAGCATATTATTTACCCATGTTTGCAAATAAATAATTTTGAATTTGAATTTATGAATTTGACCAATGGAAAGCTTGGGACCTGGAGATGAACATAGAACATAATCTACTTTTCCTGGATATCATATTTGTATTAAAACTTATGAAATACACACAGACGAAGTCGCGGGTAACAGCTAGTGATTAAAAACTACATAAACAGAAGTTCATAGTTATTTCCATCAATGTATAATAGATTCGTTTCTGATGGAACAAAAAAAAAAACAGTGAAAATAAAAACTGTACCTACGTTTGTTTCAAATTACAGCTACACCCATTTTGTTTTGAACTGACAAACTCGATTAAATGAAGCGTTGATAAAATGTACAGTGGAATTTGTTAGGTAAATTGTTGGTTGTATTGTTGCATGCTGATGTTCGAATGGTGAAGGCTTTTTAATCCAACTGGCAGGGCAGTTCAATAATAGTGATAGTCAGAATGCCAAATTCTGCATAACTATTGCAAAATATTTTATGGACACCAATACAGTATTTAATTAGGTAATACTTCAAGCACACTCACAAGACCTGGGGGCCTAAGAAGTCCACTTTGGTAGTATCATAAAAGGATAACATTATGAATCATAATGGATAGTTAACTGTTAAGTTAATCGTATCAAATCCCATTGGTGAAGGATGTTTCAGTAATTTTTTTTTTGTCTGTGCTAAAATACCAATCCAAATCCAATGCCAATCTCTTTGATTATACCTACGTAGTGAAGCAAAAAAAAAAAAACACTGGCACTCCGGTAGTGCCGACAGAAGTGAAAACTTGAACAAAGTGACTGGTTTATTCTTCTCGTGAAAGGAATTTATTCAGATTTACAAATAAGCACACAGGATAGACTTCAGCAGTGCTATTCTCTAAAAGACAATTTCATGGCTGTAAGCTGCGACGAGCTCGTCGACGAGACAGCCTTGAGATCGACCGAGCGTACAGCGCTGATTCAAACCGTATTCACTAACGTGGTTGTGCTCGTCGTCGAACCCAAGGCTGTAACCTCCCGTCGCTGTTTCTCAGACGAACGTAGGGCTTGACACAAATTCTATAAATTATAATCGATCAATCTCGACTGAGAGTTTTATAGGTTTAAAATATATATTAAAGGTCTATCTTTAAGTATTATAAGGAATACAGTTAAACTATAACCAATATCATATTTAAAAGAGCTTATTTCATTTTAAGGCTGAATGACGATTCCTTTGCTCTATTCGTGCAACGCGACGCGACGATGAATTAAAAGTCAACATGACATAACAATAACAACCGATGACGCGACGCTAACAAAAATTAAACGAAGAGAAGAAAATCACTTGAATTTGTAGTTTTTAAACTTTTGGGTGCTTGATTCTTGTTCAAGCCTTGATTATTTGTATCAGCGAGTGCTTTTAACATAGGTAGTTCTGTGACTAAGAGGATAAATACAACTACCTAATGAAATGTGAGTATTATGATTTTTTCACTGATAGTATATGGCTATTATTACTATTGTCTCATCCACGAGTATTGTATGATACACGAGATATTAATAAAATTTAAGTAAATTACATGATTAGCTATTGTTTTACTATAATATGTACGTATAACTTTATTGTTGTAACGTAACATTGTGTGTTTTAGCATGCCAAGAAGTGCTATACTTTCATTACATAATATGAAAACTGTATAGGTACTTGGAAATTATAATTTTCATATTTAATTTTGTAGAGTCCTAAGCAACCCCTAAGACGACCTACTGACCAATTACTGCCTGTAGAACAATCTACTAGAGGCATGCTCCAGACCGAACAGTCCACACCTTCAATACCAGTAAGTTAATTCTAATAAAATATAATAATGTAATGTTATATTTGCAGGGCGAACGGACATACAACCAGGCCCATCTTTGTATAGGGACAATGTGCCAATGGAAAACCAGCCTAATACAGAACAAAAGGTGAAGTTTTAAATAAAAGTCTTACAATAATATGTTTTAACTTTATAATGGATATTTAGATAACTTTTTTTTGTATTACAGTTTGAGGCTAGATCACCACTTGCAGTCTTGCAATGCGTCATCATAGGAGTAATGCCCCAATTGCATCTTCATGTAAGGTTAACTTAATTATAATTTGGTTAATTATTGGTTTAGTGTAAAAAGCACTACATAGTAGTGGTCTCACTTTTGATTCCCGGGTTGGGCCAATTTGTTGGGATTTTCTGTAGGTTTTTTCAACAGCAGCCCTTATTCAATCAAGATCAAGATATAGGCTACATCTAATAGAATCAAGATATAGACTACATCTAATATGTATACTACATTGTAATATCTATTCCTTTAGAGGGAGAGTGATGTGATGTTGATGATACTTACATATTTGTTTTACCTCTGTATAGTAATTTGTTGCATTTTTATGTTCATAGCATCTCGTAGGCATCGAACGGCACACCGCCGTCTGATCCAGCACTCACCACCTTCTCAAAGGCAATCCAAATGGCGAGCCTGACTGAATGTTTTGTCGCCATTAAAGAGAGGTGTTTGGAAAATGAGAGACTTCTTATTGACAACCAGCAGAGGATGTTCGACTTTTAAGGAAATAAGTGAGTCATGGTCAAGGCAGACCCAGGCACTGCAGGATTTATGAGCATCCATCAGTCAAGGAAGTTGAATCTCCGAAACATGGATCTACTACTATGTTTAGATAATTTTAAGTTTATTTAAGATGGATGCTAAGAAGTTTAAGTATAAGAACTGTTTTTTTGTAGTAAATGTCAATGTTTGTTAGCGGGCATGCTCTTTATGCCTGCAGGCTTTTATTTAGGTACTTATTTAATTTTGTTTTGCTTGGGTAGTTTTCATTGTATATACTAAATTATTTAATTAAATGTCCTGTTTCTTGTAATGTTAATTACTTTGCATACCTACTATTGTATAGAATCAAGTTTTTCTAACTGAATATCAAAAGTCATTTTGAATAAATGATTTTTGATTTGATTGATTGTTTTTAATAGTAAATAAAAAAGAAAATAATGCAGTTATCTGTTTAATTTCTCATACCCCTGTATACACTCTTACCCATTTAAAAATATAGTACAAATAGGGACTAAGGTATAAATAGGCACATATTATTATAGGCTATTGATATTATACTAATCATGTACACCTTAAACACCACACTTTAAATACACACCTTAAATGTTATGACAATTGTTGATTATAATAATATTTTTATTAATAATTTAAATACCTATTTATTGTATCTAATCAATAATGGTGAGTATATTCTATCTAAACACGTTAACCACATCTGTAAAGGAACGCATAAATTGTAGATACAACATGCTCGCCATAATTGATTAACTAAATCTCGCCTACTTATCAGCCTACTCTCTAAGTCATCATGTGTTGGAGCCTGATGTGTCAGGATTCCAAGTAACCTAGATTCTTCATCTAAGTCACATTGGTCTCATCATCATAGGAGCTGGTAGCCCGGCTCTATTACATATGTCGTTTAAAACACAGGAAGCCATCACAATTTCTCCCACTTTTATAGGATCATAGTACAATACCCTATGTACTAATAAACATCTGAACCGTCCTTTCAGGATTCCAATAGTCCTCTACACTGTTTCTTGCACTGCTGTGCAAATTGTTGTAATGGCTCTGGAGTCTCAGTTTCTGAATTACTAAAGGGAGTCATTAAATAAGGCCTTTGAGGATATCCTGAGTCACCTGAAATCAATGAATGAAGCTAGAATTAAGTGCAATCTTGACTTGTGTTTAAGTTATCATTGTATTGTAAATAATAACTTCGTGGATTGCCCTAGAGGCAGAAGACTGAGATATGTATGTGTCTACATTCTTCCCAATGATTTTTTGGTAACTTCCATTAGCCAAAAATGATAGTGTGCATAATATCTGAAACATCAGGAATTCAATAGGCTTTTGTTGGTGTGTGGTGAGGTATACCCATCATATCTCAAGAAACCTAGATGTAAACAAACCTTTAGCCTCTTGGTTAAACCACTGGAACGAAGTCGCGGACGCATATATGGACTTAAGTCATCTTCCAATATATTAATTAAATCCTCAGAAAGCCTGTAAATATGGATAAAATCTGTATCACGAAATATTGTTTTAAACTTTCGTATTTGTTTCGCCTGTCGAGCTTTCTTCAAATTATCACTTTTCTTAGCTTCTTCTAATAAATGTAGCTTCAATTGTGTAGTAAAAGAATAGAAATATTTAAAAAATTAAGTACAGTTTATTATTTTTGTCAGTCTACGCCCGAATATTTAGAGCTTTTTGATTTGACAGTTAGATTAGAATCGAGGCTGTGGGCGAGACGTCTGACGTTTTACGTCTTACGAATTTTCGATCAGGGTCACGTGACCTGACGCGAATTTAGAAGTTTTTACCCATTCCAAAAAAGTACATACACAGCGCCGCTAAAGAAGTTTTCACTTCAAAAAGAAAAACACGGGCTGTCTTCGCCATATTATGATTCATAATGTTATCCTTTTATGATTCTGCCAAAGTGGCCTTTTTAGGCCCCAAGTACCCCCAATCTCAACGGAGACTAGCCTCAAGTGTGCGCGCACTGTGCATGTGGTTTTGTATATCGTACCCCCAGTGGAAAAAAGGCATAAGACGAAAATGGTGATTTTTCAGTATGGCGAAAAAATTGAATTTATGGGCATATTTACTTTATTTTCAAACGAAGAAGAATTATTCTTGTATCAAAAAAAGGAGAAAAAAAAGTTGCACTGCGTGTTGTATTTAAGTTAGTACTAATGTTTATAGTTTATTAGGAATTGTAAAAAAAAAATATTATGCTATTTTTCAAAATGTAATGAAATACAGGATTCTGAGTATCAAAATGTATGCCAGACTTTGCCAGAAAAGAAAAAATATTTCAAAAAGTATGTTGTATTAAAGCAGTAATGAACTTGTAAATACAAACATTTATGCTAGTATAAGTAAGATTACTACATTATTTCCTTTATTACAATTATGTTTGAAATGTATTAGCAATACTTACCCCATTTTTCAATTTAGGGGCTTGCTAAGGTAACTTAAATAAACAAAGATAATTACTTATTCCATTATTATGTTAAAGAAAAGTTAGCTGCATATTAACACATATTACTTAGAGTTAATATTTATGACTAAAGGGAAAAAAAGGAAATGCATTTTTTGTGTTCATTATTTTTTTATTTCAGGCAAATTATAATTATAGTTTTGGCTACAATTAAAGTTCGTACTATCAACAATAAAAGGACAATGGGCAAAACACTATGGGAGTTGGGCCTGCTGACCAATACACATGAGATATTGTTTTTGTGATAGGTCATAACACACAACTAACGAGAAAAATAAAAATAAAAATTAAATGTACCGGGTTGTTGTACAGTCACGTCGAAAAGTATTATTTATTTATGTTAAATATTTTGCAATTAATAATTGTTTTTTAATACGAATGAAGGCATATTACCCTAAAATAGCACTGGAGCCACTCCCAAATGCTGTTGATTGCAATATTTGCAATTTAAAACGCCTCTTATGACATCCATCGACAACTAGGTACGTATAATAATAAATACAAGAAATGAAACAACAAGTTTCCTTTTACGCATTTGTTTATTTTTCTTTACATTAGTCTATATCCAGAATAATAGAATCTAAAAATGCGGCTGGAGGGTTAAATCCTTCGTATCTAGCTAAGCCCATATACCAAATTACGGATAAAATGTGCGCACAGCTTCCCAGCGTACGACTTCCGGTCAAACAAGTACAATAATATTGTAAAATAGAGCTGATGCCAGTTTGGTCTCTGTCAATTAATATGTAGCTACGATACTCGCGTGCCCTCGCATGTCGTGATTGAATATGAATTCTAATTAAAAATACATTCGTTTGAAAGATATTAAAATCTGTCAAATCTTCTAATTGCTCGTCTCGATAAACCTCAATTATGTAAACGCCATTCCGTAAATGTTCACTGCAGTAAGACCTTGCCAGTTTCAATTGATATATGCCCAGCGCGAAAAGGATTATTTCTTCCTCAGTCAAATGTGGAAAGTCCTCTATTTGATTTTCTTCTATTCTCACGAATGAAATCCTTTGTCTGTTAAGATGCTTTCGCTCCACATATTCTTGCAAAATGTTAGGTGTGTGTATCCTTTCCTGTATGCGGTTTATTATCGCAGGAGAGCGTTCATTATCACTGATTACAGGATGAAAATGGTTAATTAATGCTCCGCACACCTTAAAATCATCAAACATGTGTAAAAGTGCTTTGTTGAAATATTCCTGGCGTAAAAGTTTATAGTCACGCTTAAAACGCCCGTTGACTACTTCGATTTCCCAACGACAAATTGTTACTTGTCGAGACTTGTTGGCTTGGGTAGTCGTTAACTGTGTGGCACTTCTATATTTTGTAGGAGGGAGTATAGCTTGCATAAGTTTTCCAATTTATTGAAACCGTTCATAATTACAACTAGTGATGGATACATAATAGATATTTTGGGTCCATATGCTGCAACAACAAGTGATGCGACCATATTGAATTCCATTTTGGAAAACGAAGAACACCCGCTGCACGTATTTCTTGTCCCGAACGATGTGTTTATTTTAGATAGAGGATTTCGTGATGCCATCGAAAATCTTGGAATGTATGACTATGAAGGTCATATCCCTCCTACAAAAGATAGAAGTGCCACACAGTTAACGACTACCCAAGCCAACAAGTCTCGACAAGTAACAATTTGTCGTTGGGAAATCGAAGTAGTCAACGGGCGTTTTAAGCGTGACTATAAACTTTTACGCCAGGAATATTTCAACAAAGCACTTTTACACATGTTTGATGATTTTAAGGTGTGCGGAGCATTAATTAACCATTTTCATCCTGTAATCAGTGATAATGAACGCTCTCCTGCGATAATAAACCGCATACAGGAAAGGATACACACACCTAACATTTTGCAAGAATATGTGGAGCGAAAGCATCTTAACAGACAAAGGATTTCATTCGTGAGAATAGAAGAAAATCAAATAGAGGACTTTCCACATTTGACTGAGGAAGAAATAATCCTTTTCGCGCTGGGCATATATCAATTGAAACTGGCAAGGTCTTACTGCAGTGAACATTTACGGAATGGCGTTTACATAATTGAGGTTTATCGAGACGAGCAATTAGAAGATTTGACAGATTTTAATATCTTTCAAACGAATGTATTTTTAATTAGAATTCATATTCAATCACGACATGCGAGGGCACGCGAGTATCGTAGCTACATATTAATTGACAGAGACCAAACTGGCATCAGCTCTATTTTACAATATTATTGTACTTGTTTGACCGGAAGTCGTACGCTGGGAAGCTGTGCGCACATTTTATCCGTAGTTTGGTATATGGGCTTAGCTAGATACGAAGGATTTAACCCTCCAGCCGCATTTTTAGATTCTATTATTCTGGATATAGACTAATGTAAAGAAAAATAAACAAATGCGTAAAAAGAAACTTGTTGTTTCATTTCTTGTATTTATTATTATACGTACCTAGTTGTCGATGGATGTCATAAGAGGCGTTTTAAATTGCAAATATTGCAATCAACAGCATTTGGGAGTGGCTCCAGTGCTATTTTAGGGTAATATGCCTTCATTCGTATTAAAAAACAATTATTAATTGCAAAATATTTAACATAAATAAATAATACTTTTCGACGTGACTGTACAACAACCCGGTACATTTAATTTTTATTTTTATTTTTCTCGTTAGTTGTGTGTTATGACCTATCACAAAAACAATATCTCATGTGTATTGGTCATTAGGCCCAATTTGTCGCATTGTCCTTTGACAGTAATAATTCAGCAATGTGGAGTTTCGGTGAAGATTACTACCACTAATGACTTTTTTTTAAATGATTAACTAATCAGTAGATCATTTGTTAAGATTTGTAACAATTAACGAAATAACTTCTTTCTTGGCTCCGTACAACAAAATATTATGTTCTCTCAATAAAAATCTAAGATAACAAGCAAAAATTATTAACAAATCAAGGTACTTTACACATTGCCAGTACCTTTTGTTTTAAAATAATCAACAAATAAAAATACAAAAAAAAACCTTCTTTAAGCAATAAATCAAAAAATTCTTGTTCCCTTCTACGTTATCTTCGTTCTACGAATTCCTTCATTACCAAACATTCTAGGCTATAGAATGTTTGGTAATGAAGGGATATAAATGTAACAAAATATTATTATTTTCTCAATACAAATCTATGGTAACATGACATGCATAATTTGTTAACAAAATAAGACCTTTGATACTTTCACAGTACCTTTTGTTTTAAAATTATTAATAATCAATATGTTTATACGTATGAATATAAAAATTCAACAAAATTCAAATTAAAATAATAATGAGATCAAAAATACGGGAACTAGTAAAGTTATTCTTCTTCAGATGAATCAAATACCTCCAAATTTGGAGATTCAGTCGCTGGTAACAAATTTCTATAGAATGTTTGGTAATGTAGAGGTATAGCATTTGTATTACACAGGCTAATTAAGTCTTTGAACAACGCGTCAGAAATAGGTAACAATTGAGCATATGCAAGTGGAAGTTCATTAACATCTACAGCATTGGCATTATTTGATTTGCGTGTGCGCGTCGTCGTCGACCAAATATTCACTTTCGAAATCATATTTAAATAATAATTTATTTGGTGCATCGGGACTTGTTTTGATTTCTTTAATTTTTGAGAAAAATACTTTATGCCCGTTTGTGTCTTGTGACCAATTCTTGCTTGTCGTGACTTGACTTTTTAGGTTGTAAAAGTCATTTTGATTCATTTCTTTAATTACAAACTTATTTTGTACTTTTGAATTCATGATTACTTCGTACAGTTGGTCAGGCGAGTACAATGTCTTATTTTTCATATTTTTCTCGATGCAGGCATGCATTGAGTCGCCTTCGTTCTGAGTGTGGCCAGTTTGTAAAAACCTGTGTGTAACTTCTACGTTCAATACACGTGATACATAAATATACATCGCGAATATGAACCGATTTCTGTTCTGGCCCGAACAATTATCTGAATACAGTGAAATTGACTTTATACCCCTGTTAACTTCAGATTTAATGAAGTGTAATAAGCAACTAGCGATTTCATTCGCACCCCTTTTTGCAATTTGTGCATGCCATAGATAACAAAACCCTTGACGGGATATTAAATTGTACACAGTGAAATTGTATGCGGGGTATTTCCTTTTATAATGGAAAATATTCACATTAGATTGCGGTAAACTAAGAACCTTTTCCAAGTCAAAAACAGCTACAGTTTTCACATTAGGATCTGCTGATTCTTTTTCACTATCCTTCATATTTCGTATGATGTTTTTTGTTGTTTTGATGTTTTTTTATATGACTGTCATAATCCTCTTTCAGTTGTAATTTACCTTCTTCAGTTGAATTGTCGTATTTGCTACATAAATTGCACAAATCCTTCTTCGGCCGGAAAAAAGAAAGGTTAAAATGTGTATTAAATATTTGATTATATTGATATTCGCTTGCCACTTTAGTATTACGAAAGTTTTCATTTTCTGATATCCAATCTTTGTACAAACGATGCATTTTTGAGATATTTAAGTCTTGTGACAAATATTGACGGCTGGAATTTTGTCTAAGATAGTGAGATTCGATACAAGGAAAGGACTGAATATGTTGAATTGCACTCTGTTCTGTTTCGCTGGCTGTTCTATGAGGTCTATTGGTATGTTTTCCTCGAAGGTCTGTTATTTGGTCCCCATTAGCATATTTATCAATGGCAGTGTAAACTGTTCTTTCTTTAATACCTAGCGTATTAAGAAACATAGTTTTGCACACTTTCAAATTAGTCACAAGGCATACATCGTTTTTTGACGGCAAATAATAAACCAGTGTACGATTTCGTTCACGCTTACGCTGAATTTTCATAACTTTAGGTTCTATAATCTCAGTGTTTTTCAAAATGAATTGCCATTGAGTTTCATGGTTACCACAAGCCCAAAATTGCTTAAATATTACCAACCTCCTGTCGCTGGGTATTTTTTCAAAGCATTTAAGCTTACACTTGCAAGGCTCTTGCATCTGTTTTTGAGGCTGTTGACCTGTATTTAATTTGATTTTTTTTGTGTTTGAGACCATTTTTCGGGATTACGCTTTCTTTTTCTAGGATTTGTATTAGCTTCAGTTACTAACACTGGACGAGAATTCGTTGCTTCAGGTTCTGTGGTGGAATTATATCCAGCTGGTAGAGTTTCAACGTGGCAGGCTATGATTGGAGGGTCTGAGTGAGGAACTATAGCTGTGGCAATTGAAGAGACCGGTGGAGTTCTATCAGGGCTTGTAGATATAGGTTCTGTTTCAGGTTCTGTGAGAGTATTATGTCCAACTGGAAGAGTTTCGTCGTTATAACATGTTATGGATGTAGGTTCTGCTTCAGGTAGTATAGCCGGGGTATTTTCAAGAGTCTGTGGAGTTTTTGCAAGACTTGTAGATGTAAGTTCTTTTTCAGGTTCTGCGGCAGTATTATGTTCAACTAACGGAAATTCGTCGCGACATGCTATGGATGCAGGCTCTGCTTCACGAAGCATGACCGTAGTACTTTCAAGAGTCAGCAGAGTTCTTGTAGGGCTAGTAAATGTAGGTTCTGTTTCAGGTTCTGCGGCAGTTATGCTCTTTTCAGGAAGTGGTGCATTATACCAGAACGTGGATACGGGTTCAAGATCGGCATCATTCGGCAAAGGATTAACTCCTTCTATGTAATTTCCTGATGATACCGCTAAATTTTCATAACTGTCTTTGTTACCCATAGAAATTGTTTTTTGAGGATTAGATATAAAAACGACAGTAGGTGACGCTATAAAAATTAAATTATTATGAGTGGTGGAAATTGGAGAAGAGAAAAGTGTAGAATTACCTAAGCAATCTCTCAAACTAAAATCGAAGTCATTCAATATTGAAGATGGTAAAGTATTGCCTAAGTCTGCTATCGGACTAGGACTCGAACTTGGTAAATATTCAGATACCGGTGGTGAAAATGGCTCTTCATTCGAAGACTCACTAATTCTGTAATTTACTGTAGATTGTCGTCTGCTACTTCGACTTGTTGACGGCGCGGTGTACATAATATCACCACGACTGACTTCATAATTTCCAGATGTTTGTTCTGCTTCTGTGTTGTCGTCTGTAAATAAATTATTTTATTATAAAATGTAATATAAATAATATCATATTAAGTTGTTACTAAAGACGTCTTGCTCACAAAATAAGGTAAGTTAAGGTAAGACATTATTCTTTGTCTGACATCCTCGATGCCACAATTATTAGTGTCTATAGGACGAAAGGCTCCGGGTTCGATTCCCGGTCGGACAAACAAACAAACTTTACTAAACTGACTTGGGTCTGAGTGTACGTACCCCTTGCCAAATCCTTTACAGAATCCTTAGTTTAAGACCAGGTAATTAAAGTGATATGGCTGAGATTTTTAGATGTAAGTATATAAATATAACGCCTCGTTAGTTTAGTGGTATAAGTCCTGGGTTCAATTCCCGGGTTGAACAAACTTTGTGTCGGTTTTTTCGGACACAGATCGATTACTTTTATATAAATATACTAGCTTCCGCCCGCGGCTCCGCCCGCGTGGTACCTACTTACGGGGATAAAAAGTAGCTTATGTTACTCGTGGATAACGTAGCTTTCGAATGGTGAAAGAACTTTTAAAATCGGTCCTGTAGTTTCGGAGCCTATTTATTACAAACAAACAAACAAAAAAATATTACCTCTCTATAATATTAGTATAGATTAAACAATAATACCTAGTTAACGATTTTGAAAGTATCATGTACCTAATATAAATATTTACAAATACACATTTTGTTATAACATCTATGGTATGTCTTTACAAATTAGAAATAAAATTACACGTTAGTAACAGAAATTAATTTTATAATAATAGACAGCGAATCATTCATATAGGTTCCCCTAGTTTGAGACCAGACGATTGCTGTAATTGTCTAGCGCACTTACATACTACTTGAACCACTAGCTGGCGGTAAGATAAAACATCGTGAGGAAACTGCACCTTCATTCATTCAGAATGTGTAACCACGATATTGTTTTGGTTCCGGTTACAAAGGTCGGACGACAGTCGCTCAATGTTATTGATTATACAGTAAACACGTCATTGTGGAATAATTTATTTTTAGCTTTTATAAGAATTAAATCTAAATGTACTTACCTATTAACTTCAAAATTCTTCTCGCCCTACTGTGCTGTGTCCGGTTATACATTTTCAGGTCACTTTACTTTAAAATAAGAAGAAAAACCACTCAATTGTTGTTGTTTTGTTTTCGCAAATGCGTAAACGCAGCTATTACCTTGACCTAGAAACGGGCACTGACTGTCAAGCGCGTGGATACGCACCGCCCCCTCCCCCCTGCATCGACGTATTCACGCTTATGTTCCCGCTGTCTACTCCCGCGCCGCTGTATCAAATCTTACGTCCCGGTGCAATGAAAATATTCTAGTGGAAGAAAGAAGTAATAATTCTTATGTTACAGCCGTGCTGCAGTTTGTAGTCTTATGTTTCGACGTAAAGGAAAGTTTTTAGTGGAAAAAAGCAGTAATTGTTATTATTGTAATTTATTTTAAGTTCATAAGAAGTAAACAGTCATACTGCTGTTTTTATTTTTTAAGTTTATCTTTTTGGTTAAGTAAGCGCATTTAAGATAATTTCCTTACCTAGTTAATATAACGAATAAAAAGATAATCGTGTATACAAGACTAGCGATGTAAAAAAAGCAAACGCATTTAAATCATAATATTTGTTACTATTTATTTTCTACATTAAATTTTAGGTATAAACATATTATTAATTAATATGTCATATTTTTTAATTTATTATTTGCGTTATATCACATAATCTACTAATCCTTAAGAAAAAAAGTGATGGAATATAAATTCTCAAAACTATTTTCTTGAATTAATTCGTCAAATTAAACAAGAAAAATATGAAAAAAAAATTGCGTATGTATCTTTAAACGTACTTTTCAAATATGATAAAATCGATGATTCAATGTAAATTCACTTATGCCTATTTTCCACTGAGGGTACGATATGTGGCTCTTTTTATTGTTGTAAATTCGTTATATTTTACTGTAAACAAGTAAATATCTCATGTTCGAAAATTTAAAACTCATATTAAAAGTACAATTTGTAAACAAGGATATTACAAATTAGAGGGTTATATCTTGGAAACATGCTGGTCCTGCTCCAAAGGGCAATCTAGAGTCTAGACAAAATCAAACTGGTTGCTAATTTAATTTATATTTTTAAAATTTTTATAATATTAATTTATCTACTCACACACTTGTTAAATTTCTAGAAAAATTATCTACTTTTACAATATTTGTAAATATGTGAGCACCATGTATCTATCACATAATTGATTTACCTGTCATTGCTTTATTTTTAATTCTTTTTACCTTTTGTGGTAGACTAATTTTATTCTAGTTGCATCTTCTTCACATATATGTAATTAATGTATATAAAACCTTGTAAAATATTTTAAAAGAGTAACGGTGGAGTTACTTTTTCATTCTTCTCCAAACGAACACTACCTTTTGGAAGGGGCTACTAGAATCAATTATTCTATTGTGTTGTAATTTTCGACGTTCAAAAGTGCCTTTAATGTACAGACGCCAGCACATCAAGCTACCCGAAACTGTCAAATTTTCCCAACTTTGAACCTTATGCTTTAGCGATAAAGTTGAAAATCTATTAAAGAAATTTGACAGATTGTGTAGCTTGATGTGCTGGCGTCTGTACATATTTGAAATAAATGATTTGACTTTGACTTCGCAAGAAGAGGAAGAGATTGAATTATTGATTTCGCCTTTGTCCAGGAGTGGAACAGATTAAACACCAAGAATTTTGATTTGATTAACCCCCTTATTCATAAACGTTGTATAGCGTCTGTATAGTTACACAACGCTTTGTCTTCTTCTTTCGAAAGTCAAATTACTGACGACTGAGAGAGAGAAATCGTTGTATAACTATTCATCTGATATAATACATTTATTAGTAAGGCGGTTCGTGTTTCAAGCAACAACATACATAATAATTATAACCAGCAGGCCAATTCTCGTAATTTAAAACATTCAAAATCTAGTCCCAGTCTCAACTCGGTGACAAACAAATGTCAAAAACTTGTCAAAATGTAGGGAAATTAGAAGTATTTTTTGACAGATTGAGACTGAGATCAGACTGTGAACGTTCTTAAAATTACGAGAATTGCCCCTCTGATGTCACATAATACGATGATTAAAATATGTACAACTCAATCAATTAGTGTGACTAAATGAAGTCGTCACATGTACAATAATGTCTGAATTATAGATTCGTAGACACATTTGGGTCAAGTAAGACGATGTGCATCAATATTGTATGATCGGACGAATGTAATTTGTGTCTTCTGGGTATACTCCTAAGTCCTAGATAGGTTACATATTCATATGTAGGTGTTTGATTAATTCACGTACCACAAAGGGGATAAGGGGAACTAAGTACTTACTACAGCTATTTTTAACCAGCTGCAGAAACGTAAGAGGTTATTAACCTTCCTTTATTTACCTGCTTGACATGGAGATTCACAGATGACTCCGCCCTGTAGTGTAAATTTGACGCTGTCCCACAAACAATGGGACACTTAACTTCGTGTCTAGCGTGTCCTGTTGTGTGTAAGTTACAGGAACTGATGATCGCTACTGTAAGCGCCAAATTCGTAGCCAAATTCTGAGCCGAATCTATGTAGATTGCCATCGACACGCTATGAAGGAGAAGGTTTCTTATTTTTATAAAGTTAACATGCAAGCATTCGTAATGATGCGTTATAGAGACATTTTAAATCAATCAATCAGTCAATAGTGGCCCAGTGATAACGACCGCGACTTACGAGCTTTACGTCTTAGGTTCGAACTCAGTCGGGTGCTTTACTTTGTGTAAATTATTTCATCACCACTGCTCTCAAAACGGTGAAGTAAAACATCGTAGAAACCGACATGTCCTAAAACCAAAAATTCGAAGACATGGTGACGTCTACCAACCCGCACTGGGCCCGCGTGGTGGATTACGGTCTACTCCCTCTCACAAAGAGGAGGCCTGTGTCCCGATACTGGGAACATAATAGGCTGAATATGTAATGAAAATATAAAACCTAAGTATTAGCTGATTGGTATAGTGTAAAAGAGCTATGAAAACGCTAACATCGACGGAAAATAAATATTTTGACTCACTGCAACGTGTAATAAGAGATGTGCAAATTACAATGCAAATATTAATTCGGTTGCGATCGTGATATTAATTTAATTGTTGTATTGTTTGTGGCATGTTAAAGCTTGATTTATATGTCATGGTTGTGTGAGTTGATGTAAATAAAATGTCTGCCACTTTTAGCTTGCAATTAAAACGTCATCATGGCCTTTTCCTAACTAATGATAGGTTCGAATTCCAGACTAACCGGATGCAGCTGAATACCAGTATTTTACATGGAGCGACTGCCTATCTGACCTCCACAAAACAGTCACTGGCTAATATTGGTAAGACTGGTCGGGGTTCGGGCTTCTGACGACCCATAACGACTGTTAAAGATCCACAAATGACAGTCGGGACCATAGATATTTTTTACATTTCTATGGTCCCGACCATAGAAATGTAAAAAATATCTATGGTATGGTGGTTTTACATTTCTAAGGTCGGGTCCTTCCGAGACACGAACGGTTCTCGGTATGTAAAGATGGGCACTCATCCACGGACCAATCGCGGCAAGCGTATAGCTTAACCCGATCGATTGACCCGCTGTTATTACTTAGCCATGAGCCCCTCTTGAAATATCTCGAAATTCCCTTCCGAAAATATCTTGCAAAACGTATTTTCATTAAAAAGCGCGGATTTTTCGATAGAAGTCAGTCACCAACAAAGGTAGCTGACACTATCCATGTTTATAAAAACAACCTTTCAGGTACAGTTGTACACGGATTTTACGGCGTGTGGCTAAAATCGGAACTAGCGCAGCCATCTTGTTTTTTCATTACGATTTCTGTGACAATTTCACCAACAAGGCCCCACTTTTTTTTTGTCAATGTCATTCAGGCGCCTAAAGATCCTTGTAGCATTATATGAATGATGAATGGTCTACTTTATTAAACTCTATTCAGCAGTGCGATTCTGTAACTATCTCACCGTGAAAACCTAAGGGAAGTGAGCGTGGAGTGAGCTGTCAATAGTGTCAATTCCTAGCAAAAACAAACTCACTTCACCTAAGTTTTCACGGTGAGATTTTTACAGAATCGACCGGCTGCTCCTCAGGTCTCTCATGACTTTAAAAACTTTTTACTTCAAATCTAATTGGTAATAAAATATTTAATTACCAATTAAGTTATGAAATCGTTCGATCGTTATGAATTCGTTATGAAATGTGTCAAACTGTCCAAGTCCCTTGAGAAAGAATTTAAAAATAAATTGATTAAAATCCACTCGAGAATTGTCCACTGGCCCATGTGCCTGTGAAAACAAAACTTAGTTTCTAAAATATTATTTGTTAGTCTTTTGGGTAAGGGTGAATTGAAATATATGAGTAACTGTGATAGTATTATGTTATATGTACAGTTTTTACACCTGCTTACAATTCTTGATCTCCGAAATTTAGTTGACATTTTCCCACTTTAGCTGTCATGCCACATTATGATTTAAAATTAAAAAAAATAATCAGGTACTCCTAAGGGACTACTTGATTATTTTTTATGGTTCCGTACCCAAAGAGTAAAAACGGGAGCCTATTACTAAGACTCCACTGTCCGTCAGTCTGTCTGTCACCAGGCTGTTTCTCTTGAACCGTGATAACTAGACAGTTGAAATTTTCACAGATGATGTATTTCTTATGCCGCTATAACTACAAATAATAATAATAACGTTAAAATTTTAAGGGGTATAAAAGAAAAGTTTTTTTCGGCGTTTTATGCCTTGTGGTACGGAACCCTTCGTGTGCGAATTCGACTCGCACTTGGCCTGTTTTTATGATAAGTCAAGGGTATTTTTGGATCACTAGAATTTTTAATCATAACGTGGTGTGTCGCAGCTGAAGTGGAATAATGTCAACTAACTTTGAAAGGCCACTTTAAGTACCTATCTTGGTTTTTGTTGGTGTAAAGGATCCGAGGATTTAGGCTCACTTGAAACATAAACCACTACAGACCGTACGTCGAGAGAATGTGTTCCTTACACCTTTCAGTGCGACACTTCTAGTAGCTAATAAATATCAAATTCGTTTGTATGAAACTGACAGGTGTCAAGAACGCATTCTCTTGTCGGCCGCACTGTAAATGCAATTAAAACATCAGTAAGCTGTCAATCATTTGAAGATGACAGAGACACAAAGATGCTGTAAATACCTACGTTTAGCGTAAAATGCATTTAGTCATTTGTAGTGCAAGTGGGCTTTAGTTTTCTCTAATACACTTGGTGTTTAGACGAACTGTAGGCTACACGATTCTTTCGAAATTGACATTTCTTCATTTAGTTGACATTTATTTAACTTAACTTACTTTTTAACTACTGTTTAATCTGGATTTTCTTTATGATATAGGTAATACAAAATTTAATATTTGTACACCAATTTCATTGGAACATAGAGCTCGATTAGAATAATATGTGTATTTAATTAAGACCTTTTATGTATACCTATGTTCACAAACAAAGATTAATTCATTGATTGATTAACTCTTATTTTAATAATTTATTTTAGTATTTTTCTTATAACTATCATAATACTGACTGGACATGTCCACTCAATCTGTGTGGTTCTTTTCTCAAAAGACCATTTTAGACATCAATCTACATGGTCTTCACATAATCTGAAGATACCTCTGAGTTTGTTTCGGCCTTTCTTCTCAGAGTATATAGTTAGAGACTTCATCTATGTAGTTAAAAAAATATGATTGACGTGTAAAAGTGTTTACGAACCTAATCATCTGCCTAGCCTTTTCCCAATTATGTTGGGGTCGGCATCCAGTCTAACTGGATGCAGCTGAATACCAGTATTTCACATGGAGCGACTACCTATCTGACCTCCTGTGCACGAACCTACTTACATAAATAAAATCATTTATCTTAGGTTTTATTACCTAGTGCAATGATGCGGTCTGCCCTGCACCGAAGAAATCAAAGAATTTGTTTACGACGAAGCATCATCGATTTATAGATTAGTTTTTGATTAAACTTAGAATCATTTGTAGTCGCGAATAACGCGTTACCAATATCGTTAGGCTTTGAATTAACTTAGAATCACATAATTTAAATCAGAATATGTAGATTGTAATAAACTTATATATATAACTACGGTTATACCACCTGTGAACCTCTTTTAAGTAGGCTGTATTATTCATAACATAATATAGCTTTTAAGGCCTCCAGGTACCCTAGACTGAGACCTAGTCCTGGACCTAAATAACATAGTCTAGAATTACAGAATAAGCCTACTTAATTAAGTTCAAATGTGGTAAAACTGTTGTTGGCTATTGGAAAATACTAAGTCTTCCAATAAGACTTTCAAAGGCGCTTCACGCCCTGAAAGCCTCAGATATAATCACCAGCGTGTTGCATTTCATTAGTCCTACAGACCAGCTTAAAGTTGCCGTTTACGGGATGGAAATCGGATAACTTTTAGATGCATTAGCCTGAAAGATAGTTTTGATGTGTGATTAACACCTTTTTTCACCTTTGCATTGCCCTGAAATAATCTTTCAGTGGTAATATATACACGCAACACATTTACCTAAATGGATAGCTAATTTCACAAGCTATCTAAGGCGTGAATTATACACAGACGATGCAGACATGATGCCGCTTCAAAACGTTTTCATACAAAATGTACGAAGGCGACGCGTTGTGAATAACACGCAAGCGGCGCGGCGGCGGGTGGCGCCTTCCTACATTTACCTGCGCCTTACGCCATCTGTGTAATCCGCGCCTAACGACATGCGACACGTTAGGGTCCCATGGATATAGATACAGGCATATAGGCCTATAATAGCGTTTTAGTTAAGTTCATTTAAAGATTAAAATCTTGAAGAAATTTCGGGCTCCCTTCATGGTATAGTTTCGAGTCACTTAAGCAACCATTTCAACATAGAAAATTCGTAGTCATCGGCAAGGTAGCTCCTGAAGAAACCTGAAGAATCCCAAAATCGCTTCCTGAACACTTATGAAGATTCAACATAGTGCAGTATTATTTCACCACGAAGCCCTTCCTATAAACTCCAACACATAGCCGTAAGTCATCAAGTCTTCCAGTACATAGCCGTAAGCCAACAAGTCTACAATGTCAAAGTCAAAGCATTTATTTCAAATAGGCACATTTAAAGGCACTTTGAACGTCAAAAATTACAACAAAATAGAATTGATTCTAGTCGCCCATTCCAAAAGGTAGTTTTCGTTTACGAAGAAAGGGCAAGAAACTTTACCGTTAATCTTTTTAAATGTTTTACAATATTTTACATACATTAATTATATAATAATAATATGTGAAGACGATGCACCTAAAATAAGATTAGTATACCACAATAGGTAAAAGAAATAAAAATGAAACCATGACATATAAATTAATTATCTGATAGATACATGGTGCTCACATATTTACAAACATAGTAAAAGTAAACGATTATCATTTAAATAAAAAAAAATACAAGTATTACTTGTAATTTGTAATTTAAATAAAAAATAAGTCAGGGTGTGAGTTAAAGTAGTTACAGAATGTAAATCAATGTAAAAAAAAAGAATAAATTTACAATGAAATTAGCAACCAGTTTGATTTTGTCTAGACTCAAGATTGTCCTATGGAGTATGTAGGACCAGCATGTTTCCAAGCGTTCTTATCTTGGATATAATCGTCTACTTTATAGCATGCTTGTTTACAAAATGTACGTTTAATATGAGTTTTAAATTTTCTTTCATTTATTTGCAATAATATCACAAGGTATTTTATTGTAACATTTAACACAGTACCCCATAAAAGATGTATCTACCTTGGCTAATCTGAAAAACGGTTGATTTATTTTATCTTTATTACAGAATCCCTGAAACACCTTGAGCCTATAGGTATAGGACGTCAGCGCCATCTGGACGGGGAGACTTACAACTTCCCCTCACCCCTCGCGTCCGTGGATCACGCCCGTCCGGGACAGAATCATACTGATGCTCCACCCATCTGTCAAGTGAGATTGTGCCTACAAACTCACAATATTCAGTTTTCAGTCTCTAAACCATGTCTGGGGTGAAACATGACCTTTATTTATTTAAAGAAGAGCATTAAAAATCAAATGTTAATTACGTTCTTTTGTTTATATTTTCTTAGCTTCATAATAGACGCTAATTGTTGCAAACACTTTGTAATGTTTTTATATTAAAAGTATGATTAAGTGAGTGACGCTAAAGAAGAAAGTTGCTCAATGAAAGTTGTTAATGAGCCAATTATAAAAGTTCATTATAAAGTTGTTGATAACATTATGGTAATAACAATACTGTTTTCTGTGCGACTTTGTTTCAAAGACTCAGTTCCGAAAATTCACTTTATTTTAGACATTGAACTTACCAACTTCGAATTATTGATTTAATTAGAAATGCTTGAAGAAAATTCAGTTACAATTCATCTGAAAGTTATAATAATCTGCTGTGTATCAGTTACTTCGATGATTTACGTCGTACACGATTCCAAAGTTTTTAACTACGATTTAGTGCATTGTCAATCAGCCGATCGTCTGCAGGAGCCCTTAAACCTAATCAGTCTATATATTCCCACTGCTGGGACAAAGGCCTCCTGTCTGTGAGAGGGAGAACGCCATAATCCACCACGCGGGCCCAGTGCGGGTTGGCAGGAGGAGCCAATTACTGTTACTGTTTTGGTGAGAATTCAGCAGTTTGGAGGTTAAAAAAAATTAGCTTAATTGGAAACCGGGAAGTAGGTCAAATTTAACTTGCAAGATTTGATTACAGACAGACAGAATGAGACAGGTGAAACTAAATAAAAGCTTGTAAAAAACATATAATTTTTTATCGTTTAAACTAACTTTACAACGCAAATGGGAATCATAAAAAGATAATGTTGGCTCAATATGTAGATAAATCGACAAAGGAAATAACCTCTGCGCTATCGGTCGGTGCTCGAACGAATTGAAATATTTGCGCTCAGATTGCTATTTGCCTTTGAGGATAGGACATCGGCATCGGGTACATCAAAGACTTTATCCGTTGACTCAGACTACGATAGTTTTTGTTAAGGAACTTGGAGACAAAAGTTTTATTTATGACTAGCTATTTCCTGGCTCCGTTCGCGTGAACTCTACTAAAACTCAGGCGAAGAAATGAATGGTGAATTTCAAAAAGTCGCGGGAAAATCTGATGGAAATGTTATACAAGTCTGTGTGCTTACGAAAAGACAGACAGAACCGTTTGAGTTTTGAATAGACGAAGATTCGTTGCTGTACTGCACCGGCAGACAAGTTTATAAGTACTAGGCAACGATAAACAACGACAGAACCGTTTGAGTTTTGAATAGACGAAGATTCGTTGCTGTACTGCACCGGCAGACAAGTCCATAATTACTAGGCAATGATAAAATTAAATATGGAACTATATGTCAACTTTTTTGCGATTATTATGATTTACCTGACAACCATACTGCTTTCAATTGTTTTCTAAAACGTCATCTATGATCATATCGATGATGCAATAGATTCTGATCCTCATGAAGATACACTGAGAGAAACCAAGCCAATCCATAATGGTACTTTATACTACAGCGTGATAGCCTATGAAGCAATGGTAGTTTCCAAATATAAATAAATAAATAATAAATATTATTCACCAAGGTAAAAATAAAAACTCAAAGAGAATCTTCACAAAAGGATCTCGAGGTAAGTTTGCGGAGCAGACAATGTTCCCGAGTTCGGTCGGACTCAAACAGTGGTTCCTTCACTTACTTCCGATACCGAACGAATAGAACCTACGGGTGGTTTACTTTGTACAAATATGTGTCGGTGAATTATTCAGCTAGTTCCACACCTGTCCTGTGCACAACTTTGTGCACTCTGTTTGGGCCTTGTTGGTGCTATCAAATTCACAAGTTTGCTTGGAGTTCCGTTCAATTTGCGCATATGAAATTGATGTACAGTATTTCTGTTTCGTTCTTTGTATTTGGTCTTATTTGTTGGTGTGTTTTCGTTTTCTGTACTGTAGTGGTGGTGCGGTTCTTGACTGGTCGGCAGTCGGCAAGAGAGTGCTGGTTTAAAGGCTGTATAATATCTAGTTGTAGTCGTTGCAATCTTGATTTTGTTGCTGTTTCTACTAAAACTGTCCTTATTACGTGGACACGTCTTTTCGGTAATGGTTCTGTAATAGTTCTACGTTTTAAAAGTATTGTTCGTAGAACTAGCAATAAATTGACTTCAGAATCGTTTCACCAGTCTTTCAAGCTTTAAAAGTCTTCTGGAAGTCAAAACATTCCAACACTACAGGCAAAACCAAGTATGAAAATACATACCTACTTTCCTTTAATAACACCACCGATCGCTACACTCCGTAAAACCGACCACTTACTGTTTCCCTAACAAAATTTATCCGAGCTTGGATCGAATTTTTTGCGGTAGTGAATTAGGAATGCGCCTCGCGTTGCGACGACATTAACAAATGAACCGCTGCCTGCTGCGGTGTGCACGCTGCCTATAATTAAATTTACTGAGGTAAAATTATTCATAGGTGCGATAGTTGTACATTATTTTGTGGTTAAGTTACTAAATATAGGTATGTTATGCAGGAAAACTGATTTTTCAGGAAAAAACTATGGTAATTCTCGGTTGACATAATACGAAATATGGGTTTTGAAGGCAGCTATTTTAGCGATGATCAGAAGACTAATAAATTAATTATTGCAGTCGAACTATGTTAAATACCTACTAGCCGCACCTGATATCATTTTTAAGTCAATGTTTCCTAAAAAACACTTAAAGGTCCCAATAAGCATCAATATTTATTATATATAATATTTCATCAAATATTTCTCCCTCTATTTGAAAACATGAATCGTTATGCGGTGTGTTTCACATGTGGCACTTTACGCAGGTTCCAGGTACAAGTGTGGGGATTGCGGGGAAATCGATTATATTTTCCGAGCCCAAATCGAGTCAAACAATCGGGCAGTTGTAAACATCGCAGACCCGTGTATTCTCGCGCTAAGATTTCATAGAGTAATGTAAACTGAGATGTACATAGGTACTCGTTACCTACAACGCTGCAAAGTGGTTTTCGCGCGTGGCCAAAATCAGAACTAGCACCGCCATTTTGTTTTGTTAATACAATTTATGTGTCTAGGATTTGAATTATAAGCCTACTCTCTGTGAGAGGGAATGGGCTGTAATCCAGCGCACGATCAGCAGGGTTGGCGACGGCGACGGCAACACTGAAAAGACTTTTTTAATTTATTTGAAATGGGTTTGCTCTTGACTCTAGTCTAGGTCAGAGATGACAGAGACAAAGTCTACGATGGAGTGAGCTCACCCAGAAGAAGCCTTGGATGAAACGAAGATGGTTCAGTAAACAGATCACCACTTACTCTTGCCTGCATCATATGATATTCTTAAATAACATATTAATTTTATAAGTAGTGATGTTAAATCTGTTTGAGAAATAAGCAAAACTAATATGACAGCAAGCATGTATTGCATCAAATACTCGAGGGATCCCGAGAATGCACAGGATTTTGCTTTAACTCGTCAGATGAAGGTCCCATTCACGTACAAACGTAGGTACATAGTTTAAATACTTAGGTATATACATACTTATAATGTTAAGAGAGAGACCGGTAGTGGTTTGAGTCCATTTTCTGTGATGGTTTTGGGTAGAAAGCACATGTGAGGTAAGGTACCATATAATAATAATCATTTATTTCGAGCAACAAGACTCCTAGTAACAATATACCTACAAACTATGTTAGTAATACACTTATAAAGACAAGCCAAAACCAGAAAATAGATTGTGACATCACTGCTGCAAGGTGACAGGTCCAGCCGAAACCTTGCAGCAGTGGTTCACAAACGTATAATCAAGCCTGCTTGCTACGTGCCGGACGGCGCGTACGTGTTCCACGCGCGCCTCAAAGAGATGTCAGCATCATTCGGAGGGGCCCGTTAGGGCCGAAGCCTGCCGGGTCAGCGGGATTGTCCGAAAGGGTTACCGCTGGCTCGGAACATAAAGGGCTAAGGAAGGAACACGGGTGGGTTTTAGTCAGTAAGAGTCCGACACTCCCTTTCGCTCCACCCAGAGCGGGAGGGGTCATTTGATGATTTCCCATCCTCAAAAAAAAAGCCTGCTTGCTATCTATATATATACAGGGTTGCTGTTGGCGCTGCCTCACACCCTACGGATCAAGGTTGCGCACCGCATTCCGCATTACAGTCCACGTGAGCTTCAGCAAACGTCCCTGATGCGCTGCAGTATCTATCGGAGCCTAGAATTAAAAAAAAATATATCACCGCATTAGATAAAATCTATACTTATTAATATTATAAAGCTGAAGAGTTTGTTTGGCTGAACGCGCTAATCTCTGGAACTACCAGTCGGATTTGAAAAATTATTTTTGCATTTGATAGCCCAATTCTTGAGGAAGGCTATTATAGGCTTTAACATCACGCTATGACCTTTAGGAGCCGAGCAAAAAGAAAAAAAGTCAGAAAGAACGCTAAGCGAAAACGAAGTAATAGCGCGGGCAGGCGATGCGATGCGACGGGGTGGGTCGGGGTAACAAGAAATTTCACGCGGACGAAATCGCGGGCAGAAGCTAGTTATAGATACTCCCCATCTTCTTTAAACCGCTGCTGTATTTAACGACACTCTCTAGAAGAGGCGAGTAAATATGTGTGTTTTAACATATATTTCATACTGACTTCTTCATAATATTTTTGGCTTCTGCCAAGGTACGCAAGAACAGATCGTGGTTACCACTTGGAACTGAATTTCATCGTTTCATACATTTTCCTAGTACGATCCACGTCAGTGGTCACAAAACCAGTGTAAGCTGGCTCCTTATTCTGAAACTGCGTACTACGCTGGGCCAGCTTAAGGTCAAAGTGGTGCCACTGACTGCTGCCTATTATACGAAATTATCTTTACACAAACCTGTGGGATATCCCATCGGAAAATATGGCCAACTTCTATACAAATTTCATCTCCTATTCCTATAATTTCATTAATTTCCCCTCTAGGGGAATTATTCCACTTTGAATGAATGCATGAATTTCCAAAAATCCTACCTTAGAATAGAATAAATACTCTTTATTATGTACACTATACAAATGATAGATATGAATGTAAAAATTTACATTCATATCTATCATTTGCATAGTGTACATAATAAAGGGTGGCCTTAGTTCTTATCTTCATTTGATATTACCTATAAGGAACTTTTATCTAAAATTTCATGCTTCTAGACCCAACGGTTTATGCTGTGCGATGTCTGTAAGTGAATTAAAGATTTTTAAGTAGACTATTACTCATGACTGTGTATGTTTCAGTGCCTATGCACTCTGCCTTTACTCGCCCTCTCATGGGAAATGACACTATCATCCAAGCCCGAGACTACTCACTGCATTTGCAAGTGTATCAATGTTTTAACATAACAATAGTATCTTTTGCACTCTTTATTGGTAGTTCCACGAGTACGTAGACACAAGAGCTTTCTACGGAAAGTAGGTTTTTACAGAGCATCAATATTCATGAGAGAGCCCGCGACGTTTCTATTTCGAGAGGGCCGACAACTCCGTGTTTCACATATTTTCAAAGGTTTTCTTTATGTTTTATATGCAGCTATGTAATATTCACGTGAACAGAGGGCTGGCCTATTTTTAGCCCAAAGAATCAACATTGCCATCCGAGGTGGTAATGCTCTCAGCCTTTTGCACTTATCCCATGGATGCGGCCGAATTTTTCATGCCCAATGAGCTCCTCCCTTTTTTGGTTATTTATACATAAATATATATTTTAGTCTTAGCTTGTATATTGTAATAAAGAATTGTGCAATTATACTTGGGTAAGTAGGTTCATTATACAATGAGGTAGGATCAAGTAAAGTAATTGGTGCTCTAAAAATTAGGTGCTCAACGGGAATACTCCAAATTGAACAGCAACTTAAATTGTTTGTACCTATATTCAAATCATAGCTGTCATTCAATGACAGTTGTATGTAATGGCTGTATGGTGTTAATTTTGCTCAGCAATGAATTTCCCTGGCTGGAATACCTAAGGGCCTCTAGTGCGTTTTTATTTTGATCAGGACATTTAACGAAACTACTAAGCCATCAGGTTAGTAGATATGGTTTATCAGACCTCAAAACTACCCTTCCGATGATGAAACGAAGGATCGATGACATCTCACAATCTTCACAAAAATATTGTTCCGACACAAAACATTACAGCGGCACCACAGTGTCACAGTAATGTCACAACAGTGTCACCACAGTGTCACTACAATGTCACCACAATGTCACCACAATATCACCACACTGTCACCACAGTGTCACAGTAATGTCACAACAGTGTCACCACAGTGTCACTACAATGTCACCACAATATCACCACAATGTCACCATAGTGTCATCACAATGTCACCACAGTGTCACCACAGTGTAAATACTGTACTTACTTATTACTTTGTAGGTACTTTTCATTCTCCTATCCCTCACTCTGTATAATAAACCTCATTTCAACACAGAATTCAAATGACAGCGTATTCTTAACAACCGCAAAACTGTTAGAAAATATGGTAATACTAAATGACTCATGTGTATGTTTTCTTTTAAGTTATTGTAACCGAGCAACACTTGTTTGTTTTAACTGTCAATGTCACTTGCTTAAAAATGTTTCCTGTAATTATGGTTGTTGCCTCGGTCAATCGAATTGTATCTAATTGTTTGTATTAAATCAGTGTAGATAATGATCTATATTTTGATGAATATATGTGCAAATTATCTACCTACATCATGGTGTAATTATTTTCAATATTCGTTACGAAGAAGCTCCATTTTCACTAGCGCCTGTCACTCATTTCAACAGGTTATTGGTCCCAGATCGAGGAGAATTATTACAAGGTACGATAGAATAAGAAATACACCATGACAAACGGAAATCAACCCGGCGCCGGCGATGGCAGCGCGGCCCGCGCGCACGAGGCGCAGCCCCACGCGCAATCTCATGCACATTCGGACCATGCGCCCATGCTTGGCGGGGGAATACATATCGAACGGCTTGAGGGGGCCTCTAATTACAATTCCTGGAAATTTTCTATGAAAATGTTGCTCACCCTAGAGGGGTTATGGAGTTTTGTCACTGGCGATGAGAGGTGCGCCGCGCGCGATGCCCGTGCGCTGGCCCGCATCTGCCTTTCAGTGCAATCAACATGTCATCAGTACGTGAGAGACGCTAAATCTAGTAAGCAAGCCTGGGATTGCCTTGCCAAAATTTTTGAAGACCGCGGACTATACAGGAGGGTCCTGTTATTGCGAAAATTGCATCATGCCGACCTGTCAAATTTTTCTTCGATGACAGAATACATTCAGCACGTTATGAACCTCGTGCAACAGTTGGCAGACATTGGAAAAGTCATAGACGACTGTGAGGTCGCAGAAATCTTGCTCAGTGGACTTAGTCAAGACTATGAGGCGCTTGTTTCTAATCTGGAGACTGTTTGTATCACGAACACGCTGTCTAGTGAACTTGTAAGAACACGGTTACTACAGGAGGAGTTTCGAAGAAACAGCACAGATAGTGCCAACCACGGCAGCAATTCAGCGACTGCATTCAGCGTTCAGAAACCAAAAGTTATCTGCAATTTTTGTAAAAAACCTGGTCATGTCAAATCGAAATGTTTTCGGTGGAAGAAGATGCAGAAGAAGGAGAAGCCTGACACCAGGGCCTTCACTGCAACGGCCACAGCATTCTTCGCAGGCAACACCAAGGACTGGTATATGGACTCGGCCTGTTCTACACACATGTGCAATGACATAAGTGCTCTTACGAACTTTAAGGACATTAATTTGAACCAGAGTGTCACTATTGCTAATAATGATAAGTTAAATATATGCCTGTACTGAAGCTATGTGTGCAGATATATTGACAAAGCCACTTGGGGCTACTAAACATAAGAAATTTGTGACTGATTTAAATGTTATGTAACGCTACATATTTTTTTTTATATGTTTTGTTTTATGTTCAGTGACTTAAGTAATAATACTTATGATTGTATTAATAACTATGAGCCATTTATGGGGGCGTGTTAGAAAATATGGTAATACTAAATGACTCATGTGTATGTTTTCTTTTAAGTTATTGTAACCGAGCAACACTTGTTTGTTTTAACTGTCAATGTCACTTGCTTAAAAATGTTTCCTGTAATTATGGTTGTTGCCTCGGTCAATCGAATTGTATCTAATTGTTTGTATTAAATCAGTGTAGATAATGATCTATATTTTGATGAATATATGTGCAAATTATCTACCTACATCATGGTGTAATTATTTTCAATATTCGTTACGAAGAAGCTCCATTTTCACTAGCGCCTGTCACTCATTTCAACAAAAACAGCCATACGTGACGCATATTAATTTAAGTTTTAATGAAAGAGCCTAAATTCTGAAGACATTGCAACTAAGTTAATTAAGTTTGTTCAGAACAACTTGTTCGGTACACACAATGTGAGAATGATGGACGAATTATGAACACGGAATGTTAATGAGAATTGCACTGAGTTGTTGACTTTATTTAGCTGCGGATAGCAAGAACTTGTAGCAGAATAATAAAATAATCCTTAGACCTCCACAGACCTAAGAATTATTATTATATTTATGGTAACCCAGGTTATGGTAACCATGGTTCGAACCCAGACAGGCGCTTTACTTTGTGTAAATAATTTCATCACCACTGCTCTCAAAACGGTGAAGGAAAACATCGTGCGGAAACAAGCATGTCCTGGAACCAAAAACTCGAAGACATGTGACATCTACCTACCCGCACTGAGTCCGCGTGGTGGATTACGGCCTACTCCCTCTCACAGAGGGGAGGCCTGTGTCCCAGCAGTGGGAACGTTATAGGCTGATAATGCTTCACAGACCAGCGAGATATTGCGTAACACATTATCATTCGGAATCGGTTTCATTTTCACAGTTCAACAATATTCATTGCGTTATTTACAGTACCCGGCGATAAATATTGCACATCGACCTTTGGAAAGAGACAATCGCCTAATTTCGGCTTCGTAGAACGTTATCTCTATCGCACGAAATACAAACAGTCCGGTATCTATTAGGAGCTGTTAAAACAATTATGATTTTCTTTTTTTGATAATTATTTTTATTCTTTGTATAAAATTGTTTTGTGTAAAAAGGTCGATGTGCAATATTTATCGCCGCGTACTGTACGTGTTGAGCAGACAAATTTTTCGAACTTATGAAATGAAGCAACTAGCAGCGCCCCGCGGTTTCACCAGCATAAGTGTCGATCCCGTGGGAATATCGGGATAAAAAGTATTCTATGTGTTAATCCAGGGTATCAGCTACCTCCATACCAAATTTTATCAAAATTGGTCCAACCGTTTGTGCGTGAAGAAGTAACAAACATACAAACACACTCACAAACTTTCGCCTTTATATTATTAAGTGTGATGTGATGGATTAGCAATTTGCTTTAAAATTATTCAGATTCCGATTGATAGTGTGTTTTGAAATTAGAGTGCTGGGAAGAGTCACACAAAAGGGAGGAGGCCTGTATACAGCAGTGGGTGGAACAAGGTTGCTAATGATGATGATGATAACGAAGGCCCGCTTGCACCGCTAATCACTTAAAACGTTTAGTGATTAGCGCTAAACATTATTTAAAACAACATCCTGATAGAACGGTGTTTTAAATACGCTTAGTTTTAAACGTAGATTAGTGATTTGTGGTGTCGGACCTATGATTATTTTGCTAAAAGTTCTTGTTACCCGCACCAAAATAAAGTTAATAGCTCAGTGCATTTTCATTAGCTCAATTAAGCTGCCTAGTTTTTTTTGCCAATTATGTTGGGGTCAGCTTCCAGTCTAACCTGATGCAGCTGAATACCAGTATTTGCCTATCTGACCTCCACTACCCAGTTACTGGGTAACACGATAGCCCTTGGAAAGTCTGGTTGTCAGACTTTTGGGCTTCTGACTAGTCAAAGATCTATGAATGATAGTCGGGACCAGCAGCATAAAGGCTCCTGTAAACAGGCGCGACGCGCGACGCGGATCTCGCGCTACACAAAGGCACCGCTCGTTGCGCGACTTGCGGTGCCTTTGTGTCGCGTGTCGCATCGCGCCTATTTGAAGGAGCCTTAACGTGCTTTCCGAGACACGGAGGGGCTCGGTATGTAATGGGTGGTCACCCATCCGCGAACGTGGACCCGTGCGGTTGGTATTATTTCTCAACTCTCATTAGTTATAGTGATTAAGAAACGTAATGGCGTCATGTATTTGGAATTATCACAATATAAACACCAACTTGAAAAATGCGTGGAAATTGGTACCACAATCTCGATTGACTATTGAGAAATGCTACTTGAATTGCCATTTATCTTTGCTAGACCACTTGAAAGTTTATTTATGCGTAATTTTTCATGGAACACTTCAGGGTGACTGAAAGATAGTAACTATCCAATTGAAAATTCTACGCATTTGACACGCTTTTCAGAAATACCTACAGTGCTACAGTACCCGGCGATAAATATTGCACATCGACCTTTACATTTTTTTCATTTTATACAAAGAATGAAAATAATTATCAAAAGAAGCAAATCATAATTGTTTTAACAGCTCCTAATAGATAGCGGACTGTTGTATTTCGTGCGACAGAGATAACGCTCTACGAAGCCGAAATTAGCCGGTTGTCTCTTTCCAAAGGTTGATGTGCAATATTTATCGCCGGGTACCTACTGTATTTTATTTCATATCTCACGCTGCTTGACGGTAATATTAGATTATTTACTAAGGGGATGTACCTTTGTACAGTTTCTATATTTATGTCTGTAAATTATATGGTGTACATAATAAAGAGTATTCTATTCTATTCTATTCTAAGGGGATAAAATAAAATAGGGATAAAATAAAGTATAGAATCATAATCGTAGATTATTCACTAAGGGGATAAAGCAGTGTCTTAATGTCGCGGGCGCTATTTTGAATCCTGAGTGCAGTAAGGGATTCAAGCTCGCCCAAGACGAAGACACCTTTATCCTCGAGGAGAATACTCTGATTTTTGCACCTACTGTGAAGTAATAAAAACTAATTCGATTATCGAATTAAACTGTTAAATAACCGGGGAATACCTAATTATGTGCAGTGTCATACACTTGTAGGGACATTGCATGTGTGAATGTTATGTGTCAGCGGTTTTGTCGGGTGCAAGATACGGTGTAAACGGCGATCGACAGTTACTGCGTGCTGTCCGATCCGTGTGCTTTGTGTATCTGTCTGGGGTTCCGTAATGCAACAATAAAACAGTCATATTCATTTGGTATAAGGCGGTGGGATTATTATAAATTTTTTTTTTTTAACCAAGGGTTATCATATTATACCCAGTAACTGGGTTGTGGAGGTCAGATAGGCAGTCGCTCCATGTAAAATACTGGTATTCAGCTGCATCCGGTTAGACTGGAAGCCGACCCCAACATAGTTGGGAAAAGGCTTGGCAGATTATGATGATTATTATTTATTGGAAAGAACTTACATTTACAGCTTATATATTACATTTAAATAGAACATCAGGAGTTATCACAAATGTGCAACCAACAACATTCTCTACAGATATACACAAAAAGATAAAGACAATGTTGATACAGTAAAAGTAACAGTCGGAGAGAATAGATGAATGATGAAGAGATAGCATCGAATAAATCAAATTGCTACTTTTCTATAGAGCCGTTATTAGTATACTAACCAGCATACGCGTATTTCTATTTGGTGAAAAACATAGCAACAGAATCAACAAACAACATTTTTCCACCGTCAAAGCGATGGTATAAATCAGTGTTTTATTTACTCGGCCAGCAAGTGAATACACAGGGGATGTCAAGAACGCTTTTCCAATAACAAGTGCCTAGAAATGAAAGCCTATATAGGCCGTAAATAGAAGATTATAGCCGACTGACCGGGTCGCTTTCACCGTATATTTAGAGACAATATCGTAGCATCAACGTGATGAGTTAGTTTCGTAAGACAGGGGATAATTGCGTAAGATCTTGCGTTAATTACATTATTTGGAAGGCAATTTATTAAGACATTTTTGTTCTTGTTTTTGTGATGTGATGATTCCGCCAAAAAGGATAGTTTTGTTTACAGAACTTTTGTGATTTTGATGTTATTATATGTGAGCAATTCTGCATGCGCGATGCAGGATTTTGTGTGACGTTTCTGTGAGGAGTAGTTCGCATGTGGAGACGTAGATGGTAGGTGTCACACTAAGTTCAACTTTATTAGTGTCATTTAACAAAATTTACCTATATTATGTTTTATATTTTGTCATTTCAGTGTGTTTAACTACCGATTAATTCATAGCCACATTTCAGCTTTACGACGGTAATAAAACTAGTGAAATGTTAGCTGGCTGTACACATATTTGTTATTTAATCTTTGATCTTCCGACCGGGCCACTTCTGCAAAGTTCAGAGATAACAATCGACCAAGTCTGAAGACGTTGTCCTTCAAGATAATTGTAAGGACTTGTACAAAGGGCAGACTCGACTGTTCGGTGGGTCGGCGTCGGTAGTACTAAGAAGGTACTCAACGCCTGCCCCTCTTTCGTCTTGTTCTTTGACGCTTCCAAACGAATTTCTTTTCTTTGGACGTCTAACTTTTATTTTCATTGTTTAGTTTAAGTTGGCGGAAAGTTTTTAACAAAAGTGTGGCTTTCCGTTTAGCGCGTGATCAAACGAAATGAAAATTCGCAATTTGTTTTGGAAACTTGTTGTCGGTTTTTGTTTACGATTTGATAAGAAGTTTGAAATAAAATTTGAATGATCAAAAATTGGCAGTGTTTCAGTTTCAGAATTTTTGTTTATGATACTACAGACGTCAGCAAACCAAGCTACTCGAAACTGACAAATTTTCCTAATTAACATTGAGCCTTATGCTTTAGCGATAAAGTTGAAAATTGTAGTAGCTTGATGTGCTAGCGTCTAGATTTAGTTTAACTTTGAGTAACTGGTGGTACCTAAATATCAATGCCTAGTAATAATAAAATGGGACAGGGGCGCACCTATACAATGAAAATATATTTTCACTACTTTGTACGAATATAGGAATTTAACAAAAACTTTAACACTAGAGTGCATTGATGGTTCATTTTAGTGTTTATTAAAAAAAAAGATTATGTATTAAAATATTGTACAGTCACGGCCAAAAATATCTGATGAGTCGGTACCTATTTATGTCAGACTTAGGTTATATAATATTGTGCCTACTTTACTTAAACCGCGACAGAATAATAACTTCCTACCTATAAGTTATACTTTTAATATAATTTGAATATGTTTTATATAATATAATTAGTTATATACCGATTACAGAATAACATAATTAATTAATGTTAGTAGCATCGACATTGGCCTTGGCTACACCATCCTCCTGCATATTTGAGGCGGCGACACATTTGGTTGCAGTACACTGCGTTGCAGGCGCTGGGCGAAGGTACTGTAAGAAAAAACAGGATTTAGCAGTGTTCATAATCTCAGATAATTTACATTTCATGACCACTTAATCAGTTATCTACTTTAGTGAAATATATGCTAAGTTGATTTTTGAGTGACCATTTGTAACAAAATGTCCTATTAAGTTTTTTGTTGCAATAGAATTTGAACGTAACATTAACATTTACATTCAGTTTGCTGTTCCATAACTTGTGAATTATCTTTTATGCTTAATTCAAATATAGGTATTTATCACAAAAGTGACAAAACATGTTGCGGGGAGAGTAGAATAATAATTATTAAAACAGAGCGATAAATAAACTGAAATGTTAAATTAGAGAGCTGTATTTTTGTGCACCGTTGTAGGGGGCAATTTGTCTAATATACTGTGTGTGTGTTTTGTGTTTATTTTGTTTTTACAATTCTTTTTATTATACCACAAAATTCAACGCTTTGCGGCATCAAAGGATATGTAAGAATACTATGACTTACACTCGTTTAAATTATGTTAAAATTTAATTAAAAACCTTACCTTCATTGGTCCCGATGACATTTGATTCTTCATTTTTGTCGCTGGTTACATCGTTTAGTGGAGATGCATCTATTAAAAATAAAGGGAATTGTTATCTTAGTTTGATAAATGTTCAGAAACTATGAGCCAAATGAGATACGGCACATCGATTTTTTTTATATAAAAATCGTTTTTGTAGAGCGTTGAACCTGGCATACATATTATGTGTGACAGTGCCTTATATTTGATGTGCTATTTTATTGCTCGGGAACTGTTTTAATGCTGACACAGAACTAAAAAGGACATCACCTATTCTGTGATATTTTTTTTTTGGCGGCCATCAATAATTATTATATACTACCTGTGCACCGCGGTTTCACCCGCATACACTTACTACAAGTTTTGATCCCGTGAAAATATCGGGTTAAAAAGTAGCGTATATGTTATCCAGGGTGTCAGCTACCTCCGTATCAAATTAATCAAAATTGGTCCAACCGTTTGAGCGTGAAGAAGTAACAAACATATAAAACACACACACACTCACAAACTTTCGGCTTTATAATATTAGTGTAATTCATTCCTGGCCGCTGACTTTTTATTTTTTATCCCAAGTCGCCGAACAAAATGGGTGATCTCCTTTAGTTTCTAAATGTGTTACAAATACCATGTGAACAGCGTTGTAACTTGCAAGTAATGGATGATGATCAATTAATGACGTATCCAAAATAAATATTTTATAGTAACCTTGTCTTTGTATTTTGTTGTAGCATTTGCACCAACCGTTGACACATCTGGCGCTCTCATAGCCGCGAAGGGTACACGTTCGGTTGCATTGCCTTAACTGGCAGATCCGTCTCGTGGCTGATTCCGAATATTCATCAACAGCATCTACTAAAAAATAATGTTTACATGGTAAAAAGAGAGACAGAGATAAACGATTAAGAGTGAAAAGGCAAATGACATAAATAAGACTGTGAGACCACAAAATCAATGAAAAAAAGTTGAGTAAATGTTAGGCCTACATTTACTCAATGTTTTATTCTTATTTTTTCCAAACCTTTTTTTTTAGTAGCCTCTTAAATATATTATAGGTAGGTAATAGTAATATTACCTTCTGTTCCGAAGAATTTGTCACATTTGCAGCGACCATTGACGCAGGCGCCACCGGGAAACTTGAGTCTGCGACATAATTGGTCGCACGCCCGCATGTTGCAACCGCGTTCAGTCTGATCCTCTGACAATTCGGAGACTGGTAGCGATGTTTTAGAAATCTCATCTACATTAAAAAAATAGAGTGGAATGTCTTAAGTTTTTCAAGTATCACAATATAGGAAAAGGGTACACAGTATGATGGCAGGTCAAATTAGATGGTTACAGAAATGAACATATAAGTTACATTGAAAACAGAATTGAAATAAGAACTTCAATTGATAAAAAGAACAGCGTTAAAAGCAGAGTATATACTCGTATATATTCCAGCATAAATATTAAAAAGTAACCTTTTTCTTGTGTTTTGTTGTAGCACTTGCAGCGACCATTGACACATTTGGCAACTTCATAACCACGACGGGTACATGTACGATTGCACTTTGGTAGCCTGCAGACGCGCTTCGTGGCTATTTCAGAATATTCATCTACAGCATCTACTAAAAAATAATGTTGTTGTTGTGTTAAGTAATGTTGTTGTATTAAATAAAGAGAGCGAGAGAAAATGTATGAAAGAAAGATATTGGATAAATAAGACACTACTAGAACAGACAAAGTAGTGCAATTTTAAGGAATGTTTAAATATCGGAATAAGCGTCAGTGTTTTCATAAAGAATTCCATTATGTAAATAACAAAACAGTGTTGATTATTTATTACCTTCTGTTCCGAAGAAGTGGTTACACTTGCATCGACCATTGACACAGGCGCCCCAGGGGAACTTGAGTCTGCGACATAATTGGTCGCACGCTCGCATGTTGCAACCGCGTTCAGTCTGATCTTCTGCCAATTCGGAGACAGGTAATGATTCGTCGGAAACCACATCTATTAAAAATAAACATAATGGTGTAATAAGTTACAAGAACACAATATAGAGTCTTAAAAAAAACAGGCAGCCATAATTTTGAACAAAGTTGCAATAAACCATATCGCTGCAACTACATAAAGTTATCCTTGCACTTAACAAACGCCGTGTTAATGACTTAATTTGAGCTTTTTATTTTATTCCCTTTAATGGTCTAAGAGCATAATACTTTTTACCTTCTGTGCGTAGGTTATTGTCTAGTGAAATAGATTCCTCCAAGTTGTTCATGGTATCTGCAAAGAAGAACACTTTAGGATGAATCGAAAAAAGCTTTTGCACTTGCTACCACCATTGACACATATACTTCATTTCATGCCTACGTACAAGTTTAAAACGTTTCATTTTATTAAAAAAAATCTGATATATTAACCTTTTTGTTTGGGAAAATAGTGATTGCAGCTGCAGCGTCCGGCGATACAGAAACCTTCACGAAACTTGAGTCTACGGCACAGTGCGTTGCATTCCTGATGGGTGCATTTTCTTGGTGAAGCAGAATTTTCTAAGTTGGAGAGTGAGTTTTCTGCAACTGCTAAAATAGTAATTGTATTATTACATCTTCAATTTCAATATACAAAGTGCAAGGTAGGAATTAGGATTGAAAACTATTTTTGCTCAATAAAGTTCAGACTAATAATTCAAAACTGAAGAAGGAATTTTGTAAGTAAATATTAGATACCTTCTGTGTTAAGGAAGTAGTCACACTTGCACTGCCCCTTGATACAAACACCACTGTGCCAGCCGTTTCTCCGACATTTATCGTCACACGCTATGGAGTTGCAGGAGGATAGTGGAAGTGATTCCGCAGAGTCATTCATGGTATCTGCAGAAAAAAAAAAACAGTTTTAGAAAGGGCTGGTCCAGTGTCTGAAAATCGACATTTAAAAGAGAGAAGACATATCAAGTAGTGAAAGATGAAGTGGGTTAGATTTATTTGTTTCTGGGATTTTAAAATGAAATAAGAGTAAATTGTACAAACCTAGAATCCTAACCTAACGATGATTTTACAAGTATACGCACTAAAATACTAATACATAATCAGAAATCTTCTTCAGAGTCAGAGTCTTCTTCTATGTTGGACTCAGAAACTTCATATGAGTTTTAATATTTACAACGAAAGATCATTGGTCCATCTAGATGACCCACACAGGAGTCATCATTGTGTGTCAACACTACACAATGATGCGTCCCTTGTGTCCACTCCAGGACTCATCTGCTCCACCGACCATCGGTTCATTAACAAACATGGCCAGTCCAATGGCACTTTAGCTTGCTTATTCGCCAAACTATTGTCGGAGGACTTTAATAACAAATATTACATTCTGTACCAAGTGAGTGTATCAAGTGAGTGAAGTTCTGTGAGCAGTGGTGGCCAAGTGGTAACGGCCGTGACTTACGAGTTGTAGGTCGTAGGTTCGAACCCAGACAGGCGCTTTACTTTGTGTAAATTATTTCATCACCACTGCTCACAAAACGGTGAAGGAAAACATCGTGAGTAAACCGGCATGTCCTAGAACCAAACATTCGAAGACATGTGACATCTACCAACCCGCACTGGGCCCGCGTGGTGGATTACGGCCCACTCCCTCTCACTGAGAGGAGGCCTGTGTCCCAGCAGTGGGAACATTATAGGCTGATGATGATGATGATGACATTCTGTACCTGTGTTACGGAAATTGCCACACTTGCAGCGCCCATTGACACAAGTGCCACCGGGGTAGCCGAATCTGAAACATTGTTGGTCGCACGCTCTGAAGTTACAACTGCTTGGTGAGTGAAACTCCGCAGGGTCAGTCATGTCATCTGCAAGCGAAAAAGAGATACTAGTGTTAGAAATGCCTGGTCTAACAATTGGTATAAGAATTAAGTTTTAACTGATTAGTGGATTCAGTAGACTTAAAGTTTTTAAATAATAATCAAGCAGTGCAGAAATATTATAAATACCTTCTGCATTGAGGAAGTTGTCACACTTGCAGCGACCATTGACGCAGGCGCCACCGGGGAACTTGAGTCTGCGACACAGTTGGTCGCACGCTTGGAAGTTGCAGTCTTTTGCATTGCTTGCAACATTAACCTCAGGATCATCTGTTATAAGAACATTAATTACATACAGCTTCTTTAGTTATTTTGCTACTTATACTACTTTTCGCAACCTAATCAAAACTGCTTATTTTCGTTTTTTTTTTTTCGAGTTTATTAGCAGCAGCCTTTATTAGTTTTTTAAATGTCACATGATAATTAAAAGTTTTTTTTACAAAAAATAATTACTTACCATCAACCACATTGACAGTTAACACAGACGCGTTGATAACGCAAACCGTCGCTAGGACGAAAATTATTTTAGAAATCATGACTTTGTAACTTAATCTATTGAAAATTGAACTAGTTCGATACTAACACTTAATATAAATGCTAATGATAGAGGTGGCTTCCTGTGGAGCCTTTTTATATGGAGCGTTACAACATCGGGACTTCACCAGTGCGAAAAGGATCTTTTGTGAGTCATAAATTTATGTTCAGTCCCAAAGGTCTTTGTTTGCAAGATAAACTGATTAGTGATTATTTGATTGCAACACTCGTAAATATTGTAAACATTGATTTGTCAGAACTTTCGAAAGGGTTTCGCAATACCTACCTATTGGATAAAAAGCCTTTTCATGAGCCTATCTATTGTTGTTATAACTATTTCCCAGGTCATCTTTGATACCTTAATGGGCTTTGTAAAACACTGCTTCAAAGCAGTGTTTTATAAAGCCTATTTTTCGGACATTGCATTATTATTTAAGATTTAATAATTTAAATGCAAAATTTCGTATAGGTATATTCCACATTTAGTTAGCATGTTTAGTTTTTGTGGAAAAAAATTGCTGAAAATAGTCCAATTTTCATTCGAATATTAAGAAGAAAAGAAAATTGATTTTATGGACAGGGTGTTGGGACGCAGCCTGGGAGAGGTCAGCCAGCAGTGGACTGCGCTAGGTTGAGTTGAGTGATTCAATAAAAAAAAACTAGTCTTAGCTAAAGAACTAGGATTAGTTTTTATATGCAATCAATTCGTTAAGGCTCCTAAAAGCAGGCGCGACATGCGATATAATCGCGCGAGACACAAATGAAGGCATCGCTCGTTGCGCGACTTGCGGTGCCTTTATGTCGCGTATCGTGACGCGCCTGTTTGAAGAAGCCTGTATCCGTGCAAACAAGCCATTTAATGTCGTTTTATGTAATGACTTCCTTCACGCATAATTAATTAATATGCCACTTTGTGCAGCTGTTGACTGCAAAATGCGAGGACTCATGTATTTGCCACGGATATTAAAAGACGAAAACTGTGGGAGAAACCTCTCGGAAAAAATATTTTAAACCCAATATTTCGTTGAGGCTACGTGCTATCGATGATGATGATGATGATGGGACTCCCTTTTCCGCACTTAGACTCTCATTCGGTCCGTTGTGCGTGGGGATTCTGGCTAACAGAGCGAACCTAGCTCCGCCCAGAAGCACAGAAGCTTCCTGGGAGCTTCACAGGCTTCGCGGAGCGACCTCATTGTTCCGAGGATTTCTGCACGTTGAGAAGCCACGGCCTCGCAATCCAGGATGACGTGGGCGGCTGATTCCTCGGCATCAAGGCAGCCCCTGCAGAGGGGGCTGTCCGTGGCGCCTATGTTGAAAAGATGTTTGTTAAGGAGGTTGTGGCCCGTAATTGTACCTATTATTATTCTAAGGTTATTCCTACTCAGGATGAGAAGTTTTTTGGATAATCGCGGGTGTATCATTGGTAAAGCCAATTTTGACTGTCTACAGTCTGTTGCCCGTGACCATCTGTTGTTATGGAGTTCGGTAGATCTTTGGCGAATCCACGCACGAAATTGTGAGAAAGGCAAAGGGAGAAGTGGGTACGGGCCTAGCACCCTCATATCAGAGCCTCTCTTCGCAAGTTCATCTGCAGCATCATTGCCCAGAGATTCACTGTGCCCCTTGATCCACTGGAGAGTAATACGGTTAGACGTCGATAAACTCTCCAGAGCTAGATGGCACTCAAAAATTAGCTTATTGTTAGTTTGTTTGCTGTTAAGGCAACACATTCGCATTGAAAGATCGAACTATGTGTGCCTAGTGGTATGTGAAAGTTAATATTTAGGTCAAGGGAGTGTACGCCAGCACCTGAACCAGCTACGTGCTATCCTTTTTAGACCAAGACTTATATAAGAGAAATTAATGTATTGGTGATGCTCCCAAAAGAACTCAGTCTGTTCTTATTTCCTAAAGGTTCCTGCAAACAGGCGCGACGCACGACGCGAATCGCGCGCGACACAAAGGCACCGCTCGTTGCGCGACTTGCGGTGCCTTTGTGTCGCGTGTCGTGTCGCGCCTGTTTGAAGGAGCCTTAAAGCACTTGCGGTGTGATATTATATAAATTATAGTAAACCAAGCGACCCGGTGAACTTCGTATCACCTACAATTTATTTGATTATAACTTTTGATCAGCGATTATTTATCATAATCAACCTTCCAACTCCTATCTATTAAGATCAATAAAACTGGCTGTGTCTGCTCGAGACACTGGAGCTTGGTGCTCAATAAAACGATGATGTCGTCACAAAACAATGAATTTAATTTTCAAATACAACGAAACACCGAAACTGCGTTCTATTAAGAATTTATATAATGCCAAGCTCTTATTAAAAAGAAATATTGTGTGGACTGATGTTCGTCCGTTTTAGATTATAGATGAATTGATTATTCAAACCGTCGGGTAGAAGTTTTTCCTTAGTGTGCGCAATCTACCGACATTTTTGGATTAAAACGTCAGGCGCAAACATCTTCCGGGGGGTTAAAAGTCTCCGGCTTTTAACTCTCACTCAATCAAATGCTCCGTCACTGGCAGCGGACAGAGTCGCTTAAAGGGCCTCCTGTAAGTTCCTTGTGTCGTTTGAACGTCTGCCACTCGACATACTCCATCTGGACCAGGAAAGAGCTTACTGATGCGGCCCATACGCCAGCACAACGCTGGTAAGTTGTCTTCTTGAAGCAGCACTAGATCGCCAACGTTCAGTGGAGTGTCATTAGTGCGCCATTTTGATCTCTGCTGCAGCTCAGCCAAATACTCCCTCTGCCATCTCCTCCAAAAGTGCTGTCGGATTTGTTCCAGTCGTTGATAGCGCTTCAGGTGAGTGAATTTGCAGTTTTCTAGGCTCGGTGAAGGCAGCGCGGTTAGCGGCCGTCCAAGCAGGAAGTGCCCTGGGGTGAGGAAAAGGAGATCATTCGGAGACGAGGACATGGGGTAAAGTGGACGACTATTTAATATGGCTTCCACTTGTGCGAACAACGTGGATATTTCTTCAAAATTTAGATGCGTGTTGCCCATTACACGTCTTATATGATATGTGGCGGATTTTACCCCGGCCTCCCAGATACCACCAAAGTGGGGAGCGTAAGCAGGTGAAAACAAAAATTTAATTTCTTCCTCTTTAGAGAAATCTGTTATTGCCTGGCTATTAGATTTTAAAAGGTTGCCAATTTCCTTGGCGGCGGCCACAAAATTACGACCGTTGTCACAAAAAATTTCAGTAGGCTTACCCCTACGGGATATAAACCTACGCAGGGTAAGGATGAAAGCATCCTTCGAAAGATCGCTTACCGCTTCTAAGTGTACACATTTGTACCTTAAGCAAACAAAAATGCATAAATAGCATTTTGTGACCCTTGATCCGCGCCCCTTTCTATTTGAGACATAAAAGGGTCCGGCAAAGTCTATACCAACACTACGAAACGGGAAGTCCACCGTAACGCGCTGAGAGGGCAAGTTCCCCATTAAGGGTGTTAAAGTCTTACCCTGTACCCTTCTACACGTGATGCAGTTGCGCACAGTTCTCCGAGCGAGGTATCGTCCATTGACAGGCCACACGTATTGCCTGACACTCGCGAGGAGAAGCTGTGGGCCAGCGTGTAAATTGTGTAGGTGTTCCCGCTCAAAGACTAATTTTGTGAGATGGTGTGAGGAATGTAGTAGGATAGGGTGTTTGCTAGCAAATGAAATAACTGAAGCATCCAGCCGGCCTCCTACTCGTATCAACCCATTTACGTCCATAAAAGGTGTAAGCCCTATTATGGGTGATTTTGTACTAATTGATTTATTTTTGGATAGCAAATCGTACTCAACAGAAAAAGACTCCTGTTGAGCCTTACGGCATAAAAGATCAAAAGAATCTTGCAATTCTTTTAAATTAAGGGCGTCGACGCGCCTGGATTTGGGATTGCGTAAATTATAAAAATATCTTAGCACATATGCATAATCTTGTTTTATTTTATATAACTTACTATATTTATGAAATGGAATGATTGAAGAATTATCCATCTTGGGAACAATGTTTGCCTTTGTTTCGGGGATTTCAGACTCGCATTGGAGTTTATTTGATAAGGTAGGCCAAGAAGATTCACCTTGAAGTAAAAATTTGGGCCCAGACCACCACAGACTACGATCCTTAAGCTCTTCGGGATAAACGCCGCGCGAGACGAGATCAGCAGGATTATCGAAGGTAGGTACATAACGCCAACAGGAAACATCTGACAGTTCCAGTATTTCCGCTATTCTATTAGCCACGAAGGTTTTTAACCTTTTAGAGCTAGTATGCATCCAAGCAAGGACAACGCTGGAGTCACACCAATACAGTTTACGAGTTACTGGAAACCTCAAGGAATCGACGACTGCCTTGCAGAGTTTGACAGCTAGTAAGGCGGCACACAGCTCCAAGCGAGGTATAGTACAGGCCTTAATTGGTGCCACCTTTGACTTAGAACACAAAAGATTAACATGCACGATACCTGCTTCATCAATAGACCTTACATAGACGCAAGCGCCGTAAGCTCTTTGGGAGGCATCGCTGAACATATGTAGTTCTGTAACAACAGGTGAGTCACATAGCACCTGCCTCGGCAGTGTGAACGTAGCTAGACAAGATAGATTATTAGAAAACTTACGCCAATCCTTTTCTATTTCCTTTGAAAGAGGTTCGTCCCAGCCAACCTTATCAAGCCAAAGTTGCTGCATTATTAATTTGGGAATAATAATACAGGGGCTGACAAAACCGAGTGGGTCAAATATTTTAAACGATGTTGATAAAATATATCGCTTCGTGATTTTATCATTGACAGGGGGAATTTCGAAAGAATAATGTAAACTGTCAGTCTTGGGATTCCAGCCTAACCCGAGAGCATTTGAGGATTCACTAATGATAAGCGAGTCTGTAGAGTTTTCGGAGCAGGCTTCGAGTACGCTTGACGAATTAGATTTATATTTTCGTAGATTAAAACATGCTGCCTTAAGAGCTCCTGATACAGATTTTTGAATATGAATTAATTCCTTCTCAGAATTACAGCCAGTAATTAAGTCATCTACGTATAGATCGTGTTGTATAATTGTTCTAATGAGTGGATCTTCACACTCCTCACCCGACTGCCAAAGACACCTAGTACTTAAATAACTTGCGCTTGTAAAACCATAAGTCACCGTATTTAAACGTAACGTCTTAAGAGGCTGACGCTCGTCTTCTCTCCATAGAATAAGCTGAAGATTTCGATCTGACTCGTCCACCAATATTTGACGAAATAGTTTTTCTACGTCTGCTGCTAATAGATATTTGTAGAAACGAGCTCGAATTAAAATGGAGAAAAGAGAGTCTTGAATTTGAGGCCCAACCATTTGTATATCATTGACAGAGAGGCCTGAGGAGCTGCGAGCCGATGCATCGAACACGACACGAATTTTTGTCGATTCGCTGTTTTCTTTAAATACAGGATGATGTGGTAAGAAATAGCATAAATTGGAATTTAAATCATTTATTGCAATTTCAGAGAGATGACCTAATTCTGCATATTCTCTGATAAATTCAATATATTGCGACTTAACTTCAGGCTGTCTCCTAAATCGCCGTTCTAAATTGTGGAACCTTTTCTTGGCCATGTTGTAGGAGTCACCGAGACAATCTGGTGTGTCGATAAGAGGTAACTTGACAGAGAATCTGCCATTTTCTAAGCGGCAGGTGTGTTGCAAAAAATGCGATTCACATGCCTGCTCGCTTTCACTTAGATAAGATTTAGATGGAATCTCTTCCAGTTCCCAAAACCTATTTAATTTTGATTCTATGTTTTCATCATAAGAAAAATGGATATGATTGCATTTAATGTCCTTAGCTTGCTTATGTTGTAGGGGACCTCCAATCAACCAGCCTAGCCTTGAGCTGTGTAGCTTGGGAAGATTGGGGCCTAATGACCTCTGCTCACAACATATAATGTCCCAAAATAAATCTGAGCCTATGAGAATATCTATGAAAGAAGGCTGATAGAATTTAGGGTCTGCTAAGATAATATCTTTAGGAATATTAAACGATTTAATATCAATTACTTTGTTGGGAATTAAAGATGTTAGTTCCTTCATAACATAAAAGTTAGAAATAACGTTGAATGGTGTATTTTGAGATTTTAATTGGGCAATGCAATATTCAGTTATCGTACCTGCATCATTGTTGCCAAAACCTACTACCTTTGTAGCATTGATAGGGCAGTCCTCTAATGATAACCTTTGTTTCAGGCTTAGACTTATGAAAGAGGATTGGCTGCCACAATCAAGCAAGGCGCGTACTGTTTCACATTTATTTGTTTTAGGATTTACTATATCAATCAAGGCAGTACAGAGAAGAGCATATTTGTTACCTTGATTATTGCAGTTAGCCAACGTCTCAGGAGAACTATCGATGCTTGTACTGACTAAGCTGTCAGATGTACCAGTAGGAAGGTGCAACATAGAATTGTGTCTCTTGTTGCATTCAAGACAACGACCTGAACGACATCTAAATGTACGGTGACCTGACCTTAAACAATTAAGACACAATTTCAATTTAGTCGCCTCGGCTATACGCTCGCTTACGCTCTTTGCCTTGAACGAAAGACAATCAAATATTTTATGATCAGCGTTACAGAATGGACAGAGGTGCGATGAAGATGATTGTGCTTGTGGCTGGTTACTGCTACTAATGTATGCATGTGCTTTAGTATGACGTGTATGGTCCGGTTGCTTCCTTGAATGGCCTTCTGGACGCTGCTTATCATGCTTGGATCTAAAGGCGTCGTCTGACTTGCTGCGGTGCAAGGACTCAAGAACGGCTGCACGATCGTTTAAAAATTTATAAAATTCCTTAAGTGTAGATGTGTCTGTTGACAACGCGTTACAGTGTTCCTCCCACTTTACGAAAGTGTTCTGGTCCAACTTGGAAGTGATTAAGTGAATGATAAGGGGATCCCAATTCTCAATTACTTGTCCCAAGTTGGAGAGGGCACGCAAATTCTTAGCTACGTGGTCAACCAGGAAGCGCAACGACTTTTCACATTCCTTGTTTACAGGATTAATGTTGGTTAATGCCGTGAGATGATGACTTATTAATAAACGCTTCTTATCGTAACGTTCGAGCAATAGGTTCCAAGCTTCCCGATAATTATCAGCCGATACTTCTAGATTTGAAACAGTTCGTGCTGCTTCTCCTTCTAAATATGAAATTAAATAATGAAACTTGTTCACTGAACTAATTCTACTATTTTCATGTATTAAAGATCGAAACGTGTCACGAAATTCCATCCATCGAAAGTATGACCCGTCGAATTTAGATACCTGTATCATAGGCAGCCTGAAACCTATTTCATTATGATCGACAGCGCAATGAGTTATATTGTGAGGAGTGCTTGAGTCGTGGATGCCTTCATCCCTAGCATGCATTTGTAACAACTCTTGAGCCATTACGATATTGCTAATGAATTCTTTCTCGATACTTTCTCGTTCTTCAAGTTCATCCTTCAACCCACTAACATTAAGAATTTCAATTTGACTTTGCAAGTCATCGAACCTTGAGGATAAAGTTTCGAATTTACTAAGTCTAAGTGTAAGTTCCGCCCTTTGTGTTGTATTAAAAGTGTCCAACCGCGATATTTTTTCTAAATGATTTTTAAACTTTGTTACTTGGCCCTTGACGGAACTACGTCTAACATTCAATTCCGCCAAGTTCTTGGCTTCGTCGCCTAAACCCATTATGACTGTTTATTTCAAACAAAATTCTCACGAGAAAGAAATTAAAGAAGTGTATACTTGAAATAAACTCAAGAAAAAGTAACGTTAAAATAAACCAAATAAATGAAAGAATACGCTCACGCCCCTGGTTGGTGGTCTCTGCCGCGCGGGAGGCCGAAGTCGCAGGCACCGGTTTGCGGGCTGCCTCTGCACGGCCGCCGAGGAGTGCGCGGCGCGCTGCGGCAGCGAGCGACGCTCAGCGATACACGGGAAACTTGGGCAATTCTGAAATGTTCGGCGGAATAATCACTAAACGGAACTACAATGGGGACAGCTGCAGCCGGTGGAACTAATTTCCTAAAAGAAATTCTTTAAAAAACTACAAAACAACAAAAAATTTAATTGCTGTAGGTACTATGTATTTACTTTATGTGGGTATGTACTTGTAGGTACCTCGAGATGTGAAATGTACTAGAAAATTCCGCTTGAAAATTCGACAAAACGGAAAAAGAAATGAAATATGCAACGTGGAATATCCTAGCAAGTTGTCACTAATACTACTCGTAAGTAATAGCGAACTCGTGGAAATTTAAAAAAAGAAATACTGAGAAAGTATGACGCAATTCTTTAACCTTGACAAGGTGAAACTATGTAAACAAAACTATGAAGTTGCACAAGTAGAAAACCATACAGAAATTGGATTAGGATGTAGGCTACTTGGTTTAAACGGAAGTTTAGGAATTAAGGAAGGGCACTTAGCTGCAGAAATGCTGCTGCGCTGCGGTGTGACGCCTTATAGTATCAACGTCCGGCGGTGCTAAGTACTGCTTGTATTCTTCCGATGTACGTGCTTCTCCCAAGGGCTGGATGTAGTGCGGTGCTGGCCGGCTGATAGCTGCGGCGCGTTGCTGGCCTACTCCAGCTAGGCCCTGGTATGGAGGCAGGCGTGTACGTTCTTCTCCCAAGGTCTGGATGTGGCGCGATACTGGCCGACTGGTTGCGGCGCGGTGCTGGCCGACTGGTAGCGGCGCGGTGCTGGCCGACTGGCTCGGTACCGAACAGACCTCGGTACTCCGAATTTTCCTTCGGATCGTGTCCTGTCACGGTCGCCAAATATGTCTGCTCGAGACACTGGAGCTTGGTGCTCAATAAAACGATGATGTCGTCACAAAACAATGAATTTAATTTTCAAATACAACGAAACACCGAAACTGCGTTCTATTAAGAATTTATATAATGCCAAGCTCTTATTAAAAAGAAATATTGTGTGGACTGATGTTCGTCCGTTTTAGATTATAGATGAATTGATTATTCAAACCGTCGGGTAGAAGTTTTTCCTTAGTGTGCGCAATCTACCGACATTTTTGGATTAAAACGTCAGGCGCAAACAGGCTGTAACGTGTACGGTTTGAATTTCGTTAGGTTCATTATTAAATAAAACTTGCTTGTAGGTAATTCAAATGAATTCAATGTTTTTATTTACTTGAAAGATAAACAGTTAGCTATTCAATGTTGTTCCACTGAGAAATCGGCTCGGTCTTTGATATCTTCGGAATCCCAAAACTTTATTATATTCTCCAGATCGTTCAACACCACGTTGCATTGTATGTCGTTTTGATGTGTCCGCATAGTAGCTAGACTAATTATGTTTGTTGTGCGATGGGTCGAGTGACGTCACGACCTTTGATCATTCCTCCTATCACGATCTGGGAGTAAACGTCTGCTCCAAATAGCAGATCTACTGGTTGGCTGCTTTTGAATTCCGGATCCGCCTTTTGATCCGTGGTTTTTAGACGGGCACGTCGGGCACCTATGACGAGCTTTCAGTTTTTAACCCCATTGTCATTAAAAATCATCAATAAAAAACAGAGGTTATAAAATCATCTCAATTGTCAAATAGAAAACATCTAGCGATTAAAAATTTGAAATACTGGTTTCAGTCTTTTGTAAGTGGCACTACATATTGGCAACCGCAGGTATGTTTTCCGATCCATTTGTTTACATTTTAATTAGATACTTTTGAAACAGACTATAGCATCACGTAATGTCACGTACACAGGTACTTATGTGCTAGACACGAGGAACTGAACAGCAAACATTTGTCTCAGTCAAGATGACTGTAGGAATTTAACAAAAATAGTACATAACAATAAAATGCACTGTTTGTATTTAATGTCTTTATTTTAATAAATATTATGTGATAATAAATAACAAAATTCATAATAAAATTATAATCACGGGAGTAAAATATCTGATTTAAGATATATCGTATTGAAGGCTATATCGCTCTTGTTTGACCTTCTACTTTACTTACTATAAGAAATAATAATAACTTCCTCCCTGTAAGTTTTCTACTTTTAATATAACATTGATATTATTATAAGTTACTGTATACAGTTTACAGAACCACATTATTAATTAAGTTTAGTAGCATTGGCATTGGCCAAAGCGACACCATCCTCCGGCGTAATTGAGGCGGTGACACATTTGGTTGCAAGTCACTGTGTTGCAGGCGCGGAGCGAAGGTACAGTCGGCTCCTCTGTAAGAAGATATCATCATCATCATCATCAGCCTATAATGTTCCCACTGCTGGGACACAGGCCTCCTCTCAGTGAGAGGGAGTGGGCCGTAATCCACCACGCGGGCCCAGTGCGGGTTGGTACCCGCACTGGGAAGATAAAGAAGATATACACAGTATATTTTAGAGTGATGGAAAATGTAGTGGAGACAGTAGAAATCTTAAAAGAGACAAATAAATAACCTGAAATATTGGGCATTGGTACAAAAGCTCTAGTATTATTGTTATTATACTTAAAAATATAGCTTTATCGGTTAATATGGATTGTTCAAGAAAAAAGGCAAACCAAAGAAAATGTTAAAATCCTGTTACATATACTCTTTTAAAAATATTTTAAAACTTTACCTTCATTTGTCCTCAAGATGACATTAGATTCTTCATTTTCGTCGTTGGTTACATCGTTTAGTGGCGATGCATCTATTAAAAATACAAGGTATTATTATCTTAGTTTGATAAGTTTTCATAAGCTACAAGGCAAGGAGCAAAGCTTGTTTTCGAAAACAGCGACTTTGTAGAGCATTGTCTCTATCATTTATATCTGTGTGGCAGTTTGTTTATTTTTCGTCGCCCGGGTGCAGTTCTTATGCTGAGACACAAGTAAAGGCTCGTACACACAGGCGCGACGCGACACGCGACACAAAGGCACCGCATGTCGCGCAACGAGCGGTGCCTTTGTGTCGCGCGCGATTCGCGTCGCGCGTCGCGCCTATTTGCAGGAGCCTTAACGCTTGTCGTAGGGTTTGGCAGATGTATACCTGTAGTGCACCTACATTTTGCTCGTTATGTTAAAGTTACATGTAATGGGAGGCGAGGCTATTACCATTAACCGGGTATAAATATAGATTCCGGGCTGTTACCGCGAATAATCCGTGAAAAGTCGAAACATGCCGAAAAGACAATTGCCGAAAAGGTGCAATTTACAAGTAAAGGAGGACGATGATATATCTCCTATAAATAATAAAAAGTAACCTTTTTCTTGTGTTTTGTTGTAGCACTTGCAGCGACCATTGACACATTTGGCGACTTCATAGCCACGACGGGTACACTTACGACTGCATTTTGTTAACCTGCAGACGCGTATCGGGAATTCTGAATATTCATCAACAGCATCTACCAAAATATATGTTTAAGTACATGATAAATAGAGAGCTAGACGCAACATAATGAACGAAGGATATTAGATAAATTAGACACTACTAGAACAGAAAAAGTTATGCAATGTTAAAGAATATTTAAATCGTTCAAACAGCATCAGTGTTTATTTCAAGAAATCCTTTTTGTAAAGAACATAACAGTGTTGATTATTTATTACCTTCTGTTCCGAAGAAATTGTCACACTTGCAGCGACCATTGACACAGGCGCCCCCAGGGAACTTGAGTCTACGACACAGTTTGTTGCATGCTTGGTAGGTGCATCGTCTTGGCGAAATAGAATCTTCTAAATAGAAGAGAGTATTTTCTGTAACTTCATCTAAGAATGGTTTCGTAATAAAATTATATTAAATTAAATGTGGAATCCCGTTTGAAATACTTTTGTCAATTAAGTAGGCAATGAATTGTGGAATGACTTTTGATAACAAATAGCTACCTTCTGTGTATAGGAAGTAGTCACACTTGCACTGCCCCTTGATACAAACACCACTGTGCCAGCCGGTTCTCCGACATTTGTCGTCGCACGCTATGGAGTTACAAGAGGATAGTGGAAGTGATTCTGCAGAGTCAGTCATGGTATCTGCAAGAAAAAAGAAAACTTGCAGTCTTAGAAAGGGCTGGTCCAGTTTCCAAAAATACACATTTAAGAAAAGAAAGATAAACTAAGTGATAAATGATTAAGCAGATGAGCCGAACTATTCTTTAAACATCTCACCGTGAAAACTTTTGTGAACTGAGCTTGAGGTGAGTTGTCGATCCCCAGCATCAGGTGAAATGCAAAGTAGAAATTACGCGTCAATATATTTCTGACCAATATAGTTCTGATTAATTATTCAAACCTGTAGTAGGACTTTTGATAGTTAATATTAGATACCTTCTGTGTATAGGAAGTAGTCACACTTGCACTGCCCCTTGATACAAACACCACTGTGCCAGCCGGTTCTCCGACATTTATCGTCGCACGCTATGGAGTTACAAGAGGATAGTGGAAGTGATTCTGCAGAGTCAGTCATGGTATCTGCAAGAAAAAGAAAAAAAGCATTCTTAGAAAGGGCTGATCTATTTTCCGAAAATTCACATTTAAGAAAAGGAAGTTAAACTAAATGATAAAAGATGAAGCAGATAAGCCGAACTATTCCTTAAAAATCTCGCAGTGAAAACTTTTGTGAAATGAGCTTGTGGTGAGCTGTCAATAGTGCTAATCCCAAGCATCAGGTGGAGTGCAAAGTATTGATTACTTACGCGTCAAAGATATTTCTGACCAATAAAGTTCTGATTAATTATTCAAGACTGTAGTAGGACTTTTTATAGTTAATATTAGATACCTGTCGGTTACCTTTTAAAGTGAAGGCACGTGAACATATCCGTCAAAAGTTGGCCGTAACTGTCCAGCGCTAATTTGCTGGATTCGTTTTCTCCTCTACCGATATTTTTTTTCTCCTCACAGTTCATTTTGTAGCTTTCTATGTATTATTATTTATTCTTTTATTTTATAGCCATTTCCTAGCTATTTATCCCGTATTTTGCACCTGCCATGTTTTGTCTCTGCATCACCCTAAGGTTGACTGGTAGAAAATGCCTCAGGCATTATGTCCACCTTTGTACAGTATTTCTTTTACTTGTGCATAAAGTTTTAATAAATAAAAAAATAAATAAATACCTTCTGTGTTTAGGAAGTAGTCGCACTTGCACTGTCCGTTAATACAAGCACCACTGTGCCAGCCGGTTCTTCGACATTGATCGTCACACGCTATGGAGCAGGGTTGCCAACCGTACGAGGTTCCTCGTACAAATACGAGATTTGTGGTCTTCCGTACGAGGTACGAGGACACTATCAACCTCGTACAATTATGTACGAGATTATGATAATATGGCCATACGAACATTTTGTCAGTTTTGAACCCACAAAAGAAATGTATAGCCGCATGAAAACAGCTATAATATACGGCAAAAAAAACGATGACTGTGAAGATGTTTCTGACATAATATTTGGAGAGATGTAAACTAAGTTACCTTGCAAATTTAAGTAATAATATAGACACTGTCTACGCCTGAACGCAGCCTTTAATATTGGCGAGGATAGCTAGATAGCGTCACACTTCACTTCGCTAACTAACTTCACGACTTAGCGCGCACCGCCATACTTGTCGCGACACACATAATTATTGTAATTTTAAATAATAAACTTTTAATCATCATCGAGGTCGGTCTTTATTGTATCGCCCACAGACACATTCAATTTTTTTTTTATTTAACTTGAGTATTAATAATTATTTTTAATAATACAACATAAAATTATGTTTTATTCAGTAGGAAACTTGCAATAGTTTATTTAATTGAGTAAAAAGTCCCAAATCCAGCAGTTAAATATGCCTTAATATTGGTTTTAGCACGTTTTCTATATATAATAAAATGTACGAGGTTTGAAAGTCAAAATACGAGATTTTTAGCTGCATATGTACGAGGGATTTTTCTTTACGGTTGGCAACCCTGCTATGGAGTTGCAGGATGATAGTGGAAGTGATTGCGCAGAATCAGTCATGGTATCTGTAAGAATAAAAAAAAAACTGTAGTCTTAGAAAGGGATTTCCCATTTCTTGAAAATCCATTGTTAAGGAAAATAACTAAAATAAAGATGAAACAGATGAGATTTATTTGTTTCTAAGATTGTATTAAATGAATAAAACTAGTTTTATTTTACAAACCTAATTCAAATTTTATGCGATTTTGGTACTAATAAGTGAATTGTTAAATTAATAGTCTAAAGGTTCTCATGATTGTGATGATGAATACATTTTCTAATCCTGACCTTCTAGAAGGGCAAGAAACTTATGGCAGTAGCAGTTAGCTCCGAGACAGGCACCGCCACGAAACTTCTTCTTTCGACACAGTTGGTTGCACCGTTTGTTGTTGCAAGCTCTTAACGGAGCAGTGTCTTCGACGTTGAATTCAGAAACTGCATCAGAGAAAACTAAATAATTACGTGAAAATTGTTCATCTTCAATAAAACAAAAATGTAAACCAACGTGTTTGAAAAACTAGTAGCAGACTGTTAAAAGACTTTTAATAGCAAATATTACGTTTTATACCTCCTGCGTTAAGGAAATAAAATATTATAAATACCTTCTGCATTGAGGAAGTTGTCACATTTGCAGCGCCCATTGACACAAGCGCCACCGGTGAAGCCAAGTCTGCGACATTGTTGGTCGCACGCTCTGTAGTCACAACCGCCCGGTGAGGTGTATTCCGCAGAGTCAGTCATATCATCTGCAAGCAAAAAAGAGGAATTCTACAGTGTTACAAATGACTTAGTCTAAGAAAATTTGTGGTAAAAAATACCGCACAGTTGGTTGCAATTTTTGCTGTTGCTGGCTCTAGATGGAACAGATATTTAAATATTACAAATAATAGTCATATGAAAATAGTAAGCAAATTTTAAACATTTGAATGGGCAGTTACCGACCAAAGAAGTTTAACTTTTAATTAAAAATTGAGTTCTAAAAACCAATATTATTATATGCCTACCTTCTGTGTTAAGGAAATTGTCACACTTGCAGCTACCATTGACACAAGTGCCGCCGGTGAAGCCGAGTCTGAAACATTGTTCGGCGCACGCCTTGAAGTTACAATCTCCCGGTGAGGTATATTCTGCAGGTTCAGTCATGTCATCTGCAAAAAAAAGAAAGATGTCCATTTCATTTCTACCGAAAGTCGTCCACTGCTGGACATAGGCCTCCGTCAAGCGCCGTCACTTCGGCCGGTTCTGTGCTTCTCGCATCCAGCGGATTCCTGCGGCTTTCACAAATTGGTGAGATCCACCTTATGGGAGGCCTACCAACGCTATGTTGGAGATGTCCATACTTAACAATAACATTTAACTGTTGCAAAACTCAGTTTTGCCAGTTGCAGAGAGATTTTTGCGTAATTATTGCGCATACTCAAAAACATTTACCTTTAAGTGAAACCAAGTCTTCTAGTTACAGTAATAAGTATAAAACATCGGTAAAGATGGAAGAATGTTTGAAAGGAGAGCTGCTTACTTAAGCAGTTTTGACAGATAAACAAAAATAGTAGAATGAGGGTTTTATAATTAACGAAGCAGTGTTCAGTACCGAAATGTCATTGATACCTTCTGCATTGAGGAAGTTGTCACACTTGCAACGACCATTGACACAGGCGCCTCCGGGGAACTTGAGTCTGCGACACAGCTGGTCGCACGCTTGGAAATTGCAGTCTTTTGGATCGCTTGCAACTTCGGTCTCGGGACCATCTGTTATAAGAGCATTAATTACATACAGCTTCTTTAGTCTCATATATCACAACTTATACCACTTTCTGTAACTTAATCAAAAATTTAGTGTTTTTAGCAGTTTTTGTAAAAAATGTCACACGATAATATTAAAAGTAATAAAAAAAAATACCTTCAAAAACATTGACGGTAATCACAGACGCGTTAACAACGCACAGCGCCGCAAGGCCGAAAATGATTTTAGATAACATAATTTTTTTACTTTAAATCTTGTACTACTTCAATACTAACACTATTTGCTAATGATAGGTAGCTTCCTGTGAAGCCTTTTTATAGGGAGCATTGCAACATCGGGACTTCACCAGTTCAGTGCGAAAAGGATCTTTTGTGAGTCATTAATCTATGTTCAATACCGAAGGTCTTTGTTGGTGGAGTTAAACTGATAAAATTATTACATTCCAAAATAAACATTGTAACATTGATTTGTCACAACTTTAGGGAGTGTTTTGCAGTTGGACAAAAAGGCGTTGTCGTAATGTGGATCTTTCCCCGACAGTTACTTTAGTTGTGTTTTTGTTATGTGTGTTGTGTGCTTTGTTTTGTGTGTTATGTTGTGTATGTTTTGTAGTGTTGTGTTGTATTGAGTTTTTCCGTTAGGAACTTCTTAGAAATAGTCCGGAGTGTGGAAGTTGGCGGTGAGATACTCCCGTACCTCGGAAAGCACGTTAAGCAGTTGGTCCTGCGTCTGATCTTTCTCCGGTCGTGATTGTTCTCAATGAAAGATGTATTTATAATAGAAGTTCACCCTGGCTAATCCTTCGGTGACAGGCGTGCTTTTATGTTGTGTTATTTTGTGAAAAATATGTCTTACAATTTATGTCCGGTTACCTATTGTGGTATAGTAACTTTATTTTAGGTGCATCGTCTTCACATATTATTATTATATATAATTAATGTATGCAAACTATTGTAAAACATTTTAAAAGAGTAACGGTGGAGTTTCTTGCCCGTTCTTCTCCGAAAACTACCTATTGGAATGGGCGACTAGAATCAATTCTATTTTCTTGTAATTTTTGACGTTCAAAAGTGTCTTTTATGTGCCTATTTGAAATAAATGCTTTGACTTTGACTTTGCAAGAGAGAGTTGATAGAAAGTGGCGCTTCTAACGGAATAAAAATGTCATCTTATTGTACAATAATATCCGTCTTTCAAAATAATACTAGTTCTATAAACTTTTAGTTTAAGGATATCGTGTAAACCTGAGCCCTTGGCAGATAGAGACATTGTAAGTTGGTTCAGACCAACTAACACAAAGTAAATAAGGTCGGTAACTACTGTCTAACCTTTAAAACAATCCTTCAAATAAGTTCCAAGTTACTGAATGAAGGCCTCATGGGTGTAGTGGTCGCAACCGCGATTTCAATGTCTTTTTTTATTTAAACGTTTTGTACACCTATAATTTAGAAAGAAAGACAATATGTTTATTTGCGGTAAACATGACGCAATGAAAGAACACAAACACAAAAAAGGTGGGGGAAAATATGCGTCACATGCACGCAAAACGGCCATCGCTCAGCATAATGCTAAGACCCTATGCGAGTCATAGCCCCAGCGCTAGTTTTCAGCCTTGTATAATTTGTGTATACGTTAGCATACCTTTTCTTAAATACTTTTGTAAACCAATGTTGAATGTATAACATGATGTTGGTGTTCATTTATTAATAAATAAATAAATTATTAGCTATACAAAAAGTTGACTTAATAGATACTTATTCGTTATCCTCAAAACGAGTTTTCCGCCGGTCCAATTATGCGTCAATATTTAATTCTTCCTTCTGACATTTGCTACAAGTCGGCGCTTTTAGCGCACTGAAGTTGGCATCACGCGGCGCATGAGTCGATCCGCGATCGTCTCATTACTTCGATGAAGCTGTACATAATCATCAAAGTGCAACAGTGCTTTACTGCAGAATGTGCATTAAATATACAGTGAAAAGCTAGAGTTTGGTTGTAAAAAACAATTTAAGAAAATGAAAGTGAAATTATTTAGTTTATTCATTATTTTTATTGTGATATTATGTTTAAGTATACAAGGTTAGTATATAAACATGTTTTTGAGTTTACAATTGTGTTGCTGACATAATTGTTATCTGATTCGCGGTTCATATTGTTCTGGCACAGTATTGTCTCTTTTGTTTGTAGCCGTACTGTTTAGGAACTTTTATAGCGTTTGAGTTTCATCTTTATCATTAAGTTATTGTTTAGTCTGCAAGTTGTAACGTGACTTATGTACGTTAGGTTACGATCGTCAATTGTTTTTTGAACGACTATAATATTATTGAAAAGCCATAAAACAAAACTGGTTCTTGAGGAAAATCATAAGCATATCTGCCTATTGAACCGGTACGTAATACATAAATACCTAATATCTAACAGAACACGTGTAGGTAGGTTATTGTGTTAAATCATACATAGTTGATTTGAAGTTTGGGTAGTCTCTCGATAAGTAGTCAAATACAAGGACCACCTTTTAAATAAACAGTTGTGTTAATGAAAAATACTTTATAAATTATTAAATTAATGCTCGAGGTCACAAAACAAACATGTTTGTGGCCGGTAACCTAATATGATAAGGAAATAAGAGAAATAAGATATGCTAACATTTGCTACAAGTAACATATTAACGTAATAGTGTTTTAATTTTTTTGTCAAATCAATAGATTTTTTGTGAATAGATAATTGCTTCATAGTTTGCAATAAATTACCAGCGTTGTCATCGCTTCTCTTTCTTTCTATGCAGTCTGACAGTGACCGCGCTTTTAGGTCATGTATTCCCCTTAAGTTTATTATTGTGATTAGCAATTTGTAGAAAAACATCTGACAGTTAGAAGACAATCTATTTCATCGGGCGGGAGACAAGGTGTCAAGTGTAGAGTTCAAAATGATAACATTTTACAACATTAAACAGTGTTATTATATGGGACCAAAATACATGACGCGCGACGTATAATTTTAGGAGGAGCTCTATTGTTGTAAAAATAGATTGAAATTTTTTGTTTATGTACTACAGCAACAGGCCGTCGTATCGTTGACTAATGAGCTCGTTGAGCTCCATAAGTTCTAAGTTGAGCTACACGATTACTAACAAATGCGGGGACCATGCAATTTGAGGGGACCTGTCCAATCATGGACAGGTCCCCTCAAATTTGTGTAGTTATTTCCTTAAGATTTCATCTCATACACATAAGTGTGTGAGAGTGAGTGTGTGTGTGTATTTTATTTACTTTGCTCATCATCTGTAAGCACCATATTTCATGCAAATAAACGATTATTATTATTATTATCTTCCTGCCCTTAACCCATGTTACTTGGAGTTGGCGCTTTTATTTTATTTACTTTGCTGAAATAGGTAATTAAAATATAAAATAATTATAAAATTCTATCGATTTGTATTCTAAAAAGTCTCAATCATTTATGCAAAGGTGGGTCAACTAATTGCTGTACCTGAGTGTATACGATATAAATTATACATTATATACAATAAAAATGTAAAAAAATTACAAAGGGTGACAGAATGGGCGGTCTTATCGCTAAGACAATCTTTGGATGGACAAATTTTAGACACAATACTGTAGGAATAAGATTAATAATGTAATTAAAAAATCATCGGCGAAAATAGAGATTTGATATAAAATTAACCTCATTTGTCAAAAGAAAAACATCTTCAAGGTGATTTAAAATTAGAATTTCAGGTTTAAGTATTCAAATAAACAATTCAAATCACTCAAATTATAAGTGACACTACAAATTGACAACCACAAGTACGTTTTCCATTTGTTGACATTTTAATAATAAGATACTTTGAGAATAGACAATAGCATCACGTTTGTGCTTGACATGACCAGCTAACATTCGTCTCAGTCAAGATGACTGATAGTGAATCTTGTTACAAGGTGTCCTGTGAAATTCTCCCCGAACGTATTCTCTTGTATGTTCTGAATGTTAGATTTGGAAGAAAATGTTCTTAATTATTATGCACCTAAGGAAATAAAAAATCATTATTTTTTGGTCTTTCGGTACATGGGATTCAATGATAATAATTTTGTATTATTGTTAAATGCTTCTCTGCTGGACGTAAATGATAAGTAGTCTTCCAGACTGTATTTCGGCCATGGCGGCGAACCTCAAGACTGGCCTTCGGCGCGGGAGATATTTTCGCAGATACAGGTGCACTACCTCTTCCCTCACTCTCATAGTCCGACAGGACGACACACAATTCGACTTGACCGGAGAGACATCAGGCGCAGGACCAACAACTTAACGTGCTTTCAGAGGCACGAGGGTATCACACCGCCAACTTCCAAACTCTGGGGTGTTACTAAGAAATTCCTAATAAAAAAACCCAATAATTATTATTAACTAACAGGGCAAAGATATGGCTTAATGACGTATTGTTACAAACAATGTTGTATGCGATTAATCCATAGAATATCAAACTTCGTACGGGAAATATGAACATTCTTTGGAATAATCAACTATGTAATCGATTACTTCTGTCAATTAATTGTAAGTTGAATTGCGTCGGCCTGCAAAAAAGAGGCTTAACGACGAGTACCTGTGCCTCTTAGGGCGAATTTCACTAAACTTTTATATCTAGAATAAATCTTACACTGAGGATAAATTTTGATTTTTTTTCTGGTTTTTCCATACTAGAATTGTCAGACGTCAATTTTATTCCACAGATAAAATATATCTGACGGCTGAAATCAGCCCTTAGGGTAGATTTTTCAATAACTTGTATCTAAAGAATATATCTGACAGTTTGACATTATCTCTATACAAAAGCTGTCAAACCGCAATATTAATTCCTCAGATAAAAGTTATCTAACTATTGAAAAACGCAAACAAGTGCGAGTCGGACTCGCGCACCGAGGGTTCCGTACACTTGCGAGTTTCAAAATATGCAGCTTAAATTGCTGTTTCTTTTGATTGCGTTGACATAGAAGTTTGATTTTGTTACAGCTTAAAGGTATTATAGACCTGAGTATTTGGTATGAATTTCAATTTAATACCTCTACGCGTTTATGAGGAAATGGGTAGTAAGTTTAAAATTATTAAAAAAAAATATATTATGTGATGTAACTAAAAATTTATGGTTTTCGTAATTTTTCCTTTATCTATGCTATAAGACGTTGCTTCGTACCAAATTTCAAGATTCTGAGTTCACGGGAAGCACCCTGTAGGTTTTGATTCCCTTGCAAGTGTCGAAAATTTGCGGCATAAACGGCTGTATCTTTTGATTGCGTTGGCTTAGAAGTTTGATTTTTTCACAGCTTCAAGGGACAGTAGACCTGAGTAATTGATATAAATTTCAGCTTCATACCTCCACGCGTTCCTGAGAAAAAGGGTCTTGACAGACGGACGGACGGACGGACAGACGGACAACAAAGTGATCCTATAAGGGTTCCGTTTTTTCCTTTTGAGGTACGGAACCCTAAAAATGAGCCATTAGTAATGTTAAATGAAATTACCGTTTCACTACTTCTATTCTAATTATGTAATTTGCTATGAAATTCACGACAATAGTTTAAAAAGTATTCGCCACCAGGAACCACAATGGTACTGCAAAAAACGACAGTATAATTAGCTGCAACGTTTTAATGTCTTCAAATATTCGTGCCTATTTAACTTTTACGGCTTAAGGTTTTCGCTCATTACACCGAACAGTCGGCGACAAAAGTCACTATAGAGACCCTCGTTAGTAACTCAAAATATTAGAACCTAATTACTTTTTAAACATTATCATAATACATTTTGTCGGAATGGAATCGAGAGGAGATTCAGAAATCGAAATGACATGACATGAAGACATACCAATACAGTACCCGGCGATAAATATTGCACATCGACCTTTTACACAAAACCATTTTATACAAAGAATAAAAATAATTATCAAAAGACGCAAATCGTAATTGTTTTAACAGCTCCTAATAGATACCGGACTATTTGTATTTCGTGCGACAGAGATAATGCTCTACGATGCCGAAATTAGCCGATTGTCTCTTTCCAAAGGTCGATGTACAATATTTATCGCTGGGTACTGTATTTTTGTCACGTAAAATGAACGATGACGGAACGGTCTAGTGATTAAAATTACTGTTACCTGTATCATCCCACTGTTGAGCAAAGGCCCGATGGCCCCATGACTTCCAGCTCTTTTGAACCAGGGCTAACGTGGACTACTGGTCGTTTGTTTTCTCCAGCTCGTCCCACCTTCTACGGGGTTTGCCGCGACGCCTTCAGCTGGTTGTGACAGGGCTCAATGTAGTGGTTATTTTGGCCCTCAGCTCAATGGGCTTGACATTCAAATTAAACAAAGAATTTTAAGTTACATGTGCCAATCCAGTTCTCATTGCATTATACGGTACGGTGTAATGGGTGACCACCTTTAGGAACTTAAACCGAGAAAATTAAAAGAAAATTACGACTGCACCGAGCGTTATCAGTTTTCTCATAACCCACGAACCGAGGCTACTCTTTCACGCGAGATAACAATAAAATTGTCCTTACTTTGAGATTTATGTTTCGTATTTATGACTAGAATTTGTATTAAGGTATTTTAAATAATTTAATAAAATAGGCCTAGATGGACCGACGACTTTAAAATGGTGGCTGGGACAGACTGGATGCGAAAAGCGGAGGAGAGGGTGTGGTAGCGCATTCTGAGAGACGCCTGTGTTCAGTAGTGGACTGTAATAGGCAGAGTTAATTGTTCATTGATAATAAAATGCAGGTTCAATTTCTTTGACTATCAAACATCGAGCAGTTACAGAACTATGTATCAACAATTTGTTAGTTCGTTTTACAAACAGGCGCGACATGACACGCGACACAACGGCACCGCAAGTCGCACAACGAGCGGTGCCTTTGTGTCGCGCGCGATTATATCGCGTGTCGCGCCTGTTTTTAGGAGCTTTAATCAAAAACGTTTACAACTCTACATGTACAAATGTTCTGAATTCGTCAACCCCTGTCGGGCAAGCGTCTTTCTCTGTATGCCGAGGACCAGCACCGAAAATTGCGTAACACACTATTAATCTCAATCTGAATCATTTTCAAGGATATTGCTAATCCATTGCTTCTTAATGTATGAAAAATGTGTCTGCTTAGCAACGTAAATAACGCAATGAATGTTATTTCACTGTCAAAATGAAACTACTGATAGTGTCTTAAGCAATTACTTCGCAGTAGTCATGCAATGTGCACAGCAGTCAAAAACGATTAATAAAACGTATCAAAGGAATTTGGACGACATTAAATTAAAAGCGTAGGTCCAGACGCCAGCACATCAAGCTACTACAATCTGTCAAATTTCTATAACAGATTTTCAACTTTATCGCTAAAGCATAAGGCTCAAAATTTATTGGGAAAATTTGACAGGTTAGGGTAGCTTGGATGTGCTGGCGTCTGTACCTTGTTAGACCGGTTATGAGTAGACACCAGTATACCTAGTTAACAGTGTAGGTATATATTTACTTAAACATGTCCATTTTAGTTTTTTTTTCAGACGAATCCAAGGTAATACCGCAACAATATGGCGCTAATAAATGCGCACGCGCACAATTATTAGGTTATCAACCTTTAGTACAACAATGACTAATTAGCTAACGACTGGGAATACCAGATTTGATTTCATGTATGGCTACTGACGCAGAAGTAAAATGCCTTACTGTGCCCTTTGTTGGTAAAAGTTTATCATGGCGACTTTATTAATTTACAGTAAATGAATAAAGTCGCCATGATAATAATTAATCCGCTATTTACATACAATAAACAAAAGAAAGTAATATATAAGAAAAAAATCAGTATATTGGTTACTATTGCTTATTTTTTCCTAACTTTGTTGTTCAGGTGAGCAAATTGAACTATAAAAACACCCATTTAGCTACTTTTCGTGTTGTGGACCTAAATGCCAGCTCTTCGGGTACAGCGGATAGGTAGAAAGAGCCTTAGAAGGACACCCTGACATGAAAGGACCACTAAACGTAAAAAGTCTTGTTTTTTAGTAAGGGGCTATTCCGTAAGAAGATTTGAGAGGGGAGGGGGTCCGAACCAGTCTGATTTTTCTTACGTGGGGGTGGGAGGGGTCTAGATTGTTCTTACGTAAAGATCACAAAAGTAAGCAAAAATTCTAAGTTATTATTTTTTTTGATACTTTCTCTTTGCAATTTTGGTAGATACTGATCTTACGTAAGATTGAAAGGGGAGGAGGGGGTTAATCCAAGTCTTATTTTTTTTACGTAGGACCTCAGAAAGTGGTCAAAATTGTCTTACTTAATAAATGAACAGCCCCAACTGGCTATGGCTGGAACTATACTGTCAAAGATATCAAGTATAGATTACACATACTAGTGTCACTATGCTAATCACCTATCCTTGAATTGTATATGAGTAATTAGTTACTCACTGATGTTTTCCTGATAATAATCACATTCTTATCATTTGTATTTATTATCACGCGGCGCATTCTTAGAAGGCGTATGTAGTTGCAACATCTTTTTCTATGTTTACCTGTTTATTAATTATCCTTTCAATGTTCAAAGTATGTATATGAGGGGAATTCCGTGCGGGTTTCACTCACACTCATAAAACTGCTTCGAATAAAAATATTAATCCCAGTATATCCGGTCTGATAAACAAACCCAAGTTAATCATGGTAACATTGCAATCAAATATGCAGAACTCAAAAATGGGAAAATGTTCTATGCCGTTTATTCAATCTTCAGATAACTTTTATTTAAAGAATAGTTATTGCAGTTTGACAGTTTTTGTGTAGAAAATAATTATGTCAAACCGCCATATTTATTCTTCAAATAAAGGTTATTTGAAGATTGAAAAGTCAATTTAAAAATGACCGCGAAGACAAAAACATCTGGGTGACCTTCTAGTAGTAGGTATCATTTAAATAAAAAAAACTTGAAATAAAACATAAATCATATAATAAAACATAAATTATAAACATGTTTCTATTTATTGTTGGTCTCGGTTTTACATCAGAGATTTTATTTTTATTTCTTCCATACCAATCCATACCTGATAGCGCTACTGAAAAATAGTAGCCACACCCAATAAGCAATGAGCTGTAGGCCAAAATAACCACTACGTGGAGCCCTGGCAAGGCAAGAAGGCGTCGCGGCAGACCCCGTAGAAGATGGCGAAAACAGTAAGAAGGCGTCGCGGTAGACCCAGTAGGAGATAGCGGGACGAGAGGGGCAAACAAACGATCAGTGGCCCACTTTAGCCCTGGATCGAAAGAGGGATAGGAAGAGGCCTTTGTTAAGTTGTGAGATGATGCAGGCTAACAGTAACAGTAGCCACACTGCAGTATGAAAACTAAAAAGAGTCCATTTTGTATTTTACGCTATTCCTTTGTTCTCAAACCCGTTAACTAATGTAAATAAATCCTGTTGATTATATCTCGACAATTATTTATGTTTATTGCGTCCTTTATTATACGGTTGTTAACTTTAAACTTCAAATGTGCTTGTATTGTAGTAAAATTCATCTCCAAGAGAATTAAGGTATTTATATGTACAGACACCAGCACATCAAGCTACCCGAAACTGTTAAATATTTCCCAATCAACCTTGAACCTAATGCTTTAGCGATAAAGTTGAAAATCTATTAAAGAAATTTGACAGATTGTAGTAGCTTGATATGCAGCTGGCGTCTGTACTATATCAGTAGGCAGGGGCATTGATGCGCAACCCATGGACACCATGGATTCCCTGCGTTAAAATTTATCGTCGGATATTAAAAAATAAATTAGCTATTCCATACATTTTGACAGCGTAGGTATTGCTATGAAACCGTTCCTCTAGAAGCTTTTAGGTTTGTTCAAGTAGAGACAGCCCAGAGTACATTAGTGGCCAGTCTTGTCCCTAATACGTTAAAACTGAACCCATAACGTCTCTACAAAATGTGTTTTGGTTTATTCACTAACTCATGAAGATTATTATAATATTCGAAAGTTTTGTAAATAAAAAGCATTCAAAATCAATGAGCATTTTTCCATAGAAGACTTGCCCATAAAATTGAAATTGAAGCTATTTGACTTCCTACTAGTATTGCCCCATTTAATTCCATTTGAATTCCAACTCATTTTTTCAAATAAGACTGAGAAAATTTAAATTTTGCTGTTTTTGAACGTCCAAATTAGATAAGACAGTCTCCCAAAACACCAACCCTTCGCCTCTTCTAGCTGGGAAGAAGTGGCTCAACAGATTCTCCAGCAGCATTGCCACCTTTACATACAAACTAACAACAAAATTGTTGTTATGATGATAATAATACATACTAATATTATAACTGACGAATGAGTATAAAAACGCTGGTCAAGTGCGAGTCAGACTCGCACACGAAGGGTTCCGTACCACAAGGCAAAAACGCCGAAAAAAACACGATTGTTGTATGGGAAAAAATATTTATTTTATTCTGTTTTTAGTATTTGCTGTAATAGCGGCAACAGAAATACATCATCTATGAAAATTTCAACTGTCTAGCTATCACGGTTCATGAGATACAGCCTGGTGACAGACAGATGGACAGTGGAGTCTTAGTAATAGGGTTCCGTTTTTACCCTTTGGGTACGGAACCCTAAAAACAAATAAAAATAAATCTAGGTACTAAAATGTTTTTTCACACCACCTGCTCGAAAATGTCAAATTATAATATGTCAAGCAACCTTAACCTAAAGTGAGTCATTAGTGGCCGGGGGCACAGCCGGTCAATAATGTTGTACTGGATTTCATTATGACCCGCTGGTCAATAATGTGATTTGAATTTGGAATCTCACATGCTCAGCTAAATTGGCAGTATAGTACTAACAAACACCCTTTGGTGCCAGAAAGAGGAAAGCTATTGTCGATACCCTTACTACGCGTGGATGATATTCTCGATTTTCTACAAAAATATCGTTGCCATGTTTTCGAAGACATAATATTGTAAGAATAATTAGATAACTACGAACCATATTTTAAAAGGAATGAAAGTGCATATAACTAACTAGTTCTAAATATGTTATTCTTACTGTTTGTTTATTTAATAAATACTTTGTTTTTCGTACTATGGCTATTATTTTCTCACAGTAGGTGTAAAAAGTAGAGTATCCGCCTCTGGGCTAAAGGTGTCTTTGCCTTGGGCTAGCTTGAATCCCTCGCTGCATTCAGGATTCTTGTATTAACTCCCTCGCTTCGCTCGTGAGTTAAGCTTTTAATTCCCTCGCTTCGCTCGGGAGTTAAATCCCGAATCCTTCATTGCGCTCGAGATTCAATATGACGCCCGTGACATAAGACACAACTTTAGCCCCTCGGTGCATAAAATCTACTATTATGTTCAATTATTTATTTTTTTCTTTTTTTGTTTGATTCCAGGGTCACAAGCAGCCATTAAAAAGAAGCGGTCATGCAAGTTCGACTGCGACGAGCTGTGCCAACTACAAGGCACCAGCCACGGTACCTGTGCGGGCTCCATATGCAGATGTACTTCACTCCATAATGTTGTTGAAGAAACCATAAATGATTTTTATACGTAGGCTACAAATACAATTTGAGTTGTAAGGTGTTGTTTGATTTGTGTTTTAGATTATAAGCTCATGGTGATGGTAAATCTTCGTAGATGTTGACTGACTTTGACGTCATTAGCGTAGTGGTCACATGCGCGACTGTTGAAAAAAGGTCTGGATTCAATCTCCTGGTTAAAAACAGGGTGGCAGGGACATTAAAAGAAACAAATTATATAAAAATACCTTTGTACTTACCGATTTACCAAAAGAAAAATGAAGCAGAAAGTCATATACGAGGCCAAAAGGCTCCTATCCTAGCAACCATGAATTTAGCACATAAATCTAGGCCAGCGTGGAATTTTTTGTCTGTTGTAAAAAAAAAAACTTTCATAGAAAAGTGCAATAACTACTCTGTCATAATGTCGACGATGAACGACAGCTATTCTTTTTTTTAAGAACTGACGTAAAATTTCAACGCAGATTGGTCCAGAATCATGTTCTGAATCCATAGTAACAGGTTGTGGTTCAATGTCTCTGCCACCCTTCACCTGTATTTATTAAGTATTTGACAAATGCAAAATAACACATTACCATGAAGGTCCACAAGGACGACCACACACTGTTTTATACCCACAGCAACTTGGTATACACACCTCTGCCTGCCTCGTTTAAGGTTACGTTATTATGTTATATGTTATGGTTCTTCATAAAGATTGCTCTAACAAAGAGTCATATTTCATGAGAGCGCACTGGATTATCGTGCATGTCATCCATCTGGGTCTGCATCGCATGCGTCAAATACAAATTAAAAGCGCGCCTTGAAAGCATAGTGACAAAATCTGTAACAACCTTCTAATTCCTGTGAGAATTGACTATCCTCACAGGAATTGGAAGGTTGTTACAGATTTCAGGTCAGGTATGTCAGGTCAAGCGCATCTGTACAGCTTGATGACTGATTTTTTAAATGGCAATCATTACGCCCCCTATTGAGCAGTGGTGGCAAAAGTTTTAGCCACGACTTACGAATTTTATGTCGTAGATTTAAATCCAGACAGGCGCTTTACTGTGTGTAAATTATTTCATCACCACTGCTCTCAAAACGGTGAAGGAAAATATCGTGAGGAAACCGGCATGTCCTAGAGAGACATATGTGACATCTACGAACCCACACTGGGCCCGCGTGGTGGATCACGGTCCACTCCCTCTCACTGAGAGGAAACCTTTGTCTCAGCAGTGGGAATATCAAGGCTATGCTTATGCTACACCACATGTTACATGGAACTTAAAAACGACTGGCGAAATGCGGGTATAGTAAAAACCTCTGCCTTAGGGGATCCGCCCATAAGACACAATCAAAAATTTGTCAAAAATGTAGAGAAATTAGAGGTATTAAAATTACGAGAATTGCCCATCAGAACTGATACAGAAATCAAACTAAGCTCTATAGTTTAAGTTTGATTGATGATTTCTGTATATTTCCTATGATCTCAATTAAGTCCCAGATACAAATGACACAGTGCATCACAAACACATTATAATCCGTTAGTTCCACCATCCATATTAAATTACGAACATCCATCTTGTACGTGATTGGCTAGTCGATGCTACTCGCATTCTGATTGGCTGGCAGTTGCAGCATGTTACTAATACCCTCCATTACCCTCCATTTAGTTTCTGTGAATAATTTGCATACGACAACGTTACTGCTTCAGCCGTGTACACACGCTGTTTGATGTGCTTGCCTGCACCTTTACCCGGTTAATGCTGCTAAATTAATGTGCGCTATAATCCCTAGAGAGTTGTTATGAGCTGTTAAGGAGATTGCGTGCTTTTGACTTGAGAAAACTGTCTCCTCAGGTCAAAAGCTACGACTACCTTTTTAATGGAATATCAATCCATAGGCTTATATGAACTTAGAGGATCGTATCGATGATTTATTATGTATGTCATATTTGTTACGGTCGCGGATCATATTTTAATGAACATACAACCTGACACTAACCTGTTATTTGCAGAAAACGAAAAAAAAAGAATTTCGCGGGCTACGTTATTGCATTACTTGAGAAGAACGTGCACGAAAGCAGTGGCAGTGACAGTATAACTTGAAAGACCTCTTTTCCTTCCACTTTGAAGTACCGAAAATCGACCGCGAAAATGAATAACTCAACTCGTTATTAGCACCGAATTTTGTTTAAAGATACATAACAGAACATAACCGGCTGTTTTCTCTGAAGGTTAAAGGCTCCCACAAAGAGGCGTGACACGCTATATAATCGCGCGCGACACAAAGGCGTCGCTTTATCGCGTGTCGCGCCTGTTTGTAGGATCCTTAAGGCAGGGCAGAGGTGTATCTATACATACTAGTATATCCGCATTTCACCAGTAATGTTGGGTATCAGTTAGGGCGCGAGCCTATTGCCTATGCCAACCGGGTACAAATTCGCACTTCAGGCTGGTACTGAACAGTGGACACAAAACACACACACACACACACAAACACAACACACAAACAAACAAACACACCAAACAAACACAAACACACAAAACAACCAAACACAAACAACAAACACAACACACAACAAACAAATACAAACACACACAACAAAATAAACATTTTTTCCAAGACTGTAATACACAAAAAGTGAGTATCATAATAATCAGCTTGTAATGTTCCTACTCCTGGGACACAGGCCTCCTCTCGGTGTGAGGGAGTCGGCCCAGTGCGGGCTGGTAGATGTCACATGTCTTCGAATTTTTTGGTTCTAGGACATGCCTGCTCCCTCACGATGTTTTTATTCACTCTTGAGAGCATTGGTGATGAAATAATTTACACAAAGTAAAGCACCTGTCTGCGTTCGAACGTACGAAAGTTGCGGCCACTGCTGCCAAAAAGTGAGTATCAAAGCCAAAACTATCTCACCTTCAAACAGAACTTTATCGAAATAATCAACTGCCCATGAGCGATTGTCGAAGAGCTCCCAAAGAATACTAATATTTGTTTGCTTAATTAGGTAAGTATCTAATTTGAGGGCGATCCGCCTAGGGCGGGAACTTGCCAGTTACGAAGCATTTCCTTACATTTACACATATAAACTTTTGGGCTGCTCTTCGCTGAGAATATTTATACGTCTAGCGGGCGTGCAGACGAACGACTGGCTGACCTACAATATTCCGGATAAAAATACGTCATATATAATAAGTCAATATTGATTTTACAATAGAACCTCTCCGAATGTGGCACATCCTTTAAAGACAATCATCATTGGCGATTTTCAACTTTAAATTTAGTGTTTTATGACTTAATCAATTCATCTTCCAATTTTTGCTATAACAAAGGATTCCATACGCATCCAGTATGTGGCTGTTTGTAGCCGCCTTTTAAGGTCTTCCGTCCATCTAGCTGGGGGGCGTCTCATACTACGCTTGCTGATACGCGGTCTCCATTCCAGGACTCTTCTGCTCCATCGGCCATCGGTCCTTCGACAGACATGGCCAGCCCACTGCCATTTTAGTTTGCTTACTCTGCAAGCTATGTCGTTAACTCCGGTTCTTCTCCGTATAATTTAATTCCTGATTTTATCCTTCAAAGACACTCCGAGCATAGCTCGCTCCATAGCGCGTTGAGCGACCTTGAATTTTTGGACCATATGTCATGACGGGCAGGACGTACTAGTTGAAAACCTTAGTCTTCAAACTGCGGGATAGGCGACGACAAGCCTTGAAGAAGTTTCTCAATCTGACTTACTGTCCATTACTTATTCTTTTTGAAAAGAAAATATATTTATTGGGACACGACGGGAAGTTCATACTTCCATACTAATATCATAAACGCGAAAGTAGCACTGTCTGTCTGTTACATTTTCACGCCTTTCTGTTCGTGCGACAAACATCCAAATCCGTTCGAGTGAACGGATTTGGATGTTTGTCGCACGAATAGACCATCACCTGGGTTATTACATACGTATATACCGGTATAAGTTTTATCCCGGTAGTAATTTCCTATGGGATAATTTTCCTCCTCCGCGCGGGCTAAACCGCGATCAAAAGGTAGTATTAAATATAGTGATTTCTTTCTTTCTCGTTAATATTACTAAATGTATAAATGAGTAAGTAAAACGATTGACTTTTAATGGATATAGTATAGGCTAACTGAGCAAAAATCACGAAACATTTAAACAAAATTTCAATTAAAGTAGGACATTAAGACAAGACATTATAAATAAATGTCTTAAACCGTATTATGACGTGAAAAATCGATAACCCGCCCTCGCCGTCTATAATCGACAATTATCAGACACAAATCGTTCGTCTGGCCAATCCTTCGTGTTAAGTTATTTACTCCCCACGTAAGACGTTGATACTAAGGATAAAAAAATACTCGTATCTGCTACATGAGTCTTAATTGTTTCAAGGTATCTTTGTTTTAGTGCCGTTGTTTTATTTTGTTTTGTATTTTTTTGTCTGAGATAAATAAATTGAAAGTTGGACCCTATGAGATTTCCATGTGCCTTTACACGTAAAGAATATGAATATATCCTAACTATAACTAATATTATAAATACGAAAGTGAGTTATTTTTACGCTTTCACTTTAAAACGGCTGAACGGATTTGGATGAAATTTGGGTAGACCATGACCTCAGTTAGAACATAGGATACTTTTTATCTCGGTAGTACGTTCCTGTGAGACAATTTCCGACCTCCACAAGGGCGAAGCCGCAGGCAAAAGCTAGTCTATAATATTAAGCGAATGTCAAAGTATGTATTGTTTTGCAAACTAAGGCCTTAGCTTATATATTAATGATTATAAAAATCTCTACTTAAATATTAGTAGATATGTCTACAACATTTTTATCTTATTTGGCTGTCATCTGAAAATATGCTTAACATAATTGACGCTATCATGTTCTCGTTTGAACCCGGAAGCCCAACCTCTGCATTAACAACACTACACAAACGAAGAATTGATCTAAACTTACTAGGTTAGATCAATTGACAAATCACAAAAGATGCCCAAGGCATCGCATTTATCTTCCCATGCATTATAAATATGTCCTAAAAGTTCAACACCATCAGTGGTTGAACCAAACTGTTTGGTATGTAATAAATTTATGTTTATTAAAAAATCTATGCATTTGGTCTAAAATTAATTTCTATGTATGTATGTAGTATGTTACTACATAGGTACATATAAAATATGTACACCACCTGAAATTCTCTTAAGGGAGGGTATTATTAAGTAACACGTGTAGATAAATACCTTTGTTTCGATAGTAATAAGGTCAAGATGGTGGATATTAAAAGAATTTCAAGAACATAGCTCTCCAAATATTATTCAATTTACTATATTTATTCTCATAATTCGGTTGAGGATATAAAAATACGAATTCTGGGTTCAATAAAGTCCCTAAGTGACTAATCTGTAGGGAATATTCCATATTCCTTTATTCAGGGATTTTTTGCACAGCTTAGCAATAGTGACATCCCTATATGGGATGCCAACTGACTTCACTTTGAATCAGTTATTTGAACCAGAAACTTTCCAAATACAAAAACAGCTAAAAATAAGGGGTTAACATTATTGAAGATTACTTATCTTTTGTTTTGAGATGGCTTGTTAAAGCAAATTTTTGTGTAATTGACAATAGCCCAACGCGGAACAAATATGGTTCAAAATAATGATGCGTTTGATGTTATGGAATGTCTTTTCTTTGAAAATTCGACAAAACACTCATTTTTTTTTTTGGTTTGTAATATTTACCAATCCTTGCGACAAAAAACTGAGCGTTTTAAGTGTCCTACAGCGTTTAGACAGAGCCTTAAATGGGGGGTGTTATCTGATAACATTTCATTGCAGAAACACGGAAAAAAATCATGAGTGAAAGAATTATAAAATTATATTGGTTCTACAAACACATTTATGTATGAAATCATTGTGTGTATGTGTCATAATTATTTGAAACTGTTATAGTAGGCCGCAGGACATCCCCTTATCTTGAGTACTTTACTCTGTACTAGTTCTGCATTTGTACATTTGATCCTTGTCCAATTAGGTATTATATATATAAAGTGGTGCGCTATCCAGGTAATTAATCACATTATTGAAGACGCTATCATGGAGTTTCGACATATGTGTACTTGTATAGTTCTGTTGGTAGTAGGATCACATGCTTTGACCGAAGAACTAGATTTTGGTGAGTTGTGTTTTTATTATATTTCTGTTTTTGCTTAATTCGCCATGTTGGTGAGACCAATATTGTGTTTTTTCAATTTGATAAACTAAACTATTGGATCGTATATGCTTGAATTTTTGTAAAAAGACTAAAGACGTCAATAGATTATAGTTTATTTTATTTTTTATTTTATTTATCATTATATTATTATTAGCATCATTAGTAAACAGTTAAATTTACTGTCGTTTTGTCGTCTCCACAAAGTGATATCGAACCAAACATAATATGTATAAATAAATATTTTTGTTACTCAAGTCAGTGTGGTCACATCTGCATACTTGTCAAGCAAAATGATGTATCGCAACGATACGCTTTATACGTCACCTTTTTGCTTCAAAAATGGAACGGAACAAACAATAAAATGGCGGTCCACAATTTATTGTTTTCAGGTCGGAATGACGCGGTATCGAACCAGACGGTGAACGCATACAGCGTCGGGCTCCACATGGGAATAATCAGTCCCGAAAAATATTCACTTGAATCGTTCGAACATGACGAGACAAACATCTTCAAGGATATATACCAGGAATACATTTCATTGAACGCCAGTGAGCCGATTAATTACCTGGAGTGGCTAATAATGAACAACTACGGGATACTAAGCGATACTCAGGAGTCTTTGTTCCAAAGAAAAATTAGCAAGCGCAGTACAGCGGATAATAAGAGACGTTTTGTTAACACTGTGAAGAAAGGGGACATCCTGATCACCGGCCGAGGTATTGGAGGGTTACTTGGCCACGCGGCCATTATGACCTCCGATTACTGGGTGTTAGAGATGCCTGGTGGCAGTGGATATATGGAAGGTATCAAGGACAATAACAGACAAATTCCTAAGGACAAGTGGTTTGATGAGCACGCTTCTGATTGGACGACGGTTTATCGTAATCGTGACAGATTGGTGGCTCTACAGGCAGCGAGTTGGGCTGACCGCAAGTACTACAATCCGGCAGGTGGTGCTAAGAAGACCATACATGTTACTTATAAGTTGTTTCCACCGGCCTTCAAGTCAACAAACCCTAGCTACTGTTCCAAGCTCGTGCTTCAGGCTTTCTACTACGGAACCGGTTCAAAGGCAGTTATAAGAGATCCGAAAAATACGCTGATCATTCCGACAACAATACCAACATATTTCTTGTCACCTTATACTTTGGTCAACAAAGGAAAATACTGATTGTATTCTTGAAAAAAGTTGTCATCTTTGTTGCATTTATAAAATGTATTTATCATTATTTTATCGGTTGTGTTACTTACTAATATTAAATAAAAGTTTTAAATAATATTATTTGTGACATTTGACTGCAAATATAATTTATTTCGTGAAATAATACTTTAATTTCTTCGTACTCGTGTAAGAAATAAGTGTGACATTTAAATCAAAATTAAACGAGATAATAGACTTAGCGGTTACTCGTGAAATGCAAATACAAATCTCCCACAATCCAAACTACTTGATGATTGAGAGTCTTCAGAATTCAATTAATTGGTTTAAACAAATTAACGGAAGATATTTTGGGTATCCATAAGTATCTCGAGTGTTATTGGGGACCTTAGTGGGTCTTATTAGTGTTGTGTCATGAAAACTGAATTACTGATAGAAACCAATGTGCAATGACGTTCGAAGGAATTTGTGCGAGTGCGAAGTTAGTACAACCATAAGAAAATAGCTAGAGTTTAGAGTTTTTATTGTTTTCAACTATTCTGTAAATTACATCTCTCATGGGCCAGTCATAATTGCCGTAGAACCGATGATCGTTAGGGTAGACGTGTTCTTCAGTGGAGACTGTAATCGGCAAACGCCCTCAGGCTAGGTGATATAGGACGCCCTCAGGCTAGGTGGCGGGTAGCAGCTGGATAATGGAGCTGAATGGCGGGCAATTGGAGAGGCCTATGTCCAGCAGAGTGGACTGCTGTAGGCTTATGATGATGCTGTACATCCATTCTTCCTAACAGGGCCGTCTTAACCATATTGGGCGCCGGGGTGCGAAAATCATCTTGCGCCCTCCTTGCCAACAAAAAGAAATTAAACTAAATTTTTGTGTTCCATTTTTAAGATCAGTTCTCTTTTTAAATAAAAATGATTGTGTGTAAGTACACACTATCATTTTTATTGGGGTCGGCTTCCAGTCTAACCGGATGCAACTGAATACCAGTATTTTACATGGAGCGACTACCTATTTGACCTCCACACGATACCCCTTGGTAAGACTGGTTGTGTTGTTTAAAAATGGAACTCAATGAACAATAAAATGACGACGCCGACGTCTGACGATGACTTATTGTTTTCAGGCTGGAATGGTGTGGTTTCGAACCAGACGGCGACCGTATACAGCATCGGGGTCCACATGGGAATTATCAATTCCGAAAAATATTGACTCATAATCCATACTAATATTATAAATGCGCAAATTTGTCTGTCTGGCTGTTTGTCTGTTACTTCTTCACGCTTAAACCGCTGAACAGATTTAGATGAAATTTGGTATAGAGATAGTTTGAGTCCCGGGAAAGGACATAGGATAGTTTTTATCCCGATATTCCTACGGGATCAACACTTATGCGGGTGCCTGCTAGTAATTAATAACTACTAATTATAGGATACTATGCATACATAGGACTCTTTATTCCATAAAACATAAGTGTACCCTATAAGAGTCGCATGATACATTTAATACGTACTGTAAAGGGGAGGTTTTGATCTCAAGGCATTATTAAAACCATCATTATCCCAATGCGAAAACAAGATGACTCTGTCTCTGTCTCAAATTGGAAAAATGGTGACATACGGCCCAAGGCTTTGAAGCGTTGCTTGGTCACTACCATTATGATTTTTGATCTCTTCTCGCGACACGCGATGTAATCGCGCGGGACACAAAGGCACCGCAAGTCGCGCAACGAGTGGTGCCTTTGTGTCGCGCGCGATTATATCGCGTGTCGCGCCTGTTTTTAGGAGCCTTAATGGTAGTATGGTTCAGTCCCACCCTACCCCCAGGGGTATGGCCAGGGGTATGGTCGGTCCGGAGTGTATTGAATTTAAGTTCCAACGATAAAGAGTTTTTAATATTATTATAACTTGATTTTAAATATGGGGTTATTAAACTCCTGTACCGTTATGATTATATGCAAAACACGTTTAGTGTGTTACATGGCGCACTGCAGTAAACAGCGCTATTTAAAAAATCGGTCAAGTGCGAGTCAGACTCGCGCACCGAGGGTTCCGTACTTTGTAGGTATGTAAATAGTTTATCACGAGATTTTTTTTAATGTACCTACAAATTTACGGTTTTCGGATTTTTACTGTAAAAACCGTAGTTAATTTTTGCTCACAGAATTCATAGATAACGGTTATGGGATGGGTCTTCTTAAACCCTATGATGTCCTCAGACTTTTGGTCGTCGACCACCTGATACTGTTCTAAGCTCTTCCGGCTTACCTACTGCTAGAGTCGGGTATGGTAGGATGTTGGAAAATGCTCACACCAGTGATCCTTCCGTCAGTTATACCAACGTATTTTGTGACTACTTACGTGACTTGGTGAGAGTTGGAACATTTTAATTGAATATTTTGTTATTCTAATGTAACCTTCTTAAGCCATCGTCTGTATACAATGGGTTTTAACAAAGAACATTTCTTTTATCTGACACTGGAATCCATAGTTCTGTTAGTGTAGAAGTTGCGTTCGATTTTAGAAAAATAAACAACTAATTAACTTTAGCAGCCGTATTTTATTTGGACAAGAGATTTTTTTAAAACTATTACATCGATATTGTATTCAAAGTTTGGTATTAAGATTACACGTGACTACCGCAGACATTGGCATCCAGTGAAGGTGCAGTATCCGCCTGACTTGTGTCCTTTGTTCCTGCAACTTGCATTGCACTCGAAAAATACGCAGCGGTTCGGGAACGTGGGCCCTTGTATCGTTTCTCTTTTTAACATTATGTGGGATGGCTCTGTGAAAAAAATAAACAAATATAAGGTTTAGGTGGATTTATGTTTTTATTTTAAGGCCCTATCACACAACCACAACGACACATCGTAGTCGGGCGCTAATTTGTATGAAAATGTCTATCCACACGGATTACATTTGGCCGTCAAAATCAACCGTGTGGGATACAGACCACATCAAGGCGACGTCGCAGTCGCAACCACAATACAACCAGCAGCGAGACCGCGCACTAGCGGCCGACCACATCGCAGACACCACAATATGTCTGTCTGCAAACAATAGCCACAATGTAACCACATCGCAACTACTAGCGACAACGCAACTGCAAGAAGTTGCAGCGACATTATTCACACGGAACCATTGCTTGCCATACATTTTGTCGCTGCGATGTGGTGTGGTTGTGATACGTGTGAATGGGCCCTTACAGCTGCAGCATGATAATTATGTTGTAAATATTATCATAGTCCTAAAAAACAAGAATGACAAAATGACAAAGATGTATAAAACAAAGTACTTATAATGAATCTATAATGTTCCCACTGCTGGGACACGGGTCTTTGTGAGAGAGAATGAGCCGCAATCCACCACGCGGGCCCACCCAATGCGGATTGGTGAAAAAAGAACATGCTTTTATTATATTCTAAATAAAAAAATCAAAACCAACCAGCATGTCCTATGTCAGCAGCCGAGGTCACGACCGCGAAAGCGACGAGGAACAGCGCAACAACCAAGCAAGTCTTCATGACTAAAACCTTTCAGAGTGTGCGGAACTTTGCAAGCTTCACCGTATTTATACTAATTCCAACCCACGTATAACTTCTCCCAAACTATACCACCAGATCAATACATTATACGACCACATCCACATACATTTCACCAACACATCCATTGACGCAAAACCATTCCCGCAACGTATTTGCAATCGCGTTCAGACGAAAATGGATACCGCAGAAACAGTCTCGCGTAATCAGTCGCTTTGCACTATATGCTACCACATTAATATTGGATGTGGAGGGAATACCCTGAGTCAATTGCTCCGGCATAGAATTGCAAGTGATACATCTCGTATTCGTCATTCAATTTACTACTATATTAGAACGAGATTAAGTTGATTATTCTTTGTTGGGATGAATCTTTAAACAGGGTGATGTTTATTTGATATTGCGAACGTCAGTTATTATTGTATGTGTTCTTGTTATCTGATATTACAGTTAGCTTGTAGTGTTTGGAATTTATTTTCCTGTTTAATTTCGTTTTACATTGCAACGGTCTTTGTTTGCAGTGAGTTATGTACCTGATTTCTGGAAATTTTATCTTTTAAATGAATATTAATAGTAAAAGTAGGTCGAGCTCGTTAGGTACTAGTAGCTACTAGCCTTTATGGTCGGTATATATTAGTTGCAAATTCAACAAAAGTTAGTATTTAAAGACCTGGGCCCGTTTTTTTCGCAACAAGGGGCAAGACTGTTGCTATATTATAATTAGTTCGAAATATCGGAGAATACATCTTTGAGTAATGCTACCCCAATCGCGTAAGGTTTGCTGGGAGAAAGGGTAAGCCTGTGTGGAGCAGTCGGACCCCGAAGTCGGTCGAATATAAGATTAGGCTAGCACATGAAAAGCAATTAATTAAAGAAAAAAAAAAATATTTTATTTGGGACATGCAAAACATGACATCTCAAAACGGTAAAAGAAAAATCGTGAGGAAACCGGCATGTCCTAGAACCAAAAATTCGAAGACATGTGACATCTACCAACCCGCACTGGACCCGCGCGTATTATAAGCCTACTGCCTCGCGAAAAGAGGCCTGTGTCCTGTGGCCTATCATGTGTGTGTCTAAAGCTCTAAGATATTTAACATCACGCAAGGACAAAAAAAAAGTCAGAAAGAACGCTAAGCGAAAAAGAAGTGAGCGCCGTAAAAAAAAAATTAATAAAATAATTTAATTTTTTATAAAATTGTGGCTGTTATTTTAGTATAGGCATTATGTATCTTATGACTTCCACGCGAACGAAGTCGCGGGCAGAAGCTGGTTTGTAATAAAATGACAGAAAAAAAATACATTAAAATTGTCGTTGTTAAAACAAGCGTACGTCACAAAGCATCTAAAAACATTTTACCTTAATAGATCATTATCCAGTTTTCTTTGTTTAACAGTGAGTTTTTCTGCAACAGACAGTATTAAAGGAAATACGACCAAACGCCTCGGGCTCAGAATAAACTCCCTTGTACATAATAATACAATATGCCATTCTACAAAGCAAGATTTATTTGTAACTTTCTGCTCGGATGGAAATATTTTGTTTTGCTTCAGAAAATTTTTAATAAAATTATGTTGAAGTTAATTATGAAGATTTTATTTCAAAAAAATGTCACCGTGAAAACTTAGATAAAGTGAGCTTGAAGTGAGCTGTTAATACTATCAATTCCTACTATCAGGTGGAATGACAACTTAATTCAACTCACTTCACCTAAGATTTCACGGTGAGATTTTTTATACACACTCAGAGGTTCTACACCAAAAGTAAGACAGACAACAAGAAAACACAATATCATTTATGAAAGGAGCAGGGGTCAACAACAATAAAGGCCGAGGTAATATCAAATCTTCTTTTCATTGGAGTAATTGTAATTTTTCTAAGTGCTCGCCAGTAGAGAAACAATATCCGCGTCTTGGATAACTGGGGACATTGAATACAGGGCTGGAGTTAGTGAAATGGGGTGAACATTATGGAGAGCGCATTAGCCGTGTTTTTTCTTATTTAAAATTTTCGGTTTTACGGCGGTTACCACGTTCCTTCGCGAAGATAAGGCAGTCCTAATAGATTTTGTGTTTCCCGCAAGTGAAAGCACCTTTTTATCACTGTTCTTAGTGAAATGAAATTGTTTATTCTGTAAATAAGTTATCGGAATCACTTTTACGCAAGGTATAAAAAAAGTAAAATTATGAAGGTACCTAACTATGCTAAATATTCAGGTAATGTAATATAACCTTAAGAGGAAATGTGGTCGGGGAGACTTTTGACGTAAAAATTCATAATTCAAGGTTTGGTTCTCGCCTATTTCCTCCTCAAATATTGGACCAATTTAAAAGATATTTCATTAACTGAATAAGAAGGATATTTCTTTTTTCATTCATAGTTGTCAAATTTGTACACTAGGCCTCTGTTTACAGCGTTTTAAATCGACTTTTTTTGAGGGTTCTAGTGCCTATAAAAATAATATATCATCAAAAACGAAAACACAGGGACATACAAGTAGTTAATATTTATTATTCTGTAAAAATATTGCTTTATAGTTCATAAAGAAAACAGGCGAGAGCATTTCTATGGAGAAAAGATCACCCGCATTTCCTCTTAAAACCAGACGCAGTATAAAAAATTTCGTCCTGTAGCTAAGGATTGACATTTGGATATGTTAATAGCTTGTTTTTGCAACTACAGCTATATCAGGTATATATTATTAGCAACTACAGTTATATATTAGAAACAATTTCGACACGGTTGGCGCAGTGGCTGAGCGATCGACTGCTGCGCTGCGTGTCGCGGGTTCGATTCCCGCACGGAACAAATATTTGTATTACCTACAGGTAGTTGTTCCGGGTCTGGCTGTTTGTGTATGTGAATTTATTAAATGTTTGTAATCGCACCCACGATACAGGAGTAATTCCTAGTGTGGGGCAACGTTATTAAACAAAAAAAAAATATATATTTTCTTGTTCCAGATTATTTTTCCACCAGTTATTGATAAGCAAAAACTGTGCAATACAAATACAATATCTACTTAACTTTAGTGGAACAGATCACCTGTATCTAGTGGGGTAATTGCGTAATACATTATCAGTAGCAATGAGTTTTATTTTGACTGTTCAATAACGTTCATTGCGTTTTTTACGTTCTTGAGTCGACACATTTGTAGAACAAGAGCCAATGGATTAGCAATATCATTCAAAATTATTTAGATTGATAGTATTACGCAATTCGGATGCTGTACTAGTTAAAAAACTGTATCACAGGAGACAGGGCCTTCCGTTTAATATGAGTTAGCGTGTTGACTATGTATGTAAGCCGATGTTGGAAATCAAATAGATAATAAAGTAATTAAAAAAGCCTTAAAGCTTTGGCATAAGAGTGAGCAAAATGCCACTTTGAGAAGACTCAACTACTTAATTTTGCATACTATGACAACTCTAGCACCAAATATACTCAACAAAAGCGAGAAAGCGTCATAAAATAAGCCGTAAAAAGCGCAGTCTCTCTCAAGGACCGCATCGAGCAATTTCGAGTCCCGCCCTGTTGTTGAGTGACAACTTAATTTATCAACAGCTTGTTACTGCCTTACCGCTGGGCACTGAGCAATAGTTTAGTGGTGAGATGTCGCCTTATATTGCCCCGCTTACTGCGTATAACGAAATTGTATGCAAGTGCTACTGTATTAAATCTTTCTTGCTATTCTTTTGTTGGTTTTAGACTTGGCTTAATTTCAAGTTTATACGGAATTGTTGTCTTCTGGCATCTGACCGTGGTTCGTTATTATTTATCACACAAGTAGATGATGGTGACTATCAATTTAATTGATGTAATCGAAGTTCTAAATCTATATAAAATTTAACTTTATCAAAGATTATTTGTTTATTCTAGTTGACATTATATACAGATATAAAAAACAAAAATAACAAAATTAAATTCTAACTTAACTAAAACTATACAGAAACTAAAAAATTGCGTCGAAAAATTCACCCATTTCATTCATTCATATTCTATATAAATAAAAATCAATGATTGTATGTTTGTCCTCTATGCGTTCCGAAACCCATTAGTCAGATTGTGATGAAACTTTGGTAGGGTGTTCTGTGGACGCCTGTGTGGGTTCCTAATTATTAAAACATGGGAAATAACATATACTTAAGTATATGTTATGTATAACATAATATATGTATAATATATAATTCGTGTTCGTAATTAGACACTGTTATACATAACATATACTTAAGTATATGTTATGTATAACAGTGTCTAATTAACACGAATTGGTAGTAACCACAGATACAGATAGACCTAGATAACGCAAGTATCACGATCTGTATGAAAACCAAGCGTGCCATATTTTGACTACCTACTATGACTTCACAAGAACTTTTTAGTGATGGGAAAACCAAATCGGTTCAAAGACGCCGCCGCGTGCGGTACCCGTCTCGCCCCAGCCCCGGAGCCTAGTGCCAGCGCTCACGCTCACCCAGCCAGCAGTACATAGGACTGAGCGCGAAAGTGGCGGCTTACGATTTTTGTACGTAAGCTGGTGCGATTTTTGGCACGCGAAGTAGTTGCTCTTGCGTTATCTAGGTGTATCTTTAACTGTGGTAGTGACAGTCAAAAACTTTTACTTCGAAAATTGTTTGCCTAAAATGCTTCATTACCAGACCGAAAATACCTGTTCATATTTATAGAGTTTACAAAATTTTAAGTCGTTAATTTATAAAACGCAGAACGGGTAAACCCCGTACAAAAACCCTGAGATAAGTCCCAAGAATCTGAAAGCGAGGTGTGGAAGTATCTAAATAATTTCATTTTACGTTTCACCTATCATAACCAAGAGGGGTCTCTTGAATATGGGGACCGAAGCGTTGACATTCTTTATTTTCGGAACACTCGCCTAAAGGTTATAACAGGTAACTTTCTGATGTTTAATGAGGTGTAGCTCGCCTCAATAATAACAACATGTAACACGGTCAAGTCCGAAACAATGGGTGGACGCTTTTCAGGTTTTACGTCCTTCATTTCGCGTCACGTTATACCACTTTCCTCGTGTTTATTTTGGGCGTATTCCTTCCATTCGTGTAGTAAACCAGTTCAGTTTACCGACGGATTTTATCAGGCGTTTTACCGAGATTATTTTAGGGTCCGTATGAAGGTAGTCGACTATTTCTGTCGCATAATCAGCATAATGTTCCCACTGCTGGGAAATGGGCCTTCTCTCTTCGAGAGGGCGTGGGTAGTGATCTACCACGCGGGCCCATAGCGGGTTGGTAGATGTCACATGTCTTCAAATTTTTAGTTCTAGGCCATGCTGGTTTCTTCAATATGTTTTCCTTCACCGTCTTGACAGCAGTGGTGATGAAATTATTTATACAAAGTAAAGTGCCTGTCTGGATTCGAACCCACGACGCGTAAGTCAGGGCATTTACCACAAGGTACAAATTGTTAGGACATGACGACCCGAAGCAGGCGCCATCGCTATATTTTTCCACGATCTGGTTCAAAAACAAAATTTCAAAGAAACCAATTAAAAACGGTTCCTGGACAAACGTGAATAATTCTCTCCAAACAAAATTTATTTTAACGAAATATTTTTGGAAATATCTTTTCTATTTCGGGCCTCATCTCGAAAGCAAACACCCAGTCGGTTCGGAAACACAATTTAAGTTCGTCAACAGCCGGTTTCAGTGGCACTGCTCCGAGGCACAACTTATTTATATAGGAGAGTACAGTTTGGTTCGATTGCCGAGAGCGCAAGTTAGTTGAATCAGGCGTTAGGTGCTTTGCAAGAACCCATTTAAAATTAACGAAGACCTCTTGAATCGTATAGCAATATTTTGTTCCTTAATTGATATTATTGTTCCTGTTTGACTTGGAAGATTTATCTCCGTCCCCAGGAGTAAGTAACAATTTGTGTCGCATTTTAAAAATAAAGGACCTACTTCCGAGTTTGGCTTACACAAATCGTGATCCCGAACTTTCTGGACGAGAATACTTTACAGGTTGAACGGCAAAAATACGAGCGAAGTTTCAAAGAAAGATTGGAATGTGTAATTAAAAGGAACACCAGTGATTTACTAAATGATGTCTATTAAAGTTGGGGCTGAGGAAACGGCCGCACTGCTTGAGGAAGGGCGGGGGGAGGGGGGAGGAGTTGTGAACCAGTTCTGACGACCTCATCATGGTTTCCTTCCTACAAATGAGTGAAGCGAGAATCTGTGCGTAATGTGTTCAACTTTCAGAGGTACCTCGTACCGCTAATTATGCTGATTGGCGCGAAATGATACTATTTTGGAACAAGGAAGTTGAAGCTCTATGTTGATAGGTAAGACATGGGCATGATACATACATGTGAGGTAAAAAAAAAAAAATGAAAAAATGAATGATGAATGATGGTGGATTGAAAATTGGAATAAAGAAAATTCTGTACTCTACGGAGAGAATTTTACTGAGAGAATTTTTTAAGGGTTGAATAGTAGAATCGAAAATTTTTTAGTACATTTATTAACCTTTGAAATATTTGTCACTAGCAGCGCCCCGCGGGTTAACCCGCATAGGTTTCGATCCCGTGGGAATATTGAGATAAAAATTTTCTATGTCCTTTCCCGGAACTCAAACTATCTCTATACTAAATTTCATCTAAATCGGTTCAGCGATTTAAGCGTGAAGAGGTGGACCGACACACTTTCGCATTTATAATATTAGTATGGATAATGGAAAACAGATAAATAGAATAGCTATGTAAAGGCTCCTACAAACAGGCGCGACACGCGATATAATCGCGCGCGGCACAAAGGCACCGCCCGTTGCGCGACTTGCGCGTGTCGCGCATGTTTGAAGGAGCCTTAAAACGTGAATCCCATAAAAACAGCAATTCGAACAAAACTTAGCTATTTATGATAACGGTATCATTAAATTAACGTTTAACTGCTAGAATGAGGTTTACGATCGCACAGTTGACTGATTACGTTCAATATGTGACGAATGCGGCGGATTGAAATGCTTATCATCGTCAGAGCGTTGAGCATTTAAGTAGAATTGCGATAAAACTGAGCTAAGGTATTGAACATGTTGACTCGACTATACCTAGCAGTCTTCGACTTTACGAAGGCTACACCGAACCAAGAAGCATCGCATGATTATAAGAGATTACTATGAAACTCTCTCGATAAAGGCTCCTACAAACAGGCGCGACACGCGATATAATCGCGCGTGACACAAAGGCACCGTTCGTTGCGCGACTTGCGGTGGCTTTATGTCGCGTGTCGTGTCGCGCCTGTTTGAAAGAGCCTTAAGTCATATCCCAATAAAATAAATCCGCTTTTATTTGCGGGTTAATTGCGTAGCACGTTATGAGTAGCAATGGCTTGTATATAGTTTAACAGTTCAACAACATTCGTTGCGTTGTCCTTCAAAATTATTCAGATTGTCAAAAAATTGACAATCTGTATGTAAAATATAAAATACAAACTTTAAAAAGAAAAAATCCATCGAATGAGCAAAATTACGTTTTGTACGTAATTTCTCCGATGTAAACTACCTTATAGTTCCAGTTAAATAATGCCATCAGAAATAAAACATTCTGACGCGTCAGTATATTACGGCTGCAATTCATCAATATAAATATCACTGTGGAAAGGCAAAGGGCGATGACAACACAGAAGAAATGCTTCCCGTAATATCGGGCTGAGACGACAAAGAGGCAATCGATCACGTTGTTTCCACCTGGGCAGAGGCGGCAATCCGAATGCGTGATACGCGTTAAATACCGTCGGATCACCACATCTAACAACCAACTTCCAACTCTATAACCTTCCAGTTTGAGTTTATTTTCTATTACATGAGCAGTTATAAGCGTGGAACCAACATTTCACACGATTCGTTTTGTCTGCTCTTCTGCTTCCCGTCCCAGGTAATGGTTCCTGTAATATTGGGGTAATATTTCTCGACGATAGCATTTGTTATCAACTCAGTAACGATGTCATTTTTATCCGAATTCTCTTTCTGCATAATAGGGATATACATATCGGTTTACATTGATAACGGGTTGGGTCAGTAGGCTATGCAAAATGTGAAAATGTGTACGGAATGAAACGAGGAAATCGGAGTAATTATGTGTGTGTTGACGTCAGTTTCTCAGGCCAACAACAGCTTACAGAATGTAATCTGAAAAATATTTGTTGATGTACATAACCTAGAACAGGTAGTGCTCGTAACCGGCATGTGTGTATGACCAGGATTACCAGGATATATGAACGTAAATGAAGGATCTTAGCTGGTGGCGTTCTGTACTTTCTGCCTGCCCCCATGGGAACAAGGCGTGAGATTATATATTATGTATGTATGCGCTTACTAACACATTTTTAATACATGCCCATTTTTTCGATGAACATATTTTAATCAGTCTGTAATGGAATATTTAGAACAATTTGGGAAAAAAAATATACAAAAATGTGTATAATATGATAAAGGTCATTCTAAAGTCAACTTAAGAACATCGTAACACTCAAACTTTAATATTTTTATTGTATCGAAAACGCTGTTACCGTGTAACACAATACATCCATATTCAAATTATTATTTAAATAAAACTTAAAACGTGACGTTGAAACGCCACGTCCATTTTTAATACGGGCTAGGCTAATATTTTATTAAAGTGTTACTAGAAATTGTACGAACACAATGAGTACACCCGAAGTGAAGTAGATCGTAAAGCCTTAATGTGGTTAAAAAGCTGTTATTACATAGTTTACAGTTAAATTTTATGGTTTTCACTTAGATGTTATGGCTTAAAGGGTTGGTTAATCCTGTAAAGGTATCTACTACGCCACATGCGCACAACGCGTCATACTGACGTCACGCAATATCCTGCATCTCGCAAGCAGAGTTTACCGCGCAACTAGCATATATACAACTGCCCGACATGTATCATTGAGCAGTTGCCCGCCAGACACAACACCCGTCTGGTCGGAGGATCCTCCCTTTTCTATAGAGTATGAGTGAATTTTACACCCTATTCCTCATAATTATCTCTATAATCCTATGGTGTTTATAAGCAAGTTATTGATGAAGCTAATGGTGGGTTTACTTAAGAGCTTAAGACTGTTATCTTCATTAAAGCTGCAAATAGCTGTGTGACTGGTGGCCCAGTGGTAATGGCCGCGACTTACGAGTAGACGTAGGTTCAAACCCAAGGAGGCATTTTACTTTGTGTAAATTATTTCATCATCACTGCTGTCGAAACGGTGAAGGAAACATCGTGTGGAGAACGGCATGTCTTAGAACCGAAAATCCGAGGACATGTGACATCCACCAACCCGAAATGGGCCCGCGTAGTCGATTATGGCCCACTCTCTCACAGAAAGAGGAGGCTTGTATGCCTTGTATGCCAGCAGTAGGAATATTATAAGCTGATTATAACTAATGATGGACTGCTCCAGCAGATACGTTAAATGCTGCTGGTAACAATTTAATTACACTGTGGGCGATACAAATAAAGACCGACCTCGATGATAGTTTAAGTAGTTTATTAGTTATTTAAAAATTACAATTATGTATGTGTCGCGACAAAAGTATGGCGGTGCGCGCTAATCTCGTGAAGTGAAGTGAAGTTCGTCCAGTTCGTCCGCGTGAAGCCTGTCGCGAGCTGAAGGGCTGCGTTCAGGCGTAGACATACACTATACTTCATTTGAAATAAGAATAGACATTTAGATTTAACCTTTTTTACAGTCCGTTCAACAGATTTTGAATTCTATTGCGTTTAAGGCATTATAATATGGCGGCTGCAAAAAAATGGTTACAACCACAACTGTTTACTACCGTTGTTGTTGTAACCACTTTTTTTTGCTTTTAATACCATCCTTATGCCTACGGTATAGTAGTCAAAATCGGTTGAACGGACTGTAAAAAAAAAGATTTCATTAAATGTCTAATCTTATTTCCAATGGAATACCTACTATAGACTTGTATGAAAGAAAAAGTATTCATAATTTCATATCGAAGAAGAAAAAGATCATTAGGTCTTAATGGAACTGATTTAATGTTATGAAAAGACCGAATGATTGGAAAAATATATTAAAATACGTTAGCCATATTAATATCTGTCAAAAAATAATAGCCGCACGGGTCTATTGAAGGTTAAGCTATGGTTGCCGCGGTCGGTTCCTGGATGGGTGATCATCCGTTACATATCGAGTCTTCTCCGTGTCTCGGAAAGCATGTTAAACCATTAGTCCCAGCTGACTAACATATCTCTTTGATAGTCGTTACGGGTAGTCTGAAGCCCGAATCTCTGACAACTAGTCATACCTAGGGATGAAACGATGCCATCTAGGTATCGATACTTTTACTCGATACCGTATCGGTCATAAGGTATCGATACCTATTCGGTATCGAATGAAAAGTATCGATGATTATTTGTTTCAGACAGTTTTTTCGTAAGTAGTATTAGAAGCAAAAAAGAACACTAGTAAGTACAGTCAACAAAAGAGAGAAGTATGCAGGATCGTCGGATATAGTTGATTGAAGTTTAGTAAGAAACCGATGGGATGTTGTCGACTGAAATTTAATTTGATAAATGAGCTGCTTGTTCTTTATTAATAAAATAAAATTTTATTCGAGAACATCCATCGGTTTTTCTCCCTTTTTTTGACTGTACATAGTCTAAGCATTAATTAAAAATTTTAAAGCATTTCTTGCCCGTGGTTTTTTTCTCATTATTTTTGTAAAATATAGCCACAGCCTTTGTGTTCCATTTTCATCGATATGATGACCCTATTTCAAATTCAGTCACAGATAACAAACAAACAACGCAAGGCGCACGCGATGAGTGATTTACGGAAATCGCAAACAAAACAAAATCATCATAATGGCGTCTGCGTCTATTCTATCTACGAGGAAGGCTGCCAACCGCTGCTATCCGAACATAGTTAACAAAAGGCTAGGCAGATGGATTAAAGGCCGTTGCGCGACTTGCGGTGCCTTTGTGTCTCCGTGCCTCGGAAACCACGTTAAGCCGTTGGTCCCGGCTGTCATTCGTGGACCTTTGACAGTCGTTACGGGTAGTCAGAAGCCTGACAGTCTGACAACCAGTCTTACCAAGAGGTATCGTATTACCCAGTAACTGGGTTGTAGAGGTCAGATAGGCAGTCGCTCCATGTAAAATACTAGTATTCAGCTGCATCCGGTTAGACTGGAAGTCGACCCCAACATAGTTGGCTAGGCAGATGATGACCAATCAATAACATTAACCAACGTGCACACACAATTATAAATAATTCATTAGCAATTAAGAACAAGACGTTTGGCAAACTTATTCCGATCTCAACAGTGTAAAACAACAATTATAATTTAATGGAATCGAGGGAGTTATAAATTGTTGTGAATTGATTTAGGCCGAATTTCCCTTTCGTTCGGGAACATTAATCAAGCTTCTCCATTCACTATTCTGAGGACACCCACGCGACAAATATTCACGACGCTTCGACGAAGATGTCACTGTACACATTTTAAATGCTGGAAATGTTTCTGATTTTCTCTTCAGTCCAACTCTGGCTTGCGTTCGCCTGTTCGCAAAATAGTCGATTGCTACAATAGGACTTTTGAACATAAAGACATTATACAAAGTGACTGTACTACTCTTTTAGCCTTGTGTGGGATCACACGTCTCACGTAATATTAGTAAACACACCTACCAATATATAAATATAAGAATTAATAAACGTATTATTGAAATCCTTACAACGGTCTTTCCTTTGGTGTTCCTCATATCCAAATAAATATTTAATGGGGCTACCATACAACAAACGTGTTTTTTCGGCGTTTTTGCCTTGTGGTACGGAACCCTTCGTGTGCGAGTCCGACTCGCACTTGGCCAGTTTTTTTATCTCACCTTCATAATGCTTATGATATGAATGAAACAATTACATGCTTTCATGGATATTCTGCCAAAGCTCCTCAGTCATTAAAAAAATGTGGTTGAATGATTATTTTTCTAAATTGAAAGAAAGAAATCATTGTTTATTCAGTACAAACAAAACGCACATTACAAAACAACACAAGTTATGAGTATTGTAGCTAATAGGGAAGCAAATCAATTTCTTCTGCTTTGTTCCAGTATTGTCATTGTTACTAATGGAAATCAGAATCATAATAATTATCTGACATTTAGGAAACCCAATCTGTGATGTTTATATCAACGTTTTATATCGAAGGAGTTATGATTAACTCGTGCAAAACATGAAGGGGTATCATCCTTTACACTTACGTGTTACATGTTTGTGTTTTGCGTTAAAGCTATATGAAAATCGCTCAGTATTTACTTACTCTAGTTGACTTTTAATAACGTAGTTCTCCTTCCTTTGTTTTTCTTTTTGTATTGTAGGTATATTCCAAAGATTCAAGTTCTTGGTCAGAACGTTTATTTTCTGGTCGTCGTTTAAAAATCGTTTCAGTGGTAAACAATGCTGTCATCTATCATTTTATTTTTTATTAAATCTCAATGTAGGCGTCAGTTTTGTACCTAAAACACCTTTTTTATTTTGAGAAAATAAGTTTTATCTTGGGGGATTAGGGTAAATAGCGAATAAGAAATTCGATCCTCTTTTTTTATAAACTCGATACAAACCTTCTTTGCATCATATACATTAATTTATAACAGTTCCATACCTAAAGAAAATAGAGCAGGTTACCTAACCTATATCGGAGTTAAGCTATATGACTAAATCATTCCATGAAAACTGTCCGCGCGATTTTCACATCGCTAAACGTCGATTCTCATTTAAAACTCATTCCAGTGGCTTAATACATAATGTATTGGGCAGTAGATTAGACGGGATTCGATGTAGGGGCGAAGCAGTCATTATTGGACTATCAGTAGCGCGTCAATTAGTCGGGATGGGATCAGCCCTTGGCCTGATTAATGAAACGTGGCACCCACTCGAGCCGCATTCAGGCGATGCGAGATAGAACGGCCTTACTGTCACGTTTGCTAGTGTACATTGTACTTAATGAGTGGCCTAGAAGTGATGCTTGATAGTGTTGGGTGTAGAAAAAGTGTTACATGTGGGTGTGGGTGGGTACAAAAATAAGAAAGAAGTAAGTGCGTGTGGAGGGGCTTGTGGCGCAGCCTGGGAGAGGCCTAGGCTGGGAGGGGAGGCCAGAGCGTCCACCAGTGGACTGCGATAGAAAGAGTGGAACTCTCTACCTGCGTTTGTGTTTCCGAGTGCATACAACCCGAATCTCTTTAAAGTAAGAGTGAACAGGCGTCTTCTGGGTGAGCTCACTCCATCGTAGACTTTGTCTCTGTCATCTCTGACCTAGACTAGAGTCAAGAGCAAACCCAATTCAAATAAAAAAAAAAAAAAAAGAGTTGATTGATGCCTGTGGGACTGTATTTAAATATTGATGCGCAATCGGTCTTCCCTAGGGGACCGAATGTGCAACAATTTGGAATACAAAAGTCACATAGAACGCCCAACAATAGACATTTAGGTAATTGTGTCTCATAAGCCAGGGCTTGATTGAATGAGATTATTTTGAAGCTTATTTATGATAATTATTTTGGCAATGAAGGCCGTTTCTTGACTTACAATAAAGGTGCAAAAATAAAAAGTACATAATTAAATTATGATAGCCTAGTTGATAACCTAAGATAAGATATTATGAAATATACAAGACCCAAATTTAGAAGAGCCATGAAGGCCATGAATTTAACTTATGAAGGTCAGTCAGTCTCTACCTAATACTTATTTAGCATTGTAATAAAATACTAGAAGACAATAAATGACGAAACGAATTTATTAACATTTACAGACAGGTACCTATTATTCAAGTTTCCATTTACATCACAATATTGTTTATTCGAGTGAATTTGTATCAAAACTAATTTAGTTATCTGAAAGCGATACGCTTTCATAATGTTCATCCAATCGTGAATCTAAAATAAATGAAATCAAAGCTCGCCTTTCCTTCATTCAACTACCGAATACTAATAAAATCATTCTATTGAAACTGTTACAAAATCAATTATCAAGTGTCTTGGAGGCTTCGCCGTGAAGGAGCAAGGAACATGGAACTGCACTTCATTCAATTTTATATTCGACTTCTCTATTTTCCCATTAAATGATTCCTAGACATTCGATCCGATTGGATCTGGAGTAGATTTCAAAGTGTCGATTAATAATGAAAGTTCAACAAAGACTAAAAATAGGATACCTAGTACCTACTCGGAAAATACAGCTGAATCAAGTTGTTTTAGATTAAATGTATATTTTAGATAGTACGCAGAAGTTATAATAATACGTACCTAAGTGGTTGAACTCAAATATTATAAAGGATTAAAGGAGGAGTATTTAAGAACATATAGTGAGCTTACTGGTGATGTTCTTCAGAGAGGTCAGATGCGTAGTACTCGCAACCGGCGTGCGTGTATAAACAGATGTATGAATGTAAATGAAGCAAAAGGAATATGTAAGGATCGTAGCGGTTGGCGTTCTGTAGTTTCTGCCTATCTATCCCCATAGGAAAAAGGCGTGAGTGTATGTATTTATATTTTAAAGTTATGTATGATGTTCTATGTTCTATGTTATGGGTTTAGTTTCCGCGCTTAGTCCTTCAATGGACCATTGTGCGAGTATTTATGATGTTTTCCACAGTCAGTTTGTTACTGAAGAATTGCAATACGTGTGCGAAGTCATCGCGCACATGTTATTTGTCATTGTGTGTGTGTGCCATTTTTCTACACGTCTATCTAGGTCATGTATTAGTTAAGATAGAGAAGTGCGCACGTTTCTTTGCAGGCATTAGTTGTATTAAGGATGCTCGTGTAATTAATTTTCTTATAATTAAATTATTAAGAGAATTATGAATATGCACGAAAAGCCGATCTGTCCGAAATCTGATATATTGAGAATCTGCTATTTAGAGAATCTGGTATTTTGAGAATTTGGTATTTTGAGAATCTGGTATTCTGCGATCAAGCCATCCGTAGTAGCCGATCGTAGACAAGGAATTTCAACTCACTCTAAAAATATTAAAATTGTGATCTGTATGTTAGTAATAGTGATGAGAATGATAAAAATATATCCGGAATATAATCATCCGGAATATTTTATTCCGGATGATTTTTTCACGAATGGCTCAAATGTTCGTGTTAGTGTGGCAAACCATGACTGTTGTTTTGGTAGACGAGTCAGCAATATTATCAACTTGTAACTCACCGCACTTGCGCCAAACCTGGTATCTAGTAGTGTTTTGGCACTGATCGTAACTAAGTAGCTTAGTATTATTGTAAGCATACGTAAGTTTTTGATGAAACATATTATTATATTCTTAAAAATATTAACTTTATCAAGGAGATTTATGTATTTCTAGCTGTGGCCGCGACTTAATTCGCGTGCATGTCCGAAAACAATTTGGATTTGATGGGTTTATTTTTTTTTGTTCGGAACCCTAATAATTTTTCTATTTCTTAAATAAATAAAAGCCTAAGTTACTCTTTATAACATCAGCTATCTGTCAGTGAAAGTCCCGTCAAAATCGGTACAGCCGTTTCAGAGATTAGCGGAAACAAACAGACAGAGACACAAACTCTACTAGTTTTATAAGTACCGTATATACTTTCATAATATGTATTTAGTAAAAAACGTTATTAATCTGACATTATAAACAGACCCTTCAGTTTTATTTATTTAATTTGTATGTTGGATCCATTATATAATCAGCATCCAAAGTTATGATGAAAATCATTATAAATGGATATTGAAAACTTTAGTCACAAACAAAGGGTAGAGGCTACGAAGTATTAATTTTCATAAAATTACTTCATGAAACTGTATATTTCCACTGTGACCCGACACAAAGAATTCTCAAAGAAACCAATAAAGGCGATAACAAAATAAAGGCCTAAGAAAGTAGGAAGGTACTTACAACCAAATTAAAAAATTTATTAACCCAAAAACTATCTTAATAAGGAGAAAACAATGGTAAAACTGATATGTATAATCAGTTTGGAAACAGTCGTTCCAAGTCGCGACCACGTCTATAAGAAAGGAGTCCCTTTTATAAGAAAGGACGGTTACTACGAAGTTGAGGGGGATGCGCTAAGGCAGCTCACAAATTCTCTTACAAATTTTGCAATTTTCGAATCTACAACTCTCGAATTTCGAAAATGAATATAAATTTCGTGGAAACATGACGTCCAATTTAACTTCGAGAGTTTTACTTATGATTTTAATCAATATATACAAGCTCGTTACTGTCTTGTAACATAGGTACAAACTGATGCTGAGCTGTAAATTGCAAAAAAATAATGTTTTGAATTTCCCAGGCTACTTTAGCATATTCGCCTTAACAAACAAATGTTTGCCCTGTCTTTAGGAAATGAAACTTCGGGAGATGGAGGCGTGAACTTGTGGTTGGAAAACATACAATTTCTTGGTCGGTTGCGAGTTCAGAAATCCTGTTTGTTTCTGATATTTATATTTATAACCGTAATAACAATTCAAATTCCCAGTAACGCAACGTGCTTTACAAAGTATTTATTTGTTGCGATACGCTTTCACACTTTCTCGATTTAATTTCATAGTAAAAAATTGTATTCTTAGATTTACTTTCGACTGAGTATGTAGAAACAAGTTGAGACGAAAACATCTGAAATACATTTTGAAGCACAATTAGTAGTCCACTGGATAATATACTAACGTATCTATATTGATGCAACGTAAATAGTAGCGTCTAGCATTCCTTTTTCAAGCATGAATCACTTTACTACAACAGGAATGTCTCAAGGAACAATTCTGAGTCCCAAACAACATTACACCTAAAGTCACGCTAATAACACCGCGAATAGTAACGCTTGATAGACAAACAGTTATTTTCTCTTTATCGATCTACTGTAGACCACATTATTTTTGTTAGTAGACCGTAGCCCTACCAGCCCTAGCGTATTTTTTCAGCACACCAAGCAAAACTTTAACCACATCTTTAATTAAACAGCCTGAGCCACCATTTAATATCGGTTAGCTTGATCTCAACTGGCTGGGTTTAATATAACGCGGTGGAGCGTTTTTTCTCGACGTTAATTCAATCCGTATCCGAGCCGTCACAACGACTCCGGATAATTGACGCGCCGTAACGATTCGGGCGAACGGACCGTGTACACTGGCTGTAATAAAATGCAGCGTAACGTTCAATGTTAGGATCTTTTGTGGCCCTTTATTGGGGAAAATCTTTTTTGTTATTCTGTTTCTCTGTTTAAGCTCTTCTTTTATTTTGTTTGGGAGTTATCGTTTACCGGTGATTGAGATAATAAAGAGTTTGAATTGAAGTACTTGAGCTAAACTAAGGTCTTGGAGTATCTCATTTGGCATTCATAGAAAGTGGTGTTCAAATAGGTTTTGAATATCAATAAACGACAAAGTCATGCTCATAACAGACATTACATAGTTTGTGAGAATCATAACATAAATCTGCGATGTTTATGTAGATAACTAAGATGTTTGTGTATATAAATAATTATATAGGTACGTAAAAATATTTTGGAATACTAATATCTATTCCCGCTGAGTTTTCTGTCGAATGTGTACGGCGCCCAATATTATTGGAACGGACGTAGGGAAGGGAAGCTACGTGATCAATTGCCACTGACACCACCGCCCTTTTGTCAAGGAAACAATAAGCGCGAATGTCTTCAAATAGATCCATAGATAACTCACCGCAGTTTGTGTGGGTTTCAGTCAGGCCTTGTTTTTTACAAGCATTTTGATGAATGGACTGCAGAATAGCAAGATGATTTAAAAAAAAAATGTACACATGATAAAGTTGTAACTAGTAATTGAAAGAAACGATACTAGAGTATTTTGGACACAGGAAATTAAAGACTGGTCAAGTGCTTGTTGGACTCGTACACGAAGGGTTCTGTACCACAAGGCAGAAACGCCGAAAAAAACACGTTTGTTGTATGGAAGCCCCCCTTAAATATTTATTTATTCTGGTTTTAGTATTTGTTGTTATAGCGGCAACAGAAATAGATCATCTGTGAAAATTTCAACTGTTTAGCTATCATGGTTCATGAGATACAGCCTGGTGACAGACAGACAGACAGACGGACAGTCTTAGTAATAAGGTCCCGTTTTTACTCTTTGGGTACGAAACCCTAAAAATGAACAAAGTCATGAAAAGGACTACAGTTTAAAAGTATCTACTATTTGTAGGTACGGAGCTCCTGGCCCACCACAATACTGCGATAAAATGGTGTTCTAAGTACTATATTCTTGGATCTGTAATCGATTAAACTATGTGTTTTTTATGAAAAACTACGAAGTCATACTTATTGCAAAATGTCTTGAAAATTTACCATTTTTCAATATAACCACGTATTTTTTGGAACAGCGAGAAGAGTTAGTCATTGTCATCGTTCGTTTTCTCCTAATATTATTTTGGATTCATCCCAGTAATGTGACCTAACTGTTGTAAGCAGATGTATGTAGGACGGCCCACACAGTAATGTATCTCAAGAATTTGATAATCGCGGAGAAACCCGAGTACTTCTAAGAAAGCACTCTTTCGTGGCTCGTTTGTTAGAGAGAGAGAACACATTACGTTCGGTAGTTTAGAGATGTAAATAGATGAAGATACACCTGTTTAATTTTTGATGATGCAGATTGGTCTAAATGTTTAGTTTAGAGTAATATGTAACATAATAAGACATATTAAGGTTGTATTTGTTAGAAAGTGATTGATTTATGGCTGTATGAGTTTCCAAAATAGGCGGTATTTTAGGGTGGGTCATAGTATTCGTTTAGAGGGAGTACCTATATGAATGCAATCAGAACAGATACATAAAAAATATAACACAATATGTATGAAACAATCCTCAAGTTAACTACAACTCATCAGGAGATTGTAAAACAGGCCATCAGGTAACTAATTTATTTTGGCAATTTTAGTATTTTTGAATAAACTGTTTTCAGAATAATATAAAAGAAATGCAGCAAAGTACACTATATTATTATAGACAAAGCGATAAGGAAAATGTTAAACATAGAGCATGTTTAATTAACCTATACAATAACGATATTATGAAACAAATACATGCACAATTTTTTTTAAATTCATATTTGTAATTCCGGTTGTCTTAATATGAGTAGTTTTAATAATGTTAGTAGGTAATGCTGCTTAGTGAATGGAATACTTTTTTGTTTAATGTTTCTTTATGTTTATTTTTTGTTTACTGAATGTTTTAGGTTAAATAATTTTGCATGCGGTACGGTAAAATGTATCGGGACTCTCATGGAAATTATCATCATATCTGTATACCTACATTATGGGCAAATAAATGATTTCTATTTCTATTTCAGTTTTCCTTAAACATATCTTCATACATAAAGGTACCTATTTTTTTCCGAGGTATTTGTATAATTACCGTTCATGTCACTTTCATAGAAATAGATTTCAACCGTTCTATTTAATTTGAAACAGGTTTCCTATTCAAGAAATACAAATAGAGTCTGTCTGATCACCCGTCGCGAATGAGGGGGAGTACCTAACAAACACAGACAGTCAATACTGGGCGTCGATGTGTGTGAGTGTCATTGACACTAAAATGAGTTTTCCTTATACGGGGTGCGGTTCGACGAGTCGTAACTCATTTATTTTGTTTTTTTTTACCTTGTCTTAAAGACGAATTTCGTTTGATAAATATTAGGTTATTTTAATATTTATGAAGTGATAATGGACAGGTAGGTATTGTTTGAGTCTCTTTGTATCTTGAGTAAACAAATGTTATAGGTGGCTTTTATGACAATTATGGGCAGGTTGATAGGGAAGACCCTTGGGCTTTAAAGGCATTATGAGCAGGATAAAAGGGATGACCCTCTTTACAACGCATTAGTCAAAACCTTATCAAGCATTCCACTATACGAGACGTATCGCAGGAGCCCAAGAATCAAGCATCGGAATAACCACGAAGATGTTAGAATACCTATCCACAGACAATAAATAAAATACTAGCTTTCTCGCGGCTTTGCTCACGTGGAGGCTGGAAATTGTCATAGGAGGACCTTCTACCTGGAACTGTATCCTATGTCTTAATCCAGGTCATAGTCTACCTATGTGTCGTTCATCGATATCAATTCAGCCGTTCAGGCGTGAAAAGGTAACCGACAGATGGAGTTACTTTCGCAGTTCTAATATTATGTAGGTAAGCTATGTATTTACCAACCCGCAGTGGGCTCGCGTGGGATTACCACTCCCTCTCACCGAAAGGAGGCCTGTGCCTCAGCAGTGGGATAATTTTAGGCTGATTATGTAATATAGGTATTTACTACTATACATTATCTTCATTAAAGGCTCCTACAAACAGGCGCGACACGCGATATAATCGCGCGCGACACAAAGGCACCGCTAATTTCGCAACCTGCGGTGCCTTTATGTCGCGCGCGATTTTGTCGCGTGTCGCGCCTGTTTGAAGGAGCCTTAATTCTTCCTCCGTTTCACTTATGTAGGTACCTACCCAGTACAATTTGTGACATAAGCCGAGCTACGTAATCGGTTGTCAGCCACAGTGATAAATGCTTACTTGCCATAGTTACATGCTAACACTCATTGTCTTTAGTGTATGTTGTAATTTGTTGTACCCAATCGTATATATAGGATTATTCAACATACAGCGTGTCCCAAAATTCAACGATAAGCGCCTATTAGAGGGTGGACCTGATCATGACTACTCGAGAAAAAATAATGAAATAAAAATATCTCAATTTATTTGGTAATTACAAAGTGGACTGAAAGTAAAAAAAAACTTTGAAAATTTTAAGGAAAATAATAATTTTGATTGATTTTTGTGTAAAAACTACATGACATTGTTCGTCTTAAGTAAACGTTTGTTGGTTTGAATTTGTAACCGTTATTTTTGGATATCGTTTTAATTATGTTGCGTAGAAACCACACTTAAGAAAGCATCTCCTCCATTTTATGTCTCCTTAAATTAAAACAAAAAATAAATTAATATAACAACATCAAAGTGAAATCTGATTTATGCCATCTGCAAGACGTAGAAAATTGTATGTAGTAGGTACACATGTACAATGTACAGATGCCAGCACATAAGCTACCCGAAACCGTAAAATTTTCGCAATCAACTTTGAACCTTATACTTTAGCGATAAAGTTGAAAATCTATTAAAGACATTTGACAGATTGAAGTAGCTTGATGTGCTGGCGTCTGTACTTCTTAGATCAAAAAGTACATTGTGTACCACCCTACATACAATTTTCTACGTCTTGCAGATGGGCATATATCAGATTTCACTTTGATGTTGTTTTATTAATTTATTTTTTATTTTAAGTTAAGGAGACATATAATGGAGGAGATACTTTCTTAAGTGTGGTTTCCACGCAACATAATTAAAACGATATCCGAAAATAACGGTTACAAATTCAAACCAACAAATGTTTACTTAAGACGAACAATTTATTACATTTATAAAATAAATGAAAAAGGAAATATTGTAAGAAAACGAACAGGCTGCTTCAATGGAATCCCTTGCGGGGCAGTTAGGAATAAACCTTTATAATTAGCTACTCGATCTTTTGGGAAATTAATGACTGCTTGCGGGCATCGTGGAAACATTATGACCTCTCAAGGGACCGCACGATTTTAATTTTGAACAAATCAATTACTGATGCGTGGGCTTTGTTTTAATTTACAGGCATTTCAAGTTAAAGTGAGATTGAGATCATTCATTCATAGCAAATGTCTTGCTAACTAATTGCCTCCATCGACCGTTACTACCTACACGTACAGTGCGTGCCACGTTAGAAGAGACTTGACACACCACGTGGTCTGACATGCGCAGAACACGATTTTAGGTATCTTTAGCGGTATGAGGTCTGAGTGCGGGACGGGACTGGACGTCATAGGGGCGGCGGAAAGAGGCGGGGGAGGCGGGGTCAAGTCTCTTCTTACGTGGCACGCACTGTAATGGGGTTTATTTATAAACGACGATTAAAGTTAAGTGACGTTCAAAAGTGTATATAGTTAAACAGTCGCTAATCGCTACATAACTTTAAGCAACGCTTATGAATACAGGGAATAAGTCTCTAATTGCATTCCACAACTTCCATTCATCCATTACCAGAGGTTTACACAGCCGGTCATATTTTTTTGACAGAAACACCCAAATTCAATTAATCGTTATGACCCTGTCCTTTTAAGCCTTGAAACTTTGACCCCTCATTTTTATCAAATAAAAACTTTTTCTAATTTCTAAATGTAAAAATTAAACCAAGAGCCCTACACTCGTCTGAACGTGCAGAATTTAATTCACGATGAATTTTAAAGAATCCCGTAACCGAGCGTGTTCTAATTGTTCGACTGAGCACTCTCAACAGGAGGGTTGGGCACGTGATCAATCGCTTTGTCGCGCCCGCCGCCTACTTTAAAAGACTGACTATTCCAGACACTTCATTAGTCCAGAAAATAATGTTCTCTGGGACATTTCAAGGTGTTTTGAATAACGACGCAGCGTGTATACTTGTATTATCGTTTATCGTTCATTAGAAAACCAACGTCAGACAGCATCTGTGTGACATTAAAGGCTCCTACAAACAGGCGTGACACGCGATATAATCGCGCGCGACACAAAGGCACCGCTCGTTGCGCGACTTGTGGTGCCTTTGTGTCGCGTGTCGTGTCGCGCCTGTTTAAAGGAGCCTTAATGCTCTAATGAAGCTTTTTGGCGCAGCCGTGAGGCAAACACTCTTGTTGTTGAAACATTATTTTTATTTTGTTAATTTTGTATTTTGTTTTTTACGAACTGTGTGCAAATAAACTTTTTGACGTGACAACGTCTAATAAATCGATGAAGCTGGCTGCACTCACGAAAAAAACATTACTCATGTAGCGTTACCTCGCGGCCTCGCTCTGTAGCGTTCCATGGCGGCTTGAAGTGCAAGCGAATATTAACAAATGTAATGCAACTATTCCATCAGTATTTTCTTATGACGTTGTCACGTTCAACTATCGTCAGTAAACCGACTTTACAGACAACCGATTTTTTCTTTCTTTCTTTCATCTGAATTTGACTATGACGTTTTTGGTATGTGTAGTAGTTCGGTTCGCGAACTCACAATTATACATAATCAGCCTATAATGTTCCCACTGCTGGGACACAGGCCTCCTCTCTGTGAGATGGAGTGGGCCATAATCCACCACGAAGGCACAGTGTGGGTTGGTAGATGTCACATCATGTCTTCAAATTTTTTGGTTCTAGGAGGTTCCGATTTCCTCACGATGCTTTCCTTCATAGTTTTGAGAGCAAAGTTAGGTACAATAATCACTGCCTTAAAATGTCAATCTAATGATGATATTCTGAACTGCAGACTGATGTAAACCGTAACATATCATGAATGAACTGCTTAAAGCCCCAAAATAAATCAGTAATCTGTAAAATACTCGTACATGCAGATTAGAATAAGCATTCTCAGCAAAGAACATTACAATAGAATACATAGTACTAAGAAAGACAGAAACTCCGAACCAAAACCGCTTATCTCACAATAAAAAAAGTCTCCCCCGGGAAAATGTCAGCATTATTCTTCGAATTACTAATCTACGAGTACAATCTAATTCACAAATGTGAGAGCCACCGAATAAGAATTTCAAATTAGGTGGGTAGGTACGTCAGGCCGTTTGTGTTCATGAACGCCGAACTTTCGGTTCGACCAATAATGGATCGAATCGAAGTTAGTCAAGAGTCTTGCCGAAACTGAATTAAACCTGATAAAGTAAAAAGCATATAACGCACAGTTTTCTTTAACTGAAACAGATTCGTGACAAAGAGAATGAATTTCTAAATTGAATAACTTAGCTATTAGTAAAATTGAATTTTATTTAACACTATATAACTGCGCCTCGCGGTTTCGCGCGCATAAATCTCGATCACCATTCGATTCCAGTAAACGAATTGGGCAAACATTGAGTATTATTTGCTCCATATTTTGGGCATGTGGCTAAGTAATAACAGCTGCACGGTTCGGTTAAGCTACGCTTGCCGCGGTTGCTCCGTGGATGGGAGACTATCTTTACAAACCAAAACCACTCCGTGCCTCGGAAAGTATGTGGATCTTTGACAGTCGTTACAGGTCCTCAGAAGCCAGAAAGTCTGACAAACAGTGTTACCAAGGGGTATCGTATTACCCAGAACTGGCTTGTGGAGGTCAGATAGGCAGTCGCTCCATGTAAAACACTGGTATTTAGCTGCATCAGCACCGGATAAACTGGAAACCGACCCCAACATAGTTGTGAAAGGCTAGGCAGATGACGATATTATTTTTGCCACAACGTAAGTTGATGTTACAGAAAGTTTAATAATAATAGTTATTAAACCTACGAGAGCAAACACATCTTGGGCTCGAATTACCGATAGCTAAATAAAACTAGACAAGATAAGTAAGTGTTCTATTCCTATGTCAAAAATGATTTGTGAAATTACATCTACATTTCCATTTCGATCTATGAAGGGGAAACATAAATACACACCTATTGCTCGATCCCCAGATAACTTGTGACAGCAATAATTTTGGCGACAATTTTCTTTTAGAAGTCGCCTTTTTATTTCTGTTCAGATTATTAAAATGATAAAAAAGAGGTGTGTAGGTACTTACAAAATCCTAGGTGTTTTGATACGAAATTCGGACCACATTAGAGCATGATGCAAAAAATTGAATTATAGTTTACCTCCTTGCTCGATAGATGGCGTTGTACTATTTCTGAATCGCGCTATGGTTTCGTTACACGCGTTTCATGACATCCCTTCATTCACGGTTTACCCTCCTCCCCTCCATAGAATAATTTGAGGAACAAAAGCACGTTAAATATTTTTTTTACACATTCATTCAAAAAGAGCTACTGTATTCTTCGTAAACGGGGACTAAGATAGCTTTTTAATCCCTAGGGACTAAGAGTGAAAGTTCCAATCACCAAAGAGATCAATCACGAACATTGTATGAACAAGTAACAGGCTGTATAAAAAAAGAGAAAAAACGCGCGAAAAGCATTCTGCCTACGTATTGTATATTTATACTATATTTATAATATATATTATTACGATGAAATTCTCCTTTTGAGAATTAAGAAATAGTCCTTTTGAGAATTAGGTATTTATAGAAGTGGCCGTTTTGCTAATTAGTAATTTATAGAATTAGGCATTTTGAGAATTAGTCATTTATAGAATTAGCTATTTTGAGAATTAGTCCATTAGAGACTCGGTTGCCATTTTGAGAAGTGGGCATTCTGCGCCTAAATCGTTCGTAATTGTTTACTCAAATTAGGATTTTACTTAGTTTTATAAAACGTTAACTTATGTCTTCCTCAAGTAATTGTATGTAAATAAATAAACGTATTATTCTTATTCATAAGTTGCACTTACTTATTTTTTCATAGAGGGTGATAAAAAGTAGAGTGTCCACCTCGGGAGCAACACTATTTTAAGCTCGAGTGACGTACTTTGAATCCCTCGATGCGCTCAGGATTTTGCTTTAGAACCCCTCGCTGCGCTCGGCTCTAGGATCCTTCGCCCTGCTCTGGATTCAAAGAAACACTCGCCTTCAAAATAGTTGTTTGCTCCCTTGGCAAACAATCTACTATTAACGTTCTTTTCGTTTGCCTTCGCCAAAACTGGTTATTTTTATGGTATAGAACCCCTGGAAGTATTCAGAGATTCTTCAGTTCTAAACTGTGTAAGCACTAGCAGGTGTAAAACTATGATTTCTTATATGAGCGGTGGCCGCCACATAACGGCCACAGTGACAGCTGTCATTATCATTGCCAAGACAAAATCTCGTTCCTATTTAGGAATTTAGTCTAAAAGACAGTCTTGACTCTGTTCTGCTCACAGCCTGAAGTGAAGAAGTGGGGAAGATGTAAGTCGAACCTCGTAAAGTCCCCGTCACCTCGACGGAACGGCAGTAGGGTGTAGATTTGAGTTGTGTCACAAACTATGCTCCAACTCCTATCCCAAAACATGCAGCCAAAATGGCCTCTGCGCTTGCACTGATAACGCCGAGGAAGCGGCAAAGTTTTGGGCCAACAAAATTTAATTATCCGTCGTGCATGTACCAACCCGCGTACCAACGTGTATCAACCCGCACTGGGCCCGCGTGGTGGATTATAGCCCACTCCCTCTCACATAGAGGAGGCCTGTGTCCCAGCAGTGGGAACAATATAGGCTGACTGACTATACTATGCTGCGACATAAAGAAGAAGAAGAATGTGTCATCTGTGTCGTAGTGCGAGTAAACGGTGCAACGTTTGTTATGTATGAAAAGTGTTGACAGTTGACAGTGTCGCATCTAGCACCGGCAGCCGGGGCGTCTTGGTGCTCCGTGTTTCTAGCAAACGAATTGGGGAAAATTTTGTATTATTTGCTCAATATATTATTTTTGTCACATCTAAAATTGATGTTACAGAAAATTTTATACATTCGTACGAGAGCAAACACGCTTTGGGCTCGAATAAAAATAAATGTTACAACTGAAAGCTAAATAAAACCCAACAAGATAAGTTTTTTATTCGTATGTTAAAAATGATTTGTAAAATTACAGGCACATTTCCATTTCGATCCAGAATACGTTTATGATATATAAAAAGAACGGTTTCCATAAATCAGAAAACATAATACCTGTATTGCCGCAAGAGGTAGGCAGATGTGTATTGTACAATCTTTATTTCCACATAATAAGGGAATAGCCTATTGTAATACCAGGCTCATACCAGACTCCGGAAAACCTATGAGGTCAAAATCTATTCATACTGTTCGTACTGATAGTAATAAACTGTAGGTAAGTGGACGATCCATAATTTACCTACAGTTTATGACGCAATGCGGGATCGTGAATTCGCGCTTCAAAATAAACGCATGCCGCTTGGGACCTTATTATCATTCGGCTTTGTATAGACACTCAGGCTAATAATGTACGAGTACATTTTACTATATATATTCGCACGCAAAATAAATACTATTCATTGCTTGTCTTATCTTCAGAGTTCAGACACAGAATAAATAGTACAAGCGTTCAGAGTCCACCTTTATGAACCTTCTCAAGACTAATTAACCTCCCTATTCATAAAAACTTGACATTAATGATATTTCTTTGATAAATATGCTTAAGCTGTTTTTGTAAATGAAATAAGAGGCCTAAACATAAATCACCGTTTTTGTGAGAAAGTGGTTATTTCAAAATGGTTGACATTCCAAAGGTAAGGCCCGAAGGCTAATTCTCGTAATTTAAAACACTCATAACCAAGTCGCAGTCTCATTTCGGCTCCAAAAAAATGTCAATAACTTGTCAAAATGTAGGGTTAAGAGGGTTTTCTGAAATGACGTTCACTAGGTGGCAGCACTAAGACGTTCGGTCCAGGTACCTGTCAAAAGTGTCAAACCGCCTATATTTTCTTTAGTCGTGACTGAATAATGAACGAATCAATGAAACGAATGATGAACGAATCTAATGATGAAAGTCATAATATTGTCGAAAAGACCTCTTGTCAAAGTGGCGCCAACTGGTGTCGTGAATTTTCACGAAAACCCTCATTAGAGATATATTTGACAGATTGAACCAGATCAGACTGCGAACGTTCTTTCACGAGAGTTGCCCCTCTGGTTGGGACTCGTACAGACCAGGGAAGCATGACACAAAAGAGGATGGCTATACTTAGCAGTGGAACGGCAGGGTGGAACAATGCAAGGCTAGTGATGTTGAATATTGCAATTTACCACTTTTCTACTCTTAACCGACTTCAAAAAAGGAGGAGGTTATGTATTCTATATATATATATTTTTCTTACTGGGCCCAGTTACGTGATTTTTTTCACTTGGTAGAGGAATCTCGCGCGGTTCGCCCTTATAGATTTTGTTAAGGCTCCTACAAACAGGCGTGACACGCGACATACGGTTTTTGCAAAAAAAAAAATAACAAGAAATCGGTGTATTTGGTTTTGTATTTTCGTTTTTTGGCACCGAGTTATGAAGTTAAAGTGATTTTTCTCATTGCAATATTTTTTTAGAAGTTCGTTGTTTTTTTTTGCCCAATTTCCCGGTAACTCCTAAGAATATGAAGTCCTACAACACCGGTCGATGCGGACGATATAGATCAGGCGGATCACGTGCCGCACCACTTATCGCAAGTTGCCCTCGTAAAATAAAATAAATTGGCAACAAGGACTTGCCCAAACCTAGCCAATACTTCTTAATACGGAGACGTGAGCTTTTCAAGGCTCTTATAGATAAACTTGGTGTAAGTATTTTGTTAAATTAGTGATACATAGCATAACATCGCGCCTGTATTTCCCGAAGAGTTAAGCAGAGGTGTACCTATAGTACCCACACATTTCGGTAGTTATGTTTAACTAAGTCCCATGTAAAGGCTCCTACACTCATGCCAGCGGCTCAGCCGGCGGGTTTTTGCCGCGCGGGTATGCCGTCGGCATAATCAGGCGGCCGCAGAGCATCATTTCAGTTGTGCAGCTCGTTTGTGCCGCAAGCCCGGCTCAAATACCCGCCGGGAATGCCACCGGGCTTGTTGGCGGCATGCCCGCCGGCTGGGCCGCCGGCATAGTATGTAGGAGCCTTAACAGGGCGTGAGCCTATTGTCGGTCGGAGCCTGTGACCATTTGCTTGTCACGGCAATACCACAGACACACCAGAGTGCCTTTGACACTCCAGGCATAGACAAATGAGGTTACGTCTGGCGCAGATTGAAAAAATATTAATTTTTTTATTTGCTATTATTTTACATATTATTTATTTATTTCCGTAACTGCCGTGACATCACAGCGGGCCCTATCATAATACCAGCGCTGCAACATTTATTTTTTAAATGTCGTAGCATCATGCTGAGATAGGAGCCTTTTGGCCTCGTATAGGACTTTCTATTTCATTTTCTTTTTGTTACTTTTTTTTATATATAACTTGTATTTTTATTTTGCTGTGTTTAGTTTAGTTTGTGTTCTTTCTGTACGAGTCGCAATAAATACTTTTTCTTTCTTATTTATTTATTTATTTATTTAATACTTCAAGCACATAAATGTACAGAGGCGGACTTAATGCCATAGGCATTTTCTACCAGTCAACCTTTGGGTGATGCAGAGACAAACAGTGGTAGGTGCAATCAGACCACTGTGGAATAAATATTGTAAATATAAAGATAGGCATAAACCTATTAAAACTGAATATAATATATACCTAATTACACCTTTACTTCTTTCTTTATTGCCTTATTATTACCTTACCTTTCTTTCTTTCTTTATTGCTATCAACCGGACACAAATCCAGGCTTTGGGTTTTTCCATCTGAATTTCAGAAATTCAGATGGAAAAACCATCTAATTTTATGTATGGATGTATAGATTACCGATGCAAAAATTTGCTTGGTTGATCTAAGAACTCGTTTTACTGACCTATTCTGAGAGGAGCACAGCGTAATGGTAGTCACGTGCTGTTTTAAGTAAAGAAAGGGTGTCGGAAGCGACAATTTAGATGCTCACCGGTGCGTTTCAATGGAGAACTCGGAACCCTTTTGCATAATTTTCAGCCATCGATTGGTTTTCAGTAGGTGAAGTCTTATCCTCCGCGACATTCGTTGCAAGGGGACCATTAGATAATTTCCCTTTTGATCCTTTTAAATGCCACTTTGTTTACACAGTTAAGCAATGACAGTACATTCACATTTCATATTTCCATTCCCATTGAAAACCTACACAAGTGTTGTCAATTCTAGCTTATCTACGTGGGATCACAAGCAACCCGTCACAGTGTCTTGACACAGAGAACTCTGTGTATAATTTGGGGGCATCAAGGTCGGGTGACATTGTCCTGGGAATCGCCCACGGGACGCTTTGAGATAAGCAATAGCTTTCCTATCGCGTTTTATGGCACATTCGATATTACGAGAAATAGTTTTTGTTCCCTTGGCGAGGGCATCTTGCTAGTAATATACAGGGTCGGATTTAGTGACTTAGATGTGGTGCAAAGTAAGGAGGTGTTGTGGCTGTATAGCTGCAATGTGTAGTTAGAAGTGTGTAGCTAAGGCAAAAGATATTTTCTGGGTAGTTCTTCAAAAAGTATTCTCCGCGTAACTTTCATGGCGAATATTTTTTTTTTAATAATCTACATTTAAATGTACCCACATTTAAGACGCTGTAAAAATAATACGTATTTTTTATTTTATGTAAATCGGTGCATAAACTACTGAGATACCTATTTTATTTTGAAATTTCTGTGCCCATGAAAGTTACGAAAGACAACATAAACATAATAACATAATTATTTCTTACTAATTATTGCTGGCAGATAATGGCCCCCATTCTGTTGTTCACAAACTAAACTAAATTTAAGTTCAGGCATCTTTTTCTTTCTATTTCATTATGAAAAGGACAGAAGATAAATATTAGTTTAGTCCTGTCAAATTAAGATAATCCATAGACAATTTAGACGTGATTAAAAAATTGGCTATTAAAGACACCTTTTTTGAGCTTCACGATAGCATCTGCAGCGTCACAAGTAATCTAAATTTATCATTCAATGGAGATATATAACTTTCGTGGTGCCCTAGCTAACTTTCGTGGATAAATTACCACGAAAGTTGTGCCACGAAAGTTATGAAAATTTCACATTTTTGAGAATTACGATTAAACTTATAGGTAAATAAACAAACAAAGTACTTGAGAATAATCTCGAAGATCTATCTTATTTCTTAATACAAAATGACTTGGAAAATTATAAGCATTATCCTTCAAAATATGCGCATGAAAGTTTCTAGACCAAGGCTACTTGAAAATATTCAAAGAATAACTCAGCTCGTAATTTTTTTGTTTAGAAGCGATGAAGGTACGTGTCTCGCCCACTGACGCCGGGATACTCTGAGCGTCCGCGCAGCTAAAATGTGTAGCGACAAGTTGGCGCTCTTGGAAGATACGTGCAGTTTTGTTGCGCGCTCTCGAAACTAACAAAATCGTGTGACAGAGACATAAAGCTTATTAACTATTGTCACTTAAGAGATAAAATTAATATTCTTTGTTAATTATGATGCATAGTTAAATACAATTAATTAGATTTATTACATTATATGCTTATGAATTGAAAACAAAAGTTATCAAAGTTTACCGTGAGCGCGAACAGAGTGTGACGCGCGAAGAACACCGATTTTGCTCCCGTTTTCGACATTAGATATTTTTTTAAATAAACATTAGAAATAATTTTAGATGTTTAATGTTTAAATTATGTACACATATAAATAAAGATTAATCTGTATTTGGTCCTAAGACTGAATGTTTAATAGGTTACGAATTAAGACCGTGTGACTGCGTTTTGAGGGACCTCGAAGAACTACCCTTCTCATTTTTGGATAATGATCCGAGTCCGAAAGCCTATCTCTCACATTCAGAATGATTGGTTTACCGTTAGGAAACCGTAACTAAATGCAATCATCTACTGCCTAGCCTTTTCCCAACTATGTTGGAGTTGGCTTCCAGTCTAATCAGATGCAGCTGAATATCAGTATTTTAAATGGTTAAATAGTATAATTAAATAAACTTCTTAGGTAGATAATAATACTATTTAATTACTCCAATCCAACAATCATTATTCAATCAACAATCTACAATCAACCATCTACAATAATTATTTAGAATTCTGGACACTGTTACTTTAGTTTGTCCGACCCTTAGCTCGCTACAAAACCAATCGATTGCCGCATCACGCCTTCCTTGAACACTTTGTCAACCGTCACCGCTTGGTGTTGCCACATAAATAATCGTTCTCAATAATCGATATGTCACTTTAGTCGATTTTTAAAATACAGATAAATTAACCTAAAAATAGGTATAACAAAACCAAATAATGGATGAACCCACGGCAACGTAACATTTATTTTGTGCGGTACCCAATTGTAATCCTCAATTATTTTCTTGCTTTTAGCATTTTATTAACGTTCCGAAACTTTTCCAAAATTGCACCCTTCGTCCTAACTAGTCCGGCCCTGTTAACTATTGAATTCTAACGGGTATGCTTGAGGTGTAGGTACGCTGGTGTGTGCTATTAGGGGAAATGGAAAAACTTGTCCCACTATGAGTTATGGTTAATTTTTTCTCTCAATGTGGGCGTTAGGTAAACCCATTTACATACGAGCTGGGTCGCATCAACATATAAAAATGTAAATTAAAATATGCGAAACGTCAACATTGAAATGCCTTCATTTTGCTGTGTACCTGAGCTTTCTTTTTTATATTATAACTTCATTTTCGTGCAGACGAATTTAATTTATTTTTAGAATTTTGAGCTTTGATGACTTACGAGTAGATTGTTTGGTTGTGATGTAAATAGATTACTTTGTTAAACCAACTTAATAGCGTTATATAAGATTTTCTTTAAACTTTATTTTTCTTTTTACCGACTTCAAAAAAAAGGAGGTTATCAATTCGACACGTATGCATGTAATATTATTGGAACTACATTATATTCACATATGACAATCTATTAGGGCTTCCAAACAAATATACAAAATTTTGTAGATGTATGTATGTATGTTTGTCCACGCATTTCTCCGCAACTATTAATCGGATCGTGACCATTTTTTTAATTGGCTTACATTTACTTCAACTTAGAGAACAGTGTAAGTTTCATCAAAATCAATTTAGTAATTTTCAAGATAGGGATACGTGTAAGTGTGACGGCCTGGGTTATTGATACGAGCTACGGACGTAGAGTCAAAGGGAAAACATCTCAAATCCTTTGTCAAATTCTAGTGCAATATTTCAACAAAACTGTTACCTACTTATTACAAACAAATATTCCAGTTTTTACTTAAAACTAAAAATTACGAAATAAAAAAGGAATTTAAAAAAATTAAATAGACTTCAAAAATAAATTAACTCAAAATTATGAAATAATATTTTTACATAATATACACGAAATTAACAACAAAACGAAATCAAGGGTCCTCAAAAAAAATTGTAGGCTCCTAATTTGTTTCGTACCTACTTTTGATTTCGTTTTGTTGTTTTTAAATTACTTTTTTTGTATCTTGTTCTATAAGATTCTAATATATTATTTTATCGAAAAAAGACCCACTTTTTTTTTTACATAACTGTGGTAGTGCAGTATGCATGAGCATTTCTCCAAGAAAAAAAAAAAAAGACCCACTTGGTTGGCAACCCACTTGGGTTGAAAACCTTTTCGTTTTTTATTTCTTTGTGACTGCACACAGTACGTTTCCTATGACAGTACCTATGGGTTTTGATTTCATTGAGAGTGTCAAAATATGTGGTATAAACGGAACATAAACACTCGTATCTTTTAATTGCGTTGACTTAGAAGTTTGATTTTTTCACTGCTTCAAGGGAATGCAGCCCTGAGTATTTGATATTAATTTCAACGTGATAACTCACCGCTTTCTTGAGAAAAAGGGTCCGTGCCCGTCTTTACATACCGAGACCCTCCCGTGTCTCGGAAAGCACGTTAAGTCGTTGGTCCCGGCTGTCAATCGTGGATCTTTGACAGTCGTTACGGGTCGTCAGGAGCCCAAAAGTCTGACAACCAGTCTTACCAGGGGTATCGTTATCATATATTATTACCCAGTAACTGGGTTGTGGAGGTCAGATAGGCAGTCGCTCCATGTAATATACTGGTATTCAGCTGCATCCGGTTAGACTGGAAACTGAAAAAAATAAACCCAACATAGTTGGGAAAAGGCTAGGCATATGATGGAGTTTAGACAAAATCAAACGGGTTGGTAATTTAATTGTAAATTGATTCTTTTTTTTATTTAAATTGATTCACATTCTGTAACTACTTCAACTCACACCCTGACTTATTACTTGTAATTTTTTTTTATTTAAATGAAAATCGTTTACTTTTACCATGTTTGTAAATGTGAGCACCATGTATCTATCAGATAATTAATTTATATGTCATGGATTCATTTTTAATTCTTTTACCTATTGTGGTACCTATAGTAATTTTATTTTAGGATAATCGTCTTCACATATTATTATTATATAATTCGCTCCCCCCACCGAATAACATGGTAATGTGGTACTACGACAGTTTTCGTTTTATTGCATATTCGGTGTCTAAAGCATTAATATTATCTTGTAATTTTTTTTTGTATTTTTTCTATGTATATTTATAAAAGTACAATAATTTCAATGGTACCGTAATGAACATAACAACATTATTCCCTTAAAATCTAAACACACTTTTTGCACGAATAATACCATAACATGTTATTACAGATCATGCAATCGTTAACTTTTTCGGTAAGCGACGATTACCATTATATTCGCGTAAGAAATGCATGCCTTTTTCCACGTAAAGTATATAACAATTATATTTGTGTATTATTTTTGTTTACAATATAATAGAAACGGCTTATTCGATTTAGATGCGGTTTTCACTAATATATTGTAGTAAGCTTCACTTAACATTTAGTGTTTATTTCATGTCAATCGGTTCATAAATAAAAAAGTCATGTCAATTTAAAGAATCACGGCGGACATTTATAAGGTATACTATCAGAGTACGTACATGGACGCGCACTCTCGAGGCTAACTGATGAACAGCGTTTGATATTTGATCTGGTGAGCGTTGATAGTACTTTGGAAGAAATGCTATTTGTAGATGCACCCGGTGGAACGGGTAAAACATTTCTTACGAAAGTTATTTTGGCGAAGGTACGAAGCCAAGGTAAAATCGCGCTTGCTGTCGCTTCATCAGGCATAGCAGCCACATTGTTGCCAGGTGGGAAAACTGCCCATACAATGTTCAAAATTCCGATCGATTTAGACCGCACAGAAAGCCCTGTTTGTAATATTTCAAGAAACAGCGATAAAGCTAAGGTTCTTCGTGATTGTAGCCTTATTATATGGGATGAGTCCACAATGGCCAATCGAAAAGCAGTAGAAGCAGTAGACAGAACGTTGCGTGATGTCAAGCAAAATGATCAACCCATGGATGGCATTACTATGCTTTTTTGTGGCGATTTTCGTCAGACTCTCCCTGTAATACCACGTGGAACAAGGGCTGTTGAAGTTAGAGCCTGCCTAAAGAGTTCTCGACTGTGGCATTACATTATACCTTTGCATTTGACATTAAATATGCGTGCGCAAATTAGAGGCAACGAAAATGCTCAAGAATTTTCAGATTTGCTACTTGAGATTGGTAACGGTGTGTTATCGCAGGAACAAGGAAAATTTGTTCTTAATGAAAACCTATGCAACATAGTTTCATCAATGCGAGACCTCATATCATCTGTGTATGGAAACGCAACGCAAATACCAACTTGCGAAAGTTTCTGGCTTTGCGAAAGAGCTATTTTGACGCCACGAAACGACCAAGCAGCAACAATAAACGCTGAAATTTTGAGCTATGTTCCGGGGGATTATGTTGAGTATATCTCCATTAACAGAGTCATTGAAGAAGGAAAATCTACAAGCTACCCAGTAGAATTTTTAGAATCCCTCAATGCTCCTGGACTACCAGCATATAAAATAAAATTAAAAGTAGGCGTACCGATAATGCTTCTTAGAAATTTAAGCCCCCCAAAACTTAGCAATGGCACCAGGTTAAAAGTGACCAATTTACAAAGAAATCTGATAGAAGCAGAGATTTTAACAAGGTGTGGAAAAGGTAAAAGTGTTTTCATTCCTCGGATTCCTCTCATTCCAAACAATTTTCCATTTAGTTTTAAACGAGTCCAGTTTCCAGTCAGCCTATGTTTTGCGATGACAATTAATAAAGCCCAAGGTCAGACGCTGAAAGTTGTAGGTGTAGATCTAAGTATCAGCTGTTTCTCGCACGCTCAGTTGTATGTGGCTCTGTCACGGGTTAGCAATCCTAGGAGCCTGTATGCTTTCATCCCCGATGGCCATACGTCAAATATCGTATACAGAGAAGCATTACTGTAAAGTAAATTTTTAGCTACCCAAACGACGGTATGTACCTATATGTAATTCAAAATATGCTGCCCGAAAAGTCACTATTCCACGTTGACGAAGTCGCGGGCACAGCTAGTTAATAAATAAAAGGACTGATTATGATAAATAATAAAACCTTTGTTTTATTTCATAAATTTTAATAAAACGCTATTATAAATTATCCAGTATTAATATCAACTTCCTCTATTATTGTTATTTTTCTGCCAAATCAAATAATAAGTACTGGATTATTTAATAAAACATGTATTTGCAACATTATATTACTGTTATTATCTTTTGACACCACACATCGACGAATATTACTGTAATGTAATATTACATTATACACTATCGCTTGGATTTCACACGAATAATATCGTAATATCATATTGCCGTTAGGTTTTTTGACACTGTATTACAACGAATAATACTATAATGCATTAATATTGACTACGATATTGTTGCGTTTACACGCGAATAATATGGTAATGATGCGTTGCATACTATACTTTTGCCATTTAATTTCAGTAACATTATTTTTGTGAATAACTTAATTTTATTAAAGTATTACAAAAAAATCATAATATAAATTAGATTGTAAAAAAATTAGCTTTGTTTTGACGTTTAAATGTCTACCTTACGATCTACCCGTGCCGAGATATACGCATAAAACAGTTTTTTATTTTTCCTGTAAACTTTTGATTTATCGATTACCATATTATTCGGTGGGGGGAGCGAATTAATGTATGCAAAATATTTTAAAACATTTTAAAAGAGTAACGGTGGAGTTTCTTGCCCATTCTTTTCCATACGAAAACTACCTTTTGGAATGGGCGACTAGAATCAATTCTATTTGTTGTAATTTCTAACGTTCAAAAGTGCCTTTTATGTGCCTATTTGAAATAAATGCTTTGACTTTGCGCCTCGATGTCCCCCCCCCTGTATAGAGCGACTAAAAGACGACTTATATCATCTGTGCCAAACACAGAAGCAAGTATCAGTACAGATTAAGTACTTAACAGCAACCAAGTATGAATACATTTCATTAATAAGCAGCGCGTCGTGTAATCATTATGAGAACAACATCGTCGCTAACACGTCATAATCTATGGAGAATTAATCATAATGTAAATGATGTAGCACGCATCATCTTTATAATGTTCTTACATGAGTCGCGACACGCACTTTGAATATTATGGAGACAGAAGATCAAGTTATGTAAATATTTTACTATATTAAGGGTGCTATCGGGACCTATTACTAAGTCTCCTCTGACTGCTGGTCGGTCCGTCATTTCGTCCATCCGTTCGTCCGTATGTCTGTCAGCGGGTTTGTAGCTCATGAACCGTAATAGGTAGACAGTTGAAATTTTCACAGAGTGTGGATTTCTATAGACGCTATAACAACAAATAATTATGAGTTTCCATACAAGAAACGTGTTTTTTTTGGCGTTTTTTGCCTTGTGGGACGAAAACGTTTCGTGGTTATCTTGTTTTCGTGGTTGGTAAGAAAGTTATCAGGGCTACCAACAGCTTCGGTGAAGCAACTATCTTCCAGATCATGATATTTAAGAGAACTTTAAGAACTCAACCCAAAAGAGTCAAAAAGCCAAACTGCGCCATTTACTCGAGGAAATGAAATGAAAAAAAAAAGAAATTGTTTACTCTGTAAATAGGATTTTGGAATCACTTTTATATGTCATATTATAAAAAAGTAAGCTAGATGACGTCGATATTTCCTATCTGACTACCCCTGAAAAGAAATGGCGAAACAAACACAGAGAATGAAAAAAAATACCCACATAGTCCTCACACTCACAATAATTAAAGTAAAATAATACTTTACAAAAAAAAAAAACGACGGGTTGCACTCTACGAACATTCGCGCAACCGCCCTGCGCCGCCTAAACGAAACAGCAGGCGCAGGCATACATTTTCGCCGCGCCGTAGAAAGAGAGGGGGATACTTCCTCTCCTACGCCGTACCGACTGTCTACTCTCCATCCGTCTTATGAATTTTCTATCAGGTCACGTGTCCTGACGTGAGTTTAACATTTTTTACCCATTACAAAAAAAGGGTACAACGCCGCTAAAGAATTCACTTCACAAATATATATTCACGTCATTTCGTGTGTGAAGAGTCTAAAAAGTAGTCTTTAATGATGATTTTGCATAATAATTTAAATGTCAAGTTTTATGGTTTAATCACAAGGCTTAGCAGAGCAAAGAGCTCAATCCCAAGCTCTGTCTTCTAAATAATCAGAATTTTTAATAGTACTCTTTTTTATAAAGTTTGACATATTTTCTCAATTATACCATACAAAAACCCTTCTGAAAAAGATGACACAGGAGATGATATAATATTTACTTAGATTCTACTTTGCTCATTCAATTTCATGCACTATTTCAGGCAAGAATAAAAAACTCCCTTCATCTCCTTTCATACCATTTTCAACATTTAATCGATAAACCTTTGTACCTCCAGCAAAAAATCAAGTGTGTCCCAAGTACATTACCTACCCACAATTAAGTTACTGATGTACTTCCATAGAAGGCTGCGAGCTCGCTGCGAGCACCAAATAAATGGGTACAGAAGGTCATCTTCATACAACTAGCGAAAACAAGCGCACGCACTCATATACGCGTACGTACGGAGACCTTGATCTAAAGAGGATATTCCACTGGGCTGAATTCAGTCGTCTGAATTTAGTCGTCGTTAGGAAGAAGGGGCTTGTTGAGATAGCTTCTGTACGTGCACACATAAAAATATATTAACCGGGCTTGCCTGTGGGTGCCTCAATAAATTAAGGCCTCCAGCCAGGGCTTAAAATCTAAGCAAGTACTCGCTAAGGCCCCCCTGTGGTGGGTGTGGTGTGTGTGTGTATATACCTCGGCTTAGCGCATTGCGGAGGGAGGGCAGCAAGGGACAGGCTAGATCGGATTTCATTATGTACACACTAAGTACACTAACCTAGTTACTGAACCAATCTGCAGATTTAAGTGCGAGAGAGACGGACGAAATCGATAAGTTCTTTCTAATAAGGTAACTTTTTAGTAGGCTAACTTGCTGAATACGATTACACTTGTCTGATTTCAGGAACTGAACCATAGCATGCATAGACGGCAAAATTTAACCATCTCTTAGCTCGGTCGACTACCATTTGCGACTGGCACTTGCTCTACGTGAACCGTGTCTATGTGTGCGTGCGTTTTCACTCAAGCTGACCTTCTGCACCTATCTATTTTGAGCTGCGAGCCTGTGACGTCACAAAGGCCCCATGGCGCCCGCCACCCCATACTCATTGCGTTCATTACAAATTCAAAGGCTGTTTAGTCATTATCACATAACACCTGTTGTCGGCCGCTTATGTTGGGTTACATTTTAAGCTGATGGTTCACTGTGGCTTTTTTGGTTTTGCGGTAATAAATGAAAATCAGTTCTCTTTTAGTTTTCTCTGGGATTGCTGTAATTGATGGGCACGGAAACGACCGCGAACAGAGGCTGATAGAAAACACCAGGGGACCGAAACATTAAAAAAAGAATTACTATATTTAGGCTAGACCACAAGAACAGGTTTATAATGTTTAAGTGGGAATCATAGCGTCTGTATGAAAAGAGTTCCGGAGTGTTGACGATAAAAAATGATAATAAAAAATAAAATCAATCTGTAGCGGTATCTACAACGCCACATGCGAAAAACGCGTCATACTGACGTCACGCAAAATCCTGCATCTCCCAAGCAGAGTTTACTGCGAAACTAGCATTTATACAACGGGCCGACATGAATCATCGGGCAGTTGCCCGCCAGACACAACACCCGTCTGGTCGGAGGATCCTCCCTTTTCTATAGATTATGCGTGAACTTTACACCCTGTTCCTCATACCTCTATAAATCTATTGCTAGCAGCCGGACACAAATTTGAAGAACAATTCCCGTAGTGTTGATGTTACGTCTGTAACATCAACTTTCGTTGTGACAAAAATAATATCATCATCTGCCTAGCCTTTTCATAACAATATTAGGCAGGCTTCCAGTCTAACCGGCGCTGATGCAGCTGAATACCATAGTATTTTACATGGAGCGACTGCCTATCTTTAGGCCAATTCCCGTATTTGAAGCGTTAAAAATCTGTTTACAATCTCACCTCAGCGACAAAAACTTGTCAAACCTCTGGGCATCAGTGCCGTCCCTAAGAAATTAGGACTTTAAACTCTTTATTTTTTTTAAATTTCATGACACCGTGTGAGCCCATCTTAACACGGCGTCCGTACAGCTTGCCGGTGAGTGGGCTTTGTGCTTAAGCAAAGATCAACTTGAATTTTTCATACATCAACCTTCCTGGGACGAACTAATCTGTATTTTTTCAAGAAGCCTGCTTTTCCCATCATTGAAACAAAAATATAAGACAGGTTGGTAGGTACATTTTTTTTCATTTAAGGGCCTTACTCTCGTTTAGTACCGTAACTCGGTCACTTTATGAAGCTTATAACTCATTAACGGTTTGGTTAGAAGGTCTGTAAAAAATATATGTTTGCTATAGATTCATGTACAGCATTTTTGAAACAGGGTTTTTTCATAAGGCTAATACTTTTGCCTTAAAAAAATATTTACCAAAACGCTATTTTCGCTAACATTTGCTTATAACTTCTAAACGGCTTTGATGTTTGGAAATATTTTTACACTGAAAAATTGGTGGTTAGAGGTACTACATATTTGAAATAGCGTTTTTAAATCAATCAACAGTTGCAAAGACAATGCCCCATTTTGAGATATAGGTTCAGAGGTGCTCTGCGCGGGCGCGGGCGGCAGTCGTGCGTTAGCACTGAGACGGGGTGGCTGTGTCGCTCGCTGCTCCGCCCGGCTATCGATCGACTACGCGCGTTTGGCTGTGTTAGTGCAAATATTTATGAACGAATTGTATCAGTATGCGTTTATAGATTAGCTCGCTGCAGAGGGCCCATTTCTATTGTCCGCATGGACGCTTTATTAGTGGTACCATTTCTAAATACTGTTTTTTTTTTATATTGTTTATTTTGTAAATATGTATAAGATAATTTGTAAATAAAAAAAAATGCCAAAGCAAAGCAAGTCAAGAAAAATACGTTTTCTCTACGACGACGCACCGTTTTATAGATATTAGCGAAAAACTCAAAAGTGGGAATTTTTATACCCCCCACTCCGGCTCACCTAGACGCGGGGACTTTTAGTATGTTTACTCCCTAAGCACTCTGAGCAACTTTCTGAAGAAATCGCTCAGGGCCCAGCTCACGCACTCTACACCTCTTTTTGGTTTATTCGTTGAGTGGACTAATAAGTATCTATCTATCTATACTTAATCTTATAAATAAAAATCTTTAAAACTTTATCTAATAAATAAAATTGGAGTGTCTGTTTGTAATATTAAAACAACCGCTTCAGGCCATTTTATTTTGACTGTTTAGAAAATAACTACATACTTACTCACAATAAAAAAAAAATGTTTTCAAATACCTTAATTTATAAAAAATGAGCATTCTTAGTTGTCAATCTACGAGTAGGTATTTGCATTACTGAGTTTATTGATTACTACCTTCTCATATTCTTGTGCGGATTTATTTCTGTGACTGGGACTTTCACTAGCAGATAGGTGAATAAGGAGTAACTTAAGCTACTTTTATTTTAGAAAAAAAAAAGAAAATAGGTTCCCACGAAAAAAAATTAAAACCTATGAAATGAAATATTGAATAATATCCGATTCAAATAGGGAGGTTGTATACTACGTTTATTTAGGTACTTAACCAAATGTAAATAAATCATATAATAAAGAAACGGAGTATAGTTTTTTTTTATTTTTTATAAGTGGATCCTATACGTGAAGATTCCTTAATTTCCAATGAAATTGATTGGATAAATAATAAAATAATATAGTGTTTTTGTTTTAGCCCAAGGAAATCGTTCACCGAATATTGTATATAAAAATGCTAATACGAAAAACTAAAAATAAATAATAATTAAACTAAAATGCAAAAACGATCAAAAAGAACTAAATGGAGAATTTCAATAAAATTAGCATAGGTATTTCTTTACGTGGCGGTGAATAGACGACTTTTATGTATTTGAGGGGGTGAAGCAGATGAAGTGGGATATGAATTGTCCCCGCCTTCGGCGGGGTGCACCGCGCGGATTTCGTCGATGAGCGACTTCCATTATATTTAGAAGCGTAATTTCGCGACTCGAATAAGATGCACGATTGCCTCCGTGCTCTACTGTCCGGATTCTCACTGCGTAATCACCAGGCTCGAATCTCAGTGGACGGCATAATCTTTAGTTTTGTTTTTTTTTAATTATAATGTACTTATCTTTTGTTTTGTTATTTTTTAATTATAATGCGCATATTTTTATTTTCTTATTTTTAAAATAATTCAATAAGTAATTGTTATTTTAATAAAAACAATCATTTTTATTCCTATAGTTATTTTTCTTCAGAATCTAGAGTAATATAATAAAAATAAAATAAAAACGTCCACCAAGCTTGATTCGGAAAAAATTATATACCTACAGTGTTTTACAAAAGAGTGTAAGCAATAATAATATAGTCTGAAAATTTTCAAACAAGAAAATCGGCAAAAAGTAAAATAATAATTAAAAAAAGAAAAACATATCAAATAAGAAAATAAAAAAAAACCAAATATGGAAAAGTTTGGATTTGAAGCCGGGCGTTAGTGACTAAACTATAGTGACGTGACGCACGAGACCACTAGACCAATCGAGCTGTTGTAATGTATGTCGAAATTACGCGTCATAATCTGTACAAACAAAATATGGTGTGTACAAAAAAGTAGGTACTTACTTTACAATTTGTTTCGTCGAATAAGATCTCTTTATTGCCTTCCGTTTATTTTCTTGTTGACCATTTTTTATAGGTACTGATAGTACAAATATTTACACCAACAACATAACTTAGAAAAAACTAATCAAAAAATAAAATATAATAAACAGCTTTCATCAACAAACAGATACCAAAGTACGTACCTACACTAGGTACCGACTCGAAATAATTGCAAGACTTCAAAGTATTTTATACGGCTACTCGCTCAACTACATAGGTAATTAGGTACCCAACGCGTCAGTTTTCGCAAATGCGATCATTCTCCTTATCAATTAGAGTCTACGGAACAATTTCGTATGAAAGTATTTTTACTTTAATGGTTTGTGAAAATATTAATTGTAAACGCGATTATGCTCCTTATTCATAGAAGGTAACGGGTCAATTTCCTATGCAAGTATTTTTACTTCCAACTAAGATTGAAAATAATAATTGTAAAACAAAAGAATCTTCGTTTATTTGTGGAATATTTAACATAATTCTGTGCCTCCGGTGAAAACTGATACAACTTCAAAATGACTACTTTTCAGTAAAGCGATTTAAAGTTTTATTTATTTTCTATTTTATTTTAAAAGAATATTATTAATAATTTTACAGAACACTTAATGTTAAATACAAGTTGCATCGTTTTTCTTTAAAATTACAGGATTTTGTAACATTTAATTAGAAAATTAGGAAAATATTGAGGAAAAACTGTCAACTATATCAATGTGCACCGACATTACGTCTGTGTAAACTAATATATGTTAAGTAATATCAACTTACACCACACATGCAGTTCTCGTGAAGACTGATATCATAAAATATGTTTTAGTATTTACGCTGACAATAATATTGCAAGAAAAATGTTGTTGAACAAATCTAATATAACTTTATGTTAGAAATCAGTCTAGAACTTTAAAGTTTACCTAATTTAATATTTATTGAGATATATCACTTATCACGATGTTATTTTTTTGTGTATAATGCTATAAGTAAACTTATATATTTAACATCTTCGTGTAAAATGATATTTGTAACCAATTTTATTTAAAGCTCTTGGTATTAAAAATAAAACACACATATATTTAAGATACAAAATATAATTATCTGAATAAATTGAGTCAAACAAAAAGTAAAAAAAGTTTAATTTCTAAATTAGCACAACAGTATTTAATCAATGACCTTAAATTGTTATACATTTTTAAAGTATAACTTTTCAATATTGCTGAAATTGAATTTAACTGAAACTCAGTCTCAATCAACGTTTTTAATAAAGTAACGTCACTTTTATGAATTTATATTTTTAACAATCTGACATGTTTCATGATATGGCAATAAGAAGTAAGTATAATAATTATAATAAAAAAAAATTATAAAAAAGTAGGATACAGGTAATTTTCAGTCCTCCTCACTGGAGTATAAATCGGAATCAATATTTCTGACATCAGCCTTAGTTTTCAAGTTCTGATAAAACTCATGACATCTACTATCAACATATGGTAATATTGATAGCAGATCATTCTTCTTTTCAATTGAAATAAAAGATGGGCCACTGTATTGAATTAACTGATCTACTAATACTTCCGATGTATACATTTTACCCCTCTTAGCAAATGATATGACTTTGAAATTATCTGCTCTCATGTCAGTCTTGTATTTCGGAGACGGGAATTGGTCTAATGGGCAAACAAATTTCTCGTTTTCTTCATTAATTTTTTTGATAGTGAAATATCGTTTTGCAAATTCGTTATAATCGTAAAAATTAGATTCTGTCATCTCAACTACGGTAAATTTTCCAGGTTTTCCTAATGTTCGAATTAATTGCGCCCAATCCCTTGGATGATGGATGTTCATAGTCGTTCGTAGCTCTTTCGATTGCAGAATGGTCACTATCTACTTCCATTCTTGTATAGGCATTCTTGTATTCTTGTGTAGGCAGGTCATGAACAACAAGTAGCATCATTGTAGCCACCATGGAGTTTTTATTCTGCCCAGACAAGTGTCAGTGTGGATAATTTTTATAATACCGGGATATTTAGTGGGAACTTGATTTAAAAAAAAACCAATATACATGAGGCAATTTGATTGGCTCCTCGTCCGGACACACTTTCGTCCCACATATAGCAAAAAGCATTATTACTTGCACAGTCATGGATGGTAAGATTGTATGTCCATAACTATCTTTTATAAAAGACCAGACCCGTCTTCAGGTATGGTGTTGGTAGACATTGTTGCAAGTCAAATGTAAGCGTTAAGGTGTCGGGCGATTCTTTAGAATATATTTTGTCACTCTCTTTCTGGTCATACGCATAAGCGGCTGCAGCTTGATGTTCCTCCAATAGACATTTAATGTGAAGTTTTTCATCGGTTGATGCCGTTTCTATTGCTTTATTTGACTTATCACATTTCTGACATGTATCCACTGATGGTTGCTTAAACGATAGATTCAATTGTTTGAAAATCTGACTGTAAACAGTTTTACTTATAGGTTCCGTTGTTGTTAGCTGTTGTTTATATAGGTCGTACATTTTGGTTAAGGTCAAATCGGAACTCAGAAAATTTTTATTAGTTTTGCTGCGACCATAGTCGCTTTCATTCTCCGTCTAAAAACTTTATCGCCACTGACCCCGCACGGCTCGCATATCCCCCGTAATGCGCCCGCGCAATCCCCCGCGATAGAAGAAGTATCACTATACACATTTTTTATGCCCTATTTTGAGTACTTTTTACGTGTATAATTATTAATATAACTTCACATGTATCATTTGACACAAACAATTTTTTACTTTTGTCTTTGTGTTAACTGATATGTCTGAAGTTGTACCAGTACATTACGCACAATGTCTTCGTGTAAAAAAATATAAATGAGTTTATATCATTAATCACATTCATTAAAGATAAAGTTTACAAATGTATTGGAATATAACTTAAGACATATTTTTTTACACGGAGCACTATCTAATTTTTCAATATATTTAACGATTTATGTGGAGTTAAATTATTTTACACGTCATTAACTATTAATACATAAATTTTTAGGCCTACTTGTATCACACTATCTCTGGAAATATGACTTGTATCAAAATGTCGATTAGACAGAAATGTACAGAATTTTTTTCTGATACAAGTGCATTTTAAAACTCCAATTTGATACAACTTGAGTTATATCAGTTTTCACCGGAGGCACAGAATTATTGGTTAGCAACTCGGCATTCTTATTTCACGTGTAATACTTAAAAAATATTTTTCATGTTTGATACAGTGAGACTCGAACCCGAACGTTCGCCATGCGAGGTACAGTGTTAGCCACTTTGGCCACCGTAACGCTTACGAATCTTATTGAAATTTCTAATAACAATCATGTGGCCAATTTGTAGTGTTGTCAAACGTTCTTATAGAAGAAGGTCATTAGTACTAATATTGCTATGCCATAGTTTTGTGAGATTGCTAGTCGACTTCTGACTGTTTTTGTAATATACCAAAATATTTTTTTTTACAATTTTTGTCTGTCTGTCCGTCTGTCTGTCTGTTTGTTCCCGCTAATCTCTGAAACGGCTGGACCGATTAAGACGGGACTTTCACTAGCAGATAGGTGAATAAGGAGTAACTTAGGCTACTTTTATTTTAGAAAAAAAAAAGAAAATAAGTTCCTACGAAAAAAAATTAAAACCAATGAAATGAAATATTGAATAATATCCGATTCAAATAGGGAGGTTGTATTATACTCCGTTTAATTAGGTACTTCCAAATGTAAACAAATCATAATAAAGAAACGGAGTATAGTTATGTTTATAAGTGGATCCTATACGTGAAGATTCCTTAATCTCCATAGAAATTGATTGAATAAATAATATAATAATATAGTGTTTTTGTTTTAGCCCAAGAAAATTGTACACCAAATATTGTATATAAAAAGGCTAATACGAAAAACTAAATATAAATAATAATTAAACTAAAAATGCAAAAACGATCAAAAAGAACTAAATGGAGAAATATTAGAAGAATTTCATTAAACATGCATAGGTATTTCTTTACGCGGAATACAGAATTAATAAGTTATCGTAAACTCTGCGAACTCAACAATAACTTTTTTCTTAAATTCCACGCGGACGAAGTCGCGGGTAACAGAAGGGAATGGCGGATGCAAGACTGATATATTTTGTACTAAAATATATCAGTCTTGCATCCGCCATTCCCTTCTGGAATCGTAGGCAAAAATGGCGACCTACGTGCGGCATGTCTGCGCCTCTGCATATTCTTTGAATTTCGTTTTAGTGTAGCGCGCCACCGCACGCGTTTTACGTAGGACGCTTAGCTCCGCCCACATGCACAAGGTCAGTGAGCCATCTATACACCTTAAGGCCAGGTTTTCCGGGCCCGTAGACCTAATGCAGCGCGATGTATTTATTTACGATGCACTTCTGCCTAAACCTTCGTGGTTTACAAGCGCGATGTTATGTTATGTCTTTAGTGCTGTCATTAGAAAATGAAACGAAAAATGGTTTTGAAATCGACCCTGTTTCAGATTTATTTTTCATCGACCAAATTACAATTTATCATGGATTGAACGTCATTAATTTCCATAAACGAGGATGTATCTATGACATACTCGTATATTTTTCTCAGGACCTAAATACATTAATTTGACTATATAACATTGATTCTAAAATAGGCCAATTCAGTTAACCTCCCGTTAAAGTTATGATCATACTCAGGTTGGAGAATTTGGAGGTGCGACCAAAATATATCTGTTTTAGAAATACCTACTATCAAACACAATCCAACTATCCGACTGTACCAATATCCAAGTTTGGACCGATTAATATCAAAGTTCTGACTTTGGTTATTAATACTTAGTCAAAGAGGCACGAAAAGGAGTCGAGATGATTGTGTGTCTAGACACAATCATCTCGATTCGTTTTCGTGCCTAAATCTATTAGTTATCGAGTTCTATCAGTAGTATTAGTTTCTAGTATCTATTAGTAATTCGTGCCTAATGCGTGATAACTAATAGATATTGCGTAGACACTAGTGTCTACGCAATATCTACTAGTTATCCAGTTAGCTCCAGTAGTCAATGTAACTCTGAAAATAATTCCCTAAGATCTCTAGAAGGCCTCACTGAGTGGTCTGCTATTATAATAAAGGAAAATGTTGGGATTATAAGTAAATTATGTTCTTTCCGAATTTCCCGGCAGTTTATATGGGTAGCGTTATCTAACCTAATGTGGGTTCCCTGTAATCCGTCCTATCACACTGTCACCAAACAAACAACCGTATCCAAAATAACAATGAACACAAAAGATCAATGGAAATCGACTTTCCATTCGGTCATATTTATCGAAAGAATTAATCTTTCAACGAAAACAAAGGGGGACGAACAAAACGTATACTAAACACCTCTTAGTCCAGGGCCATACATATTTGAGATAATAAATTATAAAGCAAATGAACAAAAATGGAGAGAACTGGTGAAAGGCCCGGAAGAGAGGTAGGGAAATAGTCGTTTTGAGGGGTGAATTATGATTTTTACGATTTCAGGCTAAACTACACCTCCTATCGGAAAATGTTAAATAAAAAAGTTGTAGATAATTAAAGTATCTACAACTTTTGTATTTACCAATTTCCAACATAACCTCAAATTTTATACAAAAAATTCCGACCGACCATACATACTGCTAAGAATTCCTCTTCAATTCAATTTTCAAAATCGGTTTGCCCCTGGACTATCTTGTTTGTATTATATTAAACTTTCTCCCCGGTTTCAAGTGCTCGCGACGTTTACAAGTGGCAATTTGAAATAGAAATGGCTGATTTTTTCAAATAAAACGCGGGTATGGCCCTTACAATGCCTCTCGTGGTGGGTAAACTCCACACAAATGGCGAAATTAAACGAATACACGTCGTCATAATATCGCTGGAAATCTATTTTATTGGAATTTCAACTTTATGCCTTTGGGACGATAAAAAGTAATTTTACGGTCGCGTAAAGTTTACATGTGTTAAATTGTTGCTTTGTGAGCTAAATAGCCGTTTTCTGGACGGATAATGTTTGTCTTGTAGGTTCCTAGTAAATGGATTACTTTTATGAATTGATTTTTTCTTTAATATAGTTCTGTAACTACTTTTTTTAATTTTGGGCTAGTGATATCTTTGCAAACGATTGCATTGCATATGTAAGGCTTAATCTATCACAATCTTATAAAACGTTTATTAACATGTAGAAATACATTTTAATAAGGATTGTCCCGTCAGGGATTAAAAGTCTGTTTTATTGTTGTAGGACAGCTTAACTATTCATGACTTGTAACTTTTCAAATTAACTGAGACAGATGTTAATGTAGACTGCTAAACTTATTATAGAACGTATCAATGCACTGCGTGATCAGTTTATAAATAAGGGCTTAGTTGCGCGGCGGGTTCACGGATGAGTGCTAACGCGTGCCCGTGTTCCCGCCGTAAGCGGCAGAGGAGGACACCGTGGAGTTTTCGTGGGTTAGAGTCCCACATAACTGCACTATCTCCCCGTGGTAGTGCAGTATGCATGAGCATTTCTCCACGATAAAAAAAAGGGCTTCCGAACCGAATCCGAACCGAGACCGAATCTAGTCATAGATTCTTGACTTGCTTCATCATTATCCTGCCTTTAGGCAATTTTATTTGGGGTCAGCTCAACATGTCTTTGGTTCCATACTACTCTATTAGTCGTCATCTCGGTAGTCACCCAGATTCTGAACTAACATGTGAGTAAAAATATCGGAAATAGATTTAATCACTTTTTATTGCATAGCTTGAAAAAATAGGATAAAGTCGGTACGTATATTTTAACAATACCGTACATATACGACCGTATGAATTTCATCTGTTGATTCAGAAACACAGAGCAAACATCCTGTGTGTTCCTTCCTTTACCCAGCTGGAATTCACTTCACAAAAGTATCAGAGACAAAGCCGACATAGAAAAAACAAGACTTTAAAGTAAACACGTATAGAAAACACGTGTAGCTTTATGCAGAAAATAATACTGAAGAAAATAGGGAATAAAAAGCGAATGTCACCACAGTAATGTGGTTTCATTTGCTGTGCGCTGCGTTGTGTAACCCAAGCCTTCTTTTATGCATGTTGGCCTGGTACAACTATAGCTGAGCGCTCTTTCTTGTTTTGTATTTTTTAGTTTTTGTCAAATATTTATTGTTTGTTTTGATGTTACTGGCTTTTGTAGTCTTGCTATTCTGTAAACTAAACCCACACTCGCATTACTGTGCACTCAGGGTAATGACATCCCGAAAATGGCTCACTGCGATACCTCGCGGTCGCGGTTTAGCTCGCTACCTCGATATCACCTCCATGTAAAACAAATGCATGCAATGCATGCTAATAGACACGCACGCACATGCCAGGCATCAAGGTAAAATCCCAAACAGCCCGCCATGTGTCGCAGTGAGGTATACTTCGGAAAGTGCGCGCGTGTCTATTAGCATACATTTGTTTTACATGGAGGTGATATCCAGGTAGTGAGCTAAACCGTGACTTCGGTATCGCAATGATGTGCCTCATCTTCGGTATCTATTTGCCCAAAAACCGCACTCACATCACTATGCTCTCTTAGGCCCTTCCGCGTCGTCCATGACACTGCTGAAAAGTTACAAACTCAAATTACCGATGACTACACAGAGTTTCACAGCAGTATTTCAATGGCGGTCCGTACACGTTCTGGCCTGTGTCCCAGAGCAGTAGCATCATTATAATATAAGGCTGATTATTCTATGATAATGCCGTACACAGCCTTACTCTATTTTGCCTTGACTAGGGATTGCTATTAAAAATATGTAGCTCTTAAGACCACTTCACCTATATTTTAGTTTACACCGGGTATTTTTAAAGAATGCTGTTTGTGTGCTGATTTGATGATTCTCTGTATATATAGTTTGTTATCTTAGTGTCTTTCCACCAAGGTTCTTCTTCTCTCCAGTCAACTAGAGCCATAGGAGGATCGTTAATATTCTGAAAATATAACCCAGTCATGAAATTATGTAGTGGCGCAGACTGCTCAGGGTATGTCTGATTTAATGCACCATAAACTTAAACTTTTTTTTACATTAAATGGCAGACATTTTTTGCCCCAACACTACAAAGCGCATCCTTAATTAAGTAACCAGACGATCTCTATCCGCATCCATTAACTCGAGAATTCTATGCGAGATATTGAAAAATATAAAAAAACCTGCAGCGAAGTGCGAAGGGATGCTTCGTTTCTCATTACTGCGGTTATCTTGTTAGTGCCTCTATAAATAACCCCGCCTCGCTAACAAGCGGACATTTTTCACACAAATCGCGGTGTAGTGTGAAAAGCGCTTTATTTCAACAGTTTCGGATTGAAAGGTGTAGTGAGAAAATGACTTTAATTTTTTGTAGGAAACAGAGATGGTTAATTGTAAAATAATAATCGTTATTTTCTACCAAAATGGTAAAGGAAAACATCGCGAGGGAACCGGCAAGTCCTAGAATCAAAAATTCGAAGACATGTGACATCTACTAACCCGCACTGGGCCCGCGTGGTGGATTATAGCCCACTCCCTCTCACAGAGAGGAGGCCTGAGTCCCAGCAGTAAGAACATATAAGATGATTGTGACCGGTAAGACACTGGTCTGTGGTCTAGTTATCTAGTAGATAGGTATATCTACTAGATAACTAGACCAATAACGACGAATCGTTATTATAAAAAAGTTATCCCTACCTAGTTGTAAAAAAACACTTGTAAAAAAACGTGCATGCCTGAAAAGGTTTTATTGAAGAAAAATTCCGGTGCAAGTCAAATCTCCATCTCCACGACCGAGAGAATCGCGTCGATAGGTATGCCGTGCCAACGGTGCTGGGATAGATTCATAGAGTTTCTATTGAATTCGAGATAGCACCTAATAAATCGCACCCGCGGGGTAATTGCGTAACACACATAAAATGAAAATTGATCGCAATGGGTTTCATTTTTACAGTTCAACCATGTTCTGTGCATTATTTACGTTGTTGAATGGACGAGTTTTTCAAACCTCTCGGATTATGATTGAAAGTGAGTTACGAAATTAGGCGGGGTAATTGCGTAACATACTATCAATAGCAATGGGTTTAATTTTGACAGTTCAACAACACTCATTGCGTGGTTTACGTTGTTGAGAAGACACATTTTTCAAATTTATGAAGCAATGGATTAGCTTAGAAAGAAAGAAAAGAAAGAAAATACGTTTATTTGCGGCGAACATGACGCATAAAAATAAAAAACATAAACAAAAGAAAAACAAAATAATAATTTGGGAGAATTTTGCGTCACATCTACGCAAAACGGCCATCGCTCAGCATAATGCTAAGACCCTATACGAGACAGAGCCCCAGCGCTGGTTTTCAGCGACTGCACTGAAAAAACGACTTGGTTTCTAGTTACCGAATTTTCATTAAATAATTACTAAAGTGTTTAGTTGCTGTGGTGACTGCCGAACGTTTGGGTACAGTAACAAAACAAATCTAGTTACTTAATTTAGATCTCATTACAAAACCGTTTAGTAAGATATAACATATCAGTTTGGTAAGTGATAGCTAAAGCGTTGGGTAAGATATAACACAAAAGTTTGGTTAACGAGTGCAGAACTGTTTGGTATGACATAGCTAAAGCTTTGGGTAAGATATAACATAACAGTTTGGATAACGATTGCTGAACTGTTTGGTATGACATTGCTAAACTGTTTAGTAAGATATAACATAACAGTTTGGTTAACGACTGCTGAACTGTTTGGTAAGAGATAGCTAAAGCGTTGGGTAAGATATAACATAACAGTTTGGTTAACGACTGCTGAACTGTTTGGTAAGAGATAGCTAAAGCTTTGGGTAAGATATAACATAACAGTTTGGTTAACGACTGCTAAACTGTTTGGTATGAGATAGCTAAAGCGTTGGGTAAGATATAACATAACAGTTTGGTTAGCGACTGCTGAACTGTTTGGTATGAGATAGCTTAACTGTTTAGTAAGATATAACCTAAAAATGTGGTTAACGACTGCTGAACTGTTTGGTTTATGATAGCTAAAGCGTTTGGTAAGATATAACATTACAGTTTGGTTAACAAATGCTGAACTGCTTGGTATGATTTAACTCTATAGATTGGTTAACGTTAGCTAAACTGTTTGGTAATAGGTACCAACCTATTTGGTAAGATGTTTGGTAAAGGGTACCTAAATTGTTGATTACTACCGTGCTGTGATTACGGCCGAGCTATTTAGCTAAAATAGCTAAATAGCTCGGTCGTAATCGCGGCCGATCTGTTTATCTAAAAACAACAATAAGTCTTGTGAGAAAAGTGATACGCGGCGCTAGTTCATTTTTGGCGCTTGCTCACGAGATGTATTGTTGTTTTAGTTGAAGAGTCTGAAATCAAAGAAGATATACTTATATAACTTTTATTATTCTATTACAAATGACAATTTTATGAAATAAATAACATTTACTTATTTGAGTAACAAAGGACAACATTATGATTAAGTATTGTATTAACACACAAAATATCCGTAAGAACAAAAAGGTGCACCTAACGTGCATAATTATTTTTTGCTAATGGCACTGAATCTTTAGAGCAGCAATTTATTTTAGACTATCGCTCTCTTTTTCTAATCGTTAAAACTAGAAAGAGATAGCAAGAATCTTACTCTTGTCAAAACAAGGCAGATTTACGTTACAATGCAATTTTAGACGTGATTTCAGACCGTACCAGATTAAAAATACGGCAGAATACAAAGAAGTGCGTTTCATAAACTAACTTGATGGGAGTGAACTTCTTGCTATCTATTTCTAGTTATAACTATTACAAAAAGAGAGGTATAGTCTAAATAAGTTGCTGCACAACTTGAATCGGCGCCAATTACACATTATTTGCAATTTATTATTTACAAATTTGATTTATTGAATTAGGGGGTATTCATTAATTCAAATTTGTTTTACATTTTAAAATTACTTACAGTAGTAATATTTGGTTTAGTAGACAAAAGGCCTAGCTTTAGTAGACAAAGATAACGTGGCAAGCGTGTTTGAACTTCAAAACTCGTTTGCCGCCATCTCAACGTTTAAATCAAGTGTCAAGAGTGTGTGATGTGTTCAGTGTTTTCCAAAGTAAATACTCGTATTCGCCATCATTATGCCGAAAGTAGTTACAAGTGCTTGCAGGGATATAGTTGAAGTTTACACACGCGTGCCTAGTAAACTTGCGCGGACTTAATTATGGTTATGGTTAAGCGTCAGGGTAGCCCGCGAAATTCAAATTTTCTTACGTTTTTTTCAATTTGCAGGCAAGTGCTAGGTTGTATGTTGATTAAAATATTGTTCGCGTCTGTAAGACGTATGTAGTTACAGAATTATAATCATCAAAATCATCAATACCACCCTCCAAGTTCATAAAGGTGCAAGAATGATTTTGACATTGAAAGTCATTTTTCCACCTTTATGAACTTTGAGGGTTGTATTGATGATTTTGATGAATATAATTATGTAAGTACATACAACTTGCAACAACACAAGTCTTACAACCGCGAATAATATTTTAATCAACATACAACCTAGCACTGGCCTGTAAATTGCAAAAAACGTAAGAAATTTTAAATTTCGCGGGCTACCCTGGAGCATTCACCTTAAGCCGAACGACATATTCTGAAGAAGACTTATTCGTATGATCTATTCATAAAAAGGATAATTCTTAAAAATACTCATTTAAATATGTATTGAAATCTGGTAATTCAGCAATGTCAACTACAACTGAAACACGTTGGCATTTTAAAGTATAAGGTAGGTAGGTCATCAAATGCAGGGACTTTAAATCCTGATATTCACACCTATTTAACATGTGGAACTTTTATGTAGTAGAAATGCCCAGGTCAGTCATGAGGGAATTAACTGATGTATATACCTTGTCATATTTTGTTGTGAGCTTGTATAGTCCTTTTTGAATAAAATACCAGATGTTTGAGCTTTCTGCGGGATACTCTGCATTTAATGCAAATAAAATTTTAAAACAAGCATCAACAGCGTGGATTATGGAAGCAGATTCGTAACAAATGTTTGATGTCGACGAGTACTTAACATTATTGATAACTGTGTACCTTGTGTGAATGTCCGCAATTGAAGTACCAATGATTATAATATACGGCTGAACAGTATATCCTAAACTTGCCATTTTTTCCTTCCTAAGAGTAATGGTGGCTTCTAGATCCGACGGTGATTTGATGTGAGTTATAAATCCTTGTAAGATTTCCAACTTTGATGGTCTCCACTGTTTCTTCGCTTTTGGTTTACGGGTAGTACTTGGTGTCATCAAAAACGCCAGCGACATGAATGCAGCAGTGTTAATTGTATCATTGTCCACACCTGTTAACAAATATACATTTGTGTCAAAAATAAAATTATACATTTAAGCATGAGTATTATGGTAGGGATCCTACTGTGAAATTATGTTACTTCCAATTTAAACGGGCCACAGTTTTCTGTAAAATGTCAAAACAATATGTAACACCAGAGTGACCTTTTAAGGAGTCCTTGTTATGTTTGAGGTGCAGGACCCTAATTAATACACCTTTGTCCATTTAAAATAGAAAATCAACCAAATCTTGTATGTAAGTTTCTACCAAGTAGGTATATTACCTTCACCATCAAGGCAGGATAATATTTCTTTTAGCACAGGATCATGTCTCTTCTTCGCAGCTTCAAGTATGTTTTCACGATACAATGGCCAGTTTTGAAACAGTTTGTCAGCATTCTCGAAATACAGGTGGTTGAAATCACTCAGCAACTATAGAAATAATTATTAAGTAATTCACATGTTTATTTAAGTTTTAAAAGTAAAGTACTAAGTCATTTTTAATAACTGAAAAATTAAAACAATGGATTGGCATCATCATCAGCCTGATAATTTCCACTGTTGGGCAGAGCCTGCTCCAAAATCTGATGGATTGGTGATTGCCATAAAGGTATTAGTGTTAGTACTCTATTCTTAAAACGGGACCACCACAGAATTGGAAATCAAATTCAAATTATACATACCAAGTGGAGACCTTTGGGCTGTCCCAGTGCTCTGAACTCATTAAAGTAATCTGCAATTTGCATATTAGATTCAGCATATTTTTGCAAGCGTGCCTTTCTTGTCTGATCCCAGTATAATTCAACTGTCATCCATGGGTCACACGAGTTTCTCAGCCATAAAAGATTCTCTTCTATCTCGTCACTTGTAGGCTCGGGTAGACTTTTTGTGGCATCTTCAATTCTTGAAGCAGAGTATGGTGATGATGGATTACTATAACATGATGAACTTGACGATTTTCGTTTTCTTGTGGTGATGAGGCCAGCTTTTGAAAATTCTCTCCGCCGCTGCCTAAAGGTGTCAAGTAATTTTCCCTTTGCTGCAATTTTGTGAGCCGGACTGATGGAAATGTATGGTGAGAAATAGACTGGGGCGCTCTCCTTTTTAAATATTTTTACAATATCATATGCCAACTGATAAAAATGTTCACTTGTGATTTTTGCATCTGGGTTTGTTTGTAATTCCCGGTTTATTATAATATTGCAGAGTCTTCGTCTTGCTGTGTTGTCTAACAGTCCACTCTTCTCATAATTCATAAGAAGCGCTTTTCCTTCATTTATAGATGAGAGGTAGTTACGCAGGCTTTGGCCGCTCTGGGCATGTCCTTCAGTAAATGCTTGTTCAGCTTCGATTTTATCTGTTTGAGACTCCTCAATTGTTCTTTCTTTTGGTGTTTCACAACTGTTTAGTGTTTCATGTGTACTAGTTGATGCCACTGGTATAGTGATGAAATTTGAATCATTTAACAGGCTTGAGAAGCTAAGGTCTTCAACATTATCAACTAATTCCTGGGAGAAAAAAAAAACAAATTATTTATAATTTGTAATTGTGCTGTTTAGGTTACTTAAACCTACTTATCTACTAGGTATGTAACAAAAATTAAGCCTTCTCAGTGATATACTAATTTCTAATCGCAATTTGAAACTTACATAAGTTAGGAGCGGTTTTTTGTTTATTCCATCTTTCAACCCTTGAATATGTGCTTCGAGTAAAGCGCGTTCTCCTATGGCAGAAACGAGAGCATGAATGTGTTCTTTGGATAACACAAGCAGCGCATCCAACGTTATGCCTTCCTCTAAAACAAAACAGAACACAAATTTTAATTTATAGATAAATCTTAGCACACGTAGCATATTTTAAACTTTTTGTTTCACTACTGAGAACAGAGTCCACGACTCGATGAGATAATAAGTTTTTAATAAAAATCTAACTTTTATTAATTGTTACCTACCTTTAAACTTCTCCTTATATTTTGAGAGACCCCAAGAATCCAGATGGTCTTCGACAGATTTATCGCCCATGACACAAGCTTTGCAGTTGCAGGTTGAACTCAGCGACAGTTATCTAGGCTGTGTGAACTTCAAGGCTTTATATCCTTGCCAGCACTTGTAAGTAATTACTTTGGGAAATCACTGAACACATCACTCTCTCTTGACACTTGATAAACGTTGAGGTTGAGATGGCGGCAAACGATGAAGTTCAAGTTCAAACTCGCACGTTATAAGTACCACATTTGTACTTGTACAACAGTAGACAATTAGCACTCTATACTGTAAAGCGACAAACAAGCAAAAAAACGTCACTCCGTGGACAATATTCAGATTTGATTTGAGAAAACATGGTGTGGAACATGGGCAATTGGGCACAAGTGAACGCGACGAACCTGTTACTGGTTTGGAAATAGAATGAGCTAGAAAACAAAATATTCATAATGCAAGTTCATAGTAACTAAATTGTTTAGGAAAAAATACCAAAACATTATTTACAAATTACTAATGTGTTTAGCACCAAATTGCTATACAATATGACAACGAACTACCAAACATTAGATAAATTGCTGCTAAATTTTGGTTAGACTTTTCTCAAGTGGTTTAATTAATAGTTACTAATGAAAGAGCAAAGAACTACTAAATATTAGTTGTATAAATTACAGTCAGTTGCTGTCTGCAAATATTTAGCTATATTGCTTTAGCTGCTACAGCTGAGGAGTTCGGGATCCAGTTACTGGGCCATGTCTGTGGCAGCTCAATCAGATATTCACTTATTTTTGAGAACCGAGATCTGTACCTACATAATGCACCTCCATAATGTTGTCAAAATGGGTAGGTGTAAACCATAAATACACCAAGCAAGTACCAAACAACGATCATAGTCAGTCGACATAAAGGCATCCCCGAGCTTGGCAAACGCGCCGTTGCCAACTAGGGCCATGGGTACATAGTTTGTAGTATTTTTTGTTTGGAAGTCTATTTTTTTTCTAAAAAGTTTTTTGAGTATGGTCAAATCGTAGCTATATTTTCCCTACTTACATTCAAATTAGGTAGGTACATAGACGATTTTGTCTGACTGTACGTAGATACGTCAGATTTTCACGAGCGAAACGACAAATAAAAAACCAGCCAAGAGCGAGTCGGACTCGCGCACCGAGGGTTCCGTACAAACTTTTTAAAGGACAAAGTTAACTTTGCTGTCCGATCTCATGAAACGGCTATTGCACCAACCGCAAATAATAAGTTTGTAATCGTAATATTGCTATTTTTACCTGACTGCGCCAGAAGGAGGGTTATGTTTTTCGAGAGTATGTATGTATGTATGTTTGTAAGTATGTATGTATAATTGTTTGGCACGCACTATGGCCTGAACGCCTCGATGGATGTTAGCTTGAGAGGTTTCGTTACATTCGTATTTACTGTGAGAGTGACACTGGGTATATCAAAATAAAAATAAAATAAAATGGCGGATTTTTGGCGCCAAATTCAAATGTTAAGCATGCTCTGCAGCCTGAACGGCTCGCTAAAGGGCTTAAAAGGGCCTAAAAGTGCAAAATAAAAAAATATATAAAAAACCCGAATGCTTAAAAGATAAAAACTGAAAAGAAAAAAACAAGTTCAGGAAACAGGAAATATTTGACTGCAACAGTCGGGACTCGGGACCCATTAAATAATCTAGACTACAACATTACATTCAATATGGGTCCCGACTGTTGCAGTCAATGTTTCCTGAACTTGTTTTTTTCGCTTCGGTTTTTATCTTTTACGCAGTCGGGTTTTTATTTTTTTTTAATTATTTTTTATTTTGCACTTTTTAGTTACTCATACATCTATTTTAAAATCCTCATGATAAGCCCTTTAGCGAGCTGACTGATTTTAATGCGTGTTAATTTTTTCGTGTGTTCTTTATGAAGAACTGTTCAGGTGGTTGATAATGATAGCTCAACTCCGACTTGTAAATATGGGGGCTTTTTTAAATTTTAATTTAATAAGTACCTACTTGTTTTCTTAAAAATATATAATTGATACAATATAATACCCAAGCACGTAACAAACATCAATGTTCATCACAAAAATGTTCATCCTGGTTGGGAATCGAACCCACGACCTACAGCATGGCAGGCAAGGCTACTACCAACTGAGCTGAGAGACCAGCCAAACAGTGTTGCTATCAATTACTAACAGGAATTAGTAATTATAAAAACAGAGCTAATAATAGCTAATCGGTTTAGTAAACACCTACATTTTAGTAATTAGTTACCAAATGCTTTAGTTGTTGGTAACTCAACAGGTTTTAACAAAATAATAAATGTAGCCACAACTAAATTAATTTTGAAAACAGAGCTGAACTTTAGTAACAATTAACTATTATTTAGTAAATATTCAAGTAGCTGAACTGTTCAGTTAACCTATTTTTTTCAGTGTGCCGGTGTTGACGTGATGACGTCAACCAGTGCAGCATACGATTAGATATAAATAAAAACAACAATCAAAGTAAGAAATAAAATATACATTACAAAAAGGTGGTATGAACATGAAATAATATATCAAGTGGTAACATTCCTTAGTGAAGGAAATTAGGATGAGGGTGGCACTTCTAAATTTAGAAAAAGTTCGACTACCATCATCTTTGTCACCTCCAGTCCCTTTGTAAGTTCGGTGAGTCAAAACCCGGGTAAAGCTATAGTTTCCTAGAAAAGCGGATACCGCCCACATAGCGTACTGAAACGTTATCTATGAAAGAAAGTTGGTGTGTTTTCCTAGAAAGCATTTTTGACACCGTAATGTCCCCGCTGCCCAAAGATTTATATTGCTAGATTTACCCTCACCATACTTAGTCGCGCGAAGAGATATCCATACTTAGAAGAGTGAACACGTTATTATATATAACGTTTCCATGACAATCAAGTCAAGTCGCTGCGACATTATGTTGGAGAGGTGTCAAAACGAAGCAGAAACGCGACTATCTTTTGACGCGGTAGGGCGTATCTAACGATTTAAATCTTTGCTGCCGTCATCATTTTAATGAGAGCCGTCACAGAGCCGTTATCACCGCTTTTTTAGAAAACCGGTGCTTAAATACTGTAAACATTACTCAAACTCTGGAAGCTCTGCATCTTAGCAGAAATCTAGTCCAATCTTATACTTGAATAGGCAGCCCTTTGAATTGAGGGTGGGCGACGTCAGATCAAATATTTACATGAATGAATTTGGAAGAGAAATAAACTAGGTTAGTTAACAATGACAGATTTGTCAATTACCTACTTCGCGCTACGACCAGATGGCATGGAATATTTAGGTTGACGTGAAAGATTTTAACTATAACCTCCTTCTACACCTTTTACGAAACACTATGTCTATTTTACCTGACTGTTTGTTAGTGTGGGTAAAAATTAGAACCTATTGATCGATTTTCTGATGTTAGCGATTTTTGTTCTAACTCAATCACAAAATCATAGTTCTCTTGCCAGGTTTTAGGATATTTCTCAGTAAAAACATTTTTTTCTACTCTCTCTTAGGGCTGATTTTACCAAATCTTTTATCGGTGGAATAAAATTGACGCCTAACAGGTCTAGTATGGCAAAACTTTCAAAAATTTAATATAATATATTCTAGGTATAAAAGTTTGGTGAAATTCGGCTTAAGGAAAATTATATCTATTTTATTTATATTTTCTGTTTGTGATGTCTGTACGAAAGAAAAATCAAGTTTCGCTTGTTCTGTCTCTTTTTTCAAGCTACGCAAATTAAGCACGAACACACAGAAAATTTGGCAAACAAACAGTCAAAACACTTGATTTCTAAGCTGTTATTACTGCTGTTGACTATTCATAGTATCCTCAAACCATAAACCTGTCAGTGCTGACTGTCCTGCGGACAGCTACGGGCATTGCATGGAGCCAAACGGGCAAACGCTGGAATAGTTCGGGACATAATCGCACTAGTCGACAATAATGCGTAATCCGGCCACAGATTAGCCTCCCAGGAATTGTTGCTGGGCTCTCGACGTTATAATACAAATGGACGGTATATTATGTGGGTTAATGTATTTATACGTGGGGAAGGTAGGATTTGGTGGGCTATCAAACTCAAACTCAAACTCGAACTCAAAGCATTTATGTCAATTAAACCATTTACAAGCACTTTTGAATTGTCAAGAAGTCGGTCAGTCAGAAAATATGAAGCTAGTTGCCCATTCCAAAGCGTAGTGTTATGTTTTCAAAACTTGATGTACCTACTTACTTGTTTTCAACATAATTTTGTCTTCTGGAAAAGTGATTTCACAATATTGAATGTAAAAAATTATCTAGCATTAAATATGTTGTAATGTTTTGCATGTCCAATGTGTGGCTATGTATTAAGGCTCCTACAAACAGGCGCGACGCGCGATATAATCGCGCGCGACACAAATCACCGCTCGTTGCGCGATTTGCGGACCGGTGCCTTTGTGTCGGCCTCGATTTTATAGCGTATTGCGCCAGTTTGATTTGATATACATAAAATTATTCTGATTTTTTCTCAGATTATTCTAAAAACAATATTACTAAAATACTAGTGTTTTAATTTTTTCGTCCAAACAATAGATTTTGTGTAATTAAATAATTGCTACATATTTTGCAATAAATTACTAGCGTTGTGTCATCGCGCTTCTCTTTCTTTTCTATGCAGTCCGACAGTGACCGCGATTTAGGTCATGTAAGCCCCTTATCCATTTACCTAGTCTCATACATAAACATAAATTCGCAGTTCAGAACGAAATCAAGACCACATTTCTTCATAATACTGTTACCTAAGAAATCCACAGCGGATTCAGATTTAATATCAAGTAAACAATACTCCGGGAACAAGTTCTCATTTCTGTGCAAAGAAACACGGAAGCAATTAACTACAGTACGTCTAGCAAATATAAAACTTTAATAACTTCAAAGGGAAATTGTGGAGATTTTCTTTTTACCTTCAAAATGGTCCCAGAAGGAGACTGATTATAAATTGTATAACTCTACTTATAAGTAGCTATATTCATAAAGTCTTTAAGGGGCTTACAGGACCTAAATACAAAAAACGCAAGTTTTAGAAACGATAAAAGTGTATGATCGACTACAGTAAACAAAATCAGAAAAATGTATAATATTCTTCAGGATATATGCTAGGTAGATAGTGTGTTGAAAACATAATACAACTAATTTGATACGATAGAAAAAAAGTCACCTCTAAAAATTTTCTTTTTACAATAAAAACCATTCTAATATACATACAATCATTCTGATTTTTTGTCAGATTATTCTGTTGCTTGTAAGCAACATACTAAAATACTAGCATTTTAATTTTTTTAGTCCAAACAATAGATTTTTTGTAATTAAATAATTGCTTCTTATTTTGCAATAAATTACCAGCGTTATGACATCGCGCTTCTCTTCCTTTTTTATGCAGTCCGACAGTGACCACGCTTTAGGTCACGTAAGCTCCTTAAATAAAAAATGTTTTTTTTAGATCATCGAGTTAAGGCTCCTTCAAACAGGCGTTACACGCGATATAATCGCGAGCGACACAATGGCACCGCAAGTCGCACAACGAGTGGTGCCTTTGTGTCGCGCGTGATTATGTTGCGTATCGCGCCTGTTTGTAGGAGCCTTTATCGTTTTAATGAGTTTGGGAGTTGGCGGTGTAAAAAAAAATATACCTGGGGTTCGACATCACGCTGGTGTGACAAACGATTGTGCGACAGTAGTGCGACAAACAATAATTGTGTGACAGTACGGAATTCGAAGTTCGATTTTAAAGGTGAAAAAAAAATATCCAGCCCCATCTGAGAAACAATCCTGATTAAAAATAGGTAATTGACGAACATGCTTAAAAAGACATTCTAGGCTAGGGTAGCTTCAATTGATTGGCTTTCTTCTTCCTAATATTATTAATCCCGGCTTGAGCCATCTGTCCACTGTCCATGATGATTGTCAATTGTTCAGTAGACAATTTGCAAAATTGAATCCCATTATTCTGGCGATGTACCACTAATAGTTAATTCCTTACATAATAACAATGGCTGTCTCGTAATTACACGTTATGTGTGAGATCTGTGGACGTGAACCGCTTAATCAAAGTAGTTAGATTATGTATACATACCTACATTACAGAACTCTGTGAAATCAGGTGTGAATCCTCTAATGATATGTGTTTATTATTGCGCTCGTTAGCGATAACAGGGTGTGAATAGAGTTAGAAAGATTCATGACGATGAGTTGCATTCATGGTAAGTTGATTATTTTATCATTTTGTAAATGATGTAGGCATGTTAGAAAAGTAGAAGACTGCTTTGTTGTTCGAGTGGTCACAAGAGCTACTGTTGAGTAAGAGTTCCTGGGTTCAATTCCTGGGTCGGCCAAAGTATTATTGAGATTTTCTATCTGGTATTTCTCAGTAGCATTCCGGTGTCTGGATTTGTGTCCAGTTGATGCGCAAGGACCGAGGGGGCGCTGAGCTTGCTCTTGCAAGCACCACTTATTTATAAAATTTAATTTGGTACTTAAATTAAAATATGATAATAATATAAATACTAGTAGAAGAACCGCGGTTCGTGAATCTAGTAAAATATAAAAATTTTGTAAGTATATTCATGGGCTAGGCAGGACAGGCCCGGGGGAGGGGGGCGCATATTCATAGTTAGCCTAGTGCTGTCAGAACTCTAAATGAGCCACTGGGCTCGCCCCCTGTTGGATGAGACGTAAACATAACTGGCAGCGAATGTTGAGAATACCGTGGAAAACCAAACGCACCAATGCATCGATCTTAACCCAGCATCCAATAAAAACTCGCTTGTCGACCACATGTCAACAACGCATTCTCTCCTATTTCGGCCACAAAGTACGCAGAGGCGATGAAATTTTGGAAAAACTGATTGTGGTTGTGAACACCGAAGGCAAATGATCGCGCGGTCGTTCACCAACTCGATAGACAGATCGGGTGATGGAATCATCGTCCTCTAAATTGTACACGATGGTAAGGGATGCACTGGACAGAAACCGGTGGAGGCGGATCATCCGCTCCAGATGCAACTCCGAAGCTGACCACGATCCTCAGACATGAGGGACCGACTACAGAGAGAGAGAGATAAACATAATTGGGGAAATGTGGGTGAACTTTAGGTATACCTTTCCCTAATCCTTCAGGGAATACAAGCGATGGTGTTATGGTATTGTTACGAGCTTGGGGTTCGTGTCAATAAAAACTGCCGATTTAATAACCAAAAATTGACACTTTAATTAAAACACTAATTACAACTCAAACACACTAATTATGAAACACAATTTCACTACTGATCACTCTTAGTCGCACTTGAATATCGCTTCGATGTACTCGCTTGTATCGCTTATTCAAAACTATATGTCTTGCGGCTCACACCGGCCTTATATAGTGCCACAGAGTTATTATATAAACATCTAGAACGTTTGAGTACATACCGGTCCCGACTGACCCGGTGTCGATAGTTCTCGGAATTTCTAGGACCTTGATCCTATTAGTTCTGCTACCCAATACTAGATGGCGCTAGTGGTAACTAATGTCACCATGTACCAGGCATCAATGTGGCGCGCAACATTATGTTCGAAAATTCCAAGGCATATTAGCTGAAGAAACAATGAAGATAGACAATTGATCATCATACTTGGCAGATCGATTGGTTAAAACCAGTTTGTTGTTGTAGGGCTTTTGAAGGCATCAGTTCGAAAATTTGAGTGCTCTCTACTGACACCTAAGGTCGTGACTTTCTAATATTATTGCAAACCCTCAGAGTCATTGACGCTCATGGTTTAAGTATGAATTCTTAGCTTTCGTAGTTAAGTCAAAATTTCATAAAACGTTAATTAATAACGTTTATTAATAGTATTTTATGTTATGGTAAAAACGAATGCTCTGTTCACTAAAGTTGCAAGCAGGTTGGTGATGCTAACAAATACACTAAAACCTTATTTTCCAACAATTTTTAATTCGCAGATAAACCTTTCGACAGGAACACTATATTTAACTGCCGACACAATACGACATCGTGTATAAAAGTAGCACAGTGCCAACGATTCCTCTTCCGAAAACGCTCGGCTCGGACAAAATAGAAGATAATTGGAAAACGGATTCCGTACTCGGAACACAGTGTTTCATGCACATATCGCTTCGCAGCCCGCTGACCTATTTCACTTTATTGGCGCATGTCATCGATACAATAGCGTGGAAGAGCTTTGAATTAGAATATTTTATTTTCTGCAATAAAATTGCATTTATTGCTCCTGGATTTTTGACGAAAATTATTCAGAGTCATCTTTTAATGCTATGAGTTCTGTTGATGGATGGGGGCAATTTGTTGCACCACTTCTTCTTCCCAGATAAAGCACTAAGAAGTTGTGAAGGGCGAGTTTTTTTGCTGACTGTCTTATGTAATTATATTCATAGCGAGTGAGACGGACTTATTCTGTTGTTCTCTGACTGAATTCACAATGAATGCATTGCTTACAATTAGTTATACGAGATGTTAGTATATAATTATTAATTTAGATAAGCGCATTTATCGCATTGGGCTATCCTGTAAAGGCTTCTGCAAACAGGCGCGACGCGCGACGCGAATCGCGCGCGACACAAAGGCACCGCTCGTTGCACGACTTGCGGTGTCTTTGTATCGCGCGCGATTTTATCGCGTGTCGTGCCTGTTTGAAGGAGCCTTAACGGTACATGTAGGTAGATAAATAAATACATTTTGACGTTCAAAAAGTGCTGATTCTCAGCCTGTTTTGAATAAATGACTTTTAATTTTGATGTGAAGTCTCAGAATTTATTTTTATCACAATCAGCTCTACTGGTGCTGTGCAATGTTAGACAAATGCCTTATCTAATTTGCGTCACAACAACCGGTTGTAAAACGAATTGCAGTCTTATAGGCATAAAAGACAATGCCGAATGAATGAGCATGAAGGTTCCTTCAAACAGGCGCGAAACGCGATAAAATCGCGCGCGACACAAAGCACCGCAAGTCGCATAATGAGCGGTGCCTTTGTGTCGCGCGTGATTCGCATCGCGCGTCGCGCCTGTTTAGTCTTGAATCTATTTATTTCAAAAAGGTACAGACGCCAGCACATCAAGCTACCCGAAATTGTCAAATTTTCCCAATCAACTTTGAACCTTATGTTTTAGCGATAAAGTTGAAAATCTATTAAAGAAGTTTGACAGATTGTAGTAGCTTGATGTACTAGCGTCTGTACAAAGGCGGAATTAATGCCTAATCTATCCATTATAGAACGGAACAAGAAGATTGCAGTTTCGCTTTGCTACACTGGCTGGGCATCACACGAACCTCTTACAGACCGTCGAAACCTTACTATACACTGTGCAAAAAATTGTGATGTTCAAAACAGTTAAAACATAAATCAGATTACAATACAAAGAGGATAAAAATAAATCAAGAAATTCATTCTTAAAACATTAGAAAATATTATGCAGGCTAAACTTATAATATAGTGGTGTCGTCAAATAGAAAAGTTTTAGCATAGCGCGGTAATATTTTAAAGTTCCCAACTGGAACTGGGACAAACATTGATTACCTATGTAGGAGCCGGCTAAGGACAGAACTGCAGATGCTAGGGCATGCTAATACAAATGTGTTGATTATTATAAGGTATTCATACTAATATTATAAATGTGAAAGGGTACCTCTACAGCCACGAGCGCTAATGTGTCATTTTGTATACACTGGCCAACTTTTAAAGGCTCCTTCAAACAGGCGCGCACGCGTCAAAATCGCGCGCGACACTAAGGCACCGCAAGTCGCGCAACGAGCGGTGCCTTTGTGTCGCGCGCGATTATATCGCGTGTTTGAAGGAGCCTTAAAAGTGATTTGCGCCAATTGTTATTTTATGTTTCTACGAACATAGTATTTTTGGATCCATTTACCTATTTGTGATAAAGGTCTCATTCCATAGTTTCAATCGTTATATTAATTAACATATAATTATATATTACGGCACCAAATCCCAATATATAAATCACAAACAAACACATCGATAGTAGTAGTTACATTAAAACAACAATAAAAGTCATTGAGATTCCATAGGTACGGTAAAATTAACCAAAAAGTAATAGTTGTTGGTTTTAATCAATTATTTATTTTTTTGCAAGAAAATCCGTTTTAAATTTTGATAAGTATATTAATAAGTATTACTGCTCGTGACTGTACCTATATGTATGTCTGTCTGTCAGTATCTTACGGTGTCGCGGCTACACCGATTTTGATGAAAGGTAGAATCGCTTGAACTACAAGTTAAAGAGTAACTCTATACACACCGTTTCCAAGTTTACGTTCACACAAATCAAATCAAAGTTCACTCATTCAAAATAGACTGAGAATTAGCACTTTTCGAACGTCAGAATTACATAAGACTGTACCACCAAACGGTCGCCCTTCATCTCTTCCTAGTGCTTTGCAGGGAAGAAGTGGTGCAACAAACTCCCTATAGATACAAATACATACCTCCGATAACAATAAAGCAAGACACGCCAAAACAACCCCCGTAAAAAACATAAAAAACCTAGCCATACGAACATCATGAAAATAAATCCTGCTCCACACGAGGCCCGTAAAGATATCTAGTCTCGCACTTCACACACCTAAGATTTCAAATACACTCCTTTTTTCTCAACCTCAATAAATCGCATCGAATCGCGGCAATATATTCCAAGGTTTGCTTACTACGTGTGGTAGATTCTAAAATATGTGTAAAGAAAATTTACCCTTACGATCACAGATGTGCGTGGAATATCAAAATAATCGCGTGCCTAGTGTTTCTTGAATCGATCCTTTTTAAATTGCATCATTCGTCAAGTATAAATTGTTATCGAGTTTTTGACCTGAACGAACCGAGATCACGTAGGTTAGGCGTCACAGATTGATCTATGAAAGATCTATCTATTATTTCCAGCTAAAGATAACTGGGAATAATAGATGGATCTTCACGAAATGACTAAGGATAAAGTATAACATTTAATTTGTGATGTAAACAATGTGTTTTTTGTAAAAAAAACATAATTCAACTAATGTGATGGATTTTTTATTATGTTTTTTTGGGCAGAGTCGGACTAAAGCCTGATTTACGAGAAGGGATTTAAGTGCCTTTGGCATACCAGAAGTTGCAGCAGCAATAACATTTGTACCGTCTTAACGTTTTTGCGTTGCTCATCTACTTTACTCACTTAATGGCATCCTGCATCATTCCTAGCGCCACTCAGATCCAATAACCCAATAACGTCTTAAACCAATAACTTACCTATAGTAAAAAAATATATTTGATCCATTGACACATTAGATATTGGCACATATATCAAGGGTAAAAGGTGTAAACGCTCGGCCATACCTCGTGACGTCACGACTAAGGCTGTATTTCGACGAGGGTTGACAGTCATGAAGAGTCTCGATCCCCGCGGGAACATAGATTATGTTTAGATTCAGAGACTTCGAGATTAGAGGGGGAATAGTCTCGGTATACTGGTTCGATTGTGTATTGTTATTTGATGACGTAAGTGCATTAAAATAGTCTTCAAGAATGTGATGCATCGAAGTACAGCCAGTGTATAGAGATAGTATACAAATAAATTGCATAAACGATCCAGCAGTGGTGACTCAGTTGTAACGACCCGATTTAGGAGTTGTAGGTCGTGCTTCGAACCCAGCCAGGCAGGCGGTTTACTTTGTGTAAATGATTCCATCTGCCACTACCAAAACGGCGAAGGAAAACATCGTAAGGAAACCGGCATGTCTTAGAACCAAAAATTCGAAGACATGTGACATCTACCAAGCTGAACTGGGCCCGCGTGGTCGATCATAGTCCGCGCCCTCTCGAAGAGAGGAGGCCTGTGTCCCAGCAGTGGGAAAATTATAGGCTGATTATGAATAAACTATGGAACACTTTATATCGATTCCAGAGTATCCTTTTGTCTGCACGCTACACGAACTGATGGCCGCTACTGAAGGCACCGAGTACTGAAGGCAACTAGAGTGTTTGGCCAGACTGGCAGCGTGGGCGCAGGGTGGGCGTGGTGCAACGTACTCAAACATAAGAACTTCATTTGAATGTTCATAGTGGGCACTCGGGCGCGGGGAGCGCGCGGGCAACTCACGCCATAGCTCGTTCATACAAGTGGCTGCAGTGATTGCGCGGGCGGCCCGCGCGGGGACAGTAAAAATAAGTCATCATCATCCATATCATATTTTGATAAACACATACGACTACACGCAGAACGCAGCCGCGCTGGACTGCGGACAGGCAGATTGCGCGCGTTCACCCGCGCCGCTCATCGCCCCGCGCTGCCCGTCTGACCAAGAACACGGCCAATTTCTGGGCCGACTCTATTTAAATTGTCATCGACACGCTAAGAGGAAGTACAAGTAAATTGCTTGGTAGGGTGGATACTTTTCACAGACTTTTTTTCAACTTTGCCGAAAACAGCATGTAAAGGCCGTTATCACTGTTCTTTTCTCACAGTGAATACGGCCTTTTAAGATTTTTCGATAAGTTCCTTTTTTATCATTATAGTCCAGTCAAATTAGACTTTGAAGGTTACAATAATTCCCATAGAGCTAAAAATTGGTATGAATGTTCAGAATAGTATTATAAATGAATTGTGAAAAGTCCCCATGAATCCCCCTTGTGCAAAATTTTTTATTGATGGTGAAAGTTTGCAAAAATAGGTTTTTCGCGTTTTTCAGCTAAACGGTGAGTTTTACAGCAAAAATAGTTCAGAAAAAAATTGTAGATCATCCGATTCTCTACAAAAAATGTATCCACACTTTTTTTCATAATTATTGCCATTTCCGTGATATAGCGGTTGAAAGAATTGAAAAAATATTTTATTCGTAATATGCACGTTAATGTACTTTTATATACATTTTTGAACCGTTATACGAGTAAACATATGAGTCCCTGTCTTTTTTTTTTTTTTTTTTTTTGTTTAGCCTGCGTCCCACTCATGGGCAAAGGCCTCCATCCACTCCTTCCATCATTCGCGAGCCCGCGCGTCCTCCTTCCAGTTTTGATGGAACCTATCCAGCTCGTCCCGCCATCTCCTACGTGGTCTGCCGCGACCCCGCCTCACTGTCTTATACATACAAAATACCAGACATCTGTAAAAATTCATGTGCACGGTATCAATGCTACTTTTTCGAGTATAATTTTTTCGACACTGCACATGAATTTTTACAGATTTCTGGTATTTTGTATGTATAAGACAGTGAGGCGGGGATAGAAGGAGGACGCGCGGGCTCGCGAAAGATGGAAGGAGTGGAGGGAGGCCTTTGCCCATGAGTGGGACAGCGCAGGCTAAACAAAAAAAAAAAAAAAAAGACAGGGACTCATATGTTAACTCGTATAACGGTTCAAAAATGTATATAAAAGTACATACATTAACGTGCATATTACGAATAAAATATTTTTTTCAATTCTTTCAACCGCTATATCACGGAAATGGCAATAAATATGAAAAAAAGTGTGGATACATTTTTTGTAGAAAATCGGATGATTTACAATTTTTGTCTGAACTATTTTTGCTGTAAAACTCACCGTTTAGCTGAAAAACGCGAAAAACCAATTTTTGCAAACTTTCATCATCAATAAAAAAATTTGCACAAGGGGGATTGATGGGGACTTTTCACAATTCATTTATAATAGTATTCTGAACATTCATACCAATTTTTAGCTCTATGGGAATTATTGTAACCTTACCTCTATTTTAAGGACTAATTTGACTGGGCTATTAGCACATGATTGTGATCAAAGAATCAAATTCAAAAACAAAATAGAAAAAAAAAATTTGGCTGAAAAACAGAACATCGGACAATCTTCACAACTTCCTAGTGTTTTAGCTGGGAAGAAGAAGTGGCGCAAAAAACTCCCTAGCAACACAGAATAACTTGATTCTATACAAACAGCTCCATAATGATTCAGGTCGAATCCTGAAAAGTCCATTTAAACAAGTTCACGTGTTTCGAATTTATTACCTCTTCACCCCCATAAACGAGGCTAGGGAACATAGAGGGCGCAATAAATATGCATTAAGCATGGAGAAAGTAAGCACTGAATAGTAAAGAAGGTCGGCTGCATACAAACGAAACACAAATGAAAATAGGCGCACGCACGCATAGACGCGTGCGTAGTAATAATAACAATAATCCTCTAGAATGCGTTTCGCCCATGGAGGCCAATCTCAACGGAGATTAGAGTCCGTCCCACGAAAGAAGCCTCGCGGCAATAAGTGGAACTAATTATTATTATACAGCGTGGCGGTACAATGGTGACATTAATTTAACACACATATACGTTTTCACATTTTCGTTTCATGAAGAAATTATGTTTCCATTAAACGTTATTATTTGCGGATTTATTTAAAGTTTTCTAAAATAGCATTTTGGAGCAACCTGTACTTAAAGAACTGTCGCGCAGCGGTCATTTGCCGGGTCACGGATCATAACATCGCATCAATGAAATTAAAATAAATAAACAATACTTTAAAGTAACGTGATATCCCTTTGTCGGCGAGCGGGCGGCGCAGGCGACGCGTGCCCCCCCCCCCCCCCCCCCCGCCCCGTCGCGTCGCAGCGAAATCCAATTCTTTTTTTGCATTTCTAGTGCTAGCCTAACTCGTGCCCTTGACACACTTCTTCACAGTAGTGCACATAATTACGTCGACTAATTTTGTGAATGTTTCCGCGAAAAAGACGCTTACCTATTGTTTTATTTATTTATTTTGTGTAATGAACTAATGAGTAATTAGATTATGGTACTGCGATAAAGACGCTTTGTTTTGTTTTCGTTTTCTAATTTAGTAGGTACGTTGACATCTCTTGCGATACGGGCGCTTTTATTTGTGTTATTAGTGCTTGTGTAAACTTGTGATCGTGATGGCAAATACACATCCGAACTACACAGCAGCTGAATATGCGGACATGATCCTAATTTACGGAGAATGTCGTGAAAATGCCGCTCTTGCCATAAGGACATATCGCGAGAGATATGGCGGTTCAAGACAATGCCCTACTAATCCTCGCACTATTGTAGGAGCTCTTCAGCGCATCCGCGAAAACCGGCCAGTGGATCCTAGGTCTCAACGCCCTGATCGACCACCTACACGACAAAACCCAATCCAATTAACTGAAAATGTGCTACAATATTTCCAAAACCAACCCAAAACTAGCCTCCGCCAGAGCGCTAGGCATTTTCAAGTTCATCACAGTACCGTCACGGTAATAATATATACAGTAGATCGTCTTCATACAAACGGACGAAACGCGGGCTATACCTACGCGCTTCGATCACCGTGTGCGCTCAGGCGGCTCGGAGTCGCGACTGTGCAACAGTGACGAACGGACGGTGTGTTGTTTTTTATAACAATAACCGCGCGATTTTTTCACTAAAAATAAGTTCAAGTACATATTTAATATGACGAGTAGGCGATATTGTGCTGTTTTTGGTTGCATGAATTCGTCAATAACGCATCCAGAGATAGCTTTTTTTACATTACCTGGAAACTCGGAAAGGTAAGACTATTTTACTTACGAGTGGGTAGGTACATAATGTGTGTCTTTTTAATGGATAAGTATTTCCTATTACCTCCGGAAAAAAAGATGTCTGGATTAATAAATAAAGTGATTAAAGTAAAGGAAAGTGATAGACACGAGTGAAATAGGTAGTTATAGGCGGTTCATGAATCATTATACGGTAGGTACGCTTGTGTTAAAACCTCGGGGCATGTGTGTTTTGTATAATTCAAAGTAAAGACGTGGTTTTTATTATTAATAATAGTTGTTTATTGTACTGTGTGTATGAATAATACTACAAAAAAATTGGTTGTCTGTAAAGTCGATTTACGGACGATAGTTTAACGTGACAACATCATAACAAAACATTAATGAAATTATTGCATACTTTTATGAATAAAATTAATTATTTTTATTGAATAACTGTTACTGTAATAAGAATAACTGTTTCATGAAATCATCATTCTTTGGACTTACATGGTCTTAGAGAGTTGTGTTAATGACTTTAATGATTATAATTATGTAATAGTACATTACGATATTAGTGCGTTAAGATGTTATAACCAATACGCACGTATATCGTACGACGTTTTTTAACACATTTGCGAGGAAACAGAAAAAAAAACATTTCACAATACAAGTACAAAGAAAAGAAAATTTGAGAAAAATGGCGCGAGGATTATTTTCTGCGGTGGCTGCGTGAAAATGTTGGCAAAGACACTAGAGCATGCAGCCAAGTTTTTAAATTACCGAATAAACTGTTTTTTTTTTAATTTTAAATAAAATCAATCTGTGAATGCACACTTGCTTTCCCGCCATTTTAACAGCGCGCTAGCGCTGCCTACTGACTGGCGCCGCGCGGCGATTAGTTCGAAATTTGAATAGCAACAGCGCGCTGCTCACTAGCTGGAGTCGTGCGGCGGCGATCAAAACAACACGCATTTTTTTTAAACACTTCCTATTCAATTCACAAAGTATTTTATTTGTTTATATAAAAAGAAGTAGGTATATTTATTTATTTTATTATTTATGTACACACAGTAAAATACAATAACAAAACTAAATGGAAACACAAAGTAGGCAAATGTAATTAAAATACTGGAGGCGGGCAGCCCTATCGCATGTTTACGTACCGCGCGGCTGTAGGCATTTACATCAAGGTTACGGCCGAGATACAATACTGTATGTCTTTATACTGTGGTACCGTCCATACGATATTAAAGCGCGAAAAGTGGCAGCGCGTGAAGCGACGCGTTGCCGCTCCGAGTTAACGTAAGCCAGCGTAACGTAGGTAAGTAATTTCATGAATGATTTTTTGCAAGGGTGATCCCAATTTTAGTTACATTTTTATCATTTAGTTTGTTTGAAAAAATTTTTTTTTCAATTTACGAGTTATTTTAACCTACTAAAATTAATATGATTAAAGGGCACTAGCCCTACACGTGTGTTAAATTAATGTCACCATTGTAGCGCCACGCTGTATATGTAGTTGGCAACATTTCTACAACAACCTCCTACCTCACACACCTTTCTTTAAGATTTTACATTTTATTAACCAGTGCCTGTAATGAGTATGATGTTGAGATAAATAAATATAGTTTTAGGACTCCGTTGCATGCCTGCAGTGCGATTCTGTAACCATCTCACCGTGAAAACTTAGATGAAGTGAGCGTGGAATGAGCTGTCAGTAGTGTCAATTCCTAGCAAAAACAAACTCACTTCACCTAAGTTTTCACGGTGAGATTTTTACAGAATCGACCGGCTGTAGCGCCGCGTCTTCGGGACTTCTTTCATGGGAAGGACTCTAGCTTTCTGCGGGAGAGATATTATAGTGCACAAGTGTATGCGTAGACACAGGTGCAATCTTTCTTCCCTCACTCTCATAGACCGATGGGACGGCACGTAAATTTGTCACGACCGGAGAGAGATCAGGCACAGGACCAACGGCGACGCACGCGCACTTCGCTCAACATATTATTATTTCAACCGAGTGTCGCAAGTGGGCTTGCAAGCCTTGCACTCGCTGTACGAGAATCGTGTCTACGTGTGCGTGCGTTTTCATACATTGTATGGAGTAAACCTTCTGTGCTATTCTGTGCATATACCATAGAGAGAAGTAGCGACTTCGGCACGATTCAAATAAACAAACAAATATATTTTATGTTCCTAAAATATGCGTGGGTTCCGTCGGTATATGCTGAGCTCAAATGTAAATATGAATGTTTTATTGTACTGTATAAACGCGTGTACAAAAACAGCGGCTATGATACGATTTACGATTTCCGGGTTATAATTGATGACTTTAAGCGTTTGAAAGCGATTGGAAATATTGGAATTGAACTACAGGTACTACACCTGTGAAAATCTTGACCATACTTAAAAGCTTAGTAAAGGTTAGCAAAACAGGTTAGTGATAACGACTGCTTTATCAATTGACAAGAAACAAGAAACAAGTCTGAGTCAATAATTGAACTCAAGTAATACTTTCACAGGAATCGCTGTATTGTTATGAGCGTAAAAATCAAGTGGCCATAAAGAATCTTGTCAAAAAAAAAATAGTGGCACTCCAGGAGTGTCGACAGAAGTGAAGACAAAACACAAACAGAATACTTTGCTATCACTCACTGCCATATCAGATATACATTAAAACTGAGTACGTCCCGAGGAGACAGCCGAACACATCCGAAGCGGCTATTTTTTGAATCGTCTTATAAACAAAACACGAGCGGTGTCGCTTACTGTAACAGTGGCGCGAGTTCAATGGTTTTTCCCATCCCAAAAAAAAAGAATGATATAACACGATTTATTTGTGGTCTCTGAAAGAAAAAGTCGTCAAAACTAAACTTTGCTGGATAATACTAAAATCCTCAAAGGCCCAGTACCTAAAACAACTGTACCTATCTACAAACTTCTATAAATAATATTCTAGGTTCACCCGTTCAAGCTAATAATAGCTATTTATTCACCAAGGGGAGTAATCTGTACTTACCCTCGAGTGATATATACTGCTTTATACTACACTTGTTGTACTACATTAATAAATTGCTATCATTGTCACTGGAATCACTCATTTTAACTTGTGATTTACACCGCCAAACTTTAAACTTTACCAAGAAAATTGTTTCTACAAAATACGTCAACACTCAAAAACACTCAAAACACTCAAAAACACTCAAAACACTCAAAACACTCAAAAACACTCAATAACACTCAAAAACACTTAAAACACTCAAGAACACTCAAAAACACGCAAAAACACTCAATAACACTCAATAACACGCAAAAACACTCAATGACACTCAATAACACTCAACAACACTCAAAAACACTCAAAACACTCAAAAAAACTCAATAAAACACAAAAACACTCAAGAACACTCAAAAACACTCAATAACACTCAATAACACTCAAAAACACTCAATAACACTCAACAACATTCAAAAACACTCAATAACACTCAATAACACTCAAAAACACTCAATAACACGCAAAAACACTCAATTACACTCAATAACACTCAACAACACTCAAAAACTCTCAAAACACTCAATAAAACACAAAAACACTCAAGAACACTCAAAACACTCAAAAACACTCAAATACACTCAATAACACTCAAAAACACTCAAAACACTCAAAAACACTCAAAACACTCAATAACACTCAAAAACACTCAAAAACACTCAATAACACTCAAAAACACTCAAAACACTCAAGAACACTCAAAAACACGCAAAAACACTCACTAACACTCAAAAACACTCAAAAACACGCAAAAACACTCAATATTACTCAACAACACTCAAAAACACTCAAAACACTCAAAAACACTCAATAAAACACAAAAACACTCAAGAACACTTAAAATACGCAAAAACACTCAAAAACACGCAAAAACACGCAATAACACTCAATAACACTCAAAGATACTCAATAACACTCAATAACACTCAATACACTCAAAAACACTGTATAATGCTTTCTGTCTCATTTTCTCCCACGTTAAATCTTAATGTCTCTTTTTACTGTCGCTTTTTCGTTTCATAAAATTTTAAGCCGCAACAATGCCAAAGAAGTTTTCACTTCAAAAACAAAACGCGTTAGTAATGAACGCATTATTAGCCTGATTTTCAGGGCAGTAATGAAATTCCATACAATATAACTGCCTAGATTTTTGAGAAGGTTTAATGAACAGCTTTCAAGCCTTTTAGTGGGGTAGTATTGGTACACTTACTAAGCAAGTGTAGTATAAAAACATTTTTCTTTCTATAGCTGTGGAGTATTGAGCGAATAAACAGTTGAAAGTACCTTAAAATTTATGAAAACTTTCAGGCAATCTGTCATACAGAAAACGATAACATCTACCAGACCGCACACAGAATTTTATATCTTATCACGATAGTAATAAGGGTTGTTATATCACGTACTTTATCGTTCGGGGAAGGGTGTTTGACTGAAGAACTGGCAACAAACTTTGACAGCTTTTGTATAGATATCGACCAAAAAGACTGTCTGATGAACGTTAATCAATCAATCACTAATTAAATAATTTTATGGAAAATAATAATTTTCTGATGGTTTTGCGGATCAAAGGAAAAGTATTTTACATTTTAACGAGTCTAAAAATTACGTTATCAATAGCTTTAAATGTAATTCTAGTCAATATTATTGTTTTCTTTGAAAAGTTTAATTTATTGTAATATCATTATTGACTCTAATATAAATATGATACTAGGTAGTATACGAGTAGGTACATAGCGTAAAGTATGTTTACGAGGTTGACTTATCTGAACTCAATTTTTTTTTCGTAGACTTTCTTAATAGTTCCTACTAGCTGACCATACAGACGTTATCCTGTCCACAAAAGAATTCATACAAAAATCTCATAGATAAAAGCACTTTCAGTTTTTGCTGAATTTTCCATTTTTCCGAGCATTTTTTTCAGTTTTTCTTTTCTTAAAATCCTTACTCAGACTATAATAGAATAGAATAAAATTTTCTTTATTAAAGTGACCAAGACTCAAACTCAAACAAGATTGTTAGTAAAACATACGACTATATTAGTAAGTACAGACACTAAACAAAACAAGAAATAATGGTTGGTCACCGTTGCGACATCCCATGAGAGACGTCACAACAGTGACCCACGTAAACAATGAGAAACATAAAACATGTGTGCAATTCACACGTGGTAGAAGTGAAACCTTCAAAAATACTGTATAATGCTTCCTATCTCATTTTCTCCCACGTTAAATCTTATGAATTCACATGCCTCTTTTTATTGTCGCTTTTTCGTTCGTTTTTCGATGCTAAAGAAGTTTTCACTTCAAAAAGAAACGAATCTGTCAAGCCGTTCTCACTCACCAACAATCAGCAGTTCATGTTTGAAAGATTACAAGTAAATATGAAACCTATGACACCACCACCAACAATAAAGGCTCCTTCAAACAGGCGCGACACGACATGCGACACAAAGGCACCACAAGTCGCGCAACAAGCGGTGTCTTTGTGTCGCGCGCGATTATATCGCGTGTTGCGCCTGTTTGTCTGTGTTTGCCTTAAAATATCAGCCAAATTCAAATCCATCCTTTGCATCCATTAATTTTATGAGAGTAACTCAAAAGAGTTGTGAATCATTCTGTAGCGCTAGCGCAAGACGAAGTAACACGATTTATCTCGGAAAAGAGAACGCAATAAAAATAATAACATACATTCAAATTAAAGCTCAGATATATTCTTTTTATCGTCTCGGGTGATACGGCTTTATGAATATACGGTTTATTAAGTTGTGTGTGTGTGTTGTCTGTACGTGTACATATATGTACTATATATGTGTTCATATATCTACTTAATTTTATGTACAGACGCCAGCACATCAAGCTACTACAATTTGTCAAATTTCTTTAAAAGATTTTCAACTTTATCGCTAAAGCACAAGGTTCTAAGTTGATTGGGAAAATTTGACACTTTCGGGTAGCTTGATGTGCTGGCGTCTGTACATATGGATCGTAGCAGGTGGCGGTCTATAGTTTCTGCCTACCCACGTGGAAGAAGGCGTGAGTTTATTTAGTCTTAGTTCTTTTGTCTATGGTATACAAAATTATTATGGCTCTGGTGTGCGCAGTGTGTCTTAATCTTTATTGTTTGTTTATGTTGATAGTAAAATAGTGTTTCTAATTTATTGTTGTCGGCATTTGTTTTCTTTATCAAGTGAATCATAGTAGGTATACTATAATGACAACAGCCTGTTGATTCGTGTCCTTTTGATGTTTTGTTACCTTTGTAAGTAAGCAGAGGTGCTGGAGGGGATATTTGTAACCAAACTCGTATAGGTATTTCAAACATAATATTTACAGGTGAAAAGCTACTTAGAAGATACAATCTATATCTATGTATTTATGTACATATCTGTGGCAGTGGGCAGGGCACATTGCTCGCAGAACAGATGGCCGATGGGGCCGAAAGGTTCTGGAGTGGCGACCGCGTGCCGGAAGACGTAGCGTTGGAAGGCCTCCCACAAGGTGGTGCGACGAACTTGTGAAGGCCGCAGGAATCCGATGGATGCGAGAAGCACAGAACCGGTCGTAGTGGAGGTGCTTGGGGGAGACCTGTATCCAGCAGTGGACGTCGTTCGGCTGAAATGATGATGATGGTGATGTATATATCTGCCTAGCCTTTTCCCAACTACGTTGGGGTCGGCTTCCAGTCTAACCGGATGCAGCTGAATACCAGTGTTTTATATGGAGCGACTGTCTATCTGACCTCCACAACCCAGTTACTTGTTAATACCCATTGGTAAGACTGGTTGTCAGACTTTCGGGCTACTGACTACCCGTAACGACTGTCAGAGATCCACGAATGACAGCCGGGACCAATGGCTTATTGTGTATTCCGAGGCACGGAAGGGTCTCGGTATGTAAAGATGGTCAGCCCCTTTGCGGCTGTTATTATTTAGCCACAGACTCCTATCTATATCTATGTATACTTATAATAAAGCTGAAAAGTTTGTTTTTTGTTTGAACACGCTAATCTCTGGAATTACCAGCCGGATGTGAAAAATTATTTTTGTATTTGATAGATCAATTCTTGAGGAAATCTATAGGCTATACTTAAAATCACGCTACGATCCTTAGGAGCCGAACAAAAAGAAGAAACTCAGAAAGAACGCTAAGTGAAAAGCGCGGGCGGGCGAACAAGCGGACGAAGTAGCGGGCAGAAGCTAGCACAATAATTATAAAAGCAGTCAGAGTTCACAAACATTTCATTCCAACAGAATTTAAAAAAGAAAAAGTGAAACAAAAGTCAAGAAGGGTCACGACTTCTACACAGAAAATAGCTTAGTTCACAATTTCCAATTCAATATACAACGCAGTTTAATTTCAAGAAATAAGTACATATTATATCTTCGTACTAAATCCGTATATAGCGACGAAAGTCAGATAGTAAAAATTGTTCATGCAATCTCCTATAAAATTGTTTGCAGCAAGAGATATGGTTTTCATTACTATCCTCGTATATTTTTCTCGTCTAAAATTGTCTAATCATGTTTTATTGCCCGTATATATTTTATTCAAGCGAATTAAATTTAATTATCCGGACTGATCTCGGGATTGTAGAAAAAGTGAGCGAAAAAGTAAATTGAAGTTGGTTTTGCACAGCTAGAGCAGACCAGGACTACGTCATGATTGAAGGATTTAACAAAATAAAATGGTGTTAAATATCCAGAGGTCTGTCGAACTAACTCTAAGTTGGGTCTACGCGGTTTCTACGCTGTGCGCTGGGTCTACGAGACCTTGTAGAGACGTAGAGGCGTCTACGAGATTTGTGCGCGGCTTTTTAATCCTCGGTACCTATAAAAAGACTTGAGTGCTAGAATGCTAGTACCTGCTTCAGCATATAAGAATTTAGGAAAAAAAAAATAAGTTTGGGATTACGAATTTTCTGATATAAGATTACGAATTTTCTGATATAAGCATTTAATTCAAAAAAGTTTGGCATCAGCTCAGGAACTAATTAGAGAAAAAAGGAAAATTAATATTTTGAGCTATTAAAGTACCTAAATATTTATTTTCCAAGAAAAAAGTAATATTAAAATTCTAAAAATATGAGTTTGTTTTTACTGTAACGAAAAATATTATCCTACCCTAAGTTTTCCACAAAATTCTAGTAAATATTAAATTTTGTCCAAAATGTCTCTCCGGTAATTACCTACCGTGACACAGTTACCCAGTGTTTCGGGTTAACCGAACAAACACCAAACATTTTATAACACGACGGTTGTAAGATGTGGGACACATTTTATTGGTAACGCTATAAAGTTGGTGTTTAAATATACGGACGAAGCTTTTCATTTTTATTTGGACTACTAAAATATTGTGTTTATTTCAATTAGTTTTTATAGGAAAACTATGCTTTAGTAAACGATCTTTTAATTCCCGGAAGCGTTTAGGATGAAAGGTAAACCTTTTTCTTTTTACCTTTGTGGATCTCGTACCTGAAAATTGTTTTGAATTCTGTAAGTTATCAAAATTTTATTTCACATACACATACATGGGCACTTGTAAACCGTCAGATGCTAGGTGCCCGGTTCTAATTGTTCGTTTCCTACGGAGAAGAGCCGGCAAGAAACTTCACGGTTACTCTTTTAAAATAATTGACTTTTACAATATTTCTAAATACAGTGTTAATAGGTATTGGAGGACAGTGTAGGCCTGTCAACAAGTACCAAGTACGTAGTAGACAAGTTTTATACCTTGACGTTAAACTTACCACGGGGTAAGCAAGCGTCACTTCGAAATTCGAACGCAGCCGAGAGATCTATTAAAAAAAACAAATGAGTTTGCTTTCGAATTGAGTGCTGTCACTTGAGTGAAGTTCAAAATGAACTTTACAGAAAAACACTTCAGCAGTGAGTATTTTCAGTCGCTTTTATGATGAAAATCCCAACAAAACGAAATTAAATAGCTCTTGCTTTTAAACCAACGATCACTGAATATCTCGAGTACCTTCGGCTGTTTCCTATTAAAGCATATCTTTTTACAGCGTACACAACGGTGAAAGATGGGCACGTTGCCAGCGCCGGCCGTTTTACTGACTTTAATAACTCAGTCGCAATAAGCCTCTGAAGTTCAGGAATACTGGAATAACTGATTACTTGGTGGAATTAGGCACAGCTTTTTTAAAACCCAACTGTGATTTTCATGTAGCAAGCATTCGCGTAATCAGTCTACGACATTCCCATTTCTGGGAGACAGGCCTATTTTCTGTTCGACGGACTGGGACCATAATCCTCCACGCGGGACTAGTGCGAGTAATAACCCGCACTAGTCCCGCGTGGAGTGGTGGATTAAAATTCGAAGTCATGTGACATCCAATAGGATATCACATGACTTCGAATTTTAATGTGTCGTGATGAAATCTCATGAATAATCAGCCTATAATTATTGTTCCCACTGTTGGGACACAGGCCTCCTGTCTTCGAGAAGGAGTGGGCTGTAATCTACCATGCGGGCCCAGTGTGTCATGTCTTCGAATTTTTGTTTCTGGGACATACCGGTTTGCTTACAAAGTTTACCTTCACCGTTTTGAGAGCAGCGGTGATGAAATTATTTATAGTAAGTAAAGCGCCTGCTTAGATTCGAACCCACGACTTACATCTCGTAAGTCGGGTCCATTACCTCTGGGCCACCACTGCAAATCTTATATAGGTACGATCATTAAGACCTCATTTTGATCATTGAAACAAGTCTAGATCGTTCAAAATATTTGAAACGTAAGAAAATTAAAGCTGCTAGAACACAGTCAAGAACATTAGATCAGCGTGCAGACGAGGTACACAACGTGACGGTATGTTTGCCTAACCCGCTTGGCAACAGCAGCCCTCAGTTGTCAAGCATTAAGTCACACTATTGGTCAAATTAGTAACCTTGCCATGGACCGGCACCGCAATTGCGTAAAGGTACAAGTCGGTAGCCGACTGCAGTCGACAGCAGCAGACGACTTGTTACCTTCCGTAGCTAGCGACACGTATTTAATAGAAATACATAGAAACCAGTACTACCCACAGACAATAGTCAATTCTGCGCCGCATGCCCTGTCACTTGTGTGCACATGATGATCTTATGACTGCGTCAGTGAGCAGAGTTCGCGCAGCTGAATTTTGGGCCAAAAATATTTAAACTTTTTGCCATCGATGTGCTAAGAAGAAGTAGTGTCACGGCGACATGTTGCCTGCTGATGCTGCCTGCATTTGGCTACGGACTGGTACTTTACACATTTTCCATCACAATATGAAGGATTTTGAAGTTAATTCCTAATCCATTGTCTCATAATATTTGAAAAATTAGTTTGCTCGACAACATAATGAATGTTGAAGAATTGTGAAAATGAAAGGCATTGGAATTGTAATTGAGTTACGTGATTACTCCGCGGGTTAACGACAAGAGCGGAATGGGCAGGGCTTAAACTCAACGAGCTTTCATCTGTCGTCGTTCCGCAAACCCGATATCCGCCTTCTGCGTTAGGCTTTCCCCGCTTACAACATTACCTCCACAATATCAACATTATCCCGCCATCGTATTAACTTCAGAGCAATAATGCATTAAATAAGATTGCTGCCACGAGGCTACCCGTCTCCTCCTCCATTAAATAGTGCGGTACCCTCAATTACCTTTTACAGCTTCCGTGAAAAGATAGACAGCCCTAATACACCCTTAGTTTGTTTGTTCGTTCACTTATTTTGTTTTTGTTCTAACGTTGAGTTATTGGCGAAATGTTGGGTGATTAATTGGAAAAGGAATTTTCTTAATTAGTTTGTTTTGTCATGGTCGTTGGAAACAATAAAAGGCCGTTTTCTGTCTGTTATTCAGCAATTTGGGCAGCGTTTAGGTCTTGTTGAATCTCTATCGTCAGCTGTTCTTACTAGGGCTGTCTAAATATAATCCATACGTCAAAAATACGCTCATTTTTACGAACACAAGTCTTTTGCTATTCAGCAGTTTTGGTGGCGTTTAGATCTTGCTGGATTTTTATCGTCAGGAGTGCTTACTTGGGATGTCTAAAAATATCCTACATACGTCACAGATACCCTCTTTTTACAAGCTCGATCCTTTTAAGATGCCTTCTTTTTTCCAAATAGCAGAAAACGTGAATTCAGCGGAATGCTCTTAAATTTTGTCAGAACAAAAGAGTTCTCATTTCAGTTTTACCTCGTCAATGTTACAAGCAGTGTTAAAAACGAACCTAAAACACAACCAATGCCAACAATTGAGGCCCAAATGCCCAATTACATACAATATGTAAACAAAAACAAAATCACATCAATATTTGAGCCAAGCGACTCAATTGATTGAATAGATGGCAATGAGCGCGAACGCTACATATTTGTCTTTCACACAATCGTCGTTACGCTTCGTGGCGCTCAATAATAGTTAATTCAGTTCAAGAGCCATTCACCCGTTAAAATAAACACGATACAACTGAAATATCGATACGAATATTAATTTAATACCGCAACTCGATTTAAATAACAGTGTATTTTGGTGTTAAGTCAGCAGCAAGTGCGCACATACTTTTATATCCTATAGATTTAACTAGTTTTTGCACGCTACTTCGCCCGTGTTGATGTCGAAAATTATCCTTCGGAAACGTACTATCGGAAATAAAGGAATAATTTCGTAGTACATTGTTTTCCTCTACTGACTTACGCGGGGTACGCCTGTAAAGCTCCCAGTCGGCATGATTTATTCCGACATATTCAACGGTCATCGTCATATTTCGCCAATTAAAAAAAAAACCTTTTATAAATTATACACCTAAACCCTTCTCATGAACCACTCCGTCCATCGGCGAAAACCGTATAAAAATCCGTTCAGTAGTTTTTGAGTTTATCGCGTTCAGACAGACAAACGTGACGGGGACGACGACACTGTTTTTTATAATATGTAGTGAAATAGCTGCTTGTTCATCGGAGTAAGGTTCCTCCTGTGTAACTAGGTCAGAGAAATAAGACTGTGCTACTCTGTGGTAAACTTGACCTTGTAATAGCTTTACCACTTTTGACCATAGTTCTTAGGGCTGATTTTACCAAAGTCAGATATCTTTTATACGTGGAATAAAATTGATGTCTGACAGTTCTAGTATGGAAAATCTGTCAAAAATTCAAAATTTATTCCCAGGATAAGATTTATTCTAGGTATAAAAGTTTGGTGGAATGCGCCCTTAGTCAAATAAAACTTTAGTAAGGTTGAAATTATTGTAAACTAGCTGCAAGCAAGAGTGAACAGGTATCTTCTGGGCACACTCGTTCTATCGTAGAGTTAATCCATCGCTTCCTACCAGCCGAGATCGAGACCAAGAGCAGGACCAAATCGCAACAAAAAAAAACGTTTGCGATCGAATAGAAGCTCTCATAAAGTTGTCGCCATCTCGGATTTTAATTTTGACCTCGCTATCGGCTTTAGCATCCTTGAAAACCATGAAAACGACATCCATGTAGAAAACATTTGAAAATTTTCGCAGCCGTCATCTTGGATCTTCATTTCAACCTCGCTATTCGCTTCAGCACCCTCGAAAACCATGAAAACGGCACTCATGATGAAACATTTAAAAATATTCGCAGCCGCCATCTTGAATTTAATTATGACCTTACTGTTGGCTTCAGCACTCTCGAAAACCATGAAAAATATCTCTGAAGATGTCGCATCACATTTTTCCGTTACGTGGCGATTTCAACTAGTTTACTCCTACTGCAAGCCGCATCAAGGAACTTCGTTCCAAAAATAATAATAACGTGCAAGCGAAATTCAACCTAAGAGTGGTAATATTACGAGCAACTATTCGATCCATGATAACTTCGCTAGCATGGAGATAGACGGATAAAGACCCCAAAGTTTAGCAGTGACGTTTACAGGATGATATGTAAGTAGGGTTAGGCGGCTCGATTATGATATCCTTTTTATTATTTTAGGCCGAAAAAACAAAAGGTCAAGCTTGTTTGGGATCAAGTGTACATACTTATATATTACTCGTAGGTACATAAGTACATAAAAACCTATGAAAATTGTTTGTCGACGAAATCACGAATTATGTTACAGAAATGTTAAGCGGTTTTTGAATGAAACGAAACTTTTCAAATGTAGTATTGTGGCTTAACATTTTCAGTGTTCTCTGAATTACTTTTCAGTTACAGTTTTGACCGCAAACAGGCGGGTTTGTATATTTCAACCGCAACCTGGACTTGAGTTGTGAAAAGTGCTCGATTTTAGGAGCTATTAAAAATATTGTTTGGTCAGCCCTATTGATTTACAGAAAGCGTTATTCGAATTGAAATATTCACACTGTTACTGGGTGCCCCCTTTCGCTGGGTCTGGGTTGTACCTGGGTGTTTGGTGTTGGCTGTTGGTGGGTGTTGGCTGTTGGTGGGTGGTGGATGGGTAAGATAGGCAGTCGCTCCATGTAAAATACTGGTATTCAGCTCCATCCGGTTAGACTGGAAGCCGACCCCAACATAGTTGAAAGGCTAAGCAACTGATGGCTGGGTCGCAACCCATAGAAGAATAGTTTCAAAACTTTATACTAACCCTTCATATTCGCCGGAACGTGGATCCACGTGAGACGCAATGGCTTTTCAATTGATTGAGTAATTACGGCATTCAACGGGATAAGAGTCCAGGTCATATTCAGATTTCGCAATAAAAGATTGTATACCTTACTAAGAGATGTGTCAATAGCTTTGTCAAAACTAGTTTAGATAAATCAAGAACAAAGAAAAAGAAAGAATAAAGCAGTACAGCAGTGCGGTATGCTGGAACAGATTTCTTTAGAAATAAGCATCACCTTTGTATGTATAGACGCCAGCACAACAAGCTACCCGAAACTGTCAAATTTTCCCAATCAACTCTGAACCCAACTCGATGTCAAGACTCGATTGTCTACAATATGCCTACAGTGTATTCTGAGCTATTTCGGCCACATAATTCGAAGGGGGGATAGCAGCCTTGAAAAGGTGGTTATTGCTGGCAATACTGAAGGAAAGAGAGCACGAGGCCGGTCGCCAACACGATGGTCCGACCAAGTGAAAGAAGCTACGTCCTCAAGCAATTTTCAGCAGGTGGTGATGGTAACTTTGGACTGAAGTAGATGGAGGCATCCGCTTAAAAGGGTCTAGTGATCACGATCCTCAGTAATGAGGGACCGATTGAAGAAGAAGAAGATAGACAGACAGACAGAGTTACTTTCGAATTTACAATATTAGTTTGGATGGTGATCCTATAGGTACTTGCACTGCACTATAATATGTTACAGGCATTTAAAATACGGTTTTAATACACCACAATTTGTTTTATTAAGGGGCTTACAGGACCTAAACACAAAAAGTTTTAGACACAATAAAGTATATGATCGACTACAGTAAACAAACTCAGAAAAATATATGATATTCTTCAGGATAATATGCTAGGTAGATAGTGTGTTGAGTAGTTGTGTTGAAACATAATACAACTAATTTGATACGATAGAAAAAAATCATGAAGATACCTCTCAAAACTTTCTTTTTAGAATAAAATAAAAACCATACTATAATATACATACAATCATTCTGATTTTTTGTCAGATTATTCTACAAGCAACATACTAAAATACTAGTGTTTTAATTTTTTTCGTCCAAACAATAGATTTTTTGTTATTAAATAATTGCTTCATATTTTGCAATAAATAACCAGCGTTGTGTCATCGCGCTTCTCTTTCTTTTCTATGCAGTCCGACAGTGACCGCGCTTTAGGTCATATAAGCCCCTTAAGGTATTTCTTGTAATGATCTCAATGCAAGCAAGCCAAAACACAAACTACACACATAACACGAGCTAGCATAAACGAAATCACACGAGCCACTAGCACAGGAACGTTCCCTCATTAGGAGACAAGTTTAGCTGCAATTATCTAAAGCGGTGCACTCATGGTCATAATTTCAACTGCGCAAATCCATTTTGCATGCGGAAAGTTGCGCTAGTTTGTTAGTAGTGCAGACGCTAAGACGCGGGTGTTTTTAAGTGCTGTGTTAGCACAGTTTGTAGATTTATTATTTACTTTTTAGTGTTGTGACGTAATTGGCAGGTAACGAGGACGGAACGGTTTGATCTTGGTGTTTATTTATTGTTCCCTTAGGTGTTGTTTACTGTGAAGATAATGTTTGAAGTTCTCTGGACTTTATATGTAATAAAATGGCTCGGTTGCATACATAAACGTTACAGTACCCGGCGATAAATATTGCACATCGACCTTTGGAAAGAGACAATCGGCTAATTTCGGCTTCGTAGAGCGTTATCTCTGTCGCACGAAATACAAACAGTCCGGTATCTATTAGGAGCTGTTAAAACAATAATGATTTGCTTCTTTTGATAATTATTTTTATTCTTTGTATAAAATCGATAGGATCGAATAGGTCGATGTGCAATATTTATTGCCGGGTACTGTACATATTGTGGGTTGATTTTTGTATTATTTTGCTGGAAACAGAAGGCGTCGCGGCAGACCCCGTAGCAGACGGCGGGACGAGCTGGAAAAAAGAAACGACCTGTAGTGCATTTTAGCCCTAGATCGAAAGTGCTGGAAGTCATGAGGAGAGGTCTTTGCACAGCAAATCAGGCAGGCTAACAGTAACAGTAGGCAATAATGCAGGCTAACAGTAACAGTAAAAGACAATGAAGACAATTGACATACGATATACGACTGAATATTCTCGAATCTCACAGTCCAATTTTGCTCAACCTTTCATTCGCCTGAAATCCGCTCACCAATAAAATTAGCCATACAATAAAGTTCAGCAGGTCATGAACTCTTTTCACGTTTCCTTTGCGTAACATTTTCTCTTCCTTAAATCCTTCACCGGAATACCCACTTTCAGTATTCTAGCTCGTACTAAGATAAGCTTTGAGCTCTTAAGGTAGTACGTTATTAAGTTGTACATCGTCTTGCCTTAACGCTTAGCTTTCACCCGCGGTTTTGGTCACATTTATTTTTGTTGGTGGCTTGCCAGTTTGGTAAGTGAATTAGGCCACGTTCTTGTATGTGATTTGGTTTGAAAATGTGAGGAAATAGAATAGAGAGGGTTACATTACAAATTATTACTGAAATCTTTATTTATCACACTGGGCCCGCGCTGTGGAGCAGTGGCACTCCAGGAGTGCTGCAGAAGTGAAGATTTGAAAAAGCATATTAATTTTATAAATATGTTTCATTCATTCTTCCCAAAGAAAATGTACCGTGCGTTGATGTCTTTATAACAGCCAAAACTTAAAACAGAAGTGTCGATTACGGTAAAATGTTGCGAGTTCCATTGTTTTTTCCTATTTCAAAAAATGCCCAAAGCGCCTAAAAAAGTTTACACTTCAAAAAAACTAAAAAGGTTTTATGTATGGACCTATTCTAGATTTAGTACCTAGTGTAAATAGTTGGTTACCTACAATAAAAGCCTATTAGAACACATAAAATTCGTGTGTCCCGTTAAAAAAAAAAAAATTAATATTGAGATTTTCGTATCAGACCCTACCCTTGAGAAACCATTACCCTTTATCCCAACAGTATCAAAAACATCTCCAACAAACAGACACAGAGCTACATTGATACAGCCCGACCCAGTTAATGGCAAGTATTCCTTCGGGCAAACGCTACAAACACGGATCCTGGGTTCGCAAACACTTCACATTTTCAAAGCGGAACGTTATTCATCGCTCAACTACTCCTGCACATACGTTTGGTGTTTTAGTAAGCATATTAATAGTTATTTTGGATAAAGCTTTGTTAGGTTTTAGACGTAGGTAGCAAAAGTAACAAGTCAAAAAAAATGAAAAAAATCTTGCAATGGCAGTAATTCCTAGGAACTAGGGCCCATATTTTAAAACGATGCTCAGTCATGGATTTTGTTTGTTAATATTGGTACCAATCCATAGATTAGTACCAATATTAACAAACGAAATCCGTGACTCGGAAAATCTTGATTTAATACCATAGTATTAAACCGAGATTTTCCGAGTTCTAGGAAATGGTGAAGGGTGTATTTTGGGGGTTGTCTTTCGTAACTCGTAACATTAAAAAAGATGATGATTTTTGCTTGATTTACGAGTACTATTGTTCGAAAACTAAACAAGTACAAAAAATGTTCGTTTCAGATGTTCCTGTTGTTGTTTACCTCATGACATAGTATACGCAGCCTCCTGGCTTGGTGAAAATACCCGTTCCCTCTTAGAGGTCTTTGCCCTGTATTTGAATAGTTCTAAGCTGCTATTAATACTTACAAACGTCGTTTTCTCAAACTTAGTCAATCACTATAACCCGAACACCATTATTCGGTACATCACAGTTGTTAATGAACTTTAGAGCGCTAACGAGCTGATCGCAATTAGTTTGACAGTATACTCGTTAATATGTTGCTTGTATTCTGTTAACAAAGCTTATCGAGTAGCCAACAAGACTGTGTTATCAGTACTTCCTTGGACGTTAGCGGTTTACGGATGTGATACATACTGGCTGGTAGAATTACAGTTTTCTTTTTAATTGCAAGTAACTGTGTAGCCTCTGTTGGCGATCCAATAAATAAATAAATAAATAAATAATTTCTTTTTTAATTGCGAAATGAGCTCCTGACCTCAATGTCGCATGGTGTGAAGCGGTGGATGAGGTCTATGATGGAACGAGCAAGCCCAGAAGATGCTTATTCGCGCTTGCTTTGAAGGCTGGTGGGTTATAAGTGGAAAGGAACACAGATGCTGTCAGAGAGTTCCACATATTGGCCGCGCGCATAATAAATGTGGAGAAGAAGCGCTGAGCATGACGAATAGTCGGTATATCGCCGAAGTGCGGATGGTACCCTGTAGTTTATGGTTGTAGGTGGTGTGGGTAAAACACACAGTGGATTATAACTTTACTTTGCTTAACTGGCACATTTTTGGGCAGCAATGTCAGTACTGAGAAACCTGGTTTTCGTAAAAAACAGTGGCACTCCGGGAGTGCCGACAGAAGTGAAAACTTGAACAATTACGTGTGTATTTTTTGACAGAATACTTTGCTATCACTCACTGACATATTGGATATATACTACATTAAAACCGAGTAGGTACATCCCGAGGACAGCCGAACACATCCGAAAGAAGCGCGGTGTCGGTCACGGTAACAGTGTCGCGGATTCAATGGTTTTTCCCAATCTTAAAAAATGCCCAACGCGCCTAAATACGTTTGTACAGCAAAAGGGGAAATTATTTTTGTTTTGTTTTGGTTTTATTTAAGTTAAGCATTGATTAATTTGCAATGTGCATTATTTCGGACGAGTAACATAATCGTAATAGATTATTAATCACAATCTGAATAGTTTTGAAGGATATTGCTAATCCGTTGCTTCATATGTTTGAAAAATCTGTCTGCTCAACAATGTAAATAACGCAATGAATGTTGTTGACCTGACAATATGAAAGTCATTCCTACTGGTACAATGCGCGCCACGAAAGATGAGACTTGACCCCGCCTCCCCCGCTCTTTCCGCCGCCCCTATGACGTCCGGTCCCGTCCCGCACTCAGACCTCATACCGCTAAAGATACATAAAATCGTGTACTGCGCATGTCAAACCACGTGGTGTGTCAAGTCTCATCTTTCGTGGCACGCATTGTAGTGTGTTACGCAATTACCCCGCTGACCTTTGTTAGATGATTTATATTTTTAATTTTTTTTAGGGTTCCTTACCTCAAAAGTAAAAACGGAACCCTTATAATATCATTTCGTTGTCCGTCTGTCTGTCAGTCAAGACCCTTTTCCTCAGGGACGCGTGGAGTTATCAAGTTGAAATTAATAACAGGGCTGCAATCCCTTGAAGCAGTGAAAAAATCAAACTTCTAAGTCAACACAATCAAAAGATACGGGCGTTTGTTTCAAAATCAAAACCTATAGAGTACCTACTTCCTGCTGACCTAGAATCATAAAATTTGGCAAGAAGCAATGTCATGTAGGGAAAAAATCCGAAACCCGTAAATTTGTAGTTACATTACAAAAAATAATCATTATAAAACTAGATATTTACATACACGAGCCCGACTCGCATTTCACCGTTTTTTTTTGTTGCTAATGCTTGTTACGTGTCTATTTTGATATTAAAGCTTGTTACATTTACCCATACGTTCAGTATTTTTCATAGGATTCCAACAAAAAAATCAGATCCATAAACTGTGGCCCAAAATACACTACGTTCTAGCTCTCTCAATTTAACAGCAGTGTGTATAATTATGCTAAACCGTCATAAACGACGTAATTCGCCGGCCAGCCTCCCCCCGCAGAACCCCCGTCTACCCGTCAACGCTAAAGACTTCCTGCACACGAGAAACAAGAGATGTCGCCTTATCTACATCTATAAATAGTTTACTATATTATACCATTTAAGTTTTATTACGTAGTTACTTCGTTTGTGGGGAGCCTTTGTTATTCACGTTCTAAATGGGGGTAGAGTAATTATTTATAGGGATGTTTGCAATGGTTTTAATCTAGCAGTGCTGTTCTTTAAGTTAAACTGTGTGTTATTTATTAGAAAACTAGCTGGCCCGGCGAACTTCGTACCGAATCAGAATCAATAAGAACGAATGTATGAATTCTTAAAATACATGAATTATTTTCATTTATGTTTTTCGTGAATGTTTCCCATTTTTAATAGTTACTCTGCTATTCGGTGCGGAGATAAATCCAACAAATCCAAGATTATCGACAATCGGTCCAGCCGTTCTCGCGTTAAAAATGAAAAAGTCGAAGTTTTTTTAATTGTACAGTCAACCGCACATAATTGGTAACACTTACAGTACGAAATACGACCCTTTTTGCTACGAAATAAAGGCACTTTGAAATTGTTACTACTTATATATGTATTTGTGGTTGACTGTACATTCTTATTGCAAACATTCAGGTAAGTACAAAATTAACATCTACATCCGAGTTCACTGTTGACTGTACCCTCATCTCCGCCACAAACCGCAAAATTCACTGAACTTAATAAACCTACCCACATTTCAAAAATATCTCCCTCAATGACAAATTGTCGCCGCTTAGCCTACAAAAGCCTACTTTAAGTTCTAGTCTTTATCTCGTGAGTCGATTTAATTCATTACGAGTCTAATCGACTTTTGTGATGTCCCCGAGGCCAAGCACTCAATTTGTTAGGCCTAATCTGTGACAGTATTGAGCCGAATTAGGTGTGAAAATTAGCACAAAGGAACCCTTGAAGTGGTTTCGGACAAGAACTTTGTCGGTGTTCCAAGAAATGGAGTTGGGTACGACGTAACTAACATGTTTTTATTTGAGACTAGCAGCGCCCCGCAGTTTCACCCGCACAGGTTTCGATCCCGTGGGAATATCGGCATAAAAAGTATCCTATGTGTTAATCTATACTAATATTATAAAGCTGAAGAGTTTGTTTGTTTGTTTGGTTGAACGCGCTAATCTCAGGAACTACTAGTTCGAATCAAAAAATTCTTATTGCGTTGGATAGTCCATTCATCGAGGAAGGCTCTAGGCTGTAGAACATCACGCTACGACCAATAGGAGCGGAGCATCAATGGAAAATGTTGCAAAAACTGGAAAAATATCTGATAAATGCCATCCCATTTAAGTGTTTTGGATGTTTGTTACTCAATCACGCGTAAACCGTTAAACAGATTTGGATGAAAATTGACACATAGTTAGACCATTTCCTGAATTAACACATAGGATAATTTTTGTCCCGATATTCCCACGGGATCGAAACTGACGCGTGTGAAACCGCGGGGCGCTGCTAGTCCTAGTTATAAACTATCTGTATCCAAATCTGTTCAGTAGTTTTTGCGTCAAAGAGTAACATCCATCCATCCTCACAAACTTTCACGTTTATAATATGACTAGCTGCACCCCTCTGTTCCACCCGCATAAGTCTCGATGCCGTGAGATTATCGGGGTAAAAAGTAGCCCAGAGTGTCAGCTACCTCCATACAAATTGTTCTAGCCGTTTGTGCGTGAAGACGTAACAAACATACAAACACACTCACAAACTTTCGCCAATATAATATTAATGTGATAGTAGGATGTTTGGGATGAATATGGCCGCCGTACGTTCGATATATACAAGGAGCATCATGCTATATATACATATAATAGCAGCATATAGACAAAATTAAAATCATTACAAAAATCGCGTAAAAAAACGTCAGCTGTTCGTTCCCTACATTTTGTCAAGTTACGCACACAGTAACAGTAACAGTTGTAGCTGTAGTTGTTGAATATATAAACATGGAGACGAGACATGTAAGTCATACAAATTGAAGAAAAACATAAAAATTATTGGGACGCTACTTTCTTAAAACCGAAATGACGTCACAGCATTTTTTTTTAGTTTTATTTATTGTGATCTACATAATGGTACCTGCATATTTTATCAAGTTCCAAGAATTGTTAAAAGAACCACATTAAAACCTAATGTTTGCCACGGTAAAAAAGTCATCAAAATAACTGCTCTCGTAAACCGTTTCGGAGACGAAACGCGAAAATTCCAAGACGTAAGTACATTTTAAATCAACTTAGTATTTTTTGTGGTTTGAGAAACGCGAGAATAAATAAGAAATGTTCAGCTTTAGCTCAAGTACTAGATTAACATAAGAGGCGCGGTCTAGTTTATTGTACGTTGAATTTTGACGAAACTGAGTCTCATCGCGTTACATAAGGGCTTTCAGAATGACATGATAACGACTGAAAACGAGTGTGTGTACCTACATAATGGATTTAAGATGTATTTAAGAAGTGTTTGTAAATAAATTGCTTTTGAGTACACGTGTAGGTACGCTAGATACATAAAAAAAATAACACAATATTTTCTCTAGATTTTAATGCAAGAGTTTTGAAGAATCTTCTATTATATATCTCTAATATATAAAAATCTCGTGTCACAGTGTACCAACTACATACATTATGCTACGCAATAAAGAATTAAGAAAATAACCTGACGCAAATACGCTGAAGATCCAAATGACTGAATCAATCAGTTGGTCATTTTGCAGCAAGATTTAGTGCGTCGTGTTCAATTTTCAGAAACACGCTGCAACAATTCAAGTATAATGCGATAGGTACCTAAAATGAATTCACGATAGCGTAAAAAGTTTAACTAAATGTACCGTAAGAAGTTAATATGTAAAGGTGCGATTCCACCAAAATAGTGTGCAGTACATTTGATTACAAACATTTTGTGCAAAACTCCAGCATTGCACGTACTAAGCTGGTATCGCGTTTAGCCTCTGTCTCTACCGGCAAGGCTGTGTGTAACTTTTGTAAGCGCACTTGTGCACGAACATGTTCAGTGAGCAGAGTTTTCTGCCTTCAGTTGTTAATTGAACGGCGAGCGCATTCCAAATATAAATTCAAATATAGCAACAATTCGGCGCGAAATTCTACATATGACTATAATATGTATTTATAAAAAAAAAACACACTATGCTCAAAGGTCCTCAGTTATTGTCTCGGTTTCAATATAATGTCCAAAAAACTTTTTTACAAAAACAAAACAACCGACTTCAAAAAAAAAACACTACAAAGTGAAAAATAACTTTAATTTCGGAAGTCGGTGTCGTTGGTTCTGTATTTTCGTTTTTTGACACATATTAAAGTTATTATTCACTTTGTAGTGTTTTTTTTGGAATTCAGTTTTTTTTTTGTAAAAAAATTTATATTTTTCACTTTTTAGTTGTATCTACCTACCCCAAACAAATTCCTATAACACTACTTGCTATGTGAATATCAGTGACAGGAAGCTATTGAACACATCTGTCTACCCCTTTAAAGGGTACAGGCGTGATGTTATGTTGTGTGATTGCGTAAACAATGCATCCATATGCTATAGCAGCAATTGCGGTTGATTTGCTGGCATTTATTGAAGAGTTCCGTTGTCTGTCTCCGAAACTCATCATCAGATCTTTACAAAATTTAAATGGGACCATTTTGGAATAAACCTCATTCGAACAAAAACATATATAAACAATCCGAATTGAGAACCTCCTCCTTTTTTGAAGTCGGTTAAAAACGATTAAACGTATAAGGTAAAATAAATTAATAAACTTCCGCGCTAATTATGAAATATTTAATGGCGTTAACATATGAGTTTTTTATCTAACTCTCTTAATTAAGGCACATTCACAAGGTCCCATCAAGGTAGTATAATAAATATTTACATAATGTAGGGTGTCGTATGTCGTCATTCTTGGGTCCGATGGGACCCGGTACCGAGCTGGCGGAGTTTCGTGTGTTCGGGTCTAATCGGGGCAATGTGCGCGGATAAATAAATGTTTTCATTCCGGTAGCGGAAGGAAGACTGAGTTCGCGAACAACAAGTGTGTACGTGTTGCAGTCAAAACTCTTAACCAGTCAAAAGTACTATTGACTAGCAAAATCAGTCAAAAGTACTTTTGACTGAATAGGTTGGTCAAAAGTGGTTTTGACTGAAAATTATTGGTTATTAGTACTTTTGACTGCAAATTTGCGGTTAAAAGTACTTTTGACTGACGCTCTTCGTCAAAAGTAGTTTTAACTGCAATAAAGCATCAGTCAAAACTCAAAAGCACTATTAACTCGTTAGATGTGAATAAAAAAGAGGTTCACCCTTGTTTGGTAATAACAACTTTTGATGTAATGTTACTAATTCGAACAACGTTTAGGAAAATAATCAATTTGTATAATATCGATTAACATAATTTTCATTTCATCGAATATTTATTTGCGATAACAACATTTGCGCTGTTGATCAAAAGGTATAATGTTCATTTGATGTAATGTTCCCACCCCGAGGTTCGGTTTTGTTAGGTTACTTTAAACCCTTTTCACAGAAATAGGAGCCCCGCGAAGCGGGGCTCCGTCGACATTGGATGCAAGAGCGAGTGAATGAGAATACAAATACCTTTAGGTACCTCATATCATATTAAACAGGCAAATTAGTGCATTTGAAAATTCGGTCAAAGACATTATTTCAAAGAAATAAATATGCTAAATAATATAATGCTAAATAATTTTTAAGAGTTTTGACTGATACAACCAGTCAAAACCACTTTTGACGGAATCACTTAGTCAAAAGTACTTTTAACCAGCTCCATTGGGCAAAAGTACTTTTAACTGTTATTTTAGTCAAAAGTATTATTGACTAAAGCATACGGTCAAAAGTACTTTTGACTGATTTTGCTAGTCAATAGTACTTTTGACTGGTTAAGAGTTTTGACTGCAACATACGCATCGACGCGAGTCCACTGCTTGCACGTGTGCGCGCACAAAAGAATGCAGATGTGCGCGAACATTTCTAGAATGTTCGCGCACAACTTGTTATTGTATGCTTGAGTGAGTCGACCAGAATAAACATTTTTGTCGTACACTGTGCATTACAGTACCGCACAGTTCAGCACACTGGTGGAATCGCACCAACATCAAAAAACCCATAAAGAGCTATCATTCCAAGATTTAACATCACAACACTCAAACTAAACTAAATGCTTTAAGGACCTTAGTATATCAAGACTCCATGTAAGTAAAATACAGAATTAAACGAACATCTGCAGTGATACGGCTTTTACGTCTCAGAAAATCAAGTCATTAGACTGCGAGTAACGCGAGGTGTACACCTAATCCATCATCTGCCGAACTGTTCTATACTCGTACGTCGTCGGCCGAATTCGGCTGATGGAACCAAACATGTACGAGTATGTAAAAGAAAGTAAGTGCGTACACCTTAGGCTAACGCCCAACTACCCCAAGGCAAGAATTGGCCAGTCAAATGTTGTAAGTGACTGTCCGTGTCCAGGATGCGCCGAGACCTCGGCGGTTCAGTTGAGTAACTGGCGAAACAAACTGCGCTACACGAGGAGGCTTCTTCATGCATCGCATAATTTATGTAGGTATGTTTAGTTTGATCGGCCGAGTTCGACCGACAACATACAGTCGACTGCTTGTCAGTGGTAAGGTAACATAACCATTATAAGTAAGTAAGTAGTAAGGCATTAAGTCCGCCTTTGTACCTTTTTGTGCGAAATGTTTAAATAAATACATACATATATAAATAAGTTGGACTTGTATTTTATTGAAACTCCGTACTACGCCAGGCCTGTTCAAGCTCAAAATGTTAGTTAATAACGTGCGAGCGACGGTATGAGCGTAGTTTGACCGATGACGGATTAGGTGTACGCGAGTCGTAGGTAAGCCCTTATGTAAGACACTTGTAGATAAGGACTTGTCTTAACGACATAGCCATCTAGTCGATACAGTACGTTTCCTGCGGGAAGATATCGGGCTTGTTGTGAAATCACTAGATGATCTGAACTGAATGTATGGGTGCGTAGGTATGTGTGGATTTCATGAGCGTTTATTGTTTGAGGGTGGTAGATGTGAGTGTTCGTCATTAAAAGTAGTGACGTTTACTTAAGGGGAAACATGCCCTAAAGCGCGGTCACTGTCGGACTGCATAGAAAAGAAAGAGAAGCGTGATGACACAACGCTGGTAATTTATTGCAAAATATGAAGCAATTATCTATTTACAAAAAAACTATGGTTTGGACTAAACAATTAGAACACTAGTGCTTTAGTATGTTGCTTGTAGAATAATCTGACAAAAATCAGAATGATTGTATGGTTTTTATTGTGAAAAGAAGTTTTTGGAGGTATCATTATGATTTTTTTTATTGTATCAAATTAGTTGTATTATGTTTTCAACACACTATCTAACAAGCATAATATCCTGAACAACATCATATATTTTTCTGACTTTGTTTACTGTAGTCGTTTATATACTTTTAGGCATTAGAAAATTTGCGTTTTTTTACGTTTAGGTCTTGTAGTCCCCTTAAGTGGCTTTGGTTAATATTTAACGTTGTATGTTTCCAAAATCCGTTCTCCGTCGTCTAATGATGCCTATGCTTACGATGTCGATAACATGGCGATAGGTCCCGTCGAGTGGAGTTAAGAAGGGCATCTGGCTTGACGTAGAATTGGCCGATGGAGTAAAGTTTTAACCGAAAATTAGTCGAAAAAATGTCGTCAATTGCAGTATTGATCTCTGGAAATCGCAACGCTAGCAATCCATAAATTCGCATCATATTATGTGTGACCTGGTTCAGATATTAGCAAAACAACACAAGTATCACGCTTATCCCCATTTCAGCTGTCACGTGACTAAGTTATGATAAACTCTTACACACCACACATGCTACTAAAAGCGTGGTAAGCCGAAATGGTAATATTTCAACTGGCTTTAGGCTACGTCGTCATGTAAATATGCTGACAACGTGTTTTCCTATTTGTCAACTGGTTGGCAGTGTGTCAAGGAAGAATACATCTTAGCGACTGTCTGGAACTAGACAATAAAATAAAATGGTCTGGTTAGTTAGGATTGGATGGTGCACGAAAATGAACGTGCAATGCCAAATGTATCTGCAGTTATTCCTGTTTCGCGAGCATTGATATTCGTTAGTCAACAAAGAGTAAAATAATCTAGCCATAATGCTACCTAGATTATTTTTTATAAATAACAAAGATACAAAGTATTTGACCGAAATTTCGAACAAATGTTCCCTTAAATGAAAGCACCAAATACTGAATTCTTTAAGTACTCGTATATACCTACATAATTACATATATCCGAATCGTTTATCGAAACAATGCGATCGACTATTACGTTCTCAATTTCGCGATCATCAGCATTCACCTAGATTGCAATCATTTTTCAACTATCACTTACACAACAGGATAGTAATACAGAACTTAGACCTCGCATTACCAACAGAGGACGTCTGTCTCCGTAAAATATGATAGAAAATCTCTCCCATCAAAAAGTTCCTAATAGAATAATTTCTCCTGTCTCAAACACTGCAGAGTTCTGAGGAGTTGCGTCGGGGCTCATCTCCAACAAAGGATGTTATAAAGTGTCCCCGCCAAGAAACTTGGGCACAATTAATCATATTAAGTGGCCATCGACATCTTTGGCCAAGACATCGTGATTTCCACTCAGAAATTCGGCGAAAAAATCGTTGAGATTTTTCAAGGATGAGCTCAGAAACCCTCCAGCGTTTGTCATTGAAATAAAAAATATTGTGCAAGTTTTTTTATTGTTGCTATTAGAAAGTGTGATTTATTATAGTAGTTAATAAATGTTTCATAACGAAGTGTCCTATGGCCACGGCGACTACGTTTTTTTAGTCAAATATTTCCAGATAATATCTCGGAAAAAAATTGTGAAGCTAAATAAAACCAAAATACAAACATCGTTGTGTTTTATAATATTGTGCACGTACGGATAGTTCCAAGCTGGTAAAGTCGGTAGTACGTCGGTAGTTTGTAAAAGTACATAGAAGTATTTCAAATCACCGAATGCTGCTTCCAAAATTTCGCCGCGACATTTCTCTGGTTTACAGCTAAAACTGAGCAGGAACACTGCAAAAAAGTCAGTAGCTACGTTTTTGTATCCATATGTTATTTAAACTAACATTCATCTGATTATGTCCTCCAGTGAAGATCTTTTACTGAGAGTGGGTTCCCAAGACAAGGTCTCTAGGTACGAGTTTACCAACTAAATACGCTCTAAGTGTTTCCATTTAGAGGTTATTCGGTGTTTGCCTAACTAATGCGTAGAGTGGATACAGTTTACCTTCACATTTCTGAGACATATTCTACTAATAGGTACTTGTACATTTCTTGGTAGCCTTTTTTCTGCAATGTTTATTTTACATTTGCTGTTCCGTTTCCGAGTAGTATATTTTTATTCGGAAATATTGGACTTTTTACAGACAGTCACGGAATAAAAGGAAGAAATAATAATATGCCTAAAACTTTTTATTGTTTCCCGAATTCAGAGAAAATAAGAACATTTTTATGTTTGAAACATTAAATATGAAGGAGGACGTGGGAGATATTTACACCTACGTAATTTATAAAGGCTCATTTCCATTAGCCGTTTTGCCGCGGCCACGTATTTATTTTTTTATATTAGATTGACGTATTACGTCACATATGTCAACGTCACCTGCATGCGGTACTTCAAGCTAACTGGTTGCCCAGTCCACGTGGGAAGGCTGAGAGATGGCTACTTTTCTGGTAAACTTTCGTGCTTAAGTAAAATGTAATATTCTTTTGGAACGAAGTTCTTTATGGCGGCTTGCGGTAGGAGTAAAGGAGAAGAAAACTGTCGCGTAACGAAAAAGCGTACCCCCCTGTCGATGCGATTTTCTTTCGAGGGTTCTGAAGCCAAAATGTAAATCCAAGATGGCGGCTGCGAAAATGTTCAAATTTTTCACCATGGGTATCAATCACATCATGGTTTTCGAGAGTGTTGAAGCCAGTAGTGAGGTTAAATGAAAATCCAAGATGTTGACAACTTTATGAGAGCTTCTAAAAACTTATACAAGATGGCTCTGTATTAAAATCGTGTATCCACACTTTCTCTCTCTGTTTCTTTCTTTTACATAGCAGTGTGTTTGCGTACGAGTTACCAAGTAAGGAACTTCATTCCAGACGGGGGTTGCCCGACCGAACATGTTTTTTTTTTTATATTATGGGATCAACCGCAGAACCAACCCTGAAATTGCAGCAAGGTTGTTCTCATAGTACAAGTTTTGTATACTACTAGACATTACAACTTGTTTTATGTGTAATAAACACTAGGTAAAAAAAACTAGTGGACACATTCATGTAGAATACAATGTTTTTATGTTGGTGTAGGACTCAAATCAACCTGCGTAGTCTGGGTTAGTTGGTCACCAGTATTTGGCAAAAATACAATGCTGTCACGTGTCAGAATATAATGTGCCCTAAAAAACTCTGATAATATTGTATAGGTGAAAACCTTCTATTATATTTAGGTACATTATTGTACCTCTAGGTAATAATCCTATGATTGACCTATTTACCTAATTGTACCCAGTCGAGATTTATGAAACAATATTTGCAGGGAACAATGAAACTGTGAATAAATCAATACGCTTGTTAACTGTTGATAATTTTTTTGTAGAGCACCCGTACCTTCGCTTACGGGAATACTTACTTATTGATAACAAAAAATAACTTCACGCTTGCTTTCCCAAACGGGGTAGACGAAGATGTGCCTATTGAAGAGGTATGTTAAGTTCCAAAATTTGGGGACGAGCCCATTGCCAGACAGGGACTAATCCAGACTCCGTGATGCTACTGCAAAATTTCGTCAAGAAAAACTCAATTACTTAAGCGACGATTTGGTATACGAAGTCTAGACCTATCTTATCTGCCTACTCCAAAAGAGAAACCAACTGAAAACCCACGTTTATTCACAGTTCAGTTAGAACGGCTACGTTTTACTCCGAGACACTCCGTTTTTGGGGAACTCAGGTTATGGATTTTTTATTTTTAAGTGCTTCAACGCTATTTTTGTTACCCTTTGATTGCTGAGGGATTATAAATTTATAATCACAACTTCGAATTCAAATATTATTTTTAGAGAAAAAAAAAAGTTTGATTCACCATAAATGGGACCTGGGTCCAATTATGTATCAGCAAAAATGTTCAAAAAAGTTCTTCCATTTTGATCTTCATCCTAACACATTACGTAGGTAGGTGTACACCTCAGTGCATTTTTTATTAAAAAATACGTTAAACTTATATTATTAATATGAATCATAATAATATCTTAAAACTGCTTAATACGCAGTACTCAGCGGATATTATTCCAAATTTTATTACAATTAATTCAACGTTCAAGCTGAACGCACGCGTCAGAGCGTAAGAGATAACTGATATTATAACAAACCGCCATTTTAATAAGTATTTATCGTTTGTATTAACTGCTTCATTACACCGAAATTAAATTTGAGAGTAAAGGCTCCTGCAAACAGACGCGACGCGCGACGCGAATCGCGCGCGACACAAAGGCGCCGCTCGTTGCGCGATTTGCGGTGCCTTTGTGTCGCGTGTCGCGTCGCGCCTGTGTGTACGAGCCTTAATGAGTCTTCAGTGCGTTTCTGTAGTTAATAACAAAATTAAGCGATGTTTAGAAGTCTTATTTGTTGTGTTAATGTTTTGCTTTGATAGGGTATTAATTTTAGGCAATTAAGACAAATCTACTTATTGAAACGATAATCTATCTATAAACTAATAATAAAGCTGAAAAGTTTGTTTGTTTGTTTGCTTGTTTGATCGCGCTAATCTTTGGAGCTACTGGATTTGAACAATTCTTTTTGCATTTGATAACCCAATTCTTGAGGAAGGCTATCTCGCCAGGGCCTTTAGGAACAGAGGAAAAATAAAAAAATACAGAACGAACCCTAAGTGAAAACAAAGTTATAGCGATGCTCAGGCTATGCGATGCGATAGCCAGCCTATCGCATCGCCTATTGTCGGGGGACAAGAAATTTCACGCGGACGTAGTCGCGGGTAAAGGCTGCTTCAAACAAGCGCGACACGCGATAAAATCGCGCGCGACACAAACGCACCGCAAGTCACGCAACAAGCGGTGCCTTTGTGTGGCACGCGATTCGCGTCGCGCGTCGCGCCTGTTTGTAGGAGCCTTAATAACTACTTTAGAGCCTGTGCACACCACGTTTTTTAGACGCGCCATTGACGCGCGTTGGTAGCGATACGGACGCGATACGCACGCGAGTCAGACGCAGCCTGTAGACCTTCTGTAGGATAAAAGCGCGCCGTCGACGCACGTTTCTAAAACGCGCGTCAACGGCGCGTTTAAAAAACGTGGTGTGCACAGGCCCTTAGTATTCATTGCCTAAAGTTCTTAATACTAACTCGAAATAAAATCTGTTTTTCTAATGAAGTCCATTGCTGAAGTGTTTGAAGTCACGATAAGAATATTCTAACACAAAAGTAGAAATTTATTCCTAATCCCGTAACAAACCACTGGTATAAGATTTTCAAAGCTTTCATTTGAATTTCTAACTTGCGATAATAGCTTTAAATTAAATTCATAAAACAGATAGGTAAATTTATTATTGAGATAATTAAAATTTTGCTTGCACTTGGTTTTAATAATGAACAAACGTCTAACTAACCCCGAACACGGTTAGTTAAAATGTCTGCGAATTTGAAACTGACATTTATATGAATCCTAATGAGTTACTGATATACAAGGAAAAGATAAGGAAACTGTATAAATCACAAAATCACGGAAACACACACACACACAGACACACGCACTCATTTTTGTATTTTTTTTTTCTTACACGATCATTCGTTGATGCATCTTTTTGCATGTCTTTTGGGCTAAATTTCTGGGATTGCTGGTAAACCTATAATTGGCGACTGTGTAAGGCCGAGACTTTTGTGATCTATAAAACTTAAGATAAATGATACATATCTATGTATAATTTATCTGCTGTTGGTGTACCATAATCCATACTAATATTATAAATTCGAAAGTAACTCTGTCTGTCTGTATGCTACCTTTTCACGCCTAAACCACTGAACGGATTTCTATAAAATTTGGCAGAGAGATAGATTGCGTCCTGGGGAAGGACATAGGATAGTTTTTTTCGACATACCTCGCGGGCAAAGCCGCGGGCGGAAGCTAGTAAATAAATAAATGTATTGTTGTCTGTTTTGAGGGGTCTGGCGCTGTATGCCGAGATACAGCACCCGTCCTAGTTCGGCTACAGATGCTCCCATGTAATATGCTCCCAAGTACCAGCCTATAAGTAGATATGTATGCAACCCATTGTATTATTTTTGGTGAAATAAATAAATGATTTATTATAAACTTCTTGATATAGAAAATTACATTATTATATTACATTTCAACTTGATAACTCCACGCGTTCCTGAGAAAAAGGGGCTTAACTGACGGACAGACAGACGGACAAAGAAGTGATTTTATAAGGGTTCCGTTTTTCCTTTTGAGGTACGGAACCTTAAAAATTAAAAATTGATTTTTATATATTATTATAAATACTTTCATATTCATTTATTAAAACGCTGTTATTATATCAATAAAACAGATACATTTTGTTAATTTGTATAGATATAGCGGTGCATTCAAAACGTCAGTTCGGAGCAATATACTCGTAGCTCGATACCCTTTTGTATACGATGACCCACGGATATCTATGACGACCCATAATTAATATTGCCGATTGTCCTCAATTTCGTCCATTCCAATCCCTTATATATGCACACGCTGAACATGAGCCCATTACCGAGTCCCGAAACTCAAAGCCAATTGATGGCTGATGTAAACAAGAAGCCGATGTCAGACGGTTGTGTACGGGACCACTAATCCATCAGGTTAAGCGATTATACCCCCAATAGCAGTAAACAGTTGGACAATCTACACAGTACACAGTTTATCAATGGCAAATGAAGTAGGAAATTACTGGGCTGAGTTCTGAAAATGGTGATGTTGCTGGAAAATCTACGTCTTATGTTCTGCGTTCGCGTCTTAGTGGCCAAAAATGTAAACAAATATGAGTTTATGGAAAAATAACTTTAATTTCTACACAATAAAGTTCAGTTAAAGAAATGAAATGAAAGTTTACGCTACACCTTCAAACATTTTTATATCTTTTTCAATAGTGCTAGTCACTCTGAAATTGTCATTAAAATAAAGTTAATATTTGTTTAACTAGAAATAACATCGATTGGAAACATAAATTTGAATAGACCTTATACACTATATATAATTTAAATTAATTAATAAATAAATTAATTTTAATTTGTAAATTATCGCTTTACATGCCAATCTATGTGACTGCATTGTTCATCTAAATTGCGCAACGAATTTTGAAGTGGTTTTCACCACTATTTAAAGAATTAATTCAGGAAGGCTTATGTGTAAAATACATTAATATTTAACTTACATTATAATAACGAAATCTCAATGTTTTGTCAAGTCGTACCTACAAACCGAGCGAAGCAGGTAAATCTTGATGTTTTGTCAAGTCGTCTAAGCTGTCCAAAGCAGAGGCGGAGGCTTATAACACAGATAAAAAAAAATAGGAATGCATGCAAGTAAGACATCTTTGCAAGAAAGAAAACGCTTACAGACGAAAGTTTTGGTTAAAACATGGCAGTGGTTAGCTGCCTTCAATGTACAAACCTGGTAATTGCATAGAGCACCCACTTTCTCGGAACCCAAATCCTGAACATAGATGGTAAGGAAAACAAGGCAAGATAACTAACCTAACTAAAACTAAAATATGGCGTCGAAAACTTCCTCCACATCTCTGTCGTCTGGTAATGTACCCAAGAGATTAGCGGCATTGCCACGTTGTATGGCAATGCTTAGCCTCAGCTGTCAGTGTCAATGGTATCAATATCTCATGACAATGATGATACTTACAGCTCTTGAACACGGCTTAGATGTGCTGATCGCGTTCAGATTTATCGATAAAATTCACCCTAAATCTCTTACAGTATGATTTTACACTTTCCCTCAAATCTACTGCCTTATTGGAATTTTTTCCGTAACCGTAATAAACGTGACCGTAATAAACGCTCGCTGTACAACAAAACTCATAAATTCAAACTCGGTAAACAAGGATGCACGTCTTCCGATCAAATACCCACGTCCAATGAATGCGTAAACTGAATAGACTATCAACTATATTGTTCGAACGTGTGGAGCCGACACGTTGTCGCGTATCGTGGTCATCGCAGGAACCGCAGCTTGGTTCCGTGACCACAATGGTACAACGTCTCAGACGTGAGTTTGACCCCTATTCCCCGCACTGTCATTAGTGGTTATGCACTCCTAGTACTGTTATTTATTTTATAGTTGAAATGAAAGTCCGTCCTTCCGAAAAATGTGTAATTAGGTAATTTGATATCTTCACTCCTATTTTCCCCCGAGGGGTTGGCTAGCTAGAATATGTGCCTATAGTAAGCACTAATATGTCAACACTTGGCAACTTTCAATTGCGTTTTTTCCGTGAAATAACGTATTCAACGTGGAAATACGACACTTTACTCAAACGTATGGGTTCGAAAATACTTTGTTCGTAGTAACATAGAATTTCATTCAAAACTAAAGGAGAAAGTCGTCTTTGTATAAAGCCAAGTGTATTCATACTTATGCTAGTGACTGTACATCATTTCACCAGTTATGATTAAATCACAGTTATTGGGGGCGATCCTGTTGTTATCAACTGGGCACAAATCTGGACTCCAGCAGTGCGATTCTGTAACTATCTCACCGTGAAAACTTAGGTGAAGTGAGCGTGGAGTAAGCTGTCAATAGTGTCAATTCCTAGCAAAAACAAACTCACTTCACCTAAGTTTTCACGGTGAGATTTTTACAGAATCGACCGGCTGGGCCCAGGCTGCTACTCAGAAATGCATATACTACATATTTATTACGTTAGTGTTGTTATTAATGCGCGTGTACCTCCCTGAGGTAGGTATCGTAATAATTTTTTATTTTATTCATAATTTAATTAGTGTCTATTATGTGATTGCTGTAGCAATCACATAATAGACACTAATTAGGTAAATGATCGCTGATGGTTTTTCACATTACAATCAGCCTATAATGTTCAAATTTCTGTGACACAGGCCTCCTCTCTGCGAGAGGGAGTGGGCTATAATCCACCATGCGGGCCCAGTGCGGGTTGGTGGATGTCACATGTCTTCGAATTTTTTTTCGCGTCCCTCTTGTATTTGAGTAAAGTGCTCAAGTACACGAGTGGAATTTTGTCGTTGGTTGCAGGTGCCTCTGTCGTCGACACGAGATGCTTGTGCATATGCACACTTAATGATTGAAATGACAATTTTCAAAATTGTACAGACACCTGAGCAAGTACAGCCATAATTTTGTAGGTTATATTCCCGTTTAAACATTCACTAAACGGACTTCATACGAACACACTGTACCTACAGGAACTGTTTACCATGGATAGTACGACCACAGGTAATAAACTAACACTAGGTCTGGCTAGTGTCACTGGGATAATTATTATTGTGTCAACGTCCAGTCTTTGCTTATTTATCTTGCGATTAGTCGAGTTAACCGCAGATTATTTTGTTTGCGATGTATATGGGACTGTTTAAATAGGCATATACATGTTGTGGAGGTTTGTATTTATTGGAATGTCTTTATACAGGTTGTGTTTATTGAAATCAGTCGTCATCGATGTTTTCAATTTCGTTGGCTTCGACTTGATTCGATTCTATATATTATTACAATACCAGCCTATTATTATCCCAACGCAGGGCAATGTCGTTCACCTATGTCAGTAATGTCCAAGATAAACTCAGGAAGTACAGACTCCAGCACATCAAGCTACTACAATCTGTCAAATTTCTTTAATATATTTTCAACTTTATCGCTAAGTACCTACAGCATAAAGTCATTGGGAAAATTTTATTTGTATTTGAACCCACAACCTTGTGTATGAGAGGCGAGGCTTTAATCACGATTAATATTGTAATTTTTTTACACTTTGAATAGAAAATGTTGTCAGAGCAATTACAGCGAGCGTGGTGAAATCATGACATGTCATGGTTTTCACCACGCTCGCTGTAATTCACATACACACACACACACACATGACACGACACGACATGACACGATATTTTTTTATTTTTATATAAAAGGTACACCAACGACTTATGGTCCACTAGAAATATTGACATAATAATAAATAACATATGCATTAAGTTATGGTGAATTAGTCACTTACGGGCGTACACAGCACTTACATAAAACTTACTTACTTCTTAAATATATATTTTTAACAAGATTTTTTACTCGTAGTGAGAATAGAAAAATAAATAAAAAAGAACAAAACAAAGAACAAAACATTAAGTAAAAACAAAATCATAATCGATATTAGAATAATAATTAAAAACAAAATTATCATTAGAATCAGACTCAGATTCTTACTCTGATTCTGACCCTGATTCTGATTGTGATTCTGATTGTGATTCTGATTGTGATTCTGATTGTGATTATGATTGTGATTCTGATTGTGATTCTGATTCTGACTCTGATTCTGACTGATTCTGACTCTGATTCTGATTCTGACCCTGATTCTGATTGTGATTCTGATTGTGATTCTGATTGTGATTCTGATTGTGATTCTGATTGTGATTCTGATTGTGATTCTGATTCTGATTGTGATTCTGATTCTGATTCCGATTGTGATTCTGATTCTGATAGTGATTCTGATTGTGATTCTGATTCTGATTCTGATCCATCCATCCATCCAAAGATTAAAATAAAAAAAATAAACAGTAAAATTGATATTCACAATTCAAAACAGTAGAACGCCATAACAAGTGCAACAAGAGAACAATCCAAAATTGGCAAGCATATGTAGCAAAAAACAAAAAAAAAAACAGCATGTGTGCAATTCACACGTGGTAGACGTGAAACCTTTAAAAACACTGTGTATGCTTCCTATCTCATTTTCTCCAACGTTAAATCTTATGAATTTACGTCTCTTTTTAGAGACGTAAATTCATAAGATTTAACGTCTGATTCTGATTCCGATTCCGATTCAGATTCCGATTCAGATTCAGATTCAGATTCAGATTCAGATACAGATTCAGATTCAGATTCTGATTCTGATTGTGATTCTGATTGTGATTCTGATTCTGATTGTGATTCTGATTGTGATTTTGATTGTGATTCTGATTGTGATTCTGATTATGATTCTGTTTGTGATTCTGATTGTGATTCTGATTGTGATTCTGATTCTGACTCTGATTCTGACTGATTCTGACTCTGATTCTGACTCTGATTCTGACCCTGATTCTGATTGTGATTCTGATTGTGATTCTGATTGTGATTCTGATTGTGATTGTGATTCTGATTCAGATTCAGATTCAGATTCTGATTGTGATTCTGATTTTGATTGTGATTCTGATTGTGATTCTGATTCTGATTCTGATTCTGATTGTGATTCTGATTGTGATTCTGATTGTGATTCTGATTGTGATTCTGATTGTGATTCTGATTGTGATTCTGATTGTGATTCTGATTGTGATTCTGATTGTGATTCTGATTGTGATTCTGATTCTGATTCTGATTCTGATCCATCCATCCATCCAAAGATTAAAATAAAAAAAATAAACAGTAAAATTGATATTCACAATTCAAAACAGTAGAACGCCATAACAAGTGCAACAAGAGAACAATCCAAAATTGGCAAGCATATGTAGCAAAAAACAAAAAAAAAAAAGCATGTGTGCAATTAACACGTGGTAGACGTGAAACCTTTAAAAACAATGTGTATGCTTCCTATCTCATTTTCTCCAACGTTAAATCTTATGAATTTACGTCTCTTTTTAGAGACGTAAATTCATAAGATTTAACGTCTGATTCTGATTCCGATTCCGATTCCGATTCAGATTCCGATTCAGATTCAGATTCAGATACAGATTCAGATTCAGATTCAGATTCTGATTCTGATTGTGATTCTGATTGTGATTCTGATTCTGATTGTGATTCTGATTGTGATTCTGATTGTGATTCTGATTGTGATTCTGATTATGATTCTGTTTGTGATTCTGATTGTGATTCTGATTGTGGTTCTGATTCTGACTCTGATTCTGACTGATTCTGACTCTGATTCTGACTCTGATTCTGACCCTGATTCTGATTGTGATTCTGATTGTGATTCTGATTGTGATTATGATTGTGATTCTGATTGTGATTGTGATTGTGATTCTGATTCAGATTCTGATTGTGATTCTGATTTTGATTGTGATTCTGATTCTGATTGTGATTCTGATTCTGATTGTGATTGTGATTCTGATTGTGATTCTGATTGTGATTCTTATTGTGATTCTGATTGTGATTCTGATTGTGATTCTGATTGTGATTCTGATTGTGATTCTGATTGTGATTCTGATTGTGATTCTGATTGTGATTCTGATTGTGATTCTGATTGTGATTCTGATTGTGATTCTGATTCTGATTGTGATTGTGATTCTGATTGTGATTCTGATTGTGATTCTGATTGTGATTCTGATTGTGATTATGATTGTGATTCTGATTGTGATTCTGATTGTGATTCTGATTGTGATTCTGATTGTGATTCTGATTGTGATTCTGATTGTGATTCTGATTGTGATTCTGTTTGTGATTCTGATTCTGATTCCGATTGTGATTCTGATTCTGATTCTGATTGTGATTCTGATTGTAATTCTGATTGTGATTCTGATTCTGATTCTGATTCTGATCCATCCATCCATCCATCCATCCATCCATCCATGTCATTTGTAATAATAAAAAACAAAAACACTGTATAATGCTTCCTATCTCATTTTCTCCCACGTTAAATCTTGTCTCTTTTTACTGTCGCTTTTTCGTTTCATAAACTTTCAAATCACAACGATGCTAAAGAAGTTTTCACTTCAAAATCGACCTAGGTTGTACCTTATGTAACATTGCATATCGTTTTCATGTGGGGATGTAGGCAATTGAAAATTAGCAATGTGGGTTTTCTGAAATGACGTTCGCTAGGTGGCAGCACTGACACGTCAGGTCCAGGCATCTGTCAAAGAGCCTATATTTTCTTTAGTCATGACTGAATGATGAACGAATGAATGAATCGAATGATGAACGACATCATATATTTTATATTGGAAGACCTCTTGTCACAGTGGTGCCAACTGGTGTCGTAAATTTTCACGAAAACCCTTATTACGCTGCTTGGCACCCAGATGCCAGGCATAAGCATAGGTACATACAATCATGTCTTATGCAATGAAGAAAACGCCTCATTTTATTTCTCTTGCTATTGTCGTAACCAGAGAGAAGCAATGAAAATAAAATCAAAATCTATAAAATATCAACTACCACTTCCTATAAATATAAAATATTTTTATACCCAACATAAATCTAAAGTGTTAAACGTTACTTACTACTTAAGGGTAAGTTTAATTTAATTTTATTTGCCTCCCGATTAGATTGGGAACTTTAAAGGGCTTTTGCACTTAGAAAATGAAATCAACAAATCTGAGAGGTGTAAGTTTCTGTAGTAAAAAGTCCATTGACCTCAAAGTTGGTTTCTCTGAAATCATACATTTGTCAGAACTTTGAAAGTAATATTGCAATATTTCGTGGGTTTGTATTTATTGCGGTTTTAAGTTATGTTGCGGGCGGGGTGTCTGGAATTCATATACGATACTTTATTCACAGAGAACCAGTGAATATACTTTACTAGAAACAATCTTCTTGTGCTTTTGAATTGAGAATGAGAATCTTACGTGTTTTCTGAAGATCTATGTTTGTAATTCGAAGTGATAGGCTCCAAAAGTTTCTAAAGTTTCGTCTCAGTCTTAAAAAATACAGCTTTCTAGGCGGATAATCTAGGAAATCAAACAATCTGCCTAGCTTTTTCCCAACTATGTTCGGGTCGTAACCTGATGCAGTTGAATACCAGTATTTTACATGGAGCGACTGCCTGTTAGATAGGCAGTGTTACACAGTAACTGAGTCGTGGAAGTTAGATTTCCACGACTCAGTTACTGTGTAACACGATGCCTCTTGGTTAGACTGGTTGTCAGACCTTAGGCTTCTGACTACTCTGATTACCGAGATGATGACAAATAGAATGGAAGAAAAAAACATGCTGTAGGTTGTAAATATTATAAACCATATACAACACGTCCAGGAATTAACACACACCACCAAACACCCCAATTAGAATATTATGTTATAATCTTGACCGGATATCTATGATCTTGACACATACCACGGTTGTGTTGATTTATGCGTCATATTCGTGAACGGGCGCCCGTCAGTTGGGGCTGGTCATCACTTAGCTGCCTCAGCTTATTTTTAATTATTTTATTTTTGTATTGTTGTTTGTTAAGTACTATTTGTTATACTCTGGACGCTTTTAACGCGTACGTCTTTCTTAATTTTTTACATCGTTCTCACATTATATAATTTTAAAATCAAAAGTAATGATGTAACTAATATTTTTGTAAAATATAATTTAAAAAGATTGTCCATGGAGTTTCTTGCCCGTTCTTCTCCATAGGTACCTACGCTTTGGAATGGGCAACTAGCTTCATATTTTCTGACAGACCGACTTCTTGACAATTTAAAAGTGCCTGTAAATGGTTTAATTGAAATAAATGCTTAGAGTTCAAACTCTAAGCACGAACGAACGCAAACGCACGAGCGCAAACGATGTTATAAAAATAATAGTACTCAAACTCAAGTTTGAGTACTATTATTTTTATAACATCGTTTATTAAATTAGTTGGAATAATTGTATGAGAAAATTGTCATCACATTACAAATCTACGCACGCACGCAGCCACATACCTACATATAAGAGTCTAGCGTTGGTATAAAAAATTATCTGTATAGACAGAAATCAATTTAGTAAACGATTTTGAACTATGTAATTACTTTCATAAAGTGCATTAATTCAGTTAGATATTGTATATTATATCAAAAAACTGTCAAGAACATAATTAATGTATCCTCTAAGAGATCAACGATTTTTCTAAGCACAAAAGTGTATCCTTGGAACCTCAATCCAGATTAATTAACTGTAGCCAAGCCAGTGTTCTAATAGTTTTTGCCCGTGTTGATAGAATCTATTTCTACACAGAGAGCCCAAGTAAACGACCCTCAGTATTGTTTTACACTAATTAGGTTGAGTTATTTAGTGGGTATAGTTGGGTTTACTTATTTAGAGCACTTAGTTTTTGGGCCAGGTGTACATTTCTAAAAACAAGTAGGTAAAACTTTTGTTCTTAAGCCCTACTTTTGAAGAAGATATGTGACAGACAGTATCATTGTTTATGTAGTTGATAATGAAGTGATAGAATTTTGAGCAGGATCTATGTTAAAAAAAAAATGGAAATGAAAGCTCATAAAAACAAGTTCAAATGGTGCTATTTGATACTTATTACCTCTAAAATCGTTATACATCCAGTTTCGAAGACATTGAAATAGAAATTTAGATGTGGCCTGCCAAAATAACAATGGACACTTATCTAGAAAACCCTCTTCAAATTAATTGAATTTCAGAATACAAACAAAAGCTCCAAGCACTAATTACTAGAGGTACCCCAAAATTAAATCGTCTATCGAACGAAACCATTAAAATCAGAGTTGTTTCGCGAAACAAATTCGGGTACCCTCGTCAAAAAATCATTAGAGGAGCGAAAATATTTTGTCGCCGAACAATTAATTGCGAGCTAGAGAGACTGATGGAAAAATAATTTGATTAACAGCTACGTGGCGTGGTGGTGGGAATACTATTTATTTTTATCACATTTACGAGTAGTGTCGAGATCGCGTTGTGATTTTTATAGCATTAATAGAACGTTAAACTCTGATCATGTGGAAAATACCGGTCATGTGTGAGCCGGACTTGCGCACCGAGGGTTCCGTACAAATTTGTTGGTATGTAAATAGTTTATCGCGGGAATTTTTTTTTTGTAATATCACTACTTAGAAATTTACGATTTTTTCCTTTACTTGTGCTACATGACCTTGCTTCTTGCCAAATTTCATGGTTCTAGGTCAACGGAAAGTACCCTATAAATTTGATTCCCTTGAGAGTGTCGAAATATACGTTTTTTGCGGCATAAACGGACCGTATAATTATTTTAAGATAACTTAGAAGTTTCATTTTTTCGCTGCTTCAAGGGATTGCAGCCTTGAGTGTTTTATGTCAATTTCAACTTGATAACTCCACGCGTTCCTGAGAAAAAGGATCTTGACTGACGGACAGACAGACGGACGATAAAGTGATCCTATAAGGGTTCCGTTTTTTTTCCTTTTGAGGTACGGAACCCTAAAAAGTGATATGAAAATGAGTTCCCTGTAGATATTATTACGGAACTTATGGTGTCGCTAAGTGTGATGGCATCAGCCATTTACGCCGCGAGCGTTTACGCCGTACGGCATTTCATACAAACTATCCAGCCCTTGTTTTTCAAAATGAACGAACCGATTTTAATGAAACTTCATACGCATAAGCAAGATACAAAGGTCTAAAAAGTTACTTAAGAACATTTTCGAAAAATAGTTCGCTCTTAAGTGTTCCACTCCTTGGTAGGTCAGTTTTGGTCACTTTTTTCTATACTTTCAGACACCGGTAGTGGTTTTGATTTTTGCTAAACTGGGTTTAGTTTACGCAGCCGTTCATAAAGATTCAATTCTATTTGTTGTAATTTCTGACGTTCAACAGTGCCTTTTATGTGCCAATTTGAAATAAATGCTTTGACTTTGACTTTGATTAGATTTAAGTATTGTTTCTTTTTCTTTATTTATTTACATTTTCTTTCTCTATTAGATTTATTATCCACCCCATCGCATCGCATCGCCTCTCCGCGCTATCACTTTGTTTTCGCTTACCTTTCTTTCTGACTTTGTTTGTTTTTGCTCGGCTCCTAAGGGGCCTAACTTGATGTTAAGCTTATAACCTTCCTCAGAAATTAGGCTATCAAACGCAATCATCATCTGCCCAGCCTTTTCCCAACTATATTGGGGTCGGCTTCGAGTGTAACCAGATGCAGCTGAATACCAGTATTTTACATGGAACGACTGCCTATCTGACCTCCACAACCCAATTACTGGGCAATACGATACTCCTTGGTAAGACTGGTTGTCAGACTTTCGGGCTTCTGACTACTGTCAAAGATCCACGAATGACAGTCGGGACCAACGGCTTAACGTGCTTTCCGAAGCACGGAGGGGTCATGGTATGTAAAGATGGTCACCCATCCACAGACCAACCGCGACAAGCGTAGCTCAACCTGATCGATCGACCTGTGCGGCTGTTAATATTTAGCCACGGGCCCCCCAAACAAACGCAATCGTTTTTCAAATTCGACTGATAGTTTCAGAGATTAGTAGAAATCAAACGAACAAAATAACAAACAAACTCTTCTGCTTTATTATTAGCTTTATTTTAAGACTAGCTTCTGTCCGTGGCCTCGCCCGCGCGCATGTCGGAAATTCCTATAATGTTACTCCATAACATCAGCTATCAGAGATTAGCCGAAACAAACAGACAGACAGACAAAAATTTTAAAAAAGTATTTTTTTTTATTATTAGCGTATTCTTTCCTATGAATTTAGTAAAAAAGAGTTATTTTGATATTACAAAATATAGATACTTCAATTTTATTTATTTGTATTGATTGATTAACATTAGTATAGTTTTTAATTACGTAACACACTATCAATCACAATCTGAATCATTTTGAAGGATATTGCGAATCCATTGCTTTATATGTTCGAAAAATGTGTCTGCTCAACAATGCAAATAACGCAATGAATGTTGTTGAACTGTCAAAAAGATACCCATTGCTACTGATAGTGTGGTACGCAATTACCCCGCTGTAGAGTTTGTGTTTTTTTTTTGTTTGGTCGTTGGGACAAGAACAATTTCACGCGGACGAAGTCGCGGGCAGAAGCTAGTCATTAGTATACATAGAAGATATAGATTTAACATAATCTCGGGCAGCCCCGTAGCCTGTAATTACACTCTTTACCGCTGAAAGCCAATCATGAAAATGTCTGAAACACAACTGGCAGGTTTCAAATAACCAATCAAAATGTGCCTAAAAAGGCCTTCGACTCCACTTTTAATTAATTACAAAGGACGAAAATAGTGAATATGAGAGCCCGCTCTTCAATAATTACAGTGCAGTCGTTTCGAAACTTAGTAATTAAATCTGATATTTAAGCTGTCGAAACGCCTAGTTCTTTGCTATGACTTTGTTTTACTCCTAATAGGTACTTGTTAAGTAAAATTCGGAGTAAATAATGGGCTTGATAGATTTTTTAAACTAGATTTGCAAAATTTTATAAAAAATAGTCTGATGAATAATGGTGGCCTATACCACCTGTGTGTGTGTGAGCGTGTGTGTGTGTGTGTGAGTGTGTGTTTGGATAGATGTTTGAAACTAGATTTGTAAAATTCTATAGAAAATATAGTCTGATGAATAATGGTGGCCCCACCTGTGTGTGTGTGAGCGTGTGTGTGTGTGTGTGTGTGTGTGGATAAATGTTTGAAACTAGATTTGTAAAATTCTATAGAAAATAGTCTGATGAATAATGGTGGCCCCACCTGTGTGTGTGTGAGCGTGTGTGTGTGTGTGTGAGTGAGCGTGTGTGTGTGTGTGTGTGTGACCTTGTTATTCTAAGTATTGCAGTAAGCAAGTATTGTAGTATGACCAATTCAATACTTATTCTACCAAGAATAGACAAAGTTCTTTCAATACAACTCGACATCTCTTCTGTTCGAGCACGGGCGACCCGTACCTACACTCGCGTTTCTATAAAGACATAGACATATTTATTGTTTCCATAGAAACGGGGAGCAATTTTTAAAATCAATATAAATTCTTGTCCAATATGATCTAGACTATTTGTCACTTGCTAAGAGGAAATGTTTTTAACCCAAGTGTCGAAAGTAGAGGAAAAAAAAATTGGTCGTCATGCTTGACATTGTAGACTTTTGTCGACTAAAGGACGATTTCCACCAAACGGCTCGCATGGCATCGGATCGGAAAGGATACGAACAGCGACAGCGACAGCCGATCGCGTCCGGCAGCAAGTTGACGCATACGATCGCTTCCGTACCGTCGTTTGCGAACGTATCCGTTTCTGCGCCTAGTCAAATCGTTTAATTCCTACCGTGTTGACGTGTTCTAATTTTTGAAAATGGTTGAAGTTGACGTAATTTTGTTGGTTATATTCTCTTTGTGTTGGGTATTGCATTAGAAACAGAAAAAAATAATCAAACACAAAAGAGGAAAACAAAAATTTGGACTGCCGAAAGGATTCGATCGGATACAGACGATAGGCGAACGGAGCCGTACGCGAGTCGCAGGATATTTTCGGCTACGATCGCGTGTCACAGAAGACGCTCGCGGTCAAGCGGCTGAGCGCGGCTGGTAATAATACTGTGTACACGATTTAATGTCGTTTAAAGATTGTAGAATCTGATCCGATCCGATGCGATACGAGAACACTTGTTCTCTTCATCGCCATGCACTAGACGGTGGAAATCTTTCTACAGTCTGTCATTTTGTTTATTCTTCCGTCGACAAAACTCATTGCTATGGTTGTCATGCTACACGTGCAGACCCTGACCTATGAGAACACAACCAATAATATTACTATTATTCCCTTCTAGGGCATCCCCTCCCAGCGTTTACTGTTTACATTTCACTACGAAAAGTAAAAACAATTAATACAGCTACATCTTGGTTAGTTTCCAGAGCCCGCTGAGTCGGCGTGCTAATGACGTGAAGGTTTGCAGATGATTACAGTATAAACGATATAAGAATACCAGTAAATCATGTTGCTATTCCACTTGGTTACTTTTCTTCTGACCATCAAGAATTAGGCACTCTCTTATGATAAAAATAAGTAATGCCTGTACAAAAGACTCCAATTTATCAAATTCATAACGCGAAGAGAAATACAACGAGTAAACCCACACGATCATAATAATAATAATCTTACACGTGTACCTAATTCTTAAGACACGCAAACTTTGTTATTCTCATGTAAATAAATTGTTTATTGGTCGTATTTTCTCTCTTATTGGTGACATTGAGACTATCCCATTGCTACAAGACCCAAAATGGCGTACCTTTGCTCATAATCATTTCAGCCGAAATACGTCCACTGCTGGACATAGGCCTCCTCCAAGCACCTCCATTTCGACCGGTTCTGTGCTTCTTGCATCCAACGGGTTCCTGCGGCCTTCACAAGGTCGTCGGACCACCTTGTGGGAGGCCTTCCAAAGCTACGTCTTCCGGTACGCGGTCGTCACTCCAGAACCTTTCGGCCCCATCGGCCATCTGTTATTGAAGTTTGGCAATTCTTCGGGCTATGTCGGTTACCTTGGTTCTCCCGCGGATCTCCTCATTCCTGATTCAACCACGCAGGAAAACTCCAAGCATAGCCGACTCTACCTTTGCTCATATACATTTATTTTCTGAATTTTTTTAGCGATTTTTATTACTTTTGTAGCGGTATCTACAACGCCACAAGCAAACAACGCGTCATACTGACGTCACGCAAATCCTGCATCGCGCAAGCAGAGTTTACCGCGCAACTAGCATAGATACAACGGCCCGACATTAATCATTGGGCAGTTGCCCGCCAGACACAACACCCGTCTGGTCGGAGGATCCTCCCTTTTCTATAGAGTATGAGTGAACTTTACACCCTGTTCCTCATACCTCTATACTGGTGACCCCGAACATGAACGTCAGCGCAGCCTTCGTGCAAATACTTCAGCGTGACGTCATCATCATCACTCCCGCAAGCTTTAGCGGCGAATCACCCAGCCAGCCAGCTCCCACGGCTTCAACGGGTATCCTGACCACCAGCATGCAGCGACCGCGCATACCTGGTCATCACCCTCAGCCTCATCAGCAACCTTGGCACAGCACACTGCACTTTCGGCCGGTCAACAAGAAGAGCTCAATTCCTCTCCTGGTCGACGCAGCAGTCAGCCTCAACCCGGCGCTGTACCACATCCGACGCACTGGAGCATAACGCAGCGCCACCCCGACTCACTGGGGACATCTTCGCAGACAGTTCCGACTCACCGTGAACTATGCGGCAACCGGTTCCGACTCACTGGAACCTCAGCTGGCCTGGCAAGCATCGCAAGATACAAGACTCAGCCCACTATCGACCTCCGGTCTCCGGGGGGGAGTGATGTAGCGGTATCTACAACGCCACAAGCAAACAACGCGTCATACTGACGTCACGCAAATCCTGCATCGCGCAAGCAGAGTTTACCGCGCAACTAGCATAGATACAACGGCCCGACATTAATCATCGGGCAGTTGCCCGCCAGACACAACACCCGTCTGGTCGGAGGATCCTCCCTTTTCTATAGAGTATGAGTGAACTTTACACCCTGTTCCTCATACCTCTATACTTTATTCAATTATGTAAAGTAGTGTTCTTAATATTATTTATTTTTATAATCATGGTATTTGCAGTTTTGTATATATTTTGTTTTGTAAAGTTGCAACCATGTGTCCAAGTGGAATTGCATTGATTATTAGTTGTTAAACTGACTTTTGCGGGTTGACAGCAAGTAGCTGTCAAACGGTATATTAGAGTAGTACAGATTACAATTTCAACGAGCCAACTATTCAAACATTTGGTAAAGGTTAGCCACATTTACTAAATAATATAATTTGAGTATGAGTTTTGAGGGTTCTTTTTAACGTTATATTTTCAACTTTTAGAAAAAAAAAAACAGTTTTCGCTTTGAAAACGTTGAAAGAGATAGCGCTGTAGTTTATTATGTACTAGTTTCTGCCCGCAACTTCGTCCGCGTGAAAATTTTTGTTTTTCCAAGCCACTCCGTCGCACCGCATCGCCTGACCGCGCTATTACCTACGCTTTGGAATGAGCAACAAGCTTCATATTTTCTGACTAACCGACTTCTTGACAATTCAAAAGTGCCTGTAAATGGTTTAATTGAAATAAATGCTTTGAGTTTGAGTTTGAGTTTATTACTTCGCTTTCGCTTAGGGTTCATTCCAACTTTTTTAAGTATTTTCTCGGTTCCTAAGGATCGCAGCGTGTTGTTAAGTAGCCTATAAGCCTTTCTCAAGAATGCGGATGTCAAATGCAGAAATAGTTTTTCAAATCCAACTGGTAGTTCCAGATATTAGCGCGTTCAAATAAACTCTTGCGCTTTACTATTAGTAAAGATTGTTTGTGTGGCCTACATAGGTAAACCAAATACATTTCTAAATCATACGGAAGAATATAGAGATGATTAGTAAGGGTTATGGCAAATGACCACTACGCAAGTTATGAAGAAATTTTATTGTCTCGAAAGCAATATTTTAATGAAAGAAAAAAACTTTTCTTAACCTCAAAGTGTAGGTACCTCCACCATACATCACCAAGAGAGCCTCCTCATTCTAGTCATCAACACGATAATCTAAATACCTAAGCAATCCATCCTGAAGCCAGCTGGGATTTGCAATATAAAAACGAGACAGGTATGTACTAAGAACATTCTCAGGTGCGTAGGCGTCAAGTTAATCATTAAAATTACATGTACTCGTAGTTGCAAGGCGCTCCTTGCTTTGCGTAACAGGATATAAGTTTGTATATAACGTTGGTATTTTCACACCGTTTCCTCTCGGGTAAAAGGAAATGTTCCAGTTAACATGTAGTGTTGAGGTAAACATTACTGTATTGCGCAAGTTGGCTAGGATCCTTCTTTTGAGATTGCCTGGCGGGTTTTCTCAAGCGTGGCGTGCTTTTTTGATCTTGGTTGCATTGCAAGTAGCTTTTGCTTTTATTTAGACGTAGTTGGTTGAATTTTCACAAAACGTAAAAAACTAAACAGTTGAAACATTTTTGTTAGTCGATAATTTTTAATTTATTTTATTGCTGGATTGGCCTGACCTTGACCTTGAACACGGATGGAAAGCGATGGATGAGGTCTATGATGGAACGAGCGTGCCCAGAAGATGCCTGAGGTACTGGAACTCCCACGCATCGACGAAACACAGCAGGCTGCTTGTCGTTGGACTCCGGTGAGAGGGTGGTCACAAACCAAGCGGGCGTTAGCCCTACCACCGCAAGGGAAGAATTGGCCAGTCAATTAAGGTGTTGGGTGTGACTGTCCGGGATGCGCGGAGCGCTCGGTTCAGTTGAGTAACTAGCGGAACAAACTGCGGTACACGAGGAGGCTTCTTCATGCATCCCAAAAATAAGGTGTTGGGTGTGACTGTCCAGGGTGCGCCGAGCGCTCAGTTCAGTTGAGTAACTGGCGGAACAAACTGCGCAACACGAGGAGGCTTCTTCATGCATCGCAAAAATTTTGCACTTATCTTCTCCAGCGATCCTCTTGAAATTTGCCTTGCCCTATCATGTTCTAATATTTCTCACCAGACCATAAGCATTAATCTCAGCTCTGCCGCAATAACTTACGACCAAGATAATCGATAACCTACCCAAAACATCTTACATATCACTACTATAACTCAAGAACACACCAAGAGGCCATCGCATGGAAATTTTAACGCATAACGAGGCAGAAAATTGGACTCGTCCTGAGCTAAGAACTAAATGGTACCGAAAGTGCTTCAATGTTTAACGAATTTATGATGCGAAAGCAATCCTTAAATAAAGAAGGGAATAGCTATTTATTCACCAAGGGGAGTAAGGCACAGATTACTAACCGAGTGTGCATTTGAGGCCCGACGCGAAGCGGAGGGCCGTAAACCACACGAGTTTAGTAATCTGTACTTACCCTCGAGTGATATATACTGCTTTATACTACACTTGTTGTACTACATTAATAAATTGCTAACATTGTCACTGGAATCACTCATTTTAACTTGTGATTTACACCGCCAAACTTTAAACTTTACCAAGAAAATTGTTTCTACAAAATACTTCAACACTCAAAAACACTCAAAACACTCAAAAACACTCAAAAACACTCAAAACACTCAAAAACACTCAAAACACACAAATACACTCAATAACACTCAAAAACACTCAAAACACTCAAAAACACTCGATAACACGCAAAAACACTCAATAACACTCAATAACACTCAACAACACTCAAAAACTCTCAAAGCACTCAAAAACACTCAATAAAACACAAAAACACTCAAGAACACTCAAAACACTCAAAAACACTCAAGAACACTCAAAAACACGTAAAAACACTCAATAACACTCAATAACACGCAAAAACACTCAATGACATTCAATAACACTCAACAACACTCAAAAACACTCAAAAAAACTCAATAAAACACAAAAACACTCAAGAACACTCAAAACACTCAAAAACACTCAATAACACTCAAAAACACTCAATAACACTCAACAACACTCAAAAACACTCAAAACACTCAAAAACACTCAATAAAACACAAAAACACTCAAGAACACTCAAAACACTCAAAAACACTTAAATACACTCAATAACACTCAAAAACACTCAAAACACTCAAAAACACTCAAAACACTCAATAACACTCAAAAACACTCAAAAACACTCAATAACACTCAAAAACACTCAAAACACTTAAGAACACTCAAAAACACGCAAAAACACTCAATAACACTCAAAAACACTCAAAAACACTCAATAACACTCAAAAACACTCAAAACACTTAAGAACACTCAAAAACACGCAAAAACACTCAATAACACTCAACAACACTCAAAAACACGCAATAACACTCAACAACACTCAAAAACACTCAAAACACTCAATAAAACACAAAAACACTCAAGAACACTTAAAACACGCAAAAACACTCAAAAACACGCAAAAACACGCAATAACACTCAATAACACTCAAAGACACTCAATAACACTCAAAAACACTCAATACACTCAAAAACACTGTATAATGCTTTCTGTCTCATTTTCTCCCACGTTAAATCTTATAAATGTCTCTTTTTACTGTCGCTTTTTCGTTTCATAAAATTTCAAGCCGCAACAATGCCAAAGAAGTTTTCACTTCAAAAACAAAACGCGTTAGTAATGAACGCATTATTAGCCTGATTTTCAGGGCAGTAATGAAATTCCATACAATATAACTGCCTAGATTTTTGAGAAGGTTTAATGAACAGCTTTCAAGCCTTTTAGTGGGGTAGTATTGGTACACTTACTAAGCAAGTGTAGTATAAAGGAGTTTTATGGCGTACTCGCGATTTTTTAGCGGAGAAATATGATTATAAGCTTCATGATGTTTTATTGTGTGTATTGATGTCAGTTTTGTTTTTTTTTTGTTTGATTTAGTTGGTAAGCGATGCGTTGTTTACCTCGTTCACATGAATTTTTGTGTAAATCTTGGCTTGTTTGCCCTTGCGAAATTGAACGGGTATTATCAGAAATCTTTCTTCCAAAAGAGCTTTTTTACTACTAAATTGCTTTTAAAAGTTGGCTTTACGCTAAACGGAAGATTGTCTTCGCCTACTCGTTGCCACCCACACAATTATAAACAATTGATTATTGCTGCAGGGTATCGCTTACCTCTCAAAGGTCAGCAAACTTCACTTTGATCTTACTTGCTCCCGTTCCTGTTCCACGCCTACATTGTTCCAGAAGGCCTAAAAAGGTCACTTTGGCAGAATCATCAAAGGATAACATTAGGAATCATAGTGGACAGTTAACTGTTAAGTTAATCGTATCAAATCCCATGGGTTAAGGATTTTAAGTTTTTTTTTTTGTCTATGCCAATCAATTCAATCCAAATCCAATCCCAATCTCTTTGATTATACCTACGTAGTGTAGCGTAAAAAAGAAAAACAAGGACTGTCTTCGCCATATTATAATTCATAATTTTATCCTTTTATGATTCTGCCAAAGTGGCCTTCTTAGGCCCCAGCTCATTAAAACTTGGTAAGATAATATCGTATTTAAATTATGTAGCAGATAGCTGTATTGCAGTTTGGAACATAATCTCCGTCCCTATTCCTGCAACCTCTTGCAGGATTTGTCTTCGAAAAGAAAGAATGAAACAAATTACATTTATTTAGCACAGACTAAAAAAAAGCTTATTCTGCAAAATAAATGCGAAAGATTGTAATTCCGTTGTTAAAAAGAATATTGTAACGATCGTAGTGTAATCAGCCTATACCGTTCCCATTATTGGGAAACAGACCTCCTTTCTGTGAGAGGAGTGGCCCATAATCCACCAAGCGGGCCCGGCGGGTTGTTAAACATATACAAGGTCAAATTAAAATAAGCTAGCCAAACTGCAGACGTGATGGTTTATCTAAAAACAAAAAAATATTTGATGTTTTTTTTTTGGGTTTCAACGACCGCTAGATGTTTTGTTACTAATAGGGGGGGAGCCGGTAATACTGAAAGTCCCGTCATAGCGGAATCAAAATTTTTTTATTTAAATAAATAGAACATAAGTATAGGAATAAATTAAGCTCGGTATGCGTGGATTCCTATTGCCGAAACAAAGTGAAAAAAAAAAATGGAAAAATGTTTTACCGTCATCGCGGATATAATTTTTTTTTATGTATTCGACAGTAAATTTTATTGGCTTTTAGAAAAAAAATCACGCAAACCACTTTTTCTTGCCGGAAGGGTCTGGCATACCTATTTCAAGTGTGTGATGAGGGCTAAAATTTCTCCATCATGCCGGAAACTTTTTATTTTCTTATTTTATTCAATTTTATATCATTTTTAAAAATAGCTCGGTATACGCGCTCAAAAACTGCCGGAAAAATCCCGCATACCATCTTGAAGTACATAAACTATATTAGCATCTACTCCAAAATGTACGATGTTCAATACATTTATTTTGGAGTAAAGTTGCAAAAAAGAGTCCTTAAATCATATTAATCCTCATATTCTTTTAAATCTAAGCAAAGAAAAAGACATCTTATTCGACAAAAAGCATTTACTCCAAAATAAAACAACTGACTGTCTGTCAGTCTGTCACGACCGTTTTTCTCAGAAACGCATGGAGGTATCAATTTGAAGTTAATATCTAATGTCTACGATCGATTGGAGCTCTAAAAAAGTCAAGCTTCAAAGTCAATGCCAAAAAAAGAGCGGCCATTTATGCGACTTATATTGATAATCGCAAATAAATCAAAACCTATAGGGTATTTCCCGTTGACCTAGAATCATGAAGGCTTATCCTCCAATCCAATTACTGCTTATGAGCAAGCTAGAGTAATAAAATGTGATCTGAAGGAAATTACGCTTTTACGAGAGAATTTGCCACGAAACAAAACATTTTTTTAAATCAATCAGTCAAGTTCTTATTTTCATTGATGTGACTAGGCGTTAACTAATATAACAGACAAATTATTATATTAAAAACAGCCTTTCATCAGACTCAAATATCAACTAATTAACCCTGTCATCACCCACCTCTGCAATCCTGCAAATTAATACGCGGTCGAAAACACCCCAACATCTTTATTTCCGCGGTCGCATAAAAGTGTCACGGTTTTCACGTCATTTATCATCACAACGTCACTCAGACGATGTCACAGTCAGAATTAAGGGGGGACGTGACCGCGTACGGAGCCTCTGGAGATAATGACGTCATTATGAGAACGAGGGAAATAAGTAATGGACGTTTTTGTCCGAGGTATTCATACGATAGTGTTTTATTTTTCGAGTGGAAGTTGAAGGCTTGATTTGATAGTGAGATTAAAAGGATGGGTGTTGGGGACATATTGTTAACCGACTGCAGCAAAGCCAAAAAGGTGGGTAATTTTCTTAAAACGATGTATCTATGTATTATGTATGTAATTTGTTTTGCACCGCTTCGTTTAAATGAAAATGTCTCTGTTTAAATATATTTTATCCGACATTTTCTAGACAATCGTACACGTTTCGTGAGGTAAATACCTACCAATACATATAATACCCACAATAATAACCTACCGGTAATACCTACAATTTACAAGCTCACCTTATTTTCTCAGTAAAAAGAAAAATAACTTTTTGTCACACGCGCAAGACCTTGGAAGACAGCTTACCAAGAAATACTACAATTATAACTTCTAAGGACAACGCAGACTTCCAAAATACAGGTGGAACCATGTCGTTAACCCAGTTTTATTTAGTAAATTCAATACCTTAGACGCAAATAGGTCTTAATAGGCTCCACAAGTTGGTCCCAACTTTGGCCCCAACCACACTTGTCCAAGGTGTAGGCAAAGCAATGTTGGCCATTAAATCAACAATCCTATTCTTCTATCCACGTTCTTGTATCCAATGTTGGGACCAAAGTGTGGAGCCGCGGTTAGTCTTCTCAGTTTTAACCTTCAAGACGCTTTAACATTGTCAAATGTCAAAGGCAAGTTTAGGAAGACTATTTATCACTGTTTTTAGTTTCCATAGTTTAGCTGTAATGTATGCCAAGGTTGGTATAAATCATCGTCTGGTTGTGGCGTGGGAGGAAAATTGGATAGAATGAGAGAGAATAGAAAGTCGGGAAGTAAATATTTACGTATTTATGTACTACTAGCTGCGTCCCGTGGTTTCACCCGCGTAAATGTCAATCCCGTGGGAATATCGGGATAAAAAGTTAAAGCTTATATATTAATCCAGGGTGTCAGCTACCTCCAAACAAAATTTTATCAAAATTGGTCCAGCCGTTTGAGCGTGAAGATGTAACAAACATCAAATTATAAACACACACACTCACAAACTTTCGCCTTTATAATATTAGTATGATTTTATATAACAAGACATACTTAGCCTGATTTTCTATACTGCACAAACTTAAGGCGCTACCTCGAAAATAAATCGTAGCGACTGATCTAATAAGCGAGCGAAAGTGATACAATTACTTTTGAAATATAAAAGAAGAGAGAGGGCTATAATGTGCGTGCGCTCGGAATAAAACGACATATGTGCCAAAACGAATTTACTCCTTTTTTAAGAAAATAAATTAATGAAAGTTAAAACTACTTTGAGTAAACTTTGATATAATAATTCTCAATGTTTTAAAGTAAATTCTATTAAGCGTTACGCCGCGCCGTGATGTCGAAAAAAAATAAAAATATGGATATAACTTTGCAATTTTTTTGTATCGAGCAAAATTCATTGAATCGTGTATTCTTGTTACATGATACTAGACCAAATAGTAAAAAAACATTTACCAAAATTTTAAATCCTTATTCCACATGCTTTGTAAATAAATAATAAGGTTTAATTAAATTAATGTGTAATAATAATTATGTTTATAAAACGAAAACGCGAAACCGTATACGTGTGTTAAATTAATGGCGCAATTAAAGCTGTGCTGTATGATTTTGTACTTATTTAAATGAAACCAAGCTTCTATCTATAAATTTACGTCACTTTTCGTCTTTGTCCGTGTGACCGCGTCGTTCTTCTGAACAGCGTAACAGATTTTGAAACGGTTTTCACCATCATGTAGATAATTTATTTCGGAAGGTTTATAGGTACAGGTGTTTAATATAATGAAGGCGTGCGGAGCAAGGGCGGCTTGCTCGTATGACATAAATAATGTGTGCTGCGCCACAGTCGCAAAATAGCACTTTAGATACCTACTGATCTCAGTGTCATGAAAACGTATTTAGATATACAATTAATACTGGTGATCCATCACACAGGGTATCCTAGTATGGACGCCAGTCTTCCACAATGGATCATATTTTACGCATTCTTGTCTCTGTTACCTTTGTGAAGAGAGAAAAATAAAGATTATTATTATAATTTACATTTTAATAAGAGTTAGTATCTCCTCAAAAAAGATACATTTTCGCTAAACCCAAATCTGAATAACCGTAGAATGAAAATCGCTCAACGCTATTCATGTCCATAAAACAAGAAAACGAAATCCGTTTTTGCCTAACACATTCATAAGATAAGGCCAAAACATGGGCCTCACTAGTCCACAAATATGCACACCGAACATTACCCAATAAGATATAGCGGATAAGGGGAAGTTTATAAAGTATGGAGTAAATACCTCCCGGGGCTCAATAAATCATTGTTGAGAAAGGCCTAGGGACGGTAAGCTTGTCTTAAAATAATGTTGTCAGGATGTAAGCAAGTTTCACAAAGGGGAAGTAAGGGGTGAGACAGCTCGGGTGGATGGTATACAGTCAATATTTTTGAATCTTCGGCTGTAATGCAGAAATAAGATATCCAAGAGAGAGTATTGGAGGCCTTTTCTAAATTTTATTTTTTGTATGTTTGATTGTTACGTTTTCACGCTAAAATGGTTGAACGGATTTGGATCGTTTTTTTTTTATTTGAAATGGGGTTGCTCTTGACTCTAGTCTAGGTCAGAGATAACAGAGACACAGTCTACGATGGAGTGAGCTTACCCAGAAGAAGCTTGTTCACTCTTACTTTGAAGAGATTCGGGTTGTATGCACTCGGAAACACAAACGCAGGTAGAGAGTTCCACTCTTTTGCTGTGCGCATTATAAAGGAAATTTATGGTTTTTTAGCACACGGGTAGACCATGGCCTGGATTAGAACTTTTTAACCCTTTATATCTAAGGGATTGAGACTAATTATGCGTATGAAACCGCTATGTGCAGCTCGTTATTAATATCTTAGGTTAGGTCAGTTTAGTTGGACCCATGGAGGGCTCGTGGCTAAATAATAACAGCCCCACAGGTCGATCGAATAGTTTAAGCTATGCTTGCCGCGGTTGCTCTGCGGATAGGTGACCATCTTTACATACCGAGACCCCTCCGTGCCTCGGAAAGCACGTTAAGCCATTGGTCCCGGCTGTCATTCGTGGATCTTTGACAGTCGTTACGGGTAGTCAGAAGCCCGAAAGTCTGACAACCAGTCTTACCAAGGGGTATCGTATTACCCAGTAACTGGGTTGTGGAGTTCAGATAGGCAGTCGCTCCATGTATTCTACTGGTATTCAGCTGCATCCGGTTAGACTGGAAGCCGACCCCAACATAGTTGGGAAAAGGCTATATAGGCAGATGATGATAACCCTTTGTACTCAAATTATAATTATGTCATATCCCTATGTATTTACTGTGTGTAGATGAATTATAAAATAAATTAATAAATAGATAGACACATGTTCAATCTTGGTTTCGATGTACATTACATTGAAATCTTTATGCAGGCTTTTCATTCCCTCATTTGACTTAAATATAGAGATTCCACCTTACGTTTTATTTTAAAATGGTTCTAGATCTTCTTTTAAGAATTGCCTCAAAGACTTCAGGGTTCATTGTAATTGAAATTTATTCAAAGCTTTTTAATTAAATTTTTTATAAAAAAAAAACCTTCTACTTTCCTGGCGTTCTGAGTACCTATTTCAGCAATTTAAAACTTCGAAGCAATAGAAATAACAGTTGAAGACAGTTGAGAAGGCCGTAAATTAAATCAACATCTTTGATATTCAATAAAGACTTAAAAATTGACAATGAATTACATCAAGATTCGTGCTTTGTTCTTTATTAACTTTTAAGTAGGTATTATTCTAAGAAGTAATAAGAAGTCATAGCACGTGCCGTTGAAGAAAAACTAGAACATTGTTGAAGAATATTTCTTTGATTTATTCTCTTTGATTATATACAATTGCTTTCAGTATTTTCCTGATAGGTACTTACCCGTTTATCTACCAGTAGGTATTATCTTTCAAAGTCAAAATTAAAGTATTTATTTCCTGTATTCCCGTTATCCCCGTAGGCCATGTCCCCGTTAAAGGTTAAAGAGGACAAAGGGATTTTAATAAAATAATTAAAATTACTTCCCGTTGTCCCCGTACGCTGTCCCCGTTAAAGGGGACAAAGGGAATTTAGTAAAATAATTTTCTATTAAACTATTTACAGGCACTTATGAATCGTCAAAATTAAATAGTCGGTCAGTTAGTCAGAAAATTGAAGCTATGCTAGCTTTGACGCTTAATACGTATACAAACTTTAGAGAGCAGTGGTGGTAGTGGTAACAGCCGCGACTTAAGGCTCCTTCAAAGAGGCGCGACACGCGATAAAATCGCGCGCGACGCAAAGGCACCGCAAGTCGCGCAACGAGCGATGCGTTTGTGTCGCGCGAGATTATATCGCGTGTCGCGCCTGTTTGCAGGAGCCTTTACGAGTTGTAAGGTCTCGGTTCGAACTCAGATAGGCACTTAACTTTGTGTAAATGATTTCATCACCACTGTTCTCAAAACGGTGAAGGAAAACATCGTGCTTTTCACCGCCGTGCGTGCACCGCCAACTTCCAAACTTCGGCCTGTTACAAAGAAATTCCGAATGGAAAAACACGATAGGAATCGAACCCAGGACTCCACGCTTAGCAGTCGCGCTTGCGACCACGAGACCGACAGGTAAAATTAAACAGGGTTTAGTTAAACAGGGTAAATTGTTACAAGCTGACGATAATGACGAGTAAATGAATTCTCGATACAGTAATTTTCAAGTCAGTGTACAATGAGTAAAAAAAATGAGTGAAAAAAACTAGACAAACAAAAAAGAACCACAGGGCTATTTATTATCAGCGGGATTGTCCGAAAGGGTTACCGCTGCCCCGGAACGTAAAGGGCTAAGGAAGGAAACACGGGTGGGTTTTAGTCAGTAAGAGTCTGACACTTCCTTCCGCTCCACCCAGAGGGGGAAAGGTCATTTGATGATTTACAATCCTGGAAAAATAGTGTACAATGAGTTATGTCTATGCCTATGTCTATGTTATGGGTTTGGTTTCCGCACTTAGTCCTTCAAGTGCACCATTGTGCGTGAGCCATGGCGGTCTTCGGTGGTTATTCCAACCAGCCCACCTCCCTCCAGAAGCTGATCAAGTCTCCTGGTCTGCTGAGAACTGTTGTGAAAGATCTAGGTGTCCCGAGGGTTTCTGACCTAATCTGGGTGACGCCTGTGCACAATAAGCACATGCGCAACGGTTGCATCAGCCTCCATGCAAGCCCTGCACAGGTACAATGAGCTACTGAGACATAATAGTCCACGAGGCGAAGGAAATGATCCGGATAAAAGTTCTACTAAGCACAAACGTGTTTCAATTTATTCTATCCGTTCACCCCCGGTCTATTTATTCTACATAGCTTTGATCAATAAAATGACTTTGCATTTAATAATACATAATATGATGTTGTTGACAAAACATGTGAAATTCCCAAGGATCCAGCCGTTATTCCTTGAGAAGTTGTAACAGACATAAAGGTCTGTTTACATCTGTGCATTGTGTGGATGACAAGGCTGACATATTGGGTTATTACAGAATGAAATTAGTGACTTGGACAAAACATGTTAATCTACAGTAATTTTGTGTGGAAATATTTAGGAACTTGGGCAAGTTAAAATCTTTTGAGGTTATTGTTAAGGCGCTACCTCGAAAATCTAAAATCATCGAAAACCTATTAAGCGAGCGAAAGTGATGCAATTTTGAAACGCAAAAGAAGAGCTTTAAGAAGGCTTAGGAAGGAGGAAAATAAGGTTTTTTTAAGAAGGCTTTAGTGTGCGTGCGCTCGGAATAAAACGTAGGTATGTGCCAAAACGAATTTACTCCTTTTTAACAAAATAAATGTTTTAAATTTAAAATTACTTTGAGTAAACTTTGATATGATAATTCTTTATGTTTTGAAGTAAATTCCATTGAATAACTATTAAGCGTTACGCCGTGATGTCTAAAAAAATAAAAAAATAAATATAACTTTGCAATTTTTTGTATCGAGAAAAATTTATTGAATCGTGTATTCCTTTTACATGATACTAGACCAAAGAGTAAAAAAACATATATCAAAATGTTAAATCTCTATTCCACATACTGAACAAGTTACAAGAAATAGGAAAACCACATTTTTTTCAATATATCACCTTAAGTTTTTAAGCTATTTTACTAAACTTGGTACATAGTTTATTTTTTTAAACTGACTTGTTCTATCTAAGAATACAAACTATCTTTATTGTTATAAACATAATCTTGTCGTTTAAAAATGTACACAACAATCAATCTAGTCATGAATTGTATTGTCTATGACCAGAAATTATTTATGTTTTATCTGTATTAATCTATGTATATTATATACTAACCCTCTTACTAATAAACGTTTGTTTAGCGTCTGTAGAGTTACACAACACTTGTCTTTTTCTTTCGAAAGTCAAATTACTGACGAGTGAAAGAGAGAAATCGGTGTGTAACTATTCATCTGATAATTAAATACTTTCATTAGTAAGGGGGTAATAATAAAGCTGAAGAGTTTGTTTGCTTTATTGTTTGCTTGACGGCACTAATCTCTATTTATCATCAAGCTATGGTCCTTATGAGCCGAGCAAACGAGGTAATGGCGCGGGTGGACGATGGAATGCGACGCGATGAGTCCGGGCCAAAATTTCACGCGGACGTATATCAATATAGTATATCACTTCGCTTCCGTCAACTGCATAACTTGATACAAACTAAAAAATCTGACCAAAAAGTTTCTGGTTTACGTTCAAGCCAAAATACAGCCAATGTACACTAGCCATAACCTCCTTAAACCAACCAATTCTTATTCTTTACCAAGCAAGCACTTAAGTATTAGAATTACGAGCATCTTGTTCAGTTTTATCACGGCATGCAGCTGCAGACCCTCGACGGCCCTTAAATATTCACTTTGCATAGCGATAGGTGAGCGAGCTTAAACTTTGAACATTTTATCCTGCATTATGAAATTTCTGCAGTGCAGTGCAGTAAGGTTTTTTTCTTCTGGTAACTTTGTTAACGGGACGTGTAATGTAAAATGAATTTCTGATATTTTTATACTTGGTTTAAGACTGGATGTTCTTTAGAGATAAGGTGAGGTGTTGGTGGGGGTGATTGGAAAGTGAATAGTTAAATAAAATAGTTTAGGAGTTAAAGCATTAAAATATGGGGAAATTACATAGTTCTTTTAATTGTTGAGGTTCTGCATTGACCATGCAGAACCTTAACATTTCATTTGATATATTAAGGGGATTTAAAAAAATGTAAACCGCCATCTTGGATAACAACTTGAATGTTATTAATTTTATCGTGTTCTACTCTTCAAGCCCTTTCATTTGTTACCTATATTAAGGGGGTTAAAAAAAATATGTAATCCGCCATCTTGGAAAGGCGGCCATTTTGAAATTATTACAATATTGAGTATTACACATTGTATTGTTACCGGAACTAAAGGTGTATACAAAATTTCAGCTCAAGCGGTTACTAACAAATGGTCGAAAAATGCTTTGCAAATTTTGACGGACAACTTACATACATACGAACAGTGCAAGCTAAATAAAAGCTTGTAAAAAGAAAAAGAAGCGTGATGTTACAACGCTGGTAATTTATTGCAAAATAAGAAGATTACCTATTTACAAAAAATCAATTGTTGGGACTAAACAATTAAAACACTAGTAAGTACTTTAGTACGTTGCTTTTAGAATAATCTAACAAAATATCAAAATGATTGAATGTATATTGTTATGGTTTTTATTGTGAAAAGAAAGTTTTTAGAGGTATCTTCATGATTTTTTTCTATCGTATCAAATTAGTTGTATTATGTTTTCAACACACTATCTAACTAGCAGAATATCCTGAAGAATGTCATATATTTTTCTAATTTTGTTTACTGTAGTCGATAACATACTTTTAGGCAATGAAACTTGCGTTTTTTGCATTTAGGTCCTGTAGTCCCCTTAAACCGCTGAACCGATTTTGATGAAATTTGGTATAGAGATAGTTTGAGTCCCGGGAAAGGACATAGGATATATTTTATCCCGATATTCCCTCAGGATCGAAACTTATGCGGGTGAAACCGCGGGGCGCAGCTAGTGTCTAAATAAATTTAGATCTCCACTATCCAACTTCACAAGACTATCTAGATCTTTTATTTTATTTGGCGAATCTTTTAAGAGCTAGTGCAACACAATCTTATTTGTCTTTCGTGTTTAATTACACGTGCCTAATGAGAGTAAATGGGGCGTGATGCGTAGTTTTGTTATACCAACATGTTGTTTGGCCTTTCAAAAGGGTGACGTCATCGAATCTTGGCCCTTTATCAGATTAGAGAAGATTTTTCGCTGTTTGCTGAGTTATTATTTTTCTTTTGTTTTGTTTTCATTTGTTTTCGTCGTGGATGGTTAGCTGGAGATAGTTGAGTATTGGAGTAGAGTTAAGTACGTATAGATGCAGGCACCTATACGTACTTACTTAATGCCATCATACGTCAGGACGTATGATGGCATTTTGTAGGAATTAGTCACTCTGGAATTAGGACAGAGAGCAGTAGATTTGTGAGAATTTTCTATAAATTATGTACAGGGTGACAGGGACATCGCCGCGCAAACTTACCATGAATTCTGCTCATGATTCTAACCACTCTGGCGTTGAAAGTTTTCGTCTATTATTAAAAATAAATTTGCTGTTCAGAAATTTTTTTTCTGATTCATTCCGGTCAGATCATATACCTACCATATATTATGATCATATTTATATTTATTTATTTATGTTATCTTATGTTTTAATTTCTTTCTTATCCACTATAACTAGGTCATATCCCCTTACTCTATTTGACAGGTAAGTACAATCAAGAGAAAAACAATTGTAAAAAATATTTCTTTTAATTTTTTTAGGGCTAATTTTCCCAACATCAGATAATTTTATCCACGAAATAATTTTGAATTTTTTACTGGATCCGACCGGAATAACTCTTTTCACTGAGTAAGTATTGCACTTTTCTATAAAACACAGAAGATTCTTTTCTGATAACCGACGGAAAATTTCTAGAATCATCTACGGAACTCATGGTAACTGTTTGCGCGTCGATGTATGCCACCAAATAGGTATAATAATACCAGCCTGTTATTCAGCTCTACAACAGAGCAAAGATCTATAATCAAACAAAGACGACACGAGCATTGATCAAATGATGTAAAATAATATTTTATTAACCGACTTCTTAAAAGGAGGAGGTTCTCAATTCGGATGTTTCTATTTTTTTTTATGTATGTTCGGGCATAACTCCATCGTAAATAGACGGATTTGCAAATTTTTTTTTTGTTTGGAAGGTATTTTTTGTTCCGAAATGGCCCCATTTAAATTACGTAAAGATCTGATGATTAGTTTTGGAGACAGACGACGGAACTCTTCAATAAATGCCAGCATATCAACCGCGATTGCTGCTATAGCATATGTAGGTATGCATTGTTTACGCAATCACACAACATAACATCACGCCTGTACCCTTTAAAGGGTTAGGCAGATGTGTTCATTAGCTTTCTGTCACTGACATTCACATAGCAAGTAGTGATATATGAATTTGTTTGGGGTAGGTAGGTACAAATAAAAAGTGAAAAATAAAAACTTTTTTACAAAAAAAAAAAGGAAACAACCGACTTCCAAAAAAAACACTACAAAGTGAAAAATAACTTTAGTTTCGAAAGTCGGTGTCAAAAACCGAAAATACAGAACCAACGACACCGACTTCCGAAATTAAAGTTATTTTTCACTTTGTAGTGTTTTTTTGGAAGTCGGTTGATTTTTTTTTTTGTAAAAAAGTTTTTATTTTTTTTCTATAATAAATCAATCTGCCTAGCCTTTTCCCAAGTATGTTGGGGTCAGCTTCCAGTTTAACTGGATGCAGCTGAATACCTGTATTTTACATAGAGCGACTGCCTATCTGACCTCCTCAACCCAGTTACTAGATAATACGATAGCTACCCCTTGGTAAGATTGGTTGTCAGACTTTCGTTCTTCTGATGATCCGTAACGACTGTCAAAGATCTACGAATAACAGCCGGGACCTACGGCTTAACGTGCTTTCCGAGGCACGGAGGGGTCTCGGTATGTAAAGTTGGTCACCCATCCACAGAGCGACCGCGGCAACCGTAGCTTAACTTGATCGATCGACCTGTGCGGCTGTTATTATTTAGGCACGGGCTCCTCATGTTATTTGTATAAATTAGTTGGAAAAACACTTACAATAAATAATAATATTTTATTAAAACTAGGTGAGGCCTTTTTCCCACTATGTTGGTGAGGTCATAATTATACTTCATAATACAGCCCTAGTGGTGCCACCTACAACATTAACGAAAAGAAAGATGAAGCAGGGATTAAAAAAAAAACTTATATAAATGACACTTATAAGAAAAAATACTAGGTAATAGTTATCAGCAGTGCGATTCTGTAACCATCTCACCGTGAAAACTTAGGTGAAGTGAGCGTGGAGTGAGCTGTCAATAGTGTCAATTTCTAGCAAAAACAAACTCACTTCACCTACGTTTTCACGGTGAGAATTTTACGGAATCGACCGACAGATCATTAGAATAAACTCTGTATCACCCTTCTGGCATACCTACTACGTCACGTAAGAGTACGCTTCTCAGAATCCAGTCTACCAAGCTAATTACATATTTCTAATTAATTCTCTCATAATTATCCTTCATAAATCCTACCGCACAGGAACAACCTTTTTGCGTCACTAACTACCCCTCTTGTACAGTTAGCAAAAGAGATGTCTATGCATGAGGTTTACTAAATAATTTTGAATACAGGTTTTTGGCTTAATAATAATAATGAAATGTTTTAACTTAATAATAATAATTTATTTTTTATTTTTATATTATTTTAATTTAATTCATTTTAGTTTAGTTAAATTTTAGTATTTGTTTTCCTGTCTGTCAATAATCTCTATGCAATAATCGCTATTTAATTGATCTCATACTGTTGATTTTATTTTGCTTAGTTTGATCTCACGTTGATGGCAATGTTATATTTCTAAGTGTATTTTTTATTTTTTTAAATATGATTTTAGATTAGTTAAATTTTAGTTTCTCTTTTCCTGTCTTCACTATGCACTATGTACCACTTAAATTTGAAAATGTCGCAACACTGACTCCCAAGATACAGGCAAATGCCTAGGTTGGGGGTCACAGTCTATTCTATTCTTGTACAAATTGTGACTAATAAATCATTTGAATTTGAATGAAAATATTTATTGCAGGCAACGCGATCAACAAAAACACTATTTAAAAATAAAGGGGCGTATTCATAAACGTTTTTTTAAACTTTACAGACGTTTAAACGTCAAAAATGAATGGATAAACAGTCGCTAATCATTAATTAACTTTAAGCAACGTTTGTAAATAAACTCCTTTAAGTTACTGGTTACTGTTAGCCTGCATCATCCCACTGCTGTGCAAAGGCCTCTCCCATGACTTCCAGGTCTTAAGAGCATTTACGCCGTACGGCATTTCATACAAACTTTCAAGCCCTTTGTTTTTCGAAATGAATGAACCGATTTTAATGTAACTTCATACGTATAAGGTCGTAAAGGTCTAAAACGTTATTTAAGAACAGTTTGCTTACTTTGCAAGCTGTGTCAGTAACTCCGGTTCTTTTGGCTTATTCCACAAATCTCCCCTAAACGACCCCCTGAGGGGGATAATTGGAATCTATAAAAAAAAAGTCTAGAATTCCCCCCTGATAATACGAAAACTTTCTATTCATACCACGCGCTTAAAGTAAAGTTATCCAGCAATTGTTGATCAGTAATACTCTGTAGCAGCTTCGAGTCTGAATTTCATCATCATCATCATCAGCCTATAATGTTCCCAATGCTGGGACACAGGCCTCCTCTCAGTGAGAGGGAGTGGGCCGTAATCCACCACGCGGGCCCAGTGCGGGTTGGTAGATGTCACATGTCTTCGAATTTTTGGTTCTAGGACATGCCGGTTTCCTCACGATGTTTTCCTTCACCGTTTTGTGAGCAGTGGTGATGAAATAATTTACACAAAGTAAAGCGCCTCTCTGGGTTCGAACCTACGACCTACAACTCGTAAGTCGCGGCCGTTACCACTTGGCCACCACTGCTCTTACTTGGCCACCACTGCTCTGAGTCTGAATTTACAACAGATTAATTTAAAATAATTGCCTCCTATTATAGGTAGGTACTTAAACCTAACTGGTTAAATATACAGACGCCAGCGCATCAAGCTACCCGAAACTATCAAATTTTCTCAATCTACCTTGAACCATATGCCTTAGCAATAAAGTTGAAAATCTATTAAAAACATTTGACAGATTGTAGTAGCTTGATGTGCTGGCGTCTGTACCTAGATACCTACTAATCACCTCTGCTTAACCCTTCGGGGAATACAGGCGTAATACTATGTGTTAAGCAATAACAATAATAATAAAATTGAAAGAAAGATGGAAAAAGTATTTATTGCGTCTCGTACAGAAAGATCACAAACTGAACTAAAGACAGTCATAAATAAAAAAAACAAAAAGAAAAATAAAACAGAAAGTTCTTATATGAGGCTAAAAGGATCTTATCTCAGCATGACGATGATGATGCATGATATTTGAAATTGCTCAAATAATATTGCGTATATAGTGCTGTTTTCACATGCACACTTAACTCTTTTGCCAACAGTACATAGCTCTCCTTGCATGCTAATTAAAAAAGGCAAGACGGTGCTCTAATTAGCCCATATGCTCTAAAGAACATTTGTTTGCCAAGATTTACAAGTAGATATATCGAATTAGCAGCGAAGGTAAGCGTGTAGGAAACGGTAAATGTTCTGTGCCCATTAAGATTGCATCAATTAACATTTTTCACTGGATAGTCACAGTTTTTCCTTCTGTTTCGTACAAGGTCTTTGTTTTATTTGATTACTAGGGAGAGTTTTATGTGGCAGGCTTTTTTTTTTTTCTAACATGGAGAAATGCTTATGCATACTGCACTACCACGGGGAGATAGTGCAGTTATGTGGGACTCTAACCCACTAAAACTCCACGGTGTCCTCCTCTGCCGCTTACGGCGGGAACACGGGCACGCGTTAGCACTCATCCGTGAACTTGCTGCGTATGTGGCAGGCTTGAGTGTATATTACGCCCCCCTATCTTATGTTTAGATAGACCTAAGAACTGCAAATGAATAAATGAGCCAGTTGCAAGTGCTGAGCATGAAGACCTGAGTTAGGATTTGTGCCCGGTCGAAAGCAAAAAGCTCTCCCCCCCATTACATGAGTCATAAACATATCTGGCGAAATGTGTGGTGTTCTACGAGTATCATCATCTGCCTAGCCTTTTCCCAACTATGTTGAGGTCGGCTTCCAGTTTAACTGGATGCGGCTGAACAGCAGTATTTTACATGGAGCGACTGCCTATCTGACCTTCACAACCCAGTTACTGGGTAATACGATTAACAATACATCTTGGTAAGATTGGTTGTCAGACTTTCGGGCTCCTGACGACCTGTAACGACTGTCAAAGATCCACGATTGACAGCCGGGACCAACAGCTTAACGTGCTTTCCGAGGCACGGAGGAGTCTCAGCATGTAAAGATGGTCATCCATCCAAGGATTAACCGCGACAAGCGTAGCTTAACATGATTGATCGATCTGTGCGGCTGTTATTATTTTAGCCACGGGCCTCTTGGTGTTCTATGAGTACGCCTCTGCTTAACGCTTCGAGAATTATAGGCGTAATGTTATATGTTATAAAAAGATGTGAGCCAGTGTAAAGGCTCCTTCAAACAGGCGCGACACGCGATAAAATCGCGCGCGACACAAAGGCACCGCAAGTCGCGCAACGAGCGGTGCCTTCGTGTCGCGCGCGATTATATAGCGCGTTGCGCCTGTTTGTAGGAGCCTTAAATCGTCAATTGATGCGATGGAAAAACGCGGGTCTAAGGCTAAGTTTGAACTCGCCTACGTATTTGCAACCCCATATACCTGATATAAGAACAAAGCATCCATTTTCAAGCTGATAGATTAAAAATGGATGCCTCTCTCTTACAATAGAGTTACCAATGACAGAAACATAGATTATTTCGTGATTGAGATTTTATGATTGAATTTACACTACACAAAGTTATTTTATTTATTAAGGGATAATAAAAAAACTACAACTTAAATAATACATAAAGTTAACCAAAGTAGTCAGCGGTTTTGCCCGAAAGGGTTACCACTGGCCCGGAACATAAAGGACTAAGGAAGGAACACGGGTGGGTTTTAGTCAGTAACAGTCTGACACTCCCTTCCGCTCCACCCAGAGCGGGTCATTTGATGACTTCCCATCCTGAAAAAAAAAGAAAATAAAAGGTTAACAAAAGTATAGGAAGTAATGTTGCAGTCCACTAAATTATCCGAATATAGGACATATTAAAAGATCACAGGTTGCCACTAGACGAGCATTACCCAAATTAACAAGAAATATTTTGAAACAAATAAATAATTTACTATAATGCTAGCTATAGTAGCTATAGCTACAAAACCAAATCAGATTAGAAAAAAATCATTTACATAAATTATGCAATAAATAAATAATAATATTAAGATTACAAATTAAGATAAAATTTTTACAATAGTAGATTTAAATTTATTTTTCGAACATAAAAAGTAAGTTAGAGGAATAAAAATATTGATTGACAAGACGTGCTTTAGAAATAAAGTTGAAAATCTATTGAGCAAATTTGACAGATTGTAGTAGCTTGATGTGCTGGCGTCTGTACCTACTCATTTTCATGTCGATAACATAAAAAAATCAAAAACTTTTCTACAGTAACCAAAACCTATCAGAAACCCGCCATAAGAAACATTGAACCATCCACTATAACTCACAAAACCATTCCTCTAATCAAAACACAGAAACTACGAAGAATATTTCAAGCCACCTTCTTTCAACGAACATAATTATCTTCCATTCATCATTCCAAACGTACCTACTCTTAAAATGAATTCCGACCGAAACTATTCAGAAACTAAAAGACGAGACGTACTTGTACCTACTACGGACTACGGACCGTAAGTTAATCATTGCAGCGGTTAAAATTCTATTAACCGTTAAAAGTTTTCAAACCGAATTTTTAATAAGAAAGTTGAAAACGTCCAACTTCTACCGACTACGAAGCGTCGGTTGTTCATTTTCACTATGAATTCCTTACTTGCAAGATTTACGATGTTAGATTTTAAAGTTCTGTATCTTAGTTTATTGTGGGAATGATTTAGAGGTGTTTATTAAATGGGTAGGAGAGGCAGATACATGGATTTGGGTAACAGTTTATGTACACATTCACATTTTTATGTGTTTGTGTAGTGTATGTGTTTTTTTAGGTTTTAGGGCGGTTATCTTGCGGTTGTGCGGACAAAATCCAGTTCATTTTATGCTTACGACCCGTCCTTCCTTTGCACAGTTTTTATGACTTGAAAAATAAGCAAAGTTTTTATATTTATGTTAAATATTTATGTATTATACACATAAACCTTCTGGAATAAGTTCTCTAAATTATAGTAAAAACCGCATCAAAATCCGTTGCGTATCATAAGAACAACGCGGTCTGAACACAGGCAGACATGAAAAGCAACTTTCATTTACAATAATATGTATAATCTGCATACGCGATTTATTTGCCATAAATGTAAACAAATATGAGTTTACGGAAAAATAACTTTAAATCCTACACAATAAAGATCAGTTTACGCTACAATTTCAAACAGTTCCTCACCCTGTTCTTCTTCACCGTCAGGCAGTCACCTTAAAACTAATATGATTCTCTCATTATTCCATTCCAAATACTGCGTTTATTTGTAGCCGCCATAACTTTATAATCCCAATAGAATACCTTTACATAACTAAATATAAAGATCCCTTGATATTACCAGAGGGCAGCCATTTTTTATCTGCAATACATTTATTCACAGCGGCCTTAAAATTACAAAACCCGTAGAATTTACTCGCGCATTGGTATAAATATAATTTGATATTGTTTGCTTAGCGTAGGCGGGTAAAAGCGGCTGGCCACCGACACATTTATAAAAAATTCAAGTGGCAAATTATAACGTGGGTGTATCTAAAGTCTATTCAAACTTATGTTTCAAATAAAAAAAAAAAAAAAAAAAAAAAACTGTCATCCGATAATTCGAAAAAATTAGTTTTATCGATAAAAAATAATATTGTTTGTATAAAGGGAAACTTGACGGATAATTTGTTTGAATTTCATAATAATATAGTATAACGATATATTTCCTATTTAAATTATTCTACTCTGTGGATGTTTTCGTTTATCCCTCCCGATCCGTACCGTACCCAATCGCTCAAAGACTGCTTGTGCTAAATGCTTCACGACGTGTATAACAAATAGCCGACACAATTTGCTTGTGTTGTTCAAATAAACCTTAAAAGGGAAATGGTGCGAAGAAGTCAATTTGGAATAGTCAACCTGGACAGCGTTTGTTTTGTTGTGAAGATCATTTTGAACGACGCGACGCCAGTCCGATGTCTCCAGGCAACGTTTGCCAGGGCTGCGCCAAAATGCATCGGCGGCGCGGTGCCCTAGGCCGCCTGCGTGACTGCGCCGGTCCTGTCACAGCTCCCGTCTTTGTCATCGGTGTCACATAGACGTTTTAGTGTTTCTTTTTGTGATTTTATTTTATTGTTATTATTTTTATTAGTTTTAATAAGTAAAATACATATAGCTTTAAAATGCTTAGTGGCAGCAGCGATGTGGTAGTTAACAGTGCATGTCAACCTTCAACATCGCTGAGCATCCTGGAGAGATGTCCGCTGTGTACCCAGGCACGGTTTTTTAAAGGTAAGCGGGGTTTGAATGTGCATATTGGAAAGGTGCACAGACCACCAAATGCACTCACCTCAGACCCTGACTTAACACCTACACCTACAACTCCAGCTACATCCACTTTTGACCCGTTTTGGAAAACTTTGTCCAAATTAAAAAACTCTATTCCTGTTTTAAAGCGAGTTCCCCGCGGCGCTAGACCTCTAGTGGCGCAACACCTAGCAGGTTGCGTTCGCCTTGCCGCCCGCGAGAACTCGCTAAGTGCTTGGGAACAACTACTCACCTTCCCTTACAGAATTCTACATGTACAAAAGAATTTGGCAACCAAAAAAACACTAACTGCACAAATTAAAGAAAACTGTAATATTATGGCCCATAATTTAGATTCAAAATTGCAGACACAGAGATATACCTCATTAAGAAGTATATCACACCTGGTAGAATCTAAGTTAGGGGAAGGTGACATTAGCGGAGCTGCCAGGATTTTTTTTAGTAGTGATGTGGTGGCACCGTGTTCTCCAGAAACACTCGCAGCTCTGGAGAGCAAACACCCTGCCGCAGCGGATGGCCTTTCTTTCCCCGACCCTCCTGATACTGATAACCATTCCCTCACCATTACAGGTCGAGAGTTGGTCACAGCCATTTGCTCCTTCCGGAACGGCTCCGCTGGCGGTCTCGACGGCCTGAGTCCTCAGCACCTTAAGGACCTTATTTGTGCAGGCGCCGGGGCAGCTGGTGAGTTGCTCTTGAAGGAGCTTACGGTTTTGGTTAACCTTATGCTCTCCGGCAAGGTGAACGAAGCCGTCATCGACGTTCTGTACGGGGCCAATCTATGCGCCCTGCGTAAGAAGGATGGCGGCATTCGGCCCATTGCCGTGGGCACTACTTATCGCCGTATGGCAGCCAAAATTTGTTGTAAATTTTATGGTGAGATTGTTTCGGAAATATTTCAGCCCCTGCAGCTAGGTTACGGCTCCAAAGGGGGCTGTGAGGCTGCCGTACACGCCTTGTCGACCTACTTAAATTCTGAAAAAGGAGAGGTCATCCTGAAGGTTGACATAAAGAATGCCTTCAATTCTGTTAATAGGGACACCTTGCTGGCAGAAACTAGAAAAGAAATTCCCCAAATTTATAGTTTCATTTGGCAATGTTACAGACATCCTTCTAAATTACTGTATCGGGACAACCTTTTGGAATCTGCTGTTGGCTGTCAACAAGGTGACCCCCTCGGGCCAGTGATTTTTAGTTTAGCAATTCACCCAATTATTAGACAGCTAAATTCCAAATTTAACGTTTGGTATCTCGATGATGGAACCTTGGGAGGCGATGCAGAAACTGTATTACATGACCTTCAATTTTTAAAAAATGAACTTCATTCCATTGGCCTTGATCTCAATCTTTCAAAATGTGAACTATATTTAGCGGACAGTACTGACAGACATCTGACACTTCCCAAATTTAACGCAATAGCTCCAGAAATCAAAATTATTGAGAAAAGCTCTCTTCGTCTCCTTGGGTCTCCGATTTTTGACAATTCCTTTCCAGTTTTTATTGAGGAAAAAATCCAAAATTTCAATGACGTTTCGGAAAGATTGTTCCAAATTAATATGCATTCGGCCATAACCTTAATCCGCTTCTGCTGTTTCGGCCCTAAATTTAATTATTTCCTTCGCGCTTCCCATTTTTGGAAGCATACTCACCTTTTAGACAAAATGGACCAAATTATCAGGCATACATTAACTTCCATTTTAAATGTGGCCATGGACGACCGAGCTTGGGCACAAGCTACTCTTCCCATTCGTATGGGGGGCCTCGGCGTCCGCAAAATTTCTAGTATTAGTTTACCGGCTTTCATATCTTCGGTCCACGGCACTGATAAATTAATCAGGAAAATCCTAGCCTCCACACTGATTAATTCTGATGTGCCGTGTTTCACCGAGGCTATGGATGCCTGGAGAGTCGCTTGCCCGAATACAGATCCACCCGACAATCCATCTTCCCAGAGACGGTGGGATGAGCCGCTCTGCAGAGTAGTACAGAACAATTTACTTGACTCGTCTGCTACTACTGCGGAACTTGCGCGCCTGCTGGCTGTGGGTAGGTGGGAGTCGGGTCTTTGGCTTCATGCACTACCTTCGTCGAACATAGGCACTTTGTTCGACGACACTACTTTTCGCCTCGCTGCTTCCTTACGACTAGGCACTCCTTGCTGCTCTCCCCATCGCTGTCACTGTGGCGAAGATGTCAACAGCCTCGGACACCACGGCCTGTCTTGCAGCCGAAGTGCGGGTCGCTTAGCACGGCACGCAAACATTAATGACATCATCCGACGAGCTCTTGTTACCGCCGGCGTTCCAGCTGTTTTAGAACCCAATGGCTTGGCACGCGACGATGGCAAGAGACCGGACGGTATGTCTTTATTTCCATGGAAGGTGGGTAGGCCTTTAGTTTGGGACGCAACGTGTGTCGATACTCTTGCGCCATCCCATCTTCCTGGCTCGGCGTGCTGTGCTGGCGCTGCTGCTGCGGCTGCGGAAAACCTCAAGCGGCGAAAATATGATAACCTTATCGGAAATTATATTTTCGAGCCGTTTGGGGTTGAAACCCTCGGGCCGTGGGGTCCGAGTGCTCATGGTCTTTTTAAAGAAATATCTAAACGGCTGGTTGACACTTCCCGTGACTCAAGAGCTGGTTTTTACCTTGGCCAGAGGCTGAGTATCGCGATTCAACGTGGTAATGCCGCCAGTCTCTTGGGTACATTACCAGTCGACAGCGATGCGGATGAATTTTTCGACGCAATTTTTTAGTTTCTGTATAGTTTTAGTTAAGTTAGTATTTAATTTTAATTTTGTTATTTATTTAAATAATTTCTTTGCTATGTGTCGCAGTAAATGAAATAATCAACTTTGTTTCAAATTAATATTATTGTAAGTTATAAAAATATCAATTTTGTTGTAAAGTAATTAATTTGAATTTGGAGTGACTAGCATTATTGCAAAAGTTATAAAAATTCTTAAAGTTGTAGCGTAAACTGAACTTTATTGTGTAGGATTAAAATTATTTTTCCATAAACTTATATTTGTTTACATTTTTGGCAAATGAATCGCGAATGTAGATTAGCCACCCTTATACTAATAGTCCAGGAGTTGGTGGGCATTTAACAGCTTCGCTTGAGTAACGGTGGAGTTTCTTGTGCATTTTTCTCCATACGAAACTACCTTTTGGAAGGGACGACTAGAATCAATTCTATTTTTTTGTTAATTTTTTTGTTCAAAAGTGCCTTCTATGTGCCATTGAAGTAAATGATTTGACTTTGACTTGTACACTGCTACAAGGATCTTTTGGCGCTCGAATGACGTTAGTAGAGGGCGCTGTTAGTAAAAAGGGCATTGTCCATTTTCTATAGGACTTTGGCCACTCGTAAACAATCAGCTCAGCTAATAGTATGTGATTGATTTAATAGCTCATATCAGTAAGAATGAGTCTATAAACCTAGTTTTGTATCAAGATGTAGATTTAGATACTTTTTTAACATTTAATTGATCCGTATCCGATTCCGTAGGTGTGCCAGGTTCAACGTAAATACAAGGTTCGGGGTCCATAGAAGTGCGAGGGTTGTCAAGAAGGGAAGAATTGGAATCCATTTTAACAAAAAACCAAAGTAGTCGTTAAAAAACTCACAAAAACAACACTCACGAAGTCACGATGCAAAGAAACAAAGCGAATGTTAACTGTCATTTTGACAAATTGACACAATATTTTTAAGCACCGTGTTGCCATAAAAAAAAGCAATTCTATATCGATCCATTCGAAATCGATCAAAATGTTATAAGTTCTCCAGAAATAATGTATAAAACGTCAGTTTATAATTTTTTATGTCCTAAATCGTTTATTAGCATTTTTACTTATGTAATTTAACGAAAACTATGTTAAATACAGTGGAGAGATTGCATTGTATTTTAAATCGATTTTAATTTGTTGTTTTAACGAATTTTGGTTTGGCAACACCGAAACCAAATCCAAAGTCGGAACCGTGCGTTTCACGAAAGAATTCCCTTCGCCGTAATGTTGGCACCATTGCTTTTCATTGAAGGTAAAACAATTCTTCAATGAAAAGCAATGGTTCCAACATTACGGCGAAGGTAATTCTTTCGTGAAACGATTTTAGATCAAATCAGATACTAAAGAAAAATATTTTTTACAGTGCTAATTGATACAAAGTTATTTCATCAGATAATTACTAAAATATAATTTAAAATAATGGTAAATTACTTTTTTGCATAGCATCGTGTTTAAAAATGGCCAAGTTTAGACAATGCCCTTTGTGTAATTGTTTTTTTTAAGTATTGGAAATACGAGATGGCGACGTTAGTTCCGATTTTGGCCACGGACCATAAGATCTTTGTACATATGATAGAAGTTTCAAGTGAAGATTAGATACATACTTGTTTTTTCTTGCAGCATTCTACCTCGTGACGTAATTAAATGCCTTTCTAGCTAGGCTATCAGTAAATACTTGTATACGTATAGTCGATAGTAGTTTGAGTAATGGGTAGCACACGCCCCTCATTAAAATACATACATATAGTAACTGTGAGACAAAAATATATATATCTTTTTAGAGAATGATAATCTCACAAGTTACAGAAAATAGGTATTATGTTACAGTTAGGTAAATCTGGTACGGAACCGCAATAAAATTAACTTAGCGACCTCAATGACGTAGGTGGCATAGGAACCCAGGTTACCCAAAATACTAACCCGCTCCTAAACTGTAACGAGACTTAGTTAATAACAGCCAACCATAAACAAGGCTCTCGGGACATGATCCATACGTTTATTTTATTAAATAAACATTAACAGGAGCTATTTTCGACCACAGGTAGGCCCCTATATTAGGACACGAAATTGGTAACAAAAGAAAGGCTACAGAGTAATTAATTTTGCCCTGTGGTGGGGTTGTACACGTCACGAGATGTGGGGGTGCAGGCAGTACAATAAATATACGTCATGATTTTTTTCTTTCATGCGTAGCATTTGGCCATATTTCTGTCTATTCAGTACTTTAAAATACGGAAATTAAATGGTTCTCATGTACTTGGTTTATCGACGACTAAATCGAGCTGTAAGTGACAAAATTTATCTTTTACACTAATCCAAATTATGTTAGGCTCAAAAACCGATAATGCTCTGAGTGAAAAAATTGGCCACAACGCGTATTAACATCTTCGAAAAAACGCAAGATACTTTAAAAACTGCCATGACGCGTTCTGTCAAACACAACGACCAAACCTAAACATAAAATAAGGTACAGAAGCCAGCCCACCAAGCTACTTGGCTACTTAATTTCATTTTAGGTTTTTGAAAAAAAAAAGAGTGATTTCTTTTTTTTTCCATAGGCTACTACTCCGTTCACCTTTTATAGGTACCCTGTTTTTGTTCAGACTGTAAAAAAAAAAGAATAAAGATAGTTAATGTTGTCTATGTTGATGATGGTGATGATGATGCAATCCGACCGATTTCGGCCGGGGCGATTGCTTCAACTCCGCAGCAGCTGCCGTTCGTGAGCTCGCATGTGGCTTATGTAGCCAATCTTCTTTAAGAAAATCCTCGCACAACGTGGGCATGTAAGCACACCCTCCATCATCATGTCTATGTTATCACTGCTACGTTGGTATGTTATCGTGGTTGCAAGGCACACAATTGCTAGATGAAGTTTCGGAGCTTGTACCAAAGTACAAGCTCAGAAATTTCATCGCACTTAAACCAGCAATCACATACACCATTTAGGGATTTTAGTCCCTAAATGGGAAAAATACTTTTTCTATTCTTTCTTTCTTTTTCTTTTCTTTTTCTATTCTTTTTCTTTTCTCGTACAGGAAGATCACAAACTAAACTAAACACAGCAAAATAAAAATTCAAGTTACTCCCACTTATTCAGCTCTGTTCAGCTTTTGTCCGTAGAAAACAACGATTTTGTATGAGATGCGTACGCATGCGTTCAGCCGCGAAAAGTTTAACGTACTCCATACAAAATCATTGCTTTCTATGGAAAAAACTGAACAGAGCTGAATAAGTGTGAGTAGTCCCTGACTCTGCTGATCACGTTCAAATAACCTATATAACAAAAAGCTCTAGATAAACATAAAAACGAATGAAAACCGCGTTACATTATAACAGTGTTACATAAAAGCTGTATAAAAGTGTCTGTATAAACTGTCTGTGTCTAGCGGTTCTATTGGTACCAAATCCATTTATCTCTACTGTGATATTCATTACTGGGTGGCTCCGCTTTAAATTGTGCGTAAACATAATGACGGCTGTAGATGTTGGGCCATGAGAACTGTGGGTCAGTCAGATTTATTTTACGTGAGTAAGTATTCATAATGTATTGGTATGTCGTGGTAGCGTATACCCTTCCCCAGGGTTGAAAGTATCCATGTACAGACGCCAGCACATCAAGCTACTACAATCTGTCAAATTTCTTTAATAGATTTTCAACTTTATCGCTAAAGCATAATGTTCAAAGTTGATTGGGAAAATTTAACAGTTTCGGGTAGGTTGATGTGCTGGCGTCTGTACCAAATTTCATCAAAATTAGTCCAGCCATTTTGGAAATCAGCTGGAATAAACAGACACACAGACACATTTTTTAAAATTGTTTTTTGTTATATTCATTTAGTTAAAAGCTGTTATTTTGACATTACAAACACACTTCAATTTTATTTATTTTATTGCTTTTCGACCTCGTACCTAATTGCTTTACAGTTAAATTGAAATTTCACTAAAGTTGAAATTCTTTAACTGTCAGACATACGTTATACGTTATCGTTTTATGACGTGCAAGTGATATCCAACCTCAAAGCAATCACACTAATATTATAAAGGCGAAAGTTTGTGAGTGTGTGTGTTTATATGTTTGTTACTTCTTCACGCACAAACGGCTAAACGGATTTGGATGAAATTTGACAACCTGATATTTTATAACCAGGATTAACACATGGGCTACTTTTTATCCCGACATTCCCACGATATCGACACTTACGCGGGTGAAACCGCGGGGCGTAGCGAGTTAGGTACTAAGTCGACTTTATATTTTAGTCACGTGGCTTACTTTAGGAAAGCTAAGCTGAAGCTTCACCCTCTTTACGCAAGAGTCATGGAATGCAACAAGATAATTATTTCAAGAAAATTAACTTTTGTCAGCAACTTTCAATCACCGAAACCAACCATCAGACACACAAACCAACAACACACGAGCAACACAAAAAAACCGTAATACACATGAGCAATGTAATTTAACTGAAGAAGACAACTCTTAAATCACTTCTATAAAAATATAAAAACAAACAACCCAACAGAAATATACATTCAACACTTCCTATTATAATAATTCACGCTTCCCACTCCATTTTAATGGCCCCAATAAGTCCCAGCTTTGTGGGGTGGCTCGGTGTACATTTAATTCCACCATTCCCACGGGTTTTTCTCTCCAGCACCATATTATGAGAGGATGCTTTATACCTCGTTCAGACGTAGGTACTGTTCTTCTTAACTGCCCAAGTTTCAACGTCCAATTATGGGCTGCAATAAGTTTGGAATTGACAATCGTGTTGTTTGTGGAGTTGTTGAGTTATAAATGTTTTGCATGATCGTCCTATAATGTTCCAACTACTGGGATACAGGCCTAATGAAAAAAAAAAATGTCTAATTTTGCGGAATTTTGTTATATGGTACGTAAGTTGACTTTTGTAGCAGTGGTATTCCGTACGCTTATAAAGGTTTTGGTTTTTTGGGCGAAAGGAACCTATGGCCATTCTACCAAACCTCAAATCAATTTGGCAGTTTTGCGGTGAATATAATTATATGTAAGAAATACATAATTTTCCTGCCCATATTCCAATTTATTCGGCCCGATATGTATTTATTGAAGTGAAAACTTCTTTAGCGGCGTTGTATACTTTTTGTAATGGGTAAAAAATGTTAAACTCGCGTCAGGACACGTGACCTGATCAAAAATTCGTAAGACGGATGGCCGTAGCCGGTACCGCGCGTGTTTTATTCATAAGACGATTCACAAAATACACACGTAATTGTTCAAGTTTTCACTTCTGTCGGCACTCCCGGAGTGCCACTGTTTTTTTTTTCTTCTTTACTTATCTATTAGTAAATTAATTAATAAATACTTAGATAATGAACACACTTACACTTTTGCAATTATAAACATTAAACATTGTTAGCGTCAAAAGCAATTGTGGCCCAGAGAAAACAGCCTGCCGCGGGTTCGAACCCAGGCAGTGCTCACTGCTCTCAAAACGGTGAAGGAAAACAACGTGAGGAAACCGGCATGTCCCAGAACCAAAAATTCCAAGACATTAACATCTACCAACCCGCACTGGACCCGCGTGGTAGATTTAGCCCACTCCCTCTCGTAGAGAGGAGGCCTGTGTCCCAGCAGTGGGAATATTAATACCTAATATTAAAGCGATTCCTAGACAGCTCCTCTCCATTGCTCGTTGTATGGCTTGAATTATTGTCTTGGATTTTTATGTTAAATGACCAAGTTTACAAATACAAATAAAAATAGTTTATTGTGTCAATTAGATATTACATTACATGTTAATGTGTTTGGAGCCCCCATTTAGGCAAACAATGCCTGTATTAGAAGGCTCCGCTCTTTCAACATCATTGTCGTACACCTTATAGTAACACTAGTTGATATTATAGTGTACTGCAACTTATGGGTAAATATGCAATGTATTTGGCAACCGTAGATTAGACATGGTAGTATCGCTGAATCTAAAACAATTTTCTTTAAATTAATTGGGAGCTGAGATTTTAAAATCTATTTGTGGGACCAAAACTTCTTCCAGGTTGAGGCTACTCTTCTGTTTATTTCTTTCGTAGTAACAATGTAGGCTGATTATGCAAAACACTGTTTGTGTAGTTTGCTTAATGTTAGACAAGGAAACGACGTCCCTTTCATTCATTTGTAACTCGTGTTCTGTGTCCTTCCTAATTGCACTCGGATGCAACACTCATTGCAATTCACAGAAACTTCATTTTATTCCACTTCTAATAAAACCAACCATAAAACTTGCGATACATTATAAATCTCCGTTTTTACTTAAAACAGTAATACAAAAAGTGCTATAAAAATATGATAGGGGGGATGTTATTACTTATCTCGGCTCCGTGTTCCCGACTTTCCTCGGGGACCAGTAAATCAGAACCCTCCAGCAGACTTCAAAGATCACACAGCAATCTTGGGAAACCCGATATCTTTAGCTTGAGAAATTACTTCGCGTTGAAAAATGTATATATTGTTTTTATTACAGACAGTTTTCAGGTAAAAGAAGATGGGAAGGTATTTGTTGGGTATAATGTTAAACGATGTTTATTCTAAGGTAACTTTGTGGGGAAATACAACAATCAGCGGTAATGCGTTCGTTTTTGAACATTGAGAGACGTTATACGTTCGGCAACAAAACTCCATCAACACTGTCATATTTACAAGTTATTAAATTGACAATATTTTTTTTTTAATAAACTGCTTTTTAGTTTTCCAGATAATAGCAAAGAGTTTATATTCTAAAAATATATTGCTGCAATTTAGAACAAATATTAAAAAAAAAACTGAAGTGTTAATCAACTTTTGTTGCTGACTGTACAATCGTCGAATTAAAAAACGGCTGTTTGTGTATGTGAATTTAAATGTTTGTAAACGCACCCACGCTACAGGAGTAATTCCTAGTGTGGGGCAAAGTTTTTCTTTTTTAAAAAAAAAGAAAACGTCATCACCACAAAAAGTATACAAATTCATGACAGCAAAGGGTGTATACTTACTATGCAAAGGATGTGTGCATATGCAAAGGGGGACGTAATCACATACCAACTTTAACTTGTGTTGTTAAACTAAGATAGTCAGGACCTTAATATGACCTGCAAATCAAAATCAAACTATTTTATTTCACATAAACCAACATGGACACTTATGAAACGTCAGAAGCTAGGTGCGCGGTTCCAATTGGTCGTTTCTTATGGAAAAGAGGCGGCAAGAAACTCCACGGTAACTCTTTTTAAAAATAATTGGCTTTTACAATATTTTCAAATTACAGTAGGTATCTATCTCTATGTTGGGGTCACAATTCAGTTACTGGATAACTAGATAGCCCTTAATAAGACTGGTTGTTAAAACTAACGTCGCCATCTTGTTTTTTGAATATATTCCAGGTGACATTTTACAAAACAATTGCAGAAATGTTTACTAACAGTGCTGTTGTCAATATTATTCGAGCGCCAAAAAATCTTTGTAGTTTGTCAAGCAATGGACAAAATTGTCAATATTTTCTAAGCTAGAATACGAGGCTTTTGACTACGTTGTGTGTGTGTATTTTATGTCCTTCTTTTTTAATAATTTTTAATTTTTATTTGCCATGTGCGTTTTTGTTTGTGCAGAATAAACAATTTCTTTCTTTTCTTTTTTCTTTACAGTCTGTTCACAGTTATCTTACCTCTGGCAGCAGTAACTGAACATTAACCTTTTCGTAAAAATTAGAGGTAAAATACGAGTAACTGAACGGACTGGGATGCATGAAAACTAATGCGCGATAGGATAGCCGTGAATGGTCAAGGAAAAAGGCAAAACAATGAAACGGACATACACACATACTTACATACAGGTCAAACACATAGCCCTCCTTTTGGGCTTCGCCGCAGTCGGGTAAAAAAAAAAACAAATAGGATAGTCTTGAAGTGGAAATGAACAAATTATTATTATTATATCCGGACTTCATAGATTAGGCCTGCTTCATAAACCTTGTTCATGAAAATACAGTCGCGGGAGTAAGCTCAAACTATGATGTTCTAATAATAATACCACACACTAAAAACTTTATTTCACATTTCTGCCAAAACCCGAAGATTAAAGCGGTGCCGGCTACAATATAAATTTTAAATGATTCCATTTTACGCTATTATGAATTTTAGTGGCTAATGAAGAACCATTAAGATCCCTAAATATTAAAGTTAATAAGCTTTTAGAAGACACAACCCGACATCTTTTAAGACTTCAAAGGATAACCTCGTGGGCAGTTTCAGGAAGGTGCTTGATAAATTATTAGAATTGACTTTTCTACGGGGAACTTATGTCACCTGCCACGTTTTAGTCTAAAGCTAGGGTTTCTGGGATAGCCGCCATATAGCGTTCGCTATTTACCGTCGAATGACATCACTGAAACCCTATTTATGAAAGTAAGTTGGCGTGTTTCCTTAGAGAGCATTTTTTGTCACTGTAATATCAAACCCCAATGCCATAATTTTAATGACGGGCTCTACTGTGGCCGTTATGTTGCGGCCACGGCTGACTTCGGAAACCCTAATGTTATTCTGTTTCTGCTTTTTAGTTACATAAAACGTTCATCACTTCAGCCGAAAGACTTCCACTGCTGGACATAGGCCTCTCCCAAGCACCTCCACTTCGACCGGTTCTGTGCTTCTCGCATCCAACGCGTTCCTGCGGCCTTAACAAGATCGTCGGTCCACCTTGTGGGAGGCCTTCCAACGCTACGTCTTCCGGTACGCGGTCGCCACTCCAGAACCTTACGGCCCCATCGGCCATCTGTTCTGCGAGCAATATGCCCTGCCCACTGCCACTTAAGTTTGGCAATTTTTCGGGTTATGTCGGTTACCTTGGTTCTCCTGCAGATCTCCTCATTTCTGATTCGATCACGCAGGGATACTCCAAGCATAGCCCTCTCCATTGCCCTTTGGGTGACTTTTAGACTTCTATTAAGGCCCATTTATTAGAAAACGTTAGTAGAAACAAATAAAACAATCAAAGAACAGTAAACCTTAGAGGCCTGCAGACACTCGCTCAAGCATGGCACAAAAGGTAGGAGTCTTAAACTTTTCAGTGGGTAATACAAGGCAGCCAATGATGAAGATTATAAGGCATGGAGATTATAGGCAGTAGGTAAGTATATGATCCCTGACAAATGTTCATCACAGAGAAAGACACACCACACGATAAACTTAACCTACCTCAACCCTTTCCAGCGATAAACAAACAAGAATAATACAAATAAAACACCAAGCAATTATGATAGCGCTCATTTCTAAGACAGAAAAAATCGCCTAATGTTCTCAGGAGAAAAGGTAAACTAAGATCTTGTAGTCAAGTCACGTTCTTACGTACTTATCGCGTAGTACTTCGGTAAAATGAATTGCGGACGAACCACGACCGAGGCGGGTAGAGGTCGCGAAAGTTAGGTAAGTCGAGAGTCGGGCTAATCGAGCGTGCTACTTCTAACATTGAGTTAATAGGTTAGGTTACTAGGCATGTGTGTTTTTAAATTTTCGAACGCATAAAACTATTTTTTGGTATGGATTTTAGTTATCCAATGAATATTGTGTACGATTTTATTAATTTTCATGCTCGTGTGACTAATAGTTTTCGATTTGTCACCCACATCCTGTAATTGGATTGAACTCATATTTTTTTGGGCACGTGTAGAGTAAGGGCGAATTTTACCAATGAAACTGAACGCGTTTGGCACATCTAAACCGCGTTCAAGGGCTGTCAGTGTCAAAATTGTTATGGAATATTGATACTGACAGCTCTTGAATGTGGTTTAATAATACTTTTCATTGGCGAAATCCGCACTTAATGGTAATGTTCACGTCTAAATAATTTAACACCTCAAGGTCTCAGATAATCTCATCATCAACGTAAATATAAGCATTAACAAGGTCCAATTAAGCCAAATAACGGAGTGATCTTAATGAAATACAAGGCAAGTAATAACAAAAATGGCTTGTATCCACACAGTAACAAATTAGATTAGTAACGATGTAAGTCGGCACTGTCACCGCAGTCCCCTGAGATGACCCGTTCAAAGTGAAAAATAAAGAAAATATGTCACGCAGCGATAAATGTCACATTTTGTTGACAATTCGTTTATCCGTGGATAACATGGGATTTTGTTGATGATTGCGTTTTGTTTCGATAAAGTGGAGGCCGTTTTAGGGCTGTATTCTAGTTTCACGTAAGCGTTAATCTTAGTTTAGAGGTGATTTATTTATTAATACGTTATGATAAGTAAAAAAATACTGTTCAAAGGCATTTTCTACCAGTCAACCTTAGGGTGATAAACATCTGCCTAGCTTTTTCCCAACTATGTTGGGGTCAGCTTTCAGTCTACCCAGATGCAGCTGAATACCAGTATTTTACATAGAGCGACTGCCTATCTGACCTCCACAACCCAGTTACTGGGTTATACGATATCCGTTTGTTAAGACTGGTTGTCAGACTTTCGGGCTTCTCACGACCGTAACGACTGTCAAAGATCCACGAATGTCAGCCAGGACCAAAGGCTTAACATGCTTTCCGAGGCACGGAGGGTCTTGGTATGTGAAGATGGTCACTCAGCCACGGACTAACCTCTGCAAGCGTAGCTTAACCTGATGGATCGACCAGTGCGGTTGTTATTACTTAGCCACAAGCCCCCTGTCAACCTTAGGGTGATGCAGAGGCAAAACATGGCAGGTGCAACACAAAGGATACTGGAACTTAAGGACTGGAACTGGAACTGGAGGAACTAGAGATGATTTCAATCTGATAAGTACGTCGGGTTATGCGTAAAATAAATCACGCAACGCAATTCAAAAGTTAGTACTTGGTTGATAAGTGGAACCTGGACGAAACGTTAAGAGACCTGGATTTTAAACTGGAATAAAACATGCAATGCAATTTATTTGTGCTTTGTCTTCTTTTGCCTTTCATTATCCATTGCTTAGGTAAGTCTTCCCATAATCGCGCTATTATTGCTGTATATCTTTTGCTACCTTTCTCCTTTATTCCCCGCTTATTTTTGTAATGTCTTCGGCCCAACGTAGCAACGCCTTGATTGCCCCTTTTCGGTCGCCATTATGTTATCCCAGTTGTCTATCTGTCATTTATAATTCAGCGTGGATTGCTAACCTACCTCCTACCTTCATTTTATTGTGACGATCGCTATAAAATTGACTAAGATTTTTTTTTTGTTACTTTTAGGTTTTATTGTTCTTTTTATTAAATTTTTTTATCGTTTGCATGATTTTTTTTAATTTAATGTACAAATTTTATTAATTGTTTGTATTTCGTGTGCGTGTCCCAAATAAAAAATAAAAATATATTTTTCATTCTTTACTCTTTGGTTAGAGTTACCGGTTTTTCTGTGTGATCTCTCACTCCTTAAATCTATCTTACGAATACCAAGGACTGTTTAGGTGTCTAATAAAATCGATTTTTCCTGAACGTTTATTGGCAATCGCGCGATCAACCGTGCTTTAAAAATCACTTTTCCTCTTACACAGACTTTATTTACCGACTCATTTGTCAATTCGCTGAAGAATAATAAAACCAACATCTTTAGGTACCAGCTCATTTGATTTCTAAACATTAATTAATTGCTTCGAATACGAAACCGGAAAACGTAAAAGGAGAGATAACCGAACATTTCTATTAAAACAAACTTTGTTTAAATAGAAAAAAGACGCTTTCCAGTATTCAAGCAACCAAACTTCCGTATTTTAAATGAAAAGACGCCATCGGAATTACTTACGGTGGATACTTAAATATCAATATTCATTCTTTCATTAATTTGTCTCTTTTTGCGTGCCATAGCATATTGAGCGGCTCAGAGCAATTAGTGAGAAATGCTCGTGAATATCTGGCGTCCATTTCGTTGAATCACACCTGAGGGGGAGTATTCTTAGAAATTAATTCAGCCAGTGATAAATGTCCGTAAATATGAGGCCATTCATATTATTTTCACGCTTGGGAAACTGTCATCGTTATGTAATGTTAATAGTGGGTAGATAAGTGTAAATATTGACGCTTTTGCACATTTACTTTAATGGTGGTTTCGGGGCCTGTCTTTTATAGTTTGACTTTCAGACACTTATAATACTTAGTGCTGATTTTTCAATCGACAGATAGTTTTTATTCGCGGAATAAAATTGACGTCTGAGAGTTTTTGTATGGAAGAACTGTCAAAAATTCAAAATTATTCTTCGGGTAAAATTATCTGGCGTTGGAAAAAAAAATATTGTGTGAGTAAATTCTGTAGGTAAGTAACATTTCACGATACATCTAGACAAAGCAATTACAACAGATGAAACAGATGTTATGTTTATAAATATTGTATCTCTGGATTCCAAATCACCAGATGAAAATGAGTCAGTAAGAGCTATGTTATTTTATTTGATCACCATCTGCCTAGCCTTTTCCCGAGCGTGTTGGGGTCGGCTTCCAGTCTAACTGGATGCAGCTGAATATTTTACATGAAGCGACTGTCTATCTGATCTCTACAACCCAGTTACTGGGTAATACGATACGTCTAGGTAAGAAAGGGTGTCAGATTTTCGGGCTTCTGACCAACGGACCAATGGCTTAACGTGCTTTCCGAGGCACGGAGGGATCTTGGTATGTAAAGATGGTCATTTATCCATAGACCAACCGCGGCAAGCGTAGCTTAACCTGATCGATCGACCTGTGCGGCTGTTATTATTTAGCCACGGGCCCCTCTGTTATTTTATTTACGTATTATCCAAAAAAAATATCGAAAACAGCCTGCCATGATGTTATGTGATTTCACCTCTGGTGGCATAAATTGGTTACAAAAACACTCCTAAATCCGTATAAAACAATAAGTGAGTACTCAATCTAACATTAACCTCTTTCCTACCGATTTATGGAGGACAGACAGATTGATTAACTTCGTATGGTTTGCCTAAAACTAGGCTATCCAATCAATCTTCCTGTGGGCGGCCGTAAGGGTCAACTTGGGATCTTCATCAGGCGTGACTAAACAATCTACTATTACTATTATCTACAAAAACAGTGCAATTACCTGCGTGGTCAAATTGAACAACTCAAAGGGTAGGTCACTTGAGATTTCCCCCACGACCATACTATTGTCTATCACAATTTCGAATGCGGCAGTGTTTTGCTATGTAGGTATTTCTATTCCTGTCGTGTCTATGTATAATATACATGTAATATCTGTCATGGAACTATTTTCTCCATTTTTAACGACTTCTGGGTCAAAATATTTCTCTTGGGATTGCCTTACATGATCATAAGGAAAAGAGCTATGTTTTATTTACGGAGATCAAATAAAATGACGAAGCGCTTACTGACTTAATTTGGACTTACGTAACACACTATGATTTATTTATATAATTCTTTAGGCACACAAATGTACAGGGGCGGATTTAATGCCATAGATATTTCCTACCAGTCAACCTTAGGGTGATGCAGAGACAAACAGTGGTAGGTGCAATCATGAAAATTGAGGGATAAATATTTTTAAGTATAAAGATCATACGTCTACCAACCTGCACTGGGCCCGCGTGGCCCATGGCCATGCTTATTGCCCACTCCCTCTCGAAAAGAGAAGGCATGTGTCCCAGCAGTGGGAACATTATAGGCTGATTTTGATTATAGAATACTAGCGACCCGCCCCGGCTTCGCACGGGTGCAATGCTGATACTAAATACACTACAGAAAAACTGTGAACGTTGTATATAAAAACATAGCGGCCCGCTCCGGCTTCGCACGGGTATAAAATATAACCGGGTATAACCGGGTATTAACCTTAGAATAGAATATAATTTATATTTTAAAACTACTATCATACAATTATTTATCGTAACTTACTTATAATTACTGATACGTTGTCGCGCTGAAAAGCACGTTTTTATAATAAACGCGTCCGATCGCTGCTAAATTCAAAGTGCTATAGGGAAAACCGCGGCCTCAGACGCGCTATTTATAGACACGCTCTTGCCGCACCGGGCGGCCGGCCGGTACCGCCGCAAACGCTACGTCCCGCAATTTTTAAATCTGTAATATCTTCGAAAATATTCCCTTAAATCATACGGTGTAAAGGGCCATATAGATCTATATTAAATGAACAATGTATTCAAGGTATTTAATTGGTTAAGGATTAATGCTGTATTGGTTAAAATCGCTTCGAAAATTAGCCATTATTTGTCGGAAAAAGTAAATGACAAAAAAAAGTTATTGTGGGTTATCCATAAGAGATAGACATATACCATCACGGACTTTTCTGTAGACCTTTTCAATGTGTACAATACTTAGTACATTATTTTGATAAAACTCGTAGGGTTCAGCCTGCGTTTGCAATGTAAGCGGAAAAAATGTAATTATTTACGACATCACATTAGAAACCTCAAAAATAACAGTACTTCTCCACTATTTAATGGATGTTATTATACATATAAACCTTCCTCTTGAATCACTCTATCTATTAAAAAAAACCGCATCAAAATCCGTTGCGTAGTTTCAAAGATTTAAGCATACAAAGGGACATAGGGACAGAAAAAGCGACTTTGTTTTATACTATGTAGTGAAGTGATAATAGAATTTTTCTTTATGGGATTTTTCTAATAATCTTGTTTGAGTCTTGGTAACCAAGACTCAAACAAGATTATTAGTAAAACTTCCGACTATGTTAGTAAGTACAGACACTAAACGAAAACACAAGAAATAACGTTGGTCACCGTTACGACATCCCATGAGAGACGGCACAACAGTGATCCACGTCAATAAACAGTCCAGGCGACTCGCAACCATATTTAAAACACTGTTGGAGCCGTCGCACACCTTGAGCACCAGAGAAGCGCACTTTTTACGCATTGTTGGAAAACAATCTACATGCGCATCTGCGAACATCCCTGACGCACTACAGAAACGGGGCAGCCCCACCAGTATCCTAAACGCATTGAACGCGGAGAGCGCTGTACGATCTTTGCGTATATCTAGCCCACAGGCTGCACGTGTAAAAAGCAGTACAGTGGGCTCGAAAGGGCTGATAAAGATATGCATAAACCTGGTGTCATGGTTGACAGTTCAAAAACATTTATTTCCTTATTTACGTTGTTGAACAGACATTGTTCGAATACATGAAGGAATGTATTAGCGGTATCCCTCAAAATGATACAGATTGATATTTATAGTGTGTTAGCAATTAAGGTGCTGGTGAATTCAGAGATACAATATTTATAAACATGCCATCAGTTTTCCCTGAAGAGTTAACCCAGAGGTGACCCGTAGTACACCGACCTTTCGTCAGTTGTATTGAAGTCCCAACCGTGCACAAGTTAAAGTATTTTGGTTTTTAACCGACTTCTAAAAAGGAGGAGGTTCTCAATTCGGATGTTTCTATTTTTTTTATGTATGTTCGGGCATAACTCCTTCGTAAATAGACGGATTTACAAAATTTTTTTTTGTTCGAAAGAGCTTTATCCCGAAATGGTCCCATTTAAATTTCCAAATCAACCGCGATTGCTGCTATAGCATATGTATGCATTGTTTACGCAATCACACAACATAACATCACGCCTGTACCCTTTAAAGGGTTAGGCAGATATGTGTTCAATAGCTTTCTGTCACTGATATTCACATAGCAAGTAGTGATATATGAATTTGTTTGGGGTAGGTAGGTACAACTAAAAAGTGAAAAATAAAAACTTTTTACAAAAAAAAAAAACAACCGACTTCCAAAAAAACACTACGAAGTGAAAAATAACTTTAATTTCGAAAGTCGGTGTCAATAAAAGAAAATACAGAACCAACGACACAGACTTCCGAAATTAAAGTTACGAGTATTTTTCAATTGGTAGTGTTTTTTTTGGAAGTCGGTTGTTTTTTTTAAAGTGATGGTTTCGTTGGTCTAGTGATTGAATGTGCTACTGTCGAGCATGAAGTCCCGGGTTCGATTCCCAGGTCAGGCAGTGTTATTGGGTTTTACCATCTGGATTTTCTCAGTTAGAGCCCAGAATCTGGATAGCCCAGAATATGGATAGCCCAGAATCTGGATAGCCCAGAATCTGGATTGCCCAGGATCTGGATTTGTGCCTGGTTGACGGCAAAAGGCTCGCCACTATTATATGGGACCTAAACATATACATAACTGGCGAAATGGGGGTGTACTATAGGTACACCTCTGCTCATCCCTTCCGGGAAACAAGGCGTTATGTTATCCTATATGATTTTAAAGTGATATATCCCAGTGATAAAATTAATATCTACTGCCACCACAATACACCTCTCCGCCATAAATGATGCAGGCGTTGCGTCAAGCAGGTGAATCGTCCCCACTTCATTTTCCGTAATGAATATGAATATGTTCGCGAATGCATTGCGTGCCATGCGGCTTAATGGTTACGGCTCAGCTTTGTAGTGGCCTACGGTTTATACTGATTCGTTTAATTTGTACGGATTTACTGATAATTTGATTAAAAATAATCGTCGGCTGTTAATTGAAAGCGTCGATTGCAAAGCGTAAGTAGATCGATTGGGTAATGAGGTTAAGCGTCGTTCCTGATGAAGTTTTGTGTACGAGAGAGAGAGATATGTGATGTAGTGGCGCTTTTGCTTAAACTATAATATATGTCTACTATAGTTAAAACAAAAGCTTCATCACATCACAGAATGGAATGTTCCATTCATGCTCTCAAAACGTTATGGAAACACGCTCTGAGACTGAATGCGTTCAGCATATCAAAACCGAGTTGAATAGCTGTCAGAGTCAGAGAGATATTACAAATTCGTCTACAATGATGACACTGACAGCTCTTGAATGCGGTAAGGTGTGCTGATCGCGTTCAGTTTCATTGGGAAAAATTCGCCCTAAAGGGAAGAACTTCTTGCCAGATTCTGGGTTTCTCGTTAGCTTTAACATGGGAAATTTGAAGTCTCGAGGGAAATGTATCTATGAGATAATTAATTTATACGTCATGGTTTCATTTTTAATTCTTTTATCTATTGTGGTATAGTAATTTTATTTTAGGTGTATCGTCTTCAAATATTATTATTATATAATTAATGTATGCAAAATATTGTGAGAGAAAGAGTGATGGTGGAGTTTCTTGCTCATTCTTCTCCATACAAAAACTACCTTTTGGAATAGGCGACTAGAATCAATTCTATTTTGTCGTACTTTTTGACGTTCAAAAGAAATAAATGCTTTGACTTTGACTTTGGAAAATAAGTCATCGCTTGCGGGGAATTGATATATATATACGGATATTGTCCAAACGCGACTCTAACAAATAGTTATAAAAAACTTTAGTCTCTACGACAGCAGTCGAACATACTCGTATAAGTCCTACAAGTCTGTAAATAAACTGTATCCCTGTGTCCCAGAGCTCAAGATGACGGCACGTGGGTAGTACCCAACAGGGAGTCCGAAACAATACAGAAATAAATTCAGGACCCTTTTAGGAATACAGTACATCAAATTGTTCCTAAACAAACGCTACAAAAAGCGATCTTGATGTAAATGAAACACCCAGAAAATTTTATCTACAAATATTAACCGACGTATATGCTCTAGGGAGAAACCTTCGTCCCTTAAAGCTGAGGTCTTGTCTATAGGCGATGACCCACAGAAATGAGGTTCGTTGTGGAATTTTATCTTTTATCTATTATTTAGGGAGTCTTGTTAGTAATAGTGGCCTAAGCACTAGGCCTTTAACTCTCTGTCGTGGTGATTAGGAAGTTCCTTTTCTGTGTGGATTAGTGGTATTCCTTTTTTGGGTTAATTTATCAAATCGGTTGCTTATCATGGTATAGAAAAAAAAAACAGTGGCACTCCGGGAGTGCCGACAGAAGTGAAAACAAAACACAAACATAATTACTTTGCCATCACTCACTGACATATCGGATATATCGAGTACATCCCGAGGACAGCCGAACACATCCGAAGCGGGTATTTTTTTAATCGTCATATAAACAAAACACGCGCGGTGTCGCTTACGGTAACAGTCGCACGATTTCAATGGTTTTTTCTCATCTTGAAAAATGCCCAACGCGCCTAAAGTTTTCACTTCAAAAATTGGTTTCTGTTTGCGTTAAGTTCCACTGCTGGATAAGGCCCTTTGTACATATGCCAGCAAATTAAGCTACCCGAAACTGTCAAATTGACCTAATCAACTTTGAACCTTATGCTTTAGCGATAAAGTTGAAAATCCATTAAAGAAATTTGACAGATTGTAGTAGCGATTGATGTGCTGGCGTCTGTACAAGGCCCCGGTTTCTTTATGGTACGGCGTATAAACCGCGCCGTAGAAAACACGTGTCCATCAACAAGCTCCGTTGTGGTCCATTCAACATTGACGATCCGTGCCTACATACGGCTTATTTAGATATATGTAGATTCAGTAAGTACACGTATGAATTGAATAAATCATATTGTACTTGTCAGTATTTGAGCCCACAACCTCGTGCATGTGCATAAGCGGCGAGGCCTTTTGCCACTGGGCCATCACGACATTAACCATTCCCTGATGTATACCCACAAAATAATGCCGTAAGTCCACACTTTCGCCCACAACATGAGGAACTGAAGTGAAAATACAATTTTGTGGGTAGATTCCATACCATATGATAATAGAAATCATTTCTACATTTTCGTTTGCTGACGTGAATCATAACACTTCTTCTTGTTATACCGAAATTGGGAAAAATTTATAATATCTAAATAACAAAAAGATATCTGCGCTGCCTCTTTATCTTTTCAAGATAAAAGACGCTATGTGGTGTTAGGGTTACCATTTAAAGTCGTGATTTTTGTTTTGTTAATTTTATCGCTAAGATTTGTTGGCGTTACATTTGTGTACATTTGTAAGTAATGTCATATTACGGTACATAATTATGCATATTATAGGATCAGTAGTTTCGATTATTACATGAATGTTCGTTCATTTAAGTCTCGAACTGTCAAAACAGAACCTCTAATTAGCCTACCAAAATTTTTGACAAAATTTTAACCTTGACTTTCGATGTCTGGTGGTCACTTAGAAGAGATTGCAACTTGAATTGAACGTTTTTTAAGTACGAAAACTGACTTTCTTTAATAACAAATCGAAAGAGCTATAAAATTAATAATTTTATTGCTCTTTCGATTTGGGGCTACCTATTTAGCCTAGCCTGGCTAATACAATACAATAATATACATTTCTTAGCTATTTGAACAGCAAGCGATAAAGTTAATTTGATACTGTTCTAGCAAAATAAGTAGCTTTTTCAATCTTTCAGCTTTAAATATTTTTAGACTTTTTTAGATTTTAAGACTACAAAAATCTTCTTGACGGCACAGTATCCAACCAAAACAAAACACAATCTTGACCAAACCAAGATCAACTAATCCCCTGCCACCCCTGGCAGCCAGGGAAGTGGGTCGCACTAGATAGCTTTATCTCCCCTGAACTTGCGAATACTTCGGATTGTCCCGAGCTACGTTCATGTATCCCGCGCCACTTTGCGTGTTTCGCTGTAATTTCGGAAAGATTGTATTGTTTAGGGGAATAATACGAACACCGTGTATGATGCGTGTAATAAAATTTACTCGTTTATATGTCTTGCGTGCGCAGATGGAAAACAGATTAAGCCGTGCGTGTTGATTTGTGAATTTTTGTGGGATTTGTTTGTTGTTCGTTCTTGTGTGGGAGTGATGTTAGCAGCTGCGTGTATACTAGGATATTGCTTTTCTTAATAATTTCTTGTGTATAGATTAATTAGGTTGTAAACAACTTAACGTATCATCTATTTTTAGTATTATTATTTTATTTATATGTTTAGTCAAAACAAAGGATTATAGCACACGTTAAAAGTATAGGGTGCCCAATTCGAATCTATACAAATTTTTTGGCCGCCATTTTCATTTGGCGCCAAATTTTGCGATTCTTTAATATCTACTATTTAGTTAAAATGTGGCAAATTTGTTACACACATTATGAGAATTTATAAATAAATAACATTTTTACTATTGTGGTGACGAACAGCCTTTGTTGACGCAGACAGAACTCCTAAATTCTTCTTGCCTGACTGGTTAGGTAAGGTTAGCTGCTGCTTAACAGCAGCAGCTAGCCAGCCAGTCACGGTAACCCGTGACTGGCTGTCGCAATAACGTTAAGTTTTTGATTTTATTATTTCATAAAATCAATCGAGCAGTGGTGGCCCAATGGTATCAACCCCAACTTACGAGTTGAATTTCACGACCACTCCTCTCAAAACGGTGAAGGAAAATATCGTGAGGAAAACGGCATGCTTATAACAAAAAAAAATTAATCTAAAGTTGTATACATTCGAATTAGCCACCCTTTATTAGGTACCTACATAATATCTACCTACCTAACCTACGACCATAATATACCTATTACTGTACCTAACTGATACCAGTTCCTACCTGATACCAGTACCAACCTGATACCAGTACCTACCTGATACCAGTACCTACCTGATACCAGTACCTACCTGATACCAGTACCAACCTGATACCAGTAGCAACCTGATACCAGTACCTACCTGATACAAGTACCTACCTGATACCAGTACCAACCTGATACCAGTACCTACCTGATACCAGTACCTACCTGATACCAGTACCAACCTGATACCAGTACCTACCTGATACCAGTACCTACCTTATACTTATACCTACTACTGAAAACCAAAATATTTTACCCTAACCCACCGCTAAAACTAACAGATTTTAATAAATAAACCCCAAACATAAAGCTCATAACAAGCGTCAAAACTAACGTATTCGTTAGAAAACCGGTTTTGTTATTCCCCTGGTCTATGACGTCACTGAACGAAACTCTGTGTAAACGAGGTCTAGCGAAGGACCTTTCAGGCTTTCAGTGTGAGCTCAACACCCGTGGGACTGAAGAATAGACTACAAATAGTACAATGTGGTGTTTCAACACGTTGCCAGCTTTCACCTCGTATTTGTTTTGCTTTAATTTTTCTGTCAGTTGAGGGCAGTTCAGACTACGCTATTACACGTGGTATACGTGGCGATTAGGTTATCACATTAAGGGCTTATTTTTCCAAAGCCAGATAATTTTATCGAAGGAATGATTTTGAATTTTTGACAGTTCTTCCATACAAAAACTGTCAGACGTCAAATCAAATTCACGTCAGATTTCACAAATAAAAATTATCTGTTGATTGAAAATTCAGCCCTAAATACTACAGCGGTTATTACAAGTTGTTATGAATATAATAAACAAATTCACTAAAAATAGGATACTGAATTTTTCAAACAAAATAATTAGCGTAAAAATTGGCACGAAATAAACCACTCTTGATAATAAAACACAGGCAAGACACGCACGGGGCGACGGTATCAACGCAAACTTTATGGTATTCTTACCGAATAATCACAAATTAAGTTTAATGTTGTTAAATATTAAAACCAAAAAAAGGTCCCACAGCTAGAATTTATGTCATACTATTTATACATATAATAATAAATAAGTTCTATTATAATGATATTTGTTATTAATTATTTTAATTGTGTATGTTCAAAATACGTAATGTAGTGGTTTAGTACGTGGTCTCAATTAATGTGATAACCTAATTGTATATTTAAATGGACACCTTCGCACAATGCTATGCTATAAAATATTGGCTGGCTCATCTGCCTAGCCTTTTTCCAACTTTTTTAGGGTCGGCTTTCAGCCTAACCGGATGCAGCTGAATACCAGTATTTTACACGGATCGACTGCCTATCTTACCTCCACAACCCAGTTACTGGGTAATACGATACCCTTTGGTAAGACTGGTTGTCAGACTTTCGGGCTTCTGACTACCCGTAGCGGCTGTCAATGATCCACGAATGACAGCCGGGACCAACCGCTTAACGTGCTTTCCGTGAAAAGCAGAAAAATATATGAAATTCTTCAGGATATATACTAGGTAGATAGTGTGTTGAAAACATAATACAACTACTCGTAATTTGATACGATATAAAAAAAACCATACTAATATACATACAATCATTCAGATTTTTTGTCAGATTATTCTACAAGCAACATACTAAAGCACTAGTGTTTTAATCTTTTAGTTCAAACAATAGATTTTTTGTAATTTAATAATTGCTTCATATTTGGCAATAAATAACCAGCGTTGTGTCATTGCGCTTCTCTTTCTTTTCTATGCAGTCCGACAGTGACTGCGCTTTAGGTCATACGTAGTTAATAATAAGCTGGAGTCAATTTGTATTTTGTCCTCATTGCTTGACGAGCTTTCTACGCTAGTGAGTACCAATCCATTCTGTGTGCACTTTATGACGGATTGCATTGACTTGCATAGTAGACCTGCTTGCGGTAGCATACTATACGCTATATCGCAAGCAGGTAGTATAATCTATAACTACATAGCATGGCGCTTATAATCGCCATCACGTAGTTACAACTTATGACGCAATATGCTTTATTATAAAGCGAAATACATAGTATAGCGTAGTCTGAACTGCCTTTTAAAATACGAATGAGTTAACTGTGTTATTACATTTTTATGATGCTGCAGTTCGTTATTTAAAAGCGAGAATAATATCAATCAAATATGGTGTATTGTTAGGACTTTGTTTCACAGAAAAAGCACCTTAACGGGCCTAGTTTCATTATGAAGAAATGCTCTTTTAACGTGACAAGTTACAGATCTTGTGTAGGTTTAATAATAACTGTATCAGCCTTTTGCTGTCCTTCTGCAGGGCACAGACCAGCGGTGCTATTCCGTAAAAATCTCACCGTGAAAACTTAAGTGAAGTGAGCGTGGAGTGAGCTGTCAATAGTGTCAATTCCTAGCAAAAACAAACTCACTTCACCTAAGTTTTCACGGTGAGATTTTAACAGAATCGATCGGCTGTTCTCACACAGAGCTTAAGTTTGAGACGTGTTGGTGATTTCTGAATTATAATATTCATTACTAGATGTGTCTGCGAATTCATTTGCGTGGGTGTCAGAAAATAATTGGATTTTTTTTGCGCGGCGTCCTAATTCTTTTTCTAAAACAAAAGTAGCCTAACTTACTCCCTATAAGATCAGCCATGAAAGTCCCGTCGAAATCGGTCGAGCCCTTTCGGAGATTAGCGATAACAGACAGACAGACAAACAAAAATTTAACGTTTCTTATAAGTACCGTATAAACTTTCAGCATTTTATAAAAGGTTGCTGCTTATTTTGACATTACAAATCTAGACTCTTAATTTTATTTATTTGTACAGATTAGTACGGGTTTCCTAATGATGTTTTCCCTTCCCCGATGATGTTCAAGATAAACTTAAAAAGTACTTATAAATTGAAAAAGCCACATTGGCAAGTAGCCCGGATTTGATACCACAACTAATCAAGGCCTACCACATAGATTAAATAGTTTTTTTTTTATCTTAGCTTTTGCATTATGTATACTGCCGCGGTCCCTGGGTCCCTAGGCAGTCAAACCGCTACCAACCTAGCTAACCACCTAATCTTTTTACAGCTATTCTTACGACTATCGTTTCTTAAAAGGCAAAATAGTTCTTAATTAAATCTTTGTCCACTTTTAAAATTATGATAAAAAACCACTTCCTCTCTCCTTAAACATCATCATTATATTTTCTTTGCTCCTGTTTCATGTTTATTATTATATGTATATATTTATTCAGATTAGATTATACTTTATGTATGTATTTATTGTATTACAGTACCCGGCAATAAATATTGCACTTCGACCTTTACCTTTTTTTGTATTTTATACAAAGAATAAAAATAATTATCAAAAGAAGCAAATCATAATTGTTTTAACAGCTCGTAATAGATACCGGACTGTTTGTATTTCGTGCGACAGAGATAACGCTCTACGAAGCCGAAATTAGCCGATTGTCTCTTTTCAATGGTCGATGTGCAATATTTATCGCCGGGTACTATATATAAATACACCACAGACTACCTACAGTATTTGTCTGTCCTTCCCCTTTTTAATCCATCCAAAGGTTGTCTTTAAAATATCGCTCTTAGCGATAAGACCGCCCATTGTGTCACCCTTTGTACAGTTTCTATATTTATGTCTGTAATTTATTATGGTGTACATATATACCTATCTAGTTCATTATTCACATATTGTACTTAATACTAACTAGCAGCGCCCCGCGGTTTCACCCGCGTAAGTTTCGATCCCGTGGGAATATCGGGATAAAAATATCCTATGTCCTTTCTCGGGACTCAAACTATCTCTATACCAAATTTCATCTAAATATCTTCAACGGTTTACGCGTGATTAAATAACAAACATCCAAAAATCTTCACAAACTTTCACATTTTTAATATTAGTAGGATTAGAAAAATAATACATTTATTTTATTTACTGGCTCACGTTTTACCCCATTACTAATAAACGTATTATATTAGATGAATAGTTACACAACGATTTCTCTCTTTCAGTCGTCAGTAATTTGACTTTCGAAAGAAGAAGACAAAGCGTTGTGTAACTATACAGACGCTATACAACGTTTATTAGTAAGGGGGTAACATTATGTTCAAGTATATAAAAAAGGTTAGTAAGAGATTAGAAAGAGCTCATATCACATCTGCCTGCAAAGCAAGAGTAAACTGGAAGCTTTTGGGCACGCTCGTTTCATCATACACCTTATCCATCGCTTTCCATCAGGCGTGATCGAGGCCAAGAGGAGGCCATTTAGAAATAAAGAAAAAAATTCTCCGCCTCGCTGACAATGGGAAAAGTGCCTAAAAGGCTGACAGCATTGCTACGTTTGTTGGTGCCTTCCATGTTGATTCTTTGGCTTAAAAATAGCCCAGCTCTGTAGTTGTGAAAAATTATTATAGAAGAATTCTTCAAGAACATTAGGTTTTTACTGAAAGCTACTTATTCAAACTCAAACTCAAAGCATTTATTTCAATTAAACCTTGTACAGGCACTTTTGAATTGTCAAAATTTAAATAGTCTGTCAGTTAGTCAGAAAGTTGAAGCTAGTCGCCCATTCCAAAACGTAGATCTCTATGGAGAAGAACGGGCAAGAAACTCCATGGACACTCTTTTAAATCAAGATATTACAAAATCCTGGATACATTATTATTGTTGCTTCTATATGTGAGAACAATGTAAAAAAAAGACACAATAGAAGAAACATTTCAAAATATAAGATTAAAAATAAGCCTTGGCAGTTAAGAGATGACCAGTCTCAACCGACGTATTTCAAACGTAGTTCTTTATACATAACTTTTGGTGCAACATTTCTTGCTTCGAGTCTTAGCAGTTTAGGCAGTGAGTTGTCTGGTGAATGAATGAATTTAAGATTTTTATTAAGTAGAAGATAAGTTTATTAGAAGATAAGTTTATAGAAGATAAGTATACGATAAAAAAAGATAAGTTTGTAGAAGATAAGTTTATACGTTTTCATAGGACATTCGGCAACTTATTCCTCCAAAAAATAAAGGACACAAATACTACAACAAATACTAATCTCGGCGAATTCAAGAGAATACAATAATACTAATAATAGAAGTCTATGGCCTTTGTTATGAACAATATGTGGATTATATCTAAATATAAATGTCTAAATTTTACAAGGGGTGACACAATGGACGGTCTTATCGCTAAAGGCGATCTTTCAAAGAGGTAGTCTTTAAAAGATCGGAAGAATTAAAAGGAGAAGGAGAGACATTAATAATCTAATGATCTAATTTGTTTACAATGGGAAATAAAATGTGTTAATTTGTATATAAAATACCTTTCTATTAAACCTTGGCACTTGACTGCTGAGTAAAACTTCGTCACAAAATTCAAGCATCCATAGATAGTTAAGCTGCTAATCCAGCTAAAACCAAAATTCTTTCAAAACTTTACTTTCACCTAACTTCGCCTAAGCTCGATATTATGAGCCCAATCTTTCTCAGAATACAGCTAAGTACTAAACTGTTTACAACTACTTAACGAGACTTTTCCCGACAACTTTTGTATAATTATATATTCCCTTTATCAAACTAGTCTGGAAGTTTGTGAAGTCAGATTAAGTTAGAGTTGTGCCTAGCCTGAAGACGTTAATAGTTTGTTGGTGCAACAATAGTGCCCGCATCTGAGCCCGACTTGCCGAGATTAGGGCTTTCATATACAAATAATACGATGTACCTAAGTACCTATATGACGTTGTGTTGGATACCTACACCTGCACATTGTATTACACTGAACAATGAGAAATACATACTTCTACTATTGTCATTTCATTTTCATTTGCCCCTCACAGGCCTGCTGGAAGAAATTTCTTAAGAAATAAGCAGTACCTTTGTACTTAATACTTATAATTATTGTGTTCTTTATGTATTTGTTTAACTGTGTGTACCTATAGTAAAAGTACGCAGTGCTGTACACCCCCACCCTATTTCAAGTTATACAAATATCAACTTTATTTAAATGTCATTTAAGTTGATTTCAGAGTGACTAGCACTATTTAAAAGTTATAAAAACATTTGAAGTTGTAGCATAAACTGAACTTTATTGTGTAGAAATTAAAGTTATATTTCCATTGATTTCAGAGTGCCTAACACTATTGAAAAGTTATAAAAACGTTTTTAGTTGTAGTGTAAACTGAACTTTATTGTCTAGGAATTAAAGTTATTTTTCCATTAATTCATGTTTGTTTACATTTTTGGCAAATAAATCGCGAATGCAGATTACATACATTGTTTTTTGTTGAGCCTGTACTGGGGCATAGCTGAGCAAAGGCCTCCCCCAAGTCTTTGCAGGAACTCTTTTCCCGTGCTACCTCGAACCAGCTCTCGCGGTACGTATTCTAATAAAATAAATAAATAAATATTTTTCAAAATTGCTTCTTTCAATTGATATTATTTATTCATGCATGCCTCATACCTTTTTCCTATGAGGGTAGGTAGAAACTACAGAACCCCATCTGCTACGATCAAAGGATGTTCCTTTTGATTTATTTTACGTTCATACATCTGGTTATACACGCACGCGGGTTACGATTGTTGTTATTTTGATAATGGTAATGCTGTACATCTAGTTAATTTCTCTGCTTGGTACAGAGACAAAATTGAAAAGCCTTGTGTGTCTAGAATTTAAGTTAGTTAGCGACCGACATTAGCATAGACCACGCCAATTTCATTCACCCATTCCCAAAGTTCCCAACTCAGTTTTATGTTGCAAGAGTCACAATCAAATCTGGACATACAAGCAGCTTAACTAAGTAAGACACTCAATTTCAATGGCCAGTCAATTATAAATCTATCCAAAACACAAGGAATCCCAAGAAAACAACATTCTAATGTAACAAACAAACGTAGCGAATATCTTTATACGTACACACAATCTTGAGGCGACCCTGTGGCCGACGGAAAAACCAGTAAAGTACTGATTTATTAAACATTCCGGCTGAACAGACATTCCTAGCGTGTTCCAACGAGTACCTCTTTATTTAGCATTGAATTTACATGCGCGCTACTATTTCGTTTTAGCTGCATTTTGTGCTGTTGGTATTTTTACGCAAGTACGCACTTATGAGTACGGATTGTTTAAATATTGTAAAGTCGTGGAAGTCTTTGATAAATTCAGGTCGGCGGTCATCTTGGAAAAATTTAATAATATTAGCTCCTTAACTTTAAACAATAGACCAAAACAGTTACGTGCTCTTGGTTATTTGCCAACATATAAAACTACCACCAACAACATAAAAGCAACCAACAACCAACATATAAAATGGCATGAGAACCTGGGAACATATATTATTACCTGATACTATGAATAAAATTCCTAAAACTGTGCAGTCAAATATAGTCACTAGTACATATAAAAAATGTAAATATACAAATAAATTGTATTACTGGTGACATCACATCCTAAGTTTTTAAATATTTTTAAGTAATGTGTTGTGAGCGAGCTTGCTTCCCCCACTTTGTCAAAGGTTTTTAGACAAGTGTATGATTGTTTGATAATTAGTTAGTGTAACTTAATGTATTGAAAATTAAACGAAAAAAAGAATTAAGTTAAAATATGTAAATTGTAGCTAGTAGTTAAACTACAATAGGCGAGTAAAGCACTCATGCAGCAGTACAATTCAAGCAAAGACACTAAGAAAAACATCAGACTTTAAAGATCTACACAATAATTTCCAATTTCGATTCAATAATAATATGCTTGGTATACCTCTAGTTATTAACTTTCTAAAACCACATCCAATGTATTTTCTTAACTAGGTATTCCTAAGTTTTATTTACAATTTGTTTCAATCCTTTCCTTGCCTTATTAATGGGACAAGGCAGCAGACTTCTTCATATTTGGGAATTCATTTTAATATCTATCGGTGGGAGAGTGTCCAGTCTGGAGACGAACTCTACATACAGCTCTACTTTTCCCCATTAGGCCCCCATAACCGGCCTAAATACATATATTACCATAATTAGGAAAAACTAAAATTTTATCAGCCTAAGATATTTTAGGAATAGTCACATCCACATTCAAAATGATTTCGTTCTTGTCATAAGTCTTTAGGTCTAAGCACGACCTACGATAAATGATATTATGTAGGTTGTCGACTCGCATTTAAATTCTGTTTAGTTTTTCGGACCCAAAATTACGGTTTCACATTGAAATAGGGTTATAATAAAACAATGTAACTAATATACTTTACACGATCCCTTTAATTTAACAGTTGAACACACTAAATTTAAGCATTTAAATTAAATCTTTCGAAACTCAAAGGCGCAATTGACCATTTTCAGTTATTAATATTAATGTTAGGAATTACTACAATTAAATATTAAGATTTGTAACCGCGCCTTGTTCGAATTAATTTCATCCAACATTATTTTGATACACTAAATTAATTTGAATTCGTCGCGTGGTTTATTTAATAAATATTCATATTCAAATCTTTTTGAGCGATTTTTTTGAATTGCCCTCTTTAAAAGTCAGTTGTATTTCCGCGAGGGATGTGTGTAAGACTAACCAATACCAACGCTAACTTAGTTCAAGCTATAAAAATGAAGCGATGTTATTGGTTATTTCACACACATCCCTCGCTACGCAACCTCACTCATCTCTGGTGGAAAGGTAACTTAAATAGAGTATTATTTAGTACTTACATAAAACAGTCTGCGTAATATCACAAAATTGAAAGGTACAGAAGGTTCATGCAATAACCGATAATGTTTACATGCATGTCACATGTTTACGTACTGTACAAGGAGATTTAAAATTGGAATTTAGGTTTTCAAATTATCAAATCAAATTACTCAATTTGTAAGTAGTACTACAATCTGTTGACATCCACAGGTACTGTATCCATGCATATTTTCATACATTTTCATCAGATTCTTTTGAAACAGACCAAAATGTGCGCGCGCCTGTTTCCATTCGTTGTATGGAGCCGACCTTCTGCACCAAAGTGTTCTTTTATAATTGTTTGAAGCAGAGTTCCGTTTCTTGGAAATAATCAGAGACATCAAGGTTCATTAGTAGCTAGACGTTCGATGTCTGCGACTTTTAATTAGTAGCCACTCCACTTGCATCTTGTATCAAAGAGTTCAATATTGTAAGGTAGAAGAGATAATAGATGGCTGTTGTTTTTCTTTATTTTGTTTTTAAAGTAAATATTGTATGCAATTTTTTTCTATTGTCTTATTTTTTATAAAGTTACTAGCTCATTAAAGTAGAACGCTCCTTAAAAAAAGCTAGACAAATAAAAAAGAACCACAGGGCTATTCATTATCAACGGGATTGTCCGAAAGGGTTACCGCTGCCCCGGAACATAAAGGGCTAAGGAAGGAACACGCCCAAGTAACATTTTAGGTTTTAGAAAGGTTTTGAAAAGGTTTTGAAAGGTTCTAGAACCTTTTCAAAACCTTTCTAAAACCTAAAATGACCTAAAATGTTACTTGGGCGGGTGGGTTTTAGTCAGTATGAGTCTGGCACTCCCTTCCGCTCCACCCAGAGCGGGAGGGGTCATTTGATGATTTACCATCCTCCAAAAAAAGACTAATTATTAACAATACCGACATTTGATTCCAACAATTGCTTGAAATTATGTTGATTGAAATCATTTCAATTTCTGCTCACATTGTCAGAGAGAAAGTAAGTGTAAATAACTAGCAGTTCATCAAATTAAGGGATAAATGCTCAGTATTCGTGTTGCTCCGGCCGGTGGTACTTTTTCTGTACTCTCGGGAGGCAATGTTTAAATTACTACCTACTCACAACAACACATGGAAGTTAGGGTGAAAGCTAATGTTGCTGTTCGGTTTGGCAAAATATTTGTTACTTTATTTGAACTGGTTGACCAACTAGGTAAGTACTTGCAGTGTGTTTTTAGGTAGGTTGGACCTTTTATTTTATTCTTTAAAAGCTATTTTTCATAAACCTAATCAAAACAACCATATTTCAGGAAAAAATTAGTAATAACCAAAACTTGACAGATCAACAAAAAATTATGTTGGAATGAACTATCCTGAAGATAGATGTAATAGAATACCTTTTTTTTTTTTGTTTTCGGGGGGAAACCTTCAAAAGGCACCCGACCTCCGGGGAGGGAGGTCGGGGAGTGTGGGATTTTTACCTCACTAAAACCGCCCCGGTGATCACCTTCAGCACATAGGGGTGGTCCCGGTTCCTCTTAAAAGACCAATTCCGGAACCCCCCCGTGCAACGCCTGTAAGGCACATCCCTGGGGAGACTGTAAAGGGGCCTCCCCTGAGCCTCGCTATGCACGGCAGCACGTGATCACTGTGCCACCGTCTTCCCTGGGGTCACTTGATGGGCGGACGGAGTCCCCACTCTGTGCGCCCGCGACCCCAAAGGTCCACCTACCTTGTTGGTAAGCGGGTTTCGGCGTATCAGGCGCCAAGGCGGTTGCCACCCCGACGCCTCCTTCTCCGAGCAGGATCAGCCCTCTCCCGATCCCGCTCGGCAGCCTCCTTCTTGACCATCACGGTCTCACAGAAGGAGGCTACTACCGTCATGTAATAGAATACCTAGAGAAAAGAGTAAAAATAAGTTGTTTTTACGTAAAACTACAAAAAAAAATTAAGTAAACAGCACGCACAAAATCAGAATCTAGCTTTACAACCAAAACAATGAGTAAATTGTAAGTAGATACCTACACAAACCCGACTTAAGATAAAGGAGGACTATTTACGATGAAAAAAATTAAGTAAACAGTACGCACAAAATCAGAATCCAGCTTTACTACCAAAACAATGAGTAAATTGTAAGTAGATACCTACACAAACACGACTTAAGATAAACGATGACTACTTACGACGTAAGGTTACAACCAAACTTCCTCAGATACACGACACCTATCCACATACAACTTAAGTCTACCCTCAATCACAAGTTCTACAACAATAAAGCATATTCTACAAACGTAGGCATGTAGCGTCACCATGTTAATGTTTCCAATTTGATTCGTTGCCAGACGTATGTTAGTCGCAACATAATGTTTAACTGTATGTAGCTATCTTCATATGTGTCCGTTTGGCGTAAGATCAAACTATGTATCTTGAATTATGGAGTTATAATGTGTTTTGTGTGGGAGTTTAATCGTGATCATGTGAGGAATTAAAGGGAGTGGGTCTTTGTTTGTGTGGTAAGGACTTTTTCTTAGATTTAGTAACAACAAGGAAAAATAAATCTACAACTAACAAAAATGTTTTGGTTTGATTACTGGGAAAAAATATACATGAGGACCTTCCTTATGTCTTGTGTTATAAAACGGTATTGAAAAAAACAAACCACAAAACAAAATGTGTTGTTGTAAGCACACAGTTCATTAGTTGAAAACAACCTACATTTAAAATTATAACTGCTGAAAAACCTTTTGCAACAGTGCATAAAAAACTTGCAACAAAATTCATAGCAAACTACATAAAATTGTGTTCATTAAAAAAATAACCCAGCCAGTATACGTGAAACAAAAACAAAACAAAATCCGCCACTCAAATCAGAGCGCTGCTAACAGGGCCGTTTACCCTACTACTTAAAACAGGCCGCCCGCTCCGAGTATTTTCTTTGTAACACTAACTGTAATGAAAGCTGTGACAATCGGTAACAACGCTGTCTACTCCTTTATAATTAAAAGTGTTGCGTCACTATTTATTTTTAAATAGGTATTTTTATTCTATCTTTCGTAAATAAAGGTGATTTTTAGGTTATAAATGATGTTGACATTGACATGTCATGATGGTTTGGATACAATACAATTTGTGAATGGACTGTATTTGCTAAAGAGATGTGCTCAAACTTAGTTATCATGGATTTGCGGATGAATGATAGTGAGGTTGTGCATATGCATAACTTCATTGTTATTTATCCGTAAATCCATGATCTTATGAGTAAGTATAATTTAATTTAATTTAATACAATTTAATTTAACATAATCTGTGTATCTGATATGGGTGAACTGTATGTGATAACGTGCAATGCCTGAAATAAAATGATTTATTATTATTATTATTATTATTATTAGTTTAGATTCTGAGGGGAAAAAAGGTGATTTTTAGGTTATAATTGAATTTGACATTAAAGGGATGTGCACTTAGTTTTAATTCTGTACTTGAAGTTCAAGATAATTATAAATAAATCTGTCTTTTTTATCTCTTACATTTTGGTCTATCAAAATAAGAGATGATTTCATTTTCAGGATATTTTTATGATGACCTTCTTGTAGCTGAAAATAGCTAATGAAAGTTGTGACAATGTAACAATGTGGTCTACTCTTTTATAGATAAAAGTGTTGCGTCACTATTTATTTTTAGATTCTACGTACTTATTTTTTACTTACCTGCCGTAAATAAAAGGTTATAAAAGCCGATTTTTCAGGTGGTTTCAGGTTAAAAATGAATTTTTCGGGTCACGATGAGGTTTGGATACTTATACGGTTTGTGAAAGGACTCTATTAGTTTGGGAATGAACTTGCGTAAAATATTATATTACATAGTTCTAAAAATCATCAGCGATTAGTTCATAAGTTCAATTAACGCGTAATCAGCCGTTAATGTTCCCACTGCTGGGAAACAGGCCTCCTCTCTGTGAGAAGGAGTGGGGCATAATCACAGAGTACTTTGTAATATACTGGGCATAATCCACTACGCGGACCCAGTGCGGGTTGGCGAATGTCACATGACTTCGAATTTTTGGTTTAAGGACATGCCGGTTCCTCACGATGTTTTCCTTCACCGATAATAATCAAATCAGAGTTCAAGGTATAGAGGGCATTCGCTAAAATGTAGGTATTTCTACTTTGATTTGGTAGGTAGTATTACCGTATATTTTTTGAGATTTCGGTTTTATTTTTAAGTTGTTTGAATGTGTTGATACTCAAAGGAATACAATAATTGTAGATTTTCTTATCGAACCTTTCGTAGGTCAACACGTGGATAATACATAGTTTTTAATTTGTGGAAGAAGGTGTAAGCGTTTAATGTACCTACACTATTTACTAGATATTAGACTGCAAGCTTTCTGAAGAACAAATAATAAAAGATTTTGCAGCCAGCCAAAAAATCTGCCTAATTCTTAAGGGGCTTATAAGACCTAAAAAGCGCGGTCATTGTTGGACTGCATAGAAATGAACGAGAAGCGCGATTACTCAACCCTGGTAATTTATTGCAAAATATGAATCAATTATTTAATTACAAAAAATCTATTGTTTGGACGAAAAAATTAAAACACTAGTATTTTATTATGTTTGCTTGTAGAATAATTTGGCAGAAAATCAGAATGATTGTATGTATATTAGTATGATTTTTATTGTAAAAAGAAAGTTTTTAGAGGTATCAAATTAGTTGTATTATGTTTTCAACACACTATCATATATCCACTCTACGTATATATATCCTGTAGAATATCATATATTTTTCTGATTTTGTTTACTGTAGTCGATCATAATACTTTTATTATTTCTGAAAGTTGCGTTTTTTGTGTTTAGATCCTGTAAGCCCCTTAAGTCTAGAACAAATCCTCTGGTAAAAAATAAAAGCTACAAAGTACCTATATAAAAACAAACAAGAGGAACCCAAAACAAAGCATCAATAATTAATTCAACTCAATTTCTTTCTTTAACTTTTTAAGTAATCCCCGAAAGCTTTTTAAGTAGAAAACAATACTGAGTGCTAAGTTACTTTGTCGTCCCTTTTGCTTCCCGCCTTTTTTTTAGACGATGTGTTCGAAACTATTAACTTTATGTCATTAAAATGCTGGCCATGTGTTTCGCTAACGGTACTAATGGATAAAAAAAGAAAATGCAATAAACATTACCAGTTCCAGTTGCCCCGTGGTTCCCCAGAAATGACGAGATTCACGAATATCTTGGCAGTCTCACTATTCGGACTGAAATTGAGAATTTAAAAGGAAATATGACCTGACCGACTCTGGGTTTATCCAAATACCCTGGCCAATGATCTCTTTAACTCGGAAGGGTTAACGGTGAAAAGGCTGCAAAAGAAGGATGTGTTCTAAGAAGGCAGTTGAGACACTGGACTCTTCGTCTAAAGGCCATATGAATGCAACTCAGTGCTTGTGACTGATTGCCGATCAAATAAAAAATAAAAATAATAACCAACATAAATGTATAGTTTGCACCACACATAATATTATTAACCCTTTGATTGATTAATGAGCAGACACAATAGAAGTTAATTGTTCTTATGTCGCACTGTGTAACATAAGACATTCGAGAGGTTAACACATATCGTTCAATAGTATTAGTTACATATCGTACTTTCTACTAATATCATAAAAGCGAAAGTTTGTGAGGATGGATGGATGTATGTTTGTTACTCTTTCACGCAATAACTACTGAACGGATTTAAAAGAAATTTGGAACACGGATAGTTTATAACCAGGATTAATACTAGGATACTTTTATCCCGATATTTATACGCGATCGAAATTTATGCGGGTGAAACCGCGAGGCGCAATTAGTATATAATAAAGCAAATCTATGTGCCCAATGTGCTATAAGTCATTGTTTCAGTAGGTAAGGTTTGAATTCAGTACCAAGCAATTATCGTCTTTTCTTAACCTCTCGAATGTCTTATGTTACACAGTGCGACATAAGAACAATTAAATTCTATTGTGTGTATTAATTAGACAATCGATGGGTCAATAGTAGGATGATCATTTTCTTTATTCACAAACTTTTATTTCTCTAAGCTTCTGCGGGTGAAACCGCTGGGCGCTGCTAATACAATCATAATTTTGGTTAAAATACATAAACCTAGAAAAAAAGATGAAATTAAATTAGCTGGTTGCGGTGAACACCGTCTGATGTTTGGTAGTAAATATTAACACTTGTAATTTTTTTTTCAATGTTCCAAAAAAAATTTATCATTTTTAGGGTTCCGTATCCAAAGAGTAATACGGGATTACTAAGACTCTGATGTCCGTCTGTCCGTCTGTCACCAGGCTGTATCTCAGGATCCGTGATAGTTAGACAGTTGAAAGTTGTGAAACTTTCAACTGTCTAACTATCACGGATAAGTAATGTATTTCTGTTGCCGCTATAACAACAAATACCAAAAACAGAATAAAATAAATATTTAAGGGGGGCTCCTATACAACAAACGTGTTTTTTTTCGGCGCTTTTGCCTTGTGGAATGGAACCCTTCGTGTGCGAGTCTGATTCGCACTTGGCCAGTTTTTATTGTATCTTACTAATCTTGGATGTTAGAGAGATTTAAATATTATTTTTCTCATCATTTAGTTTAGTCTTATAATTATATTCTTTGCCAAAGGTTTAGAGCTACGGATTTGCTCCCCTAGAGAGTCGTTTAAACCGTTTTTAGTAACAAACAATATTATAAAACCTTTGTTTAAAAATATAACATTAAAATAAACACTATTTTAAAAGATTTTTATTTCATTCTGCCCTGTTGCAAACAGAAGGACAAAGCATTAAAGGGTTTACAATACTTTAAATCTAGGATTATTACACTCGGAATGATTCTATTCGTTTTCCAATATTTACGGCCAGTGGAGAGTTATTGTTACATTCGAAAGCAGCTTTACAGCGGGTTTTAACAGGTTAAGCTGTAGTATCAGTGGGAGTAGATAAAAAAATGATTGAGACAGAATTGTGGAAATGTTATTTCGTGTGACTTAATAAGAAATCAGTTTTAGTTTGCATGCAGCCAAGGTGAAATAAAAGTTTGTGAATAAAGAAAATGCTCATCCAACTGTTGATTGAGATAAACTGAATTCAAACCTTACAGTTCGTGCCACGTAAGAAGAGACTTGACCCCGCCACCCTCGCCTCTTTCCGCCGCCCGAGGCCGCCCCGATTACGCCCGGTGCGGGACGGGGACCGGGCGTCATCGGGGCGGCGGAAAGAGGTGGGGAGGCGGGGTCAAGTCTCTTCTTACGTGGCACGAACTGTACCTACTGAAACAATGACTTATAATAGCACATCGGGGCACATAGATTTGCTTTATTATATACTAGCTGCGCCTCGCGGTTTCACCCACATAAGTTTCGATCCCGTGGGAATATCTGGATAAAATTTATCCTGTGTATTAAATCTGGTTATAAACTATCTGTGTGCCAAATTTCATACAAATCTGTTCAGTAGTTTTTGCGTGAAAGAGTAACAAACATCCGTCTCACAAACTTTCGCGTTTATAGTATTAGTAGGATAGGGTAGGATTATATACTTTATCATCATCATTTCAGCCGAAAGACGTCCACTGCTGGACATAGGCCTCCCCCAAGCACCTCCACTTCGACCGGTTTTGTGCTTCTCGCATCCAACGAGTCCTGTGGGCTTCAGAAGGTCGTCGGTCCGCCTTACCGGCTTTCGCTCAGCAGTTGGACATTAAACGCTAAAAAAAACTATTATTCGATAAATAATAAGCACAACTTGCCAAAATAAGCCCAATATTTCAGCCTTCAAAGTAAATAGATACCCTTATTGTTTCGAACACAGCTCTGGGAACAGCCGTGACCTCTGAGCCGGCCGGCGGCCCAATAAATCATCTCTAGTGAAAATCTTCTTTTACGGGACTACCATGATCCCTGAATATTTCACGTCGTCCCAACTACGTCGGTACCCTTTAAGGGTGCTACACATCTGTTCGGGTCGATAGGATTCGGAACAGCAGAGCAGCAAAATCGAATAAACAGGGTGTTAGGGACTTTTACCATGACGTCAGCGCATTATTCTAAACCCCATAGTAGAAATTTTTTGTCGGCTATAAAAAATCTGCTGTTACATACAAGACTGCTAAAACTACACGGTCAAATTGAATAGAACCGCTGACCGTTTATATTATGTATTATGTAGTCATAATATGTTCGGGAAAAAAGCCGCTCGGCATAGCTCGACTCAATTCGAGCAGTTCCAAACATGATTCCGCTGAATCATGTTTGGAACCGAAGGTATGATGCCGATGCCGATGCCGACGTTGTGTTTGGATCCGTTGTATACCTATCTATAAATCGAACGGTATCAAAGATATTTAACCCTGAAAAAGAACGTTGAGTATGCTAGAGGCTATAGGGCATCTAAGTGTGTGACACACAAAAATACCAAGGCGGGTGACGTCACAGATTTCGGGTAAGTTTAAGGGTTATTAGAGATTCCAAATTTATTACATTCTAGTACTTATAAATAGCTACATATGTTAACAATGTTGTGCCCGACTTGCGGTGGCCCAACAGCCAATAGAATGTAATCTATATACATAGCCCATAAACTTACCCAAAATCTGTGACGTCACCTGGCTTGCTATGTTTGCCGACTTGCGATGGCCCAACAGCCAATAGTACTTCTCATCGCAACTCGGGCACAAAAATCTTAGCAAAGTAAGCAAAAGTAGTTCTTTGTACAAAAATCGCCAACAATAAGACCCGCGCAATGGAATTCCGTATTAAAGCAGATGCTATACCAATGCATACAAAATTAAGTAGGCGAAGTTTGCGTCCGCGCCGTTAGTTTTCGTGACAACGTTTGGTCACAACACCTAGTAAGAGATATTCCCTAAATAATCCTTAGTTAGCGCTAGCACATTGCCAGCCACTATCACACCAAGCTTGCTCTATCCCAACTAAAGAGATGTGGTCACATTGACATCAAGCTAAGCTAACTAAAAAGCTTTTTTATCGTAATACCCTCGGCATCGATCACTAAATATTTCCAAAGTTGTCTCATAAGTTTAGAAGCAGTGGTTAGACAGGTATCAATATTTGACACATCACATGTTTCCTACTCCATTAGCCACACCGAAAATAAAAGTGGTCCGCTTCGTAATTTCTGTTACGTTCATCGCATATGTGGACCTCTATTGATCGTTAGTTCGGGATATTTTAGTGAGATCAGCTCAGGCCTAAAGGTCAACGGACTCAGGAATTAGGATTGATCCATGGATGAGCTAGGCCTTCGTAGCCGCCGTTGTGACAATATTTAAGTGTACGAGTACTTTGGGGAATTATGCGATTACGTTTAAAGTGTTTAGGTAGATATCAGGGGTTCTAGTCTGCGGAATGGTAAAGCAATTGTGTCAGGATAGCCATTTGATCGTTCATTGACACCATAACGGTCGATTTGGACAGTTTTGGTAATCACCTAATTGAAAGGTGTCATGATGGTTTTCCGAAGGGGTGCCAAAGACACTCCATTAAAAAAATATCTTTATGACAAGTCGTCAGTTGTTTCATAATCTCTGGATTACCAATGATTATTATTAGGAGATTACTCCTATTATTTAGCCTTTTTTAGGGTTCCGTACCTCAAAAGGAAAAAACGGAACCCTTATAGGATCACTTTGTTGTCCGTCTGTCCGTCCGTCCGTCCGTCTGTCAAGACCCTTTTTCTCAGGAACGCGTGGAGGTATGAAGCTGAAATTTATATCAATTACTCAGGTCTACTGTCCCTTGAAGCTGTGAAAAAATCAAACTTCTAAGCCAACGCAATCAAAAGATACAGCCGTTTATGCCGCAAATTTTCGACACTTGCAAGGGAATCAAAACCTACAGGGTGCTTCCCGTGAACTCAGAATCTTGAAATTTGGTACGAAGCAACGTCTTATAGCATAGATAAAGGAAAAATTACGAAAACCATAAATTTTTAGTTACATCACATAATATATTTTTTTTATTTAATAATTTTAAACTTACTACCCATTTCCTCATAAACGCGTAGAGGTATTAAATTGAAATTCATACCAAATACTCAGGTCTATAATACCTTTAAGCTGTAACAAAATCAAACTTCTATGTCAACGCAATCAAAAGAAACAGCAATTTAAGCTGTATTTTGAAACTCGCAAGTACTCGCAAGGGAATCAAAACCTAAAGGGTACTTCCAGTCGACCTAGAATCTTGAAATTTGGCATGAAGCAACGTTTTATATCACACATAAAGGAAAAATTCCGAAAACCTTAAATTTTTAGTTACATTACAAAATATATATTTATTTTTTAATAAATATAAACTTATTACTTTTTTCCTCATGAACGCGTAGAGCTATCAAGTTGAAATTCATATCAAATACTTAGATCTAATTGCCTTTAACCCGTGAAAAAAAAAAAAATCTAAGTCAACGCAAAAACGCAAAACGCAAAAGTACAACCATTGATACCGCATATTTTGAAACTCGCAACTACACGCAAGGGAATTAAAACCTAAAGACCACTTCCCGTTGACATAGAATCTCGAAATTTGGTAAGAAGCAATAGCTTACAGCAAAAATACCATAGTTATGACTCGATTGTCGTAATGAACGAACTTTGTAAACCTTGCAGGTTTGTACGGAACCCTCGGTGCGCGAGTCCGACTCGCACTTGGCCGGTTTTTTTTACCACTGACAGGCCATTATGAACTTTGGCACACTGGTAATATGGTACAAGGCACATGAATTTATTTACTTTTAGCACTATGATAATGGCGTCTTAGGCCCATTTGCACCACAAATCACGTACGTATGACATAATTAGAACGATGTTTAAATGTGTTTAGCGCTAAACGCACTTAGTGATTTGTGGTGTCCAATATTATAGGGATAAGAAATCCATTCATCAAAAATAGCAGACTTGGCCCCCGAAAAGAAGTGTAAGAAAGATGATTCAGATTTCATTATTATGAAAAGGCTGCGTTTTAGATCTTCTTGGCCCAAAAACTTCACAACTCTCACGGCGTTGTCGGTGGCAGCGCAGAGGTCTTTTTGACTGCATGTTTTTAGACAAAGAGGACAGGATAGGACGTGGTTAGCGTGTCGCAAACCATGCTATTGTGGTAATATTCTCCTTGTTTTCCAGTTTTTATAAATCCCTTTTTCCCTGTAGGTAAACAATTACCTACGATAAAAAACAAAACACAAACGGAATACTTTGCCATCACTCACTGACATATCGGATATACATTAAAACCGAGTACATCCCGAGGACAGCCGAACACATCTGAAGCGGGTATTTTTTTAACCGTCTTATAAACGAAACATGCGCGGTGTCGTTTACGGTAACAGTGGCGCGAGTACAATGGTTTTTTCCCATCTCAAAAAATACCCAACGCGCTTAAAGAAGTTGTCACTTCAAAAACAGTATCTATCTATGTATTTTGTATATTTACAGTTCCGTAGTCGTAAAATATAACACACGATTTAGTTTTCAGCTACATTATCCATAAAACTCCGGTTCCTCAACCATACCATACAAAAAAATATAAAACGAACTAATATTATAAATGCGAAAGTGTGTCTGTCTCTGTTTGTCTGTCTGTCTGTTACCTCTTCACGCTTAAACCGCTGAACCGATTTAGATAAAATTTGATGACGTGATAGTTTCAGTCTCGGGAAAGGAAATAGGATATTTTTCATCCCGATATTCCCACGGGATCGACACTTATGCGGGTGGACCTGCGGGGCGCTGCTACTCGTAGTAATGACACACAAACACACACACACAAACACACAAACACACACACACATAAACACACACACACACATAAACTTTTCAGAACAAATTCATGAACACAATTAAATGATGGTGAAAACGAGTTTTATATAGAACTAGCTGTGCCCCGCGGTTACCCCCGCATAAGTCTAGATCCCGTGGAAATATCGGGAGAAAAGTATTTTATGTCCTAATCCAGGTCATGGTCAACACATATACCAAATTTCATCCCAATCCGATTAGCCGTTTTGGAATGAAAGCGTAACAAACAAACATACAAAAAATTAAATCTTTTCTCTTTATAAGTTTACATAAGCTTTGAAGGATAGTGCCTATCCGGGGTTCGATGAACTCGACACATCCTAATACTCTATTCGCAAGCATTGCCACAAAGATTTTAAACGTCGTGGTTAAACCTTCGTTTTAATTAATAATTAAACATTATTACGCTGAAGATGCTGTTAACCACAAGGGGTTATTAACCTCTCTGTTCCATTTTAATCCTTCATTACTTTAATAACTAACCCTCTATACTGTTTTAAATTAAGCTGTTTGAATATTGTATGAGAAAATAAACGCCTGAGAAAAAGAAACTAAAATAACACATAAACCTAAATTACTTTCTTTTTTTCTAGAAAATATTACTTGCAACCCTCGCAATAGTTCTGCAAACAAATAATCTGTAAAGAGGCAAACATTATGATTTCATGAGTGTTAATAAAGACTATATTTCAAGACTAATATTGGTCCTGGCTAGTGGGAGGTTTCGCAAACTTTGACGCACTTAAATAGTGGATCAAAATGAATGTACATATACCAAGATAGGCGGCTACTTGGTTTTATATAGGGTTATTGGAAAAACACCAACAACCTCGTACTAATCATTATGAATAACTTTTACAGTACCCGGCGATAAATATTGCACATCGACATTTACCTTTTTTTAAAAATAAAAATAATTATCAAAAGAAGCAAAACATAGTTGTTTTAACAGCTCCTAATAGATACCGGACTGTTTGTATTTCGCGACAGAGATAACGTTCTACGAAGCCGAAATTAGCCGATTGTCTCTTTCCAAAGGTCGATGTGAAATATTTATCGCCGGGTACTGTACTATGGGACCAAACCTGAAATCGCGAAAAAGAAATCAGTTGCTCCCTACATTTATGTTCGTATAACTCGTCAAAATGTAGGAAACAGCTGATTTTTTTTCGCGATTTCAGGTTTGGTCCCATAGTAAAAGTTGTTCATAATGATTAGTACGAGGTTGTAGATGAAAAAATAGTTGAAAATAGTCTCGCTTCAGAATCCATCTACGTACTCGTATGTATTTGTTTAATAGGTCAATCAGCATACATAGTAATGTATCTATTGGAATATAGTCATACCAAATTAATCATTGGCTTTCATCGGCCTCAAAATACTGTTTATTTTGATGTACACGGCGGTGGCAAGGACATCCAAGCGCATCCTGTTACCACGGATTCATTCCATGATACTGAACCCCCTGCGTTGTTTATAGCCGGTTATTTAAAAAAAAATACTGTTCCATACATTTTAGCCATGTAGGCACTTTTCTATGAAACAGGAGATATTTCTTTTAATAACTGACGAAAAATTACTACACTAAAGGGTCTAGAATCATGTGACAAAATTCATAGTTACAGTTTCTGCTTCGATGTCCGTGCTCCCATGTATAGCTTAGAAGCAATAAATTGAGATTATTGTGTGACCTTCCAAGGAAAGTTTATCTTGTGAATTAAAGCATGAAGCTATACGCAGTGTAAGAACCAGTCAGCTAAGTTAACAGAACACCTGCAGTGCATTTAGCAGTGGTATAAGAAACAAAATTAAACAGCGGAAAAGAAGAAAAACAAATGAACTACACTGCAACTATCTTTCCTAAATAACTCTTTCGTGTCCAGGATTTACGACTATAAACTTTGAAACTTTAGCTCTTCAACAAAAGGTCCGTTACATTCGAGCTTCCCATTACACGGTCCACGTAACTATATAAAGAAAGGGACAGGTTTAAGAGTAGGAAAAGGAAGGGTGATGTTGTAAGGGATTGTTGACATGATCAAAATGTGCATATAAAACGAAACGAAAACGGGTTTGGTGAGTTTAGAAACGAGTTTGCTGCGACAAATGTACTTACATATTTGGTAGTTAATACCTAACGAATTATGATCATTTTGTAGTTCATGCTGCAAAATGTTCTGAATGTCTTTGGCAATAACTAATTTAATATACTAAAGGGTAAACTGTTCCTAATTTTAAACAATGGTCTAATTATTCGTATGTAACCAAGTCCGATTGATGACCAGTTTTTTTATTTTTTTGTTCTTTTCTTCTTGTCTGTTTATATGGTGTGCACATTATTGGTTAAATTACTAAATAAACTGAAGAATACTGTAGCTGAAACTAGTACGAGATCGTTGCTATGAAAGTGCATAACCTTCCAAGTCTCTAAGAAATGTAGTGGATACGATTTTCGCTCTTTTTATTTTTTGTGGTGTGGAAGTACCTATTTGTGAATACCCAAAAAATATAATATCTAAAAGGTTTTTATGCAAATTTTGAGCATTTCAAAGGCTCTACGTTGTATTTTTTTTGCCTTGTTTCTACTATCAAAGGACAATAAGAATAAAAAGTATCGCCAAGAACCCTCGACAAATTGCAGAAGCTCGTTCTACGTTTCAGTCTCAAATAAATAAGCTAATAAAAAAGTTTCCGTTGAGCACTTTTTAACTGAAAGAATGTTATATTCTCAAAATAAATATTGTCATTCCAGTGTTTCGTTTAAAACACGCTTTATAAAATGTGCTTTATGGGTTACAAATTAAAGTCGATTTTGCGGAATTTGGCTATGTGCTTGGAGGAGAAAGGCATTATTGTTATAATTTACCATTTCGTGAAAGGTAATCCTGCATTTTATTCTCATCAGGTTTCGTATTCTATTTGACTGGGAACGCGAGTTATTCAAATGAAAGAAAAAAATATTGGATTATTTTCTTGTAAATACAGGTGCGTGCCACGTAAAAAGAGACTTGACACACCACGTGGTTTGACATGCGCAGTACACGATTTTAGGTATCTAGCGGTATGAGGTGCGGGACGGGACCGGACGTCATAGGGGCGGCGGAAAGAGGCGCGGGAGGCGGGGTCAAGTCTCTTCTTACGTGGCACGCACTGTAGCTCATTTGTTTTAAAAAACATGCATTTTGAATTATTCGCTAAGTATTTGAAAATGCTCTCATTGATTTGATCTTAGACCTTCATGATATTGCTATGAATGTCACTCTGTATCAGCAACAAACAATCTGCATACGTACACACAGCTTCATTAAGTGATTACCCCTCCAAATGACATGTGCGTTCAAATCCGTGATAGGCCCAAGTTGGTTTTTGTATTTTGCAAAAACATTTTATTTTAATTAATTTATTGTTTTAGTGAATAAATAAGTTTAAGATAGTATTTATTTTTTAAAATTCTGTTTTTATTATTGTTTTTTACAATAAAACGTTAATACTTTTATTATTGCGAAAACGACAAGCAATAATAGGGTTAACATTTACGACCGTTTCATTCATCGTCTAAATAGACTAGAGGTTTCAAGACCGCTTGCCGTACCTATGAGTGGGAGTTCAAATCATAGGCACGAAATGTGCTTTTTGTTCATTATAATTATTATTTTAATATATTTTTCTATTTTGTTTTAGTAATTATTTATAAAGAATTTAAAAATAAAGAAAAATAAAATACCTTAATAATCATATAATAATATGTATTATTGCTATTATTTAACAAAACTATGATCTTATTTTACAACAAAGATTTATTTTGATTTGATAATTTTATTTACAGTTATCATAATATACTATTTTGCCAACTGACACAATTGGGTTCCTAGACAAGTGGCATCCTATTAACGTAAACGATAAAATAGTAAGCGGTAGAAATATTTTAGATTGACATAACCTAACGAAATGTCACGTGACCTGTCATGTCGTCGTATACAAATTTGACATTTGACAGTCTGACAAGTGACATCGAAAGAGACAAGTTTTGAAGCGTTTGCAACTTGTCTAGGAACTAGAAGTTAGTTTGGCAGGATTACAATCATGAGCATAATAAGTGAATAAACATGTTATCAATAGATAATCAATTAACATCTCTTATTAGCTCATGATATCTACTTAGAATATTTTGCTATACAAAGTAAAATAGTGGAATCAAATGAGTTAAATGTCTTCGTTGTTTATTTTGTTGTCATACTTAATTAATATAACTGCTATTTCTGGGCAAATAGCAATCGTTCTCTTCGATGTTCTTCTGTTAGACATATTTTGTAGGTCGATAACTGTGAATGTTCGCTGCGTGTAAATGTCTTCGAACCGTGGACAGAGATATTCGTTGCCAATATCCCGATGATGTTCAGATTGGTCCGTATAGATCCCAGTAGTTCTCCGACCCATGGACATTGTCTTAACATCGCCGGTTTCTTGAAATCTGCGCACCCATAAGCGCACCGTTTGTCTCTGTATAGAACAAAATGGTTTTAAATAAGTTATTAAATACCACACACAAGATACCGCAAATAGCTCAACAAGAAAAAAATCGGAGAACACAATTAATATTATAATGAACTTACTGCTATGCCAAGCTGTCTCGCAATTCCTTTTATGCTCACATTTTGTTCACACAGAACAACTACAATTTTAGTTCTCATAAAATCATAAATCATTTTAAAAATTAATGGATAAATCGTAGTCGTTTACTCTTCGCTGTTTTAAGTGAATGTATACATCAAACGTTGTAGTTATAACTTGAGGGTATGGATTAATTTTATAAAGACAACGTAAGTAAGTAAAATTAATGGATACCCTCAAATTATAACATCTATCGATTAGACATCCCCACCTAAAGATAAAATGACTCAGACCATAGTAGATAACAATTTCAACGCAATTCATATGGGCTAGCTGGCTAGTTCGTCAAACTGCCGGTATGAGTATGACGACGTTCGGTGATGCGATGGTTCGAATCTGAGTCGAAACAATGGGTTCTTTTTGAAGTATTCTTTAGTTTGTTTGTAAGGAATTTAATGTGTAACATTTTAAAACTTGAGGGGTTAGCACATACTGAAGCTGTCTGTACTTCCGTAGAAGCCTCTGCATTTTATGTGTGTTACGAAATTACCGTTAATAGCGTAGGTAACATTGAAATGAAAAGCATTGCGATAGATTAACATTTTATGTGTAGGGGAACCTGTTGAACCTTGGCACTATGTGTACCTAGGCCATTGGGCTCGTTTCAAATATTCGCGCGATATTAAATTCTACTGTTTAAGGTATTCGGTACGTCACTACCGACAAGTCAATGTGAAGTTAGTCGCATACCGCCATTAAGCTGGTGTTTGGTGTCATCGACGGTTAAAACTTTTTTTGGCGAAAAAGTAAGTATTTCGAATATATTTTGAAGTCTGATAGTTTTAAACGTTTTATAATAGTGACTTAACTGTTATATGCTAACGGTTCTTTTATTCAACAAGTGTCAACACAATAAAAAACTTACGAGATACGTGATCTCTAAACTATTTAAAATCCATCGTTTTGCTGTAGCTGGAGTAGTGTTGTACCATGGTCACTGTCAATCAGTTGTTCCTTGGTCAGTGGCCACGGTACAACCAGGATGTTGTACTTTGGCCAGGAGAATATTTTATTAAATTATTTCACACTTACGTAATATATTCCTAATCAAATGAGTTTATTATTTCAGAAATCATGCCGAGAATTAAATAGAAGAAGAAAAGGACACCTATTCATGTGGATCATCTGGCAAATGCCATTATAATGATTAAGGTGAAAGCGCCAGGGTAGCCCGCGAAATTCAATTTTTTTTAGGATTTTTGCAATTTGCTGGTCAGTATTAAGTTGTACGGTGATTAATATATGATTCGCGGCCGTAACAAATATGTATTTACAGAATTATAATCATTAAAGTCATCAACACAACTCTCTAAGACCACGTCGTAACCCCAAAGAATGACGATTTCATGAAACGGTTATTCTTTGGGGTTACGTGGTCTTAGAGAGTTGTGACAAATTGCAAAAAACCTAAATAAAATTGAATTTCGCGGGCTACCCTGGCGCTTTCGCCTTAAGGAGAAAAAGTTCTCCACTTTCGGTGCTTCCAAACATTTTGGAATACATTTAAATTTCAATTAATTTATTATGTTCCAGAGATACAGAAGTGCTTGAATTTCTACTAAATGCTTAAGGCTGAATAATATATCTACATATTGATAGTGTTCTTATAAAAGCTAGATAGTCCTACTTAATGACTGATTAAAAAGTTAAGACAGAAATAATAATTTATAAAGTTAATTATTTAAATATTTTATTTTCTATTTGCTATATTATAGGTATATTTATTTACAATATTATATTATGACATAATATAATATTGTAAATTTGTGATATGTTCAAATGAACCTACCTAGGTCTATGTTACCTACTAATTTTAAAGTTTGCGATGTGACAAAACAGTAGTTAAAAGTTAGTTGTTTTTGTTTAAAGATTATGTTTGAAAAGCAAAAAAAAACTGAATATTATTTTAATTTTGTTCAGAATTTCTAAAGTAACTACTTTGTTAAAGATTGTAATAGACCAAATAAAACCATTTTGGTTAAGAAAACCTGATAATTTGCTTAAATTACCCCCAGATTCTCAATGTGTCCTAGGTACAACGTAGTACTGGCCCAGGTACATAGGGTATGTTGTACCTTGGCCTTATTTACCATTTTTTTTTAAACCTCTAAAATATATGTTAATATAAAATATACATTTCTGATATTTTTGTGGTGAGTACCCAAATAATTGACATTTTAAAATATGCAAATATGATTTGTATGCTGTACGTCAAATCACAATAAAAAATATATATCTAAAAAACTGTCCTAGTTACAACAGGTTCCCCTACTATTTTTGTCATGAAAGGAGCAAATGCTATAAAACTTGGAAAGGTAGTACCAAAATGGAAAACGTGTCAGGATTAAAAAGATAAATTACCCCGAATCAAAGATAAATATTTAAAAATACTAGCGGGCTCTGATCATGCTAGTATCTAGCCTAGATCTTTAATACGTAGAAATATAAGGAAGAAAAAGTAAAAATAAATTCTATATGTTATTAGCAGTGATCGGAGTAGGTAGATTGAACTGGGGTCATTGATCCGAAACGTATATATTACTATGGACATTCCTCCGGAATTTGTGGTAGTCAGAATTTCATTAGTTAGCCGAAATGTATATCTATCTATAAAAACTCTAGCCATAAAACGCTAAAAATAAAAAATAAATATTAAAGCTTCGATCGGAATTCGATTGTTTTTATTATTCAACAGATAAATAATGAATTAATTTAGTTTTGATACCTTCCTTTAAATTTTGAATTGAGTAGTAATAATATCACTACCAACATTAACAATATTTAATTGAATCCGGAAATACCGGAATTACTTTCCGGAAAAATGGCTTATCCATGTTATTCTTTCTGTGTGCATTTGTGATACAAGTACCAAAAATCAATCTACCTAGTCCGATCACTGGTTATTAGTAATACAATATGCACCTCTAGAGAGCTGGGTCAAGGCATGCTTCCGAGTTTCCGACATGATTGCGGCAGACTACCGTATCACACGACACTTTCCGCAGTTTTGTTGCCAACATACAACACAACACCCATGTCCGTTAACTTTTTTTTTTCTTGATGGGAAAACGAAGGAACACGGGTCGGTTTTAGTCAGTAAGAGTATGACACTCCCTTCCGCTCCACCCAGAGCGGGAGGGGGTTCCCATCCTGAAAAAAAAAGAACTCTGGTAACGTATTACCCAGTAACTGGGTTGTGGAGGTCCAAGGCAGTCACTCTATGTAAAATACTGGTATTCAGCTGCATACGGTTAGACTAGAAGCCGACCCCAACATAGGTGGGAAAAGGCTAGGCAGATGATGAAGGGCGGGAGTATGATAAACTGTTATTAAAACTAAATATTTTTAAATTTAACTGCCGAAATATGGGTGTACTATAAATACACCTCTGCATTACCCTTCGTGAATTACAAGCGTGATGTTATGTGCTATATTGGATATTGTTACGTAATGTTGCAGGCCTTAGACTGTAGGCACACACACACACACAGTGTGAGTGACACAGTCCTCTCATACCGTAACATTGTAATTTGAAAACATTGTAAAAGCCAATTATTTTCAAAAGACTAACTATTGAGTTTCCAGCCGGCTCTTTTCCATAGGAAACGACCAATTAGAACCGTGCAACTAGCTTCTGACGTTTCATAAGTGCCCATGTGGGATTATGTGTAATAAAAATATTTTGATTTTTTTAACGTTTTACTGTCATGAAGTCCGCCTGGTTCCATAGCTTATGTAAATAGTTATTACCTACTATTATATACTAGGCCGACACTTACCTATCGAAGTAAACTAAACCTCTGATGAGTGCTTATGAAACAATAGCACTTGGAGACCTACTCATCCTACAACTTAAGGGGCTTACAGGACCTAAACATAAAAACGCAAGTTTTAGAAACAATAAAAGTATATGATCGACTGCAGTAAATAAAATCAGAAAAATATATAATATTTTTTAAGGATATATGCTAGGTAGAAAGTGTATTGAAAACATAATAACTAATTTGAAACGGTAGAAAAAAATCATGAAGATACCTCTAAAAACTTTCTTTTTACAATAAAAAACATACAATCATTCTGATTTTTTGTCAGATCATTCTACAAGCAACATACTCAAATACTAGTGTTTTACTTTTTTTCTCCAAATAATAGATTTTTTGTATTTATATAATTGCTTCATATTTTGCAATAAATTACCAGCGTTGTGTCATCACGCTTCTCTTTCTTTTCTATGCAGTCCGACAGTGACCGCGCTTTAGTTCTTGTAAGCCCCTTAAGGTGATATGTTGAAAAAAATGTGTTTTTTTAAATCTCATGTAACTTGTTAAGTATGTGTAATAGGGATTTAACATTTTGGTATATGTTTTTTGACTATTTGGTCTAGTATTTGGTATATCATGTAAAAAGAATACACGATTCAATGAATTTTTCTCGATACAAAAAAATTGCAGTTATATCTATTTTTTTACTTTTTCAAAATCACGGCGTTACGTTTGAGAGATATTTAATGGAATTTACTTTAAAAGATAGAGAATTATAATACCAAAGTTTACTTAAAGTAGTTTTAAAAATTAATTAATTTTGTTTAAAAAGGAGTAAATTCGTTTTGGCACATACGTCGTTTTATTCCGAGCGCACGCACATTAGAGCCATCTGTCTTCTTTTTTGTTTGCGTTTCAAAAGTAATTACATCTCTTTCGCTCGCTTAGTAGATTAGTCGCTACGATTTATTTTCGAGGTAGCGCCTTAAGCAGCGTAATTCATTATATTAGTTAATAAAATAGGCAGACTTCAGACTTCAAATTAAGGTTTCTCTTCCAAACTCATTACCTTATGAGGCCGCTGGGAGTTATGTCAAAACTTGATCTGTTGTTTAATTACCCACTTACCCGAAATTTCATTACTTTCCCTTTATCTTTAGTATTTTGGTACGTAAGGCGGATTGTGTTGTGAGCCAGAAAACTGATTGTGATTACGGTCTGAGATTGTTCTACTGTTTTGTCTAGATTTTTGTGAATGGGTGGTGTATTGATTTATATTGAAGCTATTTATTTTACGTCGTGGGTTCAAATCCAAGCAGGCACTTCACTTTGTGTAAATTATTTAACCACCACTGCTCTCGAAACGGTGAAGGGAAATATCGTAAGAAAACCGGCATGACCTAGAACCAAAAATTGGAAGACATGTGACATACCTACACCAATACGCACTGGGCCCACTTGGTGGATTATGGCCGACTCCTTCTCACAGAGAAGAGACCTGTGTGCCAGCAGAGGGAGCATTATAAGCAGATAATGCAATTTATTTTATTCTTTGGCGTTTGGCTGCAAAAAATCACGTTTTTTTTTAAGAATAATTTGAATTTTATACCCTCTATTCAAATGCAGCTAAAGTATTTCTCGACGGTGGTAATTATAATAATACTTATTCATTTTGATACTTTTAGATCATAAAGTTATTTTAGAAAAAATCTTCAAATAAAAACAGAGGCTTTGACTCATTTCTTACCTCGTTACCCCAAAAAATATTCAGCATCATTACTTTAGCCGCAATCAACAGCCGAAACAAAAAAAAAACAGTCTCCAAGTCCGCCACTCAAATCATAACGAGCACCCTAATTCCCCAAAAGAACAGAAGCACGGGGTACATTCAAACAGAATAATGAACTGGCAACGCTTTGCACTCGTCCGGTTGTATTTTTTCGCGAACTGCACAGTTAGCGTTTACTCTCCTTGTTTTCGCAAGTGGCCGACGTGAATTTTTGAATTATTCAACTAAGCGAGTGTACTGGCCCACTGTGCCTACATTTGAAGTGGAAATTATTACAGAACACGAACTCTCGCAGTAAGATTATCTTTGGACCTAGTTTTCATGGGAGGAATTGGGATTTTTTACACTAAAGTGGTCGGGATTTTTAGGGACTGGATTGGGGCGTAGAAGTACAAAGAAGTGGGACGCGGTGTAAAGAAAGAAGAAAGAAAGAAAATACGTTTATTTGCGGCAAACATGACGCATAAAAATAAAAACACAACAGAAAAGCAAAAATAACAATTTGGAAGAAAGTATGCGTCACATCTACGCAAAACGGCCAACGCTCACCATAATGCTAAGACCCTATACGAGACAGAGCCCCAGCGCTGGTTTTCAGCGACAGCCGGTGACTGACGTGATGACGTCAGCCAGTGCAGCATACGATGTGTGTGTGAATGGATGTGTGTTCTGTCTCTCATCTTCGATAAGTTTACGTGCCTGCCTTTCGTGGTAACTCGTCGCTGAAAGACACTACCCCCTGGCAGAATACAGGTCATCATCATCTCCCTAGCCTTTTCCCAACTATTTTGGGATCGGCTTCCAGTCTAACTGGATGCAGCTGAAAACCAGTATTTTACATGGAGCGACTGCCTATTGGACCTTCACAACCCAGTTACTGGATAATACCCCTTGGTAAGACTGGTTGCCAGACTTTCGGGCTTCTGACGACCAGTAACGACTGTGAAAGATCCACGAACGACAGCCGGGACCAACGGCTTGATGTGCTTTCCGAGACACCGAGGGTCTTGGTATTTGAAGGTGGTCTCCCATCCACTGACCAACCGTGAAAGCGTAGCTTAACCTGATCGATCGACCCGTGTGGCTGTTATTGATTAGCCACAAGCCCCTTTGGGTCCCCCTTCGTAGAATACAGGTAATAAACACATCAATGTTCACGACATCAAAGCTAACACGCTGCCTCATTGGTCTAGTGGTCGCGAATGCTACTGCCGAACATGTGGTCCAGGGTTCGATTCACACGTTGGGCAAAGTAAGTGTTTTTAGGTTTTTCCATCAGGAATTTCTCAGTAATAGCCCGGTGTCTGGATTTGTGACCATAACGATAGGCACGCCCCCTAATACATTACCTTCTATTATATTGGCGAAATGTGATATGTACACCTTTGCGTAAATATTTGGAGAAACAATCGTGATATTATTTAGGCTCCAAACTTGCTAGCAATGAGTTCTACAAAAACTATGGGCTCATGGTAATACTAAAACGGGTGGGATTCGAAAGCAATTAGGCAGTTCCCTCTCATTCGCCAATTCGACGTTTCAGCCGCTAGCTTAGTGCCGGTTGTTCAATAATTAGCGATTACTTCTGCAATATCACGTATGCCGAAGCTCCAGCCACGTTTCGTATCTATTCGAGCAACCGTGGTGTTTGTTGTTTTTGTTTCAAATGAACTTTACATTTTGCTTCAGTTATCCTATTAAAACAATCAGGTAATTTTATACTTATTTACACTTAAAGTTAAGCGAGTTAAGTTAGCGATTGCTAAAACACATGAATTTTTAATGACGTTAATCTATAATCCATACTAATATCATAAATTCGAAAGTAACTCTATCTGTCTCTCTGTTTGTTACGAGTACCTGTTCACGGCTGAAGAGATTTAAAAAAAAAATTGGCAAGGAGATAGATGACATCCTAGGGAAGGACAAATTTCTTTTTTTCCCTTATAATCCTAAAGGGGGTGATATGGGTTAAGATGAGGGGCATACAGATAATGCATGTAACCTGACAATACCATGACACTTATTTATCCCGGTAGTACGTCTACGTGAGACGATATCTGAAATCCACAAGGCTGAAGCCGCGGGCAAAAGCTACTAATAAAGGAGTTTGTGTCTCATAAGTGTTTGGTCAGACTGTATAAGCGAGCGCGGGGCGGGCACGACGCGGCGTACTCAAACATAAGAACTTCATTTGGGCGTCCATAGCGGGCACGCGGGCGCGGGTTATGCGCGGGCAACTCACGCTATAGCTCGTTCATACAAGAGGCCGCAGTGAGTGAGCGGGCGGCCCACGCGGGGACCGGGGTTTTTAAAATAGTTCGAGCTTTTTCTAGTAACAATAAGTCTTCTTCATCCATATTATATTTTGACAAACACTGGATACGAAAGCACTCAGAAGGAAGCCGCGCTCGACTGCGGACAGGCAGATCGCGCGTGTTCCCGCACCTGCACCACTTCCCGCAACGCGCTGCCAGTCTGGTCAATCACTAAAAGTATTACCTACCTACAGGATAAAGTTGTACGTCAATCGGTAACTAAATGGCTTATTTTGCGTCTGTAGGGACCAAAGGAAAAAGCGAAATTATCAATCAGTCAATCTTGATTGACTGAAGTTCGCTTGTATTCTAAACTATTTCCATTTACGAAGGAGATTTTTAAAACTCTCACCTTTAGTTGCACACTGTATTAATTCAATACATGTTACAAAAAACCAGAGCAGTGGTGGCCCAGTGGTCATGGACACGACTTACGAGTTGTAGGTCGTAAGTTCAAACCCAGACAGGCGCTTTACTTTGTGTAAATTATTTCATCACCACTGCTCTCAAAACGGTGAAGGAAAACATCGTGAGGAAACCGGTATGTCCTAGAACCAAAAATTCGAAGACATGTGACATCCACCAACCCGCACTGGGCCCGCGTGGTGGATTACGGCCCACTCCCTCTCACTGAGAGGAGGCCTGTGTCCCAGCAGTGGGAACATTATAGGCTGATTATGATGATGATGTTACAAAATTGAACATTTTGAATCATAGACACCTATAGAAATGACATTAGCACCCACAATACTCACATTTATTAAATCCCAAATATTTTGCTTCGGTCCTAACGCGCTCTCTAGACCCTAGGACAAAGCGTATATCAGAACAGCGGCTATCATAATATCACAATTATCGCGCTGTCACACCGCCGACCCTCATCACACGCATCTGTGGTCGGATTAATCATGGATTAACTGAATATCGTGCGAACAAATCTGCTTTTGTTCAACGTAATCACTCGTGTCGTTTTTATTCTCTGCTTTGACCGTCAAAGGCATTGACGGGTAGGTACTGTGCGTTTGAGTTATTTACGTTGAGTATGTTTTTGGTAATGTTATACTAATTGACAAAATGGACAATGGACAAAACTGTCAACATTTTCTAAGCTTGAATACGAGGCTTTTGACTACGTTGTGTGTGTGTGTGTATTTTATGTCGTTTTTTAAATATTTTTTTAATTTTTATTTGCAATGTGCGTTTTTGTTTGTGCAGAATAAACAAATTTTCTTTCTTTTCTTTTTCTTTTAATTAACTGCTGAGGGATGGGAATGTGGCTAAGTAATAACAGCCGCACGGATCGATACTCGATCGATCGATTAAGCTGCGCTTGCCGCGGTCAGTCCGTGGATGGGTGACCATCTTCACATACCAAGACCCATGCGTGCCTCGGAAAGCACGTTAAACCGTTGGTCCAGGCCGTTATTCCTGGATCTGTGACAGTCGTTACGAGTCGTCAGAAGGTCAAAAGTCTGACAACCAGTCTTACCAAGTGGTACCGTATTACCCAGTAACTGGGTTGTGGAGGTCAGATAGCCTTTCGCTCCATGTAAAATACTGGTATCCAGCTCCATCCGGTTAGACTGGAAGCTGACCCCAACATAGTTGGGAAAAGGATCTGGCAGATTGATTGTTATTAATTAACACATTGCGGGACACTTAACGCCCCTCGACGTAATAACAATAAAACATTTATTGTGTCTCGTTCAGTGTCCTTCAATGTGTTAAGTGCTATGACTTTCTAGAAACTATCAGGAACGGAACGGCCAACAGAAGGGTAAGTCTTCAAAGCTATTTTTTTTCTACAAAATGAAAGTAACCTTTGTATTTGGTCAGCACGTGGGGATCGTAATAAATAATAGACACTGTAAAAATGAGAAGCATATAGGTAACCGTACCCAAGGACCAAAAAAGTAAGTACCTATGATAGCATGACCTAATTGAAAGTACAGACGCCAGCACATCAAGCTATCCGAAAATGTAAAATTTTCCTAATCAACTTTGAACCTTATGCTTTAGCGATAAAGTTGAAAATTTATAAAAGACATTTGACAGATTGTAGTAGCTTGATGTGCTGGCGTCTGTACCTATGGTAGTTATTCATCACGAAAAGTTAATACAATACTGCACTGAGAATACTGCGGCGTCTGCCGTGGCATTGTAGTGCTGAGTATGTTGCTTGTAGAATAATCTGCCAAAAAATCAGAATGATTGTATGTGTGTATAGTATATGTATAGTATAATATGTATATTATGAGTATGAATGTATATTAGTATGGTTTTTATTGTAAAAAGAAAGTTTTTAAAGATATTTTCATTATTGTTTTCTATCGTGTTAGAAACTCTTTCTTCGATAGTCTGATTTCCGGTCGGTTAATCATTTTTAGATATTTAATTTGATCAATCATAGACATGTTTAAATTATTATCTGTATTTAAATTTAGTAACAATATTTATTGTTATTAAATATAAATACAATATTTACTGTTTACATTAATAATAAAATTAAGTGTTACCGCACGCACTACTTCCGGTTGTACCACCACATTTTATTATAATAGTGTTTCCGGTAAAAATATAACAAGTGGTGGGAAGTAGTGCGCACGATCGTTGGGCAGTCGACGTCGAACAGTTGAAGTGTATACAAGTGTTAAGTGATTTTGTAGAAAACTTAATAAAAATTGTGAGTGATATCCTGACAAATTGTTTTAATTTCCTGGACTTTAATAGTTCAGAAGTGAGATATAATCGGGATAGCGATCAATAATCGCCCTCGGTGAAGGACTGAACGCCCATAAAAGCGATCATGACTCGCAAAAGAAAGTCTCAACGACTGACAAGGGAGTCATACGACTCTTCACCAAGTGGCTCTGAGTCTGCTGTGCGGAGAAGTCACAAAACTCGCCGCAAGCATGACGAGCCAAGTGCATCGAGAACTAGCGAGTCGCGAGATCACAATGCACCTCGCAGCAGTCGTGGTTCAAGGCGCCGTGATGCGTCGCGTGATTTGACGCGTGATGCGTCGCGATCGCGTGAAGAGTTGCGGGTACGGGGTGCGTCGCGATCTTGTGATGCGTCACGTGTGCGTGATGCGTCGCGATCGCGCCATGCTTCGCGGATGCGTGATGCTGCGCGAGCTGCGACGCGTGATGCGTCATGTGATGGGGCGCGTGATGCGTCGCTAGTGCGTGATAGGGCGCGGGATGCGGCGCGTGATGCGTCGCGATCGCGTGATGCGTCACGTGTGCGTGATGCGTCGCGATCGCGCCATGCTTCGCGGATGCGTGATGCTGCGCGAGCTGCGACGCGTGATGCGTCATGTGATGGGGCGCGTGATGCGTCGCTAGTGCGTGATGGGGCGCGGGATGCGGCGCATGATGCGTCGCTAGTGCGTGATGGGGCGCGGGATGCGGCGCGTGATGCGTCGCGATCGCGCCATGCTTCGCGGATGCGTGATGCTGCGCGAGTTGCGACGCGTGATGCGTCATGTGATGGGGCGCGTGATGCGTCGCTGGTGCGTGATGCGGTGCGGGATGCGGCGCGTGATGGGGCGCATGGCGCGTCACCGTCGCGTGGTGCTTCGCGGATGCGTGATGCGCCGCGCTTGTGCGATGTGTCGCCAGGTCGGGAGGTGGCTCATGGTCCCGACGCATCGTACATGCCGCGAAGACGTAGTGAAGATATGGCGAGACCATCGCATTCGGACACTACTACACCAGCAGCAGTGGTGAGTCCTTTTGATTTTATAAAAGACGCAGATACTAATACTAACATTTTAGTTTCGGTTTTCAAAGAGTTCATGCAGACCATGAAAGCAGACCGGGGTAGTGAACGTTTTCCGGTTTTGAATGTGATACCAGAATTTGATCCGAGTAAACGAACTCAAACAATAGAAACATGGATAAGTAAAGTTAACGAATGTGCTCAGATTTATCATTGGACCGAAAGGCAGACTGTCCATTATGCCCTTCCTAAATTAGCGGGATTGGCTCAGAAATGGTATCAGGGACTACCTAGCCTTCTGTTTTCATGGGCTGAATGGCAGAGCAAATTAAAATTGGCATTTCCAAGTGACCAGAACTATGGTCAGCTATTAACGGAAATGCTTGCTTGTAGGGCTGATTTTGGCGAGTCTTTAGAAGAATATTTTTATCAAAAGGTTGTTTTATTGAATCGCTGTAATATACATGGTAAAAATGCAATAGATTGTATCTTGTTTGGAATCGAGGACAGGTCTGTCAGAACAAGTGCAGAAGCCACACAGTTCACGGAACCTGATAAATTATTAGTTTATCTCAGAAATATAAGAATTACAAAGAAGTTTAACAAGTCAAACTCATCCTTGCGGGCAGGCGACGCTGATAGCAAACAATCTAAGACAGTAAAAGGAGCTCAAAATGATCATGATAATAGGAACAATAAGAACTATAGGCTTACAAAATGCTATAATTGTGGTGAAGAGGGGCACCCATATTTCAAATGCAAATTACCAATCAAGCGTTGTGATAAATGTCGTCAAGTAGGGCATTTAGCCGACAGTTGTCCAGGCTCCAAAGAATCTACTAATAATAAAACAGTTTTAAGAATTTCAAAAGAACCGGATAGTGACTCCAAATATTTTAAAACCGCCGTCGTGAATGGTCTGAATTTCGATTGTTTCATAGACTTCGGAAGTCAATGTTCTATGCTGCAAGAGTCTGCGGCTAAAAAATTAGTTAACTCTTGGTCGGCATCAGAACTACCTGTATTGAGAGGCTTTGGGGACAGCGTTGTCAATTGCTTAGGTAAATGCAGTGTTGAAATAAAAGTAGATTCAGTCACTGCTACGGTAGAAACTCTTATCGTTCCTGATAAATTATTACAAGTTCCTTTATTACTAGGACAGACATTCACAGAACAAGAACACATTGTGGTTCTTAAAACTAATGACCAGCTTAAGATAACCACGAATATAACTAAAAACATATTGGTGTATGTTGATAACTCACTTATTATACATGGGTATACCCCAGTCAGTATTTATACTAAACCAAGATATTCAGGCGATTTATTTGTTGAACTTAGTTTTTGTCAGGATGCTCATAAACAATATGAGATTATTCAAAGTGTAGTACAAGTAAGTAACGGACGGGGAACGATTGTGGTTAAGGGTCTAAACTCTGGGTTTGAATTGCTGAAAGACACTTTACTGCTCCGGGCCCTTCCTTTAAGAGAAGTACAGACACTAAATATTGGCAGAATAGAACACTGTCCAGATAATACAGTAACACCCCAAATTGAAGCTTGTATGATACAGGTGGATGACAATATTGGATCTGATCATAGAACCAAATTAACTGAGTTGTTAAATGAGTTTAGGGACTGTTTCGCCTTTTCGGTTAAAGAGTTAGGGTGTATAAGTGATTCCGAAATGAACATAAACCTTAGTGATACTACGCCTGTGGTGTACCGACCTTATCGATTATCTCATTCAGAAAGGCACGTAGTTCGAGAAATGATAAAAGACTTGACTGACTCGGGAATAATTAGACAGTCATCATCAAATTACGCATCCCCAATCGTATTAGTACGCAAAAAGACTGGTGACTATCGTCTTTGCATTGACTTTAGGGCACTAAACAAAAAGACTATCAAAGAGCACTATCCTCTACCCCGTATAGATGATCAGTTAGATAATCTGTCAGGTCATAAATATTTTACTTCCCTCGATCTCGCATCCGGTTATTATCAGATACCAATGGCAGAATCGGCAAAGCATTTGACAGCTTTTGTGACCCCAGATGGTCATTATGAATTTAACCGCATGCCATTTGGGCTAGTTAATGCGCCGTCAACATTTCAAAGAGCTGTTAATAGTGTTTTGGGGAACGCGAGATTCAAGGAGGCGTTTGCTTACATGGATGACGTAATTATACCATCCAGAACAATAGAAGAAGGGTTGCAAAGACTACATGATATACTGAGCCTTTTCCGATCATCCGGCATCACACTAAATTTATCAAAATGTAATTTTCTGAAACAATCCATAGATTATTTAGGTTTTGAAGTTAGCGAGTCCGGAGTAAAACCAGGCAAAAAGAAAATCGAAGCCGTGGACCAATTTCCCAGACCAACAGACCAACATAAGATTAGGCAGTTTGTGGGATTAGCGAGTTTCTTTCGAAAATTTATAAGAGGTTTTTCAATTATCGCGAAACCACTAACACATCTTTTGAAAAAGGACTCTAAATGGCGTTGGGGAGACGCAGAAGAATCTGCATTTTTAAACCTAAAAACAGAACTTGTTAAACGACCCATTCTCTCATTTTATAATCCCGAATTCGAAACACAGTTGCATACAGACGCGTCTAAAGTCGGGGTTGCCGGAATCTTGATGCAAAGGCCAAATAAAGAGGTCCCTTTTAGTGCCGTAGCATTTTACAGTAGACAGACATCGCCTGAAGAAGCCAAATTCACATCTTATGACTTAGAAACGCTAGCTGTAGTAATGTCGCTGCAGAGATTCAGAGTTTATTTGTTAGGGATTCATTTCATTATTGTTACCGATTGCAATTCTCTCCGTGCAACCTTTGAAAAGAGGGATATACTGCCAAGAGTTGCAAGATGGTGGAGCATCATACAAGAATTCGATTTTCAAATAATTTATAAGCCAGGCACAAGTATGGCTCATGTAGATGCTCTGAGCCGAAATCCCATTTCATCAGAAATAATAGAGTTACAAGTAAGACGAATTGATACAGATTGGGTAGCCACGGTACAACAAAACGATCCTGAGTTACAAAGAATTATTGCTATATTAAATGATAAAGAAAATGATAATATTTTAGAAATTAAAAATAATTTTGTTGTTAAAAGGGGACTATTACACAGGAAAACAGATACTGGTGATCGTTGGGTTGTACCGAAAGGCGTTCGATGGCAAATTTTGAAGTCAAACCATGATGAAATTGGACATTTCGGTCTTGATAAAACGTTAGAAATAATTAAAAATAATTACTGGTTTGCTAAGATGAGACGATTCACTAAAAAGTATGTTCAGTCGTGCTTAGAATGTGCCCACTCTAAAATACCAACTGGGAAAAAGTCAGGCAAATTGCATCCCATTGAGAAGGTTGAACAACCATTCCATACTGTACATATTGATCATTTAGGTCCTTTTGTTAGAAGTAAGCACAAAAATGCATATCTGTTATTAATTATTGACGCTTTTACGAAGTTTGTGATAATTGTTCCCGTTAAAAGTACTAAGTCTGTCCATTCCATCAGAGCAATGAAAAACTATTTTCACACATTTAGTGTTCCAAGACGGGTTATTTCCGATAGAGGTACGTCATTCACTTCTAAAAGTTTTCAAGATTACTTAAGTTCATTAGGTATTAAACATGTAATGAACGCTGTTGCGACTCCGCGGGCCAATGGCCAAGTCGAGCGATACAATCGAACTGTTTTATCAGCATTGACAGCTACTAATTATGGCAAATCCGAAAATGAATGGGACGAACATATTTCAGAAATTCAGTGGGGACTTAATAACACTCTAAACAAAGGTACCGGGAAAAGTCCTGCTCAGGCACTGTTTGGTCTTAATTTAGTGAGTACCTCAAATGCGTTATTACAGCTTAACGTTACAAACGACACTGAAAGTTCGGCCATTTCGTTAGAGGACACTAGAAAAGAAATTTCAGAACATATTAAAGAAAATCAAGACATACAAAAAGAACGTTATGATAAAGCTAGGAAAGAAGTCAATTATAAGATAGGAGAACTTGTAAGGGTAGAAAGAGATGTTCCATCAATAGGAAAAAGTAGGAAATTGGTTCCTAAACTAAGAGGACCATATCGTATTGCAGAAGTCCTCGATAACGACCGATACGTAATTGAAGATACACCACTATCTAAAAAGGGAAATAGAAAATTTAGCGGTATCTTTTCTGTAGATAAAATTCACCCCTGGATAGTTTTTAATAGATCGGACTCAGAGTCTGAGGTGCCGGAAAATGACAACACAGACTAATTTGAGTTTGATTGGTAATGATGCTATTATAGTAAAGTTAAGTCTAATACCTTATCTGAGAATATGTCTGAGGTCTCTGCTAAAGAGATATTAAGGATATGTATGAGGCCATGATATCTTAAGTTAAGTATGTATGTGGCGTTTGTGGCTTATATGAGAATATTTCTGAGGTCTCAGCTTAGACAGGTGTTAAGAATATGTTTGAGGTCTTAACATCTTAAGTTAAGTTAAGTGGCTTATCTGGGAATATGTCTGAGGTCTCAGCTAAGACAGGTGTTAAGAATATGTTTGAGGTCTTAACATCTTAAGTTAAGTGGCTTATCTGAGAATATGTCTGAGGTCTCAGCTAAGACAGGTGTTAAGAATATGTTTGAGGTCTTAACATCTTAAGTTAAGTGGCTTATCTGGGAATATGTCTGAGGTCTCAGCTAAGACAGGTGTTAAGGATATGTCTGAGGCCTTAACATCTTAAATTAAGTGGCTTATCTGAGAATGTGTCTGATGTCTCAGCTAAGACAGGTGTTAAGGATATGTTTGAGGCCTTAACATCTTAAGTTAAATGACTTACCTGAGAATATGTCTGAGCTACTGAGCGACACATATTAAATATATGTCGAGGCATTAATATTTCAATTGTAAAAAGTGTACGTAGATTTAAGAAAGTACACAAATAAGCTGAGTAATTATTTTATCGGTTTAATTACGTTATTTTTTTATTATTATTTTTTTGTTTGTTTGTTTTGTGTGAGAATTAATTTTCCCGGGACGGGAAATGTATCAGGAAAGGCCGACTGTTAGAAACTCTTTCTTCGATAGTCTGATTTCCGGTCGGTTAATCATTTTTAGATATTTAATTTGATCAATCATAGACATGTTTAAATTATTATCTGTATTTAAATTTAGTAACAATATTTATTGTTATTAAATATAAATACAATATTTACTGTTTACATTAATAATAAAATTAAGTGTTACCGCACGCACTACTTCCGGTTGTACCACCACATTTTATTATAATAGTGTTTCCGGTAAAAATATAACAAGTGGTGGGAAGTAGTGCGCACGATCGTTGGGCAGTCGACGTCGAACAGTTGAAGTGTATACAAGTGTTAAGTGATTTTGTAGAAAACTTAATAAAAATTGTGAGTGATATCCTGACAAATTGTTTTAATTTCCTGGACTTTAATAATCGTTTTATTTTATTTACTGTAGTCGATCATATACTTTTATTTTTCTAAAACTTGCATATTTTGTGTTTAGGTCCCTAGGGACTATTAGCTGCAAAAAGTTTTCTATTCTATTCTAATGAACAGACCGACTCATGCGCTACGTCTAATGTGCCTGTAATTGTACACCTGCCTGTAAATGTGGCACCTATGCTCTTGTAGTAGTTGTGATTCCGCAGACGAGCTTTTCACATCGAACTCTATTTCGAAGCTTTAACTTTGTCTGAAAAATATCAATATATTGTACATTACTATAGCCATTAAAATAAGTTAACTGCTAGATTAACCTCCACACAATTTGACTCACATTTACATTGCATCTGTACACTAAGAACTTCATTAGTACCACAAGACACCCTGTTCCCTCTCTATCTCAACGCCGAGATTGTGCATAAACGAACTGTATCCCCCGTAGGTAATAATTACCTGTCATAGTACCAGACGTATATTGGACCGCTCACAAGGACACAATACCGTCTAACTAGATATACATAGCCATTGTTATTACTTGAGAACTGAGATGACCTATGAATACATTAAATGGGGAGCTGTTTATACTACTGAGCTCCTAAAATTGTTCGTTAGAGGTTAGTTGTAGAAACCATTTCAATAATAATAAAGATGTATTGTAAGGAAGTAATTGTTAAGTTTTCTTGTTAGTGTTCTGTAGTTTTAAGGCTTAGAGTTCAGGGAGATTGCTTCAGATGTTTTAATGACTGATTCTGGGTAGTTCCCCTACTTACTTTAAGGACCTTTGTATACCCACGTTATTCTTGCCGTGAAAAACTATGGTTTATACGCCGTGTGTAGGTAAAGAAACCGTGCTATGTACAACATGCCTTAGGAGTTATACGTATCAGATGCGGTGAGTTCTAAAGGAATTTTAATCACAGTACTTATAACGTTAAAAGAAAAAAGTGTAAAACGAACTTAAAACCAGGTTTTTGTGTATCATCCACAGAAAACTGCAATCTTTCAAGAAACTTCTCTCGGTAAACACTTATGTGCAGAAAAATTGGCAGTTATCACTAGAAATTCTAGCAAAAAAAGCTATCCACATTATGCTCACAAAAAGTATCCACCCTGGAAAATATTTCTCCGGTCAAAAGTCCCGTGGGACGCGACAACTGTTCAATGTTCGTACATGGCGCTGCATTTGGTACCCCGCTTTTAGGAACTGCATCCACTTTAATTTTATTCCCAGCACTTTTTTCGACAAAAGCTTTTAACTTTTATAGAGGTGCTCATACGGCATTTACGCGGTGAATTTCGTTCTGACAGTGTATGTGGTGTCCTAGCCGGGAGGGGTACCGCTGGAGTACTTATTCGATGTTATTGTTTCACAGTTTAATTGCGTCAAATATTTTTTGCGATTTCAATTGTTAAATAAAAAACCGGCGACGTGCATGTCGGACCACGCACATTGAAGGGTTTGGTAGTTATTTATCCCAAGAACCATCTTAGCATTGCAGTTTAAAAACATGTTCCCATAACTTTTAACTGTAAATGTAAGTTTGTATGCATAGTATTGAGTGATTTACCTTGTTAATTTAAGACAATATTATATACTTTTATAGGTTTTATATATTATATACAGCAGCACAGAATTTTTTTTTTATTTTAGATTCAGTTGTTTTGGAGATAACTGTTAAAATTATTGAAAAACGTAATTATAAGACCTTCACTTCACAGTAAGCCCTTTCATTTGATATTTGACAAGGTTCAGTGTCTCCCAACAGTGAGTGGTTCAGTGTTAATTTATTTACATTACTCGTCCGTGTTTGGGTTACAGAAATTCATTCGTGTACCAAATTTCCATTAGATGCGGAGCAAATTGACTGTGACAGACGGACAGACAGTCACACTGAGTGATCCTATAAGGGTTCTGTTTTTTCATTCGGTCGTACAGAACCCATTAAAATGTAAAATATGTATCATTCACATATTTTTTCTTTCTCTTTTATGGTACTTACTTTAAAAATCATACAAATTCTTTGACACTAAAAAAGTAAAGTAGGTAATTTTTTTGTCATGTATTTTCTGGTGTACAATTAAGTAGGTATATACATAAATAAATAGAAATAAGTATATACAGCGAACATTGTCAATATCAATCTTCTCAGATTAACAATCAAATATCCACATGATTGCTTCACAGTATTGTCCCTGACAAACCTACCTATAATAAATCCAATTTAATTAGTTACACGAGCATGTAATACACGCGTGAGGTCACAGGTGAGGTCATGCGACCGGAGACAGTCCCCGGCCATGATGAATGGGTGCGTGGCCCTTCAGGTCTGGACGCCATTTCCGTTGCACGCCCGATGTCAATGATGTTAGATATTATGTGGTGTTATTATTTTGTCTCAAAATGTTTTTGTGGGGATGGTCCACATAGAGGATTTGGTAGGTATACAGTTTCGAGATGCTCTGTGTTTCTTGTTAGTTTTCATGTGAAGTCATTTTTTATGAACTACATGACTGCGGCGTTAGCATTTTCTTCTTTTCTAGTGGCGTTTTAACATTTATTTTATACCTAAATGAGTTATAAGAAAATATATTACCGATATAAGAATTATGACATCAGCTTACCCTAACAGCTTACTTACTTTTAGGAAAACACAAAAAAAGATTGTAAAAAAAATAATTTAATCAACTGTAAATACTGCATTTTTTATTTCTTTCACATAAAAATGTTTTACATTACCGTAACATTTTAAACAGAGGCTTTCCCCTTTTACATTAATTGAATATTTACGGATCTCCATCAGTAGAATATAATAAAAATTAAATAAGTAGGTAAAATATAAAACTCTGCCAATCAAATCTGCAACAGCTAGAAATTTAATTCGTAAGAAGCCCGTAAAATCCGTTATCTGGTGGCAAAACTGTTTTATTACTTTTATCATTAAATTCTCCGTTTGCGTCCATCCGATCGCGGGTTTGTAACGATTAGTTACGTCTACTTCTTAACTTAGTAAATTCAGTTAAAGATGGCTGTTTGACACCCTTTTGTCGAACATTAGTTTTTATCACTTTTTCGTTGGATGTTCCTACCTAAGTACATCGAATCTATACTGCAAGATTATTTTGTTCTATTGATCTAACTAATATTTTTGTAAAAATATAATTCAAAAGAGTGTCGATGGAGTTTCTTGTCCGTTATTCTCCATAGGTACCTCCTACGCTTTGGAATAGGCAACTAGCTTCATATTTTCTGACTGACCGACTTCTTGACAATTCAAAAGTGCCTGTTTATGGTTTCATTGAAATAAATGCTTTGAGTTTGAGTTTGAGAATACAATTTATATGGGACTATTCCTGAGGTATACCTATCTATTACAAAAAAAAAATTGATCTATTTTATTTTATTTATTTGGGAAAATAAACGGTTACACATTACAATATTACATAAAATATGAGTTACAAGGTGAGTAAATGTACAACACACGACATTTTCCACATTTATTATAAAGAAAAGTTATGAAACTAATGCGATGTGCGCTTACAATGTGATAGTTACAATAAAATTACATAAGTGTTAATGATACTCGTAGAACTAAATACTAAACAGGCATGCAAAAAAAAAGTTAAACAAGAAATTCTAAATACGAAACAATATCTAAAATAGAGTCGCGAACAAGGCCTCTAAATTTACTGGTTAGAAAAGCGAAGATGTCAATTTTTTGAAATAGATTATCATATTGGCCAGTAAAACGACGTAGGGGTGCTCGTAAGCCTGCATTCGTTCGACTAGAAGTACTGCAAATAGAGGTCGTGCGCGCACCCCACGGCTCATGGTTGTTCTAGGTACTACGTAGCTAATCCTATTAGTGATATCCATACAATCACAGGCGTTATTACATAGATCGAATAGAAACATTATCTCTAAAATAATACGTCTGGCCTTAAGGTTATGTAACTTATATTATTCAGAAGATCACCATAAGATGCATAAGTACGAAAACAAAGGAAATGCATGGCTTTCAAAAACTTACTTTGAACTTTTTCAATCGCATCTGAGTATTTATTATAGAAGGGATTCCATACCGCAACAGCGTACTCTAACTGGGAACTGATTAATTGATTTGTAAAGATATAAATATGTATATGGGCGGACAAACTCTGTGGCTGATCTCATCACAAAACCGTACATACGGAAGGAATTATTTATAATTTTACCAATACGAATGTCAAGATGTAATTTGTCATCCAATAGAGCTCGAAGATCGCGCACTAGTGTTTTTCTCGTTAAAATCACATTATTTCAACACTAAGGATGCGCGATAATATTTTTGTTTTTAGTAAAACTTATACAGCAACATTTAGATATGCTTAGTTGTAGTTTATTAATTGAACACTATGAAGAGAACCTATCTAGATCTTCCTGTAAGAGAAAGTACGAATATCGATATCTGTATCGATGTACAGACGCCAGCACATCAAGCTACTACAATCTGTCAAATTTCTTTAATAGATTTTCAACTTTACCGCTAAAGCATAAGGTTCAAAGTTGATTGGGAAAATTTGACAGTTTCGGGTAGCTTGATGTGCTGGCGTCTGTACAATTGCCGGAGATATCGCGTAAGGCTATGGTCTCCTATTTCACGCTGTACGCTGCGTCACGTTAGGTCGTACGCTGCGTCACAATGTTTACTATAGAAATGTACTATTGTGGTCTCTTTCACACGTCGACGTTGGCGTCTTGACGCCGTACGCGGCATCTAAACGCTGTGCGTCGCGTCTCTAGTCATTTCGAACCATTGCAGCGTAAAGGTCGTCTCTCGCGTCATGCAAAATGATGAGGTTTAATAAAGAAAAAGACTAATTGTTGATAGAAGCAGTTAAATCTTTTAATGCAGTGTATGATAAAAGTGACAAAAATCATAAAAACAATATATAAGTATCAATGTTGGGAAAAAATTAGTGATGCAGTCGGATCGACCGCTCGCGAGCAGCGACTAAAACGCCATTCTCTGCTGCGGATGTATTGACCGCCGACGCTGTGCGTTGCATTCAGACGTCGATCGGAACGGAATTAAACGTTGACGCTAACGTCAGACGCCACGTTTGGCATAAAATAGGAGACCATAGCCTAAGAAACAGATAAAAAAAAAACAACATACCGTCGAATTGATAATCTCCTCCTTTTTAAAGTGAGTTAAAAAGCGGCTTTAATTTATTATATGTATAAATATTGTAGTAGAAGCAAGAATTGTGCATTAAATTCCGTTTGATTACTCCTTTGGGAAAGTAGTAATTTTTCAAAATCATTAGTATTTCGATTTACAGAGGGAATGTTATAGCTTGATCAATCCCTTGGGATACCATTGTAATACTCAAGCTAGATAGAAGAGGTTTTTAACTGATTAAATGTTTTTTTTTTAATTTTGTAAGGTGCCACGAAAATACTTTATTTTTATTTTCGTAGTATATCTAAGAAAATAAAAAGTTATTACCGAAATTAATCTTTGCATTGCACATTAACATAGTTTTCAAGTTTTTTGTACCCAAATAACTTACTGTGGATCAATTTTCTCTGAACAAATAAATTTTATTTATTTAGTTGAAAACGCACAATACATATTTAACAATACATGTCCATTAAAATCTTACCTCTTTGGCACCACATCCATATTTATCTCTCGCGCCACCAAATGTTTATTCAACGGATATTGTCCAGAATTTTATTTTATACTCATTTTTCACAAGGTATTGTTTAATAAAATAAATAGCTAAAGGTTAAAAATTCGATTTAAAACCTTTGTCTAGTAAAAATAAATAGCTTTTTTTCTCAAACCCTTTGAATACAGCTTAGTCTTAATAATCTTAAGCTTTAAACAGCTAAGCTGTATATGGGAAAGCTATATATCAGCTCGCTATATATCGCTATATTTACCTCGGGCAAATTCTGCAGTTAGGTAAAAACAATTTTGAGAGGGAGGCCAAGAGAAGGATCCAGCTAGGCTGGGCAGCGTTTGGGAAACTACGTCGAGTCTTCTCGTCATCTATACCGCAGTGCTTGAAAACGAAAGTTTTCAATCAGTGCGTCCTACCCGTCATGACCTACGGGGCTGAAACGTGGACACTCACGATAGGGCTGGTCCACCAGTTCAAAGTCGCTCAGCGATCTATGGAAAGAGCTAGGATCCGTAACGAATGCATCCGACAGAGAACGAAAGTTATCGACATAGCTCAAAGAATTAGCAAGCTGAAGTGGCAATGGGCCGGCCATATCTCGCGAAGAACCGACAACCGCTGGGGTAAACGAGTTCTTGAGTGGAGACCGCGACTCGGCAAACGTCGTCTAGGACGCCCTCCGGCCAGGTGAGATGATGATCTGCGAAAGACTGCAGGCAGATGCTGGATGCGTCAAGCTGAAGACAGGGCGCTATATGGCGCTTATTAGGGGAGGCCTATGTCCAGCAGTGGACTGCTATAGGCTGATGATGATGATATATCAGCTTTGATATCGGAAAGCGTGATATGGAAGTCAAATGGAGTTGGGCAGGACAGTTGGCTGTGATGCTAGGTGGAGTAAGACTGTGACAGAGTGGCGTCCACGGGCTGGAAGACGAGATATCAGTCGCCCGACGGCGCGATGGGCGGATGACTTTGTTGCCATTGCGGACCAAACTTGGATGAGGCTCGCTCCTGGCGAGGGAATGCACGAAAAGAGAGGTCTATGCCCAGTAGTGAGTGAAGTCAAGCTATGATACATATGATCCCTGTTTTTTTCGGCAGCAGAGGATCGGCTGCTTCAAAACCCATGTAAGTGAGGTCAGGATGGTACTCCTCAAGTAGAACTGTACTCCTCTCTGTCAATCACAACAACCTGAAATCGGTGACAAGGCATTTTTCACAGATATAGAAACACCTAGATAACGCAAGAGCAACAATGTACTTCGCGTGCCCAGCCTACGTTCAAAAATCGTAAGCCGCCACTTTCGCGCTCAGTCCTGACTACTGCTGGCTGGGTGAGCGTGAGCGCTGGCGCTGGCCCGGGTGTGGGGCGAGACTCTTGAGTCTTTGAATCAATTTGATTTTCCCATCACTAAATAGTGCTTATGACGTCATAATAGGTAGTCAAAAAATGGCACGCTCGGTTTTCATACAGATCGTAATACTTGCGTTATCTGGGTCTATCTATATCTGTGGCATTTCTTCTCTGACCTTATCGTAGGTGTCATTGGGAGGTCCTTATTGGTAACTGACGTCCACATCAATAGTAGAGCATTCTGTTGCAACTGAACTGAGTAATCCCATTGCTTGTATTGTTTTTGCTTAAGAAAAACTGCTCAAATCTACTACCTACAGTATTGTCTCTCCTTCCCCTTTTTAATCCATCCAAAGGTTGTCTTTAAAAGATCGCCCTTAGCGATAAGACCGCCCATTGTGTCACCCATTTTAAAACTTCTACATTAATTTTATCTGTAATTTATATGGTGTACAATATAAAGAGTATTCTATGCAATTCGTAATGAAAATATTAAATTAACTTAAGTATTCACTGACAGACAACGCGTCACACTTATATTATAAAGACGAAAATTTGTGAGTGTGTGTGTGTGTGTGTGTATGTTTGTTACTTTTCATTCTCAAACGGCTGGACCAATTTTGATAAAATTTGGTATGGAGGTAGCTGATATCCTGGATTAATAGATAGGCTACTTTTTATCCCGATATTCCCATGGGATCGAAACTTATGCAGGCGAAACCGCGGGGGCGCTGCTAGTAGTCTATAAAACTATGGGTCGAACAGCATGAAATTTGGTCAAGGGTTCCATAAACAACGAAATTGAGCACTTAGAAGGATTCTTTGAAAATTCGTCCCGAAAAGGGATTAATTAGAAGATGAAAGTTAGTATGGAAGGAAGTTCGTAATTTTTACCGATAGGAAATCTCATCGAGCGTACGGCTTGTATAAATCTAGGGGTACTAAAAATTCTTCTAATAAAAATGAACGCTTATACAGTGCTTCCATTAAGTAAATAACATTGAAAGGGTCATCTTAAGTCAGTGTAAAATAACTCACAAAAGAGATTTGTTTCCTGAGCGTTCTATTCATCACTGCTGAGTTCTCGAGTGGACTCTGGCTTTAGAGAAAATTGGATGTCTTACTCCGTCGTAGTCGGATTTATAGATGTTTCATCGCTGAGAGCTGATAATGTTGGATGTGGCATGTGGTGTCTGTCATGGAGTTATGTTATGTGTTAGATCCAAAAGAAAAAAAAATTTTTGGCAACTAGCAGACCATACTGAGCGATCCAATTGAGTTTATGTACAAACTCAGAGATATAGACTTAAACATGTAATTATATCTATTTTAAGGTGGTATATTTAGGTGGTACCTTGGTAGCTATAATTATTATATTTTTAAGCCAATGTTGATATTTTTTGGAATTTTTTGGTTGTTTACATGAAACTGGTTCTGTTCTCCGCGAATCTATGGTTACAAGATACCGCCTGTAGGCTTACAGAACTCAAAGCTATCTTTAAAAAAGAAATACTGATATTAATACCATAGCCTCTTTACTTTATTGGGCACTAAAATAGAAAAGAACTGAAATTACACATTTTGCTTCATCTACTATAAAAATCAATAGAAATTAATTATTAATAACTGTAATATTTCTCAATCGTACAGTAAAACGTTGTTATTCCAATCAAAATAGAACATCTAAATATTTACCTGAGAACCGCGACAGTATGTGTCGAATCGAGTACATCAAACGCCAGACATACTACGTTGACTGACACTCGATTAAGTATCGTCGAATTCGTCCAACCCTATCTGATACCACAATATAGACATGTGCAAAAGGTGGACTCCATGCAGCGATAAAAAAAAACGCACGGGTACATAGACACGCGTCAAAGACAGCAAGTGCAAGCGCACTCGCGACTGGCAATGGTTTGAGATAATTCGAGATTGCACTGAAAGAAATAAGCAGTAAATAAAAATGAAAAAACATTGTTCTGAACTGCTTTAAACAGTTCCACATGAGCCTAATGTTCAAAACAGTATTTTTTACTGATCCGAAAACAGTTAAAGCTTGAGGCAAAATGACCGTCATGACAGTAAACTTTAACGTTTTAAGTAGCTAAAAGATCACAAAATGAACTGTTTTATTCATTTGGTGATATCGTTCGAACCATTGAAATTTACTTACATTACAGTAATGGTGGTTTATGTTTTTTTTTCAGTAAATAGTATGTTCAATCTTTAAAAGTTACTTTTTGTCTGTTACTGTTTTACAAATATTTCTTCTTACTGTATAAACTTAGTAAGCCTTTAATGAAATCGTTTTTATGTTTTTTTTTCTTTTTTTCAGTGTGCCATACGGACTCGTATATGTAGACGAGCGCATGTTCTCGCTCGTTGTATGAAGCCGACCTTCTGTACCTATATATTTTGTACTGCCACTGTGTCAGTGTGCGTTTGGAAACATGTTGAGACTCATACATATGCGTAGGTGAATTTGTATGTTGCAAGACACGCTGTCCCGAGGTTGTGTTAAAATTAGAACCCAAACTATATTTATTTTATTAACAATACCAATACCGGTACCAATTGTCAAAAATAAAAAAAAAAACAGTGGCACTCCGGGAGTGCCGACAGAAGTGAAAACTTGAACAATTACGTGTATATTTTTTTAATCGTCTTATAAACAAAACACAAACAGAATTACTTTGCCATCACTCACTGACATATCGGATATACATTAAAACTGAATACATCCCGAGGACAGCCGAACATATCCGAATGTAGCGCGGTGTCGGTTACGGTGATAGTGTTGCGAGTTCAATGGTGTTTTCCCATTTCAAAAAACAAAGTTTTCACTTCAAAAACAAGCATAAGCAGCCCACTACTGGGACACGGGCCTCCTCTCTGTGTGTGGGAGTGGGCCGTAATCAACCATCCAGGTCCAGTGCGGGCAGACAAATGTCCTGAAAATCTGTAACCTGATGCATTCGCATTTTTTGAAGACACTACGAGTACCAGTGAAAATAATAAATTTAATGCTACAAAACAACATCCACATTAACATACAACTAAAATTTTCCAATTCTATCCAAAGAATAAGGTGACATGAAATACGCTGGTATACTGGTCGGAACGATAACCGCTCCGTGTTTAGACACGTCTCGTATCACACCTCTCGTTCCGTAGTAGTAGGCCTGAAGCACCAGCTTAGAGCTGTAACTTGGGTTCCTCGATTTAAAGTCTGCAGTTATCTTATAAGTAACGTGTATGTTCTTATCCGAGCCACCGTGATAGTTATAGTAATTGCGGTCAGCCCAATAAGCAGCTTTTTCAGCTTTATCATCGTCAGGACAACGGTACACCATCGTCGTTCCAGAACAGTACTCATCGTACCAATCACCCTTTGAAATTTGTCTGTTATTGTCCCTTATCCCTTTCTTCCATCTTCTGCCACCAGCCATCTCCAAGACCCAGTAATCAGTAATCATAATGGCCGCGTGCCCAACCAAACCACTATGACTTTTGCTTGAGATTAAAATGTCCCCTGTATTCACAGTACGCATAAATCGTTTCTTGGAACGCCTTTTACTGCGTGCACTTGGTTTTTTTTGGAATATGGACTCTTGAGTATCAACTAGTAGACCATAGTTGTTCATTACGAGCCATTCTTGGTAAGTAATCGGCTCAGTTTCCGTCCACGAAACGAATTCCTTGTACAAATGTTCAAAACGGTGCTGGTCCTGTTCAAAAGATTCGAGTGAATATTTTTCAGGATTGATTATTCCCACTACGACCCCGAAGTTGTAGGCAGTCACCGTTTGGTTATATATCGTGGCATTCAGGCCTGAAAAGATTTATTGTTTATTCAGTATATTGTTGGAACAAAAAGGTTACGCTTACAGCGTACCCTTGTGACAAATTGTTATCATTTTGACTGACAAGTATTGGGCGTGACCACACTGAAGAGGCCACACCACATACCATATATAAAATGTTTGTGGTGTGGGAACTTCAGGTTCACAAGCTTATAGGTATTTTAGAAAAATTACGTACCGACATCTAGATCTTCATTCAAAGCATGGATAAATACTAGTCGTACCAGTAGAAGCACACAAATAAAAGTTTGTACGAACTCCATGATGTTTTCTTCAGTTGTTTAATATAATTATGTAGTTATTTCTAGTAACAGTTATAGTGATAATCGTTCAAATAGTGGTATATCCTGATGAAGAATATCCTTTTGACCCTTTTTAAAGAACTGCAACTCATTTATGACATTTATTTCTTTTGTAATCGAGAACCACAACTGCAAAGGAAACGTTACTTTAATCGCTGATAACACAAATCAAGTAATTAAAGAATTAAGAGATTATTTCTCGAATAACCACTTGAAATTACATCACGTAATTAAATTCGAGTTGTTTTAATTGACCATATAATTAAAATTAATTAAACAACTTCATAAAACTGTACATATTGACTATAATAGAAAATTATTAGCTTTAATGTATAGTGAATTTAATCTCTAAAGGTATACAACTGACGAAATAATTTTCAATCCTCGTACGTTCTAGGACCAAAAATTGTAAAGTTTCACGTATCGAGCTTTCGCTGCATGCATCCCCTTGTTTTGGTAACAAGTATTAACCCCATGATTCCGCATCAATTCCGTTGTTAAATACATACTAATATTTAGAAACAATCGTTGCACATAACTAGCTGACATATACAGTCTCCATTCTGTCCTAGCTAAGATCACTATTTGGCGGTCATTTTGGGTAATTTCAGGACCTCCATATGCTGCAATAGCTATAACATTAAGAAGATGGCGAGTTTAAGAGTTACGTTAAGGATAGGGAAGATTTAACTGACCCGGTCTGCGTCCAAATCAACAGGGGCACATTCCCTAATACTTTTGATGCAATACAGATGGTTGATAGTAATGATTGGCGTCTATGCGTCATGTTCGTGAACGGGCGGCGTCAGTTGGGGCTGGTCATCACTTTGCTGCCTCAGCTTATTTTTAATTATTTTATTTTTGAATTGTTGTTTTGTTCCTATTTGTTGTACTCTGGACGCTTTTAACGCGTAAGTCTTTTTATTTTTTTACATCGTTCTCACATTATATAATTATAAATTCAAAAGTAATGATGTAACTAATATTTTTGTAAAATATAATTTAAAAGAGTGTCCATGGAATTTCTTGCCCTTTCTTCTCCATAGGTACCTACGCTTTGGAATGGGTAACTAGCTTCATGTTTTCTGACTGACCGACCTCTTGACAATTCAAAAGTGCCTGTAAATTGTTTAATTGAAATAAATGCTTTGTTTGAGTTTGAGTTTGGCTGGGCACCAACCAAATTACCTTAAATAGATATTTTGCCTCTTTTTCTCACACGCAAATAAATAATTATAAAAATGGAATCATGCTGAGATGTCAATTTGTATCAAGTTAAAAAACTTGGTTCTTTAATTTGGCTAAGTATATTTGCAGACTTTTAAAGTAACGGATGCAAAACAAACACTCCATTTCTTTCAAATATTAAAGTGGGATAAATTTGGTATTATACAAATTGTGCACCTACTTTATTCTTTGGTCATTTAAGATGCACTACCTAGAAGATCCAAACAATGTATTTCATGACTCTATGTTAAAATTGTAGGATGTACACTTGTCGTTGTCAGTTTTAGCACTAAGATGAATGTTTTATTCTGGGCTACATTCCAGAATATTTGGTCATCCAGATTTACCATTTAAACATTATAGAGATGAACTTATATTTTTGTTTAGTTTGTTTTATTTGTAACAAATATGCAGGTTTTTAACGGAAGTATTTCTAAATAAATAAAAATGTTTGGATGTATTGAAGTCATGTTTTGTAGAACTCATCACTCTGGTATGTAGAATTTCTTTTTAAATATTTGTAAATGGCTGTTAATGTTTCCGTGCAGCATTAGATACGTAAGTCCATGTCATTGAACGGTAATGTGAAAGTTGTACCAGATTTGTGGTTTCAGTATGCTGATAAAATAGAAAAATGGAATTATCTGCCTAATGAAAAAAAACTCATCTATATGGAGTATAAGAAAGATTGCTTCTGCACCAAACGTCGTGACACCAGTATTGACAAAGGATTTATAAACACACCATTTTAGTATTGGAAACATCATCCATAAAAAAACGATGTCCCAATCAAAAATTCAAAGCCACACTGAGCTCAAAATCATATATCGATCACACCATTTAACCCTCCGCCACTAAACTCGAGAACATCAAACGTATATCCACACTACACCATATAAAATCAATTCTCATTAGCACATAGTGCGACACTATCACATTAGTATTCTGCTGGCGCTCTGTCATTTATCTAAGTCCAGTCACATTTTCGATTTGCTCGCTAGTTATTGAAGGTACTACTAAGGTGCTAGTTTTTTAATAGCTCTTTTATCTTGAAGATGATTAAGAGTCCAAAGTTGGGCATGGAAAATCTGTCTAGGAATAAAATGTACCTATAATTAGATCGCTTTTGAGGTGTCAGTGGCTAAATAATAATAACAGCCGCGCGGGTCGCTAGAAGGGCCGTTGGTTCCGACTGTCATTCGTAGGTCTATGCGAGTCGTTACGGGTAGTCTGAAGCCCAAAAGTCTGACAATCTTTGGTTTGTTGGATTTTTCTCGGCTCCGAATAGCAGAATAACTAGTAAAACATGGAAAAAAAACAAGATTATTCATTTTCTCATACATTAATTCTTAGTGATTCTGAGGCGGTGTGCAGTTCGCCGGGTCAGCTAGTTACACATAATTGTAAGATAGATGATAATTACAGTTTGCTGTAACTGCAGTAAATCGCTGAATATCATGACTAAATTAATCAACAGCAAAATATGAATTATTTTAATTTACATTATATTAATTGTGTTGTGCATATTTGTGTCTAAAACAGCAACATCTTTTAACTTGTGCCACCGCCTTATCTTAGAAATGCAGTGAACTCGCTTCCAATTTTGTTTTCAATGACCCTTCTTTTTGTTTGTTTATTTTTTATTTGTTTTCTTCTACCCGCACTGATATAATATAATTAGTAATAAGATTTATTGTTCTCATGTAAGTGACGATTGTCTTAATGAGAAATAAAGTTCTTTAAACCGAACTACTTAACCGATTTTAATCAAATTTGTACACCGTGTGCAGTTTGATCCAACTTGAAAGATAGGATAGCTCATATCTCCATTTATAATCGCAAAATTATTTTATTGCACAAAAACGTTAGCCACAGCAACGCGTGGCCGGGTCAGCTAGTAATACATTTTATTTTAAAAGTATGTCAAAATCAAATGTCATTTTATTTAAATTTGACTGAGAATCAGCATTTTTCAAACGTCAAAATTACATAAGACAGTCCTCCAAAACGCCTGCCCTTCACCACTTCCTAGTGATTTATGTATGTACTTATATACATACATCACTAGGAAGTGCTGAAGGACCGGGTGTTTTGAAAAAAAAAATGTAAGTAAATTTCCAGTAGGTAATGTAGGTATATAATTTAATTAGTGGATTTTATTTTTCTCTTCCTATCTTACATACAATGTATATTAATTACATCTATTTTTATCTACTTTCCTATCTTGTCTGTTTATATGTGTTGGCATACATGGTAAAAAAAATCGGTTGTCTGTAAAGTCGGTTTACTGACGATAGTTGAACGTGACAACGTCATAAGAAAATACTGATGGAATAGTTGCATTGCATTTGTTAATATTCGCTTGCACTTCAAGCCGCCATGGAACGCTACAGAGCAAGGCCGCGTGGTAACGCTACATGAGTCATGTTTTTTCGTGAGTGCAGCCAGCTTCATCGATTTATTAGACGTTGTCACGTCAAAAAAGTAAAGGTTTTGTTAGTTGAACGTGCAAGAAGCATAACAGCAACACACAGAGTTGCATAAAATCCTATAGCACCCGGATTAACCCTCGTAATAATCCACCTAACTACATAAAACTCAGCAGCACACCATAAAACGGTGGACAACCATCCAACAATTAAATTACCGTAATAATTTCGACAAAAAATTTAATCAACACTGTTTTATGACTCAAGAACTGAAAGCATTACTTTTAATATCTTGGTATTTTTTCTCCTTCGTTAAGTGGTTTATAAATAAGCCTTTTGTACCACAGAAATATTAAAACAAGACCAAAATTAATTTCGCCTACCATTTCGAAGGAGGTTACGCTGCCTAGGTTTTATTAAAGGAGAGGTTAAGGATAAATAAAAATACTAGAGCAAAAGGGGGTTATAAAACATGAATGAATGCTTATGAATGAATTGACCGATGATGAAAGTGGCAACCGGTTGTGCGTGTATAGTCAACACCCTAATTGCGTAACTTAACACACTATCAATCGGAATCTGAATCATTTTGAAGCAAATTGCTAATCCATTGCTTGATAAGTTCGAAAAATTTGTCTGCTCAACACGTAAACAACGCAATGAATGTTGTTGAACTGTCAGAATGAAACCGATTCCGATTGATAATGTGTTACGTAATTGCCCCGCTGATGTATGAAAGTAAACGAAGCAAAAAAAGAATGAGTGGATCGTAGCAGGTGGCGTTCTGTAGTTTCTACTTACCCGTCTTATGTATATGATGAAATGAATCGTTCGGGTCATCAGACGCCTGAAAGTCTGACAACCAATCTTACAAAGGGGCATCGTATTACCCAATAAGTGGGTTGTGGAAGTCAGATAGGCAGTCGTGTCCATGTAAAATACTTCAGCTGCATCTGGTTAGACAGGAACCGACCTCAACATAGTTAGGAAGAGAATTTCGTCGTTGCGCGTGCAAAAGCCACTATGTGTTATTTAGTTATTTTCGGTTCTTTATGCAGTTTTAATCGTTATTTCAATACACACATACAGTATAAACAGCTATGTGATAAGTGCAATATTTAAAGAATTAAGGAATTAGCTATGTGATATTCATACATCGAAAGTTCCGTATAAACACGCTAAATGTTATAATTCATAATAGTTCAAATAAGTTCACTAAAAACACATAGCGACTTTTGCATGCGCAACGACGATTTGAGGAAGCATTCACTTGGACGAGAGGTTTTCAGAGGATAATCAAATCATGGCAAACATAATACCCCACTTGGAATAAAATAATGCTATCACATTCATTCCTTTTCTGAGATGAGTCATAAAACTCTTCAGCGTTTGCGAAGTTCACAAACTGAACCTTTGGCGAAAATCTTTAATGTGCCAAGAGTAATTCAATTAACATTTTTTTGATATAATTAAGCTTGGAATTATTAATGAATGAGTGCAGTTATTTTGTATAATACCTACAACACAATATAATACCTATATATAAAAATATATTAATAAGTAGAGTTAATAATACATCCGTAGCCTATTATCCTATTATATTTCGGACGACTATGTAGTTATATCAATATTAAAGTTTATAACGCTATGCAGTGTGATTCCCAATTCATTGGTTAACATATTTTTATAGCTGGCCACTAATTTGTGTGACGCTTAATTAATGTAAGCGCATATTTGCGGTGAATATTCATGACTCACGAATGAAATATTATTAACAACCTTTTACCATGTAAATTTAAATTTGGTAAAACGCAACATTCACATACAAAATATCGAAACACTAAAATTATTCAGACTCAAATCACAGTAAACTGGAGGGCAATTACACTCATGGGCAAAATAAAGGCGTTAGTTAGCAACTAAAACGGTAAATAGAATTAGCTGAATTCGAGGCACGAGGCGAACGCGCTGTAGAAAATTCAATTATAGTGATTAGTTTCACCCTGCAATTCCGTTTTGTACTAAAAGTATCTAGACATTTTTTCACAAAGTTATATTGTACTTTATGACAACGGTATAAGAGCTAAATGTCTTGGATCTGCACTAGATTGATGCGAATGCCAATCACGTGTTGCTTAAATTCTGGTTCCCACCTGAATTTATGGGGATAATGTTGAAGAGGAAATTAGATCCGCTTCAATTATTCGTCTAGAAAAATCTGAAGAAGTCACTTGACGTCAGAAAGAAAAGGATAAACAGCCGGTAAATTCTGTAAAAATCTCACGGTGAAAACTTAGGTGAAGTGAGTTTGGTTTTGCTAGGAATTGACATTATTGACAGCTCACTCCACGCTCACTTCACCTAATTTTTCACGATGAGATTTTTACAGAATACCACCGCTGATTGCTTTACAAAACATATATTATTATGAAAACATAAATTGAAAGAATACTCACAGCTAAATCCAGAGGCATTTTCACTCCACAAACACACGCGCTCCACAACATACCTTAATAAACATTTCATGGTTGTTATTTTTACAGTTATTCTATAAAAAAATGTGCCTTTTGATTTTATTTTTAGGTACATTTTCTATAAACCTACGATTTACGTAACGACTTTTTTAATGGAGGAACACTGACTCCGAAGTCACAGTATACACTACTTCTGTATGTTGTAATAATGTTATTTTTGTAACAATATGGTAATTTTTTGGAAATTATTAATTTACTAGCTTCCCGTCGCATCGCATCGCCTGCCCGTACTACTACTTCGTTATCGCTTCCGTTCTGTTTTGTTTTTCTTTTTGCTCGGCTTTTAAGGGTCCTGGCGTAGTTAACTTAACCTATAGCGTTCCTCTATAATTGGGCTATCAAATGCATAAATAATTTTTCAAATCCGACTGATAGTTCCGGAGATGATCCCCTAAATACAAACTTATAAACAAACAAAGCCACTTTATAATATTAGAAAGAATAAAACTAAAGTTAAAAAGTAAAGTAGTAAGTTATGTTGACAATTGTCGCAGTTGTTGGCTTCATTAGCCTTTTCGAATATCGGGATAAAACTATCCTATGTCTTTTCCCGGGACTCAAACTAACTAACTAACTAACGGACCAAGGCCGCAAGTAAACTGGGCGGGCATAAGAAAGTGACAGAGTCGATTACTTCCACATGCAAAAAAAAAGAGTGCAACAATGCGCTGGAACCAAAATAAAACAACGTAGGCGCCAAATTTAATAAAAATTGGTTAAAAATAAATCAGAGTTTTCAATTACCTTTAACGCAGATTTTGAATGCAATTTTGGCAACTTAGGATTTTAGAATTACAGAAAAAATACAGGTCTTTTCGTAATTAAATTCTTTCGAGAAAATTGAACCCAATTGCGTTTTCCTTCAGTCAGAGTATTAATCAAATAGTCAATAAAAATATAACCAAAAATAAAATCCATACATGTTGTAATAGTGAAATAAATCGTTAAGAACAAACCCCCAATTTATTTTGGTATCGCCTTAAGTATATTATATTTTGTGCTAGTCTTCAATCAACTTAGCCTATTGTAGTCCACTGCTGGACATATTCCTATCTCAGGCCGTGCCTCCTCTCAGACCTTGTCCTCCGCCTTCGGCATCCAGCATTTTCCAGCCACCTTTTTAAGGCCGTCGGTCCCTCGACTTGGTAGTGCTAGTCTTACTACAATCTTCATTGGTTATTTGGGTACCTCTATCGAAAGATTTTCCAGAATTTTCCCTAGATCAACTTGACTATCAACTAGATCAGTTTCCTTCAAACTTTGTGATATCATTCAATGTATATGTATCTTTCTATTTATGGTCGTAGAATACATATATTATATTAAACCTCCTCATATTTTTAACGGTACACGGCATTCAAGAGTGTTAACCACAATACGTCTTTTGTTGTAAAACTGATTTATTCCTGTCTGATCCTCTGAATCTCCCCTCCATCCCCCCTTGGTCGATCCCCTGCTAGTTAGATGTCGGTGACAGTATTAGAATAGAATCGTTTCGTACTTCATCGAGTTACAGTTCGACAGTTTGATCGGCAGTTATAAATTTATATTCCGCAATAATACTGGAACGTCATCATCTACATTGTTGTTTAAACCTTAATACTCAATACTCAATACTCAATCATTTATTGCATTCCACAATGTATATGTTTAGGTGGTAGGAAACATTTGTTGTAACAATCGTGGACCCTGTCGGGCACAGCAAAACATAAAAATTCAAGGAAAAGGACTTATTTATACATGAAAAAAAAACTAAACTAAACTTATTCTAAGTACAATCCTTATTGATCAGGAGCAGTGGTGGCCAAGTGGTAACGGCCGCGACTTACGAGTTGTAGGTCGTAGGTTCGAACCCAGACAGGCGCTTTACTTTGTGTAAATTATTTCATCACCACTGCTCTCAAAACCGTGAAGGAAAACATCGTGAGGAAACCGGCATGTCCTAGAACCAAAAATTCGAAGACATGTTACATCTGCCAACCCGCACCGGGCCCGCGTGGTGGATTACGGCCCACTCCCTCTCACCGAGAGGAGGCCTGTGTCCCAGCAGTGGGAACATTATAGGCTGATTATGATGATTATGATGATCAGGTATCACGGTTGAGTATTGATATCTCAAGGACCGCAGCAAAGAACGATTAAAATTGAAATTAACTAATCATCACGCTCACCTGACTCATCTGCCTAGCTTATTACCATATATTAAGGCTCGACCGAGATCTCGGTCTCGGTCTCGGTCTCGGCATTCTCGGCTACAAATCCAACCGAGAAACTTGTCTCGGTTCTCGGCTAATTATAGCCGAGATTCTCGGTCATGACCGAGATTGTAACATTGTTCGGATCGGCATTCAAATTTTACCGCGCGTGGCAACGCGCCGCAGCGCGTAGTCGATTGGTGTAAGTGCGTGAGAGAGCTGAATTGTGATTGGTTGAAGTCCCGGCTGGCGAACTGCGGCCGGCCGCTTTCGCCCCATTCAAGCAGTATTTGTAATTGTTTATGTTTACAATAGTAATGAGTGGAAGTGCACTTAATCAGCGGTTTTCATTTGTTAAAAGTTGTTTGCCACTAGTTACTGCAACACTGATCGATCCACGGTTTAAAACTAAATATCTAACTGAAAGCGAAGTTAACTCAGCCAAACTTCATATTATCGAGACTCTCACTCTCAATGAAAATGTAGGATCAGATTCTCGTGAGACGACATGGGCATCTTCAACTAACTCGTCAAACATGGCTGCAACAAGTCAATCCAACTTATGGGCAGCTCATGATTCGATAGAGTTGGAAGACGAGCCAATGACCAATGACGAATACAGTTCAAGCTCTGTGATCGAAATAGCGCTAGAAAGCTTTCTTAGAGAGCCAAGACTGCAAAGAAATGCTAATATTTTTGAGTATTGGTTTTCGTCGCCTTATAAGGTGCTTAAGCCCGCAGCAAATAAGTTTTTATCTGCGCCGCCTACTAGCGTAGCAAGTAAACAACTTTTTAGCAAAGCTGGACAATTGTATGACGAGAGACGACATTCTTTGAAGGGCGAAATTGCCGAAAAATGCTTTTTTTATGTTATAATATAATGTTATTTAACTTTGATTATTAAAACAATTAATTTTGTTAAACAATTAGTAGTGTATTAAAAAGCAAACAGTATAAAAAAAAAAAATTTCACGCTTTTTCTATTCTCGTTCTCGGCTCTCGGTCTCGGCCGAGATATTATTTTATTCTCGGTCTCGGTCTCGGTCTCGGCCGAGAACGAAAAACCCATCTCGGTCGAGCCTTACCATATATGTTTAGGTGGACCTTATGCAGCTGAATACCAGTATTTTATATAGAACAACTGCCTACCTGACTTCCACAACCCAGCTATTGGGTAACACGATACTCCTTGGTAAGACTTGTTGTCAGACTATCGGGCTTCTGGCTACCCGCGCTACACAGTCAGCTGACCGTTTGTCTTAAAGGAGCATAATCCCTTTTTTATTTAATACCTAACCTAATTGGAAAACCATTTTCTCCCAGTTGATACCTACTGCATGGATTTTTGGTAACAACTAACGAGCAACATTATTTTAGGATAAGTAAAAGGGAATCTTCAAAAGTGACTGTTACAATACTTCTGTATTGTAACAGTCACAGATCCCTGAAACAGAGATTTTTCTCAAAAGATAATCAACTAAAATGAAGATGAGATTCAGCTTCCATTTATTTTTCTGTAAGGGTCCATTTCTGTGAGCTGGGTAGCTCAAAATTTCATTTAGGTTCCTAATCGCCATGAGTAATGAATGTACTTAAACTTTAATTTCAGTTTTCAATGTTTTGAGAAAATCGTCCCAGTAACAAAAAATGTTTGAATAGTTTTATTTAAAAAAGTCTTAACCAAAAAACTATAAACACGCAATGTAATTCACGATTTGCTCTGTCAGTAATCGTTTTTTTTTAAAGTAATCCAAAATTAGAATAATATGTTTATACAAGGTGGAAACGACAATAGTTTTTAGTTTAGTTTTTTCTTAATAAAACTTTGCCCCACACTAGGAATTACTCCTGTATCGTGGGTGCGTTTACAAACATTAAAATCACATACACAAACAGCCAGGACCCGTAACAACTACCTGTAGGCAATACACATATTTTTTCCGTGCGGCAATCGAACCCGTGACTCAGCCACTACGCCAACCGTGTCGTCAAACTATTGTTCAAATTGACTAACTAATGTACAGACAATCACGGGCACATCAAGCTACCCGAAACTGTCAAATTTTGCCAATCAGCTTTGAACCTTATGCTTTAGCGATAAAGTTGAAATGTATTAAAGACATTTGACAGTTTGTGGTAGCTTTATGTGCTGGCGCATGTACAATAAATTAAATTTCGTATATCAAATGACGTTACGAAATGACTGGTACGAAAATTCAATCAAATATATACAATAGTTTAGTCACTATAGCTAGTCAAAGATTGTCAAAATTCATAGTCTGCCCATAATTACTATTAAATTTGTTGGAAAAAAATCACTTTTAATTTCGATGTTAGGATTTATTTGTTTTTTTTCCTACGCGTTAGTATTGTCAATGTTTACATTTATTGTCATATTATATCGTCTCCACGTTGTATTTTTTTTATTTAGTATTTTCGATAAAATCTATCAAATAAATAATTCTTTTGATGTGTACTTAATAACAGGTGTACAGGGGATTACAAAAACGTCGCTTCATGAAAAGAATATTTTATGACTTATTATTTTCTATTCACATATGCTGGTCATGAATAATGAATACTTCTGAAAGGTTTTAAATTAGAGAAATATTTAAAATATGGTGAAAACATTCATTTTGAAATGGGAATTTTAAAATGCATTCGCATCTGGGCTTTCTTCAGGCCACGTTACGTGGATCACTTATCACGCTGAAGACATTCCCATTTCGCTGTGTCATTAATCGTGGTGAAAAGTTTGTGCAAGAGTTTGTGCAATCGAGACGACGAGTTAATATGGTTCCATATTTCTCTTTCTGGCCAGTGCTTATTGCGATTTGGACGTACGTCCACATTTATGTGTTGCTTGCATGTTGCTTGGCTTTTATTTGGACGACAAAACGAAATATGAATCGGTGTGTGAGTTATATTGGACGTGAGTTATTGGAGCTATGAGTTTAAAAATATGGTTTTCATGATGATTGATATAGAATAGCTGCTTTTTAGGGTTCTGTACCTAAAGGGTGCCAACGGAACCCTATTACAAAGCCTCCGCTGTCCGTCCGTTGTCAGAGGGCTGTATCTCCCGAACCGTAATAGGTAGATAGTTGAAATTTTCACAGAGTGTGTATTTGTATTACCGCTATTACAACAAGTAATGAAAATGAAAGGGGATCTTCTTATAAGAAATGTGTTTTTCGCAGTTTTTTTACTTCTGGTACGGAACCCTCCATGTGCGAGTACAACTCGCATTTGGCCGGTATTTATGTATTATATAACCTAGATTAGATTTAATCGTTATCCGCTACCGTCATCTCCTACGAACTTAACCAGTCAGAGAAACAAAATAGAAGTGGTCAAAATGACCACAAGTAGATTTATAAAAGGCTAATTTCACTTCTGTTGAAATTTTTAATCTCTATAAAAATACTGTCTTCTTCTGTATCATCATATTTTTAACCAACCAGCGCTTCGTCATACTCAATTACTCATACCATCATACATTTCATGTAGGTAACTTATAATAAATAGGAAAAGTTATAGCAGATCAATATGAAAATATCTCGACCTATTCCGAAAACTTCCTGATAGAACCCCTTTCGATGAAATAAAAATTCCGCCAACGATATACGAGACAGCCTGAAACGCAAATACTTGGCACCACCTTGAGAATCCCGGGTGTGCTATGCAATCTAATTTGAAAGTCACCATTATTCGTTGCGAGCCATACCAAGTCACGTAGACTTCTCCTCGACATACTTCCATCTTTATTGATGTTTCGGAATTATATCTTTTATTGTCCTCGTTTGTCAACTGATAAGCATTTTTATGACTGTATCTTACTTCCTCTGTTTTATAGGCCCCTGGTACAATAACATGTGAATTTTTCCCCATATACGAGTATACACGCAAAACAGATTTCTAATTAATGTTACCAACTGAATTTACTACAACAGTGATTTCATAAATGCGAGTTTGAACTCACATATACTAAACAGGCGTAACATCATATAATGTAACAAAAGATAAGGCTTTGTGGCGAGCAAATGTTAAGCATTGAGGAACGTCACACATACGAACCGCGCCACACTTGTGAACAATCCGTGCAAAATTACAACTTTACGTTAACACTCCCGAAAACTTCGCCCATCCAGATTTAAACTTTCCGCCCTCTCAACAGAAGTTCAATTTTGTATTTCCCAGTTTTCCAACTGTAAAATGATGTTGGCTCAATGACGTAATTTGCCTGTGGCAATTATAACAATCACTTTCATGAACTGTAGGCTTGTTTGCGAATTGTGTTCCGTAAATGTCATGTTTTAAAGTCCTTCGCTCTATAATTACGTAGGATTAAAGAATTATGATTAAAAACCTTCATTTGTCGTGCTGTTTGATTTATCTATTGTTTGGATTATGTTGTCGTGGGACAGATAATTATACATTATAATATATGTTCAGGTTGGATACTAGTACATTCTTTTATAACTTTTGAGGATTTCATAAGACTTCCCCGAACACTGCATTTTTTAGGTTTGTGTGATTAGTAGTTTCGACTTCACTTTAAGTACATATTGATTTGATACTATGAGGTCCTGAAAACTAACTGACCCACTTCTCTTTTAGTTTTTTTCAATACAAAGCAATGTCTGGTCAAGAGCAAAACAACAAAAGCTCGTAAAAACGATATTAGCTATAATAATTTTGACTCCTTTTGAGTTACGAAGCATGATCCCATTCTATATTCAGCCACTGTATGTTAAGTGATAGTTAAGTAACACTCGCGTAAGTGTGGGGAAACCCACATGTTAATATTAAATTTTATATTGGTGTACCGAGACTAGCAGACTGCAGGTGACGTGATGACGTGTTTAAAATAAACTGTTACGCAGCTTCTACGTGAGTAAAGTATAGCAAAGTTGCCAAAATATTGGTATAATGTTAGGGTAGAAAAGCTTTGTGACTTCTACATTTTGTGAAGGTGGTATATAATATATGGTGCATGTCTGATGATGCTTCAGCTACATCACGCTAGCTTAAAATTGTCTGTTTATTTTTCGCTGAACGCTCCTTGCGCACAAGTTTGGCGAAGGAAAAATATCGAGAGGAAACCGGCACGTCCTAGAACCAAAATTTTGGAGACACGTGTGACATCCGCCACCCCGCACTGGGCCCGCGTGGTGGATTATGGCCGTCTCGGAAATTATCGGTTGATTATGCTACAGGATTTGAATAAGTTGTATTTTTATTCTGCTTCTTTCGTGTCACAAGCTGGAGGAATAATAATCTATCTGACGATACTGACTACCAGGGCGCACTTGCCAATGCTTAGGAACGTCCGTTTCGAAGATTGCTTATCTAAAAGTAAACTATGGCTGACCGATGAGTTAAAAAAATATCATTCAAATAGTTTTCGGGGTGTGTTATGATATCCTCTTCAGGCGGCATACCGTCTGTCACACCCTGGGTAATTAGATCCGCTATTACTTTCCTCTATCTAATATTTTTATCACAGACTGTTCTTATACACTACAGTTTATGACAATACGAGAGAGATTGATTGATTTGTTACAAATGTAACAAAATAAACAAATTATAATATGTGATATATTCATAGTATTCATTCAGATCGAAAGCAAATGGCGTCGGGTTGAGCTCAGTTTGTCGGGGACTCAAACCGCAAGCGGCTAGCTCTGTGCCTTGCCAGACAGACTGGTCAGCACCTAGTTATAGAATGTGGGCTGTAGTTAGTGAAACGTAGACAGTAAATTATTATGATGAATTGGATTGTCTTGTTGTTATATTTATGTGGGTTACATTAGATAGAAGTCTCACCAGATGGGTTTGTTAGGTAGAAAATATTGAAATAAAATAAAAAATCGGGTAAGAGCGAGTCGGACTCACGCACCGAGGGTTTCGTACCATCATATGTATGTTTTAAATTTTCATCGGTGAAGCCTATATTTGTTAGAGAATTTTAACACTGCGCACTGCGGTGTAGAATATTGCAGTTTTAGGTCAGCGCCATCTCTTGACCGACAGTGGAACTAGTGTAACTTTTGTTGATGATTGAAGAGACATCGTATTAGTAGTTCTTGAGATATCCAGCCGTGACAGACACACATACACATCTCACAATAAGGGTTCCGTTTTACCATTTTGGTACGGAACCCTAATTACACTATTATGGTTTTCTTCCTCGATGTTATCGGCTAAAGCATTAGGTAGGTATGGATGAAATAATAATGATAATAGTCGTCCAGACCGAATTTCGGCCATTGTAGCCGCACTATGTAGGTACCATTTTGTTGAAATTCAGATGGGTCTTCTCGACATCCGTGTGTCACTAACGGGATGCAGCAGAATACCAGCGTCAGGTATTGCACCTGGCATATACTGAGCTGGACTCCCATTTGGTGCAACCATGAGACACACACCGCCCAGTAGTGATCGACCGTTATAGATGTTTATGAGCTACATAGGTGTCTATGGTTTAATTTATCTTTTTAATCTTTGTTATTTTTAATTTTTTTTTCACCTTTTTTGATGTTTTTAATACCTGTATTGTGTCTTTTGTTGCACTGAATAAACGTTTTATCTATCTATCATTGCGACCAATCTCAGCGGTGACTATTCTTCTTCGGCACAGAAGTTGCACACAGTACTGTGCACAAGTGTGTGCGTAGACACAGGTGCACTCTCTCTTCCCTCACTCTCATAGACCGATGGGACGACAATCCGACACGACCGAAGAGATATCAAGCGCAGGTCCAACGGCTCAACGTGCTTTCCGAGGTACGGAGGTATCACACCGTCAACCTCCAATCAACTTTCTTCCGGGCTGTTAATAAGAATTCCTTATGGAAAAAACTAATAACACTGCCCGATCTGGGAGTAGAACTCAGGACCCCACGCATACGAAGCGGTTCGTGAAACACTGACCCATTGACGTCACGGTTGGCGCAGTGGTTAAGCGATTGACTGCTGCACTGCGTGTCGCGGGTTCGATTCCCGCACGAAACAAATATTTGTATGACTAACAAGTAGTTGTTCCGGGTTTGGCTGTTTGTGTATGTGAGTTTAAATGTTTGTAAACGCACCCATAATACAGGAGAAATTCCTAGTGCGGGGCAACGTTTTTAAAAAAAAGGAAAAGATAAGAAAGAAAGATTAAGCTTTCCTTTGACTTGTAATTTGTTGAGTTAAATATTATAGTTCGTGCACCGTAGTCTGATCATACCAATAAAGCTATTTAACCTCCTAAAGAAAATCTATAATTAGATTTAAACTACCCACATTTTCATTTAGCAAATCTACCACAAGTAGCTGATTGAGTCCATTACCATTCTCCTACCTAACAAGAAAACGAAAAAATACATTTTCACATTACAATGCAGCTTTTATACTGGAGCTCATTTCAATAATTTCATATAACCGCGGCTTGGAAATGGCGCAACGTAATGAAATCGAAATGAAACCGTTCGTGTTCCGTTTCGGAGTAACCAGCTCGGTTTGTTACACTTTACCTAATGAGTACTTTTGTTACTAGGTGACTAGTTCTAGCTGTTCCAGAGAAGTCGGCGAAATTTTATGAAGTGTACATTACGCTAACGATTAAATCTGTCGACTCTAATGGCGCAGCGACGAGAATGAGTCCACAAAACTATTTCAATTTTAACTTCTAAAATAAAGCTTGACGTCGTAATTATATTTTAGTTGAGCTACTTTCAAAAGATTTCATAAAATAAGTACGTATTACTTACTATACCGACGACGCTCTTATTTCTTTTGTCAAGCTGTTCTGTTGCAAGTTGTGTTCCATTTAAGAATGGAACAAGTGAGGAAATCACGTACATCCAAACTAATATTATAAATTCGAAAGTAACTCTGTCTGTCTGTCTGTCTGTATGTTACCTTTTCACGCCTAAATTAATGAACGGATTTCGTTAAATTTGGCAGAGAGATAGATTGCATCCCTGGGAAGGACATAATTATGATAGTTTTTATCGACATACCTCGCGGGAAAAGCCGCGGGTGGAAGCTAGTATAAAAGTATTTCGTACTTTTCAATGCATTATACACACGTTTCAAAGTAGATCGATGCCTTTAATGGAGGTGTAGCCATATTATTGTATACTTAAATTTCATGTTCCCCCGACCCACCCTCTCCGCGTCGCATCGCATCGCCTACCTGTGATATTACGTCGTTTTCGCTTAGCGGTCTTTGTGACGTTTTTTTTTTTGTTTTTGTTCGACTCTTAAGGGTCTCAGCGTGATGTCAAATAGCTATAGGTATTTATAGATTCCTCAAGAATTGGGCTATCAAATGCAATGTAATCTAAATGATTGTCAAGGTACTGTTACATGCTCTAAAATAGCATGCTAAAAAGCGTGCTATTGAGTATGTTCAATACGAGCATGGTTATGAGCAGTTTACATTTGCTAGCAATAGGTATGCTAGTTTATATAAGCATGCTCAAAGCAAATTAAATCGATATAAATTTACAAATTTGAGCGTTTTTTCGTCGCCCTAGCGAGACATTTTGCGTGAAATTGTGCACGCGCACCTGTTGCGAACGACTGATCGATACTATCGTGCTCAATAAGCAAACCTGTTTAGACGCGCTTAAAGCACACCCCCTTCTACCCGCGCAGCAGGTAGCATGCTCAAAAATCGAACGCCTTTCAATTTTTGAGCAAACTCGAAATGAGGACGCTAGTTTTGAGCAACATTCCGACATACATGCTACTAAGTAGCAACTGCTCAATAGAAGCATGCTTTCATGCTTGAAATGAGCATGTGTAACTGTAACTTTAGTTTCAGAGATTAGCGCGTTCAAACAAATGAACTCTTCAGCTTTAATATTAGATAGGAGTATAGATTAGTATAGATATCAAAACCAGTTTCTTCACATACTCAAAAAAATAATCACAGTCTATAAATACTCTCCTTAAAAAAGAAACAAAGAAAAGATGAACTACATAAATGTTCGCACATAATTACATAACCTCGTTGCTTTTATCCACAATTCTGTTACGATCCATCATCATATTATTATTACGATATTAAATAGAAACAGGTGTTTTTGTAAGAAATGGGATACATATTTCAACTGCAAAGCCTCTATTAGGTATATTAAAAATACACTTCAGATTTATGAGTAGGTACAGATGCCAGCACATCGAGCTACCCGAAACTGTCAGATTTTCCCATTCAACTTTGAACCGTATTCTTTAGCGATAAAGTTGAAAATCTATTAAAGATATTTGACAGATTATAGTAGTTTGATGTGCTGGCGTCTGTACCTAGACAGATGCGTATAAAAATAAAGGCCTTTATATGGGACATCGACGCGCAATCTGTTACCAAGGATTTGGTACGTGATTCCAAATCCCCTAGCGTTGAACTTTTGGCCGGTAATTAAAAAAAATTGCTGTACCATAAGTTTTGACCGCGTAAGTATTACACTTTTCCATCAAACCGCTGATTACATATTGTTTGATAAACGACGAAAAAAGTTTCAGTTTGCGCATCAGTAGTGCCGATTCTGTTGTTCACAAACTAAACTAAATTTAACACTTTGCGGGACACTTAACGCCCCTCGACGTAATAACAATAAAACTTCTATTGTGTCTCGTTCAGTGTCCTTCAATGTGTTAAGTTCAATGCATTTTTTTCTTTCAGAATACAAATTAATCAGCGCCTGACGTAAATTGACGTAATTTTAGTAGGCAAGTTTTTAATCACGTCTAAACTTGTATGCAATAGTATCAGACGCTGATTAATTTGACTGAACTAAACTAAAATTTATCCCCTGTCCTTTTCTTAATGAAATGGAAAGAAAAAGATGGACTGAACTTTTTAGTTTAGTTTGTGAACAAGGGAATCGACACCAATGGCAGGGACATTGGTGTCGATTCCCTTGTTCACAAACCATGTATAATTTTGATATTGTACTTTTCTTCGTAATATAAAGGTTTGTTTTTTTGGGTGAGAAATTATCAAATGACTTCTCCCGCTCTGGGCGAAGCGGGAGGGCGTGTCAGTCTTTTAGTGACTAAAAACCCACCCGTGTTCCTTCAATTGCCTGTGCCAGGGGTGACGGTAACGCTTTCGGAGAACCCGCAACCCTGGTAAACCTGACACACATACTATGGTCATGGTTATCGTAAAAGATGACTAGGAACAAAATAAATGTCAAGAGGAGGCAGTGTTCTACTATCACACTGTGTGTGTGTGTGTATTTATATGTTTGTTACTTCTTCACGTTCAAACGGCTGGACCAATTTTAATAAAATTTGGTATGAAGGTAGCTGACACCCTGGATTAACATATAGGCTACTTTTTGTCCCGATATTCCCGCGGTATCAACACTTATGCGGGTGAAACCGCGGGGTGCAGGTAGTCTTCTAATAAACACAAAATATAGCTCTAGGCATATTAAGGGATACTCCATCTTGTTTAAAAATAGTAATAAAATAAAAAATAAAAAGTAATAGTAGTTCGACGACACGGTTGGCGCAGTGGCCGAGCGATCGACTGCTGCGCTGCGTGTCGCGGGTTCGGTTCCCGCACGGAAGAAATATTCGTATTGCCTACAAGTAGTTGTTCCGGGTCTGGCTGTTTGTGTATGTGAATTTAAATATTTGTAAACGCACCCACGATACAGGAGTAATTCCTAGTGTGGGGCAACGATTAAAAAAACTGACATTCGAAATATAAATTATATATTCCATTTTTCTTCAATTCCTTTCCCCCCAAGTCTACATTCCCAAACGAATCACCATTTGTGGATCATTAATAAGCCACCACAATCAACACTGAGACGTATCTGATGTTGATTTGGGTATTCGAGAAAATTCAATAAAAAATTCAAATCTTCGTGGGGGCCACTAGTGACCCTTCTCAAAAGCTAAACGTCGTTAATATTAACTAGAGATCCTAAGGATTTGATTGTCATGCTAGTGTTTTATACTTAATACTAGCCCTAGATTAATTTGAATTTGAATTGATCCGCTCATGTGTAATATTCGATGCATGATGTAAGCCGAATTTCGATGGTTACTAATTGATTACCGCGTATAGGCTTCATGTATAATTATGTATGAAAATGAGTGGTTTATAATGTACCAGCCTACCCAGATCGTGGTCTATCCGTGCGCCAAATGGTGTCTAAATCCGTTCAGTCGTAAGGCGTGAAAAGGTAACAGACAGACAGAGATACTTTCGCATTCATAATATTAGTATGGATGGATAGTATGGATTTGTATTTCCCAAACGGATGGACTGGGTTTTCCTACTGTAAAATTTTAATAAACCAATGACAGACATGGGAACAAGGTCTAAATTATCTTCATTAAACGGTATTGTAGAGCGAGACTTTCGCGCATACATTGTGGTTTTTTTTTTAGCTTTTGTTGGTTAGTTTTACACTAAGTCCATGTACTGAGGTCTTTCAGTTCAATGCCACACATTGAACTGAAAGACCTCAGTCTGCAAAAAAATTGTCACCCAATAAATAAATAAGATCAAAATGGAGAACACTTACGCAAAACAAGTATTAAGTACTTGTTCCGTTGAAATCCACTTCACTATAACCGTACAACAGTACCTAGTATCCAAAATTGACAAGTGAAGCTCACACACAAAGACAAATTAGCTCTTGCGGTTCAACGTCCTGAAACAGCCACCGATCACATAAGTACATACATAGGTAGACCGTGGTTGGTAATACACTCGCCTATGTATCAGTACAGGTGCATGAGTAAGTTTGAAACAGAGGCCGAGGTATGAATAACCGCGAGGCGATAGGTAAACTTATGCGTGCGCGGCTGTAAAGCCTAATGAACACAAATACGGACAAAGAAAAAAAAAATAGAGCAACCGCATTTGTTTCCATCAAAACTATAAACTGCAACATCCAATTAGTATAACACAAGTGGCTTTTTCATATATAATTAGGTATGGTATTCATATACAATATGTAACGTTAAATGCGCAAAACCTGAGATCATTGTACTCGTCATTATGAACAACTTTTACTATGGGACCAAATTGAAAAAGCAAAAAAAAAACAGCTGCTTAGTACATACATTTTGACGAGTTATGCGAGCATAAATGTAGGGAACAACTGATTTTTTTTCGCGATTTCCTGTTGGGTCTTATGGTAAAAGTTGTTCATAATTATGAGTTCAATGACCCCTTAAGAGGTTTTGCGCATTTAACGTTACACCTTATAATTATATGGAAAAAGCTAGCGAGATGCTCATGACTGTAATTTACGAACACTTAATGACAATGTTATCTAAAACACAACATCTTATTAGAATTAGAAAAGTTTAGAGTCTTGTCAAATAAATGCAAATGGTTAGCGAAATACTATAATTTTACTGAGCTGTACCTACCCGTGCAACACAGCGAGAATAACTTTTCGTCAGCGTCACGCACACATGGCTTGCCTTTTATACCTATCGTATCACGTTCATAAACTCAAAGCATTAATTTCAATTAAACCTTGTACAGACGCCAGCACATCAAGTTACCCGAAACTGTCAAATTTTCCTAATCAACCTTGAACTAATACTAATAGCGAAAAAGTTGAAAATCTATTAAAGAAATTTGACAGATTGTAGTAGCTTAATGTGCTGGTATTTGTACAGGCACTTTTGAATTGTCTAAATTAAATAGTCTGTCAGTAAGTCAGAAAGTTGAAGCTAGTTGCTCATTCCGAAACGTAGATCTCTATGGAGAAGAACGGGCAAGAAACTCCATGGACACTCTTTTAAAATCAAGATATTACAAAATCCTGGGTATATTATTCTTGTTGCTTCTATGAGAACAATGTAAAAAAAAAGTTACAAATGAAGAAACAATTTAAAATATTTTTTTTTAATTCTATTTTTTTTGGACTTTTATACTACATGTATATGTCAGTCCGATTAATCTTATTTACTAGTTACATCATTAGTTTAACTTAAGATGATAATAGTGTAAACAAAAGACAAGCTCCTTCACTGTTAGGGTTTGAGAGTATAGAATTCATGATTCCAACCTGCAATTTGTCCAGATTCAATTTTTTCAATAATTCCTCTCTCTCTGCATGAAATTGAACACATTCCATCATCAAATGGTATACATCGTCTATTATTCCACAAGGATCACATTTAGGGGAAGAAACCTTTCCCATTAAAAAGGCAAAATTGTTTGATGGAATATGTCCAGTTCTGATTCTGTGCGCTATAACAATCAGTTTCCTACTTAACCGACTACAATTTAAAATATAAGATTAAAAATAAGCCTTAGCAGTTAAGAGGTGAATATAATGCTTGGTCTCTGTCGCATATCTACTCCTGTGTCACAGGTGCACAAATGAATCAGCAGCTGCGGTCACCGTGCGGGATCGATCAATTTCGTGCAGGCTGCATTTGCAATAGTGCAACCGGAATTTCATAGTGTGCCTGTTTTGATTTAGCGTTCGAGCAGTGGTTTGGTATTGTGTTCGGTCAAGTTGGGTCTGTTTCACTACAAAGATAAAATGGCAATCAATGTTTGTTACTAGTCATTTCTGCGTATTTGTGTTAGCATCAAAAGCAAGCGTCTAAATAATGTTTAGTTCTGGCTCTTAAATATGAAATCGAATGGCAAACGTGACTTATCTATCTCTTTTTATTCGGATAGAGGCAAAGTTTGACCATCATAATCATCAGCTAAAGGGCCTCTAAATGTGTATCTCTAAGTAGGTTGTTCAATATCTTCAATAAATAACTAACTTTCCTCAATTTATTCAATTGATCGAGAGGAGACGATCTCGAACGTTCCACACATTTTCCCTTGTTTTTCCAAGTCGAAGTTAAAATATCAAGCATATAGTACCCATTTAACGTTTGTTCAGGAAATTCAACGTTCTTGCGGTGAACAGCTTCCTTTGTTCCCAAAAATAAAGATAAGAGCCCACAAAACTCAGCTAGAACTAAACCGGCCACTAAATTTTCATTTCTGGTGAGAACCAAGGAGTGGGCGGACACTCTACTTGGATGAAAGCATTACCTACAGTTTTAAAACAATCGTTTGCTGAAGTCAATATAATGTAGTACATTTTTCACTGTCGCTTTTACAGTGAATTGTGCATTCGTAAATCACCCTTACGTAACAACACGCTTGAAACAAAAAGTGGGAATGAAATAAATGTACTTTTGCAGCGCTGCGACAGGAGCGCTAAGCGCTTGAGGAATTTTCCAACTGGTTACGCTCTGTGCTAGTTGAGAGTGTATAGGACAGATGCAATGAATATTTAAGAATATTTCGAAATCAGTCCAGCTAACAGGCTGCTTATTTCAATCGGAAATTATACTTTCAAGCACCTGCTCATGAAGCTTCTAATTTTATTGTGTCTTTTTTATTTTTATCTTATTTCTGAAAAATAATATGGAATTTTATGTTTATACACGAATTTAAAAATTTACTTCTAAGATTTTGTTACATTGTTAGTTAGTTATAACAAGTGAAGATTTTATTATCTTCACTACAGCGTCTTAAAAACAGCATTGTTTCATTTCAAAGAGCTTTTACAGGACATTATGGTAACCGAGTCAGGTCACCATCACTGCTTTCATAGAGTGATAGAATATAAGGGTGACAGAATAGGCGGTCTTATCGCTAAGGGCGATCTTTTAAAGACAACCTTTGGATGGATTATTAAAGGGAAGGAGAGACAACACTGCAGTCTATATATCTATTATACAGCCTCGACTCAGTCTACGCACAGAACCAGAAATAAAATATAGTGTTTTATAAAACCCTTAACAAAATTGCAACCAGTCTCAAGTCAGACTACAAAATCCTTTCGAGATTTCGAGTCTTAGATTTCTTCTGTCTCGGTAATAAATTACCGAAGTAATCCTTAAAACTATGTAGGTACAGTCAACAAAAGAGATAAGTATGCAGGATCGTCAGATATATTTGAAAAATAGTAAGAAACCGGTGGATGTACTCGAATAAATTTAATTTTATTAATAGAAAACAAACAGCTCATTTATCAAATTAAATTTCAGCCGACAACATTCATCGATTCCTTACTAAGCTTCAACTATATCCAACGATCCTGCATACTTATCTCTTTTGTTGACTGTACATTACTAATGTTTTTGGTCTGACAACTATAATGACGTTATATACTGACATTTAATTGGTCCTTTACATGCTATCGGTAATTGTCCTATTATTTTGGAACAGTGCTTACCTTTGTTAGTTTTTGATAATAATATTTGCCAGTAAGTTAGGATTCAGAAGAAAAGTAGAACGCTATTTTGCTGTCTACTTCATCGCAATTTTGATATATGTAATTATAATTTTTATGTTTTTTTCTCCAACTAATGAAGAATCCTTTATTGTACCTTACGCATTGAGCGTACAGGCTAGGACATGTATTAGTCTTGTACGTTGCTGAAACCATCCAGAGTAATTTTATTATGCACAAAGAGAACATATTCTCTGTTAGTCCGCACTCATTTTTGATTAAAATGCTCAAAGGACCACTGCATGTCCGCGTCACCGTACCAAAAGACCACACTCCTCCTAGCAAAGGATTTAAATCCACTAGAACCTCTACATATCGTGTTTGTTGATCAATGAATGTCGGTTACCAGCCCAATGGCTGATTGATTTTCATTCACAGCAACAGGGAAATTGTAACAGAATGAAATTTAATAGGATCCGACTTTCCAGTTGTCCACCGTATCGACGTTTCAGTATTCCTGTTAATGGAAGTAACAAATGATTCGCTCTTTTGTTTTTTAAATTGAATGGATTCTTGATTACATTGGGTAATAGCTTATCTTTACGCTTCGTTTCGTTTTTGGGGCGAACAGAACCGCAAACGTTAATATCTTGATGGTTTTTATTGTTTACTAGCAGTTTGTGGAGCGTGTTTTACTTTTGAAGGCTTTAAATGCGGCAGTTCTGTAGGGTTTACAATGCCAAAATATGGTGACTAAACAATACAATGTAATAGTTTCGCTGGTGCCAATTAGAAACAAACTTAATGTATTAAGATTAATACATTAAGTAGTAGTATTTAGCAGTTTGTAGTATTTTTTTATGTACGTTTCGTTTTACGATCTGAAAATTACATCCAAGTAAAATAATCAAAAAATGATGTGACGTTCCGTTCCTTGCAGTAACTTACCAAGTTCGGCGCCATCTATCCAGCGACTAGGGAAGAGTTAAAAAAAAAATAAAAAGAAAATCCCTCATTTAAAAGATATATTATTTCATAAACTGAATCAGAAGGATATATCCTGTCTCCCTACGTTTTTCTTTTTTCATCCATAGTTGTCGAATTTGTACACTAGGCCTCTGTTGACAGCGGTTTACATCGGCATTTTTTGAGGGTTCTTCTACTTATAAAAATAATGTAGCATCAAAAAGAAAAACATAGGGACATACAAGTAGTTAATTTTTATTATTCTGTAAAAAAAATAATTGCTTTATGGTCATTAACCAAAAAGAAAACAGGCGAGAGCGTTTCTATGGAGAAACGGCCACCCGCATTTCCTCTTAAACTGTTTCTGTCAATCATTTGAAGATGACAGAAACATAATCAGGTTTTAAGAAATTATGTTTAGCGCTAAATACATTTAGTGATTTGTGGTGCAAGCGACCCTAAGTGTCATACCGATTCTATGTGCTATATTGTTTAACACTGTATCTGTAGCAGTTTGTTACCTTATATTGCAGTTTACACTACGCAGAGTTACCACTGTTCTCATTAAAAACTTTCATAACTTATTCTCACAATGTTTTGGACTTAAGTCCTTTCTAGAGCTGCACGATGTACTGCATTCTTGTCGTGCTAACGAGGTGAACGATGCGGCATTTTATCGCACATACCGAGATGTGGCCGCGTGCCGGTCGCACCTCATGCGAACTAGGGTGCATTAAAAGTGTCTAGAGAATTCTAATAGATGCCTTCCGTCTGGAGAAGACGAGAGGTTATGCCGGATTCCTAACTACCTGGTTCCTCTTACCATAAGACGGAAGCACGGGATTTACTCGTCCATGCCCCGTAGCCGAAATTGAAAAAAAAAAACAATCTGACTTACTCTGGGCAGTGAGCCCCGCAATCACCTACCTAACTACGGCTTGAGCTATTTCTATTTAGTTGATGGCGTTACTAGAGAATAAAAACTTGGAACTTGGATGTGTGTAACTCTTAAGAAGCTGCGTTGAAACAATACAAGTAACTTGCTCAAGTTCGCTATTGGCTACACGGATTGTAGCACTACTCTATTGAGGCAATCTGGTACATTCAATCGAGCTCGCTCAAACGTTAGCGTCTGAATCCAGTTGAATCGAACGACGATGTATTCTTGTGAGATCAAATACTATCTCGGACTGAGAATGTTCATTTCAATGAAGCTTAAGGTATGGTCTGTATCTACATCGAGTGTTCTTCAGTGTGGTGGTCGGGACCGTCGTAACAGATTTCTGAGGTAATCATCGAGTTCTGCTGTGGATCAATATCTAACAGCTGCTGTGTTTCCAATGTATCTGTTGCTGTAGTCTCTCTTGACATTTCTCTTGGCATTCTTCTTCTTTGTGTCCCTGGCACGACAGTTATTCAAATTTTGTTGGCCCAAAACTTCGCCACTTGCACGGCGTTATCGGTGGCAGCACAGAGGTCACTTTGACTGTAGGAGGTGGAGCATAGTTTGTGACTCAGCTCCACGTCTACACCGTGCTGCCGTACCTCGAGGGTAGCCCCACTTTACCAGGTAACTTGACATTAATTAATATGGCATTTTAGTATTGCCATTTCTCAATCATGTTAGAATCCTGCTTCCAACCTAACCATCTGCATCAATCCCATTAGGTATTACAGCAACGCCGAACCCGCTTACCAATAAGGTAGGTGGACCTTTGGGGTCGCGGGCGCACAGAGTGGGGACTCCGTCCGCCCACCAAGTGACCCCAGGGAAGACGGTGGCACAGTGATCACGTGCTGCTGTGCATAGCGAGGCTCAGGGGAGGCCCCTTTACAGTCTCCCCAGGGATGTGCCTTACAGGCGTTGCACGGGGGGGTTCCGGAATTGGTCTTTTAAGAGGAACCGGGACCACCCCTATGTGCTGAAGGTGATCACCGGGGCGGTTTTAGTGAGGTAAAAATCCCACACTCCCCGACCTCCCTCCCCGGAGGTCGGGTGCCTTTTTAAGGTTTACCCCCGACAACAAAAAAAAAAAAGGTATTACAGCAAATACCTAAATATGTACATATAAACGAAACAATAGCCCAGCACAGCCACCGCCTCGACTCGTAAGTCTCATCAATATTCTATTGCGTCTACATTCAAGGAAGATATATCTTCTGCCTTTTTTGCACTACTTAAAGAGGCTCCAACTACCATACATAGTTAAAATACTTCGTAACTTTAAAGTTAGGCAGCGGAGAACTTTTAGAAGCCTCGACTGTATTATGGTCAATGGGAACTGAGTGAAAAGTACGAAAAAAACGAGAAGTGTAAGTCCGCAAAAAGTTGGGAAGTTAAATGTTGTCGAGTTTCGCTCGGATTTTTTATCGCAGCTCCTCAGCAGAAATGTGCTTTATGGTTATTTTACAGTTCTTGACAAAAGCAGTATGAAAACGATATTGTCAGTTAGTTCTGAGAAGTTCTTGTGGCTTTTTCGGTATTCATTATATTCCGAATTTAATGTTTCAGAAGATATTTGAGCATTGTTCAATTAAGACTGTTCTTGGAGTATCATGGTGCTTACATTTCCAAGATATGCTTCCATAATTACTCGATCAATAATAACTTCAGTGGGCATAATTGAAATGTCAAACATTTTAAGGAGTTTGGCGTCTGAAGTTAATTGATTCTAATTGTGTATTAAGCACACAGCTTGAATGGAATCATCGTCTACCTGTACTCAATAATCTCTCGATCACATTAAGCATACAAACAAAATTGAAATTCTTGCCAATACACTTTCAATATAAATAGGAAAAACGTAGTTAAGGCTGGCAATACGTTCTATTATTATAATAAACTAGCTTCTGCCCGCGACTTCGTCCGTGTGAAATTTCTTGTTCCCCCGCCTCACCCAGTCGCATCGCATCACTTACCCGCACTATTCGTTCTTTTTGCTTAGCGTTCTTTTTTAGTTTTTGCTCGGCTCCTAAGGCTTATAGCGTGATTTTAGAGCCTATAGTCTTCCTCAATAATTGGGCTATCAAATCCGACTTTTAGTTCCAGAGATTAGCCCATCCAAACAAACAAAAAACAAACAAACTCTTCAGCGTTATTATTAATATAGATTTGAATGTTTTGTTATGATGCCCGAACGGATTGAGTCAAAAATATTGGACTCATTATGTTGATGGAAACGGCTTATAAATGTGAGTGATAGCCCCATAAAGCTTTGTTGATTTATTGACGATTGTTCTTCGTTAGGATGATTAAGTACTTTTTTATTTTTTTTATTGCTGAATGGGCCCGCTTTTGACCTCGGTCACGCCTGATGGAAAGCGATGGATGAGGTCTATGATGGAATGAGCGTGCCCAGAAGATGCCTAAGGCACTGGAACTAACGCATTGACGGAACACAGCAGTCTGCTTGACGCCGGACTCCGGTGGGTGGTCGCAAACCAGGCGGTTGTTAGCCCTACCACTGCAAAGGAAGAATTGGCCAGTCAAATAAGGTGTTAGGTGTGACTGTCCAGGATGCACCGAGCGCTCGGTTTGCTTGATCAATTGGCGGAATAAACTGCGTCACACGAGGAAGCTTCTTCATGCATCCTAAAAACAAAAAAAAAAAACAGAAGTACAGTCAGCATCAAAAGTCGATTAACACTTAAGTTTTTTTAATCTTGGTTATTGAGCAAAATATTAACCCTTCAGTTTTTTAAATCTCAGTTATTGAGCAAAATATTTGTTCAAAATCGCATTATACTTCTGCTGCAATTTCGAACAAATAATTTGCTCAATAACTGAGATTAAAAAAACTGAAGTGTTAATCGACTTTTGATGCTGACCGTACCAATATTTTTTTTGCCTTCACTGCCCCACCGATGAGCAAAGGCCTCCCCCAAATCCTTTCAGGCATCCTTTTCTATCGCCACTTCGATCCAACTCTAGCGGTACGGGTTTAGGTCGTTTCGCCACCTCTTCCTGAGCCGGTCTCAGCGGCGCCGTCCATCCTCAGGCACCCACCGTGTGGATACTGTGGCCCAGTGGTCACTATGCATGCGGCTGACGTGATCCGCCGAATCCCAATTCAGCTTGGCAGCATTTTTGACCATGACTAGGATCCCAGTTTTGGAGCGCAGCTTGGTGTTTAACGTCTAAAATGCTGAGCTCCATTGATTGCTCTTTGGCAAACTCCAAGACGGAACTTTTGCAATTCGGTGAGTGACCAGGTCTGAGCACCGTTGGTTAGGACGGATTTTTATTTGTTTTTCCTAATACCAATACCTACTGATGATGCTGATGAATACCTACCGCACGTTAAAATTTAACGATGCTATGATTTATTTATTGTATTTCTTTTTTTATCTTCTTGGCGTGTTACGTAGCAACCTGTGGTGTAATTGCGTAACACACTAACAGTTGAGCAATATTCAATGCGTTTTTTTCATTCATTTACATTGTTGAGCAGACAAATTTGTCGAACATATGAAGCAATGGACAAACAATATCCTTCAAAATTACTCAGATTGAGGTTCAAAGTGTGTTACAAAATTAGGGTGCGGGACAGCTGTGTTCCAATTTTATTTTACTATAAAGCCCTCGTAGCCACAGGCGATTTTTTTCGCACACTGTATTTTCAAAGGACTGCTTAGCGCCGAGAATTGAAAATTCAATTGTGTCATTTTTTGACGCTCTGGGATGCTGTCTGTTGGATTCTAAATACTCGACGGCTCAAGACCGAGAGTCGAGCATCCAGTGCGCCATAAAATTGCCATAAAATTGCGTACCTGGGCAAGTAGTAAGTCTGTTTATTACCTATAAGGTTAGCCTTTAACTATATCGGATGCTATTGAAAATTCGATAAGGTACAAGGGAATGCTATTCATTTAATTAAGTCTAAAAAATATGAAAAGACCAAGTAATGAAGGTCCGGCTTCAAATAAGCTTTTGAATAAGTAACAACTCGTCAAAGATCTTTCTTTGACGAGTAGTTCGCGATAAAACCAACTGAGGTTGAACCTTCTTAAGTGACACGTAAATGGGCCAGAGGACCAGGGAAATTTGGTCCTTCAATGCGTAAAAGTAATAGGTAAAGTTGTCCTGGTTAGTATCAGGACCACTTTACCTATTACTTTTACGCGTCATAATACAGTTATTATGACGTTTTAATGCCATCATATGGTGTGAGAGAGAGATGGAACTATACATGACCGATAGCACCATCTCTTTTAAGGACTGGAATCACAATGGCATTAATACTTCGAAATAAGGCCCTTGGTTTTACTACAATAAGGGAGACGTAATCTCTCCGAAATTGTTCACCGCTGCTCTGAAGGTTTTCTAAGGGTCTAGACTGGAGGGTTCTAAGTATCAACATCAATGGCGAGTACATCACTCACGTACGGTTTGTCGCAGGTATAGAATCATGGCTGAGACTATGGGGGATCTCATTAGAATGCCCGATGACCTCAGTAGAACGAAGGGTTCCGTAGTTAGAATGAATTTATCTCAAGAATAAACTTAACACACAGTTGAAAATCATGTTCAAAATCACCTATACATTGCAACTGCAAATTTAAGTCCGTCGACTATTACTCGTGTCGTAAACTTGTAAAGCCTACTTAGCTGTGATAGTTTTTCTTTTAATTTCGTTATATACATATACTATGTGCCATGAATTTTTTCACGTTCCAAAAGCTGCATTTACTTGGCAGGGGGGGGGGGACACTTGAGAAAAAAACATTTCCACTTTACGTATAGAGGCGGCAAATACTTACACAAAAAAAAATATTTCGAGATTTTATTTACCACATTATATCCATGCCAAATTATAGCTTTCTGTAAGAGTCTCTGAGCTAAGCTGCGGATGGACGGACGGACGGACAGACGGACATGGCGAAACTATAAAGATTCCTTGTTGACTACGGAACCCTAAAAATGAAGGCCACGGCAAATGCCCATGTAACGCCCACCCTTAAGAAGATCGGAGACTTTACACTCGAAGTAGTTGACGACTATGTTTGCCTAGGACAAATTGTCCAATTAGGTAGGTCCAACTTCGAGAAAGAGTGTAATCGTCGAATCCGTTGTCTTTGTCTTTGACTTTGCTGGGTAGTTTTAGAACTTCTTGGGATTTAATGGTGAAGATAAAGCTGCACATGGAGTTAAAAAAGTGTGATTTGGAATCTAATCACGTACATAATCTTTTCAATGTTTCACAATTAAATTTTGTTACACTTTTTGGTTTATAGATACCACATTCCCTTGACCAGTCTGTTGTTCCACAAAATAATGATTAACTTTTAATGTTTCTCCATCTGTTGGACTGTCCGCAATAACATATAGACATCCATCACCTAAAATTTCTGGCGGAATCAAACTTAATGCTTTGCATAAGTTTACATGCCGTCTTCAGTATCTACTTTTTAAGAGGTTCAATTCTTTGGCTTTTTTTTTGAGGGCTTGAGCGAAATGAACCACGATTTTCATTTTAGGCTTCACGCTTTTTAGAGACAACATTTTTGAAGTGTAAAATGAAAATATTGGTAAGATATTCTTAAATCGCTCATCATTTTAATTATTTTGTTGAATAATTACTTTTAATTATGTTCATAGCTTAATTGATGTGCAAGCTACAATATAATTTTCTAATAGTAGGTATCCATTAAATAGCTATTAGCATATTAAAAATGTTTGATCGAAATTAATAGATCCTTACGAGAACCAGGAAACCATACAGAGCCCAAAGAATTGCCAAAGTGGCAGTGGGCAAGGCACATTGCTCGTAGAACAGATGGCTAATGGGACCGAAAGGTTCTGAAGTGGCAACCGCGTACCGCAAGAAGTAGCGTTGGAAGATGACCTAGTGAAGGTCACACAAATCTGCTGGATGCGAGATACACAGAACCGGACGCTGATGAAATGATTATTTCAATTGAGTGGGTAAGTGCAATTATCATTACAAAGTAAAATTTAATTTCAGAACAAATATTATGATTTAATGTTTACTGGGATTCCGTAAATTGTTTTCATAGGAAAATTAACCAATTTTCAATATACAGTAATCCGCAAATTGAAAGATTAATAAGGGTTTTTTAACGATTAATGGTACGTCGCGACGTACCATTTTTTACATATTATTTTTTGTTACTGTTTTTTATCTGACACAAACTTATATTTAAGTATACATACACACGTCACATTGCAGTATAAAACTAATTTACATCCGTCACATCACATCAGGTTTACACATCAATCCAGTTGAAAACCAACGTCAGGCACTATAAGAACTGGGACTTTTTGGCGCAGCCGTGAGGCACACTTTCCTGATGATTTCTTACATAGGACTTTACACTTTTATCTGATGTATATATCTGATAAAAAAAGAAAGAAAATAAATTTATTTTGATAAATGTATTTTCTTACTTTACTAGTATCTGCTATTGATGTGCTAGTGTAAGTGACGACTTCACAATTCCTAAAACTGTTTGTGATTTATGTTTGTATATGTCTTAGTGAATAAGTCGTTGAAGTGCCTTATCAATAAGTAAATAAATTATACAATATAACTGATCTATGGAAGATCAGGATTACAGAGTTACAAAAAACTGAAGTTTATAAAACTCTTTTACAACACTTTTTCACTCCAAGATAATAATGCCAGACCACAATTGAACCAAAGATACCTAAATGCTGAATAACAAACGAACACAAAGGGTCTCGCAAAATAACCAATTACAGATTCAACATTAATGCCAAAGCTTCACGAACTAAAGGAAAAATCTGCTTTTTATTCATACTGACATAACATCAGTTCATCCTTCTTTCCAACAAAGAGAAATGCATTACCAACATGCAAATCCGACCGAGTAAAGTAACAATTGGCCTCAGCTGCAAAATTCCAACCCTCTCCGTCTTTATCAAAGAAATAAATGAAAGAAACGGTTTGCAGTTCCACTTTTTATATTCACTCTCTCTAGTCACATTTGCATTGTGCAAATAAGAGAATGTCTTTAAAAATGGTGGTGAATAATTTCCTAACTCTGCTTTCAACGGAAATCTAAGGGAGCGTTGACGTATAGTAAAAGTAAAGCGATGACGCTTAAATTTATGCGTTTAAAGAAGTTTCACTGTCTGGAGACCTTAACGTTAAGTCGTTGGTCCCGGCTGCAGTCAGTAGGTACGGGAGTAGTCAAAAGTCTAAAAAGTCTGACAACCGTCTTACCCAAGGGGTATTATGTTACCTACCTAGAAACCCGGTTGTGGAGGTCAGATAGGTAGTCGCTCCATGTAAAATACTGGTATTCAGCTGCATCCGGTTAGACTGGAAGCCGACCACAAGATGATTGGAAAAGCCTAGGCAGATTAATTGATTTCTGTCTAATAACAGCGGGATTTTTATTAGAAGGAGCCTCTAATTACATACATGGGCAGTAAAATTTTTATGGTCTTATTTCACACGTGCTTATGATGCCTGAGTTATAAAACTCATGTAGACAAGCGTAGTAAAGGTTAGAGGTAACAAACTAAAACGTTTAAGCCCTAAACACATTTTTGGTACACGTTTAGTGGAAATTTGCCTGAAAATCTCACTTTGCCAGATGCTAACCACTCTGCGTAGTCATGGCGGCTTTCATAAAATGGCGGGCTTATTTATAAAAACAGTATTAGGTATGTTCGAAATATAAACTTATATTTTTTTTAATTCTACATTGCCTTTAAATTTGTTTGCTGATAGATGAGGTTGTAAACATTTTGTAGTTCCTCTGAAGTCAACTTACTTTAAAGATTTTCAATGACTTTTTGAACTCAGATTAAAATTGTTACTTTTACAACCAGCTATTGATGTAGTTTTGTTTCTTTTTCAAGTTTTCAACATAAAATATGTATTTAGATGAAGCATGTTCTATATGTCTTGCATTAAATGATAACGATAGGTGATTGCAATGATTATTCTTAATAGCGATTAGATTTCGTTGTGAATACCTCTCCAGAATTATCTAGTGTCTATATTACCTACTTAAGTAGTAATAAATATATTCAAGTGTAATTAAATAATAAAACGTGAAACCCGATTCAATTAAATGAACCCAATGTTTAAGAAAAGTAGAACGAGTTTTTATGAATCTTTATATCGATATTGATCTGAAACTGGCCATTCTTCACGTCATAATATAACTCATACCAAATGATACCTATAAACGATACGAAAGGCCCATTATGAAGTATTACACTCAATTACAAACTGATCCAAAGAGTTCGTACATGTCAGATCTAATCTGGCATCTAATCTAAAAAACGTTAAAATTAAAAAAAAAAGTCGCAATCTCATCTCAGCGACAATCAATGCCAAAAACTGGTCAAAAATGTAGGGAAATTAGAAGTATTTTTGACAGATTGAGACTACGATCAGATTGTGAACGTTCTTAAAATTACGAGAATTGCCCCTCAGACTCAAAGAGTTCTTATATTATCTCAAAGAGTTCTTATATTATCTTAAATTAAATTTCAAATCAGGAATCAAGCGTAACATCGTTCTAAAATGCGAGACCAATTTTCAAATTCGGATTCCAGAACAAAACTTTAAAAACTACAACAGAACGCTGCCGTCTTTGACGTTAATACGTATTCCCTCCATCTCCATTGGGGCGGAAAGTAAAATAAAAACAAGAAAGAAAGTGTACTACAGAGACAAAAAAGTGGTAATTGAGTATTCGTGGAGCAGTTGGAAGCGGGTGGCTAAATTATTCGGAGCTCTTCTTTAACATAGATGTGCGAAGTAGGATATTTCATTTGATAAGTTGAGCGGCTTTTTATTTGCTTTGAATTTAATGGTAGGTATGGTGTGTTTTAAAGTTTTTTAGTGAAAAGAAAAGCCTATTTGGGCCTGCATTTATTCTTAGAGCTAGATTGGTTAGTCTTATAATTATTGATAAGATTTGGCAGTAAAGGCTCCTTCAAACAGGCGCGAGACGTGATAAAATTGTGCGCGACGCAAAGGCTCCGCAAATCGCGCAACGAGCGGTGTCTTTGAGTCGCGCGCGATTCGCGTCGCGCGTTGCGCCTGTTTGCAGGAGCCTCAATAGACACACTTGAAAATTTAATGCATGCATATTGTTGTTCTATAATAAACCATTTATGTACACAAATATAAACAGACAAGAAGAAAAGATCAGAAAAATACGCACAAAGATGGTGCATATTTCTAAAGCAAACTCTTCCAGCACAAAAATAAATGTAGACACCGTGTGTAAGAGTAGAATAATCTGAGTTTAAAGTGATACAATATATTATAATACTCAGTGAGTAAAATATAAGTAAGTAGGTACCTATTGCAAATCTAAGAACTGCATATGAACACTAATCAAAGCGAATCTTATAGCTTCTGTAGCAACGGTGGATACATTTCCTTACGTTCTATTGCGTCATTTTGAGTTGCGCAATTACCCTATTTGGGAAATGGAAACATATGAAAAATAGCTCCATATTTTTTCTTATAAAGAGCGTCAAAATATATTTCCCTTTGCGCGGTACTGTGACGGAAATGCGTCATTTCGGTGCTTGTAGGCAATGAGCAATCTGTCTTTACATACCTACTTACGTATATAATGTACCTTTTTTTCTTAGGTTTTTATCTATGGGTTATTTCATTATGTTTCTGATAAAGGGTCTTCCTAAAGGGAATGGTATGGTAAAACCACGGTTAATTTCTCCATCGATGACTGTAGATTTGTTTGAAGTTTTAGTTTCAGAATTTTTCTTTTCTTCGTGAAATGACTGCAAAAGAACGACGCGCGACGTGTAAACTGGAATATCTGCAAGGCCGTTTCCAACTTATTTTTTATTCCGTAGTAAAAAAAGCATTTGAACTTAACATATAGAAGTTAATTAGATAATTTAGGCTTATACAAAAGATAAATGATGTAGAGTGCATAGGTATAGGTACTGAAAGCGGTAGGTCGTTTTTAAGATCAGATTTTAAGCCAATTCACCATTGGCTATTGATTTTATTGTTAACAAGCAGTGTGCTCGATACAGTATACAAGATTTCTTACTCCTGTTTTTTTTTCAGGATGGGAAGTCATCAAATGACCCCTCCCGCTCTGGGTGGAGCGGAAGGGAGTGTCAGACTCTTACTGACTAAAACCCACCCGTGTTCCTTCCTTAGCCCTTTATGTTCCGGGCCAGCGGTAACCCTTTCGGACAATCCCGCTGACCTTTCATACTCCTTTAGGGGATGAATTTACCAAAAATCATCCTTTTCTTTATATAAAAAACAAGGTTTACAAAGTTCGTTCATTACGACAATCGAGTCATAACTATGTGAAAATTTCAAGTACAGACGCCAGCACATCAACATACTACAATATGCCAAATTTCTTTAATAGATTTTCAACTTTATCGCCAACGCATAAGGTTCAAAGTTGATTGGGAATTTAAGGTTTTCGGAATTTTTCCTTTATGTGTGCTATAAAACGTTGCTTCATGCCAAATTTCAAGATTCTAGGTCGACTGGAAGTACCCTTTAGGTTTTGATTCCCTTGCGAGTACTTGCGAGTTTTAAAATATGCAGCTTAAATTGCTGTTTCTTTTGATTGCGTTGACATAGAAGTTTGATTTTGTTACAGCTTAAAGGTATTATAGACCTGAGTATTTGGTATGAATTTCAATTTAATACCTCTACGCGTTTATGAGGAAATGGGTAGTAAGTTTAAAATTATTAAAAAAAAATATATTATGTGATGTAACTAAAAATTTATGGTTTTCGTAATTTTTCCTTTATCTATGCTATAAGACGTTGCTTCGTACCAAATTTCAAGATTCTGAGTTCACGGGAAGCACCCTGTAGGTTTTGATTCCCTTGCAAGTGTCGAAAATTTGCGGCATAAACGGCTGTATCTTTTGATTGCGTTGGCTTAGAAGTTTGATTTTTTCACAGCTTCAAGGGACAGTAGACCTGAGTAATTGATATAAATTTCAGCTTCATACCTCCACGCGTTCCTGAGAAAAAGGGTCTTGACAGACGGACGGACGAACAGACGGACAACAAAGTGATCCTATAAGGGTTCCGTTTTTTCCTTTTGAGGTACGGAACCCTAAAAATGGAACTCTTGTGCAAAATTTATTTTAGACCCAGCTTAAATATGCTGCGCTTGTCTGTCTGTGAATGAATTTTGATGATATTTAATAATCAACCACCTTAACAGCATTCACATTTAAAAATAAACGAACGTTAGAAAAAATGGAAAATACAGTATCCCCATTTTTACTTTGTACTTCGAATAAACACTTTTAAGAAACGCTCGACTCCATAAAATCAGCATAACAGGCCGAAACAAAAGTCTTTATTACTCCATTTGTCCCAAATTAGTCGCTCCATGTGACAATGTATTTAATTTCGCTTCCTTCGTCGTAATACACTTAATTACTTCCATTGAATGTACTTCGGGACTACATAGCTTCTTTCAAGCAAAAAATAGGCATGAACAGAAGGCCGGCTCCATATGATGGGCGAAAACGCGCATGCAGACATAGACGCGTATGCGCACGGTGATCTCCAACTATGAGTATTTCAAACGAATATAGTATTGTTTTAACTCACGAAGCGACGCGCGCTTTCTTGTGATTACGAAGTGTACAAACATGTTGTGAATGTGTGTGTAAACGCAGGAGGAGTTAGTGCACAATTGCATGTGTCTGCACACACACGAGCTCTTGGTACCGTCCGAGACAACGGTGAAGTCGGAAGTGTGTGTATGTGTGATGTGCTGACGGTACTCATCTTCATGCACACATTCACATCGAGCTTGTACACTTATTTAGCACATGTAAAGCGCGCGTCACTTCGTGAGATAAAAATGTTGTAACAGTCGCGAGTGTGTTTGCATTCACTGTACCTACCTTCGTGAGCCGTGGCTAAGTGGGCGTGTGTTTTCGCTCGTTGCGTGGAATCAACCTACTGTACCTATCTATTCTGTGTCCCAAGGTTTTTAATGTAGGCACGACTAATTATACTCCCGTTTTCACGCCAGCTTAACCTCCCCAGAAATTAATCTTGGGTGTTATTTTAAAGAATTTGAGGTGTCTCAGAAAGTGTGGCGTGGAAATGATATTCTTGGATTGAATAAAAGAGCAAATGTTAAATTATCAAGGGGGCTAAATTGAGGTCTGGATATCAAGAAGTAGACATACCTGCCTTAGATGCTATATTATGTTTCAAGATAATTATTTGCCAATTCAGACCTCTTGACAATTCAAAAGTGCCTGTAATTGGTTTATTTGAAATAAATGCTTTGAGTTTGAGTTCTTCTATACCTTAGAATCCATAAGCTGCTTCTTTTGGGAATGTTGTAGATCAGGGCACCGCCCAACTGTAAGGTACCGTATAACGGTCAGTTTTTTATCGCAAAGTTAGGCGTATTGGTACAAATTACAAGCCAGAAAAAAATTAGGTGTATTGTCAAATGTTCAAAGAAAAGCTTAAGCTTGTTCAAAAATCACACTAATATTATAAAGGTGAAAGATTGTGTGTGTGTGTGTTTATATGTTTGTTACTTCTTCACGCACAAACGGCTGGATCAATTTTGATAAAATTTGGTATGGAGGTAGCTGACACCCTGGATTAACATATAGGCTACTTTTTATCCCGATATTTTCACGGGATCGAAACTTATGCGGGTGAAACCGCGGAGCGCAGCTAGTATTTCATAAAAAAATAAAGCACACACACATTTTATGTAATCATAATAAAGAGAATTCAATCAACTAAAGAAATGTCTAAAAATTATTCCACTGAGCCGTGTATTTATTATTTAATTTATTAAAACTGCACAATAAAAGTAATTTTACAGTTTTCAACTTACATCAAATGCATCGCTGTTTTGAACCTTATTTGTTGCCGCGATGCGCTATTGTAAATTACCAAAAAAAATGATTCTTACCACACCAGATCAGACATTCTGAAGACAGTTGCTGAAATAGTCGGAACACGAAAGGCCAATGAAAATTTAAGGCGCTTAACTTTTCTGAAAGTTCTTGTCTAGTATCTTCTGAGTTGAACGTTAATGTAGACCAAAATGTATCTTATTGTATTTGTTTTACAGTTTCAAGGTAAATGTGAGCTGCTAACTTTTATTTAACTTTCCTGTATTGTGTTTCTATACATTGTTAGTTTATTTGTTCTAAACAACTAGTATTAGAGTCGTCATCATCCCACATGCCGCAGACAACACCTCGCGTTATCTCGTATGCAAACAGTTGTGGAACTCCCGCCGCGCCATTACGGCAACCCTATTTATACTATGCGGATTTGTTTCCATTGTGACACTTTGGAAAACAAAGTTATAATTTATATAAAATCTTTCTGTCAGCCGTTAATTTATTAAAAAATTACAACTTTAATTCGTGTGACCCAATCAGAGAGGAATAATGAAAAAAGTATGTTGTTTTAAAAATCCTTTCTAAAGGCTCGTACACACAGGCGCGATACGACACGCGACACAAAGGCATCGCAAGTCGCGCAACGAGCGGTGCCTTTGTGTCGCGCGCGATTCGCGTCGCGCCTGTTTGCAGGAGCCTTTAAGGTAGGTCTTTCAAAGTGTCAAGCAACACCACATGGATCGACATGAATTCTTCGTTCCTCGGTTCTTTCAGATCGGTTCACTCACTTGTTTGTTCAAATTGTCGTACCTAATATAGCTGTATTTCTGCGTTCCTCGATTCTTTCAGATCGGTTCATTCACTTGTTTGCTCAAATTGTCGTACTTAATATAGCTGTATTCAGGTTAAACTTTACAATTAAGATAGAATAAAACATTTCTCTTTTACTTGCTACTTGCTGCCTTTTTTGAAGTGAAAACTTCTTTAGCGGCGCTGTGTACTTTTTTTGGAATGGGTAAAAACTTCTAAATTCGCGTCAGGTCACGTGACCCTGATCGAAAATTCGTAAGACGTAAAACGTAAGACAGCGCCATCTATGCACATCGGGAAGAACTACGAGGGCCTCGCGTACTAACTACGTAGTTCATCCAACAACGACGAGCGCGTTGTTGAGGACAGCGCCATCTATGCACATCGGGAAGAACTACGAGGGCCTCGCGTACTAACTACGTAGGCCCCGCGTACTAACTACGTAGTTCATCCAACAACGACGAGATGGCGCTGAACCACGGATATATAACTGACGACGAGCAAATCTGAATAAATTCCTTTCACGAGAAGAATAAACCAGTCACTTTGGTCATCATACCTGATTTGCAAAAAACCCTATAAAATAAGGAACACACCTTAACACGCGTGTTTTGTTTATAAGACGATTCACAAAATACACTCGTAATTGTTCAAGTTTTCACTTCTGTCGGCACTACCGGAGTGCCAGTGTTTTTTTTAGTTAACCTATATCGCCCCACTGTTTGGCAAAGGTCTTCTCCATATTTTTCCAGTTCTCTTTATGTTTAGCCCTCTCGGCCTGACTGACCTGAACAAGTCCAGATCGTCAAGCCAGTGACCCTAGACCTACCTGGGCGACGAGACCCGTCACCCTTGTGTGACCAACCTGGCCCATCTGTCCTCATGCTCTGTAAGTGTGAGCTGCCGAGACCCATTTCAATCTCGCAGCGTAGAAAAACAATTTCTATTCTAAGTATATGTGCTTTATCGTATTACACACCCTAGAGACCAAAAAAAACGTGACGTGAGACATTGGAAACACATTCTTATTTAACCGACAATCCAGACAGAGTGCATTAAAACATTACGGATTTGGAACTTACAGAAACTTCGCAATTCTTGTTCAATCTACGTTCACTGCAGTTATTGGTTGCTTCCACTAAATGCAAAGGGATCTGCGAAAACACGACACTGCTAAATGACTTTGATAAACTTTGAATTAAGGATTATGGAATTATTTTTACTAATGATCTAGGATTTCTATGTATTTTCTAGGTCCACTAGGATTTCTTTTAAACCATATCTGTGGTGCTAATACCTGTCGTAGTTATCTCAATCGATTTTAGATAGATCAACAAGGAAGGAGAGGGAGGGGAGGACATTGATTTAACTATCGTCAAAACGAAAGTTATTGCGATTGCTAATGTGCGAGTACTAATGTTTACAACTGACAATGAAAAATCATCATCATCATCTGCCCAGCCTTTTCCCAACTATGTTGGGGTCAGCTTCCAGTCAAGCCGGACGCAGCTGAATACCAGTATTTCACATGGAGCGACTGCCTATCTGACCTCCACAACCCAGCTACTGGGTAATACGATACCCCTTGGCAAGACTGGTTGTCAGACTTTTGGGCTTTTGACTACCCGTAACGACTGTCAAAGAACCACGAATGCCAGCCGGGACCAACGGCTTAACGTGGCTATGAAAATATGATTTAGAAATTTCCTAGATTTTCTGAATACATAGGTTTCCTATAAACCTAGTAACGTTTCTATTGCTATGGCATTGTAATGCTATTTATTTATTTTTGCTTTTCATGGTGGCGCAGCTTGCAAATAACTTTGGTGACATGACATGCAGATTTAAGAGATAATGTATCTGAGTTATTTGCGCATTATATTTTGATGTGTCATCGTGAATAGGTGTGGCCCCATTATTTATCGTGGGTCAGACACCTAAATCTTACTTGCAATAATATACTGAATTTGAGTAAATGGTCGGGTAGAAAATGATTTGTTTTTATGCGAGATTTCCATCCATTCTTTGACTATACATGCGGTGGTCATTACAATATTTGCAAAGAAATATTATTTATTTATTTATTTTTATTTATTTATAAAAAAAATAATAATAATAATATTTCAGCAAAGAAATATTAGTGTCGTTAGTAAGTAAAATCAGCCTCAAAATTATGTAAACATCGACAAGAATTCATTTAATTTATCAGTCTTTGTTTTATAATATTGTGTCAATGTGTTATCACAAAACATAATGCTACAATCAATAAGGTACTTATCCAACTTGTAATATTAATTGTATATATGATAGAATACAAATTTGTAGACAATCAAATGAATTCTTGTCGATGTATCAATATGTCAATACATCTTTTTAAGTCTGACTGTGCGTTGTTCTTCCATATCAGTAATTCATACAATTCTTGAGCATTGCTTAATTTTTAAGGGGCTTACAGGACCTAAACACAAAAAACGCAAGTTTTAGAAACTATAAAAGTATATGATCAACTACAGTAAACAAAATCAGAAAAATATTTGATATTCTTCAAGATATATACTAGGTAGATAGTTTGTTGAAAACATAATACATACAACTAATTTGATACGATAGAAAAAATCGTGAAGATACCTCTAAAAACTTTCTTTTTACAATAAAAACCATACAATCATTATGATTTCTTGTCAGATTATTCTACAAGCAACATACTAAACACTAGTGTTTTAATTTTTTAGTCCGAACAATAGATTTTATGTAAATAGATAATTGCTTTATATTTAGCAAAAAATTACCATCGTTATGTCATCGCGCTTCTCTTTCTTTCCTATGCAGTCCGACAAAGACCGCGCTTAGGTCATGTAGTCGCCTGAAGAGAGATTGGTAGTATTGTCTTTGTTTAAGCTACATTTAATTCAACTTTAAAGTGGTGATATGTAGGTCAACAAACAGCCATACAACAAGTATGAAATTCTCTAAAAACGAAAAATATGTTATTCTATTTCATTTTCACCAAACCTATCGGGCACCTGCAGGGTATTGCAATGTTCGACGTTTGATAAAAACAATTCCTATTTCATATAAAAGAATCGTTTGTTACAAAGGACCAATCACTTCAAAAGCTTAAAGTGGATGAAGTTTTTTGTATTTTAAATACTCTCAACTAAAATATTGCGCGTAGGTACAGACGCCAGCATATCAAGCTACTACAATCTGTCAGTTTTCTTTAATTGATTTTCAACTTTTTCGCTAAAGCATTAGGTTCAAGGTTGATTGGGAAAACACACGACAGTTTCTGGTAGCTTGATGTGCTTGGCGTCTGTACATGTTGTTATATTTTGTACGCAGGGTGGCAAGGACATCGAAGCGCAATTTGTGGCGAAGCAAGCGCAAAAATTTTTGGAAATGGTAATTTCCAAAAATTTTTACCCTCTGGGTTTAAAATCATGTGCTAAATTTATAGTTTCAGATAAATTTAGCACATGATTATAAATAAAATAAAATTCATATAATTCAGACTATTTAAATGCCCATATTTTGTTAGTATTACAATATCTTAAAAATATGTTAGTCATGAGGAGATCAAATAATGTATTTAAGTAGTTAACATAAAAATCGAAAGAAATCATTGAATATAAATTATATTTAAATAATAAATAAAATAAAATAGTCTTTATTGTTGTTTCTTTCCTTATCATTAATAAATGCCTAACATGCCTACTTTCTCAAAACTAAATTGGTTTAATCAGTCAATTCTAACTTGCATTTGAATCGGCAACTGGATGTTTGTGTGGAACAACTTGTCTGTAGAGAAAGGCCTCCTCTAAAGATTTAAATTAAATGAACTGGAAATAAATAATTTTAAATGGACTAAAATTAAAATATAAAAATTAAAATAAATTATTAAATTAAAATACAAAGGAATCAAGTGTCAAATTTGGTCTGTCTGCAATCATCCTTAGGATTCCGTTGCTACTTCCTCGAATTCGGCGAATTAGTGAGACAGACTTTTTGCGTATTATAGAATAAAAGTCACTCACCCTCGCGTCGGCAAATATGCCCGAGGCACTGCGATATAGATACCCTTAGAAATTTTTCGTCAAAAAACCTACGCGGTCTAAAGCAGGACAACAATTATTTGTTAAAATAACCGACGAAAAATTTGAACGTAAAGTACGTTCAAATTTTTCGTCGGCTATTTACTAAATCCATGGCGATTTAGTAAATTATTCTAAACCACCATAAGTTAACATGTTCCTTTCATAGAATCACTTTCGTGATGACCCGTACGCTTGTCTATTATCACAAGCAATTTGCTCTATTACATAAATTAATATCACGCTTACACTCCGAAGGGTTAGCCGAAGGGTACAACTAAATTAGTACATCCACTGACCCACATTTAGTCAGATGTTCAAGTCATGTAATAGGGGTAAGCGTGATGATAAATGCTCGTGCCTTCTCTTTATAAGACGAGACTTTTGCCCTGCTGTTGAAGAGTAACAAGCTGGTATTATAATAGGGAGGTAGACTATTGCCATAGATTTAGAGTTTTATATCGGTCCAATTATGAACTTAAGGGGCTCATAGCATGGACTGAGGTTTGGAATCAACTTAAAAAAAAAAACAGTGGCACTCCGGTAGTGCCAACAGAAGTGACAACAAAACACAAACAGAATATTTTGCCATCACTCACTGACATATCGGATATACATTAATACCGAGTACATCCCGAGGACAGCCGAACACACCCGAAGCGGGTATTTTTTAAACCGTCTCATAAAAAAAAACAAACACGCGCGGTGTCGCTTACGGTAACAGTGGCGCGAGTTAAATGGTTTTTTTCCCATCTCAAAAAATGCCCAACATGCCTCAAGAAGTTCTCACTTCTTTTTCCGTTAGGTACTCTCGTTCGTTGTACAAATTCTGTCCTAAATCTCCATAAGCAATACTGACTATTAATCAAGAATTAATATGCGCATAGAAACATATCCGGGCCGGTCAAGTGGGCACGGTGGAGGTTCTATCAATAAAACAACATGGACGATTTGAGGCCGGCCGGTCTCGACATCGAGTGCCGCTCGATAAAAGCTGCGTGTTACGGAATTTAGAATTGTGGAATAGAATTGAAAGCAATTGCGAGTGGTTACTCAATCATTTATCGCATTCCACAATGTTTACTTAGGTGGTAGGTAACTTAAAATTTTATGAGATTATTATGTCCTGTCGGGCACATTAAGGTAATAGGAGAGAGGAGCCTTTAAAACGTACTTAAACCAATCAACTCAGCCTGTGTTATAAACATGCTTAACCAGCGACGCGGACGGTTCAATAGTGAATGGTGCGCCTGATTTTTTCTGTCCGCAACATTCGCTCGATCTGCGATGATTACGAATAAAATTTATAAGATTGCAGTACATGAACTTACAAAGGGAGCAGATTATACTTACTTTTTATTATTGAAGGCTTAAAAAGTTACAGAGTCAGCTAAAATACCTAAAAAATTAAATCGTGTTGCTAAAATGTTTCATCGAACTGACAATCCAGCCGCAAACATTCTAAGCCCTCAGCGCCATGTAGATTTTATAACAGTCGGAAACTGAAAAGCACTCTACTTGCTCAATTAATAAAGAAATACCATACACCAACGGATTCTGATATTAACCTCTGCAAATTCTCTGCAAAGTATTCATTGCAACTGACTACGCAAAATAAAATGGAATATGTGACAAATGAAATGCTTGTTTTATTTAAGGGGGTTCCCTGTGTATGTGTAGGATTATTGTGTGAATGAGAAAAATAATTGGTTTGGCTTTTATTTTGTGATTAATTTGATTGATGTCACGGTTTTGTTTGGTTGAGGGGTAAGCAGAGTTAAACGTAGGTAACCGTGCCTGATACTCAATTTCATCCGTACTGAGAGTTGCTCGTTAGCTAAAATTTAGTTCCGAAATGAAAATACATATTATTTAAAATATATTTTTTGCTGAATTTAACCAGAATATTATAATATTTATGTTTTTCTCTGTTCGTTTTCATGCGGAAGCAGAGTTCGACTTACGTCGAACTCTTGCTTGATACTCAATTTCATCCGTTGCTAGTGAGAATCGTTCTTTAGCTACAATTTAGTCCCGAAATGAAGATACATAATTATTTAAAAAATATTTTTTGGTGAATTTAACCAGAATATAATATTTATAATCTTCTTTGTTCGTTTTCTTGATCTTATCCCAATTTCTTTGAGTTCGATTCGACGCAATTACTTCTTCTTTTATACTAATCTTTCGGCCGCCATGCATCTCAGAAATCACCTTTCACACATTCAATCCATCGAAATAACGCTGAAATGAGAAAATATGACACAAAATGTTCCACACATAAGTTTTTCGTAATGAATTGTCTGTGTAATTTTTCACCCCGTATTCATGAATTTCAAGATATTTAAATGTAGGAGAGAGACGTCAGAGCGAACGGTTATGGTAATCCGATGGTATTGAACTCCACACAGATATTAATATTGATGCAGCTACTTTATATGCCCCTGGAAAGTTGTAGAAGCATTTCTCATTTTGCAGCATTATGAAGAACTAGCAGTTTGATGTGGAAACAATTTTGCAAATACGTCAGCCTGAGCGCTAATGTACTATGACCACTTACCGATTCCTTACTTGAAACCACGTCAATACCACGCCAAAGCCACTACGCTAATCCCTCGTAACTCGTCCATTTCGCGTGGCTTCGTTCATTGTGCCATAGAGAATAAGGCCCCTGTTTCATTTGGCGTTATTTTGAAAAAAGATTTTACTGAATACATTTTTAATGCAGTTTTCAATGCTTATTGAGAAAAATTAAAGGTTCTTATATTTCATGAAATGTTGCTTGTTAAAGTTGCAAAGATTAAGTAGATACTTATTCCATGAAACTGTAATATAGTTATCAACAAAGAGTTTTATTTTTAGTGTAGGTACACATAATTTACATAACACATAATCAGTCTACATTTAATGTTCCCATCACTACTGGAACACAGGCCTCCTTCTTCGAGAGGGAGTGGGCGGTAATCTACCACACATAATCTATTATTCATAAAACCAGAAGAAATAAGGATTTCAAGATAGTTTCCAGCTTACGAGAGGACCAAGGTAGGAATGTGTGATTTTCACTTTGTGCTGAAAAACAAACTTTATTTATAATCTCAGAAATGTAGAAGTTCTCATGCATAACTTAAATTAAGTTTTACTCATCAGTTTTCAAGTTAATGTATGTTAGTTGAAGAATAAAGATATTATTATTATTACCTCCAGTTCTGTCGACCGTGTTGATAATAAACTTGTTGGTATTAATGAAATTGGTAAAATCAATTATGTAGTAGTTCCAACGTCGAACATCAAACAGATTTCAGTACGTAGTTAAGATAATTAAACAGTATATAAAAGCTATTTGAGTACAATCAGTGAAATTACCCAAGAACAATAAACCACTCATAAATGCCACGGGTTACAGATCAAAAATTGTTCAAGTTAATTGAACTGTCAGGGACCCAATTAAATTGGGTACAATAATCAGCAATTCGAAACAATACAATGGCGATTTTCGAAAATGAGCGATACAAAAATGTATAAAGTTTTAATCGGCTTGTTGGGAGTACCTAACTTAAATTCCGAACGGAATGAATTCAATTGAAACTAGTGTTGAGTTTAATTGAATTAAATTCTTTTGTTTTCTGGTGCAATTGCTAAATGTAGTGTTATTATTATTGATGATAATGGTAGCAAGATTTGATCTTGAGTATATTTTTGTTTCTGTTTCTTAGAGCAAAATTAATGATAGTCTTAAAATAAAATTATTACTAAAGTCATTGTCATCGTAAAATCGTAATGTTAAGTCACGCTAATATGCGGAATTACTTCTAAAAATAAGCATAACCGTTAAACATAATAACAGCTCAAAAACATGTATGAGGGTGTTTATGTTTGTATAAACTAAAATATGAACACATGTATCAATAACGTCATACAAAAAACTGTTATAATTATCTACTATGAGAACTGACACAAAAATAGATTCGCACTAGCACGAATAGGTTTAGCGCTACAAGGTCCATAAGGCGCGCGGCCATAATCGGAACTAACGACGCCATCTTGTTTCTTTAATACATTTAACAAAACGATGGCTCAAATATTTACGATCAGCGCTCCTTGTCGCAGTACAGGTATTTACATCGAATCAAACAACTCTGCACCGAAATTAATTTGACAGCTAAAACGATACAAACTGCAGTAAATAAGTGTTATTTTCATTTTGATTGCATAAGAAGTGATTATATGTATAGGTACCTAAATACTATTTAATTACATAATTTTTTTATTATTTTGTGATCAGTTGTTTCAATGATCTCGCTAAATTATAGCTTCATCATAATATCAATGTAGGTAGTTAACTACTACCTACATTACAGACGGGGGTACCTACTAAAATATGTTCAAGTCATGATGACATGCTCCAAATTCATACAAACACAAGAGCAGCTATCATTACATTAACCGTCGAGTCATAAATGTGATTTCACATTCATTGCATGTTCTGATAACTCGTACATTAATAGCATAATAATTAATCGGAAATGGATTGTGTTAAATTTTAAATCATCGTGATCCAATTTTTTCCATTCTCATTTATCATCCGATATTACAATTTCATAGTGTTATGGAATTTTATAATATTTGGTAAATATATACGTATTTGGTTTTTAGTGTAAATAATAATCCTCCGGGCCGTATTGTGGCCATGGCGGCCAATCTCGGCGTGAGAGAAGTGCACAAGTGCAAAAAAAAAATGTGGTGTGCGTAGATACAGGTGCATTTTCTTAGTCCTATGGGACGGCACGTAATCTAACACGGTTGGAGCACAAAATACAGAGAGTAACCGGATAGATCAGGCGCAGGACCAACGGCTTAACGTGCTTTCTGAGGCACGGGGGGTTACACCTCCAATTTCCAAACTCCGAGCTGTTACTATGAAAATGGAAAACCCAATAATTTGTCTCGACCCAGGTATCGAATACAAGATTCAATTCACCACGTTCAGCGGTCGAAATTGCGACCACGAGATCAACGGGGCAGTCGAACTTGCAACCACGAGATCAACGGGGCAATCGAAAGTGTAAATATAGGGTTGGTCTATAATTGATATCACCGTAGAATTGATGTCAAGTCTTCAATCGGTCGTGTGAACAAATCGGTCATCGACCCTACTTTTGCCGTGAACCAAGCAGGCGAAGACGACATTTCTATGGCAAATAAGTTATGCCTGACGATGAGACGTAGGTGATTCCACATCGCCTAGAACAACGGCTGATGCGTATGGACGCATCAGCAAACAAAGCAGAATTATTATTTCGGTTTTAAAAGCAGACTATATGTAGAGTCTGCTTTTAAAACCGAAATAATAATTCTGCTTTTGACTTGTCGTAGTGATACTCATCGTTAGCCGAGTCAATATGGATATAAGATAACAACGGAACAGCGGAGTAAAGGATTCCACTATGTTGAAGCGTCACGATAACTTCACGATTAAGGGCAAATTTCGTCAACCTTTTATACATAGAATAAGTCTTATGCTGAGAATACATGTTGAATTTTTGACAGTTTTTTCATACTAGAACTGTCAGACGTCAATTTTATCCCACGGTTAAAAAATATCTGACTTTGGTAAAATCAGCCTATAAACATTTAAAGTTCTAATCAAAACTTAACTGCAAAAAACACGGTTCATGATAAAGCCTATGGACCTCGGAAATTATTCTAGCATTCTAGCACTAGACTTAAATTAGTTTCAACCGATCTCATTGTTGCTTTCTGACATAAAGAAGACAGCTAGAAGTAAGTCACTTTTGTGAAACCACTCGATCATTTTAAAACATGACGAAAATAGCTAATAACACGTAACAGCGTTGACACAGATTATATTTTATATTCTTAACTCCTTCTCTTTCGTGCAATGTCCATGAGGTAGGTACACGTTTCTCTTACAATATGATTGCTAAAAACTGATTATTATTCAAGCCAACGATTTCCTAGTTCGTTCGCCATTCATAAAATGCGCTGAGTCCATCGCCTGTCAGATTATGAAGCCGCTGGAAAAAATGAAATATTTTGTGCCATAAAGATCTTTTCGGGGAAAAAAGAAATTGCGTTTTGAAATATTATGTACTTACTGAATAAGAAGATAAAGACAGGATTATTAGAAAAGGTGATTCGGTTTCTAATAGTAGTTTCTGAATCACACTAAACATTAAAAACATAACCATTATCATGCATGTCATGTTAATGTTTAAGTTTCATCAATTACGCGAACATTGCAATGAAACGCAATATTTTAGAAGCATGACCTTTACAATATAATTAATATCAACTTAATTGTTTCAAGTTAACCAGTTAAGAACGTTCTATTATTCTATTCAAAAGCATATTCCAGACTAATATCAGCTCATTAAGCAATATCATTAGCAACAAAGACGCGAATGCAGTTATTGCATTTGCAGCGCTAAATCGCTTTAAAATCACTAAACGGAACGTTAACTACGGCTAACAATGCACATGCAGCGCTGTTAAATAAACAAAGATTGTCATAACAGCAACGGTCTCATTACAAAAATCAGTAAATATCCCGTTGAATTTTAAAACATGTACGTCTAGTGACGGCCTTATACTCGTTGACCTTATAGTGGCTTGATAACGTGACGATACAGCAGTTTTGTAACCGCGGCCGGCGCAAGCACACGTATCAAAATGTCAGAAGAAACAGCTTCTCCTACGTTATGGGACGAACTTATGAGCCCACTAAACCTTGTGTTAATAGCTATTATTGTGTACCTTGTGTATAAGATTATCAAGTCGAACTTTGAATCAGAAGTGACTGTGGCTCCACCTCCTCCAAGCCTACCGAAGCTAAGGAAGGATCTAACAGTAGCTGAGATCAAGAATTACGATGGAACGCAAGCCGACGGCAGAGTGTTACTCGCTGTGAACGGAATCATTTTCGATGTAACCAAGGGCAAGAGATTTTACGGTCCCGGTAAGTGTCTTTTCTATTTGGTAGGATTATATCGGCTGCTGTGTTAAGGTTATGATCGTGCGCAATAAAATGTTCCTAGTTTTACGATTTCACTCGTAGGAAACTGTATTTTTATTTAGTGATCTTGTTTACTTTACCAATACAAATAGACGAATCAATCTAGATAACAATGTTACTTTACAAACGGATTTCTATGATTTAACAGTGAATTCCTGAGACTTGAAGAGTACTGTGTTTAGAAGTGTCGGTGTAAAAAAACGATTCAAGGCAAACCTTGACACTAAGTAGGATGTAACTAGTGGTAACACAAATAACATCATATCATTAGAGAAGCTTAGTTTAATACCTGGAACATTTACAAAAATAGTTTAAAAAAATGTGAGAACTTTGTGAAGAGAGATACCATTGTTTTAGCCCACCACCATATTATTATTAATTTAAGTTTAGAATTCTATCTTGTCTAACAGAAGCACAAGCAGGCTAGTGTGGTGTTCAGCTATCTCTGTCTCTTGCATGTATTTAGAGCGAGAGGCAAAACGTAAACATTAACGTATTCAGATTTTTTTTCTCGGTCTGCGATACCACTGGTAATCTAAAAAACAACACTGTTATGTAAAATAAACCGGTCTATATGAAGATACACGTGAATATAAATAATGATTAACAGTATCTAGTGGCCAGCAAAGACTTTCCATGAACTGTATTGAAACATTGTAGGTACCTATAGAGTTTGGGTTATGATGTTATTGTATTTTTTTTTTGTAAAATTCTATGATTGATTGTATTATGAATGTGTTAGTTTTATAAATTTTATGTTTCAAAACACAATGTGAATTGTTCCTGAGTAAATTGAATTGAATTGAAAAAATTGAATTGAATAGAAGATGCAGATAAGGCAGGGTTTAGCATTCTCTTTCGCCCTAATAATAAAGGATTTCTAATTAATTATCTGAGCCTTTTCTCGAAGTACCTAGCTGTAGTGCATATATTGCTTGAGAATAGAGGGTATCATACCTGCATCAGTAGTGCCACTGTCCAAATCTGATTATAGCAATATTTCTTTACTTTCTGGTCCTTCAATGAGGAGCATGATTTATAAAAAAAATGGATGAAGTCAAATTGAAGTGACCGAAAATAAAGAAAATCATATAAGTGCTTATTTTTATTTGTACAGACGCCAGCACATCAAGCTACCCGAAACTGCCAGACTTTCCCAATCAACTTTGAACCGTATGCTTTAGCGATAAAGTTAAAAATTTATTGCAGAAATTTGACAGATTGTAGTAGCTTAATGTGCTGGCGTCTGTTCATTATTATTTTAATATACATTATTTATTTAATTTTATTAATATACATTATTATCATATAAGTTTACGAAACAAGCATGTCATATCAAAACGGCACATTAACATAAGCAGACAGACAGACAATTGAAAGAATATAATTGCTAACCTTTTGAACCTTCTGATTATAAGTCCAGTGTCCCAAAACAGTATACAAAAATGGCGTCGCAGAAGTCCATGCCACGTCTACGCCATTTTTGTAAATCATCGTCAGAATGACTCGGCAAACATAAATATCTTTCTCTTGTTCGTCCTCTTCAAGTAGTTTCCTTAGTGCGGCGAGTGGTTCTACCTCTTCTCTTACTCTCTGCGATCAGATTTCCTCTTTGTTCTCCCACCTCCCCAACAATCTCAACATAGCCCACATCAATTCCCAGAGTGTTCCTGCTCATTACTCCGATCTTCTGGCTTCCTTTAACAGTGCACATATAGATGCTTTGCTCATCTCTGAGTCCTTTCTTAAGCCCTCTCTCTTATCTGTTAATTATGCCCTTCCTGGCTTTGTCCTTATCCGTAATGATAGAACTGGGAAAGGGGGTGGTGGTGTTGCCATTTATTTGCGCACTGATATTCCTTACAAGATTATCAGCACATCGCCATCTTCTTACTCGGGGTCAGCGGAGCATCTATTTCTCGAAATTTCCTTGCATCATGCTAAAATGCTTCTCGGAGTCGTTTACAGTCCTAATCTCACTATTGATTACTTTGAGTCTTTTGATTCGCTGTTAGATGTTTTCTGTCCGTCTTTTGACCACGTAGTCTTGATGGGCGATTTTAATACTTGCCTTCTTAAAAACGACAGCCGTACACACAAACTTCAATCTCTCTTATCTTCTTATAACCTTAGTATTCTGCCTCTTTCTGCTACTCATCATTTTCCTAATTGCACCCCTTCTCTGTTGGACCTGATGATTGTCTCTAACTCTAATAATGTATCTGTCCACGGACAGCTCACTGCTTGTTTTTCTTACCACGACCTCATCTTTATGTCCTACAGGATTCGCCCTCCTAAGCGTAGGCCGCATTATATGTTCCTTCGGAACTACAAAGGAATATGCCTGGAGGCATTGCTGCGTGATGCTGCTAGCATCGATTGGACGGACGTCTTGGAGAGCTCATGTATCAACGATATGGTTCATATTTTTAACAGCAATTTACTCAGTTTATTTGACCGGCATGCCCCTATCCGTCGAGTCAAAGTAAAATATGTACCGGCTCCTTGGCTTACTCCTACTATTAAGGATGCGATGGCAAGTAGGGACAGAGCCAAAAGAAGGTTGAAACGCTGTCCTTCCGAGCGTAACTTGAATGCGTATAAGGTGCTGCGTAATCGCTGTAGGCGTATGTGTAGAGATGCAAAGAGACGCTACTTCCATAATTCTCTCGACAATCGTAACTCTTCTGAAGTCTGGAAGTTTCTTAAAACTGTCGGCATTGGCAAGTCTCCGGTCGCTCCTAGTAATGGCATTGACGTGTGTGCTCTTAACAAACATTTCTCACATCCCCCTGTTACTATTGATCCGCACGTCAGATCAGTAACGTTAAATAAACTTTCTGGTTTGCCAATGCCGCAGTGTTCTTCTTTTGAATTGAGTCCAGTGAGTGAAAGTGAGGTCAAAAAATCTATTTGTGCTATCTCCTCTACTGCAGTTGGTAATGATAATATTTGTTCAAGAATGATTTCTCCTATCCTCCCTACATTACTTCCCGTCTTGACCCACATTTTTAATTTCTCTTTGTTTTCTTCTACTGTTCCTGAGGCCTGGAAACAAGCTCATATCATCCCCTTACCCAAAATTCCTAAGCCGGTCTCTCCCACCGATTTCCGTCCCATTTCTATCCTCCCATTTCTTTCTAAAGTTCTTGAACATATTGTTCACCAACAACTTTCTGTATTTCTATCTGCGAATGACCTCCTTAGTCCTTTTCAGTCTGGTTTTCGAACTGGCCATAGTACAGTGACGGCTCTGTTGAAGGTTACTGATGACATCCGCTGGGCTATGGACCACAAATGTCTTACTTTACTTCTACTTCTTGACTTCAGCAGTGCCTTTAACTCTGTCGATTTCGATATCCTTCTAGGGATCCTTAAATCTCTAAATTTCTCCTCTTCCACTATTGGTTGGTTTAACTCCTATCTTAAAGGCCGCTCGCAGCGGGTCCGTCTCGATGAGTCGTCTTCTGATTGGTGCTCTCTTACCGCGGGTGTGCCTCAGGGTGGTGTTCTCTCTCCTCTTCTCTTTTCTATTTTTATTAACTCTATCACCAGTGTCATCTCTTCCTACTTCCATCTCTATGCCGACGACCTGCAGCTTTACAATAATTTCTTAAGGGAAGATGCGCAAGCCGCTGTTTCTGCCATGAACAGTGACCTGGATTTGATTAGTGAGTGGTCGCAGTCATTTGGACTGCAAATCAACCCTAGGAAATCCCAGGCCATTATTATTGGCAGCAGGTATATGCGGAACAGGCTCGATGTTGCGTCGCTGGCTCCACTCTGTTTGAATGGAGTTCAGATTGAATACGCTCATACGGTTAAAAACCTGGGGGTAACCATGGACTCTTACTTGTCGTGGACTGCTCATGTAGCACAAGTCAGTCGTAAAGTGCACTACACGTTCCATTCGTTGAAATGTCTCCAGGGCTTCTTGCCCTTGAACACCAAAATCTCTCTTGCTCAAACCCTCATTCAGCCCATTATTGATTACGCCGATGCCTGTTACTCGGATGCCACAGAGGAGCTTTTAAATAAACTTGAGCGTTTGCAAAATATCTGTATCCGCTTTGTTTTTAATCTTAAAAAGTATGATCACGTCTCCAACTTTCGCAAGATACTCAAGTGGCTCCCCATTCGACTTCGCAGGAACTCTCGGATATTGTGTCTGCTTTTCAATCTCCTTCACAATCCTAAAACTCCATCCTATCTGCGGGAGCGTTTTTCCTACGCCCGCCCTGCAGATGCGCCTTGCAGGTCACATCTTAAAAACCTTCTCAAGTCCCCTCCCCACTCCACCAACTTCTACTCCTACTCCTTCACAGTGCACGCGGTGCGGCTGTGGAATGCACTACCGCCTGAAATTAGGGACTGCCAAACTGTTGCAGTTTTTAAGAGAAGGGTAAAAGAACACTATCTTTCCACTTTATCATAGTTGTGTATGTATTTATTATTGTTTTCTGATTACGTTTTAATATTTTATTAACTTTCTAGTGATATTCATTATAGAAGTATGTATTTTTATTTGTATTTATGTAAGTATATTCTTATAATATTCGTTTAGTTTTTTAAGTGAATTGTTTTTAGATTAGATTGTATGTATTATTTTTTGTCTCCTTTACTCTTTCACACGCTGTCTACATCTCTCTATTTATTGTCCTATCGCAGGTATGCTGGAAGAGATTTCTTATGAAATAAGCATCACCTTTGTACCTATTTTTCTGTTCTGATTATTTCGTATCTGTTTATATATGTGTGTACATAAATAGTAAAATAAAAATAAAATAAAATAAAATATCTTGTCCATGATAAACGTTATTACTTACATGGTAATATTAATATTCTGGGGAATTTGTTCCCCTATTATCAAGCATTTTATCAGTCTATATCAAAATAGGTACATATTATACCATCAAAAGATAAGCTCTATCAAGATTTAAGATGCAATGGCTTTGAGTTCTCATACCTAGAAACACTGTACTAGTCGAAATAAAAAAAATAAAAAAAACAAATCCATTCGAAGTAGCACTCAGTGAGTACTTGAAAAAACACTCGTACCTATCGCATTATAAAAGTATGTCAATATAGCATCAAATATAATATGTTACAGTTGCAGTAAATATATAGAACTCCCAAGTAACATCTTAGGTTCTAGAAAGGTTTTGAAAAGGTTTTGAAAGGTTCTAGAACCTTTTCAAAACCTTTCTAAAACCTAAAATGACCTAAAATGTTACTTGGGCTGTTTGAATGTCAAATTGTTATAGATAGCAAAAACGCACTCGACAATATTAAATATTAAAGTTGAAAGAACCATTTTTTCATAGCAGGAAAACTTTGATAGCGTTGACCTAGAGATCTAGCTGTAGGCAACCTCAGACTCAGACATTTGTGATTTGAATATAGATCGCTGATATAGTTCTGCTAGATCATTGAAAACCTAGGCGAGTGTTAGTTGCTCGCACACTAAAACAAAACAGTTTTGTCTTATGTCAAAACCGGTTCTTCAGTATTATATTTTGACAACTTAGACTGTCTATGCTGTGAGACTGCTTTGATGCGAGTATTCCCGCCATCATTGTGCTCACAGTGCTAAATAGTTCATTTAAAACTCACTTGACAAGATATATCAGAAAGGTGTGATCAAATTCAAGGGTGTGATATATATAACTTTCTCCATGGGAACAATATCGCAATCGAGAAAAAATAGTCAGCCGAAAATAGTATATTTCATTACAAGTGCGGAAAGGTTGTCATTGCAATGAGCTCCGACAAATGTCTACCCGAGCCGAGGCGCAGCCGAAGGCGAGGGTTGACAGTCGGAACAAGTTGCAATGACGGTTTCGCACGTGTACTGAACGACTATTTTTAATACAGTTGCGAAAAAATTAAGCAATTTAATAAAATAACAAAAACACAATAAACTCAACTAACTAATGGCGCCAACCGTAGAATATAAGCAGAGATTTTTTTTTCTTCACCCATTCTGGTAGGCAAAGGGAACTATAATAATAATAATATTTATTTATTAAGTAACAAGACTCATTCGTGTTAGTAACAATATTCCTTATCGCTATGTTAGTATTCCTATCCTAATTATGTAGAATAAAATCATGACTATACGTGAATCACTGCCACACGCTTATCACCGAGGTGGATAGCTTGCAGCAGCGACTCACGTACAGACAATCAAGTCTGCTCGCCACACAGCGCAGGATAAGGTTGGGGCTGGCCCGCACGCGGCGCACCAGGGAAGCGCATCGTTTTCTCATCGTAGTGTAAAAGCAGTCGACTCGAGCTTCCGCAAACATCCCTGACGCACTACAATAGCGGAGCAACCCCATCAATATCCTGAACGCATTATTATATTGAACACGTAGGACGCTGTACGATTTCTGCCTATAATCGGCCCACAGACTGCACGTGTAAAAAGAAGAGCAGTACGCACGAAACAAGGTTGATTTAACACCTCGTGAACAACGTGCAAATCTGCGAGCTATCATATTTGCCCTAACCGACAGCGCCCTTCGCTCTCGCTCAATATCTTCATCATCCTTCATGCCCGCGGTCAAGACATGCCCAAGGTATTTGAAATTGTATACCCGTGCGAGCGGAGTCCCATTCAAATTAACTGGTGGTATAGTTTCTGGACCCTGTCCACCGCCGGCACCAAAGACCATGACCTCACTCTTACGCACATTGTAGACCAATCCATGAAGCTTAGCATAGCCTTCACAAATGGCCACCAACCTCCTTAGTCCACAAACCGAGGCGCTCAGCAGAGCCATATCATCGGCGTAACTTACGTTGTTTACACACACACCATCAATGTAACAGCCGGCTCGCTCTCTGCTGAGCGTCTCAATCAGCTCATTGATGTATAGATTGAAGAGCGTGGGCGAGGTCAGCCCCCCCTGCCTCACACCGCACTCCAATCCATACGGCTCGGACAAAGTTCCAGCCCATCGAACCTGATTGATCTGGCCTCCATACCAGCATTTCAAAGTGCTTATCAGTTCAGATGGAACTCCAGCTTTCTCAAGCTTACTCCAAAGAATACTGTAGGAGACCATATCAAATGCTTTGGATAAATCGAGGAAGCACGCATACACAGGGGTTTTCCGGTCTGTGTAGTACTTAACAGCCCACTTTAGACATAGAATGGCACTCTCAGTGGACAGCCCCGCTCGGAATCCGAACTGGTTGTCGTGCAATTTAATGTGGTTATTAAGTTGTCTATTAAGCAGGCTATCAAGCACTTTCGCTATCACGGTCGCTAGGGAAATTGGCCTATAGTTTTGTATATCCGCGATATCGCCTGTTTTATTTTTAACTATAGGCACTACTACCGTTCTAGTCATCTGACTGGGCAAATACTCATGACTCACACAAAAATTAAACAACATTGCCAACACTCTTGGTAAATGAGGACCCGCATACTTGAGATGCTCGATACTCAGACCATCATGACCTGGAGACTTTCCTCTAGACATGGTGGTGATGACACCCTTGATCTCCTTGGCTGTAAATCTAGTTTGAAGATCATAATGGTCCGGAGCATTAAGCACAGACAAGCTGGGTTCCAGTGGTGATTTTATTTTAAACTGTTCCTTAAAAAGGTTAGCAATGTCTACAGGATCGTTCACACCATTAACCGATACAGGGAGGCCAGGCCTACTATTCATCCTGTTCGTATGCCGCCAAAAGGAGCGATAATCTTTGTTTGAATGATGTGAGGCCAAAATATCCATTTTTATCTGCTCTTGGTGTGTTTGACACCACTTCAGACGAGATTTAAATATCTTTCTGGCCTCACACATGTCAGCCAACACAGGACCTGCAGACGGTTTGCCATAATCCTGCCACACACTAAACTTGAGCCTGGCATCCCTGTATGCATCACTAACATGCCTGTTCCAGCCTGCCACAACCTTCTTTTTCCTATGTCTGCCGCTCCCCCGACTCACCACAGCAGATTCCGATAAGGCTCGTACAATACTATTATACATAATATCTATAGTGTTGCGATGACAAAGTTTTTTACAAGTTTTATCGCAACAGTTTCTGAACTCATCGGGAAAGTCAACATCTCTAAGTTTCTCATGGCATGCCATGGTATACAATTGAATTTGTTCAGAGCTTCTCTCCCCCCATACAGCCATATTTTCTACATAATTAAAACTATGCCCATACAGCCAAGTCTTCAGTAGAATTTTTTTATTGATATGAAATGAAAACGAAATTTAATGAAATGAAATGAAACCTAACCTAATTAATTCAATCAAATCATTAAATCTGATATTGAAACAAATTAGTAGCTTCGTTTTAGAAATATACGTATTTGCATGAATCATAAAAACTTCTATGAATTTTTTTAGTAAAAACTTCATTGTTGGTTTTTCTTTTTAATAGACATTATTTTGACAGTTGGGAAAGAGAACGCACGAGTTCGGGAAAGGTAAAAAAAAAGCACGAGTATGTAATAGCCCACATCCCGAACGCTATACGTCCCTGCAATACGCCACTTTTTGAGCAACTGTATTAAAAAATAATGTATGGGTATTTGGGTCGAGTAGGTAATGCAGTTTTGTGCGAGACAGCTGATATTTTTTTCTAGACTTTACACCCTGTAGAGTCTCTATCTATATCGTGATCATAATTAAACTTCAGATACGGCAACACGTCATGACATTAATAAACTAAACCGGTAAAACAGAACTTGTTTCACAAGAAAGTTAAATAATTTCTCAGAGTTTTTACGACATCGTCAACAGTTTATGATAGCAAGTTTCCTGACGCATACGTTATCGTTTACGATCCATCAATACTGAATTTGCTGAAACTGATAACAGGAGATAACACACATATTCATAACGTTTCAGAATTGTTACTGTCAGCTGAAATTGTTTTTCTTAGTGAATTTTGTTCTATCCTCAATATTTTGATTATTGTCCATTGTCCATTAGTCAGTATTTTCAATCATTGTCCTATCGGAAAAATTATCAATCAGCGCACTTGTCCTATTGATAAGCTATATTACTCAAATATTATTGTACTATATCTTGCACTATGACTTGCCTAAAAAGGCCATTTTGGCAGAATCGTAAAAGGATAACGTTATGAATCAAAATATGGCGAAGACAGTCCGTGTTTTTCTTTTTTTCGCTGCGCTACGTAGGTATAATCAAAGAGATAGGGATGGGATTTGGATTGGACTGATTAGTATTTTAGTACAGACAAAAAAAAATAACTGAAAAATGCTTCATCAGTGGGATTTGATTCGATTAACTTAACAGTTAACTGTCCATTACGATTCATAATGTTATCCTTTCATGATTCGACAAAGTGACCTTTTTAGGACCCAGATCTTATGTTTTATCTGATACTGACAAAAGTTATGTGATTTCGTCAAGTGTGTTTTTCCTTCTAGAACACAGTATACTTGAGTGTGACCATTTCATTGCGAATCCTACTAATATTATTATAAATGTGAAAGTTTGTGAAGATGTTTGGATGTTTATTACTCAATCACACCTAAACCGTTAAACAGATTTGGATGAAAAATGGCACATAGATAGACCATTTCCTGGATTAACACGTAGGATACTTTTATCCCAATATCCTGCTGCTTCCTTACTCAAACCGTTCGTCCCACCCGCTGAAGACCTCCCACCTAGACATGAGTTACTTTGGGTAACCTGGAAGTCTTTAAACAGACTCCGGACCCAGGTTGGCCGAAGCAAGGAAAACCTGTTCCGTCATTGGTTCAGGTGGAGATTCATAGACGACTCCGCCTTGGAGTGTAAATGTGGTGCTGTTCCACAAACGATGGACACTTAATATCGTGTCCTGCGTGTCCTGTCAGCTGCACGTTACAGGAACTGGTGGACGCTGGTGATGGCGCCAAAGAATTAGCCGAATTCTGGGCCGAGTCCATTTAGATTGTTATCGACACGCTAAGAAGGAGATCCCAATATTCCCGCGGGATCAAAACTTACGCGGAGGAAAACGCGGGGCGTTCCTAGTAATTTAATAAGTCTTTATAGGTATTATCAGATTAAGAGTTAACTTTACCATCACAATATACACTAATATTTTCGACAGTGCCTAGTTCTTCTACTTCAGTCTTATATTTAAACCTACTATTAAATTGCCTGTGATTATAAAAATGTGACTTTTCATTCTACGAGTATAGTTACTTGAGGTTCATAGACAACCTATTATCACAAAAAGTCGACATAGGCGTATTTTTGCTCGTTAATTGCTTCATCATTATGATTACCAGTTTCTAAAATTAGAATTGTTAAACAGTGTCTGAGCATGAATAAATAAATTGTTTAATTATTTATCAGATTGTCTGGCATAGTTCAAATATTTCGTTTTATAAACTACAGAGTAGAATAAGTGTGTACATAAAATACAATTTTATAACATACATTTTATCATGGGATCATTTAAGTAGAGGAGTAATTTATTATAAGAGGATCAGAGATTGAGTAACAACACATACTTAGGTTTCTTTAAACATAATGTTATGAAAAAAACCTAAGTATTTAAGTTTAGTAACACAGTAGGTATTATATTTAAAAACATCAACATCATCAGTCCCTATAAATGTAAATTCCACACATTTCGTTTTCTGCTTCTAAATAGTTTAATTTCAAAATATAGCTCGTACATTTTATTTTATACTCACCTATGCCCCCAGTAACTAACAACGAGGACGTTGCATTTATCAACGTTACGCTACAATATCGTTCTTTGCAAAAATGCACCATAAAGCTACAGTGTTAAGTTTCAAACTTCAATGTGACGTTGTAATTATACATAGTCCCTGATTTTATAAACAGACAGTCGCGATTCAAGTGATTCGACCTCGGTAAAAGTCAACGCTGTTTTTACAATATAATGATTTTACATTTTGAATGACGTCATCGTGTTTGAGGGGTTACAAGCACATGATAATAGGAGAGCAAAGAGAAAACCCATGTGATGTTTTATATAAACACCAACCAAAAGTTTGTGGGAACGACCATACAATGAAGCAGGTTTAGAATTAATACCGAAACTGAATTACAGACTAACATAAATCGAAGTGAGGTATTGCAGTCAGACTCATACAGAACATCGCTAGCTATCAATCAAAAATTCTTAGCAAAGAAATATTCCATTCGAGAGATTCAAAACTAAACAAAAAGGTTGTAAATACATCCCACAAAAAACAGCAGATCAGGGACTATGTATAATTAAATTAAAAGTAAATTACAATTAAAAGTAAACGAAATCAGTGAAACCACTTATCACAAGAACAAAGTTCGGCTAAAAACAAAAATCCAAAAAACACGACAGCTACTGTTTATAAGCCAGGAAGCAATAATTTAGACACGCTTGACGCAAACACAGTTTCGTAACTAATTTTTAAAACGTAAACGCTTTACGTTCGCGTTCGTGAGGGGCCGAGACCCTCCAATGAAAAAAAAAGAAAACCGTGCAATTATTTAAATGAATGCATGGAGCAGTGAATTAAAATCCTTTTAATGGAATCTGGCCCCATAAAGTGTGTCTCTTTCTTTTAACATTAGCGTGGATGGTTTAGGGAGTGCCTATCTAAATCTGTGTTCTTATTGTCGACTACTTATTTAATTATCTGTGTTCGTCTAGTCTTTTCATTTTCTTTATTTATAATAAGTTAATAACTGTTAAAGATAATGGTAAAACACATCATCCAAAAAAGTTTAGAAATTTATAAGCTAAGCTTTCATAGCTTAGCTTATAAATTTCTAAACTTTTTTGGATGATGTGTTTTACCAATTAGCTTTCTAAGATTTTCATCTTTTATTCTAAAACCTCCATCAGGCTATATGAGTGTGTTATGTTTAACAGTATTAAGATAATGTTTTTTCAACATGGTTATCATCTCTTCTATTTCTTCGACAATTAAAAAATCTATAACTTTGGATTCAACATATCCCTAAATATATGTAAATGCAACATTTTTATCATGCACATCTGTGTCGAGGCCGTTCACCTCAGTACCTCGAACGCCATTAGTATTCCTCCCCTGTGTGCAACATATTATTTTCTGGCCAAAACGAAATAGTTTCCCGTAATCTTCTTGAAACAATACACTTAGGGAATCTGTTGAAGTTTTCTGAATGTTTCTGAATAAATATATAGGAGTTTGGATTTCTAGTTTTCTATTACTTGTGTGAAGTCAAAATATTGTTTATTTTGTATTTCTATTTTTGTGACAGCTGATTGGTTCGAATTAGAAAATTGTATTTAGGGTTTCGTCATGTTAGCATATTGCTGGCATTTAGCCAGAATGTTCTTGGCCAAATAAACCAATCTTGTGACAGCCAAAATAAGCAAAAACAACCTAATCTATCTCTTTGGTAATGCGGGTAGTCACAATCTTGCTAATTACTCCGACCGTTTTAATAAGACCTTTTTGTTTTGTTAATTTCCAGGGGGCCCATACTCAGCCTTCGCGGGTAAAGACGCGACTCGAGGTCTTGCCACCGGTCAGGTAGCAGCCACCGACAAGGAATACGACGACGTCAGTGATCTGACTCCTGATGAAGTTGCGTCGGCCAAGGAATGGGAAGACCAGTTCAAAGGTATGTAATTAGAACTTTAATAGTAAGAAATTAAAGATTATTATTGTTAATGGTTCTATTCAAGTGCATATTTCTTAAGTTTTTATAGGTACTAGTTTTAGATTCAAATGAAAGTATCAATACAAGAATAGTTCAAGAAAAAAATTTTGAATTATGAAATATGCATGTCAATAAACCATGATAAAAATAAAGTATTAACTTATATAATTCCAAGTAAATATAATATAAATGATACTTGTGACTTTGATTATAATATATTCAAAGACTTGTTATAAACAAAAAAAAAAAACAAAAAAAAATGTAAAAATCACAATGTACACTGAAACAATAGAACATTAATTAAAGGAAAAACAATAGAAGTGTGAGAACATTAAAGTCACTTCGTTACCTCGAATGCACTAAAAAGGATCTTAGGAGGAGGTTTTGAAAGTGAAGTAGACACTGTACCTAAAGATATATTAATATCTAAATGATAACTATTATTATCACTGGCTACGTGTATTAGTAAAATGTTTTCAAGAAATATGATTTTATGAAATATTTCTGTTTTTTTTTTCAATTCTCAAAAGAAATTCCTTGAAAAGTTCTCGTGCAGAGATATGAAATATCACAAAAAGTATTATATATTATTGAATTATTTGAAATTTAGATGAAAGAATTTAAAGCAACGAACATAAAAATATTGAATGAAACTAATAACTGAAAAATAACTTTACAGAGAAGTACGACATTGTGGGCCGTCTCCTGAAACCTGGTGAAACACCTAAACAATACAGCGATGACGAATCTGAAGACAAGAAAACACAGTAGTTTAGACAAAATGTTATCTTTTAGTTGAAAATCAACTTGTTAAAACGTGATATTTTGCGTGAAACCGGTGCCCAGGGAAACGTTAAAAACGTTAATAAAATATTTTTCTAACATTTTTCTATTTTTGATCATCCTACCAAGTTTACTTTGAACGGAATCTGACGGCCTGTGCAAATAGAAATGTTCCGAGTTTACGAAACATTTTATTTTGTGGTGAACGATTTGGTATAAAATATTATTTGTCTGGGTTCTGTTTGTGTACTTTGGGCTATTAAAATTGACTGTATTGACATATTTAATTAACATACTGTTTGCTAGATAATGATGATGTTACTGGTATGCTCTTTAAATAACGCACAAACGACAACCTAGAATAAAACATTATAATTTATTGTCAGCTTTTTCCCGTATTATATTGGTGTTTTTAATGTCAACAATGCAAAAGTATGGGGTATAAACTACCCTTTTAGAGTTATTTTGTCTCTGAAAACAGCAACCGAACAGCAACCATAGGGTAACAAGAATAAAGGTCACTGGTGGAATTTTAACAGTGATGCAAAATCAGAGGTAATATACTGCGAAAGACTAAGAATCGCAAGCGTTAGGCACCAGTCCTACCGCCAACGAGGAAATGACTAGCTACGACTATGTTCTCGCTCAAGAAACGTACAATAGATGTTGGTCTCGTGTTAGTAAAAGAGATTCATATATTAATAGTTGATCGCTGACTGTTTACACTGCCAATACCGGCGAGAACTCTCTCGCCACTAGGTTGTTGCAGCGATATGATCTATCAAAAGGGTATTCGCTTAATAGCGGCCGCATTGTGGGCAGAGCACTCGCTTGATACAGACGCCAGCACATCAACTTTGAACTGTCAAACTTTCAATTGACAAATTTTTCCAATCAACTTTGAACCTTATATTTACGTAATAACGTTGAAAATCTATTAAAGAAATTTGACAGATTATAGTAGCTTGAATTGCTGGCGTCTGTACATACGCATACCAGTAAATGACTGGGCAGTTATTCCACTCATCGTAGATGCGCACTCGCTCATAGCCTAGCGACAAAACTATCTGAACTACACACTCGTTGCTCATTGCTCGCGAACTCGTTTCTAGTTGCTAGCTCTACTAGCTTTTCATTGTCGCTTGTAGGACAGGTGTTTTAGCCCAGGACAAAACAGTGAGTAATGCATTCAGTATCGTCCTAAATTTAAATGTGCAAGTTCCATATGACCTCACCAGAGAACACATGGTTGTAGGAAATTTATATTTTAAGACTTGTCTGACCGTCTTGTAAGACGTCTCGCAAAAACGTTGATATCGATAAGTACCTACTCTTTTTGTTACATGAAACTACTTGATTACAAATAGTTTTCGACTCTCCAGCTAGAACGTTCTAACATATATATAACATCTCAGCAGAACCTGATGATACCTTATCATTATGACATTTTCCTTTTATCAGAGAAAATAGAGGTAATCCCATCAAAGGGACGAGCTCCGGACAATCTGATATACGTTTTTAATGTCACATTCTTTTTTAATGGGATTGCCTGCGTAATGGACACTTGAAGACCGGACCTTACCTATAAATCGAGTGACGTCATAACGTAAAAATGTAGTGGTTCTCAATTCATGGAGAGGTTTGATAAAATATGGCATTTTTGTGACCTATGTCGTACTTTAGTTTTGTATACTGCCTCGTTGATTTAGTGGCCTCAAGTGCTACATGCTAAGCATGAAGTCTTTTTTTTTTTTGAGGATGGGAAATCATCAAATCAAACCTCCTGCTCTGGGTGGAGCGGAAGGGAGTGTCAGACTCTTACTGACTAAACCCCACCCGTGTTCCTTCCTTAGCCCTTTATGTTCCGAGCCAGCGGTAACCCTTTCGGACAATCCCGCTGAATTCTCCATGAAGCATGAAGTCTTGGGATCGATTTCCAGATCATGCAGTGTTATTAGGATTTAAAAAAAACACTGGCACTCCGGTAGTGCCGACAGAAGTGAAAACTTGAACAATTACGAGTGTATTTTGTGAATCGTCTTATAAACAAAACACGCGTGTTAAGGTGTGTTCCTTATTTTATAGGGTTTTTTGCAAATCAGGTATGATGACCAAAGTGACTGGTTTATTCTTCTCGTGAAAGGAATTTATTCAGATTTACAAATAAGCACACAGGATAGACTTCAGTTCGTGGTGTTGGTCGCGGCAGTGGTAAGAGAAGCAAGCCGCTCGCATGGAGCTCGTCGTCAGTTATATATCCGTGGTTCAGCGCCATCTCGTCGTTGTTGGATGAACTACGTAGTTAGTACGCGAGGCCCTCGTAGTTCTTCCCGATGTGCATAGATGGCGCTGTCCTCAACAACGCGCGTCTTACGTTTTACGTCTTACGAATTTTCGATCAGGGTCACGTGACCTGACGCGAGTTTAGAAGTTTTTACCCATTCCAAAAAAAGTACACAGCGCCGCTAAAGAAGTTTTCACTTCAAAAAAACATTTTTTCGGACAACAGTGATCCATATTTTGTTAGTATTACAAACAGCTTTTAATCTAGTGTTGAAACATTGTACAAAAATAATATAATATTAAAACAAAGGATGACCAGGCAGGAAAATATGTTACCTACCTAATCAACCTCCGCGCAAAATGCCTAATATTTGGAGTATTAATAGCTCTCCGCCACAGTTCTCAGGATATAGTTGCGATTACTCCGCACTCTGCACAGCAGCGAAGCAGTCCTTTTGCGTATTATGGCTTGAAAGCCGTCTGTGTGGGCCTCGGCATTTCTGAGGCTCTACAGAAACGGGGCAGTCGCAACAACATCCTGAATTTTCCATTAATACTTTTTCAGTAATAGCCCGAAGTCGGATTTGTACCCAGCTGATGGCAATAGATCAATGTTGGCTTAGTGGTGGTATCGGCCCCTATTTACGTGTCGTAAGGTTGTGAGTCATAAATTTGAACCCAGACAGATACTTTACTATTACTTATTTCACTACCGCTAATCTCAAAACGGTTGAGGAAAACATCGTAGGTACTGCTCGCTCACCTTCGCCTAAGGGCTCCTACAAACAGGCGCGACACTCGATATAATTGCTCGCGACACAACGGCACCGCTCGTTGCGTGACTTGCGGTGCCTTTGTGTCGCGCGCGATTTTATCGCGTGTCGCGCCTGTTTGAAGGAGCCTTAACACGGACGTTCTTTTTTAATGCTTGGTTTAATCAATGATGATCACTTGGTACTGAAATTGGAGTCTTCCTATCAGCTGGCGAGCCGCAATTTGAAGCATTTTGTAGAAAGCGATCTTGTCTCTGAGTAGAGACCCTATATCTTCCTCGGTGACGTTCAGCATCATCTCCTGTAGCCCTGAAACGCGTCCTTGCCTGCGTAATGGACGCTTGAAAAACGGACATTACCTATAAATCGAGTAAGTAGATACCTTAATGTCATGACATAAAACACACGGCACGTTCTCGAGTGATAGAAAGGTTTGATAAAATATGGTACTTTTTCTCACCTATTTCATCATTCTAATGCTTTTATATCTCATTCTTTGTAAAAATGTCTTTGACAATATACGTTCACGTGTGCTCTTATTTCTTTAGATTCTTGAGTTGCTAAGGAAATAGGATCGTCTTTGCAAATTGTGTGAATTTTCTTTTAGATAATATAAGTTATTTAAATGTATGTTATTATGTTATCTTATGTTTTAGAGAGGCTTGTGGCTAAGTAATACCAGCCGCACGGGTCGATTGATCAGGTTAAGCTACGCTTGCCGCGGTTGGTCCGTGTATGGGTGACTATTTTTACATATCAAGACCCCTTCGTGCCTCGGAAAGCACATTAAGCCTGTCATTCGTGAATCTTTGAGAGTCGTTACGGGTTGTCAGAAGCCCGAAAGTCCAGTCTTACCAAGGGGTATTGTATTATCTAGTTATTGGGTTGTAGAGGTTAGATAGGCAGCCGCTCCATGTTAAATACTGGTATTCAGCTGCATCCGGTTAGACTGGAAGCCGACCCCAACATAGTTGGGAAAAGGCTAGGCAGATGATGGTGATGACGTTATTTAAATGTATATTATTCTTTTTCGCCGTGCCGATGATTCCAATATATTTAGGTCAAATGGGCTGTTTTTTGTTGCCACGCGAAAACAACTATGTCTGTTGTGAAAAGTTATGTTATGACCTACTTAATATTAAAGTGATCATTACATTAATTGGGGCAGTGGTGGCCCAGTGATCTCAGCCTCGACTTTTGAGTCGTAGGTCGTGGGTTTGAGCCCGTAGGCGATTTACTTTGTGTAAAAAATATTTCATCACCACTACGAGTTTGCTGCCCAAAGGCAAAAGATATCAGCGGGATTGTCCGAAAGGGTTACCGCTGGCTCGGAACATAAAGGGCTAAGGAAGGAACACGGGTGGGTTTTAGTCAGTAAGAGTCTGACACTCCCTTCCGCTCCACCCAGAGCGGGAGGGGTCATTTAATGATATCCCATCCTCAAAAAAAAAAAGGCAAAAGATACTTATAAAAGATGACCAGAGTCATCTCTTTACCTGCAATGCGGCCGACGACGAGACATTGCGTTATTGACACCTTTCAGTTTCATACAAATGAATACATGTTTTGCGAATTTGATCTTTATTAGCTACTAGAACTGTCACACTGACAGGTGTCAGAATGCATTTTCTCGACGGCCGGACTATAGTTTGAAACTATTTTTTCACTTCAACACTCAAAGACAATATTCTCAAAATACTCTTAAAACTTAGAATGTCGAGAAGTAATACCAATTTCAAGGCTGCCTAATAGCCTAAGTAATAAGATAAAAGTTATTCGATTTTATTTAACGGCTGAGATCCATTAACCAACTCTGAATTTCAATTGAAATTAAAATATTTTAATACGAAACGAAAAACTTTCTTGGTTTTAAATGTCAAGTTTTGTTCATTAGATATATATTTTTTTATAGGGTTCTGTACCCAATGGGTGCCAACGGGACCCTATTACTGAACCTCCGCTATCAGTCCGTCCGTCCGTCTGTCTGTCAGTGGACTGTATCTCATGAACCGTAATAGGAATACAGTTGACATTTTGACAGAGTGAAAAAAAAACATGGGAAAAATTCACGAAAAAAAATTTAAGATATTTTTTTCTCATACATTCGTTCTTATTTATTCTGATGCGGTACGAAGTTCGCCGGGTTAGTTAATAAATAAATAAATATAGATACACTAAAGTTGTAACCAATGTGTTATAAAGCATGCATGTGGGCATTATGGACATAATTCATCAAACACACAATAAGATACAAGGGCGGACGCCTTTGTACCTTTGTTAAATAATTGTTAAATAATAATTAATTTGAGTAAGTAGGTACAACTAAAAGGTGAAAAATAAAAAAAAAACAATACAAAGTGAAAAATAACTTAATTTTGGAAGTCTGTGTCAAAATACGAAAATGCGGGAACCAACGACCCGTCTTCCGAAATTAAGTTATTTTTCACGTTGTAGTGTTTTTTTTGGAAGTCGGTTGTTTTTTTTTGTAAAAAAGTTTTTTCTAGAGAGCGTTTTTGACAGATGACAGATTAGTCTTCACCGTACTTGGTCACGCGAAAAAGTGTCCATACTGAGAAGAGTGAGCTCAGACATTAATATAGTAGCGTTTCAATGACAATCATGTCAAATCACTGTTTCATTGTGTGTCAGAGGCGACAAAACGAAACAGAAACGCGATTATCTTTTGACGCAGTATCTAACGATTTAAATCATTGCCGCTGTCATCATTTTAATGAAACCCGTTACTGCGGCAATTATATGCGGTCACCGCTTTTTAAGGACACCGTTTACGGAGCAAATATTGTTTATTTTTTTATTACTGAATGGGCTTGCTCTTGACCTCGATCACGCCTGATGGAAAGCGATAGATGAGGTATAGGATAGCGTAGGTACCCAGAAGATGCCTGTTTACTCTTGCTTTGAAGGTAGGCGGGTTTAATGAAGTTAACACAGTCGCTGGCAGAGAGTTCCAGACTTTGGCTCTGCGCATATTAAATGTAGAGGAGAAGCACTGAGTACGACTAGTCGACTATTATTATTACAAACTAGCTTCTGCCCGCGACTTCGTCCGCGTGTAATTTCCTGTTACTCCGACCCACCCCGACGCATCGCATCGCCTGCCCGCGCTATTACTTCGTTTTTGCTTCGCATTCTTTCTGACTTTTTTTCTTTTTGCTCGGCTCGTAAAGGTCATAGCGTGATGTTAGCCTATAGCCTTCCTCAAGAATTGGGCTATCAAATACAAAAAGAATTTTTCAAATCCGACTGGTACTTCCAGAGATTAGCGCGTTCAACCAAACAAACAAACTCTTCAGCTTTATAATATTATTAGTATAGATAAATTCTTATGGATGTATAGATAGATCTAGATAGATAAACCATTTATTTGGCACACACAAGAAGACAGCACAATACACAAAAGAAAGACAAAGAAACAAAAAAAGACTAATAGAAAAGCTTCCTACATAATTTATATTTCTAGGCTGATTGTATACAACTTAAATGTACAGATGTAAAATTAACAGAAACTGAAAAACTGGTATAGTTACAAAAGTCAATCAAGCAAACACAAGATAGGTACTGTTACTACGATCTATAGTTAAAACAAAGAACTATACCTACATGAAAATATTATTATACTAATTATACTTTGGAATATCAAGTGTAAGAATACCTACAGCACTAAATTGAAAGCAAATTTCCAACAACGATTCACAAAATTTCAGCCGTACCAATTACCATAAAATGAAATGCCTTGACCTCAAAGGTTAAGACGCACATTATCGTCTCGAAGCAACTCAAGTCGTTCTAGCGTTTTGATAATACATATAATTATGAAGTTCCTACCAACAACGCATATAATTATTTCTCGTATCAGTAACGTATCGTTAATGCGTTGCCTAGCAACCTGTTAGTGAAGGCGATGTGGCAAGATGATGTTGATAGAATAAACAGATGTTAAGTGTGTTTAAGCAATTTAGACTGTTTTCTAGATTGATACTGAATCATGAATCTTGATCGAGAACAGCACAGTAATTACGTAAGAAAATTTCAATCACAATCTGAATTTGAAGGAAATCTAGCTAATCCATTGCTTCATATGTTCGAAAAATTTGCCTGCTTAACAAAGTAAATAATGCAATTAATGTTATTGTACTGACAAAATGAAAGTAAACAAGTTATCAGTAAGTTTGCTATGCAATTACCCCGCCGAATTTAAGTTGAAATAATTATGGAATTAGTGCAAGTAAGAAGGCCGCAGGAAACCACTGGATGCAAGAAACAGAACTGGTCGAAGTAGCGGTATTTCAGCCAAAAGAAGGATGATGATGGATGATGATCTGAATCCACATCCGATAGGATGTGAAGCGCATGACCTACTTACCTGTCCTATGTTTAGCAGTGGATGTCTTTTGAGTACAGTAAAAGCTCTTTATTCGCGGGGCATATGTTCCAAAAATATGCCGCGAATACAGAAACCGTGAATACGGAATGGTAATTTATATGGGATTATATGGGATACGTTCCTAGGTGACAAAATAAAAAAAGCAAATGTATAAAAAAATCAATTTAATTCAAGTTTTTGAACATTTTCATTAAATTATCTTAGGCTTGCAATGGTTTGAAGAATTTTGTAATTTTCTCTTGCTTGGCAGTTTTTAAAAGCTCCTTCAGTTTAGACTGATACGCAGCAGTCGCATTAGCAATTTGCCTTTTAAAAATAAGACTTCGTTCCATAGACGGATCAATGTTCATAAAGAAATCGCAGAGCTCATTTGCTATTTTACAATAAGATCTATTTTACTGTTTTTTTAGTCCATCCTTTGACAGGAGGCGGCAGTGCTAAGGCGGCGCGATCAATTAGATCCGCGAATAAAGAAATTTTTAGCCGCGAATATAGAATTGGGTCGCATTTTTTTAATCCGCGAATAGTGAAAACGCGAATGAAGGAAGCGCGAATAAGGAGCTTTTACTGTATTGATAAATCATTACAGTTTTATATATCGATATATTCGTTCTTGCCTATTACTTCGTCTGCGTGTACTTTGTATTTCATCGTTTTTTACATACTTATATCCAAGATGAAAAGTAGCTTATGTCTTTCTCTAGGTCCCAGGCCAGTCCAATTTCATAACGATCTTTTGAGTAGTATAGACGTAAAAAGGTAACAGACAGACGCGTAGACAAACAGTGCTATTTTCGCATTTAAAATATTAGTATGGATTAAAGTAAAGAAAGATGATGGTTACATATCAAGGGGGAACCTAACCACACCAGACTATTAAATTTCGTCTAAAGCCGACGAGCGTAATACCATTCCAAAAGCATTGCCCGTTACAGCTTTATATCAGATGGGCCACCTGCCAGTTCCTATCTGTAGATTCATCCGATTTTATATAACATCCTTTATACGAAAACTGCGTCGAATTCATTGTGTGTACATATAAAGTCTAGACTATCTTTAGTCAGAAAATCAGTGTAACAATGAAGGTAAGCATCTCGTACCACAACTGTTTCATAGTGAAAGTTGTCTCAAATCTATTGACAAAACTGTTTAGACTTAAGACTAAACTGTTCTGCCCGCATTAAAAAACAATGTTTGACTTGTGGGCCTAACATGAACGCGCGGAGTAATCGTAGGTCCTGTAACGTACAGACGCCAGCATATCAAGCTACCCAAAACTGTCAAATTTTCCCAATCAACTTTGAGCCTTATGCTTTAGCGATAAAGTTTAAAATCTATTAAAGAAATATGATAGATTGTAGTAGCTTGATGTGCTGGCGTCTGTACATTCAAACTATTTTGAAATTGAATTGAATTGCCGGGTCAGCGGGATTGTCCGAAAGGGTTACCGCTGGCCCAGAACATAAAGGGCTAAGGAAGGAACACGGGTGGTTTTAGTCAGTAAGACTCTGACACTCCCTTCAGCTCCACCCAGAGCGGGAGGGGGGGGGGGGTTGTCATTTGATGATTTCCCATCCTAAAAAAAAAGCCTGTGTGCTTATAGTAATTTTGTTTTACGTCGATGGGATGCCATACTGTGGTATGGATCTTGAAGGTGCTGGATGGTTGTTTACGCCTGGATGGACTTCTGCTTCAGGGATTGGTACAGCACAGCCATCTGAGACGTGTCATGGTGAACTCCTCGACAGAGATTGGTGACACAGAGTTTTTGGTTGGAATTTATTTTTCCTTCCGCCACAATTTCGGACAAAATTGTGTCGATGGACCCAAGCCATCTCTTAATCTCCGACGTAGAGACGACTTCAGTCGGTAATTCGTTCTCCGTGACTGCTGGCGGCGCTGGTTCTCTTATCTGGTTTTGTTCGGCAGGCGGTGGCGTCGGTAGAGGACTTCGTCCTACCAATTTGCTGCGGCCGAAGGAGCTATCTCCTGGGTTAGACACACTACTAACACCGAAAACGCTGATTGTCTATAAAAACTATTTAGTTCATCTTTCACAACGAAAAAAGTTGTTAGTCACATTCGTCACTTACACAATAAACTGACTCCGCAAATTATTGCAATAACATTATTCTAGACGTAGTGTAGAAATGTTTCGTCGGTTATCAAAAAGAAAATCTGATGTTCCATAGAAAAGTGCGGTACCTACGCGGTCAAAATCTATGCAGAATTTTTTTTTTTTAATCAAACAAAGAAAAATTTCAGCGCAGGGAGTTTAGAATGATGTACTGAATTCATTGTAACATTCATTGCGTTATATACGATGTTGAGCAGACACATTTTTCGATCATATGGAGCAATGGATTAGCAATATCCTTCAAAATGTTTCAGACAATGAATAGTTACACACCGATTTCTCTCTCTCAGTCGTCAGTAATTTTACTTTCGAAAGAAAAAGACAAAGCGTTGTGTAACTCTACAGACGCTATACAACGTTTATTAGTATGGGGGTTAGATTACTGCCTATCAATCAAATCGTCGTCGTTCAATTTCTTATTTTTTTTATATCAAGTTATTCATGATCAAAAAAAAAAGGAAAGGATTATTTGATCGAATTTACTTAATACTAAATATAATATGGATTTATTGCTTCAATGTGAATTGAGGTGGTAGGTTTTCCAAAGACGTTGCGCGTTCGTGCTAGGGACTCTGGTGTGCGTTGCGTCTTAGTAGCACATCAAAAATAAAGACAGAAAAGTAATAATTATGAATGTCGATAAAACTTTCACAACTAAAATTGGATGACAGCGAATGAAAGTTGGTTACGTCCAAGTTTTAATGGGTCGGCCAGCGCGCCGGTTAGTTTTCGTAAAAGCTGTATTGTATGGTCCAAAGTATTTATGTATGAGCGCTTGGATTGCCAGCCAGTGTGCTTCGTATCGCTGTTTCCAAACTTTAATCGTTACGTAACAGATTTAAATTGGTTCAATGATTTAGTGATGGTCTATTTTCGTGTTGTTTTAGTGGATACAAAATGAGTAGCTCATATTTCGAGGCTGCCTTTTAAGGGTCTCATTTTGGTCGTGAGGACTGCCTTTTAAGGTTCTCTTTTTGGTCCTTTGTTTTTTTTAAATACTTCTTTGGTTCTTAACCTTTACCTACACATAAAAATATTAATTATTGTTTTAAGCATTCGTCCTGACTAGTTAATCAATAAAATATGAGGGCTTGAAAATGATAATTCGCTAAGCAGAATTTGACCTGGATTAATTAATACTTTAGAGAAAAAGATTGGCTGTCAGTATTGGTGAATTTCTTATATCGTTATCAACGGTTGTTCATGATAAGGTGGCAATAGTTTATCGAACTCTGCATATCATCTAGAGTTTATTTTTGGGTGCTCCAAATTATTCCGTGCTTGACTTATGATTATTTTTGGTTCAAAACACTATTTTATTTAATTATAGTTAAAGTTGTTGACACTACTTATTTAATTCAAAATATTAAAGAGGTATAAAAATTATTTATTTTCCAACTTACATTACAGGGAACGTATTGCGATAGTGTACGGTCACCAAAGAAGATAAGTAACCAGAGTCGTCGGATATAGTTGAAGTTTAGTGAGAAACCGGTGGATGTTTTTGAATAAAATAAAATTAATAGGAAACAAACAGTTCATTTAACAAGTTAAATTTCATTCATAAACATCCATCGATTTCTTACTAAATTTCAACTATATCCGACGACCCTGGTATCTCTTTTAGTGATTGTACATATCTAAACTCTTTATCAATATAGTTTCATACTTACTAGTTTCATTATTTCCACAATTCAATCTGCAAAATATTGTTCAAACTTAGTTGGTACTAAAGTAGGACCAAGTTGTTTGTCTACAAGGACCAGTAGTGCTCTACTTATAAGGCACCCTTAGTAAATTGATGATTTAATTGAAGTAGGTAAGCGGATAGCTGTGAATTTTGCAAGTGGTCTCTAGGGAACTTTCAATGTGGTTCTGAATAATATCTTCTGTTGCCTAAGACTCCTCGGTGTACCTAGATGTTAAGGTAATACAAACACTTGTTCCTACCGTTTCTAGTGATTTTCAAATACTTCGGTTTTAGTAACCGTTAAGAGCCTATTGATTTGAAATTTATTAACTGGGTCTGAATAACCATATTGGCTAAAAAAACTAACTCTTCTTTTCATATTTAATACATAGGTACAACTAATTGAAACTAAACATAGATTTTGATTTTTTTTAGATGTATATGAGTATTGCCTAATGATAAAAGTTACGATTTGTAAGCAATTCGATCTGTTTTAGTAAAATATGCGGGTGGTCGTTTCTCCATAGAAACGCCCTCGCCTGTTTTCATTCTGGTTGATGACCATAAAGCAATGACTTTTAACAGAATAATAAATATTAAAGTAACTACTTTTATGTCCCTATGTTTGCGTATCATCATTTTTGATGATACATTACTTTTATAAGCACTAGAACCGTCAAAAAATGCCGATTTAAACCGCTGTCAACAAAGGCCTAAAAAATTCCGATTTAAATCGCTGTCAACAGAGGCTTAGTGTACAAAGACAACTATTAATGAAAAAATAAAAACATAGGGAAACAGTAATATATATTATGTATATCCTTCTTATTCAGTTTATGAAATATTTTTTAAATTGGTCCAATATTGGAGGAGGAAATAGGCGAATGTCAAACTTCGAATTATGACTTTTTCAAAAGTCTCTCCGACCGCATTTCCTCTTAATGAGTTACATTAAAAAAAAACATGTGGGTGCACTATAAGTACAACTGTGCCTAACCCTTTGAGGAAAAACCGTTGTGATGTTATGTTATCAATTCCCACATAGCTAATAAATAAGAGTTTTCAAAGCCATACAATCTTTCTGTTTCAATAAACATTCGCTTCAAGACTTAGAAGCTTCTATTTCCAGTTAACAACAAAAGTAATAAACAAGACAAACATCAACAGACAATTTTGTCTTGACATAATAGTTTTAATCCGCCATCTTCCTTTGCATAGTAAAGCGGTGCATTCGCTTTTGATCTCAGAGCTTCTTACAGGATCTTTGAGGCAGGAGTGTTTAAGAGGCTCTGGGGAAACTCGCCATAGAATAAGTAGGTATAGAAGGTTAGCTCCATGCGATGAGCGAAAACACACACACACATAGGCACACTTCACATTCACCGAGTGACTCAAACTCAAAGCATTTATTTCAAATAAACTAATTACTTTTGAATTGTAAAGAGGTCGAACAGTCAGAAAGATGAAGCATAGCCCATTGCAAAGCATAATAGGTACCTATGGAGACGAACGGGCAAGAAACTCTACGGGCACTCTTTTAAATCAAAAGTTTGTGTATTGAATGATGTAATCATTTATATTGAAATTATATATGTGAGAATGATTTGAACAAAAGAAAAAACAATTCAGGAATTAAAACAAGCATTGGCAGGTAAGAGATGATCAGTCCCTACTGACGGCGCCCGTTCATGATCATGATGTATGAATCAGCACCATTCAGCTCGACTATTTGAAGGGAACTTAAGGATCTAACACAAACGCCACTATCGGTGAGACATTTGAGTGAGCATGACATACTCTCAGCCACCGGGCCACACTCAAGCCTATGAACGACGTATCGACTGGCATTCGACCGAGATCGCCGGAAACTTGCGTCTAAGTGTGCGACGAGCATGTGTCGGTTTTCACTCGTTCGTTGTGTAGCGGTATCTACAACGCCACATGCGAACAACGCGTCATACTGACGCCACGCAAAATCCTGCATCCTGCCATCCTGGTAAGCAGAATTTACCGCGCAACTAGCATAGATACAACGGCCCGACATGAATCCGATCGGGCAGTTGCCCGCCAGATACAACACCCGTCTGGTCGGAGGATCCTCCCTTTTCTATAGAGTATGAGTGAACTTTACACCCTGTTCCTGATACCTCTATAGTCGTATGGATCCAACCTTCTGTGCTATTCTATGAACTCGCCCCACTTTCGACATCTTAACTTAAAAGGCACGCGGTCAAGCAAAGGATATTCATGAGAAAAATCTCCGTGAAAGATAAAACTGATACGACGTGGTATAACATGTACTACGAAGAATTATTTGCAGCACTTTCTTCGATTGGAAATGGCGGTATTTTTGTAGATGTCATTGTTCAAAAGTAGGATTTATTGGCCGCTTTATAGATTGTCTTATGTGTGCATTTTAGTTTTTGGTCTCAAATTTTTTAAAGTAGTTGACTACGATTGATTGTTATCCATTGTAATTTATTTATTTTGTTCGTTACTTTTGATCTATATAAAAAAACACGTGCAGATATTAATTTTCAAGTGTATAATATATATGTATAGGTATTAGGTACTTAAGTATATTCTTAAAAGCTTAGAGAGGAAAACAAAAAAAAACAAAATGGAAAGACTCCAATATTTTCATGCTTTTGAAATACTTACAAAGACTACAAAAAAGTCCAAAGTCCAAGCAATGTGCTCCCAGGATATTATAACTGTTCATATCAGCGACTCCTCGGGCGTGAGAGGAGGGTACTGGGCAATTTCCTAGTGATTTCCTGGGCGGCGTCGTCGCCGCACGACAAAAGGGACTAATCTCTGGAAGGAACTCTATTTTACACTTCATTACATTCCGAAACGTTTTATTTAATCTCCATCGTCTTGTATTTGTACCTGGAATCCTCAAGAAATTCCTACTTCATGTTTGTTTCAACAGATTTAGAATTCTGTATTTCTGTTTCTATTAACATTATTTTACAAGCTTGGCGCTTTTATCGCCTCATTTTCATTTTGTTTTTCGAGTGCATTTGGTATATAGAATCGTTTAAACGGAATGTCTCAGCATTATAGAGAGTTTGAGGGTTAAAATATGCTAATGTAATTAATCCTTTAAGTGTTACATTGGTTATCTATTGACTGACTGAGAGAGATATGCATATTTTATCGATGATATCACAAAAGCTAAAAACTAATTCCGTTTTGGGCCTCGGGGGATAAACTCGAGTTGAGTGAGTTTTGTTCCACGCAGATATTATTCAGTACCTAAACCTTGTGCCATTATACGATCATTCTTTATTAAGAAAGTTGTGGAAGTGCCATATTAAAATCGAATTTGGATCCATCTCACTTGCTAAGAATATACAAATGCGCAAGTAATGACAGTTGCGTGTTAAAAATTACGTGAAAACACAACTAAAGAGCGTGCAAAATGTGGGTCAATAATTGGGCCAACACGCTAATAAAAATTGGTACAAACACGACAACTTTGGCAAATTGGATCCACGTTTTTTTTGTATTCAATGCGTGGAACAAAATTGAAGGGGAATTTTTTGTCTGCCAATTAGGCTTGTCAATTTGTAGCAGATATTTTCATGTAAGATCATTTTGTGAGAACGAAATTATGATTAAGTGGATTATGGATACTCTGTTGGTTTGGGCCCTCCTCCTAAATAAACCTTAGTGGCAAGGATCGTGATATATGCTTTGATTACTATGAAGAATTTAAGATTACTTCAGTGATGGGTCAGCGACCTGTTACTGATCATACACCATTAAATTTGAACAAAATTTGTAACAATGTCTCGCTTAGGGGCAGTTAAACCAAGACATTTAGGCTCGGAGGTATATCTTATTAGAGAATAGAACATCTGAATAATATAATAGCTTAGTTAACATTCAAAGAGAAAACTATTACTGAAATATTGAAGTAATATTACTTTAATAGTAACTTTATATCCCATTGCGTAAAATTTACTCTTGAATAAATAAGCATAAGATGTTATTTCATTTCAATTCTGCACGTCAGACTGTTGTCTTAATATCTACCTATAGTAAGTTCTAGTTAGATAGGTAGGCATTCCAGATAAAAGGACAGACGAATAAAATCTTTAAAATGGCGTACCTATCCATCTAAAACTCTTTATTCTAATTCTACATAAATTTTGCAAGCTAGCGCGACTTCATTCGCGTTAAATTTCTTGACCCAGCCCGTCGCATCGCATAGCCTGCCCGCGCTATTAGGTACTTGGTTTTTGCTCAACGTTATTTCTGACTTTTTTTTGTTCTTGCTCTTCTCCTAAGGGGCCTAGCGTGATATTAAGTAGTCTATATCCTACATCAAGAATAGGCCTATCAAATGCAAAATAATTATTCAAATGCGACTATAGATAGATGTCACTCGGCAATACTACAGCTTCCCATTAGTGAAGTAATTTTCGGAATCGGATCAGTAGTTCCGAAGGTTACCATTAGGGCTTTCAAATACCGGATTTTTTCAATACCGGTATCAATACCGGTATTGGAAAAGTCAATACCGTGATCCCGGTATCAATACCGGTTGTCCGGTATTGAACGCAAGTTCAATTAGGACATTAATAAAACCAATAAAATACGCCTTTTTGTATTTTCATATCAATATTGTTCTTATTATTTTATTGAAAATACTAAAATAAATACGTTATACATAGCTTTCTTAATTCTTTTATAATAGTTTGGTATTGGTTGATTATTTAGGTAGGACTAGGAATTAGGAACATAATGAAAACTTAAACTGAATCTACTCTTTTTGCAGGAAGGCATTTCACATAGACTTTATTTGCACAATATAAAAATATATATATTTCTTATTATTACCTAAATATCATGTCTCATGTAAAAATCAATATAGGTATCATTATTTGTAGAAATGTAAGTAAGTAAAGTATACCTTAACTAGCTAGTAGAAATCATTTGGTATCTAATCATTTTAGTAACATTCTTAATAATCTATACTTAATATTATAAAGCTGAAGAGTTTGTTTGTTTGGTTGGTTGAACGCGCTAATCTCTGGAACTTCCAGTCGGATTTGAAAAAATCTTTTTGCATTTGATAGCCCAATTATTGAGAAAGGCTATAGGCTATTTAACATCACGCTATGACCTTTAGGAGCCGAGCAAAAAGAAAAAAAGTCAGAAAGAACGCTAAGCAAAAACGAAGTAATAGCGCGGGCAGGCGATGCGATGCGACGGGGTGGGTCGGAGTAACAAGAAATTTCACGCGGACGAAGTCGCGGGCAAAAGCTAGTTAAGTTATAAAAAAACAATCAAAAAATCTAAAACTAAACAAGTAAGAAAATAAATCAGGAATCAACATAGGTATCATTATTTGTAGAAATGCAAGTAAGTTAAGTATAGCTTAACTAACTAAGTAGCTAGCAATCATTTTAGTAACATTATTAATAATTATGTAATAAAAAAACAATCAAAATCTAAAACTAAACAAGTACCTAACAAAATAAATCAAGCGTTAATAACAAGTTCTGAAAAACAGTAAAAAAAATGTAAAAGTAATTATAGACGCGTTATCCCGTCGCCTTTGCGAAACTGACTGACAATCAATAGTGACAATAACAAAAACGACACATAAATACAGCTCGATTTCGAGCATTGTCTCAGGCGGGGTGCGGGAGGGTGAGCTTAAGATAACAGCGGGACGCTTGCGCTGAAGAAAACAAGTATGAGAATAAAATCACATAATTTTCAGATCTAATGTTTGTAATACCGTAATCACGGTATTGGGGCGTCAATACCGGTATTGTAAAAGGCCAAAATAAAATCCGTGATCACGGTATTACGGGATCCCGGAATACCGGTATTGAAAGCCCTAGTTACCATATACCTCTTTATAATATTAGAATAGATAAAGGAAATCAATCAGTCGACTCAGCATACTGCAGTCTACAATCACCACAAGAAGAAAACAGTAAGCGTGGTTTGCCTTTATTGCAAAACACCTTTAATTTTTATCTAAAACAAATATCAAAAACCGTTACTCAAAATAAAAGTACCCAATGCGCAATAACACAATCAAAAGAAGACATCTGAACACGCAGTATTTTCACAAAATATCTCGAAGCTATTACAAAGTTCGCGAAATTGTATCACTGGTAACATTTCAAAGTTGCCGAGCAACTTCGGTACATAGGCAATATATTCTTATAAGAAAGTGTTGGGAACAACGGAGGCAGTAAGTCTTCATTGTAGGACTGAACTTGGCTGACTGACGCAATATCAAAAGTTCGCGATATAGAGGTGCCGTTTGAGTTGGATGTTTTGTTTCGGTGATTTTCGTATTGACATTGAGAGGGATTTTTAGCGGGAATTGGGTTTTTAAATATTATTTTGATGATAAAAAGTAATTAGAAGAAAACTACGCTTGCCGCAGTTGGTCCGTGGGTGGGTGACCATCTTTACATACCAAGACCCCTCCGTGCCTCGGAAAGCATGTAAAGCCTGAAAGCATGTAAATGACGACACGGTTGGCGCAGTGGCTGAGCGATCGACTGCTGCGCTGCATGTCGCGGGTTCGATTCCCGCACGGAACAAATATTTGTATTGCCTACAGGTAGTTGTTCCGGGTCTGGCTGTTTGTGTATGTGAATTTAAATGTTTGTAAACGCACCCACGATACAGGAGTAATCCCTAGTGTGAGCCAACGTTTTTTTTTAAAAAAAAAAAAAATTAAACTAGTCTCACTCTTCGGAGCATATAGGTGCGATGTTATGTTATTAAAGTGGCTTGTGGATGACAATTATTATAGTTCAGCAACGCATGCTGCGGTCAGTCCCTAAATGGGTTAATATTTGTCATCGAGAGTCCTTTCTAGAGTCGAGAGTCTTTTGTTTTTTTTCGTCCTTTGGAGAGGACGTTACATTATCCCCCTACTAATGAACTTGCTATACAAGTTTAGAAGACAAGGCGTTGTTTAACTATACAGATTCTATACGTCTGTATAGTTAAACAACGCTTTGTCTTCTTCTTTCGAAAGTCAAATTACTGACAACTGAAAGAGAGAAATTGGTGTGTTAGAGAAGTTCATCTGATATAATCCGTTTATTAGTAAGGAGGTTAGTGTTTGTGGTAAATATAATAAAGGATTTAATTTACTCTGATATGAGGTCATAACCCTATTATGTCACATTAGTCAATTAGTTATGACAGTCAATAATTGACGCAGCACTAATTGAAACATCTCCTGATACAGATAGGTATTATTTGTTACAAATGTACATAACTTGATATGAAATGTGATTAATCACAGGCCGACAAAATTTTTACCCAGAAACCAGACTATACTTTTCCGAAGGATTTTGACGCGCTGAATTCGAATCTGCATTTTGAAATTTTCGTGTACGTGGATTGTTCTATGTTTGAGAATTCATACACATACAGTCTATTGAAAAATTTCAAAATGCAATTTCTCAGCGAAAGAAAAAAGATATTTGAGTAAACTCAACGTCATTTTAAAGAGGAAGACCAGTCCTTTGAGATGCTATATAATAATTTTTAAAAGAAAATAGGATCGGCCGTGCTACATAACCTCAAAAATTAGAAAAAACGGTATTTTTTAGAATTCGAATCTGCATTTTGAAATTTTCGTGTACGTGGATTGTTCTATGTTTGAGAATTCATACACATACAGTCTATTGAAAAATTCCAAAATGCAATTTCTCAGCGAAAGAAAAGATATTTGAGTAAACTCAACGTCATTTTAAAGAGGAAGACCAGTCCTTTGAGATGCTATATAATAATTTTTAAAAGGAAATAGGATCGGCCGTGCTACATAACCTCAAAAATGAGAAAAAACGGTATTTTTTGCACTTTTAGGTTAGGATATCTCGAAACCCTGACGTGATAGAGCATTTTTTGAGGCCAGATTCGAATTCAGCGCGTTAAAATCCTTCGGAAAAGTATAGTCTGGTTTCTGGGAAAGAGTGTTCGTCAAATTTTGTCGGCCTGTGAATCTATTGATTTGAATCGAATGTGCATTTTTGGCTGGCATAAGCTTAATTAGCCTCTAATATTCCCACTGCTGGGACACAGGCTTCCCTTCTTCGAGAGGGAGTGGTGCCGTAATCCACTAAGCGAGCCCAGTGCCGGTTGGTACAATGTCACATGTCTTTGAATTTTTGGTTCTAGGACATGCCGGTTTCCTCACGATGTTTTCCTTCACCGTTTTGATTCTTGGCTAGATTACATCAAAATCACAATGTTTAATGCTGGAGTAGACGTCACACGTCTTCCGTTGTGATTTTAATCATCTGGCTTGTTCTGAAGTAAACCACACGTCAGGCGAGTCAACGTTGCGCGAATCATGCGTAAAAACAATTCAAATCCTTGTTTCGAATTGATGTTACACTTAAACGAATGTCAACTTTATGCCTGTGTAATTTAATATCATAAAATTTATTAAAAAAAATATTGTTGCGCAAATTAACTTCACGGGTCTTGAAGCGTCAGGGCTAATTAAAGCCTATAGAAAAAAAAAAATATTCAAAAGTGACCATTCGCCCGCTTCGGGCGAGTAAAATTAATTGCGAATCGACTAATAAGCCCTTGAATGGCCCGAAGGAGGTGGCGGGATGGCTCAGGGAGAGAGCCTCCCGTCCCAGCCGCCGCGGGAGACGCTCCGGGCGTCGCACATTGGAAAATGGTAGAACAACGGCATATCAAAAATCGTTTTTACTTAGTTCGTTACTGACGCATATAAATTATTTTTTAATAGTGTAAGAGTGTAACTTTAATATAATGTAGTAATTTTCCTTTAATTAAGTTTGGATTTTTTTTTTATTACGACAAAGTGTCAATTCTAAAAAATGTCTACTTCAGATCTGTTCGCTTCAATATTTTAAAATTGATTTCTTTCAAAAATTTGCGGTAATAGATATAAAGTGTTATACATTTCTAAAAAGCCCATTGTATGTAGATTTTAAAGAAATTATAATGTTGTAGGTTTTATGATTATATTTCTATAAAAAAAAATAAAAAAAAAACTTAACAATAAGTGAGGGGAAAAACTACAGTTTTTTTAACTTCATCGTGACTTTTGACAGTTACCGATGTCTCCCGATGCTTTACATTTGATGTTGTTTTGTTGCGTAGATATTCATAAAATTTGCTGCGGACACGTACGGTTTCTGAAGTTATAGTGAAAAGTATGACACAAGTCAGGGAACAGAAAACCTCTATCATTTGCGGTTTCTAATATGAATAATTCACTGATTAATTTGCGGTATATTTTATTTAAATATTAATTATTTATTATATATTTAATTAATAAGGCGTATAATTATATTAGTACTATCTACAGTTTGCACAAATTTTGCGGTACAACTTTAATCAACTATTGTATAAAGAGTGGATTAATTCAATTATTTATTAATTATTGTGTAGTCAAAGTCAAAGCATTTATTTCAAATAGGCACATAAAAGGCACTTTTGAACGTCAAAAATTACAACAAAATATAAAGAGTGGATTCGTTTAATATCCCACCTTCGAACCATTTGCTTACATGGTTCGATGGTAAATCGCGACCGCAGCACTTAGAAAAGCATGGCCCATGTTGTCTGGACGTGCCTTTAGTTCTTCCCTAATAATTAATTGCGACCGTGATGACCATGTTATATATTTTGTTAAATTGCCTAGACCAGCCATGATGAAATTCTCGAACAATATGTGTCAAACAGCACAGGTCAAGGGCTACTCAAATTACCATAAGTACGCATTTTACGTCCACAAATTATAAACAGATTGAAAAATAATACAATACATAAACGTGTTTTTGAAAAGATAATTTTATTAATGTTCTTACTTGCGAAATGTGGGTTTACTATTCTGCCTAATCTTTCGGGGCATTCAGGCGTCAATGTTCATCAGTGGACTATTAATTTAAGAGATAATATTTTAACTGCATAGTGCACGTGCAACTAAGCTCACTGAGAAAATTGTAGTCGCATTACAAATCTACGCACGCACACAATCGCACACGTATAAAGAGTCTAGCATAGTAGGTGTACCTACTTCGTTCATCCCGACCCTTGCTCGAGCGAGCCGTCAGGCATCATCCTAATAGAAAGCGAATGCGTGATCATCGTAAGTTCGCGGGAATTTTACTCGTACGCACGCGCGATCCAACATGTTAAACTCGAATAGGTATCCTAACTGACAATCGCACGACGCGGTCGTGTGACTCAAATGTTTGAAATAATATTCGCGCGAACTTAGTTCGTACGAACGCGCGATCAAACATAATATTGAACTCGAATAGGTGTCCTAACTGACAATCGCCCGACACGGTCGCGCGACTTAAATGTTTCAGACTCTGACGTCCATGGTTGTTGGTACCGACCGTGCCAGTGCCAAACTAGGTACCTACTCCACGGTCGCTCGCGTCGTAAATTCGCGCGATCATCGCGCATTCGCATTCTATTAAGACAATGAGCTACAGTCTCAGGCAGCCTGAGGCTGTAGTTTTAAATTCGTCCATAAATAATAATTCCCACCCAGCCTGTCCCTTAATGCCCTCTCCCAGCGACGCTCTAAGCCGAGTTCCGTACCCCACAGGGGTGCCCTTAGCGTGTAGTCGCTTAGTTTTTAAGTTTTTTAAGCCCTGGCTGGGTGCCTAGGGAGGGCAAACCCGGCTAAGCAGACGACAACCTCATAGGTTGAACTGCGAGATGCCATTTATAGAATAAAAAAGTACTTCGTTCATTTTGGTTTGATTTATATTTGGAGGTCGCTGATATTTTTGAGCTCATTTTCACGTCTAAACTAATAATAATACCAGGCCACTCAGAAAGTATTGCGAAAAAAAGTTTTTATGTATGAGAGACTGGCAAGTTAAAATCTATTTTGAAAATATGATTATTTGTAAGTAAAAAAAGGTACGTTCCAATTTCTAAATTTCCCTCCACATTTTTTGCGAGCTAATTTAAATTATCGTGTCTAATTAAAATGAAATTTAAATTATCGTGTCTAATTAAAAAAAAAAATCTAATTAAAATGAATCTGCGCCGGGAACATTTTCTCTCTATGATTTTTTACGATTTCAAGTGTCGCCTGAAACCGGACTAATCGTACGATAATCGTTGGTATAACGAATTCAACCGCGGTCGACAAACTTTGGGGGATGAAGAAAGAAGTGGTCGCCCTTTGACGGCTGTTACAGAAGAAAATGTGCTAGCAGTGAAAAATTTAATTCAAGACAATAGGCGTTTACATTTATTTTGTATTTTCACAAAACTTTCTGTGTCCCACGTATAATATGATATTTAATATCATTCGGGAGGCTATTATAATTATAGCCTCCCGACTGATTTCCAATCTCAACGGAGATTAGCCAGGTACGCAGGAGATAATAATATTATAGTCCACAAATGTGTTTGTAAACACAGATGCACTCTGTGTTTCTCTGTCTTAGGTACTAAACCGCCAACTTCCAAACGGATTGTAACTAAGAAATTTCTAATGGAAAACCCAGTAATACTTTTGTTTGATCTGGGAGTCGAACCCAGGGCCCCACGCTTAATAGTCGCGCTTGCAACCACAGTCGATAATAATCCATACTATCTATACTGTTCCGCTGAACCGATTTAGATGAAATTTGGTATAGAGATAGTTTGAGTCCCGGGAAAGGACGTAGGATAGCTTTTATCCCGATATTCCCACAGGATCGACACTTATGTGGGTAAAAAAGCGGGGTGCTGCTAGTTCAATATAATATTGTAAAGAGATAAAATTTGATTTTTTGTACGTTTGTTTGTTACTCTTTCACGCAAAAACGGCTTAACGGATTTGGACGAAATTTGGCAAATGGGTAGACCTGATTACGATGTAGAATACTTGGTATCCCGATATTCCCACGCAATCGACACTTATGTGGGTAAAAAAGCGGGGTGCTGCTAGTTCAATATAATATTGTAAAGAGATAAAATTTGATTTTTTATACGTCTGTTTCTTACTCTTTCACGCGAAAACGGCTGAACGGATTTGGACGAAATTTGGCAAATGGGTAGACCTGATTACGATGTAGAATACTTGGTATCCCGATATTCCCACGGGATAGACACTTATGTGGGTAAAAAAGCGGGGTGCTGTTAGTTCAATATAATGTTGTAAAGAGATAAAATTTGTTTTTTGTACGTCTGTTTCTTACTCTTTCATGCGAAAACGGCTTAACGGATTTGGACGAAATTTGGCAAATGGGTAGACCTGATTACGATGTAGAATACTTTTTATCCCGATATTCCCACGGAATAGAGACTTATGCGAGTAAAATGGCGGCGTGCAGCTAGTATTTTATAAAGTTGAGCTTTTGTATTTCTCTCTTTAGTGGTTGTAACAAATGAGAGCCCGTAACGAAGTGAGTGGAACAATGTTTTGCCTGAATTTTCAACTAAATACAATGATATTTCGTCTTAGAGCTTGTTTAGTTTTAATTGACGTGTTTCACAACGTTCTGTAGCATTCTTATCCTGTATAAGAATGCTACAGAACGGACACTTGAAATGGGGCAGGACATACCTCAACCGTTGTAGCTACAGGGAAGAGGTCTTAGAGGTCCTATTTTTTTTGAGAACTGTTGATCTCCATTCTAGATTTTGAAATAAATGTACAGATAGCAAGAAAATGGGCCATTTTAATAAACGCTTTTTTGATGCCAATCTATCTTGTTACTTATAAGCTTCGAAAAACTCTGTTGGACTAATTAAGTTTTGAGTACTAGAAAAGTCAGAAATCCCAAAAAACTTTTCCCATACATTCGTAGAAAATGAGGACTCTAACATAATAAACATATAATATGTAAAAAAACGTTTATTTTGTCTACACAATTTATGAACTTAATGCTAGACTTTGACAATAGTGCACGAACAAGGAGCTAACTTTGTGAGAGACTGGAGCCTGAGATAGGTTTATATAAAAATCTGTATTATAGGCCACCAGGGTCCTCCCTCAGCTAGATGCCTGTCATTTGGATACACGACATAATAACAATGCAGAATACGTAACAATCTCTAAAATAATAAACACAATAACATAACATTTTGTAAAAATATGAAAATACCAGAGTTTGTGTGAGTAATTGGAGAAAGTGTATGAATAGATTTAAGAGTGTATGTGAGCGGTTGTTTGAGTGAGTGTGGTACTTACTTTTCGAGTATGTTCTATTATGGATAGGTATAACGCCATCTATCGAGCAAGGAAGAAAACTTAACACTTTAAAGTGGTTCATATTTAATGTCATTTATTTTAACTTTGATTTCTCTTTGTTCTTTAATAATTATATTTTTTTTAGCTTACCTCACACAGGACAAAAGTTTTTCGTAGCTTACCTCTAAATATAAGCAGCACACACGAATTCTGTGAATTAACGTGTTACAAAATGTCTACTGGCTACCTTTTACGGTTAAATAAAAGCCCTTTAACATACAGACACACGGCGCATTAACAGGGGGCTAGTCACAGAGATTCGATGTCTACTTCAGGTATCTACGGAAATATAAAAAAAAAGTTAAGAACCGTAAAACGGGGTGAATAGGGATACAGGGGTGAATCGGGACGAAACTTTAAAATAGATTTTAACGTTGATGTATTATAGTTTGTTGCCTAGACAGACACTTAATCGTTAATTATAATATAGTAGACACGTTAGAGTCCTTTTTGGCAAAAAAAAAAACTATATTATTTTAATGTTAAAATCCATTTTAAAGTTTCATCGCGATTCACCCCTGCATCCCTATTCACCCCGTTTTACTGAACCTTATTTTAGTGCAGCTAAGAATTACTTCACTAACTGAAAAGAAAAGAAAGAAAGAAAATTTGTTTATTCTGCACAAACAAAAACGCACATTGCAAATAAAATTTAAAAATGATTAAAAAGTAAAACATAAAATACACACACAACGTAGTCAAAAGCCTCGTATTCAAGCTTAGAAAATGTTGACAATTTTGTCCATTGCTTGATGTCAGGGCCAGGCACCAAAGACAACACACATTATTATTTGACAGCTGCATACTACTTTCATTCCAGCCCGAGTTTTTGAAGACGACACGGTGGAATGAACTTATGTTATGATCACTGGAAAGCATGGGGAGGTCTTTACCCATCAATGCGGTGGGACCACATAGGTTAAAACCATAGAAAAAGATAACGATCGAATATAAATCAATCGTGTCAAATGAAACCTGAAACTATTAAAGGATCGATAATAATGGATGATTAATTTGATCTAGAACACCAATAACACAATAAACTCAAACAAATTGATACGAATGTTTAGCTATAAATTGCAGAACAGGAAATATTTGGGCAGTAGTTAGAGTTCAAATATATTGGGGGCGATCGAGACCGCCCCACGATAAATAGTTTCGTTGCCAAACGCAAAGGGGTTAAACGCTTTGCAGAAAACTAGAATTGTCTGAGGTTTTGTTTATAGATGGAAAGTTGAGTCGTAATATGCATATTGAATGGGGACTCCAGACTTAGAGACTGCGAATGAAATACAGGCAATTATTTTATTATTGGAGAGTAATGATACAATATCAAACGGCAGTTCTTGGTAAAATTAGAATGCATTTTTGTGTTAAAGAATTATGATAATGTCATATTAAAAAAAAATACGCGCATTGACGTGGAGTTGCGGACACCAGCCCACCTACACTAACAGTTCTATGCCTATATTGAGAAAAGGAAAAATAAAATGATAGAGTGAAAAGAGAACCGAAAACACGCCATATCCTAAGATTTACTTTGTTAGTACATTGAAGTATGTACATGTTTTTGACATGTGAAAACATACGCAAGTTAATGGTAGTATAATAGAACGATTCATCAAAACTTTTCAAACATCAAATATTTGTGGGATTCGTGTTCAGTTTACTTTTGAGAAACGCATTAGGTAAGTTAATTTATCATATTTTTGTGCGTCAACTGTTTTAGAATGTTTGGATTTGAACATTTTATGCGGGATTTGTTAGAATTTGTAAGTTACTTCAAAATAACAGTGGCTTGAAACTTTTGCTGTTTTTTGTGAGATACCTATGTAGGTAGATAAATCGTTTATTTTGGTGCACACAACCTACATAGCACAAAATGCAGAAGTACAGTTAAATTACATGAATATTTAGAAAATACCTACATGTACAGACGCCAGCACAACCACCGCTTCTACAATCTGTCAAACTTTAATAGATTTTCAACTTTATCGCTAAAGCATAAGGTACAACGTTGATTGGAAAAATTTGACAGTTTCGGGTAGCTTGATATGCTGGCGTCTGTACATACTTTAAACATACAAAAAAAAGTTTTTTTTTGTACTTTTTACAGCTTATCTTGCTGTTAAGTTGTGCCTGTGTCGTATCAGTGCTGCGGTGCTATTCTATAAAAATCTCACCGTGAAAACTTAGGTGAAGTGAGCTGTCAAGTGTCAATCCCTAGCATCAAGTGGATTGACATCAGCTCAATTCACCTAAGTTTTCTCGCTGAGATTTTTACATAATAGACGGGCTGGTGACTGGCAGTCGTCTGTAATTTCATTATCGCATCCACCCATCGCTGAGCATTGTATTTAATAACTCATACGTAACACCTTAGCATGACACATCAGCAATTTTTGTATACGCCAAAATAGACTCTATTTCCTCTACCATGAAACGTATAAACAGCTTAATAACTATCCATATTAATAACAGGGTTAGGAGACAATTTTGCGGCACGTTACTGTAGAAAGAACCGGTCAAGCTTAGTAAGTCACGCATGAAATTAGGGTTATCTACCGACCGAACGGCCAGAATTATTCAGGTTACGCTTAATAATGAACCTACGGAACCCTAAAAAGGTAGCCGGGTGAAAAGGTTCAGTGGAATCGATTTAATTGGCTCGTTAAGTTGGTACTGATTGTGCATCGTCTAAGGGTCGATATTGAGACATTTGTGCTGATTTGGTAAATTAAGAGCTGGAATATAGATGAATTGGTCATGGGAAGGTTAGGGTGAAGGTTAACGCGATGCTGATTATAGTCCTTTACCAAGTAAGTCATAAACAAAGTCAAAGTCAAAGCATTTATTTCAAATTGGTACATAAAGGCACTTTTGAACGTCAGAAATTACAACAAATAGAATTGATTCTAGTCGCCCATTCCAAAAGGTAGTTTTCGTATGGAGAAGAACGGGAAGAAACTCCACCGTTACTCTTTTAAAATGTTTTACAATATTTTGCATACATTAATTATAATAATAATAATATGTGAAAACGATGCACCTAGAAGAAAATTACTATACCACAATAGGTAAAAGAATTAAAAATGAAACCATGATAATTATATAAATTAATTATCTGCACTGAAAAAAAAGAATGATTGATTTTACTAAATTCCGCGTAAATTTTATCAAATCCGCGGGTTATATAGGTCCTACACACGAAATTGTTGATTTTACCGAATAGAACTGGTTGATTATGAAAATCAACAAAGTGGATTTTGTAAAATTCACTCTTGTTATAGTAAAATTAACTATGAAAAGGTAAAATTAACTATGAAAAGGGTTGACTATGGCAGTTCATTACTCAACCTACGCTACTTTAGTACATTCAACAATTCTTTTTTTTCAGTGTGATAGATACATGGTGCTCACATATTTACAAACTATGCAGTAAAGTTCAATGTCAAATATTATGGTATTTAGCTGGATCCGGTTATATTGATTTTTAAATATCAACTACTAATGGTAGACCTCCTCGTGTTAACCCTCGATCACTCGCGCGGGTTTTTAGCCTCGTGAGCACTCGCGGGGTGTTGTGGCCACCCCACATACTCAAAGTCTATTTTTATATATATAATATCAGTTAGTGGAATTATACTAGCATTTTATTATTTTGTGTTGTATGACGTATGTAAATAAAAAAACGTTAATTTTATAATCAACTTTATTACTGTTCTACACAACATTATAATAATCAGCCTTTTTAGTCATAATATTGAGATCTCTCCTCAAAGAACCACGAAAAAAGAATCCTCCTCGTTTTTAACATAAAATTTCTCATTAAAAAACATAAATGTAAGGATTAAGTAACAAAATTAAATAAAACAATCTTATTTTTCGTAACAAGAACTGCAAATTAACTTCATGTGTTTTTGACACATGATTTGTTTGCAAAAATTGCAGTGACTCAATGTTTTAATGTCTTTAGAGCGTGGACAAACTATACAGTGCTGCTTTTTTGTTGGTGACCCTCCTTCGGTGCTTGATCCAGGAGCATTCAACATCCTCTTGAGTGCTTTGGGTAAGCCTGGTTGAAAGCAAATAAAATTAGAAAAAAAAATGTTACATACGGACAAAGCACAATAAACAAAAGTTTCTAAGAACAAAAACCATTAAATAAACTTAGAAATACATCATTATTTATATTATAGTAAATAAGGGTACAGTTAAATAATTTAGATTCACAAAACAATTGAAAACACGTACCTTGTTGATAAAGTAACCTCCGCAAAAGTATAGCTCGAGCGCTCGCGGGGTGTCGTGACCACCCCACGAAAACTTTGACGCGTCCTCACGCTGCGAGCACTCGCGCTACACAGCCCCTCTCACCCTGTGTCGACGCGTTTAAAGGTCACTTAAAGGTACTGAGACGGGCGGATGCGCAACTAGAGAAATTATTATTCATTTTTACGTTCAAAAATGCGTGGGGTGCTGACAGCACCCCGCGCGAGTGATGGCGGGTTAAAGATAAAGATATTTTATTTTGCGAATATGGGTACCTAACAGTTTTGTTACCATGAAAGACCATAAGAGCGAATTCCATAATCAGTAAACTCGGAAAACTGGTTATTGATCACAGAGTAATCTATAAAACGAAGTTGCTTTTTGTGTTTGTTTTAAGCAAGGCAATTGATTTTGATGCAGTTTTTACCATCAATTAAAGAATTTTCTCCGGAAGGTTTTTGTGTTTAATACATTATGCTATTTTAACGAAAATATAGTACAGACGTCTCGATATTTTAAAATATCACCACATTTGTAGATAGATAGGGTACCTAGTTTGTGATAAAGTTAAAATGTCGTTTCGACGGCGAAGTGCCATTAACACCTAACTGAAAGTGATTTACACAAACTGAAAAAAAAACGTTCCAAAATAGACACTTCGCGATGGTTTAGTTGGGAGGTACTTTCCCATTTTAATTTAATGTTGTTGCAACTAAAAATACACTTAGGAGATTTCACAAAAACATGCGAATAACACGAAAAAAAGTGGTCAAAACGATAAAAAAGTTAATTTCTCGAAAAATGTCAGTTAAGAGGTATTGGCACTTCGCCGTCGGTTTGTATCACACGTTTAATAAAACATTAAAATCTGCTCAAAATGTTATTGAGAGGGAGTGTAAAGTTGAGGAACTATGAAATAATGCTGTAATTGAAAGTGCACTACCTCTTAATGAGGATTAAAAAGTTTCACACTAGTTTGGAGGAGCTCCGCTACCCACACCTGCTCGCAAATATTAAATAGATTTATGCCTCGGTAGGAAGTACCGATCCGTTTATGATATTTTTGGAGATAAATTTTTATAATATTATGTTGTTTTTTTTTGTTTGAGACTTCCGATTTTGTCAATTTCATTGCAAGGTAAAGCTTGGATTACTTAGTGTCGATAATTTTTTTAAACGTCATCAAATTTCTGTAAATAATAAAGTATTAAATATTCTTGTAAAACAGTCCTGCTTTATGAGTACCAACTAAAACAATAGAAAAATATGGGTTACTAGCTGTTGCCCGCGACTTCGCGATCCAGAATAAAAAAAGAAGTCTATGTCCTTCTCCAGGTCATAGTCTGCCCATGTGCTAAATTTCATCCAAATCCGTTTAGCCATTTTAATATGAAAGTGTAACAAATAAACTCACATTCGCATTATAATATTAGTTAGGATTACGATATATAGGAGTCATAAGACATAAATTGCATCCAATCACAATAACAACTTGAAAGATAAACAATTTATCCAATATAAATGACAAGACAAAGGCAAAACATGAAACATACGCAAGTGACAAAAGGCTACGGATCAACGATAATGAAATCAACAATCACGGCGGAGCTCGAGGACATGTTTTCCTCCAACGGATAAGAAGTGTCACATCTTGTTTTCTTGAGTAAGCGAATAATCCCGGAAACATAATTCCGGAGCATTTGTCGCAACGATTCCCTAATGAATACGCAACGGAAAGCTTCTCTCCTCACAGCGAGCCAACCCTATCATGATTGAGAAGAGTTACGTCAGCCATTTCATAGAATAGGTCACTCTCTTTTATTTCAAAGAAAAAAATGGTAGGATTAATAATTCCTTTGTCCTTTCTATGTAAACAGCTGTTGTTCTGCAAACTCCCTTTTCTGTCGTCTGACCTCGTTACACGACGAAATAATGTTTGTAAATTTCCAACACTTGGACTTAGGTTCGCCATTACAAAGGAAGTTTGGCGGTATAGTAGCGTTAAATATTTTGTAATTAAACTTTATGGAAGGACCTTTGTATTTGAATGAAAACTTCGACGCTAAACACACTTTCATAGTTGTCTCAGGGTCAAGATCAACAAGAAAATTGAACGAGCAAAAACTTCTTGTGGGCAAGTAAGCCAAATCTCAGGTTCAAATTCTAGCTTATATAATTATTATTCAGTTAAAATTTTAGTTTGATAAAGCAACGAAATAAAAAAAAATAGGAATAATTCTAGAACATTCATGTTCTAGAATTATTTTTCGAGAGTAAAGCAATATTACAACTTTATTAAAGTGAATTGACATTCATTGGAAAAAATGTTGAGACACATGTCGCAAATTGAAGCCCATGCACTTAGTAGCAACAAAAAGATAAGAAATATATAAACACAGATATATAGCACAGGAAAACAAGCGGAGAATTTCACAAGACTTCACACAAATAAAAAAAAATCGGCATAATAGACTCCAATTTCTGACACAGCAAACAAATGCGAGGATCGTAAAAAAACTTATACGACACTGACCCGTAACGACAACGAGATGACATTTGTTAGGGACGGGACGGACGCGTTCGTAGAGGCAGTAAAAAGCCCGGCTTACCGGAGCGCACGCACGAAACTAATTGCATTTCTGATTCCCTCTGAAGTAACTGTAATTAACTCGATCTGTGTAACGTTGTGGCCAGAAGGACGGCGATGGATGGTGGGATGGATGCTGTTGATGGACTAGAGTTTTTTTTTGGCAGTGTCACTGTCGGACGGAATGTTTATTCTTGACCTGCTGTAGTTTGGCATTGTGCGCTCGAACGTCACATTGTGGTCAATCATTTGAAAGCTGTGTATCAGAACGTAATAATTACTGTTTTTTGAACCAGCAGTTTAAATTCACTGAACTCTTTCAAATTTTAAAATTTCAATAGGCATTTGATAAATTAAGTATAGTATAGTCCATAGGCACTGAACTTTATAATGCAGGTTTTTTTGACTGCATCATTTTTCAGTAATGTATAAAATATTTCTGTTCAGACACAACCCTTTGATGTAATGTGTGCGGCTAGAAGCAAATATTGGTAAAACTTCTTAAACCAAAACCTACATTAACAAAACATTCCCAATTGCTGGCCATACACAGGTTAATAAATTCACAATCGTCCACTTCGCATGCTGACTGTAGATCGCCCAATAAATATTGTATTCCAATTTATTCGCTGGAGTACTAATAAAAATTACATAGATCGCTTTAACTTAGTTTAGTTTTCTTACTCATTTCGTAGCAATTTATATTCAAACGTGGGTTTCCTAATGTTCATTTATTGGTTGAAAATGAATTATACACGTACTGAAATTGATTTGCTGAGGGACTGTATTCTGTTAGCAGATCAGACAACAGTACCTAACAAGGATTTAAGGCTCCTGCAAACAGGCGCGACGCGCGACACGAATCGTTAAAACGTTTTGACTTCGTTACTATATTATTTTATGTTGTATGTTTAGCGCTTCTATCTAGATTTGGGTTATTCCCAAAGTACTCCATTCTTTTGTTCTAAAAAGATAAGAATCTCATACATTAATTCCCAAGTTACTCCAAGGAGTTATTATTATTTCAAAATACTTATTATTTTGTTCTCATTCTGCTTCATAGGTATCTGGAATTATTCTCAATTATGTAATCCGATAAGATAAAATAAAGTTCACACAGTACAAGTTGATTCCGTTTAACAGAATTGATATTAACTTCAATATTTGAACTAATTAATTATTTCTGGTAGTTACAACAATATATACCTACTCTATACCTAGCTAGCTATTTCATTTATTTCGAAACTTCCATTAAAGCAATAATGAAACTAATTTACTAGCCTGTTTATGTTTGCTCACTGTTATAATGCAAAACAATCTATGGCTTTTAATTAAAAATAATATTAAAAGGCAGTAATTGTGCAACTGTAGTACTTCCTGGAAAATTAACCGTTAAGCACATTAAAAACACCCGAATTTTCCGTATTATAGCCACTTTATACAACTGTCAAAGAATGACAGTTGTTACTTGAATATAAATGGACAATTTAAGTTGCTAAGTAGTCAATTTCCTTAACGATTTATTTCCCTGACTTTACAAAGCTATTACTACTTTAGTTCCCTATTCAGACGTTCTAACAGAATCTGTCTCAATAACAAATAGGGCTCTATTTTCAGAGTAAAAAGGCAGGAGTAAGGAAAAACGGAATGAATCAGCTGATTATCACCCGGGTGTGTCGTAAAAGTTGACTGACGGAAAGGGTCACATTGCTGTACCTACTAATAAAGAGGCGATGAGTTGGCAACCCACGTAGAGCAATCAGCTTGGGCAACACCGTTATTATATTCTTTGTACTTGCAAAGTTTATAAGAACATATTATTTCGTTTATTTATTAAGTTTCATATCTTTTTACGGTTTTAAATATTTCTTGAAATATTAAAAATAAGGATATAAAACATTAAAAATATAAAAACATACTGGTCCGCCGGGGTCGGGAGCAGGGTCCAAGCTACCGGTGGTTAGGGCTTCAGAGACAGGAACCTCACAATGCGAGCCGTATCGAGGAGTACTGCCTTCTGAATCAGGCCCTTGATTTAACCGACTAACGAGAGTCTCGAGTGATGTAACAACATATGTAACAGATGTAAGTTGAGAAATAAAAAAAAATAAATAAAAAATAAATATTTATTCTTACCATCTGTCAAATTTAGTTAACCCTAAAATGCAACAAAATGGTAACTTTGAATTGGAACTTAAACCTAGAACAAAAAAACCCCATGCAGATTACAAGTGAATCGTGACTTTTCATCGTCATTAAAATGCAGTACGAAAAGTCAGACATTTTCGTGAAGGACATTTTCTTTTTCTCTTTGTTATTCTACTAAATTCTGATTTTAAATTTTGAATAATGTCATGTTGACTTAAAAAGTCTGGTCGCAGGTGTACCTTTAGTCTAGTAAATAAAAAATCAGAGTTTAGGCAAATTACATACTGACTTCAAAGTATATGATGTCCTACTTTGTAATTACATTATACGTGGGCTAATAGACCATATAAAATAATATAGTAATGGATGATTCGGCCATTTTAAATTCTCCAACACTTTGCATTAAATCGTATGCTGACAGTTTTGTAAGCGGTTCAGGTTAAATGCTGAAAGCGACTTTAATGTCTTTATAAATCATGGATTTGAAGAAAGTTACAGAAAATCTACTTTACTGGTTTTAACGACAAATTATAGATGTCGCTTTGTCATTCACGATTCAGGAATTAACCAGGCTACGCAGTCAAATCCATTTCTCGGTTAGCTAGCATTATTTTTGTTTTCACCTAATACTAAACACCAAAACCGGATATTATCATGAGTTTCTATAGGCTGATGATTTAGCCGGCCTGCAGGAAATAGGTTTTTCAACGCACACCATGTAACTCGTTCCATCACAATTTTCTAGCTGATACCAGCCACTCTGCGCAGGTCGTGCTATAATAGCTCCTAATCAAGTCAAGTACACCAACGCCGCCGCGCACGCCGGTAAGGTGTAGTACCTTGTATTAAGATTATCCAGTGAACAAGCTTGATAGCAAATGTTTACTACTTGAACGTTCTTTACTTCCGTCACTCACGAAGGCTCGTTTAACACGCTCATCACTTGCACCCTATACCTCCAGCTCTGTAGCTCGTCTCTTCACGCGCCGGCTGCTACATTATTCAAAGAAACCCTCGCCATAAAACTCGCGCCGGTCGGTACTGAATCGTAACATGGACTTCTAAGGATGTGACCACAAGCTTGCAATAAACCGTTAACTGGCCAGTGCCGATTTCACAGGTATAGAATTTACGATCGCCGTTTTTGGTTTGCAGCGTTTACCTATCTTTTTGTTGGTTAAAAGCCATCAATTGGGTCCGGATAATGTTTCAGTGTAAAAACGTGTTCTTTTTAGTAGAATGTGTTTATGTTGTACAAGGATAAATTAGTGATATGTGTGGAGAAATGACCCTTTTCTGGGACAGTATGCAGGGCTAGTCTTTATTAACAATGGGCATTTACTGTTTTTTCCGAATGATTTATTTCGGCATCCATACTAATATTATAAATTCAAAAGGAATTCTGTCTATCTATCCGTCTGTATGTTACCTTTTCACGCCTAAACCACTGAACGAATTTTGACAAAATTTGGCAGAGAGTTAGATTGCATCCCGGGGAAGGACATAGCATAGTTTATATCCCGATATTCACACGGGATCGACACTTATGCGGCTGAAACCGCAGGGCACTGCTAGTTTTCAATATTACCAAAATATCCCTCTGAAAATGCCACTACGGCTACAGCCATAAAAGCCACTTACAATATTGCGAAAATAGCAATAAAAACAATTGGTACTTTTCGGTAACCGAATAAGGAAAAAAAGCTAATAGATTCGATCGACCTCCCCCGAAATAATTTGCCCCGTGTAAGCGTAAATAAATAGACAATAACATTCATATTATCCAGTTATTGTAATCCGCTATAATAATCCGCTTACAATTTGTTTCGACAGCCCTGATTAAGTAAACCACGCGTGATAGAGTAGGCGGAGCGGGGGCGGGATATTTCTGGCAAGTTTGGTTTTCCATGAAACGGAATGAAGTGTTTATCGTTCGTATGCCTCCGGGGAGAGGAGACTGAAATACAATCATTGGTCCGAAATGCCATAGGCAACTACATTATATACCTCAGCTCACTTCGAAGCTTTCTGTTTGATCCTGGTCGCGAATGAACAAAGATAATACAAGACAAAAATGTAAATTAAAAAAAAAACGCAACATTAAATTCATGATCAGTGTTTCCACGATGGTAATGATTTAAAAAAATACAATGTTTGTTTAGATGTGGACAACGTTACGTTGATTTCAATTTTCACTAAATCTTCAGTGTTATTGATTTAGTTTTCTCTACTGAATATATAATAAAAGAAGTCCCCCTTTTATTGTATATCCAGTAGAGAAAACTATTTAAACAAATTCGAATTAAGGCTCTTCAAACATGCGCGACGCGCGATAAAATCGCGCGCGACATCAAGGCACCGCAAGTCGCGCAACGAGCGGTGCCTTAGTATCACGCACGATTCGCGTCGCATGTCGCGCCTGTTTGCAGGAGACTTTACTATCCACCAAAAGTAAAAGAAGGTATTTTATGAATTTTCGGCAATAAGCCATTCGTGACCGTACCCTAACAGGAAACTGAAACTAAGGCCGCTGAAAACCGAATGAAATTCAAAAGCGCACTGTTGTGTGTCTCACTCAATTTGAATATTTGTAGGCGGTAACTTTTTCAATATGAATTTTACGTATCGCTGAATTTAGTTCACATCGTTACTTCAAAATGTTATTTGAAACGTCCATGTCGGTATCAAATATAGCGAACAATTTACATACGAGTGTAAATAGGGAATTCAGTTGAAATAATTTTGTTGCTGAATGAACAGAATTCATAAATTGTGTCCATCTATACAAATTAATAAAATTGGAGTGTCTGTTTGTAATATTAAAATAACGGCTTTTTACTAAATGCATATGGATGTATACACGGTACCTACATATAACAAAATATTTTTTTTACAATTTTTGTCTGTCTGTCTGTTTGTTCCGGCTAATCTCTGAAAAGGCTGGACCGATTTTGACGGGATTTTCACAAGCAGATAGCTGATGTAATAAGGAGTAACTTAGGCTACTTTATTTTAGAAAAAAAAATAGGGTCCCACGAAAAAAAAAACCAATGAATTGAAATGAAATATTGAATAATATCCGATTCAAATAGGGAAGTTGTATTATACTCCGTTTATTTAGGTACTTAACCAGATGTAACCAAATCATAATAAAGAAACGGAGTATAGTTATGTTTATAAGTGGATCCTATACGTGAAGATTTCTTAAACTCCATAGAAATTTATTGAATAAATAATATATAGTGTTGTTGTTTTAGCTCAAGAAAATCGTACACTAAATATTGTATATAAAGAAATTTTCAATAAAGCTAATACGAAAAACTAAAAATAAATTATAATTAAACTAAAAATGCAAAAACGAAAAAAAAATACAGAACTAAATGTAGAAATATGTAGGTACTAAAACAAAATATCGATCCATAAAATAGAAGAATTTCATTAAAATTAGCATAGGTATTTCTTTACGCGGAATACAGAATTAATAAGTTATCGTAAACTCTGCGAACTGAACAATAACTTTTTTGTAAAATTCCACGCGGGTGAAGTCGCGGATAATAGCTAGTTTAGTACTAAAATACAAAATTGAAGTTACGAGTAAACAATTACATTGTTACTACTTCCTCATCAATTTAACATTACGGTGAATTAATGATTTTCATAAGTACTGTCCATTTAGCACTAAAATGCAAAACTGAAAATGAGCAATCATATTTTACTAATTTTAACATGATTGTCATTCTTGCGAATGACATTGCAATTTAACATAGTAACACTAAAATGTCAACAATGAATCACACTGTTTTCATGGAAATAATCAGCTTAGCGTACTTGATTATTGTTTCTAGTTGTATGAGCGTATATTCGGATACATAATTATGTATATTGTCACGCAGTTGTGATCAATAGGGTCAGGATTGTCCTCCTGACTCTGTTGATCAAAATTAGATTATGGATACCCGATGAAGTTACGATCATGTTCGGCGTTTAGTATGGATGGATCCAATAACCTACCTTTTACATCTCTTTACCTACTTTCCTATCGCAGGTGTGCTGGATGACATTTATTTAGAAATAAGCATCACCTCTGTACCTATTTTTTTTTCTGTTCTTTTGTACTTGTCTGTTTATGTGTGTACATACATGGTTATATAAATAAATAAATTATTTGGTTATATTAATTTTGCATATACTTAGAACGATCTTTACTTTTGAGCGAATACAGTAAAAGCTTCATTGTAGACGAGTCGTCAAAAAATGTTAAAGAAAACATAAGTAATCTATCCATAAACCAAAATCATCAATAAACATAAATTGTTCGCAAGTAGTGACTACGCAAGCGAGTTGAGTTTTCTTCCAGCCAATAGTAGCATTACGTCACCAACCGCAGCGACAGACTCTGATGGAATACCCTTATCTGATTTCTATCCAATAAATTACTTACAACTCTATCCGGCTTTAATTGTTTTGTATACAGACACGATTTATGACTGTGGTCGCAACGTTTTCCGCGGAATTTCACTATTCCGAGGGAAGTTGTGATTTTATGGATAACAGTTTTCGGAATGAAAACGACTCCATTAGTTTTAGGGAAATCAAAAGACTAAACAGCTACTACATTACTTGCTTACTTTTATATTTATATCTGTAATTTGTATGGTTCACGTAATTTACAGTATTATATTCTATTCTACTAAGAATGAATAGTTCATAATGTCGTTGTTTTCGGATTGTTTGTCAATGTTTTTATCGATGTTATTTAAGTCAAAATGTGGTCAAAAGTAACGTGGTGTGTCTAAGTTAGTTAACTAAGTTCGTAAACGGTTATTTTACGAACCTTTGGAAGTCTTCCAGCTATTATATTATTTGCCAAAATCTAGGTTGATGATTTGTAGTGCAAAGCAAAATTACCTAAATTTACAATTACTCGAATTTTCAACTGGGTTATTTAATAATTTATAAACACATTGTTTTAAATAATAACTAGAGACTACGCCCAAAACACCCAGTCAGTGCACATTTCAATAATATAGGTCAGATAATTCCATGCGTGTATGTGCATAATCATTCTGATAATATTTTGTATGGGTTAGGTTTTTAGGCCTTACAATTTGTCAATTTACATATTTTGAACAAACATTGTTTGAAGCATCTGTACATCATCATGGTGTACCTTGGTTAAACTTTTCCCTACAAATGAAATATAGTATATTTCTTTGGAAGACGTGTCACTATGAGACCTTATGCTATTTGCAATGATCACTTTGATCAACTTGAATACATAATCAGCCTATAATGTTCCCACTGCTGGGACACAGGCCTCCTCTCAGTGAGAGGGAGTGGGCCGTAATCCACCACGCGGGCCCAGTGCGGGTTGGTAGATGTCACATAATGATCTTCGATTTTTTGGTTCTAGGATTTGCTGGTTTCTTCACGATGTTTTTCTTTACAGTTTTGAGAGCAGTGGAGATGAAATAATTTACACAAAGTAAAGCGCCTGACTGCGTTCGAACCTACGACCTACAACTCGTAAGTCGCGGCCGTTACCACGGGGCCCCCACTGTCTCCAATTGTATCGAATTGCTTTCGAAAAACTGTTAAATTGTTAGCATCATTCATTGAAGATTACAAAACTCGCGAATGAAACAAACCAGTTTTTATACACTTTTTCGTAAATAAAACTTCATCGTACAAAGTTTGTAAATGAGAGCCACTTCGGACCTTTGCCTTTTCACGAAAAATTATTTTAATACTGACCAAAGTTTTCTTCGGTGATTTCTTTATTTTTGTTCCGCAGTAAATGGTATATCGTTATAATTTAGTTGAGATTAACTTTCTGTTTCTTTCAGGAGTACTTTGTTCTAGAGGTTTTAAATGACCGTGGATTTATAACATTTTCAGAAACAATGAAGTACTCGGTGGCTTTGCCATTTTTCTAACGACGGTTTTAAAGTTAAAAAGTAAATTTAAACATTTAAATAAGTACATACATCAGGTACTTATTTAAATGTATAAATTGACTTTTGAAATAGTTATTTATTGATCCAATCCAAGTATTTATTTTGTTAAAGTTTATATTTACAAACCATAACAAAAACAACAAGGCAAACGGAGTGGGCCTGATGAAATAATTTAGCTTATGGCGTGAGACCCGCTATGATGGTCAGCGGGATTGTCCGAAAGGTCACCGCTGGCCCGGAACATAAAGGGCTAAGGAAGGAACACAGGTGGGTTTTAGTTAGTAAGAGTCTGACACTCTCTTCCGCTCCACCCAGAGCGGGAGGGGTCATTTGATGATTCCCCATTCTCAAAAAAAAAAGACCCGCTATGATGTACGGCGTGGAATGCTGGACAGTAGTGGACAGCCCTAAAGAAGCACGAACAACAGCTACACACAGAGAAAATGAGAATGATGACGTGGGTGGGTGATGTAACATGGCTGGCTAAGGTCCGTATCGAATACGTTCGAGCATCTTTCAAAGTGGCCCCAATTTCAGACAAAATTAAGGTGAGCAGCCTCCATTGGTGTGGACATATACGAGCGCCGAGACAACAACGACTCCGTGAACACTGTTCATGACCTTGACACACAACTAAGAGGTAGTGGCAGACCACCGTCCACATGTGGTGTACTGTCGTGAAGGACCTAAAATCTAAAAACTTCATCACCGGAGACATCCCGGGACCGACGTTCCTGGCGCAAATGCAATACAAGGAGGCTCGACCCCAGATAAACAGAAAAGGGCAGTTGGAAGAAGCCAAAGAAACATCCCTAACAATCTTATTGTATTTATACCCAATCAAAACTTCCTGATTCAGCTCACGACTCAACATTAATAAGACCAGTTTGCATCCTTTGCACAATAAAACTTTGTAAATAAATGGTATAAAATACTTGCACAACTTACTATGGCAAGTTCTGAAAACGGCACTTTTCTGTTAGCATAAATAAAGAAGGCATGTCTGTTGCAAGGATGAGCCAATTTCATATTCGCAGCTTTCGAGCGGTTTCTTGTAAAAGAAATCGTTTTAGTCAAAGAGTAAAAATAAATAGAGGAAATAGATGGGTGAAGTGGAGTGTTTTACATACCAAACATGCTACGATACTACACGAACATGTCCGTTTTCACTAACATTAGTTGACACTTAACCAATTGAATGGCGTAATTACAGAAACAATTTAAAAGCCATTATGTCTCGCGTGGATCCCGTTCCGGTATACGAAGGGTTAAATGAATGCGTCAATAAAACCGCACTGTTACGCACGTTATTTTCAACGCACGACGCTAGTGTAATAATATTTGGGCGTGCATTTAAGTGTTTCCTAGTGACTGTGAAAATGAGCATTACACACTGTCACTAAGCGTGTTCGTTTTTATTTGTACCTTGTTGGTCACAGCAGCTAGAAGGTGACCATCACATTTATTTAGCACAGACTAAAAGACACACAGTACACCAGAGACATACATCAGATATTTTACAAATAAAAATCAAACAAAAAAGTGTAAAGTCCGATGTAAGAAATTAGCAGGAAACTGTGCCTCACGGCTGCGCCAATAAGGTCCAGTTCAGCAAAAATGCCAGGCGCTGGATTTCAAAATGACATCGGTATCTCATTAGATGATTTTATTTTGTTGTGAATGGCCCAACATAAAATTGCTCATCAAATCACTTAGCCTACTATACACGGGCATAAAATATAGCGCTTAAAATTTTATCACGCACTCGATTTTCAACTCTCGGTGCTAAGCCAAGCATTCAGAATCCAACAGAGCCAATATAGTAAAAAAAATGTAAAGTTTTAAAAAAGTATGTGATAGAGGCTCCTGAAACGGGTAGGAGGCTACTCTGTTTGACTGTTATAGCTCTTGCGCATCCCGTTGTGTACTTGTAATGTTTTAATGAAGAGTACAATAAAGAGGTTTTTGTGCGTTTGTATTTAGGCGGTAATCTTCAGAACACCTGATCCGATTCCGAAAATTATTTCACTAATGCGAAGCAACAGTATTGCCGAGTGTTATAGAATGTATTTTATGTTAAAGCAAGAAATTTTGTCATAGCTCTTGCGCATCCCGTTGTGTTATTTAAATGAACAGTACAATAAAGAGGTTTTTGTGAGTTTGTATTTAGGCGGTAATCTTCAGAACACCTGATCCGATTCCGAAATTTATTTCACTAATGCGAAGCAACAGTATTGCCGAGTGTTATAGAATGTATTTTATGTTAAAGCAAGAAATTTTGTCATAGCTCTTGCGCATCCCGTTGTGTACTTGTAATGTTTTAATGAAAAGTACAATAAAGAGGTTTTTGTGAGTTTGTATTTAGGCGGTAATCTTCGGAACACCTGATCCGATTCCGAAATTTATTTCACTAATGCGAAGCAACAGTATTGCCGAGTGTTATAGAATGTATTTTATGTTAAAGCAAGAAATTTTGTCATAGCTCTTGTGCATCCCGTTGTGTTATTTAAATGAACAGTACAATAAAGAGGTTTTTGTGAGTTTGTATTTAGGCGGTAATCTTCAGAACACCTGATCCGATTCCGAAAATTATTTCACTAATGCGAAGCAACAGTATTGCCGAGTGTTATAGAATGTATTTTATGTTAAAGCAAGAAATTTTGTCATAGCTCTTGCGCATCCCGTTGTGTACTTGTAATGTTTTAATGAAAAGTACAATAAAGAGGTTTTTGTGAGTTTGTATTTAGGCGGTAATCTTCGGAACACCTGATCCGATTCCGAAATTTATTTCACTAATGCGAAGCAACAGTATTGCCGAGTGTTATAGAATGTATTTTATGTTAAAGCAAGAAATTTTGTCATAGCTCTTGCGCATCCCGTTGTGTTATTTAAATGAACAGTACAATAAAGAGGTTTTTGTGAGTTTGTATTTAGGCGGTAATCTTCAGAACACCTGATCCGATTCCGAAAATTATTTCACTAATGCGAAGCAACAGTATTGCCGAGTGTTATAGAATGTATTTTATGTTAAAGCAAGAAATTTTGTCATAGCTCTTGCGCATCCCGTTGTGTACTTGTAATGTTTTAATGAAAAGTACAATAAAGAGGTTTTTGTGAGTTTGTATTTAGGCGGTAATCTTCGGAACACCTGATCCGATTCCGAAATTTATTTCACTAATGCGAAGCAACAGTATTGCCGAGTGTTATAGAATGTATTTTATGTTAAAGCAAGAAATTTTGTCATAGCTCTTGCGCATCCCGTTGTGTACTTGTAATGTTTTAATGAAAAGTATAATAAAGAGGTTTTTGTGAGTTTGTATTTAGGCGGTAATCTTCGGAACACCTGATCCGATTCCGAAATTTATTTCACTAATGCGAAGCAACAGTATTGCCGAGTGTTATAGAATGTATTTTATGTTAAAACAAGAAATTTCACGCGGATGAAGTCGCGGGCAGAAGCTAGTCATATATAAACACGAAACCTTCTAATCTTCTCTTGAGACACCATCTCCACTCAAACTAATCTACCTCCATTCCACATAGTTCAGCCAAACTACAGTCGTATCTCTCCTCTAAACTTAATCTATGGCCAGAGCAGTGGGAACGCTAGTCGTGGTTCGAGAGCTAAGTAAATAGAGCGCACTCGCCAACTTATTCCGAACTTGTGCATAGGTACGTTGCGACCATTGCTTGCAATAAAATTTACTTTTTATGCATATGTTTGCATATGCTAAATTGTGTACTTTTGGGAGTTGGTTTTTGTAATTGCAGGAAAGTGAATTGTTTGTGTATTTACAAATACAACTATTAAGTTTAGTGCCAGCAAGTTTGTCAAGAAGAATGCTGTGTGGATGTAAAATCACTTCAATTTTGTTTGTTCACTAGCTCCTGCCCGCGACTTCATCTACTGGTTTATTGTCCTCAGACCTACCCCGTCGCATTGTATCGCCCGCTCGTGCTATTATTTTCGCTTAACGTTCTTTCTGACTTTTTTCTTCTTTCTCGGCTCCTATGGGCCCTAGCGTGATGTTAAGTAGCCTATATTCTATAATTCAAAAATATTTTTTCAAATCCGACTAGTAGTTTCAGAGATTAGCGCGTTCAAACAAACAAACAAAATTATATATATATATAAACTAATAATAAAGCTGAAAATTGTTTTGATATACATATATTGTGTATACATATATTGTGTATTGTTTATTGTTGTGTATTTTATTGTGTAGATACAGATGATACAGTTGGAAGTGAGTTAGAAATAATTTTATTCCAAACGGAATTTTCTCGTAACTTAACAATGAATTCTTAAACTTTAACCTTAACATGAAATCCTAAGTTATGCCTGAAGTACTTTGAATTTATTACCTATCCATCCAAAGTCGTGAAGGCACTTTGCCTTCTTTCAAACATAAATACGCTTAACTTATCGACATTAACATCAAAAGTTTAACTTCAATTCATAATAATTCTGTACCAAAATGATTTTTTTTTCCACGTTCTATACACCTACACAGTATACTTCTATTACGGGAACGTCAAATACCGAAAGAAACTTGCTGTACCAATTTCGAGGGCACATATTAAGGTAAGGTCTTCATACAAATCTGAACCATACTCCAATAAAGGGAGAGTTGAAATTTGCATGATGAAGGTAAATATTTTGCCCGCCTAACAGTCTAAAAACAATATTTAGAGACGGGGCGCAGTTCTTAGACAGAGTGATTGTGACGCATGGTTCTCCCGACCCTCATAACTCGGAGAGAGAATCCAATTGAACTGGCGCACCTTTTTACTTATTTTCCGAAATTGCGATTCGTACGTCAATGCGTAATGGCCTGCATCGGTATGAAATTGAATTTTATTATTGGGCTATCAGTTTTTACGAATTGACGATGGAGATAAATGGGCTCGTTTTTGGTCAATATTATTGTGTGAGGGCTGAGTGGATGGACAGTTATATTAGCTGTTGAAAATTGATATATCTTCTTCTTCTCTCTTTATAATGGTACTGAAGGATTATGGACTTTTTTTATATAATTATAATAATATATGGCTACTATTTTTAATATTTGATACTATTTACCCGTTCAAAGGCTGTGCAGTTGCAATTGTTATCCAGAACATAGCCGCATGTATGTAGTTTGACTGTATACAGCGATGGCGCCAATGTCTTTTTTTATTACACTGAAGTTAATGATTTTTGTTTTTTCCACGTTCAATGTTAGTAGATTGTGCTAAAGTAATATCAACATATTTGTCGAAGGACCGATGGCCGGTGGAGCAGACGAGTTCTAGGAAGACCGCGTATCGGCAAGCGTAGTGTGGGACGCCCCTCAGCTAGATGGACCGACGATCTTAAGAAGGTGGCTGGGACAGACAGGGTGGACGGCGGAGGACAGGGTGATAGCGCGCAGCCTGGTAGAGACCTACGTCCAGCAGTGGACTGCGATAACCCAGGTTGGGTTATTGATCAACCTGTTTAGTTGGAGTAAAGGATTTTTTTTTCTAAGTCATAAGAATTTTCATGGTTTCTTTGATTGGAGTTGGATGGAGTTACTTGCCCGTTCTTCTCCATAGGTACCTACGCTTTGGAATGGGCAACTAGCTTCATATTTTCTGACTGACCGACCTTTTGACAATTCAAAAGTGCCTATGAATGGTTTAATTGAAATAAATGCTTTGAGTTTGAGTTTGACTAGACAAAAAAAAGAACACTAGGTAATCATAATAATTCGGTCAGCGGTGTAACTAATTGGTTACGAGATGTTTCTAGTTCAAACATTGTTTCTCTATATAAACGTGCTACCCAATCGTACTCCAAGAATATTTACTTTCAGAGAAATACAAGTTATATGCTCAACCTTCTTATATCTCAAGTTTAGCTTCTGAGAAAGTAAAAGCTTAGTCTACGCTATAGTTATTAGTTTAGGGGGAGCATTAAAATAACTTCCGTGCGTCACGATACTTAAATGGAGGTCAGACGTAGGTAGTACTCTAGCGGTGGGTTCTACTACAACCTTGTTAACTGGGATAAATATTTATTATTGTATTATTCAGAGCAGTGGTGGCTCAGCGCTAACGGCCGCGACTTACGAGTTTGTAGGACGTAGGTTCGAAACCAATCAGGCGCTTTGCTTCGTGTAAATTATTTAATTACCATTACTCTCAAAACTGCGAAAAGAAAACATCGTGAGGAAACCGGCATGTCCTACAAACAAAAATTCGATCACATGTGACATCTACCAACTCGCACTGGGCCCGCATGGTGAATTACGTTCCACGCCCTCTCACTCAGAGGAGGACCGAGCCAGCAGTGGGAAAATTATTATAGACTGATTATGTGATGTGTGCTATTCTTACAATGCTTGTGCCGACCGATACTGTCATATCCTCTCGACGTAGACAAGGCGAAGGAAGTATGAGCAATATCCATGTTACTTAATAAAAAAAAACAGTGGCACTTCAGGAATGCCGACAGAAGTGAAAACTTGAAAAAGCGTAGTAATTTTATAAATATGTTTGAAGGTCATTCTTCCCAAAGAAAATGTACCGCGCGTTGATGTCTTTATAATGGCCAAAACTTAAAACAGAGGTGTTGGTTACGGTAACAGTGTCAGAAATTTTCACTTGAGTAACAATAATGAAAGCAGGATACACATAATAGATGAGCAAACATATAATATAATTATATAATTATCCCTTTCGTATATCGTATGCAATTTTTTTGTCTGATCACAGTTGTTAGGCAAGTACTTAGGCCCAACAAAATAGCTGTTACGGTAGGTACGTTGTGTTTCAGTCAGGTAATACTTTTCGTATGACGTGACTACATTAGATGGTATCAGTTTTTGAATTACTATCAAATACTATCTCGGAGATACATAATCAGCCTATAACGAAGCCTGTGTCCCACCAGGTCCCACCGCTGGGACACAGGCCTCCTCTCTGTGACAAGGAATGGGCCGTAACCGTAATCCAGCACGCATGCTCATTGCGGGTGGAAGTCACATATCTTCGAATTTTTGGCCCTAAGACATACTCGTATCGCTTCTCACGATGTTTTCCTTCACCGTTTTTGAGAGGAATGGTGATGAAATAATTTACACAAAGTAAACTGCCTGCCTGGAATCCACGACCCATAACTCGTAAGTCGCACCGAGCACTGAGCCACCACTGCTCTCGGAGATGAATGAAATTAAACTACAAAAACAAATGACAAATCCTTAAGGCTCACTTCGCAATCATCACGAATGCAGCATACAATCTTCATCTCGTTAAACATTTATTTGCCAAGTATAAAACTATCCTTGTTTATTTGGGCTAATCTCGAGATCCATTGGGAGGATTTCGATACGGTTTTTATCGTCGTATAAAAGTTTTATAGAGGAAAGCTTGGGTTTATTAATTATGGGAGCGGGCAACGAGCACTGAATGTGATGCTACTGAATTGACTCCTCTCTCGTTTGTGTTAGCACCACTTCACGTCTAGATGATTTTGACGAGGTTGGAAAAAGTACGTATTTATGTATTTATGAAACGCGTTAAAAAGGCTACAAAAGAAAGCAAGTCGAGAATGAACTCACATGGATCGCTCAAAATCGGCCCACTTTCGGTTAGTTCAGTAATAGTCAACTTACAGGTTTAAGGATGAGCAGCAACATTCCGCTGTCATGCAGCAACATTCCGCTGTCAGACAGCAACATTCCGCTGTCAGGCAGCAACATTCCGCTGTCAGGCAGCAACATTTCGCTGTCAGGCAGCAACATTGATAGCAAAGCTTGGTAAGGTTTTCTATCATTTTCCCTTGGCCACTTATTTCAAGAGTCATAGCGCACGATTTCCCAACTATTCGTGTTAAAATTATGTAAAAATTATGCGTCATTTCTGTATTTGTACTGTATTTTTGTTAATGTGTTATTGTTTTTGCATGCTACGTGTCTATCGCTTAATATTGTGCACTTAGCTTGTATGTTTGCTTGCGTTGATTTGGTTGAACAGTGTAACGATAGTAGATAAACCAATAAATAAATAAAAAGGGATGTTCGATAAAACTGTCTAAAATAAAGAAAGAAAATACGTTTATTTGTTGTAAACGTGACGCATAGAATTAACACCATCAACAAAAGAACAAGTTGGGAGAACATATGTGTTACATCCGCGCAAAACGAACAATGTCAGCATAATGACGCTTTTAACGCGTACGTCTTTTTTACATAGTTCTCACATATAATTATAAATTCAACATGTAACTATTATTTTTGTAAAAATCTAATTTAAAAGAGTGTCCATGGAGTTTCTTGCCCGTTTTCTCCATAGGTATCTACGTTTTGGAATGGGCAACTAGCTTCATATTTTCTGGCTGACCGACTGCAGGAAATGGTTTAATTGAAATAAATGCTTTGAGTTTGAGTTTAATAATTATGAAGAAAATTAAGAAATTTTTATCTGTAAATAATATATTATCAGGCTTCCCAATGGTGCAGAGATATAGTAATACCCCATACAATATTTTTAATTTGAATTTGTGAGCGTAAATGGTTGCACTTTGAGGAATAATTTAGTTGAGCTATGTTGGTTGCGCTTAAAAATAATTGCGCTTTGAGGAATACCCTTTCATTTCGCCCTTTATATTTTTAAAGTCTCATGTAAGAGGAGACGAGGCTATTTCCATTAGGGTTTCAAATTCCTGATTGATAATCTAGAATTGATATCTTGGAATCGAACTCAGGCACGTACAACTTCAGATATAGCATTATTAAACGACTATGAAGCCAATATAACGGCTAAAGTGCGTACTTGACCTTCATTCTCATATTCCTTACAAAGGAGGAACCTATTTTTATAGATACCATTTTGATTTATGGTACCAGTTCATTTGGAAATGGCTTCCCGTGAACTTATTCACCCTCGTTTCTGCGTGGCCTAGTTAAAGATGAGTGTTTGATAATGATTTTGACAGCTTTACCGGTACTTTGTCTGGTAGTATTTTAGGCGTTTTGTTAGGGCTCTTTTACGTAAATTTGGAGATTCGCTAGTAGGGTGATTTTACTACTATGTCTACACACTGTCAATCAATCAACACTGATTAATAGTATTGCCTGTGGGGTATCTATAAATATAGGCAGTAGGTAAGAGGTTCGGGGTCTCTCTCTTTTTCAAGAGCTAACAGATAGATTGATAGAATACTATTTATTATGCTCACCTGCTTCGACAGACCTGCCGGTCGATTTTGTAAAAATCTCACCGTGAAAACTTAGGTGAAGTGAGTTTGTTCTTGCTAGGAATTGACACTATTGAAAGCTCACTCCACGCTCACTTCACCCAAGTTTTCACGGTGAGATTTTTACAGAATAGCACCGCTGGGGACCTAAAAAGGTCACTTTGGCAGAATCATAAAACGATAACATTATGATATGGCGAATACAGTTCATGTTTTTTTTTTTCGCTGCACTACGTAGGTATAATCAGAGTTTAAATAGATAAGAAGGTGTAAAAAGAGTTTGGGATTGGATTTGGATTGGATTGATTGGTATTTTATCACAGACAAAAAAAATAACTGAAAATTCCTTCACCAATGGGATTTGATACGATTAACTTAACAGTTAATTGTCCATTATGATTTATAATGTTATCCTTTTATGATTTTGCCAAAGTGGCCTTTCTAGGCCCCCAGATCAGCTTGTAGATTGCAAGCATTTAAATTCCCTCATTTCATAAGAGATAATCCAGTCTTCATGTCTACTGACTGACCATTTATAATATAAAATCTTTCAATAAGCAAACATGTTATTATTGACTGATAGCTATTTTTGAGATTGTAGATGGCAACAGTCTAAATCCAAAATGTAGATTAGATTAGAATTTACAACCTCCAAAGGAGCGAACGAATGCAGAAGGGTGAAAAGTTACATAAATACAACGTTCGCAGCTGTCAGTTCCTTGATCTTGATAATATGTTAACATCTGGGAAAGCACAGATTCCATAGGAAGCGTGAGGAGGTGAGGTTAGCGAAGGAAAAACACGGAAAGAATGTTGCCATTTTAGAACGCTTCTTATTTACATGGGGCACGTAGTTATTTTTATTGTTGTGTAGGAAAAAAGCTGAAAGCTTGCCAGGTAAAAAAAATAGGGATATAATTTGTGTTTTATATTGACACGTAATAAATCTCAGTGCTAAGATATTATATTATATTATAAATATATTATAAAAAAAAACTTTATATCGAAGTTTAGAAAGGCTATAAACTGCAAGTTCTTTGAATAAATTCAAAAGAGAACGTCACAAACTCACTGTAGGTAAAAAAAAGTTCGTCTAAACTCGAATTCACAAATGAATAATTTGTAAACATGGTCACTGCTCTATTAGGAGTGTCCTTCATGTCCAAATTCAAATGCTCTCAACAACCCCTATATTTTGAAATGTCGAGCGTTTTTACACATGGCAACATTGTGTAGTGGCTAGCAACACTGGTAGGCGTTGAGATATTGCCGCCGGTACCGGGCGCATATAAATAAATTAGCGGTCGAGAGTACAGACTTACGAGTATGCGTAGCGTCCCACTCTTTCATTTTTCATTTTCAGCTCGTGTGTGCGTAGCCTTTTTACAGCACAGCATTAAGTACCAAGTTGGGTTTGTTGTATCGTTTTTTGATGGATTTTTTTTCTAACGATGCCTACTTTTTACAAGACATAACTTGATGTGAAGGTTTTCCATTAAACTTGTTCAAAGAAGAATAATGAATATTATTATAGAATATTGTTGTATCAGGAATGAAATTAACCAGAAAAGGACCGGAGTTATCGACATATCTTGCAGAGTAAGCAGACTGAAGTGTCAGTGGGCTGGCCATGTTTGTCGAAGGACCGATGGCCGGTGGAGCAGACGAGTCCTGGAGTAGAGATCGCGTATCGGCAAGCGTAGTATGGGGCGCTCCACAGCTAGATGGACGACCTAAAGAAGATGGCTGGGACAGACTGGATGCAGAAGGCGAAGGACAGGGTGTTGTGGTGTAGTCTACGAGAGGCCTTTGTCCAACAGTGGACTGTGATAGGTTGAATTGATTGATTGAAAGTATTAAAGAAGTACAGACACCAGCACATAAAGCTACTACAATCTGTCAAATTTCTTTAATAGATTTTCAACTTTATCGCCTGTTCAAAGTTGATTGGGAAAATTTGACAGTTTCGGGTAGCTTGATGTGCTGGCGTCAACAATCTGTATCAAGAAAATCTACTTGTACTTTGCAAACAAAATTATTATGTAGTATCATTTAACTCTTTATTTCCTGAGCCATGTGATTTAGGTATTCGACAAAAGCTCATGCCGTAGTTAAAACTGTGTTCAAGTACTAAAAAACAAACTAATTACATTGCTACAAAAAAAAAATATATAATGTTGATAGCTAAAAAATCCAAAATAATCTAAAATCTATCTGAAACAAAAACCTAGCAATAGAATACTTGTTTGTAAAATATAAGTCATAAAATTAAAAACAAATATCGCTGCACAAAAATAATATTAGTGCACTACCCGCTGGCAACTTCAAAATGAAAATTTCCCGATAAACGCAACTCAAATATTAACAGCTAACTAAATAGATTTATCACAAAAACATCAAACGCAAACACTATTAACGTTAAAGGCTATTAACGTTAAACTATTAAACTAGAAATGATTTATAAACATCGTAATTCAATTCTTGCATAAAAACTGTTATTTTCGAAATGCAGGTAAAAGTTAATTAGGGGAATGCGGGCCGATCATAAATCTCAATCAATCTTTGTCAGACAACGCAATTTTGGTAATGTTAGACAGAAAACTTTCTTATCTGATATACGATGTACTATGGCAAGATAAATAGATAACAGAAGGCCAAATTTCATACAACGAGCATAAACAGGGCACGCACAGGTAGACGCGTACCTAACTGTGATGATACGCACACGTAGACGCGTAACTTTGACGATTGCAAACTATCTGTGGTGCTATTCTGTAAACATTTCACCGTGAAAAGGAAGGTGACGCGTGCTGCTGTCATTCGACCTGATGCTTGACAGAGTCCTAAGAGTCGTAGCGTGTTGTTAAATAGTTTGTAACCTTCCTCAACAAATTAATCCGACTGGTAGTTCCAGAGATTAGCGCGATCAGACAAACAAACTTTTCAGCTGTAGTATTGATTGGCCAAATCTCGCCTTGAGCCATAAATTTAAAGTTATTTGGTAATTAGTACCTACTCTGAAATCTAGTTTAAAGTTTGAATATCGTTCTGTAAAACGAATGTCAGTTGCGAGTGCGCTTATAATAGCTGCTGCTGTAAACGCGTGTCTTGTGCGTGCGTTTTTCCTCGACGTATGGAGTCGACCCTCTGAACTTTTCTACATTGTGCTTCTGTGGAGTTAAAATTTCGAGATAATAGAGAACTGGTTCAGTGGGTCGTGCGTGAAAATTATAACAAAGCCATTTTTAGGTTGGAAGCTAACAACATGGAGTTTAAATGATGGTTTAACAAAATTAATTTGGGAATGTGGACAGAAATGAAACATTAAGTGACGAATACTTTGCAGGTGTGCATTATGCATTGTGTTCAGGTTTGAAAGCTGAGCTCATTTACGTTATTCAGTTATAATAAACTGTTGTTAAAACAACTGTGTTAAAACAACATGTTGCTTCAAGAACTGTAAAGTCTGTACCAGGGAGAGAGATTTACCATGGTAAATACGTGTGCGTAGAAACTTACATTTTCAGTTGGAATGTATGGGAGAACATGTTTTTTAACAATGTTAAGTTTGTTCTTAGGATAAATTCATTATAACTACGGAACCCATCATTGTGCATGGTCCGACTCGCGTTTGGCCGGTTTTTTAGTCTGAGTATCACTGTAGCATTCGGCAGTTCTGGAATTCTGTAATTTCTGACTACCCCTATAGAAAAATGACGAGTTTATACAGGATACATTTTTAACCTATTCTAAACGTAGAGTCGAAATTTTTCGTGAGTTATCCGGGTACAAGGTTACACTTTGCGCACTGGCTAAAAATGTATCCTATATTATGTTTCACTCGATAAAATAATGATGGCGGGTGGGATACTTGTAAACAAAATAGACTCATTGAAAAAGTTACTTAAAATCTACTGAACAAATCTATTTGGACAACACAACACAAACTGTTCTATCTGCCACAGATAAAATAGATTAATTTATTAAAAAAAACTGTCCTTCAATGATATCAACACCTAGTAAACAAAAGCTTAATTTCCTTACACGTGTGGAGCGCCGCAGGTAAAAACTAGCTCAAGCGAAATTGTTTTCTCCCTACAAATCTTGATTTGTAGGAAAACCTCTGGAGAATTAAACAATTTTCTTTTTTTCGTGATCCCAGTCACCAATGTCCCATATAGTCGGAATGACCACATTCCTCGTTTGATGAGGTTTGTAAAAGTAAAGATTGGAGGAGATTGAAGTAGAACTTACATCGTCTAGTTTATTTTTCTTTCAGAAGATTGTCTAAAAAATCTTTCCGTATTGAAATAGTACATTACGATACGTAGTGTACTATTTCCATACTTTATGTACATATTATATGTATTTTTTAAGTAGCGAGGTATCGTATTGTTCTTTATAGCTGGTGTGACCTTAGCCCGCACTTAAGTCATGCTTTTCTGTGTAAAAATGGACTACTTACGTCACAGAAAAGTGTGACTTAAGTCCGGGTTTAGGTACACAGAATACTATAATAGTACATCATAATACATGCGTGTAATGATCAATGTACACGGGTTTCATACGACGTTTTTCAGCACACTTACGAGAAAAAAAAGACTTATATTGGTATTCACTTTTATGAAAATGACGCGCTGGCAAAGAGTATAATAATATTACGGCGCGCTGGTTTTGTTTTTCTGCGCGCCGCGATGCCCGCGCATGTGTAAATAAAGGCACTGGCAAAACCGCTACACAACCTATAAAAATATATAATAAAGACGAAAATAATGTTTAGACTGATCGTAGTGTTGTCGTATGTCGTATTAGAAAGTACAAAGAGAGAAATATATAGAAAAATATACATTAGTTCAGTGAGAATCCGCAATAATAGAACACCAGTCTTTTCATTTGATTCCATGAGTGACCACGGACAATTTGTGGTAGTTCATTTTGGGACCAAGGACAATCCAGACTATTAAAAAAAAAGTGAAATACGGCCCGCGGATTCCTTTTGGCATGAAGTCTCTGGTGATATTAAAAAAAGCGTACGAGTACATCTCCAACTAGTAAATAGTTATCTGTGGCGTAACCGTACTAGTGCTGTTACATAAAGTAAAAAGCACGCGTGTTTAATACACTACATTATGGACCTAAAAGCGGTTCATTAAGAGGTTTACGAGCAAGTGTTTTGAAAAATATATTTTCAAATCGCTATTTGCTATCGACGACGTTTAGAAAACTGATTAATTTATTACCTTACAGCCCCTATTTCAACCCCATCATGATTTAAATTCAAATTTAAAGCCAAGTTACCAATGTTTTCTATTTAATTATCGCCAAAATCCCTCTAGCCAAATAAACAAAACGTCAGTCCAAAGCCGGTCAAAACCAAAATATCTAAAAGAAAAAAGTTTTTCTTAACAAATACGTTCGGACGAGAAAAGAAGGCTTTTAGGATTGACGCCTCCGTCAAAATTGAGCGCTAATCCCAAATAATCCTGCGATTATCATTTGTGTAAAAATAAGATGTTTTTATTCGGTCCAGCCTTTTGTTTGAGAAAATGTTTGTAATACAGATTTTCTGAGTGCCTCGGGTTTTTGACTTTTCTGTTCAAATATGCTAATACGTTTCGGCTACGGACATCATTATTTCTGAGGATACAAAGTAAGGTTTTAGATTTGTGCAATCGAGGTTTCTCTTTGTTTACTTAGGAATTGTGATTTTTACATAATATTAATTACAAGTTTTGAATATGAATGTCGATGGGCCAAAGAAACGATGGATGGACTGTGTGAATGATGATTATGGTTAGAAACGGGGTGACTACCGAGATGACGACTAATAGAGAAGTATGGAAGAATACAAGTTGCGCCGACCCTCATATAAATTGAGATAAGGGCAGGAGAGTGATGATGACATAATATTAATAGCACCTAAATGTAGAGATGGGAAATTAAACATTGTACAGTACAATGCGTGCCACGAAAGATGAAACTTGACACACCACGTGGCTTGACATGCACAGTACACGATTTTAGGTATCTTTAGCGGTATGAGGTCTGAGTGCGGGACGGGACCGGACGTCATAGGGGCGGCGGAAAGAGCGGGGAAGGCGGGGTCAAGTCTCATCTTTCGTGGCACGCATTGTACCCGGCGATAAATATTGCACATCAACCTTTGGAAAGAGACAATCGGCTAATTTCGGCTTCGTAGAGCGCGTTATCTCTGTCGCACGAAATACAAACAGTCCGGTATCTATTAGGAGCTGTTAAAACAATTATGATTTGCTTCTTTTGATAATTATTTTTATTCTTTGTATGAAATACAAAAAAAGGTAAAGGTCGATGTGCAATATTTATCGCCGGGTACTGTATGTAGTATGCATAGACACCAGCACATCAAGCTACTACAATCTGTCAAAATTTAATAGATTTTCAACTTTATTACTAAACTATAAGGTTCAAAGTTGATTGGGAAAATTTCACAGTTTCGGGTAGCTTGATGTGCTGGCGTCTGTACATAATTTATCTGTGTCTTCTCTTCTCACAAGCTGCTATCAAAGAACAATTAGGTAGGTACGAGTACATTATCCAGTTATGACTGCCTTGTCCTGGGTTGAATTCCTAGGTAGGGCGAAGTGTTCTTGGGTTCTTCCATTAGGAATTTCCCAGCAGCAGACCGGAGTCCGAATTTGCGCACATTTGATGGCAATGGCAATAGGCTCGTCCCTATTACATGGGACTTATCTGGTAAAATGTGGATGTACATCATTTCAGCCGAAAGACGTCCACTGCTAGACATAGGCCCTCCCCCAAGCACCTCCACTTCGACCGGTTCTGTGCTTCCTGCGGCCTTCACAAGGTCGTCGGTCCACTTTGTGGGAGGACTTCCAACGCTACGTCTTCCGGTACGCGGTCGCCACTCCAGAACCTTTCGGCCCCATCGGCCATCTGTTCTGCGAGCAATGTGCCCTACCCACTGCCACTTAAGTTTGGCAATTCTTCGGGCTATTAGGTACAGCGGTGCTATTCTGTAAAAATCTCACCGTGAAAATTTAGGTGAAGTGAGCGTGGAGTGAGCTGTCAATAGTGTCAATTCCTAGCAAAAACAAACTCACATCACCTAAGTTTTCACGGTGAGATTTTTACAGAATCGACCGACTGTTCTGCCTAACCCTTCGGGTATTACGGGCGTTAAGTATCTTACTATCGACCTATACAAAAACATCCTTAATTTCACCAAACACGAGGCCGCCATCTAATAATAACCCCACCATTTCATCAAATCGCAAACCTTTAGAAAGGCCACCACCAAAATGCTTCATGTATTTATACTCCGTCCAATCCTTTGGTCTGCCACATATTGAGAAGGGTCGATATTACTATGTCGTTTGTTACGCAAATATATTGACGTACCACAAAACGTTCCGAGTGCCGGTCATATTTTCGCAGCGGACGGGTTAAAGCAGGGATGGCTAACCTTTTAGATATGTGTGCTATTTTAATTTGACCGTGACGCGTTACCAAATTCTGGAAAGTATATGGCAAAACTAAAGCAAACATAATTATTAGAACTTACATCAGAGATATTTCATTACGAAAATATTATGTAGGTATAATAAAGAGAGACCGTGACCTCAGAGTTTGTTTCGGTCTTTCTTCTCTGGGTTATTTGGTTAGGAAATACCGAACTCGTCTAGTTTTAAAATATAATTTAATATTGACGTATTTATCTCATCATCATCTACCTAGCCTTTTCCCAATTATGTTGGGGTCGGCTTCCAGTCTAACCGGATGCAGCTGAATACCAGTATTTTACATGGAGCGACTGCCTATCTGACCTCCACAACCCAGTTACTGGGTAACACGATACCCCTTGGTAAGACTGGTTGTCAGACTTTCGCACTTATTGACGTATTAATCATATTTACAGAAATAAATATAATTTAACATAAAAAAAATATTAAAATATAATAACCGTTAATGTAAGGCGTACTAAATCTATTTTATCAGAAAGTCAACGCAATAAATTATTAGATTTTTGTTTTTACATGCCCAGAATGCTCTGTTACATGCTACCGTGCGGCAGTTAGGATAGCAAACCCCAGGTTTGCCATCCCTGGGTTAAACCGATTGACAGCCATTTGATTAAGGGCGATGGGTATTAATAAACAGGCAGTTGTTTGCGAATCTAATGCGAGATTCAATTATATTTATTGTGTCGGTTTAGTATGTGTCGAGTTTGGTTAGTGTCCATGATGTGCATTGAGTTAAAACAATTATGTGCCTTCTGTAAAGTAAACATTATTTTATTGGGCGCAATGCACTCAAACAGAAAACAAACATTGGTATGTTTGTGTTTTCTGTTTGAGTTGGAAAGTGATTGAGCGATAGATACATTATATTTTGATTTCTTAAGGTGAATGCACTGTGGTGGTGGATTTGTTCCATAAGCACTTTTCCAAAAGAGATTTGTTCATATGGAGCAAATCTAACTTAGAGAGATGTATTAATGATTCTAATGATTATAATTCTGTAAATACGTAAGTACCTGTTATAGTCGCGAATCATATTTTGATCAAGATACAACCCGAAACTGACCTGAAAACACAAAACATTAACATAAAATAACATCACGACTGTAATTCCCCGTAGGGTTAAGCAGAGCCGCAATGTGGGCGGGCGTACCTTAGTATGTACAGACGCCAGCATGTCAAACTACCCGAAACTGTCTTTTCCCAATCAACTCTGAACCTTGTGCTTTGGCGATAAAGTTGAAAATCTATTAAAGAAATTTGACAGATTGTAGTAGCTTGGTGTGCTGGCGTCTACACACCCACATTTCACCACTAGTACCAATGTAATAGGGGGTGAGCCTATTGCCACTAAACGGGCAAAAATTTTGACTTAGGGCTGTTCCTGAGAAATTCCACATCGAAAAACCCAAGGTAACCAACGACACCGTACCCGACGACGAACCCAGGACCTCTCGCTCATCAGTAGCTTTTGCATCGGCAGTCAAACGATTTTTTTTTCTAATATCGTCGTTGCGCGTGCAAAAGCCGCTATGTGTTATTTAGTTATTTTCGGTTCTTTATGCAGTTTTAATCGTTATTTCAATACACACATACTGTATAAACAGCTATGTGATAAGTGCAATATTTAAAGAGTTAAGGAATGTAGCTATGTGATATTTATACATCGAAAGTTTCGTATAAACACGCTAAATGTTATAATTCATATAGCTCAAATAAGTTCACTAAAAACACATAGCGACTTTTGCATGCGCAACGACGATATGCTGACCTATGAAAGACAAGCTATAATAATATAAAAGTGTTATCTTCAACCAGCGAGAAAGAATCATGGCGGATTCCTGTCATCATGCTTATTTATTACAAAGAAAGCGTTTCAAGTTATTCTTTACAACGTAACAGGAAAAACGTTGTTCAAAGACTTCCGCGCTTACGCTTTTTACGGGATTCTTAAAAGGATCGAGCTAAGCTGTTGAAGGCAGATTAACTAATCCTTTGATTTGAGGCAGCTTTTTCGAATTTCGTCACGATTTTTGTTTATGTTTTAGGATGACATGAATTGAAAGGATATTTTTTAATCGACTTCAAGGAGGTTATCAATTCGGATGTTTATATATATTTTTTTTATGTATGTTCGGGCATAACTCCCACAGATATTTGCAAAAAATTTTCACGGAATTCACGGATATGCAATTTTTTTTTTTTGTTCAAACGAGGTTTATTCCGAAACCGTGCCATTTAAATTTCGTAAAGATCTGATGATGAGTTTTGGAGACAGACAACGGAACTCTTCAATAAATGCCATTAAATCAACCGTGATTGCTTGCTATAGCTTAAGTATGCATCGTTTACGCAATCACACTACATAACATCACGCCTGTACCTTTAAAGGGGTAGGCAGATGTGTTCAATAGCTTCCTGTCACTGATATTCACATAGCAAGTAGTGATAAATTAATTTGTTTGGGGTAGGTAGGTACAACTGAAAAGTGAAAAATAAAAACTTTTTTACAAAAAAAAAACGACTTTGAAAAAACACTACAAAGTGAAAAGTAACTTTAATTTCGAAAGTCGGTGTCAAAAAACGAAAATACAGAACCAACGACACCGACTTCCGAAATTAAAGTTATTTTTCACTTTGTAGTGTTTTTTTTTGGAAGTCAGTTGTTTTTTTTTTTTATTTTTTAAATATTTATTGGTTTTTGAATTATAATTATTATCCTTCTGGTAGATATCCAAATCGTGATGTTTTTTATCTCTACCATTAATCATATAAATCATCCTCTTAAGTCATTGCTAAAGCACCCAAATAAGGTCACAAAATATTTACGTCAGTAATTTATCACACTAATATTATAAAGGCGAAAGTTTGTGTGTGTGTTTATATGTTTGTTATATCTTCACGCTCAAACGACTGGACCAATTTTGATAAAATTTAGTATGGAAGTAGCTGACACCTTGGATTAATAAATAGGCTACTTTTTATCCCGATATTCCCACGGGATCGACATTTATACGGGTGAAACCGCGGGGCGCAGCTAGTATAATATAAAAACGTAAATAATAACATTGGTAAACGGAGCGTTTCTTAAAACTTCTGAAGCACAGACAGAGACATCGTTATTAAAATTTCTCACTTCTAAACATGGTCACACAAGCGTAACGTATGAAAAATTACACACGATGTTGAACGCCGCATTTTCTGTAGAGATTATTTGAAGAACATTTTTCGTACTCCATCTGAATTACATACAAAACCTGCCTACATTTTTAGATATTTTTACGAAGTAAGTTGGTAGACAAGGACTGTCATGCGGTAGAATTTCAATACGTCTTTCGTTTGCGTTTATTTTTTTCATTATTGTATAACTGATGAGACACATTCTAGGGTTGAATTTTGGGAATAAATATTTTGATAAGAGAGTTTCTAGGTAAAATCATTGAGCTGAAAGTAATGATTCCGGTTTTTGTATCGGTTTGTGTTGTTTTTTTGTTTTTTTGGTTTTTCATTTTTATGGTACGTACAGTTTCAAGGTAGGAGAGTAAATCATTCAAAAAACCTTAAATACTTATATCAATTTGAAAAACAAAATTTTAGACAAGCAGAGACTTTGTTTTAAATAAATGAGAGACGACACTGGCCGTCTAAAATGTAGGCAACTTAGTTGTTTTTTCTTTCAGACAAAGAAAATTAGGGACCGATCAAATTTCAAACAAAGCCAACATCGAATTCGAGAGGAGCCAGGGACGCCAGCAGGCAAATCCTTATCTAAATAATCTGATATTTTCTGTAAATAGCATAGAAAAAAAGAAGAAAATATTATGTATTCGCTAGAGGTTAAACATTTTACAAGCAAAAGTATATCTATCTATGTAAATTATATATGTTATTGTACTGAATTTGAAGACGAAAATTTTTATATGTAGTAGGTACCGTTGCGAAACATGCTTCTGAATTTACATTTATTTTTATGCGCTTAATGGTATCCATAAAATTGCTGCTCACCTGGTGAAGTCTTCCTAATATCCTTGAACCGCTTTCTTTTTTCAACTTTGCCCGATTTTAGTCAATGACAAGTCATTGACTAAAATCGGGCAAAGTCGCATTTGGACAAGTCCAAATGCGCTAAATCATAAAACCCACTATGTGTTATCTACTTAGGCAACAAAAGACAGGGTTATCACTGCATCTTAGCCTTACCGCACCCTCCCATTCCCTGGGATTTTCGACCCATTATCTTAGCATTTTTCACTCCCTGATCTGTCAACCCTAAAGGTGCCGTAACTTCCCTCTTTCACGTGGGTGGGTACTTGCCTTTCTTTTACCAGAGCTTATCAGGATTCTACGGTATTTATGATCTGTAACGGGGCGAGGAGGGTTACCTAAGCATTAGCGGTAAGCCTTCGACTTTATCTTTCCTATATTTTATAACACATCCATCATTTTTTATTGAACATGCGAAGTTTTAAAGTTATTGTTTCGAAAATGTATTGGGATTACGGAGTTTTGTTTTAGCGATCTATCAAAGGTGATGTGATTAGTTTTGGTTGGATCAAGCTGAATTATTTTATTCAATAGTGTGTTCACTCAATATTTCTAAGAAATCCGAGAGGTTTGTTACAGTAAATCAGCGGTGATTTTTTTTTAAACAAATTTATTTGCTTTCGGTTTTTTTGTAGCCGCTTGAGTGAGATTTTGGAGCTATTCCACTCAGAGGAATGATTTCAACAGCACTTGACCGAACCGCACCTGAGCACTTCCACTAACCGCACTAAAACAAAATGTTGTTTCCTGGACCACCTCAGATTTTTGAATCAGGAAATATTAAACGTAAGGTAGGTTTACTGTTTTACGTCAAAAAACTGAGGAACGTTGCCAGTCGTCTGCGTAGACAATAATGTTGAAATCAGAATGACGCTACTATTTTCTGACTTATGATGTTTTTATTACCTTTGCCTTTTACGAGACTTAATTTATTTTTTAGGACGTAGAAAGAAGAGCGGATGATTGAAGCCCTGGGGACTGACGCAGCAATTGTAGATAAACTCACGGATTTACGATCCGGTCTGACCTTTTCATAAATTAGGTACATCATACAAATTTATATAATATAAGGCTCACGCGCGTTCGTTAACAAGTAGCGATCTAGATGCAGAAAAATTATAAATTTTGTCATGCGCAATTAGTAGCAAAAGTTGAAAATCATAGGTAAGTGTTTAGATATTTATAAGAATTTTTCAGTTTTTTAAATTTATAAAATAATTATTGAATACTATTCTTACAACCACTGATCTCGCTATGAATGTAATTTTATGTTATTTTAACATGTATGTATTTGAATTAAATTATTTTTATTTTGTAATGTTATTTTCATCTATCAATCTGTTTTTTTTTTTCAAATCATTTAGAATGTCTTTGTTGTTATTAATAATGTTGCGCATGGATTTCCAAAAATGATTGAATTGGGCACTTTATTGTAAATATCCTTTTTGGCTTTGTAATACATAGTATGTAAAACCATAAATGGTGCATTTTGTTTTAGCCAGTAAGTAATTGTTACATTTATAAACGTACTATTAAGGAAATTATTTGAAATGTATTGTGTAAACAATTGTTGGCTAATCTAAATGAATAATAAGTGGATGGGCTAGCGAATGGGGATTAAAACTCAAGAATTCTTGTCCGGTTTCCGAATCCCTTATTATACAGATAGATTTTTTATCACCATCCAAATTTTTACAGGCTGTTCTACCCATGAATACAAAGAACTTTCACTTTGGGATTATTTTGTATTTTTTGCTAGTGCACCTACTGTGTATTGTTTCTGCATCACCGTAAGGTAGACTGGTAGAAAATGCCCAAGGCATTAAGTCCGCCTTCGTACAGTTTTTACTTGTGCATAAAGTTTTAATAAATAACATCCAAGAGATTCACACTCGAGATCGGGCCACTTACTGATTATATTTTTATAACAGCATGAGCTGTTCTATACAGCTATGAAGAGTGCGCATATAATGGCTGATTTTATGTAGTTCGAGCTGCAAGTTTTGTGTCCAACTCTAAGTCCAAATTTGAAAGCTTTTCATTGTAAAGTGTCATGTATAGACGTCAAGGGATTTAACTCGATGCTTATACAACTAATTAAAATATCAATAAGCTTTAAGACAGGCGAAAATCATTACAAAATGCATCAAAAAGAAGATTCACTCGTCTCAATAAACATAATTAATCATTAATACAGAGCAAGCACAAGCACAAACGATATCACACATTACCTTAAAGCAGTCGTACTGTTTCTAATTTACATAACACACTGGATTTCCTTTGAAAGGTGCGTCTTTTGTCAGAGAGAAAACAAAGGCTAGCGAATACACCTCGGTTGTAACAAAAAGGTCGAATTGTACAGAGTTACGAGTAACGAGATACGAAGGCAAATGTGTGGGGCGTGGAGCGAAGAAGAAAGGAATGACGTCACGGTGAATTGGTTGATACATGTTGTCATGTTGAAAGTATTTGTGTCTTACTGAAAGAAAATAATGTGCAAACAAGTAGTTATTTTTACGTACCAGGTTTTAGTTGATTTCGACTGCTATAATTACATAATTAGCCTATAATGTTACCACTGCTGAGACACAAGACTCTTCTCTTCGAGGGAGAGTGGGCTGTAATTTACCATGCGGTACCAGTGCAGGTTGGTAGATGTCACGTCTTCCAATTTTTGGTTCTAGAACATGCCGGTTTCCTCACGATGTTTTCCTTCACCGTTTTGAGAGCAGTGGTGGTGAAAATAGTTAACACAAAGTAAAGAGCCTGTCTGGGTTCGAACCGACGACATAACTCGTAAGTCGCGGCCGTTACCTGAGCCACCACTGCTATTCTATCTATGTAGGGTGTTTACAAAATGCTTCTTCATGCCAAGACTTTCCTAAAAAAGCTTTTGGGTAGACAGTTTGTAAATACAATGGAAACTGTAGCAAATAGTACGCATGTTACTGCACATAATGAGTAGGTACGGAACTATCCCAAAATCGAAATTCATGGTGCCCAACCAACAATGATGAACTCAAACTCAAACTTAAAGCATTTATTTCAATTAAACCTTGTACAGGCACTTTTGAATTGTCAAAATTAAATAGTCTGTCAGTTAGTCAGAAAGTTGAAGCTAGTTGCCCAGTTGTTCTGAACGTTGAACATTGAAAAGAGCCATTTTCTTCCATTTTCACCTTCATAATTATAATAATTTTTCTCTCCCATTCTTGTAATTGCAGCTTTTGTTTTGTTGTACTAATTATCTTTTTTTTTTATTTATATGCATGTGTTTCTGTGTAAACAACAAAATTTTTCTTACTTTCTTTGAAATTTCTGCTTTTCACACCGTGCCTTTAACTATCGACCTCATCTCTTAGTTTTTAATGGTTTTAGTTAGGTTAGGTTATTAGATTTATATTTTAACTGCTTGTCAGCTAATTTAGTAAAATAAGTTTATCCAGTGTTTAAGTTACAGTTAGTGTGATTAATTAAAAATTATTAATAATTGTCAATTATTATTAATAATTACCGAAAGTCGAGGTAAAAGTAAGAAATTAATCACATTTATCGATGGTTATTAATAATCTAACCTTAGTACCGATAAATGTAATAAATTTTTAAAAATAACTTACCCTAAGCGATCAATAAATACGTATCGAACAAAGAAATAGACAAAATACTTTAATTTTTAATATTGATAACGAAGTCTATGATTGTATAATTTTTATTTGTTTGATTAAAGCAAAACCAATGAATAAACGATTTGGCATGTGAGTTTCTTTTAGTTTTATGTATTTTTAAGAGTTGTGGTATTACAAATAAATAACTACTGGAAAAATAGCTTTGAGTCTTATTACTGTGATAATAATTGTTAAATGTATTGTTTTATTTATTAATAATAATGTAATAAAAATGGAAGTTTGTAGTATCTAGGTATTATATAGGTAATATACTAATAAAATTGTAATAATATTTAAATTTTAAAATGAATGTAATGCAAATGCACTTAAATTGGTATTTTGTGCCTGCCTTTAATTGTAAATTGTAATTTGTTTTTTGCATACCGTTAAAACGGTGAGACATGTAGCACTATGCAATGTTATGAACATCTATGTAAACACCATGTTTCTGGCAAATAAATATATTCTATTCTATTCTATTCTATTCTATTCTATACTTTTATCGACGAGAGTAGTGAATTATTAATAACAACTGCTAATAGTAATGAATTTCAATTTTGCAATCACATTTACCAAATCATCAGGTAATTATTAATAATTTTCAATGATTCACACTTACCGTAACATATATGTTTTGTTTGATCCTCTTTAATAAGTAAGTATAGTTTGTACATGTAGGAGCGACATGTCGTGCCTCCTTAGCTTTTGAACTCGGCATGAGAGAATTATCGCGAGGTAGTCTCACCCCGCGGCAACTGTCGCTTTGTGTAAGGCTTGTTTTGTTTCTATAAATGTGATATGTGTAATTATAATGTTTGTCGTTTTTGAAAAGTCTAAAATAATGGTGCCATGCTACCCGCTTTCTGGAAATCAGGTCGCGTCCTTTAAAAAGGACTTGTTATCAAAGTTGATTGAAAACTGACTGGATCATAAAGTTGACATACTATTTAATTTTGATTAAAAATAAATTGGAAGCAAGGTATACTTTTTTACTTATAGGATAAATCTGGATTGAATTCTAATTCTTCTTCTTCTTCTTTAATTCTAAATCTCTTCCAGCATATGCTGATATGGCTATGTATTCTAATACATAGCCATATCAGCATATGCTGGAAGAGATTTCTTTAGAAATAAGCATCACCTTTGTACCTATTTTCTGTTGTTGTTTTTCTTGTATATTTAAGTGTGTGCATATATGATTAAATAAATAAATTGCTCTAAATCGTTTTATTTCATAGCCAATCAGAATTAAATATGAAATTACTGTTAGTTTCTTTAATAGAAGTCGAAGTGTTTGTAAATTCAGAAAATACAAATTATGAACAGTTTGTTGTTGCTTATCTACGCAATAACAAACAAGCCTAAATCGGTTTACTTTATTATGGCTTACATTCTAACATTACAAATATGTTTTCCTTTTTTTACAGGATAAGCACGGTCTGAGAAATATTAGGCACTATAATGGGTACTTGTATGAGTTGTGTTTACTTTCTTAGCGGTTGCGTGTGGATTTGGTTAAAGTCATTATCATTCCGTGAATGTTTGTACTAATGACTAGCTTGGTATTCATTGTTATAATTATAGATCGTACATCTGCATCCTATAGTAAATCTTTGTACAGTGATATATTCTTGTTTCGGTTTGATAACAGCTCACACTGAAAGAAATAAGCTACTGCTTATTGCTTAATGTTTTTTTCGTTTTTATTTACTAATAAAAACGAAAAAAACATTAATCTGAACTGCTTTATACAGTTCCACATGAGCCTAACGTTCAAAACAGTATTTTTACTGATCCGAAATCAGTTAAAGCTTGAGGCAAAATGTTACCGTCATGATAGTAAACTTTAACGTTTTAAGTAGCTGTAAAAGGTCACCAAATTAACTGTTTTATTCATTTGGTGATATCGTTCAAACCATTGAAATTTTCTTACATTAGAGGAATGGTGGTTTTCCTTTTGATTTGTTGTTTTTTTCAGTAAATAGTATGTTAAATCAATATAAGTTACTGTTTTGTCTTTTGCTGTTTTACAAACATTTCTTCTTACTATATAAAGTCCGTAAGTCTTAATGAAATCGCTTTAATGTGGTGTAAGTAAAAAAATATTCTTTACAGTGCATGCCGATATAAAAATCTGTGATTTTGGAAAAGTTGCTGATGGTATGTGTTATGTAAGTTTTTCGCGTTTGGAGACTTTTGTAATGATCCCAAAGTATTGTAGCTAGTTATGAACTATTAAGAAAATTATTTTATTTTATTTATTTATTGAGGATCTCTAACAAAGGATACCTACACATATACAATATAAATTTAAGGTTAGTGTTCCCCTTCAATTACTATGAATATAAGAATGATGAATAAAAATTTAAAGAATTAGAAGGAAAAAAAAATAAATTAACATGTCAAGATTGAGCATTCATATTACAAATGGTGTAAGCAGGATAAAAATAAAAATTGAGAAAAAAATTATAATTAAAAATTATCATGCCAAGATTGAGCATTAATATTACAATTGTTTAATTTAATAATAATTATATTTTTTTCACAATTCAGAGAGAAGTAACATAGTTATTACTTAGTTATTTTGCGGTGGCTAAACTCTTTGTATTTTGAAATGCCCGAACTAACTGCAACAGAGATAATATATAAATAAAATGTGTTCTTTGTGAAGAGCAGGTATCCACTAAGAAAGGGTTTTTCGAAATTTCACCCCTGAGAGGGTTAATGGGGGGGTGGGGGAGGGTAAAATTTCACTCAGACGTAGTCTCGGGCAGAAGCTAGTTCATTATAAACGCGAGCGACGTTATAAAAATAGCAGTATTTTCGTAATTGTTGCGAATAAATATGATTCCTTTGCTTGAACTTGGCTTGATACGCTGCCGCGTGTCTAGATTCTACAACTTACTTAGATTTTTTTTGATACCATATCTTTCTTTTCTAACCAAAAGAAAAGAGATATCATATATATATATGGCACGATAGTCGAAGAAACCATCATCGTCATCGTTCTCCTGCTTTTATGTCAGTTCATTTGGGGTCGGCAAAACATGTCTTTTTCTTCCATACTTAGAATAGAATAGAATACTCTTTATTATGTACACCTTATAAATTACTGACATAAATATAGAAACTGTACAAAGGGTGACTCAATGGGCGGTCTTATCGCTGAGAGCGATTTTTTAAAGGCAACCTGAGGATGGATTTAAAAAGGGGAAGGACAGACAAATACTGTAGGTAGTACTTCTGGTAGTACTTAGTAGGTGGTGGTACTTCTCTCTTAGTCATCATTTCAGTAATTCCTTTTCTAGTAAAATAATTTTTCATACTGCTCATCCATCGTTTCTTTGGTCTTCCCCTGCTCTTATAGCCATCCACATTCATACTTAAAACTTTCCTCATGACAAACAAGCCAACCGTACAATATCAATAACTATGTATATCAACCAGCCGTAGTCGGCAACTTTGCTAAAATATCATCAGATCAAACTTAACGATGGTGCTCAACAAAATGACTGCGATTAACTGAAAAGCTATTTTGCCAAGTTTAAATGGCGTGCCTTTAAGTTCTTGGATTGTATTTGAGAACGAATTGAGGTCTTGCATTGTACCTGCTTTCTGTTGGAACTTTTCATTTAATATTAGTTTTGCCGTTTATAAGACAATGTGTTCATTGTTCCTATTCTAGTGGTTCGGGAGTAATTAGTTTTAAATTGGATTCTGTGTGTCGTTTTGTGTTTTGATGTAATCTGTGGTGATCTGTAGTCTGATTGTTGAACTATTGCTTTCAAAGTAGTTTTTAAAAAGAAAATACATTATGAAGAAAAATTCTTTCGAGGTCGATAGTGGACATAGTTGATTACAGTTTCAATGCTAGTTCTTTAAACTCAATGGAACAAAGATTAATTTGATTCAATTGAACTGAAACAAAATCACGTCAACAAATGTCTGCCACCTTAACTATGTTTATTAGATTTCAACGCTGGCCATTTTCTATAAACATTATTCGATTCTTTACCACGAGATTTTTGTTTGTACGATTCCGCTCGTAAATGCGACCAATTTTGAACTCTATTTGTTCTATAGATATAGTATAATTTCCTTCGTCTTTATAGGTAGTGTTGTTAACGTTGAGTTAGCGGGAAATAAGGCTGCATAATTGCTTGTTTATTCAGGAGACCTTGTGGAAACTAAAAAAGATTGAATCAATTTTTCACAGGAACTTTCCTATTTCAATCAACTGCTGCAGTGCGATTCTGTAACCATCTCACCGTGAAAACTTAGGTGAAGTGAACTGTCAATACTGTCAATTCCTAGCAAAAACAAACTCACTTCACCTAAGTTTTCACGGTGAGATTTTTACAGAATCGACCGGCTGTAAATAATTTTAGTCTGATTCAACGTGTCTGTTTTATTGATGAAGGCTAAATGTATGGACTATTTTATCATTTTTATGCTGTGTAACCTGTCTGTAATTATGTGTTATATATGTTTTTGCTTTAAACATCTAAGTAAAAGTAATTTATTCAAATTAGGCTGGGAATCAGCACTTTTCAAACGCCAAAATTACATAAAACAGTCCCTCAAAACGCTCGCCCTTCGTCACTTCCTAGTAGATAGCTGGAAAAAGCCAAGCCGGCAGATGATGCATTTGATGATGGGAAGAGACTAGACGGCATGACGTTGTTGCCTTGGAAGGTGGGTAGGCCTCTGGTGTGGGACGCAACCTGTGTCACAGATTGCGTACACACACAGCACAGCCCGCCGTGCCGCGGCTGCTGAGACCCTCAAGCAGTGCAAATACTGTACAGTACCCGGAGATAAATATTGCACATTGACCTTTGGAAAGAGACAATCGGCTAATTTCGGCTTCGTAGAGCGTTATCTCTGTCGCACGAAATACAAACAGTCCGGGTATCTATTAGGAGCTGGTAAAACAATTATGATTTGCTTCTTTTGATAATTATTTTTATTCTTTGTATGAAATGCACCAATTTGAATTAGTCGATGTGCAATATTTATCGCCGGGTACTGTAATATGAGTAACTACAGCATTGAGCCGCTTGGGGTCGAAATGCTCAGGTCATGGAGCCCGATTTCGCGTCTCCTTTTTTCCCGCCAGCTGATCGACATTTCACGTGACCGTAGCTTGGTCGTTCTTTGGGCAAAGAATTAGCTATTAATTTCCATTCAGCGTGGCAATTCTGCCAGTCTTCTGGGCATGTTTCCGGATGACAGTGATGCGGACGAGTACTTCCACGCTTAAATATCCTTTGGTTTTTGTACTTATTTATATAGTTAATTAGTCTTTTAATTTAGTACCTAGTGTAAATAGTTAGTTAAGAGATTATGAAAATAAAAATTATGTATTTACATAATAAGGAGAAAATATTTGATTTTTTTGTATGTTCATATGTTACGCTTTAACGCTAAAACGGCAGAACAGATTCAGATGTTTGGCACATGAGTAAACCATGACGTGGATTAGGGCCAATAAACGATACTTTTATCCCGACATTCCCATGTGATCGTGACTTATGCGGGTGAAACCGCTGGTCGCAGCTAGTCTTATATAAAATTTTTTTTTTACTTGACACTACGAGTGTCACTTTCACCAAGCCAACAATCTTAGAATTATCCCCGCCTTACGAAGCTCAGACGGTACTTTGCAATTTTCAACGGTTAAAAAATGTTGCTACTATTTTATTCCTTTTTGAAACTGAATTTATAATGCAAAGTGTGAAGTTAAGAGGTAAGAGTGCAGGGTATAATGTCTGGCTATAAAATGCAGGTTGAAACCCAGCGTTGACTGGATTTGTCTACTGTTTGACGGAGCTTACAGTTTCACTTGGGGTGAAATGGTTTTAAATTTTAAAACCGGTTTGCCTTTTCAGTTTTAAGGTTTTTAAACGGGCGTAGGTATAGTAAAGTAAGTTATTACAAAATAGTATTAAGATAAAGTGATTTTGTAACCGTTGAAATACTGAAATACCAAGAGAAATTCTAAGATCGTTGCGTCTTTTACACACGTTCACGTGTCTCACCAAAATTAAGTCACTTGATATTACAGTCGCTTCCCGCCGATAATTCCACCAAAAAGTGAGAATACACACACATTCACATTACTCCAACATTCAAAGTAACGTTCTAATAATACAGCTGAAACTCCGACTCAAACAACATTACTGGAAGGTATCTGGAATACAGTAGCGTACAGCGGGCGATATGTTTAAATTCGCTCAGAAAGCTAAGAACGAGTTGGTTGAATTTATATGACGATGCCTATACTCGTAAAATGAGAATGGCGTAGACGTCTGATATCTGAGCCACGAGCCACGAGCCACTCCTCTTACGTAACATTAGTCCCGTAAAAATGGGATATAGGTGAAAGGAGGTAGAAGGAAAACGTTTTGGTTGTTGTCCTTTGTGTTAGTATTTTTTTTTAGTAATTATTGTTTACATAAAGACTTAGCCTAGGTAACATTAGTGTTTGTTTGCATTCTCGTGCTGCGTTAAGGCTCCCGCAGACAGGCGTGATGCGACAACGCGATGTGACTCAATTAGAACAATAATTCCCATGAAAACTTCATCGAAATTGTTCTTCCAGAATGGCGTTGCACCGTTGCGTCGCGCGTGGCTGCGGCAGCCTTTAGTGTTATGGTAACATGGCTTTGATTGTTTTAGTTTCAAGTAAGGTCACTTCTTGTTTCACCATTGTTTATAATTATTGTGGCGGCCTTGGTCGTTATCTATATGTGATTTAATTTGCCTCCAATCTTTATTTGATACTAGTAATTTAAAATTTCTCTTCTCACTTAGTCCATCTTGGTTATATCTGCCCGATGACACGTCGTCGTCTGCTTGTCGGGCACGTTGTATATAATACGCTAGTTGCGCGGTAAACTCTGCTGTTATAAATCATCATCTATCTAGCCTTTTCCCAACTATGTTGAGGTCGGCTTTCAGTCTAACCGGATGAAGCTGAAAATCAGTATTTTACCTACATGGAGCTACTGCCTATCTGACGTCCACAACCCAGTTACTGGGTAATACGAAACCCCTTCGTAAGACTGGTTGTCAGACTTTCGGGCTTCTGACTACCCGTAACCCGCCCCCCTACTGTTATAAATATGAAACTTATATTAATAATTCTCAAACAAACCAAAAACAAAGATAAAATAACTAATGAAATATCAACCTCAAAACTAATTAAATTAATCAACATATTTCAAAGGCCAAACTTTTCCTATAAAATAAAAACAGGCAAGTTCGTAACCAACATTACGGCAAGATAGAGCAAAATATTTACGCTGGGCATCCAACGTCTTATAATTAGTTCAGTGTTTACGTTGTTGTTGCCACAGGTTGTGAAGACGGCCAGTAAACTGTGTACTTTAGGCCAGCCACAGAGTAGATAGCGAATGGAATGGTGACTTACGAGTGTTAAGTTATTTAAGAGGACATCTTGAAGAACATAGAATAAAATACATACATAAACTCACACATTCTTCCCATGCGGTTTAGGCGGAAACTACAGAACACCTAAACTATAAAGTGTTTTTAAACATCAAATTATATAAATAAATCTGGACGATTGTGACAGCCGACTGATTAGGGATCATGTTACCAAAAGAAACTGAGATAGAAGGATATCGAAACCATCAAATAAGTTGAAATTCCTAACCCAAAGTTGAGGCAAATTATTTCGTGGCGCGCGTGGTTGTAATAAAGCATAGGTACTTCGCTACGCGCTGTGCTACGGCGTAATATGCTACGACCGTGGTTCAAGGTTCTTGAAACGATTAAGGATTCTATTTTAAGGATTTGAAAAAAACCCATAATCGCAATTGGATGCTTATAAACTAATAAGAAATTAACGTTAATGATCGTCATCAACGTTCCATTGCTCACAGACATTGTATTAAGATAAACAGTGTAGGACCTCGTACGCGGCACAATTTAGAGAAAAATGCGTATATACACTTCATTTACTCATGATTCCATGACACTCTGTTGTTTTATTAGGGCTGCATTATACCATAGCCGTTGTAACAGGTCCTTTGTTTGAATACCTTAATTTAAATAGTAAATTTCGTATGTTGAACAGGTAATTTTCGGTGTTCTTCAGTGTGATAATTTAGGTTTATAATTTTTTATAGCTAATAAATTATTTTTGGGAATCGGATGTAGGGTTATGAGGATATAGACAACGTGAAACGTTAAATGCGCAAAATTTCTTAAGAGGTCGTTGTACTCATCATTATGAACAACTTTTACTATGGGACCAAACTTGAAATTGAATTGCAAAAAAATTCAGCTGTTTAGTACATTTGGACGAGTTATGCGAGCATAAATGTAGGGAACAACAAATTTTTTTTCGCGGTTTTCGCTTGGGTCCTATAGTAAAAGTTGTTCATAACGATGAGTACAATGACCCCTTAAGAGGTTTTGCGCATTTAACGTTACACCTTGTACACAAATGAAGCGTGGAAAATAAAAGAATATCATGTTTGGAATTTCAACACAGCCGTTCATAATTACAGCGCATTTTCCACGTAGAGTGAATTAATAGTTATTTTTTCCCCAATCGTGATTTTTGATGAAATTTTATTTGATTACAGTGATCATTGTTGTGAATTTGCATATAACTAGTTAACTATGAGAATATTAAGTAAAGACTGCTCTCAACAAAGTTATTGTATACTTAATTTTGTTCTAAAACAAGTAAGTGATTATGTAATTCTTTAGAGAAATCAATAATTTTAACCGTTAAAACAAGTAAATAATACTAAGGTACTTGATAAAATAATAAACCATTTTTTTATTTTCTATAATTTTCATAATTCATATTTTATGTAAGAAAGTTACAGAGTTCAAAACAAATGAAAGTGCAATTTATTTACAGCAACGTAATATTCAATTAGTGGCGCTAATTATACCGTCAGTTTTTTTTTTTTTCAAACACTGTTCTTAAAATGTAATTTCTGTAACCGTTGTTCATTAAATTATACAAAGGTTAACTAGGTGCCTTTGAGATCCATTCTTTGAGATGAATTATGAATAAAACAGAAGGCCAATTCTTGTAATGTTCAAAATCTATTTTTTTTTTCCTTTTATGGGTTCAAAATCTAGTAGCAGTCTCATCTGAGCGACAAACAAATATCAAACTTGTCAAAATGTAGGGAAATTAGATGTATTTTTGACAAATTGAGACTGTTATCAGATTGTGATTTTTTTTTAATTACGAGAGTTGCCCCTCAGATTTCTTTGCATAGATATACTCGTATACAAAGATAGATTATTCTTTATTATAAACACCATAAAAGTTACAGATGTTATCATCATCTGCCTAGCCTTTTCCCAACTATGTTGGAGCCGGCTTCTAGTCTAACCAGATGCAGCTGAATACCAGAACTTTACTTGGAGCGACTGCCTATCTAACCTCCACAACCCAAATACTAGGTAATACGATACCCCTTGGTGAGACTGAGAGCAGTGGTGGCCGGCCAAGTGGTAACGGCCGCGACTTACGAGTTGTAGGTCGTAGGTTCGAACCCAGACAGGCGCTTTACTTTGTGTAAATTATTTCATCACCACTGCTCACAAAACGGTGAAGGAAAACATCGTGAGGAAACCGGCATGTCCTAGAACCAAAAATTCGAAGACATGTGACATCTACCAACCCGCACTGGGCCCGCGTGGTGGATTACGGCCCACTCCCTCTCACTGAGAGGAGGCCTGTGTCCCAGCAGTGGGAACATTATAGGCTGATGATGATGATGATGATGGTGAGACTGGTTGTCAGACTTTTGGGCTTGTGACGACAAAGAAATAAAAGTAAACAAAAAGTAAAAAAATAAAAGATACAGATATAAATCTAGAAATTTTGCAAGGGGTGACACAATAGGCAGCCTTATCGCTAAAGACGATCTTTTAAAGATAACCTTTGGATGGATTAAGGGAGAAGGATAGATAATACTGATAGTAGTCTGTGGTGTACCATTAAAATATATACAATACATACATACAAACCTAAAACATACTCATCTATAAAAATATACAATAATAATCATGAGACAAGTGTAAAGAACAAAAAAACCGGTCACGTGCGAGTTCGACTCGCACACAAGGTTCCGTGCAAATTTATAGGTACTTTTTTTAATGTATTATATTTATATTGGTACCTATAAATTTTCCAAAGATTCCAAAAAATATTTTTTTTTAAATGTAGGTACTACAAATATACGGTTTTCGGACTTTTTCCTTTACTTGTGCTGCTACATGACATTGCTTCTTGCCAAATTTCATGATTCTAGGTTAACGGGAACAACCCTACACGTTTTGATTTCGGAACATAAACGCTCGTATCTTTTGATTGCGTTGACTTAATTTCAACTTGATAACTCCACGCGTTCCCGAGAAAAAGGGTCTTGACCGACGGACAGACAGATGGACAACAAAGTGATCTTAAAAGGGTTCCGTTTTTCCTCTTGAGGTAAGGAACCCTAAAAATGGTGTATGAAGAGAGTTTTAGTTGCAGTTAAACATAAAACGGGTGTGAAATAATTGTAACATCTAAATGCAAGTTACATACGCTTTTCAAACGCAGTTTTTCTTTTCTACGTATAAGGTCGTACGACTTTTCCTTTGTTATTTACTCCAATTCATTAGGCCCTAATTTTTTTGAAGTGAAAACTTCTATAGGTGCGTTGGGCATTTTTTGAGATAGGAAAAACAATTGAACTCGCGCCACTGTTACCGTAAGCGACAACGCGCGTGTTTTGTTTATAAGACGATTCAAATAAAAACAACCCACTTCAAAAAAAAAAACACTACGAAGTGATAAATAACTTTAATTTCGGAAGTCGGTGTCAGTTATTTATCACTATGTAGTGTTTTTTATTTTTTGAAGTAGGTTTTTTTTTTTTTGTAAAAAAGTTTTTGTATTAGGGGCGAACCAAGGAGTGAACATTCAGTCCCTAGCAAAGGGTACATTGAAGCACCTAGTCATTGTGTTACTATGTTTTATATCTACTGAGTAATTATTACTAGAAATACACTGGTAAATTATTGTGTAGGTAAGCGTGGATTCAAGGGTAGATTAAAGTCATACACTGCTATTACCATAGATATTCCGTGGCTATTACTGTCTGTGTTAAAATATTAGTGTATCATGTTCTCTTCTACATTTTTTTTGTGACAAAAGTTATGAACCATATTCTTAAATACTACTTTAAAGATTCTTATTCAACGGATTACAAGATAACGTAAAAGTTAACTTTAAAATGCGTAATAAAATAACTGTACAAACTGCCTTATCTTATTGAATTATCTTATTTATGACTTCTTACAGACATTATAATAACGTACGTGTACAGTTTTGACAATAAAAAAAGCGTTTTTATGGGTAGTAAATTACATTCTATCGTACTAAGTGATGGGATTGAATGTATTTGCTTCAAATGAATATTATCAAAAATAATCATTTTTATAGTAAATCAGTATAGATAAACCTTGCACCCACTCAAATATCAATAAAATATGTAAAATAATGATTTGCCAGGATACGGATTTGCCACCATAAACAAGATGTTTATGTTTTATTTCGATTTTAAAACTTTCATAAAATATTACGCATAAAAAACGTTGTGTTTTAATACGTAGTAAACCCCATATTTATGTGTATCCACTACAACATAATTGATATGGCAAACTAGTGCATATTTTATTTTTACGCTGATTTCCGGTATAAAACCTGCAAAATTGAAATTATAGTGAACAATGCGGCAAATTTACACTGTTTTGTATTTAATAATAACAAAAACAGGCATAGAAACAGCACCATTTTTTATTCGCCAGCACAAAATCGATAATTGACAAATTGAAGTGTGAATTATCGAAATCTGTGTTATGAAGTTGCTGCAATCACAATAGTTCCATCTGTCAAAAAACGGTTAACCTAGTGAACAGAGTGTAGGTCACACTCAAAATTGAAATAAAATAAATTATAATAAATAAATAAATGTCATCTTTATGTGGTTACTTAGAAATCATCATTATTTTCCTGTCCTAGTCCTAAGTTTCTTGGATTTGGCGTAATACGTTATTTTCATCAATATCAGCCGTCAGTTTATCACTCATTCCTTTTTATATCATCCCCCCCTTTCATATGATCCCTCATACAATCCGTCAATTTTTTCATTGATATTCCTATCCCTTTCCATCCAACAATATTTATATTCATCACTATTTTAGTTACATCCATTTCGTCCATTCTCATCACACTCATACTAAAACAAATTATTCCCTTTCAACTTTTCTGTAACTAGCAACACAGAAAAACTGTCTCTAATTTACTCATTTCTTTTGTTTATTCAGTCGTGGAGTTCGATAACATAGCATATTCAGCCTATAACGTTCCCACTGCTGGGACCCAGGCCTCCTCTCGGTGAGAGGGAGTGGGCTGTAAACTAAAACGCGGGCCCAGTGCTGGTTGGCAGACACATACGTCACATGTCTTCGAATTTTTAATTCTAGGACATGCCGGTTTCCTCACCATGTTTTCCTTCACCGTTTTGAGAGCAGTGGTGATGAAATCCTATGTAACCCGCTGACGGATTAACTCGAAACTCGGTACTACTAAAACAAAAAAAAGTATGTTTTAGAGTTTTTCAAAAAAGGACTCCTACTAAGGTGGAAAAGGGTAATAAAGCTGTTTAAGGGGTGGATTTTACTGCTCGCTTCCATTAACTCGAAAATGGGTATGGGTTTTTAAGTCTAGTTATGAACACATCCCAAACGATTTTTCAAAATTCTGGCCCTGTGAGGGTTAAAAAGGGGGTATACAGTTTATTTGAAAAAATCTAATCCCTTTGATCTATAAACTTAAAAATTGGCCCAAATTTTTATTTATCTAAGTAAATGATAAAGATCATAAAAATAAAATTTCGAAATTTTTAGAGGAAAGTACCTACGAATTTCACGCGGACGAAGTCGCGGGCAGAAGCTAGGCTTTTTATAATTTACTAAAACACTATTGCTTGTTTATTTTTGGAACTAATGTGAAAACGAATGAATACACCTGATGAAATTTATTACTGTGACCATCGTAGTCAGCTTCAGAACATATCTCTTACGACAATTGTTATTTGAGGGATTAACTTGTGGATTATATAAAGTGTGACTTATACTTTGTAAAATGCCGTTCATAAGAGGGACAGTTAAACTGGAATCAGTTTTAACATTCAACGGAATTTTGTGGTTAAGTCTAGTATTTGGGTTATACTTCAAAAGTAATACTTCAGCTACTGTTCGCATTATAACAAAACTTTTCTGCATCATCGTTTTTGTCGTAAACATTGTATATAATTCTTTCGTATGCCAAGAACAACCCTTGGATATAACATTTGTATATGAGGGATATCTGTACAACGTTGTTGTAGTCATAGAGACGTCAGCTAATATTTTATTATCCTTAATTACCGAGTCAGAATCTTTTATGACGTTCTCTTCAAACTTGGTGGCTATTTTGTCTACTTTACAAAAGAAGCTGTCTTGTTTTGTATCATATTTTATTTTATTCATTATTGTTACTGTAGTACTTGTAATTTTTTCTCTTGGCATTCTAGACCACATAACGGCACTAAATTTTGTTGTGTACATCTATCTAGATTTTTCAACTTACTTAAGTCGCATACCTCTAATTTATGTGACAGATAATTATAGAAAAACAGTGCAAATAATTTGCAAATCGCTGATAACTGAAAAATAAACAAATGGATGATGCTGAGAAAATCAAACATGTAAAAGAGTTTATTGATGCTTATATAAAACTATCAAAGAATTTGAATTCAACGATAAAGATAATGAGGGTGAAGGTAAATAATTGAATAAATGTGGACAAAAATAAAATGAAAAAACAAAAATTAATATTTACCTAAATATTATTGTTTCAGATGATAATAGCCTTTGGGTGTGATTTTTTTAAATTAATTTCTATCGTTTGTTATTTGAATCACATTGTAGTGGTACGTTTATTTTTATATGTCCCGATTGTCAATTCGTAATAGTTCATTTGACACATGTGTGTAATGATCAATGCACACGCGTTTCATACGACGCGCGTTTTTCAACACACTTGCGAGGAAAAAAAACAGACTTGCATTGTTATTAACTTTTATGGAAAATGGCACGCTGGTATTGTTTTCCCGCGGGCCGTGCTAGCGATGTGCGCGCAGGTGTAAATAAAGGCACTGGTAAAACCGCTAAACAGCCTATATAAAAAAATATAATAAACACAAAATAATGTTTAGACTGATCGTAGTGTTGTTGTATGTGAAATTGTAGTCTATTTAGTATGGAATTGGAAAGTATAATTGGCATAGAGAAATATAAATTAGTTTAGTGAGAATCCGCAATAATAGAACGCCAGTCAGAGTCTTTTCCGTTTGGTGTCGGGAGGGACCACGGACAATTTAAGGTAAAAAAATTTTAGTTCATTTTCGGACCAAGGACAATTCAGACTATTAAAAAAAATAACGAAACATGGCCCGCGGATTCCTTTTGGCAAGTGCACATCTCCTACTAGTAAATAGTTATCTGTGGCGTTACCGCACTAGTGCGGTAATAATATAAAGTAAAAAGCACGCGTGTTTAATACACCTATGGACCTAAAACCGGTTCACTAAGAGCCACTTTACGAGCAAGTGTGTTGAAAAACCTTTTTCTAAATAATCAAATCACGCTGATTGATGTTATACAGGTTGGCAGAGACATCGATGCACAAAGTGTAAGCATGAATTCGACGCATGAATCTAGACCCCCTGGCGTAAAAAAGTTTGTTCGTCGGTTATAAAAAAAAAATACTACTAAATCCATGCCAACAGGTTGCGCGTCGATTTCGGATGTCACTCTGTATTTTTTACAAAATTTTTCATGTTTCAGGAATCTGCAGCGTCCTTCCTTTGGTGTTCGGAAGTGATTATTGCAATTAATCTATTGTGTTTGCCATCATGTTTAATGGAGTTAGGTGCTAATTACCTGGATGACATGAAATATAAACTTGCAGACCAGATTTTAATGTACAAAGGTATCTTATTGCCTTACGGCCGAACCCAATTACCAGTTTTGGCATCCTGGCGGTAGAAAATCTCTTGTTTTAGCGTCCCAATAATCTATATCGGTAGCGATCTGTATGATTACATTACACTGACATATATAATTATACAGACTACTGTCAGTAGCTGTCTGTCGATACGTTATTGGATTCGGCCGTATAGCTTCAACTATCTTTCGAATATCTTCCGATCTAAATACACTCACTAACTGACGTCTTGAAATCTTAAAAACTACCAACTTGAAGTATGTCAAGTAAGTTCTTTTTATGTTGTAGCTTAGAATTTTCGGAAATTCTACCGCTAGTGAGGTGAATAGGGGGTCAAGGTTTGTATGGAAATCCCTCATTGTCAAAATTAGAAATTAAACATTTGAGTTTTTGGTTGGGTGTAAAAATCCATGTAGTTTTCCGTTTTTAAATTTCTCTCCTAAGAGGGTTAAAAAGAATATAAAATTTTGTATGGAAGTGTGTTTGTATAAATTGATAATTTATATACCTACTCTTTGTCCAAAGTTCTTCAATGGATTCTCCTGAATATTAGACCACACTGAAAGTATGCTCTTTCAAATAAAAAGAATCATCGAATTCAGTGTACAAATGCCGGAGATTAGATTAACAAAACAAAAAGTGGAATTAAGAATCTCCTGCTTATCTTGTAGTCGATTTAAGTTATTAAATGATATACATTACATATTGCATCTAATAAATAAACAGAATAAAAGTGTTTTCAATGCCAAATGACAGCATGGATGGTGCTGTTAACTGCAATAATTTACTATCCGGTCGCCGCCGGTTTTACGTGCCTATGTACATAGCAACTAGATACATACGAGATAACCTTCTCCAACACAAATGTTGTCACAGTATCCGACATCTAAGCAAAGTACACTGTGAAATCTGCATATACGAAACCCCGACAGCTATCGTCGGGAAAAATATCTTATCGGTACTGTATCAAGCAAAGCATAAACCTCACGAGTTACGCGTACGAAGTCGCGGAACAGCTTGTTTAATATGTACGTATGTAGGTATTCGATAGTGGTCATAGCAATGGCACCAAAAGCCGGTGGTCATAGGTTAGACCAGAGCAAATGAAATTAGTATAAGAAACTCAATCAATACAGCATCATCAGCCTATAATATTTCTACTGCTGGTACACAGGTCTCCCCTTTGTGAGAGAGAGTTTGCCGTAATCCACCACGTGGGCCAACTAAATCAATTATTAATTTATTATTATACCACGGAAACGTACTACTACTTTTGATAGATCGTTTTAAGAGAAATAATTTTCTGCATTACATTGTTTTCATATAACTCTATTGGTTTACGCGGCGTACGACAGTAAAGCTCCCAGTCAACATGGTTTTTTTCCGACCTCTTTGATAATCATCTTCATAATATTTCAGCTAATTTACCTTACCGCGTACCGGAAGACGTATCTTTGGAAGGCCTCCCACAAGGTGGACCGATGACCTTGTGAAGGCCGCAGGAATCCGCGGGAAGCACAGAACCAGTCGAAGTGGAAGCGCTTGGAGGGGGCCTATGTTCAGAAGTGGACGTCTTTCGCATGATGATGACACAAAACCTTAATAAATAATACACTTAAACCTTCATCATGAATCACTCCGTCTATTGGTGTAAACCGTATGAACATCCGCTTTTTAGTTTTGGGTTTATCACGTTCAGATAGAGGCGGCGGGGACTTTGTATTATAATTTGTAGTCACCACTACAAATCGGCTGCCCCATTTGAAAACCTAGTAAAGACTTAAAATTAAATTTTACAGGAGAGCGCATAAACGTAAAATTGGTCAGCCTATGGAATGTATTTTTTTGAATTGGTTAAAGTGACTTACTAGGTTTTAAATGGTCACTAGGGAGTGAAAAGTGCACTTACTAGGTATCGATGTTTAAATATATCTCCTTTTATGTAAGTTTAAAACGCTGGTGTTTTTGTATTTGGTAGAGACCTTCTAGGTTAGCAAGATTATGCAATAAAACGATTTTTGTAAAAAGTGTCCCTTACTAGGTTTTGAAATGGGACAGCCGAAATGATAATGATGATATGATTATCACTGATTAAATGACTTTTTGTGTCTTTGCAGACAAAAAACTACGAGATGCAATTTACGACGTTTTTGACTATATTGATGCCTGTTCTTCTAAATACACAATGTGGAACCAGATCCCTCTTAACATGAACTTAGTTTTTGCTTATTTTAATTTATTCTCTTCGTATGTTATAGCCTTACTACAATTTTCATATTAGTTTTGCGGCAATAATTGAATGTGATTTGAGCTTATTAAAAGCACCAATTAGATTGTGTAAATTGAGATACAATAATCCACTTTGATTGTTCTAGTTCAATAAAATTTTAAAGGCACTTGATAATTTTACTTACTAACACTAGCTCTAAGATATTATACTAACATTAAGGATCTTTGTTGTGTGAATAAATACATTTTGATTTGATTTTGATAATTTCATTTTACACAACACTTGAATGTCTGCATTGAAAGAGGTCCCATTACCGAGTTCCAAATAAACCTACATACCATCATAAAATGAAATTCTACGGCAAAGAGCGAACCTATAGAGGGTTTATCAAATTATCAAACTGTACAGATGGAGTTACCAGTTTTTGTCCTATCGGAGGAGGAAAATTATCGGGCTACAAAAAGGTATGATGAAAAGCAATCTATATGTGTTATGGTTTAAATAATACTTCGTTTTCACTTTGATTTCTGTTTAACTATTTTTCTTTTTGCTTCCAAAGGGCCATAGCGAGATGCTAAATGACTTATAGCCTTTCTAAAGAAGTTCCTTGCAGTGAACTAAGGAAGCTTTCAAAACTAACTATCGTATTTTTTAAAAATAACCAATTTCATTGTTATTTTGCTGTCACTAAGAAAATATTTTTTCGAAAGAAAACAATAGAAAAGTGATAGCAGCTTCGTTATTCTGAAAATTGTTATATCGCTTTATATTTGACTGATGTTGTTCAAACTAAAAATTTAAAAAGTTTATTTCAATTAAAAAAGCATAAAAAAACCATTCATAGTTCTTATTTTAAATTGTCAAGTACCCGGCCAGTTCGAAAGTTGAAACTACTTTCTCGTTGCAAAGCAACGATCTTCCTATGTAGAAGAACGGTCATCATTTTAACCTAGTTATGCAACCGTGCTGTCTCCATCTCCTAACCTTCACTTGCAAAATCAAACACCACAAATTACGGGAAGAAAAACCTGTACCTCTGTGAAAAATGGTAAGCCGTTTCCTCTTATTTTTCACTGGGGTTAAAACAACTTGTGCTGAAACGTACGGCTAGTACCACAGACAAAACGATAACGTCTTCCGAGGCATTGTGGGCGCATACGTTATCTTAATGCGAAGTCTTAATTCGTATGAAAACGTCGGGAAATAGCGTTAGAAGTTTCTTAAAGTGGCGTGTTTGTGTCAGGAGAATTTTCGAAATAGTTGTAGGATGCAAGGGTAGAATGAGGTTACCACATGTTTCTAGGATAAATTCGTTTTTCTAATTGTTTACAAGTTATTTGATCAAATTAGGCTGAGAATAAACACTTTCTGAACGTTGAAAGTTACATGAGGCAATCCACAAAACGCCGCCCACAACTGTTCAGTGCTTGGCCAGACTGGCAGCGTGGGCGCGGGGCGGGCCCGGCGCGGCGTAATCAAACATAAGGACTTCATTTGAGTGTCCATAGTGGGCACGTGGGCGCTGTGAACGCGCGGGCAAGTCACGCCATAGCTCGTTCATACAAGTCGCCGCAGGAAGCCCGTGCGGGGACCGGGGTTCTCAAACTAGTTCGAGTTTTTTTTAGTAAAAATAAGTCTTTTTCATCAATATTATATTTTGATAAACACTGTACACGTCAACACGCAGAACGCAGTCGCGCTCGACTGTGGACAGGCAGATCGCGAGCGTTCCCGCACTCGCGCCGCTCCTCGCCCCGCGCTGTCAATCTGGCCAAGCACTTCGCTTTTAGCTAGGAAGAAGAAATGGCGCTCGAAACTCACTCGCTACGAACTCCCAAGTGACATATCTGCCTATAAGGAAAACTTGATTATAAACAAACAATTGTATGCAAAGTAATTAAAAAGATTATTCAAAGGAGTGTTCAAGGCAAAGCTGTTTTTTTTTCGTTAACCTAAGTATATTGCTTTTAAACCTGCCTTTTTCCTTCTAAACCTGGCTTGTGCGAACACTGGTCATGCTGGCCCTGCAAACTGATTTGTAACCAAAAATACCGGGGTTTTAGTAAATTAACCGCGAGTAAGATATTTTATTTCGCAACCTCTCGTGTAGCCTCTATTCTGTAAGAAAGAACCAAAGCATGCCATCTCGAAGATAACTGATAGAGACCTAATACTAGTAAATTTTTAGATTAACAAAATCGTGATTTCCCTGTGAAAACTTCAGGATCAAAGAGCTATCCAATTAAGCACCCATTTTAACATGTCAATGAAAACAACCTTATATCAAAATCTGTATCCATAATCCTGCAGTAACAAGCAAAGGTATTTGATCGTCAGCTAAATGTTCCACACTTGTTCCTTAATTAAGTAAGTTAAATTAATAATGTCTTCAACATGCTTACTGATGAACTCAAGACTTCATTAAAGAGACTACTTATGTACAAGATGTTGTTGGTAGGTTTTGGGAATGTATTAATTTGAACGAATTAAGAATATTTTGTTTGTAAAGGCTTGAAGCAAGCGCTTTCTACAATACTGGCAGTATAATGTTTTTATTTATTATTTACCGATTGCTGTCAATGACGGTGTTCTCGAGGTTTTACGGGAATACGATTACCTCGGGCAAACTCTGCAGATTGGTAAGAACAGCTTTGAGAAGGAGGCTAACAAAAGAATGCAGATTGGTTGGGCAACGTTTGGGAAGCTTCGTCGATTCCACTCTTCGCAATTTCTGCAGAGCCTAAAGACTAAAGTATTCAATCAGTGCGTCCTGCCTGTTATGACTTACGGAACCGAAACGTGGACACTCACGGTACGGTTGGTCCATTAATTCAAGATCGCTCAGCGAGCTATGAAACGAGTTATGCTTGGAATCTCTCTGAAGGATAATAACGGATTAATCCGGCAGAGATCCAAAGTTATCGACATAGCTCACAGAATAAGCAAGCTGAAGTGGCATCGGGCCAGCCATATTAGCCGTCGCACTGATGACCGTTCGGGTAGACGTGTTCTTGAGTGCAGACCGCGAATCAGCAAACGTAAGGTAGTACGCCCAGGTTAAGTGGAGCGACGATCTTTGCAGGGTGACTGGTAGCAGCTGGATGAGAGTTGCTAAGAATTTGAGGCTGATGATGATGATATTATTTAATAACACATAAAGACACGAGATTTTTGAGAACACTTAAGGCCCTGGCCTGAATAACGTAGCCTTTTTGCTTTTGATCGAAAGCAATGGATGAGGTCTATGATGGAACGAACGTGCCCAGAAGATGCCTGAGGCACTGGAACTTCCATGCATCGACGAAACACAGCAGGCTGCTTGACGCCGGACTCCGATGGGAGGGTCAAACCAGGCGGGTGTTAGCCCTATCACTGCAAGCGAAGAATTGGCCAGTCAAAAAAGGTGTTGGGAGTAACTGTCCAGGATGCGCCGAGCGCTCGGTTCAGTTGAGTAACTGTCGGAACAAACTACGCTACACGAGGAGGCTTCTTCATGCATCCCAAAAAAATATTTGTTGTTATAGCGGCAATAGAAATACACATCTGTGAAAATTTCAACTGTCTACCTATTCTAATATTCATGAGATACAGCCCGCTGATAGACAGACGGACGGACAGCATAGGCTTAGTAATAGGGTCCCGTGGGCATCCATTGGGTAGGGAACCCTAAAAAGTGATACGCCAGCACTGATTAATAAAAACATGGTACCTACATACGAGTATAATCAGTAAAATAAGTTTCGGAAACTTCGTAAAAGAAAACGATAACAAAGTCCTATGTAACCGTATCAATACAATATAACGGTGAATACTTCGTAACAAGTAAGAGTTTCATCTGCATGCAAAACTTTATTTATATTTAAGGTGACTACAAACTTTATATTTAAGGTGACCGCGACAACCTTTGTCGCGGTCACCTTAAATATAAAGCTTAGAAGTCTGCTCTATTACTATTGCCAATTGCAACTCTAAAATACTATGCAAGGACTGTTGTTTTGAGGGGCTGATGGCTAAGAAAACTGCCACACGGTTCGATCGATCAGGTTAAGCTACGCTTGCCGCGGTTGGTCCGTGGATGGGTGACCATCTTTACATACTAAGACCTCTCCGTGTCTTAAGCGCGTTAAGCCGTTGGTCCCGGCTGTCATTTGTAGATCTTTGACAGTCGTTACGGGTCGTCAGAAGCCTGAAAGTCTGACAACCAGTCTTACCAAGGGGTATCGTATTACCCAATAAGTGGACTGTGGAGGTCAGATAGGCAGTCGCTCCATGTAAAGTACTGGTATTCAGCTGCATTCGGTTAAACTGGAAGCCGACCCCAATATAGTTGGGAAAAGGCTAGGGAGATGATGACTGTTGTTAGTAATAATTATAATACGCATTCCTTGAAATACTTTTCTATTTTGCTAACGCTACATTTTCACAATACCTACTTAAACAAAATATTTTAAGTACTTCATACAAAATCTGACTGCAACTATTGTAGTATTTAAAAAAGAGCGCAATAATTACTTACACTATCTTTTAATTTCGTCATACTTGCATTGTATTTATTATTTTAAATGACATTATAATAATATTATATTGTTACGAGCTTGGGGTTAGTGACAATAAAAACTGCCGATTTAATAACCATGACACTTGAATCAACAACGCTAATAACAACTCAAACACACTAATTATAAAACACAATTGCACTACTGATCGCTCGTCGCAATTGAAGATCGGTTTCGATGTATTCGCTTGTATCGCTTATCGAACTGTGTCCGACTCGCGGCCCACACCGGCCTTATGTAGTCTGAGAGAGTTCTAGAACTTTCTACTGTAGAAACATCTAGAATGTTCGAGTACACACCGGTCCCGACTGATCAGATGTCGATAGTTCTCGAAAGTTCTAGAAAGTACGTAGACGCTAGAACTTTCTAGAAGGATCTTGACTCTACTAGTTCTGCTATCCGATACTAGATGGCGCTAGTGGTAACTAATGTCACCATGTATCAGGTATTAATTTGTGGCGCGCAACAATATTGTGTGATATTTATTATTATGCAAGTACCTATATTCTCATATTTTTTAAATTTAATTCAGTGTTTTTTATTTTTATTTATATATTTTATTTCCTTCTGTAATCTTACACACGTTGTCTACATCCAATGACGTATTATATATAGACACGTTATCAACCAACATCTCGGCGCTTAAAAACGGCGAAAATACTAGATAACTACTTATACGCGTAAAGAAAGGGAAAGAAAATATGACACCGTACGGCGGGATGTCTGTTGCTAGAGGGAGATAAATAAACATCTTCAGTTACGTCACAGGATACGTAATAGTCAAATTACATGCTCATTGGTCGAGCGCATGAGTGACGTAGCTATCAGAGTCACTTCATGCGCCGGCCGCCATTAGACGCAGCGTCGTACAAAATAAAATAAAATAATCTAGTTTTGTAAACTTACGCGTGAAATGACACATTTTTGTCTTTAACTTTTGGGGTATAATTTTTACATCCTCTGAAAACATATTATGGCATATTTTCTTTATGTTTTGCACAGGTTTTCACATACGATATAAATTAAAAACAAACATACGTCGCGTCGCGTCGCGCGACAGGTTGGTGCGTGACTGAGCGCAATGTGGCCAATTGGCTTCATTTCATGTTGCCATTTTAGAGTGCGGACAACGTATCTATAGTTTTATACATCATTGTCTACATCACTTAATTTATACTAGCTTCCGCCCGCGGCTTCGCCCGCGAGGTAAGTCGATTAAAACTATCCTATGTCCTTCCCCGGGATACAATCTATCTCTCTGACAAATTTTATCGAAATCCGTTCAGTGGTTTAGGCATCAAAAGATAAAATACAGACAGAGTTACTTTTGAATTTATAATATTAGTATGGATACGTTCTTATCGTTTCTATCATTCTAGAAATAAGCATTACCTTTATATCTATTGTTCTGTTTTTTTATCGTCAGAAATGGTTATAGTACATTACGATATTAGTGCGTAAAGATGGTTATAACATGCGAGGCGGAATTTCAGCCCGAGCCGAAGGCGAGGGCGTAATTGAGCCGAGCATGTTATAACCATACGCACGTATATCGTACGACGTTTTTTAACACATTTGCGAGGAAACAGAAAAAAAACATTTTATATTTTGTTCATTTTTAATTATTGAAACAGTGAAATTACAATTGTTAAAATGATACGTAGGTAGTTGTAGTTGGTTTTTTAATTATGTTTTTATTATTATTATTACTATTCATAATGTCATTGTTTTGTGTTAGGGTAAATGTTGCAGACGACGAAACTTCAAATAAAAAAAGTATCATCAGTAGAAGAGGGGCGCGGCTCAGGGCAAAACTTCTTCGTTTGTGGCTCCAAACTTATTGTCTGAGTTATTTTGGCACTTATATTTGCTTTGTTTTGGATGGAATCTTTAAATTACCGAGTAAACTGTTTTTTTTTAATTTTAAATAAACTCAATCTGTGAATGCACACTGTTGCTTTCCCGCCATTTTAACAGCGCGCTAGCGCTGCCTACTGCCGGTCGATTCTGTAAAAATCTCACCGTGAAAACTTGGGTGATGTGAGTTTGTTTTTGCTAGGAATTGGCACTATTGACAGCTCACTCCACGCTCACTTCACTTTTCACGGTGAGATGGTTACAGAATCGCACTGCTGTACTGACTGGCGCCGCGCGGCGATTAGTTCGAAATTTGAATAGCAACAGCGCGCTGCTCACTAGCTGGAGTCGTGCGGCGGCGATCAGTTCCAAATTTGAAATGGCAAATAATGCTGTTATGGAATTTGTATGGACTATAACTTAACTATTTGCTTTGATAACACACGCGTTTTTTATGACCCTCTTTACATATTTAAAACCGGTGGAATTACATCAGCTTTACGAGCAAGGGTGTTAAAAAATATATAAAAGTTGAGTGTTTGGTCCTATATACTTACTACCAGCTAAAATAATCACGTAATGAACTTACTCGATTAAAAAGCACATTATTACACGATGTAAGGGGGATATCGTGACATCTGTATAATTACGTAATAGACGCCCTGGCGTTGCTCAAATTGTTCGTCGGTGATTAAAAATAACTGCTGTCCCATATATACAATGCGTGCCACGAAAGATGAGACTTGACACACCACGTGGTTTGACATGCGGAGTACACGATTTTAGGTATCTTTAGCGGTATGAGGTCTGAGTGCGGGACGGGACCGGACGTCATAAGAACGGCGGAAAGAGCGGGGGAGGCGGGGTCAAGTCTCATCTTTCGTGGCACGCATTGTACGCTTAATGCAGTACCTACAGTATCAAAATGCATGTAATAACAGATTTATTAAAATAACCGACAAATAGTTTTAAGAATCATGTAAAGAATCCAAAGTAAAAGTTTAGTAATGATCCCTTCCATCTTGTATGAAAAAGTCAAGACTCGCCATTCCGTACTTAAGGGGACTACATGATCCAAAGTGCGGTCACTGTCGGAGTGCATAGAAAATAAAGAGAAGCGCGATGATACAGTGCTGGTAATTTATTGCAAAATATGAAGCAATTAACTATTTTCAAAAATATATTGTTTGGACTAAAAAATTAAAACACTAGTGCTTTAGTATGTTGCTTGTAGAATAATCTGGCAAAAAATGAGAATGATTGTATGTATATTAGTATATGTATATGAAAAGAAAGTTTTTGGAGGTATCTTCATATTTTTTTCTATCATATCAAATTAGTTGTATTATGTTTCTAACACACTAGCAGGATATACTTGAAAAATATCATATATTTTTCTGATTTTGTTTACTGTAGTCGATCATATACTTTTATTGTTTCTAAAACTTGCGTTTTTTTTTTGTGTTTAGGTCCTGTAGTCCCCTTAAGACCAAATTCAGAATCTCAATAGAAGACTCAACACTATAATATTGTAGCAGCAGCGGTGAGGTTTGGTGAAAACTCATGTGTTTTATAGATTGTGTTGAGGATTTGCAATTAAAACGATGCGTTAGTTTTAACGAACAAATTATGTATCCTCTTGACCTTACAATATTCAAGGAAGGGGGTTTTTTTTTTTTTTTTTTGAGGATGGGAAATCATCAAATGACTCCTCCCGCTCTGGGTGGAGCGGAAGGGAGTGTCAGACTCTTACTGACTAAAACCCACCCGTGTTCCTTCCTTAGCCCTTTATGTTCCGGGCCAGCGGTAACCCTTTCGGACAATCCCGCTGACTCGGCAGGCTTCGGCCCTTACGGGCCCCTTCTTTAATGCTGACATCTCTTTGAGGCGCGCGTGGAACACGTACGCGCCGTCCGGCATGGGCCTGGTCCTGATCGGACGGTGAGCTACCCATTACTCTCCGCCCGCAGGCCCGCGCCTACGGTGGCCGGGAGTCGTCGCGCGGCTCCCGACGCCCGGAGCGTCTCCCGCGGCGGCTGGGACGGGTGGCTCTCTCCCTCAGCCGTCCCGCCGCCTCCTTTGCTAGCATGACTGCTTCGCAGAAGGAGGCGACTGCCCCCCACTCCCTCTCGCCCCGGACCATGGCTTGAACCAGGCCCGGACGCGAGAGGTCGCTGCCGCTGCCGATCGCCTCAACGAGGACACGGCGTTGCTCCGCCCAAGCGGGGCAGACCTCCACCGTGTGCTCCACCGTGTCCTCTGGGCGATCCTGGCAATGGTGACACCCGGGCGTTTCCTCCCGCCTGATTATGTGCAGGAACCTCCCGAAACTTCCGTGTCCGGTGAGGACCTGCGTCAGGCGGTAGGTGAGGGCGCCGTGACGCCTCTCTAACCACTCCTCAAAGAGGGGTCTTATCGCCGCTATCGTGGCGTGCCCTGCGCTGGGTTGCGATAGTCGCTCTTTCCATGCCGCCATGAGATCACGCCGGAGGTCCGTCCGCTCCGCCGCAATTTGCTGCGGAAGCGGAGTTTCCCCCCGGCGTAGTGCCTCCGCGCGCCACTCATACAGGCGCGCGAGGACTATCGCCTCCAGATCCCATGGCGGCAATCCGGCAAGGAGGCTTGCCGCCTCGCCCGAGATCGTGCGGTAGCCCCGGATCAGCCTTGTGGCTACCACCTTCTGGGGCGCGTTCAAATAATGGGCGGCTCGCCGCCGCAGTGAACGCGCCCACACCGGGGCCCCGTATAGGGCCATGGACCGCACGACCCCCGCGTAAAGCCTCCGGCAGGAGGCGTTTGGCCCCCTCAGGTTGGGCAGGAGCCGCTTGAAGGCGGCCCCGGCCCGTTCCAGTTTGGGAGCCAAACGTCGGAAATGCTCGACGAAGTTCCACCGGCTGTCGAGGACGAGACCCAGGTATTTCATCGTCGTCTCGACGCCGATGTGAACCCCTCCTACCGTTAGTTGGGATCCCGATGATGGCATGTTCCGGGGCCCATGAAACGACATGGCCTCGGATTTGTGCAATGCCACCTCGAGACCCAACTGCCGGATCCTCTCCACGACTATCGCAACCCCGCGTGTCATTGCGTCGGCCGCCGCCTGATGCAACCTCCCCTGCGCCAGGACTAGCGTGTCGTCAGCGTAGCAAACCACGCTGACGCCATCAGGGAGGTCGGCCCGCAGCACCCAGTCGTAACCGATGTCCCACAAGAGCGGCCCCAGAACCGATCCCTGTGGGACACCGCACGACATCTCTCGCCGGTTCCACTCCCCATCGCGACCGGGGTAGATGACGGCTCTGTCCGTCAGATACGCCCCGACTACTCGACGGAGGTAGGTCGGCACCCGGTGATACCGGAGTGCCTCCCCAATGCAGCCCCAGGGCAGGGTGTTAAACGCGTTGGCGATGTCGAGTGACACCGCCACGACGACCCTACCCCGGGACACCGCGTCCCCCGTCGTGAGGGCTCTCACGCGCATGATGGCATCCACCGTCGAGCGCCCCTTGCGGAAGCCAAACTGGCTGTCCGCAAGATCCGGCCCCGTCCTCACCAGGTGCCCGACGAGGCGGCCCGCAATTACTCTCTCAAAGAGCTTGCCAACCTCGTCGAGCAGCACGATGGGCCGGTATGCGGACGGAGAGTCCGCAGGGCGCCCTGGCTTCTGAATGAGGACCAGCTTCCCCGTCTTCCAGCGGAGTGGAAACTGGCCTCTCTCCATACATGCGCTTAAGAGCGCCTCCAGTCGAGGCCCGAGAGCCCTCGAGGCCAGGACCCAGGCTTTACCTGGCAAGCCGTCGGGTCCTGGGGCGGTATTTTTGGCCTTCAGCCTTCCTACCGCCGCTCTCAGATCTACCCCGGTCACTTCGGGGATGTCGTCGTCGTCCACGTGGTCCGCTTCGGGCACCGCAAGTGGCGGAGCCATAGGTGGGGGAGTGTGCTCCCCCCGTGAAGGGAACAGAGCGCTCACCACCTCCTCCACAAGCTGGGGGCGGAGACTCTGCGTCAGCGGGGGGGCCCACGTGCGGAGTTTATTCCGCACCATTTTGTAAGGGCGCCCCCACGGATCTCTGTTCAGAGTCTCCAGCATCTCTTCGCGGGCCGTATACTTGGCCCGCTGGACAGCCTCATGGAGGGCGGTCTTCGCCGCTCTGTACCCCTCGTACAGCTCCGCCTCCGTGGCTTCCGCATCCGGAGGGCGGATGCGGAGCCTGCGGTGCCTGGTGTACAGGTGTCGCGCGTCGACGCACGCCTTGCGTAACGCTTCCACTTCCTGCGACCACCAGTACACCTGACGTCGGGCGCGTCCTGGCCGGACTCGGGGCATTGCCACGTCACATATCTCGGACATGGCCTCCCGTAACCACTCCGCCTCATCATCAATATCGGCAGGCCTGTCCGGTGATGTCACCCAGGCCTGCACGATCGAGGCTTCCAGGAGGAGCTCCCGGTCCAGCTGCTTCAGCGCCCACCGCGGACCACTCGGGGCCTGTTGGACCAGCGCGCTGGAGGTCTGGGTGGAGACGTCGAACCGGATATACCGGTGATCGGAGTAGGTCTCCACCTCCTCCATGACGCGCCAGTCAATAACACGCTGTGCCAGAGCGGGGCTTGCGAACGAGATGTCCACCACGGACTCACCCCGCATCCGCACACACGTGGGAACAGAACCCCGATTTAGGACGACCAGACCTGTTTCCAGAGCCCAGTCTTCCACCATCCTACCCCGCACATCCGTGTAACGGGAACCCCAGGCCAAATTCTTGGCGTTGAAGTCCCCGAGCACTAGCACGGGGAAGGAATGGTTTCCCGCGACGACGACACTCAACTCTGTTAGAGAGTTGTGGAACTCGGCGAGAGTTCGGCTCGGAGAGAAGTACACTCCCACTACTACAGTCTCTCCGAACCGTGCTGCTACGCACCCCTGTCCCTTCGTGACGCTTTCGAGGGACGGGGTGCCGGCGGCGGCCGACGAAATGATGGCCACTGAGCCGCTCAGGTCCTCCACCCAGTCATCCCTGGGCGGGACAAAGTACGGCTCAGCGACCACGGCGATGTTAATCGACCACTGCGCCATGCTTTGGAGCAACAGGTCCTGAGCGCAGGCGCAGTGGTTGATGTTCGCCTGGAGGAGGCGTAATGGAGCCGTTACTCCTCCATTTCAGACCCCTCCCGGGCCCCCTGAGAGGGCCCCTCGACGGTGGTGGTGGCGGCGGCGGCGGTTGCAGCGGCGGCAGTGGCGGCAGTGGCGGCGGCAGCGGCGGCGGCAGTGGTGGCGGCGGCAGCGGCGGCGACGGTGGGGGTGGCTATAGCGGCGGAGGGCCTGCCTTTCTTTTTGGTTCCGGCGGGTGGAGCGCAGGTCTTGCTCCCCGCCCGGTGATCGGCCGGCTTGCCAGCAGCCGCACATGCGACGCAGTGCGGTGCGGCGTTGCACGAGCCGGCCTTATGTCCGGGCTGACCGCAGCGGAAGCACAGTGTGCTGCGGTCTACCTCCGAGGTGCATTGGACGCCAACGTGGTGCCCCACATGGCATCGGAAGCACCTCAGAGGCTTAGGTTCCAGCAGCTTGACCTGCGCTGAAACCCAGCCCACCAGGAGCCTTCGGCCCTCCACAATTGTTCTGGCCGCCGTCACGGGGCAGCTTACCGTTACGGTTCGCATTCCCGTGAAGTCAGTACGTATGGTGCCCGCCTTCACCTGCTCGGCCAGACACCCGCCCGTCCTGACGACGGCGGCCACCACCTCTCCCTCCGTTACGGAGTCATCCAGGCCCAGTATGCGCATGTCTGCGCACTTGACGGGCCTGGTGACTCGGGCTTCTTCCGCATTCAGAGACGCCCTTAGCTTCTCAGCTAGGGCGTCAGCGGTGGGGCCACTTGTAGCACCGGGGATCTCCAGCATGCGGGCGCCAGTGGCGGTAACCCTATGCCGGAGGCCCCCAGTGATCCCCAGCACCCGGAGGTCCACCGTCTCCCTCGCTTTCATGAGCACGTCGCAATACGTCACGCCCCTCTTAACCGCGTCCGGCTGTAGCGTTATCACTACAGCTGCGGTCTTCGGGGCGCGAAGCCTAGCCGCAACGGCTCGCTCCTTGCGGCGCCGTCTTTGTGCCTTTTTTCTTGCCGCCTTGGCCGCCTTCTTCTTCCCCCCAACCACCTGCCATTCGGCGTCAGTCGTGGGAGAAGTGGGAGAATTTTGGGGGCGGGGCGTAGGCTCTGGGGCCTTCGCCTCCCGTGCCGTTCTGCCCCCCTTCCGTGCCGACGTCGGGGTGTTGCCGGTAGGCGCCGGTTTCGTCGGCGCCGGGGCTCCGCTAGCCGAAGCCAGTTTCGCCGGCACCGATTTCGGCGGCGCCGGTTTTGCCGCCGCTGGGGCTCCGCCAGCCGATGTCGGCTTGGCTGACGCCTGGGCCCGGCCAGACGGCTCGGGTTTGGAGGCGGCAGCTGCCGCGGCGGCCGCGTACGAGGCCGCCTTTGTCCCCGGAGCTGACTTGCCCGCCAGGAGAGGGCGCAGGACTATACCCTCCAGGACGGAGAACCGCTCCTGGAAGGACGCCAGCTCCTGCCGAACCAGGTTCAGGACCTGGTTCTCCACCGGGACGGGCTGGCTGGGCTGGGCCGGTTGGTTTGCCTGCGCACCGTTGGTGGCCTGGAGGCCGGCCAGGTCCGCACGGAGCCTCCCGTTCTCCTTTTGGAGAAGCTCCGTAGCGGCCGTCAAGCGGGCGACCTCCGCCCGCAATTCGGCCACTTCGCCGGCCGAAGGGCCGGCGTAGTTGGCCGCCTCCGCTGCCGCCATAATGGAGGCCGTTGCCGAGACTACGGCCCTGTTCTTAGAGGTTTGGAGCTTCTTCAGGGCCACGTCCCGGATCGCGGCCTCCACGACCGCCGCAAACTTTAGTTTGCGGTCCGCATCGGGGCCTCCAACCGCACCCGCCTCGTCGCTTGAGGGCCCCGAAGTGACCGCGCGACCGGTCTCCCCCTCCCTTGTGGGCTCCTCCGCTCTCTCTGCTGCCTCTCTGGCAGTGAGCCCCCTCCCCTTGCCTCGCTCTCGGGCTCCACCCCGCCTGCTGGTGGGGATTTTTCGAGCCGAGGCCAGCTCCCCGTCAGAGGACGACCTCTGGCCATCCCCTGACCTTGGCCGCTTGCTGTAGATCCTCTTCGCAGCGGCCATCTCCTTAGCACGGCAGAGGCTCCCTGAGCCTACCGTGCTTGCGCCTTCAGATGCGGCATCGGACTCCGACCCCGCATCACTCCTTATTTCTTCTGTTGTTTTTTGTGTTTTTAAATCATCCATATTTGTTCCCACGAGTTGTATACATGATTTACTTGCTCAAAATCTATCGGTTCGCACTAGCGACTGAATCAAGCTACCCATCAGCCAAGCTTACAACCTCCGTCACGGTGCGCCGCCGCTTGGAGGTTTGGGGAATTTTTTATAGAGGTTAATCTTCCTCGCGGTCCGGGCGGTTAAGCCAAGACCCTCGACCCCCTTCAACAGTCAGAGACATGACCTTAACTGTCTCCGGGGCTACGAGATTAGCGGTGGCAGGAGTGGGGGGTTACCCCACCTGCCTGCCCGGCGGCAGGGTAAGTACACACCGGGCCCGCTCTGACCCCACCACAATTGCCGCTCTGCTACTCAGAGCGACATGTGTGGAGCGGTCCTCGTGGCAGAATATTAGCATGCGGACAGCGAGATCCTACTAGGAAATAATCCCAATGGAAACTCGCTGCCCGCACCCCAGGATGCACCGGCCCGGAAACTGGTCTTCCCCCCGGACGTATCCAGAAAGGAACTCCAGCCCCCAGGCACACGTGGAGGTTTTCTGCCCTGGCACCCCAAGGAAGGGGGTGACGGCACAATATTTTAGATGGAAACCAATCACGTTCGAGAAATAGGTATGACGTAGCGTGTGGTCTCGTTTCTTACCTCGAGATGTCGCTACCAGTCCCTGATGTGCGTTGATCTAGTTAACAACAATATCATTATTCCCTTGCCCTTATCCTTATCTCCCATACTTGTCTATTAGTCGTCATTTCGGTAGTCATCAGTCACACAGTCCATGACTAGACGGTTCACCCTTGTTTGGTATAACAACGTTTTGTCGAAAATCGCTCCGGCTAATTTTAGTTACAATAATGTCATTTCGTATAATTATTCATTTGACCGAATAAGTAATTGGTAGATTTTTATTTAGCATATTTATTTCTTTGAAATACATAATGTCATTTGACCGAATTTTCAAATGCACTAATTTGCCTGTTTAATATGATATGAGGTACCTAAAGGTATTTGTATTCTCATTCACTCGGTCTTGCATCCAATGTCGTTTCGCCGTATGACTGAAAAAAACTGAAGCGGCATGAAAGGAAGTTTTCATACATTTTTTACAGTCCCATTTAATTCTAATGGAACCAGTATTATTAAAACCCACTCAAATCAAGTTATCTGTAATTAATAATGTTCAAGCAAAAAAAATAAATTCTACGTGACACAGTGTGAAGTTGTACACATAAATCTAATTAAAAATTTTCTGAGTGACGCTGGTAATTTAATTACTATGTTCATCGCACAGACTAGCTAGTTACAGTGTGATAAACTTTTTTATGTTTACGTACATCTTTTTTATGTACTCGGATTTTTCCAAGGCTTATCTTTTAGCGATTTTCCTAATTTACTCAAAAGATAAATCGATGATGTCGATAACCAAAGGGCGAACTCAATGAAAATAATTATGTTGTTTAATTTATTTGTAATATTAATATTTGTAGTCTTTTACACAATAATACTTTTTAGATCAAAATTATTTAATTATTATTAACAACCAACTTTTATTAACAATTTGCTCCACACATACAAGTTCTCACTAATAATAAGTTTTTAAAGTAATAAGTTTTTTTTTTGTAATTTATTTATTTATTTTATGTATCTACCTAAAATAAATAAATAAATTATGAAAATAAACAGTTTGTATTTGTTTGTTTTTGCGTGTAGTTTGTAGTTTTTCTAAGTATGTTTTGCAAACTGAAGTAAGTTAGCTAAATATGTGGAACCATATATATTTCAGACCTTTAATATGTACACATACCCACAGGGGGTAGGCAGAAAGTACAGAGCGCCACCGCGCACCTTCTGTTTTATACCAAACTAGCTTCTGCCCGTGACTTCGTCCACGTGATATTTCACCCTCCCCCTATTCACCCCCTTAGGGGTGGAATTTCGAAAAACCCTTTCTTAGTGGATACCTACTCTTGACAAAGAACACACCCTCCAAATTTTATGTCTCTAAGATCAGCGGTTTAGGCTGTGCGGTGATATATCAGTAAGTCAGGAGTTTGAATTATATACATATATAGATAAAGATATTCTATTCAACAACATGCAACGAATAATATGTAAAACTATAACGCATGATGCACTGCGATTCTTAAGGCGATCCTACCTAATCTGTCATTGCATAAAATAATTATACTGGGTTACATAAAAAATCTAAAGTATCAATCAGAATTCTAAATTAATTGTGGAGTTCAAGGTCATACCTATTACTCTTTGTGATAAGTGCCCATCAATATTAATGAGTCCTCAGCAGCGTATAATTAATAAATGAGCTTACAAAAAAAAAAATCATTTCCACATTATGTTCGTATCAAAAGTTATCGGTCCTTTAGTTCTTCTATAGTCCCACAAAGAAACCTTTTTCAATCTGGCTGGAAAGATTAACAACAAGCATTACAGAAAAAAAACTACAGGGACAAGATACCGAAATAAATTGAAGACTCAAAATCTGAATTCAACATCCATTACGTTTTTTGAATAGTCTAAAATTCATCAAGCTTAAGGAACAAAGAGATGTACTGCGTAAAAACCTTCACGAATTTCAACAGTACACTCGTGGTAGCAATGTAAAGTAACAACTTTTTCGAGTGGACCGCAATTATATATGTATGAGTACTACTAGGGATCGATGGGTTCTCCCTAACTTCGCCATAAATCCTTAGGATCAGGGATTGACGACAAGTTTTAATTTAAACCGACTTACCGCTCCATTGCTGACGGCGGTAGGATTAAAAGTTGTTCACCGGGATGTATCGCCTTCAGCTACCTGAATATCAAGATTCAAGAAGAAAAAGCAAATAAAGAAGTCGCCAAGTCAAACTTGGGCCTCGATTCACGAGTTTATTTTTAATTTCCGTCATCAACTGTCGCGTGGGAAGGATTCAATGTTTATTTGTAAAGCTATGGTATAAATAAAACCTTTGACGTTCTATTTTCGGGAAAATTTTTGTTCAGAATAAATATTATATTATATACATAATATAATATAAAATTTTGCCTTCAATGGGTATTCATTTGTTACGAGAAAGTTGAAAGTACGTCCTTAAAAAGAATATTAAAAAAATTCTGGGTGTGATATTAAAAATAAATTGAATATTTTATGAAGTCTGTGAAAATATTAAATATCTAAGTCTTATTAATTTTGAATTAAGGCGCAGTGCTTTGCAGATGCGAAGCATATGTGGCAGGTTTTATCTATCATTATTATTGAACGAATCAAAGTGTAATTTTTCTATACAAAAATAACACGGTTGTGTGCAATAATGAAATCAAATTGAAATTGCATTAAGTCTCCTAAAACCTTTCCTGTCAAGGTCAATGCTACTAAGCGTTATTTCATTAAAACTTAGAAAATAATACGTTAAAGAGATAAAAGACAAAAGAATGGCAAAGGTAACTTAGATTAAGACAGAAACAATCAAATACCCTGGCGAGACTGAATTTCATTGAAAATAGTCTCGTGCCGAAAGACCGCCAAAAGAATTTATTCTGAATCCCTAATTCTAAAGGTTTCTTATCTGTCGTGTTATTGAACCGTATCAATAGTTTTGCTGCAAGTTTTAATCCGGGGAGCGACGGTGATCGCCCTCTAAGTCCTTTTAAATTAAACCTGCCTCGGATACGTCACATTGCGGATTAGTTGAGATTTCGTTGAAAACAATTCGAGGTATGTCTGGCTCTCATGTTTTTGCAAGGAATGTCAATGAAGATTTACTGATATTGTGGATAAAGTAATTTAATTATGAATAGGGAATTTCGTTTGTTGTTGTAGGATTTATGTGGTGTTTTCAGTTTGACAGGGTTTCAGAATAGTTAATTTGGGACTGATTAGTCATTTATGGAAGACTTGAGTTTAGAAGACCTAATAGTGGTTATTCTGTGCTTAAATATCACGTAAAGTTACACAATCTTTTTACATAAATCAAATAATTTAAAGTTCAAAACAAAACTACATTTACAAACATGTCATACCACCATAATTACCTACATCACTATTTTCCTGTTCCATAAGCTGCTTCAATAACGGTTCCCAAAGGAGTCATACGCCCAAAATATTAAAAACACGAAACACATATGCAGAGATGTTATACGTATATTTATAAAATATTAAACAGCAAAATATTTCGAAAGAATAGCGTACGTTCACACGACAGGGCTGCCCCGCTGCGCTTCGTGTCAACACACTTGGTTCTACAAAAATAACTCAGCGCCACAGCCTGCATCCGTACCAGAGAACCAACTTAACCCACTGCTATTTTTACTGAAAACATTGTTCGTAATTTCTTACTCTGTGTGAAATAATATGGGTGTGGTTATCTGTAATGTACGAGGAACAAGCAGTCCTGCCTCTGGTATTACATTTACATAATGTACTTAGCGCGCAGAGCCGCATACAAAGGCTCTCCACAGAAAGTGATGAGATGAGTGCGCGTCAAAGAAAAATGAATTCTTTCACATACGATTTTAAACATATATTTCCTTGTCATAAAAATATTTTGCTTGTATTAAATTACACAGTATTTTACTTGTGAGAGCGTAAGTAGGTTTTCATTTGCGGTTCAAAACTTATACTGTTTTCTAAGTGTCTAATAGAATAGAAACTACGTAATATGTATGCGGGGTGACTGTCCACTCTGTAAATTTGACTAAAATTTTAGCTAAACTTCTCTTGAAAGTTTGCATTCTTGATTTCTGGTGAATATAAAATAGTGGAAAATAGAATAAATAAATTTACCTACCGATTTATTTACAGTTGCGTACGACAAGTATAAGTTGTATTGAACATGATGTTGTCTGTGCATATAATTTACTAAGATTTACCTAAATTACCTGAAAGGTAATTGCGTTACACACTATCAGTAGCAATGGGTATCATTTTGACAGTTCTATAACATTCATTGCTTTATTAGCGTTGCTGAGATTTTTTTTATTTTTGACATTTTTCGAACTCGAGCAATGGATTAGAAATATGCTTCAAAATTATTCAAATTGAGAGTAATAGCGTGTTACGCAATTAGAGTACTGGGTGGTACTCAAACAATTCGCTCCCCCCACCGAATAATATGGTAATCGATAAATCAAAATTTTACAGGAAAAATAAAAAACTGTTTTATGCGTATATCTCGGCACGGGTAGATCGTAAGGTAGACATTTAAACGTCAAAACAAAGCTAATTTTTTTACAATCTAATTTATATTATGATTTTTTTGTAATACTTTAATAAAATTAAGTTATTCACAAAAATAATGTTACTGAAATTAAATGGCAAAAGTATAGTATGCAACGCATCATTACCATATTATTCGCGTGTAAACGCAACAATATCGTAGTCAATATTAATGCATTATAGTATTATTCGTTGTAATACAGTGTCAAAAAACCTAACGGCAATATGATATTACGATATTATTCGTGTGAAATCCAAGCGATAGTGTATAATGTAATATTACATTACAGTAATATTCGTCGATGTGTGGTGTCAAAAGATTAACAGTAATATAATGTTGCAAATACATGTTTTATTAAATAATCCAGTACTTATTATTTGATTTGGCAGAAAAATAACAATAATAGAGGAAGTTGATATTAATACTGGATAATTTATAATAGCGTTTTATTAAAATTTATGAAATAAAACAAAGGTTTTATTATTTATCATAATCAGTCATTTTATTTATTAACTAGCTGTGCCCGCGACTTCGTCAGCGTGGAATAGTGACTTTTCGGGCAGCATATTTTGAATTACATATACCGTCGTTTGGGTAGCTAAAAATTTACTTTACAGTAATGCTTCTCTGTATACGATATTTGACGTATGGCCATCGGGGATGAAAGCATACAGGCTCCTAGGATTGCTAACCCGTGACAGAGCCACATACAACTGAGCGTGCGAGAAACAGCTGATACTTAGATCTACACCTACAACTTTCAGCGTCTGACCTTGGGCTTTATTAATTGTCATCGCAAAACATAGGCTGACTGGAAACTGGACTCGTTTAAAACTAAATGGAAAATTGTTTGGAATGAGAGGAATCCGAGGAATGAAAACACTTTTACCTTTTCCACACCTTGTTAAAATCTCTGCTTCTATCAGATTTCTTTGTAAATTGGTCACTTTTAACCTGGTGCCATTGCTAAGTTTTGGGGGGCTTGAATTTCAAAGAAGCATTATCGGTACGCCTACTTTTAATTTTATTTTATATGCTGGTAGTCCAGGAGCATTGAGGGATTCTAAAAATTCTACTGGGTAGCTTGTAGATTTTCCTTCTTCAATGACTCTGTTAATGGAGATATACTCAACATAATCCCCCGGAACATAGCTCAAAATTTCAGCGTTTATTGTTGCTGCTAGGTCGTTTCGTGGCGTCAAAATAGCTCTTTCGCAAAGCCAGAAATTTTCGCAAGTTTGTATTTGCGTTGCGTTTCCATACACAGATGATATGAGGTCTCGCATTGATGAAACTATGTATGTTGCATAGGTTTTCATTAAGAACAAATTTTCCTTGTTCCTGCGGTAACGCACCGTTACCAATCTCAAGTAGCAAATCTGAAAATTCTTGAGCATTTTCGTTGCCTCTAATTTGCGCACGCATATTTAATGTCAAATGCAAAGGTGTAATGCCACAGTCGAGAACTCTTTAGGCAGGCTCTAACTTCAACAGCCCTTGTTCCACGTGGTATTACAGGGAGAGTCTGACGAAAATCGCCACAAAAAAGCATAGTAATGCCATCCACGGGTTGATCACTTTGCTTGACATCACGCAACGTTCTGTCTACTGCTTCTACTGCTTTTCGATTGGCCATTGTGGACTCATCCCATATAATAAGGCTACAATCACGAAGAACCTTAGCTTTATCGCTGTTTCTTGAAATATTACAAACAGGGCTTTCTGTGCGGTCTAAATCGATCGGAATTTTGAACATTGTATGGGCAGTTTTCCCACCTGGCAACAATGTGGCTGCTATGCCTGATGAAGCGACAGCAAGCGCGATTTTACCTTCGCTTCGTACCTTCGCCAAAATAACTTTCGTAAGAAATGTTTTACCCGTTCCACCGGGTGCATCTACAAATAGCATTTCTTCCAAAGTACTATCAACGCTCACCAGATCAAAAATATCAAACGCTGTTCATCAGTTAGCCTCGAGAGTGCGCGTCCATGTACGTACTCTGATAGTATACCTTATAAATGTCCGCCGTGATTCTTTAAATTGACATAACTTTTTTATTTATGAACCGATTGACATGAAATAAACACTAAATGTTAAGTGAAGCTTACTACAATATATTAGTGAAAACCGCATCTAAATCGAATAAGCCGTTTCTATTATATTGTAAACAAAAATAATACACAAATATAATTGTTATATACTTTACGTGGAAAAAGGCATGCATTTCTTACGCGAATATAATGGTAATCGTCGCTTACCGAAAAAGTTAACGATTGCATGATCTGTAATAACATGTTATGGTATTATTCGTGCAAAAAGTGTGTTTAGATTTTAAGGGAATAATGTTGTTATGTTCATTACGGTACCATTGAAATTATTGTACTTTTATAAATATACATAGAAAAAATACAAAAAAAAATTACAAGATAATATTAATGCTTTAGACACCGAATATGCAATAAAACGAAAACTGTCGTAGTACCACATTACCATGTTATTCGGTGGGGGGAGCGAATTGTTTAATATAGTGGGTAGGAAATGGCGACTATTCACAACTCTGCTATCAAAATTGTATTTTTGAATAGACGGCCTTTTAGTGTTTATTGCAACCAATTTAATTACCTATAATTCATTCAGACAGAAAATAATTCAACATCCACGTCTTCAGAATAGCTGGTAAGAACTACATCTTTGTTTCATACATAGTCTAGTACTAATATCAAAGGCATTTTCTGCTGGAGGTCAATTAATCCTAGATTTCTTAAATAAGGCGTTAAATCTTCATTTGTCCGCACCGCCGCGCGCCGCCCGGCCGCTCGCCTTTCGGTACACAGTGCTCCACCAACCTCCAACTGCGAACCAAATTGAATAAAGCTTGGAGAAGCGTTGGTACCATCTTTATGGGTGCCGGCTGCACTTACACCGTAGGCGACACATACATTATTTTCTCGGCGATTCTAAACATCATGGGGCCTAAAAACAAGATTTACACAATCCTGTATCATTCTTGCCGGGAACACGAAATGTAAAATAAATTATATTTAAAGTTACTTCTTTCTTCTTTACCCTTCTTATACGCCGTAACGGATCCACACGAGAAACAAAGGCTTTTTAATTGTTCCTGTAATTACAGCATTCGACTGATTTCTGAAGTCGCCAGATAAACTCTCATTAGCTATTGATTCAATAAATTTATGCATAAGATGAACATCGGTTAACTGTCACTGCGTTTCTGGATACGCAACAAACCATTTATTAGCTATGAAAACTAGTTCCTTAGTTGCCGCTAGATGGGTCTGTGTACAAGTTCGCGTAAAAAAAAAATATTTATGGGCAGATTACGGCAGATGTATGAACGACATCATTGTCATTTTTTTTAAAGAAACCTTAACTTAGTACTTCATTGTTTTTGTTTCGTGTAGTATAATTTTTCCTTTGCCGTTTCATTTTAAGTTAAAAATCTATTTGTCTTTCCAATCGGTAGTGTTTTATTCATTATTTTGCAAAATAGCATGGAATAAAAATTTACTGAAAGAGTAGGTGATGATGCTTCTTATCGAAGTGGCTAATGAATTTGACTATATAATCGACAATAAAAAAACGAACAAGACTTCTGTATTCATGATGCTAACACTCATTGTATTCTCTACTAAATAATTTTAATACATACTTATTTACCTTTCATAGACAATTTAATTCATTAATACACGTTTTTGATGTAATTTGCTGTGAAATGAAACGTAAAATATAATTATGGAACCGATAATTATATTTTACGTTGGTCAGTTAAGTTAACTCGAGTTTAAACGGAGTTTATTTTACATTGCAGTGTTCGGAAACGCACTTCCACAAGTTATCGAACCAATAGCGCTAATGGATAGATAAACCATATGAATAATTATATTACATTTTGTGTTCCGAGTAGGAACACTGAAGGATTATGTAAAACTCGTTTTTAATTAGTAATCACATTAATAAGATAAAATATTGCAAATCATCGTGATAATGATAAGTGATGACCCTCGATAAGTCTGTTTTCAGATAGACATGAAAGATGATGACACTGCAGTTTTCAGTTATTTGTGTAAAAATTGCTGTATCATCTATGCGACTAATTTGAAAATTATCATGTAATCAATCGGTGATGAAATAATTTACACAAAATAAAACGCTTACCTGTGTTCGAACCTACGACCTACAACTCGTAAGTGAATGTCTGCAGGAAAACATCGTGAGGGAACCGGATTCTCCTAGACCAAAAACTCGAAGACATGTGTACTAACCCGCACTGGGCCCGCGTGGTGGATTGCGGCCCACTTTCTTTCACCGAGAGGAGGCCTGTGGCAGTGGAAACATTTACTGGCTAATTTATATATGTGTCGGAAATGCGTTAGTCTGTCGTTTGGCTTATTGGGTTGCCAGCACCACCAGGTGGCGCTCGATGGAGTCCAGCTTGACGTTCGTGCGAGTCGACGAGAGTGCTACAGAGCAGTCTCTTGACCATTGGCCATCGTACGGACAACATGTGCTCAGAAACTGTCTCGCGTTCCGTATTTAGTTGTGTCGTGTACCCAGTGTGTGATTAATTTGTTCGTAAAATTAGATATTGGCGATGAAGGTCAGGTCTCCCGCGGCTGCTGGGACGGGAGGCTCTCTCCCTCAGCCATCCCGCCACCTCCTTGCTAGCATGACTGCTTTGCAGAAGAAAGTGACTGCCTCCCACTCCAATGTAAGAAGAATATCACCAATATAAGGTTATTATTTATGTCCTTCTAGTGTGTTCCTTCTCGGCGTTTCCCCTCACATCTGCTTTTTCATTGTCTTAGCAAAAATTACCCTATATTCGTCTTGGGTTTATCTTATTTCTGTATTTTGTATTACAATAAAAACATAAATTGTATATCTTAATGTATTTAACGTTCGCTTCGGTGTAAACGAAACTATTATGCAAGACTGGCACCGGATTGGAGTGGCTTAAGTTTCATTGTACAGTTGAGCTTGTTTTAGACTGACGGTAAATCTTCAACGATTTTACGGTTACTGTGAAGCTAGATCGTACTTGTATCATAATAAAGCAGACGAATTTACATATTACAGTCTTTATTGTTTGAAATTTCAAATTTGATCCCCCTGGTTTCGGATTTTAGTGGTGAGTTCGTTTATTTTTTGGTGTCTTGTGTTTTTCTACCTTTGAAGTTATGGATATAGGTAGTTGTATCTTTATTTTTTGTCAATAAAATGGTTTTGGTGGTCAATTGTCGCGAAGGACCTAAAATGTAAAAACTTATCACCTGAGAGTCCCGAGACAACCCAGGTTCGATGATCCTGGCGCAAATGCACAAGGAGGCCCATCCCTATATAAACTGGGAAAAGGGAGGGAGGAAGACTATGAAGAGTAAGAGACTATTTTTTTTTGGTCAGTCCTAACTTCTAGCGCAGTGCTGAGCAAATGTCTCCCAATAGACTTCCACATTAAGTATAGAAGAGAAGTCTTCTCTATAGTCGCCTTTTCTAAACATCCGAAAAGAATGCTGACTTGAGGAAAAAATTGCTTATAATAAATCAGAGGAAGCCGACCATAACACTAATTTTAAGATCAATAAGAGAATCAAAAATGTTATCACCCTGAAGTCATTAGAATTAGTGCCGTGGTTGGCCCAGTGGCAACGGTCATGACTTACGAGTAGTAGGTCGGTTCAAATCCAGGTAGTTGCTTTACTTTGTGTAAAAAATTTCATCACCACTGCTCTCAGAACGGTGAAGGAAAACATCGTCATTTATTTAAACCGGCAATGAAATAAAATTAAATCAAATGGGCCCGCGCGGCAGATTATAGCCCACTCCTTCTAAAAGAATGGAGTCCAGTGTCCTAGCATTGGGAACATTATAGGCTGATTATACTATGCTTATGATGGGGTGATAAATAAAAAATCAAATTTTGGGTTTAAAAACTTTTTTCCAAAAAAACACTATAAAGTGAAAAATAACATTCCGAAATTAAAATTATTTTTCACTTTTTGAAGTGAAAACTTCTTTAGCGGCGTTGTACACTTTTTTTGTAATGGGTAAAAAATGTTAAACTCGCGTCAGGACACGTGACCTGATCGAAAATTCGTAAGACGGATGGCCGTAGCCGGTACCGCGCATGTTTTGTTTATAAGACGATTCACAAAATACACACGTAATTGTTCAAGTTTTCACTTCTATCGGCACTCCCGGAGTGCCACTTGATTTTTTTTTTTGTAAAAATGTTTTTAAGCCAAAAATTTGATTGTTTCGTAATACCCAACCGAATAGATCTTCTATTTTTGTAGTCGGTTAAAATTACAGATACATTCTAAAACATTATTTAAACAAACATAAACTTATACCTTCTTCCCATGGCCTACGATCCTTACATACCATTCCTCATTACTTAAACAATCCATATATTAATAATATACATACACGCATACCAGGCATAACAGTAGGTAGATAACATTGATTTCGAATATCCAGTTAATTCTATCCGAGCTCAAAGGCGCCCCAGTCGCCGTGTGTATCGATGCAATTTAAATGTACTAGTAGTCTCGAAATAATTGCATTTCAAGCCAGCGATATTGACATTATACACAGTGTGAGATGAAAATTAACAAGGAATACGTAACAAACCTGTTTAAAATAAGAGGAATGGCGTGTTTATCAAAAAAGAGACAGGATTGGTGTATGAAGTTGTTGTGATTGTAATATGTATGATAATAGATATGAAGAATCACGTTCGTGGAAACTGGGAAATAAGAAAGGAAAAGAAAAACTCAGAAAACATTGTACGATGGTTGCTATTCAAACGTCAAGATACAAGCATATTAAATTTCGAATATCTTTTTATCGACATTACAAATGACATAAAACCTAACAAAAAAGTATCTTCCAAATAGATTTTACAACATCCGCCCTTAATGGAAATAAAAAGATAAAGTAGTAATGCTAAACACAATAGAAAATAATAAAACATTACTACCAGACTAAACACAAATACAAAATATAAACCGACGAAAAATAAATAAATAGAAGATTATTCTACTTGTTTATCACTAAACCCATATTAACAACGCACCTAAGATGAGCTATGCGCCTTAAGGGCTTGGTTAAAACATCGGCTGTCATTTTATCCGTAGGTATAAACTTTATATTTATAACACCCTCAGTAACCTTTTCACGAATAAAATGATATCTCGTATCAATGTGTTTGGTTCTATTGTGGTGGATTGGATTTAGCACAAGTTTCTGTGCACTTTGACTGTCGTTGTATAGCAACACCCTATCAGAAAAACCAGTAATGTCACACACTAACCGTCTGAGAAAAATAGCCTCCTTTGCAGAACTGGTTAAGGACATATACTCAGCTTCTGTAGACGATAAGGCTACCGTCGGCTGCTTCTTACACTCCCAGCTAATAGGTCCGCCCGCTAGCGTGAAGTAGAAACCAGTGTACGACCGACGGTCATGTACACAGTTCGCCCAGTCAGCATCCGTGAATCCACACAAACGGTTACCGACTTTCCTGTAAGTAATACAGTAATCCATAGTACCCTTCAAATACTGTAACACTCTTTTAGCGGCCAACCAATGCCTCTTATCGTAACAGTTATTAAACTGACTTAAATAGCTTGTGGCATAAGCTATATCGGGTCTCGTATTCACAGCTAGGTACATGAGACATCCTATCAAGTTTTGGTAAGGATATTCACCAAGAGATGATGGATTACCTTTCTCCAACTTGTTATTCTCCAAAAGTGTAGACATCTCCTTACAATCTCTCATATTAAACCGCTCCAACACTGCCTGAATAAAGGTCTTCTGACTGACCATGATTTTATCGTCAACACGGTTAATATTTATGCCTAAACAATATGATAATGCACCTAAATCTTTTAGCGAGAAAAATTTTTCTAAGTCATTTTTGACAGCGTCAAACAAACATTTTTCTTTGTAAAAGACAATTAGATCGTCAACATAGACTGCAAGTATTATGATTTCATTACCAAACTTTTTCAAGTAAACACATGATTCCGCAGATGTTCGTGCAAAGCCAATTTTCGATAGAACTTGATGCAATTTGATATTCCAGGCTCGAGCTGCCTGCTTCAAACCATAAATTGATTTTCTGAGCAAACAGACTTTACCTTCTGCCCCGCGCTCAGCAAATCCCTCAGGCTGTTGCATGTACACCTCCTCCTCTAAGTCCCCATTGAGGAATGCGGTATCCACATCCATGTGTTGGATCTTTAAATCCATTTCTGCCGCCAACGCTATAAGCGTACGTAGAGATGAATTTCGAACTACAGGGGCAAAAGTCTCGTTATAGTCAGTCCCCCAAACTTGACTAAAACCTTTCGCAACTAGTCGCGCCTTATGCTTAACTATTGCACCGTTCGCGTCCCTCTTTACCTTGAATACCCATTTACATGGTATAACCTTTTTATTTGGTTTATCCACTAATGTCCAAGTCTGCTTTTTCAATAAGGCATTGTACTCATCCTTCATTGCGGAAATCCAGTTATCTTTATCATCGCTATTAATAGCTTCACGATAACTTTTCGGATCATCACACAACAAATCAACACCGTGAGTGCCATATGAATAATAATCTGGAGGTTTACGTACTCTATTAGGATATCTTCTCTCAGGACATACATCGTTGGGTTCATCTGAAGGAACCAAGGACAGATCACGTTGTTCACCTGAATGTAGAGACTCTGTGTCGCCAACCCCACCAGCTTCATCAGTCGCGTCCACAAAATCGTCAATTTGCTCTACCTCCATGTCCACACTTTCTGAAGTAGGTGAAGAAATAGAAGCAGATGAGATAGAAATCTCCTGTGGCGATGTGGTATCTGAAGAAGTTTGTGAAAAAAGATTAATGACATTAGGGCTCACAACAACTTCAGGCTGAACAGATTTATCCTTCAATCCTGAAAAATTATTTTTAAAGAACGTAATATCCCGTGACTTAATCAACCTCCGAGGGTTTTCCGCGCTACGGAAATAATAACTCCTTGGATCGTCTGAATATCCAACAAAGATATGTTCAGAAGTTTTCATGTCAAGCTTAGTTCTCTGACATGAAGGCACGTGAACTAAAGCTCGGCAACCAAACACCTTTAAATGAGACAGGTCGGGTTTACTACCACACCACATTTCATATGGCGTCTTACCATCAAGTGCACGATGAGGTGACCTATTCTTTAAATAAACACTAGTCTCAACAGCATCCTGCCAAAAAGCTTTCGACAGAGAGCTATGTGCTAGCAAGGAACGGGCCTTCTCCACAATACTACGATTGCAACGTTCACTTACCCCATTTTGTTGAGGGCTGTATGGTACAGAGGTTTCATGTCGAATCCCTTGAGCCTGCAAATAATCTGTCAGCTCCTTGTTGACATACTCAGTACCATTGTCTGACCGAAGGGTTTGAATCTTACTGCCAGTCTGTCTCTCAACAAGTGCTTGGAAAGCACAAAAATACTTCTGAACTTCTGTCTTAGATGACATACAATAAAGGGATATAAAACGTGTATAATCATCTACAAAAATAATAAAGTATTTATTACCTTTAAAAGATTCAGTGGTCAGGGGACCACAAACGTCCGTATGGACCAATTCTAATGGTGACGAAGCCTTCTTATACTTTATCCCTTTGAAAGGCTTCCGGGCCTGCTTACCTTCTACACAAGGTACGCATGGTTCTTTGTCAACCTCAGTATACTCAACACCAACAGCTAGACCTTTTTTGAGTAGATCCATACCAATACGGCAGAGATGTCCTAGACGCTTATGCCAAAGCTGAAACTGGGACAAATTAGTGTGAACATTATAAGCTGAAACACCTTGCGGTTTTACTGTACAATCTAAAGTGTACAATCCACCACAAATAGAACCATGTAAAACAGGATCATTTATAAAAGAAACATCATTAGAATAATAAAAATTACAGCCATTCGTATCAAAAACAATCGAGAAACCTTTCTCTACTGCCTTTTTGACTGAGAGTAAATTACAATCTAGGCCAGGAACATGTACAACATTTTTAATCTTCTTGAAATCGGTTTTTGTGTCAATAGCAACATCTCCTAAACCCACAGCCGGCAAACTTTTACCATTTGCTACAGTTATCTTCCCATCACAGGGTCGGTAACTATTAAACCATTCAGCATGTGGAGTCATGTGAGTAGACGTACCAGAGTCGATAATCCACTTCTCAGACATCTGAATACTTGGTGCAGACAAAGCCAATTCCTTGACACCATCCAAAGCCAATTCCGTGACACATGCATCCATATTCCCTGAACTAGAAACATTCATTCCCTTATCTTTAGAACAATTTTCTATAGAGCAACTCGCCTTTGCCTTTTTCTCCTTCTTTTTGAGAGGACAATTAGGACTCTTGTGCCCTGGCTTCTTACAACGATAGCAAATAACCTGCCTGTTAGCATTCAACGCAGCCACATCATCTTTAGTCTCCTTCGTCATTTCACTCAACAACTTAGTCCTCACCAAATCTGTTGTGACTTCAACGCTCCCATTCTCAAGCGCCATTATCATAGGCTCGTAGCGAGACGTTAGACCTCCCAATATAATAGCTGCTAAAGAACTATCTTCTATAGTTTTGCCAATATCGGCCAGGTCTAGTGCTGTTGTAGTTATTGCATTTATGTAAGCTTCTAAATTAGAAAAGTCAGATAAGGTGTACCTGTACAACTTACGTTCCAACGACAGTTTACGACCCAAACTTCGATCCTCGTAGGATTTCATAAGAGCATCCCACGCTTGCTTTGCGGTCTTAGCTGGTCGAACAACCGAAATAGCAGCGCCATCCACAGTAAGGCATATTTTAGAAAGAGCCTTTTCATCCTTCCGTACATCGTCGGCCGTCTTATTGCCTTCGACAACTACTCCGCTTATGGTTTCCCACAATCCTTCATGGATTAATAGCATTCTCATTTTAAATTTCCACACAGTGTATCCTTCTCTATTACAAAGTATCGGAATACCATTTAGTGACATACCAGAAACTGCAGACGACATATTTTCACCACCAATCTCCTTTTAAATTCGATCGTAGATAAAATATACAGAGCTTCGTGCTGATAACGTGTTGTGATTGTAATAGGTATGATAATAGATATGAAGAATCACGTTCGTGGAAACTGGGAAATAAGAAAGGAAAAGAAAAACTCAGAAAACATTGTACGATGGTTGCTATTCAAACGTCAAGATACAAGCATATTAAATTTCGAATATCTTTTTATCGACATTACAAATGACATAAAACCTAACAAAAAAGTATCTTCCAAATAGATTTTACAACAGAAGTGAAGATATGAGGGTCATAATCAGTTTATAATGTTCCCACTGTTAGGATACAGGCCTCCTCTCTGTGAGAGGAAATGGGCTACCACGCGGGCCCAGTGCGAGTTGGTAAATAATGCCCTCATTATCTACCAAAAATCTGCTCGTGGTTAAATGATAACAGCCGCATAGGTCGATCGACGGTTCTACACTTCCGATGGGTGACCATTCATTACATGTCGAGATCTCTGCGTGTCTCGGAAAGCAGGTTAATCCGATGAGTCCCAGCTGTTATTCGTAGATCTTTGGCAGTCGTTACTGGTAGTCAAAACCCCAAAAGTCTGACAACCAGTAACTGGGTTGTGGAGGTCAGAAAGGCAGTCATTCCATGTAAAATACTGGTATTCATACGCATCCCGTTAGAATGGAAGTCAACCAAAGCCATGAACCGCTTTCCTAGAACTATATTACGGTCACTAACCTCTATTATACATATAATACAGGTCAGTGGTTACGGTACAGACGCCAGCACATTAAGTTACCCGAAACTGTCAAATTTTCCCAATCAACTTTGAACCTTATGCTTTAGCGATAATGTTGAAAATCTATTAAAGAAATTTGACAGATTGTAGTAGCTTGATGTGCTGGCGTCTGTACATTGCAATTATTTTTTTTCGGAATGGCATCTCGGTTTTTAACCAAAAAGTCTCTCTAACTCAATAAATTAAGGCCTCTTGTATATAACTATAATTATCACGGCTTCAACTTTCGTACTGCGACATCAATATGACATTTTGTCACCCGTAAGTATAAATAAAATTCCAATTAAAATCTTCAATCCAAAAATTATTTATGCATATTCATATTGTAATTTGTCATCTTCACTCTCCGTAAGGTATGCAACAGTAAACTCGAGAACTCGAGATATGAATCGATTCCTCGCTCGGAATCCGGTCAAGTGTTAACGTATATTACACGTCCCTGTAATTGGCTCGCGGTAATGAAGTTGTAGCGACGAAGCCTAGTGATGTGAATCGACTAACTGCATCGGTTATAGCCGAATGACTTTTAGATAAGTTTATGTTTGTAGGTTTCGCTAAAAAAACTTTGAATTTTGTACCTATGGGAAAAAAATATAAAATATTGTCATTACATACTAAGAATATTTCATATTGCGTCGGTAAAATACCTCAGTATCTAAATCTGTCTGATTTTTAATACAATTTACGTAAAATAACGTACTCGTAACAAATAATTACAAAAGTTTCAACGAAACTGTAAATGTAGTCAAAATTATAATTGCCTATTTGTTTTCATATAAAATAAGTAGGTACAATATTTTACTCGTTCACTCAATAACCGTAAATCGTATCCAGAATTAAATTATGTTTAAAATGCTTTAAACTCCATTCGAAGCCTAAATACCGCCCATAAATTCGCAACAAACCGTTACAATCTCATTAAATCGACTAACTATCAATGCACTCGATTCCAAAAACTCGATTAATCGACTATTTGGTCAGCACTAAAAATTACAGGCGGAATTAACTTCACCCGAGCAGGTGTTCCTGTCACTTCTCTACTTTCATTTAATATAGGTTCTCTTTCAACTTGGTTACTTTGTTTAAGTTTATGATATGCAATATGTAGACTTCATTGTTAATTAATTTTAGTGTTGATTGTTATGAGTTTTGATAATTCTTGTGGTAAGATAATTTGCGGGTAGGTGGCTAATTTTCTAGGCTCGAGTGGATTTTCAAATTCAACGTCTCTAGTAATTGTTTAGTCTAACAATATTATACAGGATGACAGGACATCGACACGCAGTTTGTTACCATGGATTTAGTGTAGGTATGATTTTAAACACACATACGTTGAAATTATCCGTCGGTAATTAAAACAAAATAGGAAAATCCAAAAGTGCACATAATGTTCATTTGATCATATAAAAAACCATAGATATAGATGCTATATTAGTTAGTTTTTATTTATTATATTAAACTACTTTAAATAAAAGAGCCATTTTCAATAGGGTTTCTCATGGGTGAAAAGAATCTATAAAAAAAAATTTGACTCAATTAATTATTTTTTTCGCAAACTACAATGTTTTTGTTTTAAATATTTTATGTTTTTTTTCGTTTCTACTGCATTAAATCAATTTTTGAAGTACAGAATTAATCTCCATTAAATTATCTATAGGATTTTTGTAATATTTTTAAGATGATTAACCCTTCGTTTTCATGCGGTTCCACGAACGTAGATCCACGCGAGCCACAATGGCTTTTTAATTGTTTCTGTAATTACAGCATTCAACCGGATAAACCCTTATACTCGATTTTACCACTGCATTTCTACATTAGAAAACCGACAACCTTGATGAAATTCAAATCAGTACACCAAATCACCTCCCAAGTCGGATATTCAGTCTGGCTCCCAGCATGATATTCCAAAGGTCTCGGTCATCCCGCATGTGAGATTAACCACGAATACACTGCGATAACAGCACAAACAGCGGTGATAAATCCGTTCTTAGTTCCGTCCCGCTCCACTCGCTCCGCTCCGCTTGCTCACGGTACAAGCTGTTAATTTCCGCTTGCTTGTATCGGCTGAGCGTGGCGTCGGCGGTATTATTACGCCTTCCCAGCAGTTTGCGACCTGTTACGTAACATTTATTAGGTATCGGTTATGTTGGGGAGAACGAGAACGAAGTTTTGAAATATTAAAGATCATGAAAATGTTTAATTTAAGTTTTAATAAACTACATAAGTCTCCAATTTCCTATCATATTTTTAATAGATAGATCAATCAATATCAACATTTTTTCATTAACGATCAGGCTCGAAGGACCAAAATCATTACTAACAAAATATTGATGAATTTATACCTATGTATAGGCAGGATCTCATTTAGGGCCATGATCCAAATAAAAGAGAAGCTTTTCTGACTTTGCGAGAAAATGAAATTGTTACAGACATTTAATTTCATCCGTCTACCGTACTTCCTTATTCTTTACGCTGTTCATAGATGCTTGTAGACTGTACCATTGGATCAAGTATTGAAGGTATCAATACTAAATGCACTGGCTTTACTCAAAGTAACGTGCCACAGTAACCGACTGAGTTAACGATCTACATTAAATAAATAAACAGTCTGTAGTTTTAAACCCAAAACGTGTGACTAAAATATCTTAAGTTTTAATGAACATCATACTATAATCCCAAATATTTTTTGTATTAAATGAGCAAACTAGGTATTAAAGGTGTTTTTAACGCGACTATTTTTATCGTGCGTGTGTAGAGAATCCAACAGAACTCATCCAAGCGCATCAAAAATGCGCCCCTAATATTATTATAAACGCAAAAGTGAGTTGGTCGGTTACGTTTTCACGTTAAAACGGCTAAACAGATTTAGGTGAATGATGGTAATGGTAGATCATGACCTGAGTGAAGACATACGATAAATACTTTTAATCCCGGTAGTATGTCCCCGTGGAATATTTCACAACATCCACTCGGGCGAAAGCACGGGCAAAAGCTAGTTTTTATAAATTAAATAAAAGTAAAAGATAAGAACGTACAACATTTAAATGTTACGTAAGATTACGAATCCATCCATGTAAGTGTGTAGATAGTTTTCAGTATAGATCTTCAACATTCTCTATCTTCTTAACATAAATCGCTACTCGCTCCTCTCATGCCCTTAACCACGAGTCTTATCTAACGTTCATAGGCCGCACTGGTTGGATATTGAGGAAATGACACAGATGTTTCGGATCACATGTAATTCTAGGTATGTACCCGGATCTTACGGTGCATCCAGTGTTGACGTTATTATTGGAGCTTAGAGAGTACGTAGTTCGGAAGTCTATTGTATGAAGTTTCTTATTAACGGTTGACCAGTAAGAAGGTTTTATGTGCTTGCAGAAGTGTGAAAAAATTTGGGGTTTTGTTTATTGACTAGGCTACAAAGAATATGAGTAATGAAACATGAATTTCATTGGAACAGCGAGGTAATAGCCTAAAACACTATATATCAGTAGCAATGGGTTTAATTTTGACAGTTCAACTACATTCATTGCGGCATTTAAGTTGTTGAGCAGACTAATTTTTCGAACATATGAAGCAATGGAATATCCTTCAAAATTATTCAGATTGTGATTAGGAGGCCTAAAGAGGTCACTTTGGCAGAATCATAAAAGGATAACAATAATCATAATTATCATAATCATAATGTGGCGAAGACTGTCCATATTTTTCTTTTTTCGCTGCACTACGTAGGTATAATCTAAGAAGATTGGATTTGGATTGGATTGATTAGTATTTTAGCACAGACAAAAAAAAATGACTGAAAAATCCTGCACTTCTCCTGCAAAATTAACTTAACTTAACCTATCCATTACGATTCATAATGTTATCCTTTTATGATTCAGCCAAAGTGGACTTTTTAGGCCCCTAGTAGTGCGTTACGCAATTAGTTTGTTGGTCCGAATCTTATTCTTATTGAAACTAGAGCTTTTTGATTCGTAATTATCAAAGCAAATCTAAAGTCACATCTTTATAGAATTATTAGCTGTTGCCCGCGACTTTGTCTGCGGTCCAGGATGAAAAGTAGCCTGTGTCCTTACCCAGTTTATGGTCTACCCATGTGCTAAATTTCATCCGAATCCGTTCAGCCGTTTTAGCGTTAAAGCATAACAAACAAACAAACTTACTGTCGCATTTATTATTTATATATACTATACAACGCCCCGCGGTTTCACCTGTGTAAGTTTTGATCCTGTGAAAATATCGGGACAAAAACTATCCTTTCCCACTCCTACAGACACAGTTTCGCATTTATAATATTAAGTATGGATATTCGTTCTTAAGATTTAGGTAATATACAAGGCCCAGGTAAATATAGCTAATAAAATAGAGTACCTACTCGGGCTTCTGTTCATAATACAGGTTATTTCATCTACTACGGGTCCTATGGTAATATTAAAAAGCCTTCCTCAAGAATTGGGCTATCAAATGCAAAAATAATTTTTCAAATTCGACTGGTAGTTTCAGAGATTTGCGCGTTCAAACAAACAAACTCTTTAGCTTTATTATTAGTATAGATATAGATAATAATATTATTTATCACAGTACGTCAAACTTATCTTCAAGAATAACCCTGCCTTGTGTGTAATAAGCCTTGCCTAAACCCACACATTTATGTCTGACAGTATCATCACAGTACGTCAGACGTCAGAACTTATGTTTCTTCCCTTGTTTAATAATCACAGAATATGACGGTTTATTACAACCTCGCAAATAACGAGATCATTTTATAAATTTAATTGTGAAAGGAATTTATAGAATGAAGGAATAATGAATGTTAAGTTAATGAAAATATTGTAGACTTAGGTTTATTTTATTTGTGCTTTAGGAAGACACATCTTAATAGTTCAAAATTAGATTAGTTATAGACTTGTCTAAAATAAAAACTTACATAACATTTCATTTCAGAAATATCTTAGATGCGACGTGGCCTAAGCCAAGTATGGTACTATGATGAAATAGGGTACAGACGCCAGCACATCAAGCTACCCGAAACTGTCAAATTTTCCCAATCAACTTTGAACCTTATGCTTTAGCGATAAAGTTGAAAATCTGTTAAAGAAATTTGACAGCATTTCAATACTTTCCGCTGGCCTACAATTTTCTTTACGATTTCTTCCACAAAACTCATGTCCACTCTTTTCATCCATAAAACCAATAAGAAAGATTCATAGTCTCAATCAAAAGCATCTAATCACATACTTATCGAGGATTCAAACAAAAGAACAAGAAAACCATCGAGCAGCGATAAAAAAGAACACTAATTGTCAATCCTGAGAAATCACGATTCATCTTGAATATCTCGACTCGATTCATCCGCCATTTAAATCAATCGATACTCGATTCCAGCCATTAATATCGTTTCCTACCATTTTTCCGCCTGTTTCAATATTTACTTGGTTCCATTAGCGTCCCCGTTTTAGATTTGGCGTTCTCTTTGTTTAGTATTAGTTTTTCTACAAGTTTTTTGTTTATTTTACGATTTTATCATGAGTTGTTCGTATGTGTATTTTTTAAGTCCCATATTTTTATCCATATTGTAATATTTTTGTTCAGATCTCTCATGACACGTTTCTCTCAAAAATAGCGTGCCTATTGTTAATAATTCATATTATTTTTTACCACTCATTTTCATGTTTATGGTAAAAGTTTCCAGTACCTATCAAAATTATTATAATTAGCAAGATTGGTAGGTACCTAACTATGTATAATGACATCCAAACGCGTTTTACACTAATTGCATAGCAACAGTTGAGGGGTTCAACTGATAAATTATTTTATTTCTGTAAGTTGGTTTGTACAGACGCCAGCACATCAGGCTACTACAATCTGTCAAATTTATTTAATAGATTTTTAACTTTATCGCTATAGCATCAGGTTCAAAGTTGATTGGGAAAATTTGACAGTTTCGGTTAGCTTGATGTACTGGCGTCTGTACAAACGCACTTACACATGAATCATATTTTTAAAAACTAGATGAGGTCAGCGTTTCCTATCTGACTACTCTGAAAAGAAAGGCTGAAACAAACTCAGAAGTCACAGTCTCTTTTAAAGTCCAGACATAATCTTGTGAAGACCATGTAGATTGGTGTCTGAAATGTCCTCCTAGGGCATCTCCTCCCACCATTTCCACTCAAATCTACCTCGTCAAGGCCTACAAACAGGCGCGACACGCGATATAACCGCGCGCGACACAAAGGCACCGCTCGTTGCGCGACTTGCGGTGCCTTTGTGTCGCGTGTCGTGTCGCGCCTGTTTGAAAAAGCCTTTATACCTTTTGTTAATCGCCTTTCATTCATCCTCGCAACATAAATACAAATACATCTTATAAATATAATTTATTACTGTGAAAATATCTAGATATAAAAATCATAGTTTTTCACAGAAATCATAAAACGTAATTAAAAGCTTAAGGCTTCATAATGATATTTTTCGAATATGAGAGGAGAGCATTGAATTCTGAAAAGAAAATAATTAAACGTTTTGTGAACCTCGAGTAATTTGCTCAAATGATTTATTGGGACAATGAACTGTGGTTTTCAGCACTGCCTAATTTAATGATAATTTGCTGTAAGATGCCCTGTTCGTTTCATTGTTGCAACTGCGACTGCTGAGCGTCGGTTCCTGGGCTCCACTACCAGGTCGGGAAGGGTGTTAGGGTTTTTCCAAGAATTTCTTAGTAACAGCTCAGATTTTGGAAGTTGGCGGCGTGAACCCCCGTGGCTCGGAAAGCATTTTAAGCCGTTGGTCCTGTACCAGAGGGGCAATTCTCGTAATGTTAAGAACGTTTACAGTCTGATCTCAGTTTCAATCTGTCAAAAATACGTCTAATTTCCCTACATTTTTGACAAATTTTTGACATTGATTGTCGCTGAGAATGAGATTGCGACTTGAATTTGAACATTTTTTAAGTACGAGAATTGGCTTTCAGAACTCTCTCCGGTTCGGCTGTCCCATTTCAAAACCTAGTAAGGGACACCTTTTATTGCATAATCTTGCTAACCTAGAAGGTCTCTACCAAATACAAAAACACCAGCGTTTTAAACTTACATAAAAGGAGATATATTTAAACATCGATAACTAGTAAGTGCACCTTTCACTCCCTAGTGACCATTCCTAGTAAGTCACTTTAACCAATTCAAAAAAATACATTCCATAGGCTGATTCAAAAAAATACATTCCATAGGCTGACCAATATTACGTTTATGCGCTCTCCTGTAAAGTTTCATTTTAAGTCCTTACTAGGTTTTGAAATGGGGCAGCCGGGTTGTGTCGGATTGCCTTCCCATCGGACTATGAGAGTGAGGGATGAGACAGTGCACCTGTGTTTGCAAACACACTTGTTCACTATAATATCCCCCGCGCCAAAGGCTCCGGTAGATCTTTGTTCGAAAGTGGAGCGTTATGGGCTAAATAAACGACTCATCATCTGCCTAGCCTTTTCCCAACTATGTTGGGGTCGGCTACCAGTCTAACCGGATGATTATCAGTATTTGACTCGGATCTACAGCCTATATGACCTCCATAACCTAATCCCATCCCAACTAGGTAACATGATAACCCTTGGTAAGACTGGTTGTCAGACTTTCGGGCTGCTGACGACCCGTAACGACTGTCAAAGATACACGAATGACAGCCGCAACCAACGGCTTAACGTGCTTTCCGAGGCATGGAGAGGTTTTGATATATGTAAAGACGGTCACCCATCCACGGACCAACCGCGGCAAGTGTAGCTTAACCTGATCAATCGACCCGTGTGGCTGTTATTACTTAGCCACATGCCTTTCTCCTCGACTAACTTGATAAAATAATTACTTTAAGCAGTGAATATTTGAGGGTTTATCACAATAAATGCTTTGGTCTTTACATTATAAGCTCAGAACACCTACTCTATTATACAACAGATCTAAGAGTAAATAATAAAGAACTTCTAAACAAAATGAGCACAAGAAAATCATAACGGTAGCCAAATCAAATATTTCTATCGTTCCACTAAATCCGCTTCCAAAGTCGACGTCCGTCTTCTATTCAACTTTTATTTCCTACCTGACTCTTTCTGCGGGGACAAGACTATTTGGGGACTGTGCAAGTTGTAAACTTTAGTAGCAGTCGACGGTTGAGTCATTTTACTTTTACGATGACGTAAACGTCAAATATGGCGGCGACGAAAGTCGGCGACTGACGATCGAACGTTCGAAATTCAATTGTGAGGTGAAAACAAATGCATAAAGGGAGTGTTGAAAGCATTTGGCATTTTGTCGCAGATAAATTGTTTGTATAAACTAGCTTTTAAAGATTATGGAAACTTGGGGGTTTATTCATAAACGTTGCTTAAAGTTAAGCAATGATTAGCCACCACACACACAAATAAACGTTTATGAATAAACCCCTTAGGTATAGTGTTAGACATAACATTTGTTTTTCCTCAAAAGTATTAATTTTCAAATCATTGTAAATCGTATTTAGACTAAGCTTTCTCGTACTGATGCTATGTAACTGGAGACACCTCGACACCTGTCATACAGAGAATCCTAGTTCAGTGGTCGAGACCGAAATAATGTAACGCTTAGGTACTGAAGTTTTGGATATAAATGAATATAAATAATTATAAAATAAATGACTCGATTATCTTTTTAGAATACCTAGATATGCCTAGTGCCTTAAGTGTCAGTCGAGCTTTTAAAGACCGGATGACCGTCACCTATGTAATATTATGACAGATGGAATAGTTTGACTGCTGTCACTGCTTTTATGAACGTTTCGTTGAAGGCAGTTACGATTTGAGGTAGTGATTTTTTATAACCTTTTATCTCTTAATCTATTGAATATTGGATGATTTTAAGAACTGCTAATAACACAATTTATTGGAAGGAATTTCGCTTATAATCTGTACGTCGCGTCGTTACAAGTTTTGGCCGAAAACAATAACCCCTTTTTATTACCAACCTTTTCTCTTCAAAGTTCGTCTACCTTTCGGTATTAGATCCGCCTAGAGAATCACAGTCTTTGGTTTTCTGCAAAAAAAAAAGCCGATTTATCACCCTATAACTTGCGCCAATCTCTACGAAACATTGCGATCAAGAAGTTTAAAATCCCTTTGTGGATACATCAATCTTGCTTTACACCCAGTTTACACCCATTTTGTATTTATCTTATTCGGTACGACAAACAATTTGTTAGGCCGGATGCAATTGAATGGGACCATAGATAACAGTACATATAACTATTACAAAATTACTTAAAAACAAAGTACACACTCTTTCAAATGCCGATTAATTAATGAAAATAAATAAATGATTTTATTTCTGTAAGTAAGTTTGTACAAACACATATTTAAAAAAACTAGATGAGGTCGGCGTTACCTATCTGCCGAAACAAACTCACAGGTCCAGACATAACCGTGGTCAGACCATGTTATGTAGATTGATGTCTGAAAAGGTCTTTTGAGGAAAGAACCACACAGATTAAGGGGCTTACAGGACCTAAACGCAAAAATGCAAGTTTTAGAAACAATAAAAGTATATGATTGACTACAGTAAACAAAATCAGAAAAATATATAATATTCTTCAGGATATATGCTAGGTAGATAGTGTGTTGAAAGCATAATACAAATAATTTTGATATGATAGAAAAAAATCATGAAAATACCTCTAAAAACTTTCTTTTTACAATAAAAACCAAACTAATATACGTACAATCATTATGATTTTTTGTCAGATTATTCTAGAAGCAACATACTATTTAGTATGTTGCTTCTAGAATAATCTGATCACAAGTGTTTTAATTTTTTAATCCAAACAATAGATTTATTGTAAATAGATAATTGCTTTATATTTTGCAATAAATTACTAGCGTTTTGTCATCGCGCTTCTCTTTCTTTTCTATGCAGTCCGACAAATACCGCGCTTTAGGTCTTGTAGTCGCCTTAAGTGAAACAGTCCGGTCAGTACACTTCTTTGTCGGAAAAGTTATCAGTTGTCAAATAACATGTGTGATATGTATCATATAAGAAACAACTGAATCATACTCAAGTCTGGATCTGAGTCACAGCTCTAAGTTATTTCAACCTTGCAAGTTGTTTAGGGAAATTGCTTGATTCTTTATTTTAAAGTACTTACATAAATGCTCTTGGCTCCATATTAACAGCCGCACGGGTCAATCGCAGGTTAATTTATACTTTCCGCGGTCGGTTCTTGGATGGGTGACCATCCATTACATATCTAGAGTTCGAAACGCCTCCGTGCCTCGGAAAGCAAGTTAAAAAAAAAAAAAAAAGCCGTTGTTCGCGATCTTTGACAGTCGTCACGGGGTAGTCAGAAGTCCAAAACCCTGACAACCATAGCAGTCTTACCAAGGCGTATCGTGTTACCCAGTTACTGAGTTGTAGAGGTCGCATAGGCAGTCCCTCCATGTGAAATACTGTTATTCAGCTGCATCAACGCGGGTGAAACCGCGGGGCGATTGTTTCCAATAATTTCATTGCGCAGACAATTAATTGGCCCAAATATCTCCGTATAATATATTATGCACTGTTTGGCAAAGCTGGGATGAAATGCAAATAGTGTTGATGTTTGCCGTTTATTTTGCTTTAATTGGTCGCCAAAGGTCAGAATGATATTCGTATTAATGTTTGTTTATTTTGAAGGTATTGCCGTAGAGAATATGGCTTAATTTAATGCGCTATGCAAGCAGGGTTAACCTCTCAGTTTGATCGCGTGGAAGTCCTACAAACATACTAAAATAACAGCCATATTTTAATGAAACACCCTCAGTCCCCGCACCACCGCATCGTGTCGCATTGCCTACACTTGGCGTAGCATTATTTCTGACTTTTATTCTTTTAGCGAGCTAAAAACCACTGGGCTGATGCGTGGTGTTAGATTTAGATTGAGCTACCAAATGCAAAAATATTTTTTCACACCACCTGCTCGAAAATGACAAATTATATGTCAAGCAACCTTAACCTAAAGTGAGTCATTAGTGGCCGGGGGCACAGCCGGTCAATAATGTTGAATTTAGAATCTCACATGCTCAGCTAAATTGGCAGTATAGTACTAACGAACACCCATTGGTGCCAGAAAGAGGAAAGCTATCCTCGATACCCTTACTACGCGTGGATGATATTCTCGATTTCCTACAAAATCATAACGACTGCTTCTTCATATCGTTGCCATGTTTTTGAAGACATACTATTGTAAGAATAATTAGATAACTACGAACCATTTTTTAAAAGGAATGGAAGTGCATATAAGTATCTAGTTCTAAATATGTTATTCTTACTGTTTGTTTATTTAATAAATACTTTGTTTTTCGTACTATGGCTATTATTTTCTCACAGTAGGTGTTAAAAGTAGAGTATCCTCCTCTGGGCTAAAGGTATCTTTGCCTTGAGCTAGCTCGTATCCCTCGCTGCATTCAGGATTCTTGTATTAAATTAAATTCTTAATTCCCTCGCTGCGCTCGGGAGTTAAATCCCGAATCCTTCATTGCGCTCGAGATTCAATATGACGCCCGTAACATAAGACACAACTTTAGCCCCTCGGTGCATAATCTACTATTTCAAATCTGAATGATCGTCCTAGAGATTAGCGCGTTCAAACAAAGTCTTCAACCTTATTATATTATAAATTCGAAAGTAACTCTGTCTGTCTGACTGTATGTTACGTTTTCACGCCTAAACCACTAAATGGATTTCGATAAAATTTGGCAGAGAGATAGATTGCATCCCAGGGAAGGATATATAATAGTTTTTATATCCCGATATTCCCATGGGATTGACATTTATGCGGGTGAAACCGCGGGGCGCTGCTAGTATAATATTATAAAGGCGAAAGTTTGTGAGTGTGTTTGTATGTTTGTTACTTCTTCACGCACAAACGGCACACCGGATTAACACATAGGCTACTTTTTATCGAGTCTTATGCGGTTAAAACCGCAGGGCGCAGCTAGTAGACCACCAAAAAAACCAATAAAGTGTATAATAATAAAGATAAACCAATTCCATACAAACATGAAGCATAGTCCTCTATCCTTGCGAGGTCGCAAGATGGATAAATAGCCTTTAATAACTCACGCCCTCTTCTTATGAGGGTAGGCAGATACTACAGAACGGCATCAGCTACGATCCTTACATCTCCTTTAGCTTCGTGCACGTTCATACATCTGAGATACCTACATGCACGCGCGCCGGTTGCGAGTACTACGCGTTTGACCTTTTCGAAGAACATCATAATAAGGTCACGTATGTTCTTCTAGGGTGGTTCTCACCACTTATTCCACCGTGTGAACCTGTATTTCCATAAAGTATTTTATGAAAAAAGGCCACTTTAGCAGAATCATAAAAGGATAACATCATGAATTAAAATATGGCGAAGACAGTCCGTGTTTTTCTTTTTTTCGCTGCTGTACGTAGGTATAATCAAAGAGATTGGGATTGGATTTGGATTGGATTGATTGGTTTTTTTAGCACAGACAAAAAAAAAAATAACTGGAAAATCCTTCACCAATGGGATTTGATACGATTAACGTAAGAGTTAATGAGTTATGATTCTGGCAAAGTGGCCTTTTTAGGCCCCCTGATGCCAGGGATTGACACTATTGCCAGCTCACTCCGAGCTCACATCACCTATGTTTTCACGGTGAGATTTTTACGGAATAGCACTACTGACTAGGTATGTGGCAGGAATGACATGCAAACTACGCATCACACTGACGTAACGCGAAATCTTGCATCGCGCCAGCAGAGTTTATCGGGAAACTAGCATACCGATATATACCTACAACGTCCCGACATCAATCGACGAGCCACCAGACACGAAAACCGTCGGGGAATTCTCCCTTTTCTATGGAGGATGAGTTAATTTTACACCCTGTTCCTCATACCTATGTAGGTACAGACGGAAACTGTAAAATTTTCCCAATCAACTTTGAATCTTATGCTTTAGCGATAAAGTTGAAAATCTATTAAAGAAATTTGACAGATTGTAGTAGCTTGATGTGCTGGCGTCTGTACATAAATAAAATTATTATCTATTGGTACAAAAGACTCCGTGCAAGCATTTGATTTTTGAGACAACAGTATAATCTCAAATATCAGTGTAAATTGCAAATACCTAATGAGAACGATAATCAAATAACTAAGAACATATTAAATTTATAATAATTTAATTAACTTAGAGCCAATTTTTAATCTTAAGATAACTTTTACTTTAAGAATAAATACGACGTTTTGGCAGACTATCCGTACAAAAACTGTCAACATGGCAATCTTATTCATCGAATAAAAATTAACTGGCGATTGAAAAACCTGCCCTTAATTAATGACGAGTAAGGTGTGGGTCTAGCGTTAAAATGAAACCTTACACAATTTAATCGAAATAAGAAAGCTGGGAGTATTAATTTCAGTCGTCTAATTATGCACACATTGTCTGATTCAAATACCTATATTGAGATTTTCAACATGTTTTCTTGTCGACAGGGTCCCAATATAAATTTTAAGAAAATGATGGTCTCCTCATAATACCTAATACATATATAAATACACCGGATACAATGTATTCTACTTGAATCTTGGTCTTGAAGTTTAATGCAGCTGCAAGTTCCAAATACAGATGTCCACGAGTCTTGGCGCTCCCAAGGCTATTCGTAAGGGCAACGATACTGATTGAAGCAGCACAACTTATGGAAATTTAGTTACTATGGGTAATACTAGATGCCCCTTTAATATAAGTGTGCACATATTTTGTTGGTACGAGCATCGTGGAGAACATGCAGTGAAGGTAGTCATAGTCAACTCATACTGGATGTATTTATCTTATAACTAGCTTCTGCCCGCGACTTCGTCCGCGTGAAATTTCTTGTTACTCCGACCCACCCCGTCGCATCACATCGCCTGCCCGCGCTATTACTTCGTTTTTGCTTAGCGTTCTTTCTGACTTTTTTTTTGCTCGTCTCCTAAAGGTCATAGCGTGATGTTAAATAACCTATAGCCTTCCTCAAGAATTGGGCTATTAAATGCAAAAATAATTTTTCAAATCCGACTGGTAGTTCCAGAGATTAGCGCGTTCAACCAAACAAACAAACAAACTCTTCAGCTTTATAATATTATAATATATAATAGGTATAAAGTATAGATTAAAGTGTATTGAGAACTTAAGAAAGACTTTATCTTTAACCAAACCTCATGCAAATCATTCCCTGTTCGTCTCATGCATCCACTACCACTGGGTAAGTTGGTGAGTAAGGAAAAACCAGCCTTACAGAGTAATCAAAATTTGTAGGACACCTCTAATTGTGCTATAAACCACAATACTCATGGACGTTCTACCTATTTTAGCAAATATTCCATATTGTTATTCAATCCCCACAAAACGCTGACGGAACTTAATATAATAGAACATCATAAATTTATTTCGTACCAACACGCGACAAATCAAATAACTTGTTACATGAGTGAAAATATGTGGTCGTCCAAATCAAAAGGGACCTTATGGCGGTAACTAGTTTCCGAGATATTAATAAATTAGTAAAATACCTCAAAAAATCGTTTTTTTATTAACTGTATTTTATTTTTCCGTACGCAAAATACGCGCATTGACGTGGAGTTGCGGACACCAGCCCGTATTACCTATTACCTATTACCTAACTGTATTTTTAAAAAGATGATTGTATTTACTACATGTAGATGTGTTCAACTTTTCGAAAAGTCAATTTAAAAAAGTTTTGTATTCATCTAAAGTTTAGTAAAAAAGGAACCTTATCGCGGCAAGACCTAACAAATCGTTTTTCTTGTAATTCAAACCATATATTATATCGACATTTTAATATTGCAAAGTAGTTTTTAAGTTTATGCAAGGATTGTAAGAATTTCCATTAGTAATAATCATAGTCAATCAAAGTATACCATCAGTTACATAACTTCACACTAAAACATAACTTTTTTGTACGGCATACTTAAATTGCGATTTTCTCGAAACTTATAATTTCGATCAGTGAACTTCAAAAATTCGTAAAAAAATAACGGTAGTGGTTAGAAGGTTGGTTCTTGGGTCTATAGTTCGGTACATTGATGTAGTTTTCAGCTCTGTAGATAACTCATTTCCGCCATAAGGTCCCTTTTGATTTGGACGACCACATATGAGCTAACTATGTCTAGCCCGGTAGCCTTGTAACCTAGCATATTATATCGGTAGCTAAAGGTAGGGCCACATTATTCAAGAGTCTTGTTCATAATTGAACGTCAAAGCGTGTATTCATGCCTTTATGAGAACGTCAGGCTTTGAATCACGTTCGTTGGGTTATTTCCTGAAAGATGACCTAAGTTGGGAGTAATTATTATTTGAATATGGAGTTTTGTTAGAAGAGAAACAAGTTGAGAGATGCGTCAACAGATTATAACACCTGGATCTAAAACAATGTGGTACATTTATGTTCAGTGACCTATGTTGGGTGGGGTGGATTCACTGAAAAAAAAGAATGATTGATTTTACTAAATTCCGCGTAAATTTTATCAAATCCGCGGGTTATATAGGTCCTACACACGAAATTGTTGATTTTACCAAATAGAACTGGTTGATTATGAAAATCAACAAAGTGGATTTTGTTAAATTTACTCCTGTTATAGTAAAATTAACTATGAAAAGGGTTGACTATGGCAGTTCATTACTCAACCTACGCTACTTTAGTACCTACATTCAACAATTCTTTTTTTTTCAGTGTTGTAACAAATTTTGCTTATAACTTTGCTCGATCTTGACTAACGACTAGAGTGGGAAAGAGAGAGTAATTATTATCACTTCAATTAAAAATCAACGTCGATTGCATTTTCGCTTACCATGAGGTGAATAAGTGGAACAAAGCGAGTTTTTCAAGTAAAAATACAGGTTGATGCTGTGCTATAATGATATGAGTATAAAAAAGTATAACTTAGTAATAACAACCGCACGGGTAGATCGATGAGGTTAAATTACGCTTGCCACGGTTGGTCCGTGGACCATCTTTACATACCAAGACCTCTCCTTGCCTCGGAAAGCACATTAAGCCGTTGTTCCCGGCTGTCATGTCATCAGAAACCCTAAACTCGGACAACCAGTCTTACCAAGGGGCATTATATTACCCCTTAACTGGGTTGTGAAGGTCAGATAGGCAGTCGCATTATATTACCCCTTAACTGTGTTGTGAAGGTCAGATAGGCAGTCGCATTATATTACCCCTTAACTGGGTTGTGAAGGTCAGATAGGCAGTCGCATTATATTACCCCTTAACTGGGTTGTGAAGGTCAGATAGGCAGTCGCATTATATTACCCCTTAACTGTGTTGTGAAGGTCAGATAGGCAGTCGCATTATATTACCCCTTAACTGTGTTGTGAAGGTCAGATAGGCAGTCGCATTATATTACCCCTTAACTGGGTTGTGAAGGTCAGATAGGCAGTCGCATTATATTACCCCTTAACTGGGTTGTGAAAGTCAGATAGGCAGTCGCAGCATGTAAAATACTGGCATTCAGAAGCTGACCCCGACACCAAATGTGACCATTCCTAAATTACCCCAGGCTGATAAAATTTTTAGTTTTTTCTAATTATGCTTAGTTTAGAATTACGATCACCTGTAGTTGGTAAAGGGCTAGGCAGATAGTGACTATAAAAAATTGTGAAATTTGACAATGATACTATAAAACTTACAAGTCATTTCTTCAGATACCTTGAACTCCATTAATTCTTAGAATTGTTAACAAGAAACTTTACTACACAACGTAGCTCAAACTTAATAATTGTATCGATCTAAATTCAAGGGCACACTGAAATAACATACAGATTAGAACTATGAAATTATACCTTATACGTTACTATTGTGAACCAGCCACAGTAATTTGTTTCACCTTGACTTTGTTTCGTGGCGTGTAATCTTCTGATACCAATGGGTAAGTATACCCTTTTAGTAGGGCGTGCTATAGCTATAAACTTGTTCGGGTCGGCATGATGCAGCACAGCCGGGTGGTAAAATCAAATATTATTGTATAGATATATGTTCGGGTACCGATGTAGCCCTGAAGAATTGTTGAACTCAGCAGGAGACATAGCTCGAGAACACATCTGTTCTGCCGATGGCCGAAAGGTACTGAAGTGGCGACCGCGTACCGGAAGCGTTGGAAGGCCATGAGGTCGATCTTTGACATTGCAGGCCGCAGGAATCCCCTGAATGTGAGAACTACAGAAACAGTCATTGTGGAGATGCTTTGGGGAGGCCTATGTCCAGCAGTGGACTTCTTTCGGCTGAAATGATAATGATATTCGGGAAAAAGCCACTTGGCTTAGAGTCGACCCGAAGATGATTAGGGTTTGTGCCAATCGAATTGTGGATCGGCACGAGTCGACTGAGAGACGAATATGTGCAGTAATGGCTTCGGGTCGGTTAAGTTGTTCAACAAATACGGGCAAATCGAATATGTCGACCCAAACAATGTTCGGTAGCTACAAGTATTGTGTGTAGCACCCCTAACAGTTTGTTGTTGCTACCGGCTTGTTTCGTAATGAAGTCGATTTTCATGGTTTATGGCTTAAACTATCTTTTATGTATGGATGAAAAAATAATTTATGTTAAACTTTAGCGTGTTTTTAAATGGTGTCTTTTGTGATGACGTCACTAGAGAATATAATCTCGATTCGAAATTGATAACTTGATCTCACGTGCTAAGTCTGGGGTCAAATTAGCCACTCGAGATTGCCAACCTCGACCCCATGCCGCACCGGGTTTGTTTTATGTAAAAAAACTGCTTAAACTGAATTACACCTACATAATATGGTATTGGTGTATTGGTGTCATATTTTTTAAATAAAACCACATTAAGAATCTCTGAACAAGAAATTCTACGATTATTTAAGTAATAGGTATTCATTTTTACTACGCAACAAATCAGCACACACGCATCACGTGCGCTATTAATATTAATGAATTATTAATTTGAAAATAACTTCTCAAGTGCATAGTATGCTGATTCTTTGCTCAGACTCAAAAGCTCGTTCGTTACCTATCTCGACCAATACGGTTGAGATCTCGATCGAGATTTCAAGAGCGTTTATATATTTGTTGTATAAATAACGATTGAATGATTGAAAAATCCGAGATTATTTTTGAGAGCTATTTTTCGACATCGACATTGCATTCCCTGGTAGTCGCCGTAGTTATGTTTGGGAAAAAAGACAGTCACCCGGATTCTTTTTCTCTTTTTTGCTTCGTCTGAAAGTAGAAGATTTTTTTGTGTAGTTGTTTTTAATTGTTTATTGGATCTCTAACAGAGGCTACACAATTACATGCAAGTTTAAAGAACAAGAAAAAATTAAAACAATTATAGGAGCGCATTCACATACATATAATCTAAGTACAAAAAGTTTGAAAAGGCGAAAATATTAAAATAAATCAAAACACTTTACAAAAAAATCATACAAAGGAAAACCAAATTAAATGCAAAACAGTAAGGTTACAAAATAATCAAAAAAAAAAGAATAACTATAAAAGCAACAAATAAAATATACGAAATATTAAGATTTGGATGAGCATTATTATAAATAGTAGTGGTTTTATCGAACTAATACTGATTTTTATTTAGATATAGTGCTATAATAATATATACAGCCCTTTTTTTCAGTATGGGAAATATTCAAATGACCCCTCCCGCTCTGGGTGGAGCGGAAGGGAGTGTCAGACTCTTACTGACTAAAACCCACCCGTGTTCCTTCCTTAGCCCTTTATGTTCCCAGCCTTCTTGTGGAAAATGTGACTTGTTGATTGAAAGGAGAGAAATAATGTCTACGTAACATTCATCATAAATAGCCTATAATGCTCCCACTGCTGGGACACAGGCCTCTCTGTGAGAGGGAGTGGGCCGTAATCCACCACGCGGGCCCAGTGCAGGTTGGTAGATGTCACATGTCTTCGAATTTTTGATTCTAGGACATGCTGGTTTCATCACGATGTTTTCCTTCACCGTTTTGAGAGCAGTGGTGATGAAATATACCTATATATAATAAATATAATACGTAAAATTCACTGTAAGATAACAAAATAATGAATACAAAGCAAATATATTTAATTAACAGATATCAAATACAAATCAGAAAATAATGCAATTCATCTCATAAGATTTTACACGCAGCTAAAGTCAAAGATTGCGTATATGTATCTCTATTTCAATCTTTTCAGAATCTCAATAAATGGAAGAACATACATACAACAAAACTATTTAAATATGATCTCAGTGTCCTACTGAATATCCACTATATCATAAAGGAATGACAATGCACGGAAGGGAATACCCCACAGGCACACAGCTAGCGATGACTGCTGATCGAATGGTTGTACACTCAAATCCGATTCCGTTTGACTATTGCGTCCAATTCCCAGGAGCTGGGCTTGTGGGGCTAAGCCTCCGTCGGACGATCGATTTTTGGTCGGACGGACGGTTGGTCGATACAAATTCATAGTTTGATAGTGTTGGGTGGACTTGGTTGGAGTTTCGCCTACCCTAAATCGGACCATGATAATCTAAGCTATTAAAATTACGTAATAATTATTCAATTTAATTTCGGAATCAATTAAGATTCTCACTAATACTTATAACTAACTTAGTAAAAGAAAAAGCATCACCTTTGTAGGTACCTATTTCTTTGTTCTTGTCTGTTTATATATGATTTTGTGTACGTAAATGGTAAAATAAATAAATACAATTATTCATTATTAAGTAATGAGAACAAAACCAAATAAAAAATGGTATTGTAACTATTTAATGTTTATATATAACGTCTCTTGAGTTTCCATTTCCTGATCTAGATTATTCTACTAATCCTACTATTCTTAATATTATAAACGCGAAAGTTTGTGAGGATAGATGGATGGATGGATGTTACTCTTTCAAGCAAAAACTACTGAACGGATTTGGATGAAATTTGGCACACAGATAGTTTTTAACCAGGATTAACACATAGGATACTTTTTATCCCGATATTCCCACTGGATCGACACTTATGCCGGTGAAACCGCGGGCGCACCTAGTACCATATACAAACATTAAAAAACATTAATGAAATTGCCGAACGCGGAGGCCGATTCGGCAGCGTTCGACATCATCTGTCTCTCATCGCTCGTTCCGCGCTCTCGCTTGCACTTTAAGCCGCCATGGAACGCTACAACGCTACAGAGCAAGGCCGCGAGGTAACGCTACATGAGTCATGTTTTTTCGTGTGTGCAGCCAGCTTCATCGATTTATTAGACGTTGTCACGTCAAAAATTCCACGGTTCCCTCTTTCACAATGGGTCTATGGAGACCCATTTTCAAAGAGGGAGCCGTGGAATTTTTAACCATGTGGTAATGACAATAATATCCTACTTAATATTATAAACGCGAAAGTTTGTGAGAATGGACGGACGGATATTTGTTACTCTTTCACGCAAAAACTACTGAATGGATTTTGATGAAACTTTACAGCAATATTGCTTATACGTGAGAATAACAGAATAGGTACTTTTGTACTGATATTCGCACAGGATCGATACTTATGCGGGTAAAACCGCAGGGCGCTGCTATATAAGTAATAAAGACTAAAACTTTCACCTAACCCATTAGGAAAACAGGATAAACATCCAACTTGTTAAGCCCACGAGAGGTTTAGAATTTCAAACATATTTTCAGAATAAATAAAATTAATTAACTGTAGATTTGCAAGCTTGGGTTCGGATCAAACAAGATTCTCTTGCAAAGTCAATACAACATCGCGGGCAATACCCTGTTTGGAACAGTGTTAGCGGTTTACGAGAGATTTTAATTAATTCTGAATATTTACGGGTAATTTGTAACGTTTTGATCGTATTTATAGGAATGAAAGAAAAACATAGCAACGGATTTCGTTCTGTGTAAAGTTGGATTATGAAAATGTTTGGATGTTTAATTTTGTAAAGGATGCTTGGATCTGTGGCAGTAGAGGTACAGTTACACATGCTAGTTAGTAGTACGAAAGCATGCTACTATTGAGCAATTGCTACTTAGTGGTACGTGTGTCGAAACATTGCTAATAATGAGCATGCTAGTTTCGAGTTTGCTCAAAAATCGACGGTCGTGCGATTTTTGGGCATGCTACCTGCAGCGCGGGTGGAAGGGGGCGTGCTTATAGCGTGTTTGAACAGGTTTGCTTATTGAGCATGCTAGTATCGATCAGTCGTTAGCAGCAGGTGCGGACCCAAATCTTCCTATTCCTTGTTTTTTTCTTTCTATCTGAGAGAAGTTTTTGGACGCATTGCAACGCCACCAAAAGAATAATTCTATTCAACTCCATACGAATGGCTGTTTGATTGTCCATGGTTTTGTTTGAACTGACAGAGAGCACGCTATAAAATGGCATGTGTACCGGAGTGTTTGCTTTGAGCATGCTCTTTCAGGAGCATACTTAAAACTAGCATGCTTTTATCTAGCAAATGTAGACAACTGCAGAGCATGCTCGAAACTAGTATGCTAATGAGCATACTAAAAAGCATGCTGATAACTAGCATGTGTAACTGTAAGGTACAGTTACACATGCAGTACAGTTACAGGTACAGTTCCACCGGTAGCTTGGACCCTGGTCCCGACACCGGCGGAAAACTATTTTTTTATATTTTTAAATGTTTTTTTTACTTATTTTTATATTTTAAGAAATATTTAAAAATGTAATTAAATAAGTAAAGTAAATAAATAAACGAAATAATAATAATAATTTATTTATTTCAGACCATTGATCCATATAATGTTAGTAAAATCTTAGCCTATTGTTAGTAAATACAGAAATAAAAAGCTTAAAATTAATTACAGACACACAACACATGCATGCACACATGCATGCATGTGTGTTGCATTACTTAGCCTATTTCTCAATAATATAACTAATTTGTTTGTATAAACAGCACATGACACAGCACACACACACAAACACACACACACACATACAAACAGCTGTAAAAACTTAACATACTAGCAAAAAATTTAAAGTGATGCTAGTCTAAAAACTTAAAAGCTTCTAAAACACAAACATACTTCTTAAGAAAAGAAACACTACGAGCTGCAACTAGCACGCAATGGCATATTTAACACGTCACCATTCATGAAAACCATGGAAAAATACAACATAATTATTTTAAAGCGAATTTGTCAAATTAATTTTAAAAGTAATTTTATTTTAGGTGCATCGACTTTACATATTACATACGCCCACGAACAAAAAAGTACAGTAGTGCTGATTTCTGAAAAAACGCGAACCATCTTCGCTATTCTGGCACCATATTCGGACTCAGCGACCCCCAAAACACAAAGTTCAGGTGGTCTGGTCTTTCGCGCAGGGTACTTTTTTTTTGTGGGCCTATGAATTATTATTTTATAATTAATGTATGCAAAATATTGTAAAACATATTTTGTCATATTTTAAGTAGAAAGTTTAGAATACACAGAACCATTTGACATTTCAAATCTCTTTGCACATAACATAAAAAATAAGTACCTACATATATTCTGTACCAAGTTGCACGTTATCTTTTTCATACGGGTCGTAAAGTTTTCGCCGCTATGCTTGATCGGTCAACGTCAAAGCATTTATTTCAAATAGCACGTAAAAGGAACTTTTGAACGTAAAATTTACAATAAAATAGAATTGATTCTAGTCGCCCCTTATAAAAGATAGGTTCGTATGGAATAAAATTGGAAAGAAACTCCACCGTTACTCTTTTAAAATGTTTTACAATATTATATTTTGTATAGGTACATTTATAAATACATAATTATGTGAAGACGATGCACCTTGAATAAAATTACTATACCACAATAGGTAAAACTAATTAAAAATTAAGTAATTTAGGACAGATAAATTACATAGGTGATAGATACATGGTGGTCACATATTTATAAATATTGTAAAAGTATACGATTTTTCTAAAATTTTAACAAGTACTAAGTCAGTGCTTGAGTAAGTAATCACAGAATGTAAATCAATATCATGAAAGTAATAAATTATACAATTAAATTAGCAATCAGTTTGGTTTTGTCTAGACTCTAGATTTGTCTTATGGAGCAGGACCAGCAAGTTCCTAAGCACACTTATCTTGGAATTAATCCTCTAATTTGTAATATCGGGCACTGGCAAACTAAATATGATAAACTCAAATTCAAAGCATTTATTTCAATTAAACCATTTACAGGCACTTTTGAATTGTCAAAAAGTCGGTCAGTCAGAAAATATGAAGCTAGTTGCCCATTCCAAAGCGTAGGTACCTATGGAGAAGAACGGGCAAGAAACTCCATGGACACTCTTTTAAATATAATTTAAAAGAGTGTCCATGGAGTTTTACAAAAATACTAGTTACATCATTAATGTGAATTTATAATTATATGTGAGAACGATGTAAAAAAGACGTACGCGTTAAAAACGTCCAAACCATTTCTATCTTAATTAGTCATGTTTTACAACTATGCCACTAGGTACAAGTACTAGTAAACTAACAACGTACAAACCTCAAGTAACACTTTCTTAACCAAACCAACTCCAACTCAAGGTAGAACTTAATAACATTTTCCTATCCAATAACACGAAAATTATACTCAAACCGAGCGTAATTCGAGCCAAACTGTAGGTATTCAGGCGGAATATCTATGTTTCAGCAAGACGGAGCGTCACAGAGCTTATTAAACGGAGATCTGTAAGACGACAATGAAGCGAGTTACAGTTTCAACCAATTTGCTAGACGATCCTCGCTGCTTGTAGCTTTCGATTGTTTTCGAAACAAATAATACAGGTGCGTCTTTGTATAAGTTGGGAAACTGGGGCCTAAAAAGGCCATTTTGGCAGAAATATGAAAGAATAACATTATGAATCATAATGGACAGTTAAGTTAATTGTATCAAATCCTATTGGTGAAGGATTTTTCAGTTATTTTTTTTTGTCTGTGCTAAAATACCAATCAATCTAATCCAAATTTAATGCGAAAAAAAGAAAAACACGGACTGTCTTCGCCATATTATGATTCATAATGTTATCCTTTTATGATTCTGCCAAAGTGGCCTTTTTAGACCACCAGTATGAGCTAACAATTCTAATTGCTTTCTAGTGGTAATTACGAGCTGTTATGATAATAGACCATGCTGTAGTCAAATATTTAGCAGGTAACAATTTGAGGTTTATTTGATTTTTGTTTTTTTTTTTATTTGTTTTTTTTGAGGTCTAAGGTGTATGAGACGTAAGTTTACGTATTGCTACTAGCGTAGAGGACATTTTGAATATATTTCTACTGACCTGACACTATGACGATTATAATTTATAATATCATTTAGGAAAAGTTCATTTGTAGCTATACTCGTAGGTATTAATATACCTACGAGTATAGCTACAAATGATGATCTTTAAATGAATACAAACCTACAAATTATTGTAGGTTTGTATTCATTTAAAGATAATATGGATATAATATATAAGATAACAGAATTAAAATAATAATTTATGCTAATGTATATAAAACAAAACAAGGGTAAAAGAATCATAGAACATCAAAAAATTCGTCCGCATCGCTGTCAGCGGAACGGTGCCCAGAAGGTTGGCAGCATTGCCACGTTGTATGGCGATGCTGATTCTTTGGCCAAAAAATGGGCCAGCCCTCTGGTCACGTGAAGAGTCGACGAACAGCTTTTCTCGCATGTCTCGAAAAACCAAGTAGGCACTCGGGCCCCATGGCCCTAGTGTTTCAACCCCAAACGGCTCGAACATATAACTCCCAATAAGGTTGGATAATTTTCCCCGTTTGAGGTTTTCCGCACCTGCAGCAGCCGCTCCAGCACAGCCCACCGTGCTAGGAACTGTAGGTACAGTCAACAAAAGACATAAGTATGCAGCATCGTCGGCTATAGTTGAAGTTTAGTAAGAAACCAATGGATGTTGTCGACTGAAATTTGATTTAATAAATAAGATGTTTGTTTTCTATTAATAAACTTAAATTTTATTCGAGAATATCCATCGGTTTCTTACTAAACTTCAACTATATCCGACGATCCTGCATACTTATCTCTTGTGTTGACTTTAAATTTTCAGATCTCTTTTGAATGTACCTCTGAGCTTTATCTTCTATATTGGGGAGTTCATAATGATCTATAAAACTGGCTCAGTTATAGCTCCAGCACGAGCCACAGTGTTTATTTAATTTTGCTCATCTTATTATACTATCAAACGGCTTTTGTTTTAAAAGGCACTTATAATGATTTTAGTATGAAGTCTATCACGTCTGTTTCATAATAATCAACCGAATATATTCAAAGAAATTCAAATAAACGTTTTTTCTTTCTTTCTTTTTTTTATTAAAACTTTATTATGCAAATGTAAAAAATACTATAAAAAAGCGCACTTAATGCCTGAAGTATTTTCTATCAGTTAACCTTAGGGTGATGCAGAGATAAAACATGGCAGGTGCAACATACTGGATAAATAGCTCAATAATGACTATAAAATACAAAAATAAATACTAATACATGGATACATACATGGAAACCGAGAAGGTGGTAAATAAGAGTATATTGCGTGAGCATGCACGGAGTAAACAAAATGAACTCTCGGGATAAATTACGATCCGTAGATGAGAAAACGAAACCAGCAAAATATTAACTTTACCCAAAACAAACACATCAATAAAAACCAAAGCATCACTGGTAACTAGCGGATTGGATTAGCTAGTGGATTGTAGAGATGAAATTATAGAAACACGTATATTAGCAATGTAATAAATGTATTAAATATTAAGACATTGCTCATAAAAATGGAACCTGACAACCGCTCAGACGTAACCAGAGCAACGAACATAAAAAAGAATTATATTTAAAAAACATGACATTTATCTACAAAAAGATCGCACCATGGCCAGTCGCCATACAATCACCTTCAATCAATTTTTATCCTATAAATAAATTTCAATATTGCCCTCATTGCCATTAAATAAATTAGTGACACAATGGCCTTTAATTTCTTTTTTATTGCCTATAATAATATCGCGACCCTATACTTAGCGGGCTGTCTAGGGTTCAGCAAAAACATTTACTTCGGCAGACTGATGTACCCGTATAATAACAAATCTATTACACACATTTTTAATAGGTATTATTTTTATACCTATTGTGCGCTTTTATAGTTTTTTTATAGATTGAGGGGCTTGTGGATAAGTGATAACACAGTCTGTGTTTTTCTTTTTTTGGCTGCACTACGTAGGTATAATCAAAGAGATTAGGATTAGATTTGGATTGGATTGATTGGTATTTTAGCACAGATAAAAAAAATAACAGAAAAATCCGTCACCACTGGGATTTGATACGATTAACAGTTAACTGTCCATTATGATTCATATTGTTATTCTTTTATGATTCTGCCAAAGTGGCCATTTTAGGCCTCCAGACCTGTCTCAATCTGTCAAAAATTCCTCTGATTTCAGTACATTTTAACAAGCTTTTGAAATTTGTTTGTAGCCGAGATGTGACTGCGACTAATAGATTTTGAATGTTTTAAATTACGAGAATTGGTCTTCTGAGCGTTGATAATTTCTTTTATAAAATTTTAGTCTGACTAAAAAAAAAAACAATTTCATTCCAAATTGCAGTACCTACACGATCAAAATATATGGAACAGCTGATTTTTTTTAACTAACCTACGAAATACTTCTAACTCTGGTGAGTCTACAATCATGTACTGAATTCATACTAACGATTTGCGTAAGCGGATAATAAAAGTTACCTACGATCTGTTAATCTAGGACATGGTCAACCTAGGTGCTAAATATCAAAAACCGCTAAACCGTTTTAGGGTGATTAAGTAAAAAACACATTGAGGCCTCACGAATGTACAGACGCCAGCACATCAAACTACTACAATCTGTCAAATTTCTTCAATAGATTTTCAACTTTATCGCTAAAGCATAAGGTTCAAAGTTAATTGGGAAAAGTATACAGTTTCGGGTAGCTTGATTTACTGGCGTCTGTACAATAATATTTTTTTTCCGTTAACCTATATTGTCCCACTGCTGAGCTTAGGCCTCCCCCATATTCTTCCACCTTTCTTTGTGATGTGCCTTCTTCGTCCAATTAGTTAAGAACGAGTCCAAATCGTCACGCCAGCGTTTCTTAGGCTTGCCTCGATGACGTCACGCGTCTTCAGGCACCCACAGTGTGACGACAATCATTATTATTAGTGGGAAATCAAATAAACTAAAATTCCGTTTTAATGATTTTGAAGAAGATCGTTAAGTAAAGGCTATTAAGCTATTCCTTAATTACAAAAATGTAGCAAACCTACGTAAGGAAACGCAATTATGTAGACCGTTCCACTGTGGCGAAGAACAACAAACACTTTTACTCATCGCAACTATGGTCGGGTGAAAGATATCCCTTTAGTTAATTTACACCCCTCCTTAAGGGGCTCGTTAGCACTTTCAGGGAAAAAGTGAGATACGTTTCGAGCCCCCACGTAATCACATTAGCGCGGTATGAGACAGAAATATATGCTTTTACATTTATTTTCAAAGCTTTTCGAGTCTCCCGGATATCTTTGAGGATAAAAGAATCGTTTTCTTTTGGTTAAAGGATGGGGTAAATATGTGGATCTCCATGAATTTAAGTGATGAAATTATGTGGGTTCCGGAGTTTTTTGATGTGTTACTGGTTACATATTTATGGGAATGTGGGCTTGTTTTAGATGATATGACTATTTCGTCAAGGTGAAGTTCGATGTAACTTTTACGACTGGTCATTTGAATAAAAACTGAACATCTCGTTTTGTCTGAGGGGTGCTTGTTTGGGTCAGAACATTCCATTCGGTAGTATATCATGAATGAAAAAACCGACCCGACGCAATTACTACGTACACATAATTCGGCTTTCATTCGGCTCGTGCCGACCAACCAACTCCGTTTGGCAATTACCCTCGCTAAATGCTCATGATCGGGTAGGCTCGGCACAGATTAAGCCAAGCCGAGCAGCTTTTTCCCAAACAAATATCTACATATACTTATTCGATTTTGCCGCCCGGCTGTACCTGAACAAATTATTGTGTGCCCTTACATTGAAATATAATTTACGGCCTACAAAACTATGTATTTAATGATAAAAAATTACGGAACATATTCTTTAAGAGTCACGTGACATGGTTTCCACTGAAATTAATAATTTGTTTAAGGAAACGATTTTTTTTATTTGTATAAAATAGTTTTATAACATAAAATTGTCATGAATAATCAATTAAAAACAAACCTATCTCATATTGATTTTCATAAAATCCACTATAACTAACGTTCCACGCAATTACTTAAACGCCTACGAGGATTCGTAGCCGCGTAGACGCGTAGCAAATTTGCTACGCCTCGTAGACGTTAACTAAATAATTGTTCGTAGCATTATGTAGCTTTGAATTACTACCGAGACGTATCCAAGAAAAGGTTATTTAGTATTCTACATTTCAAACATCCTTTGTCATGTCATGTACGTAATACGTATAAATTGCTCGCTGGAGACAGTCCAATATTCTGTATTCAGAGTAAGCAAACAATATTATTATTTAACACGGTTTAAGTCTCTGATCTGAACGTAAATTATTATTGGCAAGCTGTTTTCTCTGCTCGACTAGAAATAAGTTAAGCATTAAAAATATACAGTGAATTTGTTCGCTAACAACTAAAGTAATAAATATGGAAAGAAGGAGTCGTAAAATCATAGCTAACTTCTAAATTCAGGGCAGGTCCCATTCGTAAAATGTTAACTTACAATCGTTTCAGAAACTGAAAAGTAACGACTCCAGGTATTTAATTGTATGACAAATTTAATTGTGTTCTCTTTAACAATATAGTCTGTTGTATTTACAAATAAACGAAATTCTATGGAGTGAAACCCTCAAATCCCCAGTTTCCAAATTAAATTGTCTAACCCACGATTGGTAACATGAAATTAAGCCTTAAAAGGCTTAATTTAGCAAATAGTTGAAAATCAAATAAGTTATCAACACACACGCGTAACTATTTTGTAATCGATTTAACTGTTTTGGATATAGAAGGCGATTCATTTTTAGAATTACTTTATTTGAACGGTTTTCAATATGTACCCACTTGACAGCTAAAATTCGTATTTTCAAATACTTCAATAACGAAATCGGTAGCAAATCTATGTTATGTATATTTAATACAGACATTGTACAGTATCTTTTTTACTTGTGCATAAAGTTTTGACAAATAAATTACATGTAGTCCGTTTCCAGCAGACATTATGTTCCAAGAAAAACGGCTATCCTGTTTTTCTTCAAGAATTAATTAATTACTAACTCAATTGCCAAAACAAGTATGTTTTCAGAATAGCTATTCTCATATTTTTAAGAAAGTTCGCATTCCAATCTCAGTCACAAAGTGTCAATAATTTACCTACAATTTTGACATGTGTTTGATACTGATTATCACCGAGATGTGATTGCGAATTAAATTTTTAAGTAGATGCCGGACACCCAGACAGGCGCTTCACTTTGTGTAAATTATTTCATTACCACTGCCTATATGGCCTACCCAAATGTCCTTTCTTTGGTATTGTTCGTCGAATCGTTGAGCTCCTTAAGTCTTGAGTTGAGCTACACGATTTCTGACAAATGCGTGCACTGACTGGACAGGTCCTCTCAATCTGTGTGGTTCTTTCCTCAAAATACCATCTCAGACATCGACCTACATGGTCTTCATATAACCTGACCAAGATTATGTCTGGACTTTAAAAGAGACTATGACCTCTGAGTTTGTTTCGGCCTTTCTTCTCAGAGTAGTCAGATAGGAAACGCCGAACTCATCTAGTTTAAAAAATATATGATTGACGTGTAAAAGTGTTTGTGCAAACCTACTTACAAAAATAGAATCATTTATCATTTATCATTTGCTCTCATCGTGAAGAAACCGCTATGTGCTAGAACCAATAATTCGAAGACATGTGACATCTACCAACCCGCACTGGGCTCGCATGGTCGATTACGGCCCACTCTCACAGAGAGGAGGCCTGTGTCCCAGTAGTGGGAACATTATAGGCTGATTGTGGGAAGTAGGTACGGGAATCAGCCTTCAGATGTTTTCTCCGCGACTCATACACACTCATACACTAAAACATCAACAACATCAACACAGACTAACGATTAATTTATATCCTGAAGCTCAAAAGTATCCCTCTCTATCCCAACGCGTCGTCGCTTAGAATCAAGCTACGTAAGCATTCACTAAGGTTTCGAGGTCAATGTTAAAATTAAAGGTTACAAAACAAGTTTAGGTGAAATTGCTTTAGAGGGAGATCGATACTAGCTAACATGACGACTAAAGACTAACGGTCTTATTCATAATAAGTTATGGAACATCTAAAGGCTTGCTAAAATCTCGTTGTCAAAAATTGGTATTCATAAACGCATTTTAGCACTAAAACGTTCTTTAAACCTACTATAAAGTTATGAAACCCAGAACCCTACTTTAACAGTATTTTAAGGAAAAAATGGCCGACTTTACATCAGCTGATTAATAAGAATATGACATTTGACGTACAATGTAACATGTGCAAAAAGTCAGTTTCGTAAACAATCGTACTTCGAGGAGCTGCAGTTGTATTTCATTTATTTTTACTTCTGTTTAACCAATTTAGTTTATTTATTATTATATACCTACCTACAATGCAAAATAGAAGCGAGGAAAAATATAACGCAACAAGAAATACTGTGGGACGCTGCTGCTTTGGACTGTGGAAATTACGCTTTCAATGTTTTTTACATGGCATACATGCAAACTAGGAAATGTGAAAACAACCATAGTGGCTAGAGCAGTACTTTACAATATTGCAGTTGACCGTGGAGACATGCAGTTAGAAGGTATATCATGAATATCATACAAAGTCACCCAAAGAAGTTGCAAGGGGAAATGCAAATGCTTTACAAACTATCAAGGAAACATTCCGCCGAGGTAGCCCCACTTTACCAGGTTGGAGGTACACCTTCCCACTTGTGTCCGGAGACGGTTCAGGGATTTCAGTGAGGATCACGAAGTTTACACCCTGCAGGAAGATGCTCCAGTAGGATGCAGCAGTAGGGTGTGGTTGTGAAGCTGTGTCGCAAACCATACTCCACCCCCTATCCTACCCTATGTGTCCCAAAACATGCAGTCAAAGTAACCTCTGCGCTACCACTGACGACGTTGTGGAAGTGGCAAAGTTTTAGGCCAAGATCTAAAATACAGTCGTCCCCGCGACACGAAGAAGATAAAGAGGAGACATTTTAGCGAGTAGTTCATTAATAAAAAGCTTATGTACAAATATCTGTTTAATTTATTTATTTTTATAATACTCTAAACTTTAATTCGGCTTCTAGAACTTGTGCTAGCAGAACAACATTTTTTAAATGTTTCTTTTCATTTGCCATCTATGCCATCTCTTCTGTAGGTCGTTTCAGTTTCTGCTATTTGTAGTGAAGCACCATCCTTACTAGTTCTACTTTCCTGAAACACAAAATTAATGTTATAATTCTTTCTCTTCATTATCTTCTAAATACTAAAATAATTAAAGAAGTGGTGGCATAAAAATAACTAATATTACTAATACTTGTAATTATTAGTTACTAGCTGACCCGGCGAACTTTGTTCCGCCTTAGACGCCATAAATGAGCAGATTTTTGATTTTATTAAGTTAATTGTTTTATTATATAAAGTTGTCAGGTTGATCTAGCTGACCCGATAGTTATGACTATGAATATTGAATTCGAATTGGTATAATTCATAAAAAGAGTGTTTTTTATTCTAATGCTTTATGGTATACAACATTCTTAGTTTTTTTATCTTGCGCTAATACCTATAAACAGTTTTGTTGGTATACCGACACGGGAACAGGCGACATATAATTGGCCATGTGTAAAACATGGATTTTCAAGGTTGATGCCGCAAACAGTTAGGGACTACCCTTGAGATTTATTTATTGTCATTGCAAATGCTAGCCGCACTGGAAATTGCAAACGTTTAAAGTTGAATGGCATGTCATTCGGAATCAAAGGAATCCGTGGAATCAAAACGTCTTCGCCTTTGTACTTTCCTTTCAAAATTGTGGCTTCGATGACGTTGTTCATTAATTTCTTCACCGCATTAAATTTAAATGCCTTGCAATATTGACACACAACGTTCATTGTTCCAATAGTAACGATTTGCTGTGAACTGTAATCTATTTCCACGTTATAATTGAATGCAGCTCGATAGGGGTTAAACGCAACATTTCTATGTAGTTGATTTCGATTCCATCGATTCCTTTCTACTTCATTCCGCGCTTCGCGTTGCTCGTCATTTTGACTTGCTCTTGTATATCTTTGACTCGCAGCATTGCGAGTTCTGCGACTTAAGTTTGTACGTCTAGCTGCTGGCATTTTTATAAACGAAAATTCATCTGTAAATTAAAATAAAACTATTGTATTCTTCTTTATAACCAAGTAGGTATATACCACTTGTTATGTTAGTAACGTGTATGTTAGTCTATCCAAACTTACCAAAATTCCATATTAAATTGAACTTTTAATATTAGGCCTGATGGCTCTAAAGTAACCGTCATGTGAACTAAGAAAATCAGGTTTCTTAGATCCTTTAATTTAATTATTTTCTTCTTCTCTTCGTTTAATGGCTTTTGCGGAAATGTATTGTTTATCAATAAAATAAGATTGACAGAAGAATCCGTTTTAAACGTAATTTTTTTTTTCAAATGTTTTTGTCAAATGTCTTAAGGTTACATTAAAAAAGTTTAATAATTTTATATGGTGGTTAAGTAATTTTAAATTTTCTAATTTTCCGCGCAATTTCCTTAATTTTTTCTTTCATAAGAACCTTCTCCTGATAATAACGAACAGAACAAAAAAAGAATTAGCGAAATCGGTCCAGCCGTTCAGGCGTGATGCCGTGACCAAGGGAAATAGGGATTCATTTTTATATATATAGATTGTTATGGCGGCGGTTTTTTTTTTCTTACAAAATAAAGAGTTTTGTACAGGTAAACGAAGTTCTTGACATGCTTACTCAGGAACTTTGTAAGTTTTATTAAATTGGATAGGCACCTAATTCGTAAATCATGCCAGGCCGCCCCTTTTTCGCGTTGGTTTCGGTCAGTATCAGTGTTTTTATTTTCTATCTTCTTCTTAGTGCGCCCAGAATTTGGCTACTTGTTTGGCGCCATCATCAGCGTCCACCTTCATTTTCCATTATGGAGACCCTCTCCCTGACCAATTCTTCCAAAAAGATCTAAGGAAAAGCAATGTTTAAGAAATTATGAATGTTTACAAAACAAAACTTACTTTGAACACTTTTTAGCTGTAACAGTACACACCTCATCGTCCTCCAACCAATATTCACTTCTTTGCCCTTTATTGGAACTAGTCTCCGGTCTTAATTCCATTTCTTATAGATACAAAAAAAATATTCAAAAGTTTTCGCTCGCCTGTTGTATCAAATTCATTGACATAAAAAACCATGTTATGACATTAACGCGTCAAAACTGACGAAACTGTAGACAATAAATTAGTTTTCCATACGTCTTATTGTCTATGGTCACAATTATTCAGTGCGTAGACAGATATTCTCGTTTGATGATTCAATATATTGACCAATTTGTTGGACGATTTCATTATAATGGCAACATATTGAAGTTAAAGGACATTTTAGTTATAGAACGTTTATGAAGCGTTTATGAATACAAAATTTTATCGAACGTTTTAAATGCTTAATGAGCATTTTAACTAAAGTATGTTTTAAACCTTCTATAAGCTTTTTTTATGAATAAGACCGAAAGTAAAGACTAAAGACTAAAGACTAAAGTTTCGTAATTTTTTTAATAGGTTATAGTGAGCCTGTTAAAAACTTGAAGACATTTTTGATAAAAGATGTTTTAGACACGAGCTTTTATGTGAGAAAATTCTTGATATTGACAGTTTTCAATGTTATAAACGCATATGTCAAAAAAAATTGTTAAGAGGAAATGCGGGTGGTCTTTTCTCCATAGGAACGCTCTCGCCTGTTTTCTATATGGTTAATGACCATAAAACAATGATGTTTTGCAACATAATAAATATTAACTACTTGCATGTCCCTATGTTTTCCTTTTTGATGACATATTATTTTTATATGCACTAGAACCCTCAAGAATTGCTCAAAATTGCCGATTGAAACCGTTGTCAACAGAGGCCTAGTATACAAATTTAACAACTATGAATGAAAAATGAAAAACACAGGTACACAGTATATATTCTTCTTATTCAGTTTATGATATATCTTTTAAATTGGTCCAATTTGGTGGAGGCGAGAGCCAAATCTCGAATCATGACCTTTTCAAAACTCTCCGACCGCATTTCCTTTTAAAGAGAATAGTAGCTACCTACTATCATAAGTTGTGTACAGTTTTTGCTAAAATATAATTAATTTAAATGCAAAACAAACCTGACTTCCAAAGTAAATAGTGAACAATACCGGATATTTTATATTAAGGTGCAGATGACAGCAGCAGTCTGCTGACGGACAGACGACGTGTCTTTATTTTTTTGGAAAAAATCTTCTGACATCCCAAAATATCAATGTTATCAACACTTTAACCATAAAACATCATCTGCCTAGCCTTATCCTAGCTATGTTGGGGTCGGCTTCCAGTCTAACCGGATGCAGCTGAATACCAGTATTTTACATGGAGTGACTGCCTATCTGACCTCCACAACACAGTTACTGGGTAATACGATTCCCCTTGGTAAGACTGGTTCTCAGACTTTCAGGTTTCTGACTACCCGTAACGACTGTCAAAGATCCACGAATGACAGCTGGGACCAGAGCGGCTTAACGTGCTTTCCGAGGCACGGAGGGGTCTCGGGATGTAAAGATGGTCCCATCCCCTACCGCGGCAAGCGTAGCTTAATTTGATCGATCGACCTGTGCGGCTGTTATTATTTAGCCACATACCCCTCTTTTTACTACAAAACATCATACGGTTTTCTTCAAATGCTGGCATAGAAAAAATCTGCAAGACTTTCTTCTGTTTAATTACCTACGACACAACTCGCAGTTCTGCGATCACAAGATCACTTTACTTCATTAATCATTGTTCTCTAAGCACTTAACATCGCTAATCAGCTGCAACCTACTTAGCATCAAACAATAAACACTTGTGTGAGTGAATACACATATCCTTGAAGCGCTTTTCTTGGGGCGAGAGAAGGATAGAGTATGTCAGAGAGATAGAGAGAAGGATAGAGTATGTCAGAGAGAATGCATGCCGTGGCAGCCTTTATTCATTAAAGGCTTTATTATTAATAATAATATAATAATACGGATATTTTAACATGTATTTTTTGTGTATGCTTTGTTGGTTGTCCTTAAATAAATAAATAAAATAAAAAATCAACTTAGAATACATTTCACTAAACTAGATAAATGATTAGGTGGCGATGGAATGAAAATTTTTGGAGTTTAGGAATACGTTTATCGACCTTATGAATTTCGGTAAAGAAAAACTTTTATAGCCGTCAATTTCGCCACCATCATTATAAATGAAAATCAAAAACGTCCCGACCTACACCCTCAACTACCTTCCCTCTTCTTTTCAACTTCACAGTTGAAAAGTGTGGGCGTTCCACGAACAACCAAATATAATAAGCACCCAAAGTACTTGGAAATTTCACATGTGCTCAAGAAAAAGTTAAATTAATTAGCAACAATGCAGATACATCATTCTGAAAAGAAAATCGCGCGAATGCTAGAGAATGGTCCTTTAAGAATTCCAATATGTCTTACTTCGAACGCAGGTGTCAACTCAAAACGGGGAAAATGTATATGTACATTTTATCTATCTACCTTTAATTCAGAGTACGAAAAATGCGGTTATGTGTTTTAGAATGATGAGAATTAGTTACTGACACATTACATTCTTATCCTACATTCTTATCCTGAAAGGTGTGTCCTGTGCATGTTGACAGATACAAGTTTGGAATGATTTGTGATTCAGTTTTATATTTAGGACTGTGTACTTTTACGTGGGAGGTTTTTTGTATCGGTAATTAAATAAACAGAGACAATAACATTAGAGAGCAGTGGTGGCCAAGTGGTGACTGCTGCCACTTACGAGTTGTAGGTCGTAGGTTCGAACCCAGACAGGCGCTTTACTTTGCATCAATTTTATCATCGCCACTGCTCTCAGAACGGTGAAGGAAAACATCGTGAGGAAACCGGCATGTCCTAGAACCAAAAATTCGAAGACATGTGACATCTGCCAATACGCATTGGGCCCGCGTGGTGGAATATGGCCCACTCCCTCTCACAGAGAGGAGTCCCGTGTCCCAGCAGTGGGAAAATTAAAGGCTGATTATGTAATTAAATATACTACTACAGTACAGACAAGGAAAAACCAATTTGTTCTTAATCAAATCCAAGAAACTTAAGTTTTCCTTAGATTTTAGCTAAAAAGGAAGAATAACATTTGATAAATTTGTTATAGTCAAATACAGAAATAAAAATAAATAGACATTGTACTTAGTATGTAGCAAAAAATCTCGTTGAAAAAATACGTAAATATTCAACATTATCAGCACAAAAAATCTATTGACGTCACTTGTCAAAACATACATCCCAAAAGTTCAGTTACGTGTTAATAAATTTTAAGTAAACAAAAATTCCGCGCATCCCGAAAAAATATGAAACGAGAAATAACATGAACAACATCACTATTATTTCGAATATCCAGCCCGTACAACGATAACCAGCTTGCAAATAGCAAATCAGAGGAGCTCCAACGAGTCTTTGAAACGTCCCGATCTAACTAACTCGCCTTCAGGCGTCTAGATCCGTTTTTTCTTCCACGTACTGTCCTTACAGCGTATACTTTATTTCTATTTGCCTGTACTGCGAGGTAAACGGGGAGGGGTGAGGGTTGCGGGGCTAGGCACGCGCGGTAGCGTCGCCCCAGCCAGTAGAGGCTGCGACGACCGAGGGAGCGCCTGTTCGCGTCGCACCCCGAAAAACAGAACTGGTGACCTTATATAGTGTCTGTGACGTGTTTCAGTGTCAGCACATGCGTGGAAATGACCATATTGATGATTGTGAACAAATGTTTGTGACTTGTGATTATGTGCTTGCGTGCGACTAAGTAAGTGAGTTGGGTGCGAGTTCGTGTGGTTGCGTTGCATAGGTACCGCCGGTAAGTAGTGGTGTTTTCTGCAATAAAATTAGCATAGTAACAGGATTGGTACGATTGAGCCACATGCTCTGTCCGTATTACCGATTTCCCTATAATTAATCATTTTTATTTGGAGCAGCCAACGGGAGTAATAAATAAATGACCTTTTTATGGGACGACGTTCACGTTATGTGCGGGCGAATTGTTCGGGTTAAATCCGATGGTTTCTGATTGAACCGTGTTGTTAATTTCAACATGCATGGAGCGGTCGCAGTGCCGATGGTGCGTTATGAATAGTAATTTGCGATCAAACAGTTTAATTTTGTATAAAACCGAAAGTAAAATTTAATGTTGCTGTATTAATATGTTTGTTGGTGGTCAATCGATTCTGATTAAAATTTTAGCCTGTACATTAAAAAACTTTTATTATTAATAACCATACTATTAAAAATTCATTTAATTAACACATCAAGAGAGCAATTAGTGCTCTGAAAATTAACGGAATGCTTCAAAATAATATAATAAATAATAAACTTTTAGCTCCAATTATCTAAAGTCTTGTAAATAACTTTTTTGCAAATAAATAGTTAATAACCATTTTTAGGGTAATTAATTGCTGTATTAAACTAAATTACAGTGCTTCACATCAGTATCCTAACCTTTGTGAATAAATAATGTAGATAACCCTATAAAATATTAATAATGTACTTTACCGAGAACAGGCTACGGCAATAAGTTATGAACGAAATAATATACAAAATCATTTAATATACATGAATTTTCTTAACGTCAAATCTGCGGAGCTCTGCAGATAATATTGTGAAGCAGCCTCTATACTGTAAAGTATTTATAATATTATCAAATCTTCGAAGAATATTGGACATGATTACTCTGGGCAAGCTTTACTTAACTCTATTTAAATCCTGCCTTTTTACTAGTACTACGCATTCGGCTTTCGTGAGAAAACGTGCAACAAATAAGAAACATCAAGCGGAAATATAACATATCTTAAATTTCACAACCATTACTCTCACTTCTTGCAGTATTTATACCTGAAAATAAGCCTCAAAAGCCGCCCCAAACATGTACGTATCTCACAGAAAAAACGGAAAGCTAACCACGCTTTTTCAGAATTGCAAGTCCGCCTGACGAACTTTGACCTTTGCATACAAAATGCAGTGTTCCAGGTCAAATAAATCATAAATATGAATCGATAACTTGTTAACTGAGAGCTTTTAGTACTAATAATTTAATGGACAGTTCTAATAAAGGTGCTACTGCGATGTGGGAGTGGCAAGTTAGTCCCGTTTCATAGGAAATGCCGTCATCCGGGAAAATGTGTACGCAGCGTTGCACGCCTTTGATTTGCAGTTGCAATTTGCGAATGCGGCAAGAATGGATGGCTAATTAAATCAATTTGCATCTGCACATGGCCTGAAACGTGAAACTTTTGGAGTTCATATTTTGCGTCGCATATTATACAGCAACCTAGATTGGTACCGGATATATACAGGATAGGTAACTATTTCACATTAATTTGGAAAACAAATGTGGTGTCTTCTATGCCCAATTCAACTTTTTCTGGTCTTTCGACACAGTCTGCCGTACCAGGCAAAAGTATTTAATAAAAATGATATTTCAATTCCCATTTTCCCAGTTTCCGTTAGAAAAGGTTCCACAAAATCGATAGAGACCCAGCTATCGAATGAAGTCGCTAATTATGCAAAATTCGTTTCGGTAATATTGCTAATGACGTCATAGGAATTGCGCAATGGAGCAAGGAACGGAATTTCCATGTTTCGTATTTATATAACAAAACGGTTGGCTCATTAAGAAAAGGCCTTGCTACGAAAGGTCTGTCTACGGAATTCCCATAACCTGTTTTATTGTTGACCTTTCATCGTTGGGTAGGCAGGACTAAGGGCCGACGGAAGAGACCTCTTGTAGATCCTTCTAATTTAAGTTCTGTTCACGCAATTAAGCACAGTAAGCGCAGTTAATGTATACCTACTGCCTGCTGACTTTGGAAATGTTTTTAGCTGCGGCCCATGTGGTTCTTATTCTATTCAATCAAACAAAATTGCATTCAATGGTAAACCTGAGTTAGTAAAGTATTTACTACAGCTCATATTATTTTCCATTTAATGCAGTTTGATTTGATTAACTGAAGCATACGGTTCACAGAACTGGCTCTTCTAAACTTCAAAGGAAACTTCGTAGAATGAGCAATCAAATCAATGCTTGGATTGAAAATAATTCAACGAATTACAGTATAGAATGACAAAATTCAGGCCTAATTTTATTTGGTTACTGAACTTTAGAAATGACAATCATTGTATTTTCTATACAGTATTTATTTTTAGTAATGAAGTATTTACTGAAGAAGGATCTCACTAAGTGGCTTACTGCCGCATGGTTACCCCGTATTACATGCATGCGAGACTCCGGTTAACGGGTTGTAAGAATCTCAAATTTTAATCACTTTTGCTAGTTGTAATTAAGCCTGGAAATGGTCTCATGCTTTCAGTAAGCTGTCCTCGTGGAAGGACATAAATTACTGGGCGTATAGGGAGCTAGGGATTTACTTTGGCATATTTATAACAGAGATTTCATTCGTCGGTGGATTGTTTTCAGTCTATTAACAGTTGAATGGTGATTTTAGCACTTTTCAGGGTGTTTTATTTGCGTTATTTATGTATTAAATAAAGCTATGTTTGGAATATATACCACACCACAAAGCCGATTTTTTCCAGAAACGCTATGTGCTAGTATTACGACTGGGTGAACAGCAAAGGTTTAGAATACTAAGTTTATTATTCTAGGCAACTAACAATTTATTAGATGAACAACAAAAGCATCTAAGCGAGCATACGAGCCCTCATTAATAATTCCGCAAAATAGATCCTGGTTTATACATATTTATATTTCATTAAGCAACCTCTTTTTTAATTACGCAACATTATGCTGAGAGAGGAGCCTTTTTGGCCTGGCACAGCTTTTTTTGTTTTGGTTGTTTTTAATGAACTTTTTAAATGCTCCTTTTTTCCTATTTGTACCTATATTTCCTGTGTCATCATCATCATCATCATCATCAGCCTATAGCAGTCCACTGCTGGACATAGGCCTCCCCTAATGAGCGCCATAGCGCCCTGTCTTCAGCTTGACGCATCCAGCATCTGCCTGCAGTCTTTCGCAGATCGTCATCCCACCTAGCCGGAGGGCGTCCTACACTACGTTTGCCGAGTCGCGGTCTCCACTCAAGAACTCGTTTACCCCAGCGGTTGTCGGTTCTTCGCGAGATATGGCCGGCCCACTACCACTTCAGCATGCTAATTCTTTGAGCTATGTCGATAACTTTCGTTCTCTGTCGGATGTATTCGTTACGGATCCTATCCTTCAGAGAGACTCCGAGCATAGCTCTTTCCATAGCTCGCTGAGCGACTTTGAACTGGTGGACCAGCCTTATCGTGAGTGTCCACGTTTCAGCCCCGTAGGTCATGACGGGTAGGACGCACTGATTGAAATTTCCTGTGTGTCCCAATTAAAATATTATTTCTTTCAACATATCTTTAACAGAAAGCTCACGATTGTATCAATAAAAAAAATATTGCTTCAGTCTTTTGGCCTTCCAAAACATATTCATTTCATTTGCCACTTCGAATATTGAATGTTGTGCGAAGGCCTTGTGCGGAACCTGTGTGCCGATACATTTATTTTTCAGATACGTGTGCTCGGCACATATCGGCATCATATACCGAACCTCGTTCCGTAGTGCGGACGAAGCTTCAATACCATACATCAATTATTATTTGCCTTTAGATTGGGAACTTAACGAGAACGGAAACGTAAACTTAGTCCTGAAAATTACGTTAAATGTTAAATTATATTTATTTCAGTAAGCCCCACGGCAATCCCAGTAATTTTAAGAACGTTTACAATGTTATTTCAAGCTCAATCTGTCAAATATATCTCTAATTTCCCTACATTTTTGACAATGGTTGTCGCTGAGCTGAGATTGTGACAAGATTTTTTTTTTAAACTTTTATCACAGAATCATTTTTTTTTTCTAGATTTTGAATGTTTTTAATTACGGGAATTAGCCTTCAGGTATGCAGAAACAATACTACACGTCAAATTTTTTTTTTCTTTTATGAGGCCGGTGTTTCCTGAATACTCTGAGAAGAAACTCCGAGTCAAACTCAGATGTCGTTCGCCACAGTATATTTTTAATGTTCAAATATTGTTTCGGTCTACGTAACTACTATCGTAAGCGTATTCTTCAAAAACTTCTGTCAAGTTAGTGGCTCATGGTGCTGTTTTGTATTGCCACATTTGAAAAACGTTAGTGACTATCGAATAGGTTACGTTAAGTATGTTACCTATCGAAATCTATAGTGCTCATGATAAGAGCTTTAATTCTTTCGGTGACCGCTAGGGGCGCTGTACAATATTTGATATGTCATTTGCGGAGACGCTAGCGAGTTTTGGCTGTGGAAACTCATGATAGAGCTACAGATCACGTGAGTACCGTGCAGATTAGCGTGTGGAATGGTGGTTAAAAACATAATTTCGATGATCACTTCAATTCGCTAGAACTAGACAGAATACTAGCAAACTTTTACATGCAAATTCATGTCCTTTGGGAGCAGGATATGAAAAGAGTTTTCATTGCCAATGGCCACAGCGGCGAAGTTACCCTTACTTTCCTCATTTTCTCATTTCTTTTCATAGTTATATTCTGCTTGGATCTGAATCTTAATTTCTTTTTAGATTTGGGAGCGTTTTAGCTAACAACGCTTTGGTGTGGCAGTTTTATTGCTTCGAGGAGATATATTGTTATTGGTTAACATAAAGCATTGTCAATGATAATGATGTGCTTTATATTTTGCTGATTTTTTGTTTGTTCTTTTAAATTGTAGGAAACTTTTAACTAGACTAGGCAAACTGGCGTTTTATCAGCGATAGTGATGTTGGAAAATTAAAAAGTGTATGGTAGTGACGTAAGCTACCGAAAAGATAATGTTAATCCTGTTTAAAGACTTTGTAAAAACTCGAAACGCTTTGAAAGTGATTGCCAATTGAGGTTCTGCAGATGTTGTTTTTCACCAGCATTAGTTAGCAACTATTTGTCAATAACCTGCTTTACAGTTACAAATAAAAGTTAGGTACTCCGGTACTTATACCTACTACGTTATTTATTTGATAATTTTATTATCTTATTGCTAATATTTTAATCATTTATTTAATCGAATAGCTATTCACCTTTAATAAGAATGTTTGTGTATGCCTAAAACTGCTGTATTTACACAGTATTGAAGATTCGTGATTACCTTCTTATCTTCTCGTATTACCGTGATTAGTGTGGGGCAACGTTTTTTAGAAAAAAAAAAAACTTTTGTGACTATAGGTATCCTTGTAAATATTCGTATGTCGTTAGTGTGCCTTGCTTAGTAAATAAATAAATACTACGGTTTCGAATTATATAGTTTTACTATTTACTTCAGTTTGTCTACACTTTAGATGTCTCTTCAACCTTATTTCTATTTTCCAATACTTTGCAGAAAAAAAACGAATAAAATGCAACATGAATCCGAACATACTTTAATTCACCGTCGGCAAGTTACTGTTAATCCCTATTGATTGAAACCAGTTGATTCTCATCAGAAGCAGTCTAGGAACAAGAATCGATCAGTTCCATGTTTGAATATTTGAATAATTTACAGGCTTCTGGTTGGTCGGGGAGTATTGATTCTATGTAAAAATAACACGGCACATTGATTATTTTATTCAGCTTGAATATGAATCAGTTCATTCAATTAGGCGATAGTGTTTTTTTTTGTTTTATCTTTTGTCTGCAATTTTGTTATTGTTGATTGAAATAATTTGCGTGCTCGTGTTTATTTGTTTTCAATTATTATTTTAGTTTGGGTTTGTATTGCTTGTTAAATGAAATTGAAAATTCTTATTTGGAGATACTACACTGCTTCGCAGAGTCTCATTTCATTAGAAAAATACCTACTTATAGTTGGAGTATGTAAAATATTGACTAGAAAATTAAACAGAAAGGTGAACTCTTGCTTACCTACATAATGAAAACAGTTATGTTTATTTGTGGTGTAAAGTGCATGTAATTTAGAACAACGAAAATTCCTTTTGATTCTATTTGATACACACTTGTCACTTTTTAAACAGTTTTCATGTCGTAAGATAAATCTTTTTTACAAAGCGCGCTGTTTACCCGTAGGGTGTTCAGAATTAGTGTTACTTATCTTATTTCAAATAATATTAATTCAAGGACTGTTTAATGAAACACGTGAACATTTATAGTAATTAGAGTTTAGTGAAACTTGAAAATTAATACGAAATTTGGAAGACAAGTAAGAAGGATTAATTATTAATTCCAATTCAAGTAATCCTCTTAGTTGTGCGAGTCTCTTGTAACGTCGTAGAAAAGGGCATTCCCTGTGTTCGTATTATTAAATTATTACAATAAAAAGCAAAATTTTTTGTGTTTTAGGTGAATGGCTAAATAATTACAGCAGCACGGCTCAATCGAAGGTTAAGCTACGCTCGCCGAGGTCATTTCGTGGATGGTGGAGCATCCATTATACTTATAACGAGATCCCTCCATGCCTCGGACGACCAACGTCCTGGTTGTCATTTGTAGAACTTTAACAGTTGTTAAACCACTCAGAAGCTCGGAAGTCTAACAACCAGTCTTACCAATGAGTATCCCATTACCCAGGTACTGTGTTGTAGAGGTCAGATAAGTAGTCGCTCCATATAAAATACTGGTACCATTCAGCTCCACCGAAAAAAGATAGGCAGAAAAAAAAGCTAATGTATAAAATAGCAGTATTTTAAATGTTTTAGGTGAAAGTATTTCTAGTCAAAATGTATCAAACTCAAAGCATTTATTTCAATTAAACCATTTACAGGCACTTTTGAATTGTCAAGAATCGGTCAGTCAAAAAATATGAAGCTAGTTGCCCATTCCAAAGCGTAGGTACCTATGGAGAAGAACGGGCAAGAAACTCCATGGATACTTTTTCTTGTATCTAACCAATAGTATCATAATAGCTTGACCAATTTTAAACGGCCGCGGCTGCATATACAAAATTAAAACTCGCCATATCTAGCGTTCGTTTGCTCTTTAAATCTGGCACAGATGCTGTTTTATAACTGATCTTTCAATGGTCTAGAAAGCCAACAATTTTGCTTACAGAAAAACACATAGTAATATGGCCTTATCATAACCTTTTCTGAATTTTGAAGTCTATTCCGACAAAGTTAAGAGAGTTTACGCCGTACGGCATTTTATACAAACTTTCAAGCTCTTATTTTTCGAAAGTAATGAACCGATTTTAATGAAATTTAAAGAGTTAGTAAAGAACATTTTAGAAATGTCTTATTTAAAAAAAGATAACTGCAAATCCCTTTTTCTGTGGAAAATTTAAAATCGGTCTTTGGCTGTAACACTATTTTTTCGAAATTTTATTGTTTAAAAAAAAAGAAATCAGCTGTTTCATTGAAAAGTGCTATACTATACCTATGTGGTCAAAATGTATAGAACAGCTTTTTTTTAATAACCTACGAAAAATTTCAACGCACTGTGCTTCAGAATCATGTACGTACTGAATCCATTGGATCATGTTGCGCGTCGATGGCACCCTATCGTCACCTTGTATATGTTGCAGTCAAAACTCTTAACCAGTCAAAAGTACTATTGACTAGCAAAATCAGTCAAAAGTACTTTTGACCGTATGCTTTAGTCAATAATACTTTTGACTAAAATAACAGTTAAAAGTACTTTTGCCCAATGGAGCTGGTTAAAAGTACTTTTGACTAAGTGATTCCGTCAAAAGTGGTTTTGACTGGTTGTATCAGTCAAAACTCTTAAAAATTATTAAGCATATTATTTAGCATATTTATTTCTTTGAAATAATGTCATTTGACCGAATTTTCAAATGCACTAATTTGCCTGTTTAATATGAGGTACCTAAAGGTATTTGTATTCTCATTCACTCGCTCTTGCATCCAATGTTGACGGATTTCTGTGAAAAGGGTTTAAAGTAACTTAACAAAACCGAACCTCGGGGTGGGAACATTACATCAAATGAACATTATACCTTTTGATCAACAGCGCAAATGTTGTTATCGCAAATAAATATTCGATGAAATGAAAATTATGTTAATCGATATTATACAAATTGATTATTTTCCTAAACGTTGTTCGAATTAGTAACATTACATCAAAAGTTGTTATACCAAACAATGGTGAACCTCTTTTTATTCACATCTAACGAGTTAATAGTGCTTTTGACTGATGCTTTATTGCAGTTAAAACTACTTTTGACGAAGAGCGTCAGTCAAAAGTACTTTTAACCGCAAATTTGCAGTCAAAAGTACTAATAACCAATAATTTTCAGTCAAAACCACTTTTGACCAACCTATTCAGTCAAAAGTACTTTTGACTGATTTTGCTAGTCAATAGTACTTTTGACTGGTTAAGAGTTTTGACTGTAACATATATATCAGCAATACGAACAAATGAATGCGTCACGGCTTACTTTACATTCAGTCAAACATGATAACGATATCACTATCAGCTTGACGTAAGCATACTTGATTAAGTTTCACTCAATACGATATACAGTATGTTAACTAACAGAGGGCGTTCCCGTTAACCCGCAATAGTATAGCATCCATACATGCTAAAAAAAATATTCCCATTCGAAAATAAAATGTTTTTATTTTTTTTATATTAAAATATTCACTAAAAATCGTAAATTGATACTCTATTTATTTAATTAATTCTAATTTATTTAATTAAATAAATTCCGACATTGCTGTCCTTCAAGTACGCGTGTACAGAGTGTTTTTTTAACGTATCAATTTACGATTTTTAGTGAATATTTTAATATAAATAAAAATAAAAACATTTTATTTTCGAATGGTAATATTTTTTTTTGCATGTATGGATGCTATACTATTGCGGGTTAACGGGAACGCCCTCTGTTAGTTAACATACTGTATAATTAAGTTATATAGGTACTAAACAGAATGCTTATAAATAACACCAGTAAGTTAGGACCTACAAATAGCGCCATCTATGAACGATTGCTTAAAACTTTTAAGTTGTTTTCACGAGATTCGTCGTTTTGTAGATCTAGGTACATAAATACTGTCTTAGAACCATCGAAAATCGAAGAAGTGACATCTACCAAGCCGCATTGGGCACGCGTGGCAGATTACAGCCCATTCCCTTTCGAAGAGAGGAGGGCTGTGTCCCAGCAGTGGGAATATTATAGGCTGATTATTTGTACTGTCCAGAAAGCATTTTTTTTTTGTAAATTCGATATTTCATGATGCCTATACAAAAAAAAATCTAGTTCAATTGCACTTCGTCAGTGTATTTATTTTTTTATCTTATCTCCTTTAGTTTCAGACAGTTGCAAACTACATTCGAGTACTGAAATAAATTGAACTTGACTGTCAGTCAACTTGACTGCTGATTGGCAACTTGACATGTTCATGTGAAGCTTGTTTTCGCACACGACATGCAGGTGCTGCCATCTATTGCTAGTGCTAGCTGCAACTATGTATTTTTACCTAGGTATTTTTAATTGGGTTTTAGTAAAAAGTGTCAGACATTGTGCACGAAAACGTCATCTTGTGTTTGAATATGAAAAGAAACTGATAAAATATTCTAATCTGAAGTATCACAATCGTATAATTTACGGACCATTATTAGTTAAAATTACATAAGACTCTTGTATATTTACTAATAATGAAGAAAATACTTCAAAGTTTTACATAATAGAGCCTCCCATATGGAAGTAGCTGTCAAAGGTAAAATTTGCTGACGAATCTATGTATATACAGTATATATATAAATATACTCTCTATGCTCTTTAAAAAGTTTGAAATAAAAAGCAAAATTAAAAGTTTTGAAAAACCCACCGACGGTTAAATGTAATTGGAAAAGGATAAAATAATTTAAAAACCCCTTAAAACGGAAACAAAAACGGCTTAAAAAAATTATGTAACGAGACTAAAACAGATACATTCATATGGCAGTCGGGGGACCTCTTAGAATAGAAGGTGTTCCACAGAACGGTCCCACGACTTCCCATCAAAAGCTTCAACCATCAGCAAATTCAAAGAACTGCATGAATATTGTACTAACTCAACCCGGATAATAAAAACACCACCATAAAATTATACGTGAGTGAGAAAGTAACATTGTGCCGTACAAACACGGGACTTTATTGGAGAGCGTTGTTTGTGGAAGACAGCCCGTAATAACACGGGTGCATGGCAGGCGAACTCGTGCAATGATAATATTTGTAATAAGCCACTTGCTTTGCCACCTAGCGAGGCTATGTGGCTCTAATTATGTCTATGTTGGTATGGGAAGTCTAATAGATGAGGAAAGTAACGCTGATGACAGTTGGCAGATTTCACTTTTTTAGGATTCGTTTAGAAATAGTGGAGGACTTTAACGAAGGGGGTTGAATGTGGAAGACAGCCTGTAATAAGGGTCCAATAGATGAGAAAAGTAATCTACCTTCATATGACCTCTATTTTTTGTGACAGACTCTTACTGGAGCTGATGTAAAAATCGTATAGGCAGGTCCTACACCTAGTGAAAGACTGTTTGACTGCATAGAAAGTGATGCAGACAATTATTTCGCAGTCCTATATGAAAACGGAAAGATATTTTTACTCACAGTTAGTGACAAATCTAGATACTTTCTTATAATTATTAACTTTGCTTGGTACAAAGTGCACTAAATTCAAAAGAGTCTTTTATACTAATAATAAAGCTGAAGAGTTTGTTTGTTTGAACGCGTTTATCTCTGGAACTACCAGTCAGATTAAGAAAATACATTTTTGAATTTGTTAACATTTTCATAACATCGCGGATCCTTAGAAGCCAAACAAAAAGAAAAAAAGCCAGAAAGTACGCTAAGCGTAAACAAAGTAATAGCGCGGATGGGCGATGCGATGCGTCGTCGGGGAAACAAGAAAGTAAAGAATAAAATATTGCCACCAAGAACGTAAAGAACCCACATCGTGCCCACATCGGCATTGTTTAAATTGTGTATTGTAGTCAAAATGAAACAACAATTAAATTAATAAAATCCATTATTCATCTTTGTAGATCAAAATTATAATCTTTCCCGGGTACATTATTCACCGTGACCACGGTTATTTAAAAAGAAATTGAAAACAATATTATATAAAACTTTTTGATTATGCAAAAGGAACATTTCGCAAATTATCAAAAGATCGTAAAATGAATTTACAGCGAGACAATTTGAATTAATAAAAAAATGCAAATTATATTCCCATAATGGACGCGATAACGACCCATCCGTTAATTTTTTTGGAATGTTGTTACTTTTGTAAAGCGACGTTAATTTGTATCGCCATTTTTAAACTTTTGCGATTATTCAGTGTTTTTATCATTTATAAGGCTCACATTTTAAACGTTTGGCTGTTGTATGATGTCATTTTGGGCTGCTCTGGAATTAACTGCGAAATAATTTACAATTCTGTAGCATTGAAAATAAAATAAAAGCTTACCGATACCTATGCTCTACTGGGTAGATTATTATATTATATTTTTATATTATTATTAGAATAGCCCTGAAATGAAAACACTTTGTTTTAGTTACGTAAACTTTGGCAGTTTTTAAACTTCCTATTTTGGTTTTTTACTATATTAGCTGACCCGACGGACGTTTTCCTTATTTTGATTCAAAAGACACGTGGCGCCATCTATTATCATAATAACGTTATTATTGTTTTCCTCGGGAACAAATCTTTTTTCGGGATGAAAGGTAGCTACCCTATATCTGTTTCTGTACACGTGACAATGTATATGCAAAATTTCAGGATGATCGGTTGTGGTTTAGGCGTGAAAAGGTAACAAACAAACTTACTTTCGCATTTATAATATTATTAGCAGCTTTCCGCGGTTTCACCCGCATAAGTGTCAATCCCATGGGAATATCGGTATAAAATCTATCCTCTGTCCTTTCCCGGTATGCAATCTATCTCTCTGCCAAATTTTATCGAAATCCGTTCAGTGGTTTAGGCGTCAAAAGGTAACATACAGACAGACAGAGTTACTTTCGAATTTATAATATTAGTATGGATTATATATTTATATTATATATATGATAGGACTTGCAGCGCCCCGCGGTTTCACTCGCGTAATTTTCGATTCCGTGGGAATATCGGAATAAAAATTATCGTATGTGTTAACCCAGGAAATGGTATATCTATGTGCCAATTTTCATCCCAATCTGTTCAACGGTTTACGCGTGATTGAGTACATCCAAACATCTTCACAAACTTTCACATTTATAATCTAAGTAGGATTAATAGTATTATGTCGTTTTAGTATTAATGTTTTATTATACCTACCTACCATTCTAACAAAACCCATGTTAGAATGTAAGCGTGGCATACTTAACTTGCGCGTAATGAGATACATTTTTAATTACGGTATAACTTTTAGCGGAGCAGTTTAAGAGCTTCGTATTTCTATGTTTCATGAAATAAAATGTGTTGAAATAATTGTTTATCTTGTGAATTCACTGTGTTTAAAATTACGGTAACATTTTATTACAGTGCTTGCAATGAAACGTTTGCGAATAGCTGTTTTTATCTCTTTTCTTTATATTTAACTAGCAGTGCCTCGCGGTTTTACCCGCATAAGTGTCGATCCCGTGGTAGTATCGGGATAAAAACTATCCTATGTCCTTTTAACGGGACTCAAACTATCTCTATACCAAATTTCATCTAAATCGGTTCAGCGGCTTAGCGTGAAGAGGTAACAGACAGACACACTTTCGCATTAATAATATTAGTATGGATTAGGTTCGATCATGCAAAACACAATTATCCCTGCCCCCTGCTGTACAAGTGGAAATGAAAACATACTAATTTATTAAAGATCTGCGATTCCTTAACCTATAATACGAGTACACGGCTTGCCAAATAAAAAAATGGAAAAAAAATAGCAGTAAGTACCGAACAAAAAAATATATTAACTGTAAATCCCTCGGGCTAGCACCGAAAAAATACCTGTACCTACATCCTACACAGTAAATGACTTGATTAGTTTAAATAAAATCCAGCGATCAGCATTCCTTACATAACTATTTCATTTAGATTCAAAACAATATATACGTACAATAAACAAACGATAAGAATCTGGTCAGCTAGATAGGTACCTATTTTGTCCGTATATATGTCGCAGGTTTTTCATAAAATTAGGTTTTTGATGAAAAACCTAGGTTTTTGATGAAAAACCGGAAGATGACACATTTCAAACTCAATTTCATCATAAACCTCTACCAATCCAGATTTTTGATCAAAAACCTGAACTAGTTTGGGTTTATGATAAAATATAAGCGCTGGTCAAATCAAATCATTTATTTTTTGCCAACATGGGTAGAGGGTAGGGGTATAAATGTTATATATGTTACGGCTAAAGGTAGGTGTGAGCATAAACTTAAGATTAGCCGGTTAAACCTAGGTTTATCTTCGACGAGGTGTTAATGTTAGTTTCTTCTATCTTTTTCCGACTAAACTTAACTGTAACTGCAGGCCCTTGGCTAAAAATGTAGAAGGAAATCGGTCGACGTCAGGGGCACCCCGAGGTTCGGTTTGGTTAGGTTCCTTTAAACCCTGCAGACAGAAATAGGAGCCCCGCGCAGCGGGGCTCCGTCGACCTGACCTTTTTTATCATAAAACTAATACAGTCTAGGTTTTTGATAAAAAAACTGGATTTTCTCAGGCTTATGATAACATAAAGTAATAATTTTGTCATCTTCCGGTTTTTCATCAAAAACCTAATTTTATGAAAAACCTGCGACATATATACAACCATTTAATTCGATAGAACTTTACTAGCCGCAGCCGAAATCGTCAAGATAAAGGTTACACGTAGCGACTTATATGAGCAGTTTGGGCAAAAACGTAGTCCACTTTTTTTTTGTTTCTGGCATCTCGCATGTCAACGTAGGAGGTTGTCGGCTGCTGCTTAACCGGGTCTTAATAATTAAAGGCGTTCAGACTGGACGTCAGAACTTATAAATTAAGTGAATACACGCTAAAGGCACCTCCTGTGGGGTATGGATCTTGGCTTAGGGCATCCCTGGGGGAGGGCAGCAAGCGACAGGCTAGATCGGATTGTGGTGTGGTGCATAGTGGTTCCACACATTTTATAGCGATGCGTGAACCTTCTGTGCATAGACCATAATGTGGCTTCCACAGGATAAGAAACCGTTAGTGCATTTTTAATACAGGGACCACGTTAGAATGCAGATATGTGAACGTTTTTAATTGTATTAGCGGTTGTGTAAAATATCTTCACGGTCCTTTTGCCGTCTTAACGTCACTTGTTTGCTTGTACTAATTCAAATGATATAGGTACAAGTAAGATTGAGCATGTAGCCGGACCTTATCAGTCTTGCCTTTAGCCAATTAATCCAGTAATTATTTATTTCTTTCCACTTGATTAATTCACTTTCACAATTATCTGTCGAAATATATAACTATCGGCAGAGTTTAATCGGAAATCGTCCCTGAATTTTGGAAAGAAAGGAAATTTTATCCTTAAAATGCAATAACGGTTCTAAATTGTGTAAGTACGTAATTTCGTTGGCCAAATTCGTTGAATAAAGTTTGAATTTTCTTTTCCACTGTTGTGTTTATCATAATCAGCCTATATTGTTCCCACTGCTGGGACACAGACCACCTCTCTTCGAGAGGTAGTGGGCTATAATCTACCACGCGGGCCCAGTGCGGGTTGGTAGATCTTTTTTTTTTCTTTTTTTTTTGTATATGTCACATATCTTCGACTGACCGATTGTGATTGTGATCTTGTACTGTTGTGTTTACTTGACGACAAAGCCGTTTTATTTTTTAATCTGATGGTATACCTATCAGTATAAAAAAAAAATGTGTATATGTAGGTTATATATAGTACGTATGTAAAGCTTAATTATTTTGAAATCAATTAATTACCTGCATATAAATAGGATTTTCTAAAATCCCAGGAAAATGTCATTAGTAATTCGGCTAACCAGCGAATATGGCCTAGTAATAAAATTAGTTTTGTTTTAGTAATTAATGGCCTACCGACGACAACATTAATCCTTTGTCATTAGGCATTGTCCTGTTTCTCTCTATTGCAAGATGATTGTCTACACTTAAAGGAGTATGCATAAAAGATGCGACCGCAGCGCTATATATACAAGAATGAATTTAATCAGTTTCTTCATCTTACCCCAAGAAAACAATACCATTATCTAACCAAACTTATAAATACATAACTACACAAACATTCAAACCTCTGAGATTACACGTACGTATCTCCAAATGGAATCTATAGAAATGAAGCGTGTACCAGGAATGCAGAAGCTAGTTGGCGATTGTACATACAATATGTTTGTGGTATTCAAAGCGAGCTTGCGACCTATGGCCGCATGCCAATTGTCCGAATTATTAGCAGGAGATGCTCTTTGTAACTGTTGTGCAATATTGTGTACTGATATGACGTCAGAGGTTATATTGTTCTGTGGTATTATTGGAAAGGAGTGCTTGAACAGTTGTGCCTAATTAGTTGGTTATTTTTCTTAAGATTCGAAGAAGCTGATCACACTAATATTATGAAGGCGAAGGTTTTGACGAGATCAACGTTTCGTATTCCTCTTTTTTCTCCTCGAAAACTGAGCCGATTCAATTATTTTTTACATTAACATTTTAGGTAAAAGTATGTTTAGGTTCCTATAATATTTTTTAGGTTAAAAACTTTTCTAATTTGTCTGGTAGTCCTCTAATCACGGCGGTAAAAATAGGGCATTTTTTGTAATTTTTAGAGGGTCACGTTTTCTTTACTCATTAGTTGCTGAAAAAAAGAAAATGACAGGGACGTCTTTCCAGCAGAACTGGAGTTTATGAAAAAAAAATTGGTCTAGCGGCATTATTCAGGAAGAAAAAAGGGGTATACATTTGTATGGAGAATCGCACGCCCCGTTCCCTCTTAATGTTACAAAAGATAACAAATGGAGTTCATACTCAAGTTATAAAAGTAAGGGGAGTGACCTAGTTAACAAGGCCCATAGGCAATGGGCCTACAAATTACCCTTACAAGGCAGTATCGAAATAACTGCAGAAATAAAGGACCTTCAAAGTTGCTTATAAAGATCGTATTGCAGGGTATTAAGTTCGGGTGATAATACTTTCGCAGTGTTGACTTCCGCTAATAATCTTTCCGAGTATAGCGGCATTAGTCCCGGCTTTTCCAGGGTACGCTTATATGGCTTACCCTTTTTTCGAAGGGTTTAGTTGTATATAAGTGGCAAATATTTTAAGAATTGAGTTTGTTAATTTGATGCACAATTCATTCATAGACAGGTTGTGGTACAGCGTGTATCAGAAATGTGTTGTCGTATTTAAGGGTATGGTTTATAGTAGATTAGTTTGAAAATCTGTACACTGAAAAAAAAATTCTTAATACAGCACATTGAAGCGATTTTAATAATACTTACTGACTTTAGACAGTAAGAAGAAATGTTTGTAAAACAGTAAAAGACAAAACAGTAACTTTTAAAGATTGAACATAGGTAGGTACTATTTACTGAAAAAAAACAACAAAAGAAAGGAAAACCACCATTACTGTAATTTTGTGACCAGTAACATTTTGCCTCAAGCTTTAACTGTTTTCGAATCAGTAAATAACACTGTTTTGAACGTTAGGTTCTTGAGGAACTGTTTAAAGCAGTTCAGATTAATGTTTTTTCATTGCGAAAAAATAATTAGCCACATTTGGGTTGAGTAGGTATTGAAGAGGCTTGTGGCTAAATAATAAAAGCCGCACGAGTCGACTGTTCAGGTTAAGCTACGCTTGCCGCGGTTGGTGAGTGAATGGGTGACCATCTTTACATATCAAGACCTCCGTGCCTCAGAAGGCACATTAAGCCGTTGGTCCCGGCGGTCATTTGTGGATCTTTGACAGTCGTTACGGGTCGTCAGAAGCCCAAAAGTCTGGCAACCAGTCTTACCAAGGGGTATTGTATTACCTAGTAATTAGGTTGTAGAGGTCAAATAGGCAGTCGCTCCATAAATAACTGGTATTCAGCTGCATCCGGTTAGACTGGAAGCCGACCACAACATAGTTGTAGGTTAGGTAGATGATGAGATATTGAAGGTTCGTATGGGACAGCTGATAACCTTATTTGAAAGCAAAATTATCAAAAGAAATAACGTCAAATGGCAAACTAAAGGTCCATAGCACACATATCAACTCAGAAAGGGATCGTCACCGTATTGCCTTTCGCCTCGGCGTCAAACAGGCGTCAACCTAACGTCGGCACGTAACCAAAGCGGATCAGAAGCTCCGATACGTCGAATCCGCTACGACTAGGCAACGCTACGCTTATGGCTCACCGACCGTTGGTTGATGGTGCAGGCAGGCCGTAGGAGTGGTGAGAGGGGCAAGGGTGGACGAAAAGACGTAAGCTCGGGTACGGAGAGACGTATGTGCGGGGACGACGAGCCGTAACGCACCGTACCGCGGTTCGTGAGCTTGTCCCGAGGCGAGGCGATTACGTTACGTTTCCAATAAAGTGTGTGTTGCATTAGGGAGTTTCATACAAAGAATGAATGGCTCGAGTTGATACGTTAACGATCCCTTTCAGATTTGATACGTGTGCTATGACCTGTAGAGTGATGTAGTAACAGAAGTACAGCCCACACAAAAATACATGATCATTAAAAAACAAATGCTTTTGTGTTTCCCAAGATGTCTATTTGATAAAATCCGCCGTCAGAATTATCATAACGATACTAGAAACATTGGAAAGTACTCGTATTTCTTCGTTTTTTCGTTAATGTAATTCGTATAGCTTGAGGGGGGGTTTCATCAATTATAATATTCGGCTTATTTGGCCGTGAAATGACGACGAGAAGCGAGTTTCGATATAATAATCAAAAAGTCTTCTCTTTCTTCATAATAATATTAGGATCCAGTGCGAGTTCGGTTTGGATAATGTTTCCGCCTCAGGCATACTTCAGTATTTTAGAGTAGCAACAATTTCGTGCCTAATTAAGAAGTTTTAAATACTTGTGATGGATTAATTTTTTATGTACCTAATACGACACACAAATTTATTTAATACTTTATTGTACACCACAAAATACATAACATAAAAACACAGATTTTATTTTAGTAATAAAATGCAAAATCAAAGATCTTTTTCAATGTTTGCCTACAAAATTACAAGTATGTAGGCAGCAAAAATATTTGATAAAATTTGCAAATTACTTAGAGACGAAAAAATAAGTCAGGATAAAAGAAAATAATTCAGGATAATCTTATCCTGACTTATTTTTTTCGTCTCTAAGTAATTTGCGTTAGCGCTAATTAATTATAAATTCCTGTGATTAATATTCTCTTTACGTAACATCACTTCTTTGTGATTATTTTTTCACATTTACTTAATTTTTTATAACTTAGGCAAAATGTCTTTGAGATAAAAATATAGAAAAGAATACTTAGCATAATAAATGTCAGTGCTTTTAATCAAACTTCGTTAACAAAAAAGATAGAAATAAGCTTGAAATAGTCACGTTCACTCTATTATTAAGGTCTAACCTATGTTTACTGCATAGGTAATATTACGCTAATGTTTGCTGTTCTTGCTAAATACAAATTAATTGCTAGTTTTTCTCCTTTGTTTTTCTACTGCTCAAATTAACTGTTACTAACGGCCAAATAACCTATTGACAGATCGCTACTGATGGTAGCCAGTAGGTATAATTATTTTAACTGTTATTCGTGGCTAAATAATAACAGACCGCACAGATCGATCAATCAGGTTAAGCTACGCTAGCCGCGATTGGTCTGTGGATGGGTGACCATCTTTACATACCGAGACCCCGCCGTGCCTAGCACGCACGATAAGCCGTTGGTCCCGGCTGTCATTCGTGGATCTTTGACAGTCGTTAAGAGTCAGAAGCCCGAAAGTCTGACAACCAGTCTTACCAAGTGGTATCGTATTACCGAGTAAGTGGGTTGTGGAAATCAGATAGTCAGTCGCTCCATGTAAAATACTGGTATTCAGCTGTATCCGGTTAGACTGGAAGCCGACCCCAATATTGTTGGAAAAAGGCTAGGCAGATGATGATGTCACATATATTATAGTCATACAGATCGCTACTGAAAAAGACTGTTGGGACATTAAAACTAGATATAGATAGGTTTTCTACCTCCAGTATGACAAAACTGGTGATAGATAGGTTATTTGGTTCGGCTGTTAGTAGTCACAGTCAATTTGATGCAGTCGGGAAACTGAGAGACCGATATGAAGTAGTTACAGTACCCGGCGATAAATATTCACACATGCACATCGACCTGTGAAAAGAGACAATCAGCTAATTTCGGCTTCGTAGAGCGTTATCTCTGTCCCACGAAATACAAACAGTCCGGTATCTATTAGGAGCTGTTAAAACAATTATGATTTGCTTCTTTTGATAATTATTTTTATTCTTTGTATAAAATGGTTTTGTCTAAAAAGGTCGATGTGCAATATTTATCGCCGGGTACTGTAATATGAACAAACTAACTTGACTCCCTTGCGCCCTCTCTGTTATACTTGTATATTGGTTTTAACTTTCCAAAGCAAGATGGCACGCCCCTTATCAACTGATTCCCGGAACATTGCTACCCTGAACAATAAATACTTCCTCGGAATTCTCATGGGAGCTACTCCTTACTACAGAACGCTTAGAAACTTAGTACCTCCTAATAAGTTTTCCAGAATTAACAATGAAGGTCCCAACATTTATCAACCGTTTTCAGATAGAGAAAACCTTCTTTTCAGACTAGAACTGTTTTCTAAAAAAAGTATTCGACCTATACGACAGCAGCATTGTGCTCACAGAACTGAAGATTTATTGGTACAAACTGGTATTTTGTGAATTAAAAGAAAATACGAGCAAAAACGAAGGCGAAATTGCCAGGCGCGGTGACCGCGGACAAACTGCCTGCTGTTTCCGAACGCCCCCAGAATTCTAATAAAGAAAGCAAATTGGAAAATCGAGCAGGTATTCGCACCGTTGGATGACGTTGAATGGCTGAATCGGTGTTCCGTCTCACATGATTAACACATTGAAGGACACTGAACGAGACACAATAGAAGTTTTATTGTTATTACGTCGAGGGGCGTTAAGTGTCCCGCAATGTGTTAACAATAGCACGAAAAACACAACGTTTAACATAGTAAATTAATGTCCACTTTATCAAGATGTAGTTGTCCCATTTTTGTCGGGTATGGTAACGAGCGTTTGTTGGCCCATCATATATTCAAGAAGGACGGATGTGTCGACTGATGTACATATGTATTCATAAACCACTTGCTTACTCGAATAAGGAATTCGTTAAGCATTTTTATGAAAATTATTCTTGTAGGAAACGGTGGAGGAATTTTAAATTCACAGCGCCAGTGGAAATTTTATGTTTTAAATTATGTTTGCAAAAATTATTATGTTGGCATTTTCTGACAAATATTAAGTCAGTAACAGCTGTTTTAATTATTTTAAGGCAACTCATTGGGGTTCAAATAAACGTAATAAAGAGCGTATATCAGTACTAAACAGCTATGGTCCGGTCGCGAATAAAATGTTCTAGAATTGTGCGAGTTACACGACCCCTGGGTACCGTTACATTCACACAATGCTTGCGTTCCAGCACATTTCAAATAAAACCGTATTTACGACTTCCTGCTCCGACTGTGATCCTGGTACACTGGCTAAATACTTCTGCGCTTTTGTCTGTGCTTTTTTATTTAACGAAACATTTAACATTCAGGTACTTAAAAAATGCCATAAAAGGAGTCGTTGGAAACTCGTCTGAATACAATTTTTAACATTTTTATGCCAAAATGTAAAACAATGAGAACGTAAAATAGCTTATTTCTTCTCGTTTATCCAATATCAGGAGTGTACGTGGGTGCTTTAGGCACAAGCATTTTAATCTTTAAATTATTTATACTTTAAGTTTGTAAGGCAACGAGGAAATGCATCAAAAATACCGGATGTATGTATAAGAGAGAATATGCTTTGTGTACACTAAAATTTAACAAAGTTTTATTTTCCTACTACAGTCCGGCCGTCGAGAAAATGCGTTTCTGACACCCTGTCATTACGATAATTCTAGCTAATAAAGATCAAATGCGCAAAAAACGTATTCGTTTGTATGTAACTGACAGGTGTCAAGAACGCACACTCTCGTCGGCCGCACCGTAATTCATTATTTTACATTGGCATCATAATTATGCTGTCAGTTCCAATATCTTTAATCAGTACATAAAATTATAGAGAATTCCTTTATAAAACTTAATCAAACCTTTTATCGTTTCTACTGTAGTAGGACTCGACTAGGAACTCGACGAGTAAGTAAAAATTTTGTTTTCTATAGAAATTTTAAATTCCTCTTATCTCGTCTTTATATCAGCGTCCTTTAAAAATATATATTTGGGAACCTAGGTTCCTACAGAATATCTAGATATTCTGTGGGAACCTAGGTTCCTACATAATATTTAGATAATCTGTAATCCAATCGGAATAAATACACACTACCGTTTGATTTACAAATTATTATGAATCATAAGTATGGCAAAGACAGTCCGTGTTTTTCTTTTTTCGCTGCACTACGTAGGTATAATTAAAGAGATTGGGATTTGATTGATTGGTATTTTTCAGTGTGATTCATAATGTTATCCTTATAGAGGTATGAGGAACAGGGTGTAAAGGTCACTCATACTCTATAGAAAAGGGAGGATCCTCCGACCAGACGGGTGTTGTATCTGGCGGGCAACTGCCCGATAATTCATGTCGGGCCGTTGTATCTATGCTAGTTGCGCGGTAAACTCTGCTTGCGAGATGCAGAATTTTGCGTGACGTCAGTATGAAGCGTTGTTCGCATGTGGCGTTGTGGATACCACTACATCCTTTTATGATTCTGCTAAAGTGGCCTTTTTAGGCCCCCAGATTTACTCTCTGTAAACCAGAGAGAGTTGTTAGAAAATCGGCCTCTAGCGTTCCCACTGCAGGACTTCAGTCATCCTTTCTCTGAAAAGGAGTGGACGCAATCCACTACGCGAACCCTCTGCAGGTTGGTGGATAAAAGAAAAACTGCAATACATAATAAACCTATAAGTTAAAAACAGTAAACCAAGCTTGTTTTACTCAATTATCTAATCAAGCTAGCCCTAACATTTTACAGCAGATTTCAAAGATATTGTTAGAAACAATGTTAGCGCTGTAAAACAGTGTTTTATGTGAGCTTTACAGGTCACTTTACTTAATTTGAAACCACGGTACTGAAGTAAAGTATAGGGCTGCAAACTTGGTTGTATAAATGCTCCTTCAAACAGGCGCGACACGCGATATTATCGCGCGCGGCACAAAGGCACCGCAAGTCGCGCAACGAGCGGTGCCTTTGTGTCGCGCACGATTATATCGAGTGTCACGCCTGTTTGTAGGAGTCTAAAGGTTCTTTTAAATTGAACAAATATAGAACATGGACTGCCATTAAAACGGTGAATGAGAACATTTTGAAATAATACAAAATTACCATTCAACGATTGACTGCCTCATTGGTATAGTGGTTGCAAGCGCTACAGATGAGCAAGAGGTCCTGGGTTCGATTCCCTGATGGGGCAGTGTTGTTGGGTTTCCATCACGTTTTTCTCAATAGCAGCCCGTAGTCAGAATTTGTGCCTGGTTGATGGCAATAGACTTAAACATAACTAGTAAATTTTGGGTGCATTAAAGATAGAATAGAATAGAATTCTCTTTATTATGTACACCATATACAACAACAACAACAACAACAAAACAACACAACAACACAACAACAACAACAACAATTACAACAACAACTCTGCATAGCCCTTCGGAGATTATAAGCGTGATGTTATGTTTGTTATACCTTTGGACGAAAACGATATTCCAGCACTAGTAGTTTCGCTTCTATAAAACAATATTCATTCAGCGCCGTAGTTTTCCATTCCTCTGTGTTTTTGACATCTGTCGGTTGCCCGTGGCTTATTCGATTTTCAGTTGAGTATCAAAGAATCACCTACCAATTTTGAGCACCGCTACTGCATTGAAAGCGAGCTGTTGGATGTTAAACGCTCGATTTAGCGTCGAAATTTGAAATTCGGCGCGATATGCGGTATTCCACTTAGGTGTCGCCTATTGTTAGTGAAAACGATCGACGATCGAACGATCCTTTAAGAATGACGCTCGCATGGCTGTGTGTAGTCCGTCCTCAAATTTAATTTAATGAAGTGAAAGTATGTGACGATGACTAGTAGTGACCCAGTGGTAACGGCCGCGACTTACGAGTTGTAGGTCGATGGTTCGAACCCAGTCAGGCCAATTACTTTGGGTAAATTATTTCATCACCACTGCTCTCAAAACGGCGAAGGTAAATGTGAGGAAACATGTCTTAGAACCAAAAAATCGGAGACATGTGACATCTATCAACTCGCACTGGGCCCACTGGTGGATTATGGCCCACTCCCTCTCAGAGAGGAGGCCTGTGTCCCAGCAGTAGGAACGTTATATGATGATCCTGCTTTTTATGCTAAAAGTTATTCATTTATGTCTCAATATAGGTAATACAAGATGAAAAACTGAAACATACGTGGTGTTCCTATTAAGAAACTGAGACTGATGTAACTTTAAGAATTAACAAACAAGTGAGTAAAACAAGTGAAGTAATTATTAAAAACAACAGAACTCTCCGTTCATTAGTGTGAAAGTTTTCTCCAGAAATATTCCTTTGGAATATCAAGTTGCTCAGGTAATTATATTAATTGGGGCTATTTAATAATTGAAAGACACGAGGCAACTATTGAACACGAAGCAATTAAATAGATTGCGTGATATTTTGAGTAAGCTTTTCCTGTTTTTTTTATGTCACAGTAAAGTAGCAAGAGTGGTTACGTTTTTTTTGCCGTGAAAAACTCGCCTTGTTTATTCGTCGCGCTTAGGCACGGTTCCTCAGTGTTGTATGGATGGTGATCCATACATGGATGCTTGTTGACACATACATTTTTTCTGCGGCGTAGTTTATACGCCTTACCGTAAGGAAGCAGTGTCAAAAAGGGCCAAAAAGGGCCTAAGGAAATGATTTTACTGTTTTTTATACTACAATAAAGTAAGACGAGACTTCTTCAGTATCGCCTCCACTGCTCTAAAACGCTGAAGAAAAATATCGTGAGGAAACTTAAAACAAACTTAGAATCAATTCAAAGACTTGTGACAATCACCAATCCGCATTGAGCCCGTGAGGTGGGCTCCGCTAGCAGTTGGAACATTTGTAGGATGACTAAGTTAAGCTAAGTTACAGTCTTGCATTGATCACTACCTCATTCATTCATCATTCGTTTCAGCCGAAAGACGTCCACTGCTGGACATAGGCCTCCCCAAGCACCTCCACTTCGACCGGTTCTGTGTTTTCCGCATCCAGCGCATTCCTGCGGCCTTCACAAGGTCATCGGTCCGCCTTGTGAGAGGCCTTTTAATGCGACGTGTTCCAGTACGTGGTGTTGTATTGATTGACTACGTTTGCTCAAAACTATCACCAATAACCAAAACTCCGTAACAAAAATAAAACTCATAAACCCTTAGTATCCTTACACGCATTTTCTATATAGGTACGCAAAAAAAAGTTTTTACACATCAAATCACCTTTCGTTTGCGTGTTCATATCATATGGACGTAGGGTTCAACGAAAGTGGCGAGTAGTCACGCGATGCGATAACATAATGTGACTATTGAAAATCAATGCCTAGGATTAATGATATGATTGACTTGCCGACTGACCTTTTTGATAAGGGATATAAATACCAAAAGGGCTTAAATAATTGTGGGAATATTTTTATATCAAGGAAATTGGGATTTTTTCAGTGTTCTGGATCAAATACTGTCCTTATAACACACGTTTAGTTGAGTGCTTTTTGGCGATAATTACATTAAAGGTGTGATTGGGTCACTTAAGAAAGGATTTAAAAAAATATATTTATAGTTCAAAAATTATGGATAATTTATTTTTAACATTCCGAGCGGTTATTTCAAACATTTATTCAACAAGATGTACGCAGGTTTAAAAAATATGGATGTCACGTGATCAAATTTGAACGCTAGTATCTCGGAAATATGACGCTTTACGGGGTTTTATGTTTTGTATTTGCATTGATGCCAGCTATCGATTCATATAAGATTAATGTGTGGCAGCCATTTTGAAAAAAAAAAACTAAATGGCGCGACAGTATGCCAGGGTAAATTATAAGAATCTTCAATCCCCTTTCTCCATCAGAGTTTAGGTGCCTAAAGCATCAACTAATTTAGCTAAATTAGGCCGCTACACTTTCCCAGTTAGGGCGTCGCCGTGTCATGTATACTACACTTGCTGATATTTAGAAGGATTATCAAAGAGATTTCCGAGAAGCCTCCACCAAATCCTTTCATAAATATTAATACTGACTTCCTACACACGGGAAAACTTATTATGAGCCGGATATTATCTATCCACCACATTACCCTGCAACATAAAACGAAACAACCATCACGATAATGATTCATCTACTCCCGAATCCCACAACGTAATTACGTAATAGTTATCAACTGGCATTACCAACGCAGGTACCATCTTGATGAATAAATTAGTTTGCGTCATTATGAGCGTGTGCGTTTACGCGCTATGGGCGTGAGCGTTTACGCCGCGTCATTGTGAGGTGCGTAACGCGAGCTTTCTTAATTATTCTGCTCTTGTTTACGGGAAATTGTTTCAGACCTCCAAGTATTTGATCTTTGACTTATTTGTATGTGTTCTGTGTTTTGATCATTTAGTTTACGCTTCTCAGATGTTTTCTTGTGTTAATTGAAATAGTTAGGTATATGCATGATGCATGAAGGGGTCCGTGGCTAAAAAATAACAGCCGCACTTGCTGATCGATCAGGTTAAGCTACTCTTGCCGTGGTTGGTCTGTAGATGGGTGACCATCTTTACTGTATACCGAGACCCCTCCATGCCTCGGAAGGTCCCGGCTGTCATTCGTGGATCTTTGACAGTCGTTACGTTTAGTCAGAAACCCGAAAGTCTAATAACCAGTCTCACCAAGAGGTATCGTATTACCCAGTAACTGGGTTGTGGAGGTGAAATAGGCAGTCGCTTCATGTAAAATACTGCTATTCAGCTGCATCCCGTCAGACTGGAAGCCGACCCTAACATAGTTGGCTAGAACAGGTTAGGTAGATGATGAGGTATGCGCATGACGAGTGTGTTAATAAGTTAATCCATCAAGAATTTCTTATTGGCATCCCGGAGTCGGAGTCCGTGCCCGGTTATTGTAAATAGGCTCGCCCCCCTATGCCCCCTTATAAAGGACTTAAACATAAGTGGCAAAATGCGGGTGTACTACATCTAGAAAGAAAGAAAGAGTATTTATTTCGACTCGTACAGGAAGATCACAAACTAAACTAAACACAGCAAAATAAATCCTAACCCTAACCTAACCTTTCGGGGATTATACGCGATTTAATGTTTATGTTATAACTAGCTGCGCCCCGCAGTTTCACCCGCATAAGTGTCGATTCCGTGCGAATATCGGGATAAAAAGTATCCTATCTGTTAATACTGGTTATAAACTATCTGTGTGCCAAATTTCATCCAAATCTGTTCAGCCGTTTGTGCGTGAAGAAGTAACAAACATACAAACACAATAAAAAACTTTCACCTTTATAATATTGTGTGAAGTATTGTGTTACTAGCTGCGCCCCGCGGTTTCACCCGCATAAGTGTCGATGCCGTAGGAATATCGGGATTAAAAGTAGCCAATATGTTAATCCAGGGTGTCAGCTACCTTCATACAAAATTTTATCAAGATTGGTCCAGCCGTTTGAGCGTGAAGAAGTAACAAACCTATAAACACACACACACTCACAAACTTTCGCATTTATAATATTAGTGTGATTGACATGATATCATTTGGTTATTGAAGTTTTTACAGGACCTGCTGAAGTCAACAGAAGAATAAAAATAATAAACAGAACTGATGTCAGTCAGTTTTAAGTATTGCATATAGAAATGTTTTCTGTAGACATTTCTGCTGTCTTCTCGGCACGAGCCATTCAAGAATAGCTCTTGATGTTTTTACAACGGCATGATCAATTCTTGCGTGGCTCGTGCTACGTTGCTACTGGACACGTGGAAGGCATAATAACACTGGTTTGAAAATACTGCAGTGATGATTAACAAAATAAAGAAAAAACAGCAGCACTCCGGGAGTCCCGACAGAAGTGAAAACAAAACATAACCAGAAACAATAATTTGCCATCACTCACTGACATATTGGATATATGTACATTAAAACCGAGTACATCCCGAGGACAGCCGATATCCGAAACGGGTATTTTTTTAATCGTCTTATAAACAAAACACGCACGTGTCGCTTACGGTAACAGTGGCGCGAGTTCAATGGTTTTATCCCATCTCAAAAATGCCCAACGCGCCTAAAGAAGTATTCACTTCAATAATTAAAAAAAAACAAAACATTCATATTTAAAATAAACAAGATACCAAGAAAAATAGGTGTATTCATTTTATTACAAGTTTTGTTATTAAAAACAAGCCATGTTTTATTAAGAAAGACGTAATTCTGTTTTTCATCAAGATAATCCTTTCACTGCCACGTAACACCAGAAGAGTCAGACAGTTTAATTACATTTTAGAAGCAAATTGGTCGAACCTTGAAAAAGGTCTATTTACACAATATTTACCGCTTATAAAACGACCGTGTAAACATTTTCTAAGAAAACAAAACAATGTTACAGAGACACCGCTTTTATTTCGTCGAGATTTCTACAAGTTAATTCTCAAGTAACTGAGCTTATACAAATAAAATTAACATAATTAAACTTTCTGGCAGTAAATCAGCTACTCTGGATTCTACGAGATTTTAAGAACATAATATAAAAATAATTTGATAAATTTTTTGCTGACGAACATTTTTGCGGTTTTGAGTTACGGATATTAAAAATATTCTTCGCTTTTTACACGTCTTTATCTCGCTAGAAATAATCTTGGAACAGGGTTTGCCTAGGACGCTAATAATTATGAAGAGTTATGAATAATTTATTATGAATAATTATGAATTATGAAAAATTATTATGAATAATAATTATGAAGAATCAGCAACTATCAATAATTAAAAAAAAACGGTCAAATGCGAGTCAGGCTCACGCACCGAGGGCTCCGTACAATGTGTAGGTATGTAAACAGTTTGAAAATTATTTTTTTGTAATATAACTACAAATTTACGGTTTACAGATTTTTTTCCTTTACTTGTGCTACATGACATTGTCTTTCTCAATTTCATGATTCTAGGTCAACGGGAAGTACCCTATAGGTTTTGATTCCGGAACATAAACGCCTGTATCTTTTGATTGCATCGACTTAGAAGTTTGATTTTATCACTGCTTTAAGAGATTGCAGCCTTAAGTATTTGATATTAATTTCAAGTTGATAACTCCACGAGTTCCTAGGAAAAACGGACAGACAGGCGGACAAGGAAGTGATCTTATAAAGGTTCCGTTATTCCTTTTGAGGTATGGAACCCTAAAAAATGGTCCAAGCTAGACTAACTAAAGAATGACTGTCCCTTTAAAAATGTATGTGTAGTTTTATGCTAAACTTAACACCATAACAACACGCCTGTATCTCCCAAAAGTTTAGGCAAAGGTGCAGCACCATGTATAGGTTACATCCACATTTCGGTTTAAGTTGTAGCGGTATCTACAATGCCATATGTGAACTACACGTCATAATAACTTCACGCAAAATCCTGCATCTCGCAAGCAGAGTTTATCGCGCAACTAGCATATACAAAACGGCCCGACATGAATTATCGGGCCCGTGAGTGACTAGGACTATTGAACAAATTATAAAAATGTTTGTAGCGTAAGCTGAACTTTTGTGTAGGATTTAAAGTTATTTTTCCATAAACTCATATTTGTTTACATTTTTGGCAAATAAATCGCGAATGCAGATTACATGCTTAGAGCATATGAATCGTGTGCTATCACACAATTACACGTCATAAAAATACGGTTTAAATTCAAACACAGCCCTTTTGACTGACACAATACGTTTTATGACACAGCAATAAATCCAAATAAAATGCATATACGAGGACAATACAAGACATAAAACCTCGTTTCTTTTAAACCACCTTGACGATGCTTGTTCCCTGGTACGTAAGTTGCATTTGGGACACAGCAAAGTGACATTTAGAAAGAAATAATACATTTATCAAACTTGTGCGCATTTGAGCTGCGAAAATTCGTTTCGTGCACATTTAGTTTAAACAGTTAAAATGAAATAGATAAATATTAAAAACGTGCAGAATCGACGATCAAAGGTTATAAGTGTGCTAATTTTAACCTTTAATGAAAGGAATGACTAAAATTATTTCGATCCGACGGGGTAATTCCGTAACACACTAACACTTTAATTTTGACAGTTCAACAACACTAAATTTTACGAACATACATATCAACGGATTCGCAATATCCCTTCAAAATGATTGAATGAGTCAGTATATAATTATAATGGTTTATTTAGAAAATGTATTACAAATAGTGAATTGACGATTCAGTAATTTTATCGCATCGATGAAACTAAATCCATTTTAAAATAAAAACATTATAGTAGATAATTATATAGTAGATAAAAAAGTCTCTATGATGGCTTACAAATCGAATCGTTCATGACAAACAATAGAATCTATTACCATAGCCAAACAAGAAAACAAATCAAACGATGTAACACCAAAAACAAAGCTCCCACCTATTACTCTAACTTCGCTAATATTTTAGTGAAGTTACTACACCGCACGGTTCGATAACGCTACTGTGACGCAGCGTTTTCTCTGCGTAAAACGAATGAAAGCGAACTGGCAAAACGCAGAGTCATCCCTTTGCAGCAAACTCGGTTTTTACATAACCGCACTCCCGTTGGCAATTAAATTGAGTACTAAGTTCAAATGAAGACTGGTTAGTAGACTGGTGTAGTATAGCTTTATATTTAATTAAGGGACTGTTTTCCTGTAATTCATTAAGGGTTACGTAAAGTATGGGCTCATACATCCGTAGGTAAGTATACTGTTTGTTGACAATACTTAGCATAAGCTAATGCCCTCAGGAATAGAGCAGGCATGTGTCTCAGCAGTAGAAACATTATAGAATATTTATGATATGAGGGTATATGGTCATAATTTACCACGCGAGTCTAGTGCGGGTTGGTCGATGAAACATGCCTTTAAATTTTTGGTTCTAGGACATGCCGGTTTCCTCACGATGTTTTCTTAAACAGTGGTGATGAAATTATTTACACAAAGTAAAGCGCCTGTCAGAGCAGTGGTGGCCCAGTGGTCATGGACACGACTTACGAGTTGTAGGTCGTAAGTTCAAATCCAGACAGGCGCTTTACTTTGTGTAAATTATTTCATCACCACTGCTCTCAAAACGGTGAAGGAAAACATCGTGAGGAAACCGGCATGTCCTAGAACCAAAAATTCGAAGACATGTGACATCCACCAACCCGCACTGGGCCCGCGTGGTGGATTACGGCCCACTCCCTCTCACTGAGAGGAGGCCTGTGTCCCAGCAGTGGGAACATTATAGGCTGATTATGATATTATGAAAGCGCCTGTCTGGATTCAAACACACGACCACGTAACTCGGGGGGTCCGTGCTCTACATATATTATATTAAATGGTGAGTCATCTAAAGTTATTCATCAAACGAAATATTACTTGGGTTCGATGCTGAGATTACTTACGAAGTATATTTGATTTTTTGACTAAAGTATAAAAAAGAATATTAGTCTACAATGTTCTATAGTGTAGCTTCGTCACACAATGTTGCTACATCAAAAAAGTATTGCATAATCAGTGATTTTTCATGGGACTTTAATTAAAGGTAAAGAGATTATATAGTAAATTGAATTTGTGCTACAAAACAATTGACCTTCAACTTAAAGTATTAAATAACATTGCATAACTTTTGAGAACGTGTTATTTAATTAAAAGCGTTTTCCAAAAACTTTCCTTTAAACAAAACTTCAAGACTAATTAACTTCATTTATTATAAAGACCTAAAACTTCCAGTTTCCAAACAAGAGGAAAATTATATAACGTTAAAAATATGTTAATAAGTCGAGCCTATAAAATGGCTGAGTTGATAAATTCCTCGAATATTTCTTTTTGAAGGAAATTACGTAAGCTTATCTCGCAACGTTTCAGTTCAGTGCACCCAGCACACAACGTTGATTAGATTACCACAAGGGAACGACATGTAACTCTCTAATATGTAGTAATCGTTAAAATGTGATCTTTATTGCAATAATTACAGATGTGAAACTCCTTTGAACTTATTCCAGGTTGCCAATTACTTACCTTCGCACACATCTTCGTTTATGTAAGATGGTCGCTCCCTGAATAAGAAACTAGGGTTGTCGTTAAGTGTGATTGTAATAATTAACATTCGCTTTTATGACTTGTAACTAATTCATTTGAGGTTTACATTGGTTTAGGTCTACACCACGCGTTAACGATTACTTTGTAATCAATTTTGTTAAAGACAGCCAAAAACTGTTTAAAAGTGACAGAATGTTTGAGTGAAAGTATGTGTGTGTACAACGTTTTATATGGCAATCATCAGCATGTTTTGAGATGAATTTTAATATCATAAGTCTTCAACTTATAGAGGTATGCGGAATAGGGTGTATAGTTCACTCATTCTTCATAGAAAAGGGAGGATCCTCCGACCAGACGGGTGTTGTCTGGCGGGCAACTGCCCGATAATTCATGTCGGGCCGTTGTATATTATATGCTAGTTGCGCGTTAAACTTTCCTTGCGAGATGCAGGATTTTGCGTGACGTCAATATGACGCGTAGTTGGCATGTGGCGTTATAAAATACCGCTACAAACCCTTTGCCAAATTAATTTAGTTAGGTACCAAGTACCAAGAAAGTCGGACAAAAAGCAGGAGCCCAAATATAATACTACCGTTTTCATTAAAGAAATAACCACACTAATTAATAATATAATTCTATTACACCCAGTCTCATCAAATTAATAGTCTCCCAGACTTAATAAAACGTTAGCTATTACAAAAATGGATGGCACTCTATACAACCATAATTATGGTATTAATCAAAAGAACAATTTATTTCGGAAAGTCATACCAGCCCCTAGGAAATATTCTCCTGTAGACAATTATATTGAACGAAAAATTCTCTGCGCTGTTATTTGTCTATCTCCCTCCAAAGGGTGGGGCAATTTAGGATTATTTGGCCGTTCATGTCGAGGTGTTATGCCCCGATGTTTAACGGAGTATAATCTGCCATGGCATTTTTCGGTCCATTGCTCACATTTGATGTGGGTTGAATATATTAATTATGTGCTACAGCCAGTAAATGGGGATTACGCCGAGCTTTTGTATTGGTTGAAAATTATTGACGAATTTGAAGACTCGAGTTTAAATTGTAAATGGAAACATGTAGGTCGAGTGATTAATGATTTGGTTCATATGATGATGACGTGTTTATTGACACTGAAATTGAGTAGTGTAATGACATGAATACGGTTACGTATATTCTTGTTTTTGCATAATAAGCAATTCCAGCACAACATTTAATTAAGAGAAATTAACATAAAGTCGGCAAATTGCTTCACGTTCTCCTAAGAAAAGTAAATGAAAGAACAGTTATTTTCGCAGTAATGTGCACAACAAGAACATACTAATAAAACCAAACAACAACACACGAATGGTTGCAATCAAACCATAAATTATCAATTCAGCGCAATCCAGTATAATGCCGCATAAAATATGACTAAATAACTCATAAAATATTCACCGAAGCATAAGAGCTTTGCAATAGTAATATGGGATATAATGTGACACATTTTGTTAAGTGGCAGTTACAGCTCAAGGCAAATTCGACATAGATAACGTAGGGAATAATGCGCGAAATATGCATAGTGCTAAAGTGGATCCAACGTCGCCTGAACCATGTTTCAGGGCAGTAATGACACGGTTTACTGATGTTTGGGTTAAGACTCGTGTTAGACTGTGTGAATTCATTAGTCCCTGGATTAGAAAGCGCTATATATCGCATTGCGCATACACTATAAGACCGTTTCTTTAACTAGTATGGGGCTCGAATATTTTAACGCAATTCATGCTAAACGCTTTGAAAGTTAACATTTAAACAAGACAACTTTTACATTTTGATAAGTACTTACTGAAGTAGACACTTAGCTTTGAAACGACGTTTGAGGTCGTTTTGAAACGAATTCAAAAGTTTCAACCTCTCAATTTTCTCGCGAAATATCAAATGATAATGTTTAGAACGTAAATTGTTATAATTTTAGAAGCACTCTAATTTAACGACAGACTTCACTAAGTGATTCTAATTATTAGTAATTGAAACTTTAATTATTGAAATATTAGACAGACGAAGCAAAACCTAAACATGTTATTACTGATGTGAGTAATTAAACTATTACTTAGAAATCGATAGCTAGAAACCTCAAGTCAGGTAAAGTTGTAGACAGCGGAACAATTTCTGTCGTAAATGCGAAGTGTACTCAGCCATATAATCGATAAGCACCCTAAAAAGAAAATGAGCTAACACGTTCAACCGTTAGAAGAAACAATGTGTTATATGAAGTATGTATATTGCTCATGAAATTCAGCTTAAGGAAATTGCTCCTCGTAGGAACCCTTGAAGGCGTTCAGAGGGGAAAATTTGATAGCTTATAGCTTTGATAGCGCCAGCACGAGAATGATGACGAAAATGTTTTCAAGGTAAAAAGAAAAATGGTTTTTGTGTAGGAGGATTTTTAGGTACCTACCGCACGAAATTATTGTTTGTCTAGGGTAATTGGATGCTGGATTTCACGCGAATGGTTTTACTTTTTGAAGAAAATAAACAGTAAAAAAACAATATTTTGTTTTGATATGATATTCTGAAAAGAAGAACCTGGGAAATTAAATAAAGGTAATCAAAGATAATTAGAAGCAACCCTTGACTTTGGTTGGGTTTATATCCGACTGAGTTGGTTGATTAATTGAGCTAGTTACTGATAGAGAAGATAGCTGAGTCAAATCAATTACGGTAGTGTTTTTTGTTCCATTACTTATAACAGACCTAAAAAATCCTAAATTCACGGTCAATGCTGGTGAGCGAGCTCCACTCGTCGACTAGTAAAGATTTATAATAAGCACTTTTATCATTTATATATCTCGTTTCTGTCTCAAAGCAATTTCAAGAAAAAAAAATTGATAGTTTGTGCGATGGTCAAAACAAAATTAAGTGTGATTAGTAACAAGCTTAGTTACTAATCACACTAAAAAGGCTAAAAGTCACCCAAAGGGCAATGGAGAGGGCTTGGAGGCTTGGAGTTTCCCTGCGTGATTGAATCAGAAATGAGTAGATCCGCAGGAGAACCAAGGTAACCGACATAGCCCGAAGAATTGCCAAACTTAAGTGGCAGTGGGCCGATAGGTTCTGGACTGGCGACCACGTACCGGAAGATGTAACGATGGAAGGTCTCCCACAAGGTGGCCCGACGACTTTGTGAAGGCCGCAGGAACCTTTTGGATGCGAGAAGCACAGAACCGGTCCAAGTGGAGGTGCTTGGGGGAGGCCTATTTCGTCCGAAATTATGATGATGATAATGAGTAACTAAGCTAAAAGTTTAAGACACTAGTACCTACTTAGTATTTAAATGTAATTTGTACTTACCTATCTAATTAATAATGTACACAAGTAATCTATGGAAACGTTGTTGATTGTACATTTACCCAAATGTTTTACCATATATATATTTTTTTCTTCTTTGTAAAACATATTGTACAATGGTTTGTTTTTCCCAAATAAATAAAATAAAAATAAAATCAATTTTACCAGCAGCTTATTCTAAATTGCGATTTACATCATAATAAACTTTGAAATCATAAAAATCCGTAAAAGGTTAGCACTCTCGTTTTAATACAATATTGTCTTACGTAATTACTGGCACATGACATGACATAAAGCGTAGCGCTCACGGCATCCATTAACTCTGATTACTAATCAACGGTAATGGAATATTTCGGTAAACTTGGATGCTACGAATAAAAAATGTCCAGTGTGTATCCGCCCTTTGAAGCTTACATGCAATTTGTATAAAGTAATCATAGGGTTGTGACAGTTTAGAACGATAGCTTACAGGGTTTCATAGTGGTTGGTTTTATTTTTCAAATAACAGGGAACTAATGAAAACTAGTTAGCTTTGACATTGATTCTGGGTAGTTAAGGTTTCCTACGAAGACAGGGTAATTATAGTGAGTGTTTTTTTATGTAATACCTCCATCACTTAAGTTTATTGCTTTTATACTTTCAGTTCAACTTTCTCAAACAAACCGAAATTATATCATCTAGGTAGTCCAACATAAATACTTTTTGGATAAAAAACTATTTGATTTAGACTGACACAAAAAATATTACCATGTCCATATAAAAAAAAAAAAAAACGTTGACGTATATTTCGGGGCGTTACTCAGTAACACGGCTGTAAGTTAAACCATAAATATGAAACTTTGTCCATATAGCTGATTTGATGGAATCCGTACCAAGATTAAAAACAGTTCGTTAACTTCCTTTCCCAGTAACTCAGTAGCATAAGTATGCAGATGGATAAAATCTTATATAAGGCTCTCACAACGAAAATGAAGTAGGTACATAATTATTAACAAAATTAAAACAGAGAAAGTTACACAAAATCAAGTTTATATAAATATTTTGTTTTGTTTTTTTATATAAATGTACATTTATTTTTAGAAATATAATAAAACATAAACTTTTCATTACTCAATTGAATCTCAGAACTTAGGAGCAACACCTATAAAATAATAAATGCTATCTCGTTATAAGTTATATGAGATAAACAATTACAAAATCCAGAGATTAATCTCTTGGATTTTGTAATTATGGTACATAAATACATTTGGAATCCAAGAAGATTTAAATAACGAAGAATTTCTGAAAAGTCCAAAACCACAGTATTGTTAAAGAGGATTCATTGAAATAAGTCCGTTATCAATATAACGATCGCCAGAAAATAAATTCAAAGACGGGTTTCAAAGACGTCTCCAAAGTGGATTTGTGTTGAAAGGGTAGAAGCCTTTACAAACTGTTCAACTAGGGCGTCTCCTTACACTGTCGAGTAAATATTTGCTGTGAGATGAGTTGACACAGTAGGCTCATACACAGTCAACTAGGAAAAGTATGGATGGACCCACTTTCCGTGAAAACTTTCTTCGTAATAGTTATCGGAAATAGGGAGGTTTGTTGAAGATTCTGTGGCTACAATGACGCAAGAAATAGTTTTACTCCGTTCAGTCGGAATATAGTTTCAAATCCTTAGATTGACCTATAAAGGAGAGTACAGAAAGTCGATTGGAGAATATGTAGTTGGATTGTGGGTTATGAATATCCCCTCGATGTCAATCGACTATTTGAGACCGCAAATTGGAAGTTAGGAATTCCAAGAATGTATTCATTTCTAGCCAAAATGTCCGCACTATAATATCAAAAGACCCTCGCTTGCCAAACAGTAAACAGTTGCATATTTGCTCATAATAAAGAAGTTCCGAGAGGTTTACCATGTTGCCAGAATCTTGGATTAAGATTTATAGACAAATAGGTTAACACGGTCAGAAAAAGAAGAAAGTTAACGTAGACGTATACCTTAACATAGAGTTGGGCTATTTATGGCTATCGTAAATGATATTATTGCTGTCCATACTCATATACATATTTTAAGGATCATTCGCTACGTAGCAATAATTACAGAGACGGCGGACAGAGTGACCTCAATTCATAAAATATATGATTGGCCAAATGTGATTTGTAGGCATTTATTGAATTACATACTGTGAGTGTAATAAAAACCTAATCTAGCAAAGTAGTTATTTTTCTCTTGAAACGTGTTTGTTACATATGTGCACACAAATATTATTGTCTAGGTATATGTTTTATATTTTCTCAATGATAATGACATATTGTTCTAAGATATACTATGCGATTCCTATAGTATATTTTGGAACTATAATATATTTTTTTTATCGTGTCGAATTCAAGTAATCTTATGAGATCCAATATCTCTGACAAAAATAATGTTTTCTTGTAAACTAGACACAATCTTGGTACAGACAGAAATTTTAAAGAACACAAAATGGAACAAACAAATTTGAAAAGAAAGTAAAGGACTAGATAACGTCCCTCAACTCAGAAACTGTGAAGTAACACAAGGAGAATGTGCAATGCATATAGCCGAGGATAAATTGCAAGATTTTTTGCTGCTTCGTTTAACTCCTGTAATAATTATATTACGTGTTCTGATGGAGTGTGTCCGGAATGAAAATACTAGAATTAATGTTTTCGGACGATATAAAAGGTATGATATTGGCTTTTGTAATACCATTGTTAGATAGGATCAGGCCGCAAGGGTTGAATAACGAACAACACAGATAAGATGAGTTTAAAACCGTATATTGGTTTATTACAGTCAGACATACAATGCACATAAAAACACAATGCACATAGAAACACAATACACATAGAAACACAATACACATAGAAACACAATAGAAAACACAATAGAGACAATAATCAAATAATCAACTTATACCAGAGTAAGGGCTTGAGGACTTCTTGCTGACTTTGAAGGCTGAGATCGACTATTCACTGTGATTAAAAACTGTGTTGAAATCCGCCAAAATGTGCCTTAGTTATATCATTTTGGATAGGCACAAGTAGTGGATTACCCTATACTTTCCCCCTTTCCTTTAGCCATATGTAGCGAGGAAGCAGACATTTCCTTGCCCCTCGACTCCCCGTTCCTCACCCCTGTGACCTCAATTCAGTTGGACTCGCCCAATACAGAATACAATGGCGAGTTTCGACCAATCACACGATTTGTTTTCATAATAGTTGGGACTTTGTCAAACTAACTTACGCAATCAAATTATAATATGTTTATATCTACTTTTGGTCTTAACAGAACGACCGTTCAACAATAGAACTTATGTAAATAGACATAGGACTTGATTTTACATTTAAAAGGCAAGTTTTAATCAATAAACAGTGTTACATATCATAAAGTATACAGGAAGCTGTGCTTCTTAACATTTCCACCCCCTGTAGAAGGGTTCATCCGACTACATTCCCGTCTGTAGGAAGCACAACTACCTTTACAACAGGTCGACGCAGGACCCCATGGTTAGTTCTTACATCTATTACCCTTATTATAGAGTCCGCACCGGGATAAACACTTTTTATGACCCCTTTGGTCCACTGGTTTCGTGGTTTACTAGCGTCCACAATCACTACCACGTCACCCACTTTCACGTTTGGAACGTCACTAGACCACTTGTTTCGTCGTTGAAGCGTCGGCAGGTACTCGCGCAGCCAGCGCCTCCAGAAGAGGTCGGCCAGCGCGTTCGCCCGCCGCCATAGCCGGCGGGAGTCCAGGTCGACGGCGTGTCGACGTGTGCACGGCGCATCTCCCGCGGCAGTGCCCAGCAGGAGATGGTTCGGAGTTAGCACCACTGGGTGCTCGACGTCGCTGCTCACGTACGTGAGAGGTCGGCTGTTAACGGTCAGCTCGGCCTCAGCAAGGAGGGTGTAAAGGACCTCCTCGCGAGGGGCACGCTCTCGTAGCGTTGCCTTTAGTGCGTTCTTGATTGAGCGCACCAGTCGCTCCCAGCATCCACCCATGTGTGGGGACGCCGGGGGGTTGAAGTGCCAGGCAATCCCTCGCCCGACAACCTCACTGCTCAGCTTGTCGTGGTCCATGTCGCGCAAAGCTGCGCGCAGTTCAGCGTGTGCCCCGACAAAGTTAGTGCCACGGTCAGAGTACATGTCTGAGGGACGCCCGCGGCGCGCAATTAAGCGCCGCAGGGCGAGGATGGCTGAGTCGGCACTCAGTGACGCCGCCAGCTCCAGATGGACGGCGCGGGTGGTGAGGCAAGTGAACAGCACGCCCCACCTCTTCTCCCTGCGCCGACCGATAGCGACCTCCATGGGGCCAAAGTAATCGACCCCACAGTGGACGAAGGCTCTCCTTGTGATTTGCAGTCTGGCCACCGGAAGGTCACCCATCTTGGGTGTCACCGGCTGGGCCCTCTCTAGACGGCACCGTTGACAGGCCGCTGTGACGGCCTTGACTGTTGACCGCAGATTAGTCACCCAGTACTTCTCGCGGACTCTGTTCACCACAGCTTCTTGGTTGGCGTGCAGCGCCTCTACATGGTACTGTAGTAAGAGACGCCGCGTGAGCGCATGCTTCCCATCCAGGATAATAGGATGACGCTCGCCAAAGTTGAGCTCGCTACAGGCGCTTAGCCTGCCGCGCACTCTCACCAGTCCGTCGTCAAACAGCATCGGGTCCAGTGCCCGTAGTTTGCTGTTATTGGGCAGGGGGCGTGCCTCTCGCAACGCCACGATGTCGGCTGCGTAGCTCTCTGCTTGCGCCAGACGTAGGAGGCGCAACTCGGCCTCATGCAGGTCATCCATTGACACTGCGGATGTCTGACGCCGTTTGCGGCATCGTTCTAAAAATATGTGTACACGCACCATGACATTTACGGCGCGCGTCCAGGTGGGCAGCCTCTCGTACCGCAGCAGCGGTTCAGCCTGGGGTGCAACGGTGTGCACGCGCTGTACTCTCTCCAGGTCCTGCTCTGCCACCATGTCTCGGTCGGTGTCAGTTGGCCACTGCTCCTGTGGACAGCGAAGAAACGAGGGACCCAACAACCATTCATTATTATCATCAGGCCATTCCATCCGGGTAGCCTTGTCAGCGGGGTTCATTGCCGACGGAACCCAGCGCCAGTTGGCCCTCTCTGACCTCCTATCTATCTCAGCTAAGCGGTGTGACACGTACCTTTGAAACTCTAAGGCTTCTGAATTTATCCACTTGAGGACAGTTTTACTGTCTGTCCATAGATGCACACTACTGATTGCTGTTCCTAGCTCTTTGACAACTGTGTCAGCCAGTCTACAGGCTAACACAGCTGCTTGTAACTCTAGCCTTGGGACGGATGTTACTTTCTGTGGCGCTACTCTAGCCTTGCCTATCACTATAGCGACATCCCTATTCCCCTCCGAATTTAATCCTACTATGTAAGCTACTGCCGCATAGGCGGACTCACTAGCGTCGCCGAACACATGCAATTCTAGATGCTCTAACTGTAAACCATACCACCTAGGTATAGACACGTCTTTAAGGTGATTCAAATTATGTAGCCATTCAAACCATATTTTGGCTTCTGCATCTTTCAACTTTTCATCCCATTGAATACCCGTGTGCCATATCCGTTTCATCAGGATACGCGACTGTATGACACACGGATACAAGAAACCTAGGGGATCAAAGATTGACATGATAAATCTTAAAAATTCGCGTTTTGTTGGAACTACGTGTCCCTCTACTATAGCTTTAGGTAGCCGTTTGAAGCTCAAATCGAAGGCTAACTCGTCTGTGTTCGGTGACCAAATCATACCTAACGTGCGTTCCGTCGCACCTTCGCCCTTATCTAAAGAGACTCTGTTAGGCATTTCTGTACTTAGTTTGTCGCGCAGCTCAGGAGAGTTAGTGACCCACCCCCGTATATTAAACCCGCCTCTGGCGTGGACGTGAGTCACTTTCTCAATCAAATCATTCGCCTGCGCGGCAGACCAAGTACTGTCTAGGTAGTCGTCCATATAGTGTTTTTCGTGTATGGCGGCTACCGCTTCGGGGTATACATTTTTATGCTGACTCGCATTCTTATTTAATATATAAATTGCCGATGTAGGTGACGACACGGCCCCGAAAATCATGGAGTTCATGACGTATACGTCAGGCTCCTTATTACCGTCAGTCGACCAAAGAAACAGCTGTGCCCCTCTATCTTGTTCTCTAATGAAAACACGTAGGAACATGTCGGCTATGTCACCGGTAAACGCTACAGGCCCTAACCTGAATTTGAACAGCACACCTAACAGAGAGTTGAGCAAGTCGGGCCCAGACAATAAATTGTCATTCAAAGACGTCCCGTTGTAGCTAGCTGCGGCGTCAAAAACCAATCTTAATTTTCCCGGTTTGTTGGGATTCGTTACCCCGAAGTGGGGTAAATACCACACCGAATCGGACTTGACACCGCCCTCTACTTTACTCGCGTACCCTTCTGCTATTAGTCTGTCGATTTGTGCTGTATAAGCTGAAGCGTACACAGCATCTTTATGTAACCGACGTTCTATTCCCGCTAATCGCTGACGTGCGTACTTGTAGTTGTCAGGCAACTGAAAGTTGTCCCGACGCCACAGCAGACCTATCTCCCATGCGCCGCTCTCTGTCTGGCGGCTAGTGGAGTCTAAAATAGCCTTAGCTCTTTCCACATCTTTGTGCTTTCTAGGCACCTCTGAAATTCCTATAGCTTCTAGCTCAAACTGTTTTTTAACTATCTCGTGTAAATCAATTGTTGATTCTACCACACAATTTAGAGAATGTTCACTACTATCGGAATTGCTACCTATAGGTCCGTGCACAACCCACCCTAAACTGGTCAAAGAGGCAACTGGCTTACCGGACTTTCCTCGGCGAGTCTCCTGGCTGATCAGTAGCTCCCAGTTGTCCTGACCCAGCAATAGCAGTGGTCTGGCTCCTCTCATCTCCTCGCAGCCCAAGTCGCGAATGTGGGCATGCTCCGTTATCACTGCGGCGGGCACTGTTTGCGCGGGTAAGTCCAGGCTTTTTATTGTACGACACTTCACTTTATGTGTTTGCCCGTTCGGTCCACGCACTGATACACTAATTATTTTTGACGTTTTGTCTATTATTTCTTGACCGCGCGCACTGTGTAAGGTTAGCGGCACTTGTTTGCCACTGGCATTTTCAGCTAATGAGTCGTCTATCAGTGAAACGGTTGCCCCGTCGTCCAGTAGGGCGTAACAATGCTTATCTACACCGTTCACTGTTACACATACAGGCATAATTTTCAGTAGCGCCTTCCCAGTGTAATCACTAATATTCGTGACGCTCTCACTATCATTTTTCTTGTCGGCATGTAGCAATATGTGGTGGGCGTAATTGCACGACGCGCACCTACTTGCTCGACAGAAATTCTTGCCGTGTTTCTTTATGATACACTTGAAACACAGTTTATTTTGTTTGACGTGTTGCCATCTTTCGTTAACACTTAACCCAGTGAACTTTTCACACTTGGGTAACTTATGTTTTTCCCCACATAGCGTACATAGCTCCTCTGTTTCCTTAGCTGGCTGGTCATTATCGGAGTGAACGTGCAGCCGTTGAACATTTCTGGTCTGCTTTACAAACTGTACATTATTAGCTCGGGACTTTGTGGCGCTAGCTGACGGTGTGGGCGTGTTCATTTCCATTTGTACATAGTAGGACGTGGCTCGGGCTAGATGACTCAAAAACTCTGCGAGTATTTCTAAACTCGGTGAAACTCGCACATCTATGCCCTGGCTCGTCGCCATGCCCAATGCATAATCACCGTATTGAGCCCGCTGTACAGATGTAAGCTTATTTAAGAGTTCACTTACCAGCTGTGGGTTATTCAAATATCCATTGGCCCGTACGCTTTTCAGAAGCGACACACAATTTCTCACGGTTGTTGAGAACTTTCTTAGTTCACGACCACTTTCAGTTACTTTAGGTAATGCACGCACTTTCTTTAGGGCACACTCAAGCACTAGATTAGGATGCCCAAATTCTTCGTCAAGTGTCTTCATTATTTCCGCTGGGTTAGTAGAGGTGCGCAATAAGTCCTCCACAGCTAGCTTCGCGTCGCCTTGTAGCGATGTTTTCAAGCGAGCTAGGTTTTCGTGCGGCTTGAATTCGTACATTACCGTAGTGTCGTGGTACATATTCTTATACGACAGCCACTCTGCCGGGTCGCCTCTGAAGAACGGCAACTCGTAGGCTTGTTTTGGTACCGGTCGCGGACGTGCTAAGTTCGTTATAGCGTCCGCCAACTGGTCTATTTTTCTGTCACGTGACCTGCTCCTGTCCGCGTCGTCAGCGAACGTGTTTCCCCATTCAGGCATTTCTCTAGCCTGTTCTCTCACTCGCGGGGCACTGGCCGTAACTAAGGGCGTAACGTTCCCTAGGTACGGGGGTTCGCGGAACTGTACCGACGCGGGCGCACACTGAGGGAGCGCAGGTATATACTCGGGCGGCGGCACGGGTGCTGCCACCTCGCGGGAGGGCGCGGACACTTTACGCGGCGGCGACGGGTCGCGGCACACAGCGGGCGTGTGACTTTCACTGATAACGGGAGCCGTTTCTGTGACCCATTCCTCCACACGACGTGTTGTTCCCTCCTCCTCTGAGCCTGAGTCCTCTTCAGCAGCAGCGTCTATCTCAGCGAGATCGACTTCAAGCTTCTTCTTCACTAGTTTTTCTTTCATACGTACCAACTCACGCTCTGCCTCGTACTCGACCCTCCTCCTAAGGAAATCGGCGCTTCTGTGGCCGCTTTTCGAGGAGACGTGGCTTATCACGGAACTTGCCCTCTGTACTGTATCCGATCTCACAGGCGTGAACATATCTCTGTGGTCGATAACACGACCTCCCGCCAGTGGGATCACAGGGACTCGAACCGGCGTTGCAGTTGGTGCAACTGAAGAAGAGCCTGGGGCCCTTTCAGACGGCACCCCAGAGTCAGCTTCCAACTCTCGCCGCTTATTCATCTCTGTCTCTAATTTGCGTAACTTACTCCTTGTTGTAACGGTGCTTCTAACACTCATCTTATTGCGTGCTCTCTGATCCGGCAGCGAAGGACCAAATTGTTAGATAGGATCAGGCCGCAAGGGTTGAATAACGAACAACACAGATAAGATGAGTTTAAAACCGTATATTGGTTTATTACAGTCAGACATACAATGCACATAAAAACACAATGCACATAGAAACACAATACACATAGAAACACAATACACATAGAAACACAATAGAAAACACAATAGAGACAATAATCAAATAATCAACTTATACCAGAGTAAGGGCTTGAGGACTTCTTGCTGACTTTGAAGGCTGAGATCGACTATTCACTGTGATTAAAAACTGTGTTGAAATCCGCCAAAATGTGCCTTAGTTATATCATTTTGGATAGGCACAAGTAGTGGATTACCCTATACTTTCCCCCTTTCCTTTAGCCATATGTAGCGAGGAAGCAGACATTTCCTTGCCCCTCGACTCCCCGTTCCTCACCCCTGTGACCTCAATTCAGTTGGACTCGCCCAATACAGAATACAATGGCGAGTCTCGACCAATCACACGATTTGTTTTCATAATAGTTGGGACTTTGTCAAACTAACTTACGCAATCAAATTATAATATGTTTATATCTACTTTTGGTCTTAACAGAACGACCGTTCAACAATAGAACTTATGTAAATAGACATAGGACTTGATTTTACATTTAAAAGGCAAGTTTTAATCAATAAACAGTGTTACATATCATAAAGTATACAGGAAGCTGTGCTTCTTAACAACCATCCTTGCTTTTCCAGTTTCCGATAAGGCTAAGCAATTGTACAAGTTAGTTATAAGATAGATCGTAATCAATAATTTTGTATTTTCCTGCACTGGGCGATGTGGTCGCTAAGCGACAAAGCCCTTTAATTAAAAAAAAAAATTATATTAAGAGGTTTTTTCTCTCTTACCTTGTGCCTTTTCTTTCTTCTTCTGCTTTGATTATATTTGTGATTTTTGTGATTAATATCTACGGTAACATTATTGATGACGACAGAACATTATTATTTGCAACGTTTTGAGTTTTATTGCTTCTAATACATATTGCTTGATTTTGTTTTGTCTTTATATCTTCAATACACACTAATATTATAATGGCGAAAGTTTGTGTGTGTGTGTGTGTGTTTATATGTTTGTTACTTCTTCACGCTCAATTGGCTGGACCAATTTTGATAAAATTTGGTATGGAGGTAGCTGATACCCTGGATTAACATATTAACATATATAGGCTAATTTTTATCCCGATGTTCCCACGGGATCGACATTGATGTGGGTGAAACCGGTTGGTGCAGTTAGTCTTCAATAAGATGTTATTGCTTATTGTGTAGGAGTTATGTAATGCAAATATTTTTCGATCTGAGAGTTGGTTCAATATCTGCATGACATGTGTGGCATCGCACTTAGTGTGGGCAATAGTCCAAGTTGTAGTGAAGCTAAGGTTTCACACTTCTTGGAACACTATAACGTTATGCTGAAGTATAAGTTTGGAGATTGGGTATGCTATGTTATAGGAACGTGTTACTATATAGATAGATATAATTTATTGACAAATTATCGCTGCTTTGCTAGTAATCATATTTTCATTTTCAAAATCGTCACAATTAACGAAATTTTGTACATTCTGGTAAACTCAACTACTCAAAATAAATCCGTAGTTTTGTCCGAACACCGTTACCGGACAGAAAACTGTTCTCGTTAGTGCAACCTGAAAATGTGTTTCATTCAAATTCATGTTTTAGCTTTCAGTTAAAATGTTTCAAATTAAAAGGGAAACACGCTCAAAGAAAACGGTATGTGAGGAAGTTGCAAGGTAATTTTTATATCCCTCATACTTTATGGTATAAAATATTTATATATTAAGAGCAGTCTTGTAAGACTTATTTATAATTCAGAGTCTAGCTTTGAAATATTATTTTACCAACTGTCGTCAGTAAGCGGTTGGCACAGTTTATCTTTATCTTTACGGTCTAGACTTGATTTCCATGCTAATCTTAGATATTATGATGCAAATGAAGTCTAAAACTTTCATAAATATGATTTACAATGCTTTCAAAATTATCCTCTAATTTTATCTGCAGGAACAGATTTTGTCGAAATTACAAATCACGTTAAGTGCCCTTGCTGACTCATAATCGAAATAAGGGTCTTTAATATTTCTCGGTTCACTTCACCCACCACAACCTTAAGAGATTTTCCCCTACAATGACTTCCAACTATCGGCTCACTATTTAGAATTCAGTTCGACTACAAAACTTTTATTTTACACGTTCGTTTTCTGCTACTACTGTATAGTTTCTAAAAATAGACGAGATTTGGGCAACGGCTGGGCTCCATATTTCAGAGGGTACCCATTCGGGATGAATCTAAATCTCTGTATCTTTGGCTCTTCGCCCGGCACAGCAATGTTAGGTCATCAGGGCAATGACCTCTTGTTGGAAAGGTGGTTAAGTAACGGAGTAAAGTGGTATAAGGATTTAGGAATTTAGGTCATTAATTTAAAAACACAAATGTAACAAATCAACTTTAATTATTAGTCAGTCTCATTAGGTACATAATCACATCGATATACTTATGATAATTAAGATATTAATCAATAAAAAACAAAAAAACGGAAACATCTGCACATTCCGGTTTTGCCCCGACCCCTGGACAAAACCGTATATTATGTACGATACGGCCCCGGAAATTACCGAGAGGCAACACAACCCATACACAAGAAATCATCAAGTTCCTCTGGGTCATACATAGCCTGTACAGCCATCATGAGCCCAGCTTTTGCAACCTGTACATTGCACCCAACCTTCATCTATGTGGCTTATTCCGTATTCCTCCAGACAATAATGGAAAATGTTTTCATTCGTGCATTTTGCATTTGTGGTTTTAGTTGAATGGTTCAAATTAAGTTTAGCTGTTTTTTTTTTGTAATGAGTGGTGGTTATTCATTCTTCTTTGTAGAGAATGTGATGACAGCTGTTTTGCGTCTTCGACGATTGGTTTTTCTGCTTCGATCCATGCTTATCTTGGGAACAGGCATTATATGGCTGGAGACAGAGTTGCATATACTAGTTTAACAGCAGGAGGAGTTAACGGTGCAGCAGAAGGTGATGGCAACGGTTCAGCGAGGGGTGTAAAAAAAGTGGATGGTACCGGGTCATCGAATCGCGCAAAAGAGGCAAATGGAATAGGGTTATCAAGTGATGTGGAAGCAGTTGACGGCATCGGGTCACCGCTGAACCGCTTTTCTCATGTTTCCCATGTCCCATTCTTAACTGTTTGTCTTCCTTTTATAATTACGCGGCATTTTTGTATCATCTGCAATGATAAATTACACGGTTATCTCATATTAATATATGCGGGTTAAAATCGTATATGGGCCGGCGTTACCCGAGCGGTTTCGCCCTAAGACTCGTTTGTGTAAACATATCACTCACTACTACATACGCAAATCATCTAGCCGGAAAAACATTGTTAATTACGAGCAAATAAACACACTTTAACTTAGATCATTTGGGACTTACCTATAGCACACGTAGATTTCACAATTGTTACTTGAATTTACTCAAAAATAAGATCAAGACCACAAAAAACCAATAAAATGAAATATTCTACTAACGCGCGTGCTTGCACCGACAAGTTTTTTTTACAAATTGGTCTCATTGGTTGGTACTACTGAGCGGCCGTTAGGCGGGAAATTTGAATTATTGACCGAAACAAAAGTGGTATACTGTTTTAACCCGGTATACGAACGGTTTGAGACCTGTACAAAACCGTATACCGGGTATACGGTTTTGTACAGTTCTCAAACCTTCTCCCCTAATACTTTGATTTGTTATAAGTTTTAATGATGATTATTCTTGACATTTTGTTTGGAAAGTTCTACTAGAAAATAATTGATGGTCACAAATTTATTTCCAATTACAGAATACTGGAAAATGCCCTTAAAACAAATGGAACGAAATAAAAACTTTCACCGCTGTTTTTTATTATCGAATGTCCAATAATTAACAATGATTTTTTCGTACACTTGTGACCAACTTTTTTTTTCTTTTATTAAAGCGTCACAATTGGTTAAACTTTATTCACATTACAATCTAGTCTAGCCCATTAGCTAACAAATAATTTAAGAATAACTTATACTGCTCAGTAACTAATGAAGAAATGCCCATATTTCTTAATCATTAAAAGCTAAACACTTGATTCACGTGTCCTTTATAAAAGTGACCTACTAACAAATATTTCATTACTTTAGTCATAGAATGACGTGACCCCTGGCATTTTCTTTCTCAGTTTTTAATAACACAATGAAAGCGGAAGAACCTTATAGCATGTTATTATACCTACAGTAAAATGGAAATATTATGCGTCATTGTATTTCGCCCTTGCTTCAACACCGTTAGTTATCGCAAAAGGTGGAGCTTACTAATATACTTAGTATTATTATTATTGACATGCTTTTTGTTAATAGCTTTTTTATTGGAACAAAGTTCCTTAATGCGGCTTGTAAACGCAGTAGAAATGTACTAAGTATGTAGTGTTACGTATGTAGGTTAGGTAACGTTCATTGTCTTCAAAATGAAAATCAAAGATCTAACTCCGAGAACAACTACATGAGAGCTTTTAAAACTTCTGTATTAAAAACGCGTATTAAATTCACCTTTTCTCTCTCTCTCTGTTTGTTTTTGTTATGTACGAGTGTGTGTGAATGAGAGTATCACGTAAGGAAATCCGTTACAGACGGGTACCCCCGACAACACACGGGTTTTTTTTATTTATGTGAATATTTATTTACAAGCCTTGAAATATACTTGTAGGTACAGACGCCAGCACATCAAGTTACTACAATCTGTCAAATTTCTTAAATAGATTTTCAACTTTATCGCTACAGCATAAGGTTCAAGATTGATTGGGAAAATTTGACAGTCTCGGGTAGCTTGATGTGCTGGTGTCTGTACATACATAAAAATATTCCCACTGCTAGGACACAAGCCTCCTCTCTCTGAGAGAGGGCCTCTGTGTGTAGGTAACTATTGTGTAAAGCAATCAAACAATTATGAATAAAAAATATGTATTCTTCTTTCCAGATAAGATATTCGAAGTGGTGAATAATGCCCGTTTTTAACAACACTAGGGGAAACCTAAATGACTGTCTAGTGTCAGTGAAACGGACATTATGACCCACCATCTTATCATAGCTGCTGATGTTCAAAATGTAACATTAATTTGTCCAGTCAAATAAGACTTTGAAGGTTACAATAATTCCCATAGAGCTAAAAATTGGTATGAATGTTCAGAATACTATTATAAATGAATTGTGAAAAGTCCCCATCAATCCCCCTTGTGCAAATTTTTTTATTGGTGGTGAAAGTTTGCAAAAATAGGTTTTTCGCGTTTTTCAGCTAAACGGTGAGTTTTACAGCAAAAATAGTTCAGACAAAAATTGTAGATCATCCGATTCTCTACAAAAAATGTATCCACACTTTTTTTCATAATTATTGCCATTTCCGTGATATAGCGGTTGAAAGAATTGAAAAAAAAAAATTATTCGTAATGTGCACGTTAATGTACTTTACCTACATTTTTGAACCGTTATACGAGTAAACATATGAGTCCCTGTCTTATACATACATAACAAAATACCAGACATCTGTAAAAATTCATGTGCAGTGTCGAAAAAATTATACTCGAAAAAGTAGCATTGATACCGTGAAAAGACGGCGCCAAGAAGAAGAAGCTGGCTCATCAAAAATAAGTCCTCCTCGTACTAGAGCACGAGTAAGTGAAACTACATTTTGCTTCAATCAGTGTTGTTTATTTTGCGGCAATGAATTAAATGAAGAGTTGAAGAAGAAAAAAGCACTGCAGTACCGACGTAAGATTTATGTAGTTTCACCTACTCGTGCTCTAGTACGAGGAGGACTTATTTTTGATGAACCAGCTTCTTCTTCTTGGCGCCGTCTTTTCACGGTATCAATGCTACTTTTTCGAGTATAATTTTTTCGACACTGCACATGATTTTTTACGGATGTCTGGTATTTTGTATGTATAAGACAGGGACTCATATGTTTACTCGTATAACGGTTCAAAAATGTATATAAAAGTACATTAACGTGCATATTACGAATAAAATATTTTTTTAATTCTTTCAACCGCTATATCACGGAAATGGCAATAATTATGAAAAAAAGTGTGGATACATTTTTTGTAGAGAATCGGATGATCTACAATTTTTGTCTGAACTATATTTGCTGTAAAACCCACCGTTTAGCTGAAAAACGCGAAAAACCTATTTTTGCAAACTTTCACCATCAATAAAAAAATTTGCACAAGGGGGATTGACGGGGACTTTTCACAATTCATTTATAATAGTATTCTGAACATTCATACCAATTTTTAGCTCTATGGGAATTATTGTAACCTTACCTCTATTTTAAGGACTAATTTGACTGGACGGTATGTACATTCTGAATAAAAGAAGTAAGTCCTTCTATTAAACCTCATGACATATTTATTTACGTCTGTTGGACTTTACCCAAAATTCGCTGCGGTTTGTGGTCTCTATTCTAGCAGAAGTACTCACAAAATTTATAGTTACGTACCTAGCCTAAACTAGTCTATAAGAGAAAGCTGATTTACATACATATATCAGATTTCGTTTAAGATTTCAAACCGTTTAATTATGGCATGTATGTTATCGAACCTCTCAGTTCACTGTCCTAAAAATATTATTAAACACTCTAATATAATGATTGTGCCTCTTTTTGTGAACCTCTTATAATTCTTATTTTGGGGTCGTAAAAACACTAAATAATCAAGTGACTGCGACTAAATTGGATGGTTGGTCACAGTTTCTTTGGAAAGAGACAATCGGCTTATTTCAGCTTCTTAGAGCGTTATCTCTGTCGCACGAAATACAAACAGTCCGGTATCTATTAGGAGCTGTTAAAACAATTATGATTTGCTTCTTTCGATACTTATTTGTATTCTTTGTATAAAATGAAACAAAATGGTAAAGGTCGATGTGCAATATTTATCGCCGGGTACTGTATTTGATACTCATTTCAACTTGTTACCACTACGCGTTCCTGAGAAGAAGGTTCTTGACAGACTGACAGACAGATATACAACGAAGTGATCCTATAAGGGTTCCATTTTTCCTTTTGAGTTACGGGACCCAAAAAAGTGTGCATCATTGTGAGCTCAAAAAGTTTAATAAATTAAAGTTTCCGTTTAATAAATTCGGGATGGCGGAACGAGCTGGATAGGTTCTGTCAAAACTGGAAGGAGGACGCTCGGGACGTCGTGAAAGATGGAGGAATTGGAGGGAGGTTCTTTGCCCAGCGGGACAGCGTAGGTTAAAAAAAAAGTATTCTAAGTTTCCAGATGTTTTAAATAATTTCACCTACTGTGTCAGGTTTACTTAGGTCTCGAATAGTTTCGTGGTTATTTTACCGCATTCAATTCTCTGCATCGAGTACCAAGCAGTTATTACTATAATTAACACTTACCTATTAAGTACACGCGATCCTGATTAACTCTTTCAACTTGCGGCGAATACTTCTATGTTTTGCTTTCTTTTTTGGTGTTAAATACGGGTTTGGTAAAGTTTTGATAAAACTTGGCGAGAATGTTAGCTCTAACATACACACAAACAATGGGGCATTTAATATCGTGTACGGGGTGTTGTTTTGTCTGCTCACTACAGGAGTTGATGGATAATACTGAAGGTGCCAAGCTCGTTGCCAAATTCTGGGCTGACTGTATATAGACTGCCTAAAACACATTTATTTATTTCATTGTTAGAATTTATTTGATAGTTTCAAAATACTCCTTTGTATTGTCAGTGTTTTCATTTATTGCCATCTCCACATTGTATACACAAGATTGGAAAACCATTTTCTGTTTGATTATCAAATGTGTTTTATACAGCTGCTAAAGCTTAGTTCTGAAGGTCTTAATTCTTTTTGACCTTTTGACCGCCACACGTCAAAAAATCAAAAACGTGCCCTCGGCGTTAAAGTCTGTCATGTAGTCGAACCGTGGCGTGCTGGGCACATTTTGGTTTGTCATCTATACATGACTCAAACTCATGGTCAAAAGGTTAATCTGAACTTCAAAAGCTCACGAAAAATTCAATAGGAAATTCTAGAAAACTTAACGCTACAAAAAATACTAAGAAGCTTTTTGACAAAGGATGGTCAGGGTTCTGACTGACGAGAAAAGTATACCGTCAAATCGCTTTGTACTTCCCATAGGTCCTTCTCAAATGTCAAAGGAAAATGGAACGAAAATAGGGGTTTATGAAAGGGAATAGAAAAATTATGTGAGTGACAGTTTTGTAAAGGTTTGTTGAATAGTTATAGAAATATGAAATTGAAGAGGGAAATACTCTTTTTATGAAGGGAAATAAGAAAATATTGATCACGGCGTAGTTTATATTTATATAGCGTAAGTAACGATAAAAATGACCACTCAATGGATGGAAATGGATGGTCATGGGTGGATTACTGTCATTTTATTTTGAGGTTATTTAGAGTTGCCAATAGGCTTGTCGCCGATTTCACGGACCTTAACGTAATTGGCGAAATGTGGGTCTACTAAGTACACCTCTGCGGAACACTTCAGAGATTACAGACGTGATGGCACATGAGTAGACAAACGGTGAAGGTATGCCTACCTATGTAATCACCGTTCGCGATTCATTTGCCAAACATGTAAACAGATATGAATATTTGGAAAAATTACTTTAATGCCCACACAATAAAGTTCCATTTACCTACGCTACAACTTCAAACATTTTTATAACTTTTTAAATAGAAATCAACTTGATCACCATTAAAATAAAGTTGATATTTGCTTAACTTGAAATAACAACAATTAGAAACATAGATTTGAATAGAACTTACGTATGTTATTCAGAGACTCATATTTTTCATGATCAGTCTAACTACACATAACCATTTACTTTTCTCATCACTAACGTAAAAATTAAACACCAGCTCATTCCAGAAATCCATATTCAATTAACATCAAACCTCATTACTTTAACATTTTAAAACAACTCGCCCCAAATCGTTCGCTAATTAATCCGAACCCATTAAGCAAAGGCCTACTCATTAAAACCTCACAATAAATAATTAAAATGGATGCCGACACGTTAGGAGTCCGGTCTGTTATGATAAAGGCTTTATATAGAAGGGAAATAACTGTAATTTAACACCCCAAAGGGATTGTAAATCGTAAGTAATTTATATTAATAGCTTTAGATTTATGTTAGTTTTGGCTCGAGGTGCTGTTTGGGGACCGATCTCGTTGCTAACTAGACAACACTAGATCATAACGGATTGTTATGTTTTCACTGTTATTATGTCTATAATCAAGTTTATTGCTCCTTTGGTTTAGTTTGCTGAAGAAAAGGTTTTTTATAGAATAGAATATACTCTTTATTAAGTAATGAGAATGAGGCTTGTGTCTAAGTAATAAGAGAGGCTTCTGGCTTCTACTTAAGTAATAACAACCGCACGGGTCGATTTATCAAGTTAAGGTTGTCGCGTTTGGTCCATGGATGGGTGACCATCTGACCTCTCCATGCCTCGGAAAGCACGTTAAGCCGTTGGTCCCGGCTGTCATTCGTGGATCTTTGACAGTCGTTACGGGTCGTCAGAAGCACGAAAGTCTGACAACCAGTTTTACCAAGGGGTATCGTATTACCTAGCAATTGGGTTGTGGAGGTCAGATAGGCAGTCGCTTTATGTAAAATACTGCTATTCAGTTACAGCCGGTTAGACTGGAAGCCGACCCCAACATAGTTGGGAAAAGGCGAGGCAGATGATGACTCTTTATTAAGTACACCGTAAATGCAGTGCAGTGGGTAATAATGATTTTTCAGGGTCTGCACTTGAAAAAGAAGCTGGAGCCTGCTTCAGGAATTGCTCACATGTCCAAATAGTCACAGACGCTTTTCACAAAAAAATAATTGAAGTTGCTGCGTGTATCAAAAAAAAAAAAGTTTTTCATTTAGGTACGTTGGTTGCGCGCAAAGTTGTAAATAAACCATTTTAAACCAAAAAACAGATAAGCCGCAGATTGATCAACGTACTTAATCAATATCGGCTCACGTGGTGGTGCTACTAAACCGTTTTTTGTTTTAAAACGGTTTATTTACAACTATAGGAGTCTACTTAGTTTTAAAGATAACCCGTCCTTATCCGGTCATATAGCTCACTGGGCACTTAATCAAACAGGATTCTCGGTTACCTATTGGTCGTCAGCCTGTTTGTCGTTTGGTTCACCAAAAGTGGCTACCACCGCAGACACAATGCACCCCAAGAGGATAGTCGCACTGTAATCAACCATCTACTCCCATGCCTTTAACTCTTGGACCGTGTGTACCCTGTGTTATCAGTTAACATTACACATACAAGTCACAAGTACAAACATTGAGATACTGAGCAAACATTTATTGGCCATTCGGTTCGTGCATTGTGGCTAGCAATTGTGTTTGCTCTATTGACCGGGATGTGGAATTCTAACCTTCCTAACATGAGCAGGGAAAGCTAACATTCGATCGCTTTGCACAAGAGGGTTGTGCATAGAGTGCATATTATTTTCTTGGACTATTTCCACTGCAAGCAAAGATTAAAGAGTTAAATTGCTTATGTCCGTTTATCCTAAATTCCTAGAAAACGATTAGTTGTTGTTTTATGTATGATGATAAAAGATAATGTTGACATTGACAGGGAGCGCATGTCAATGGCTGTCCGTTGCAACATGCTGGTCCGCAGGTTTGCACGCTATACTGAATCGGTAAAGATAACGCTTTTGAAGGCCTTCTGCCAGTCGCTTTACACGTGCAGTCTGTGGACCAAGTATACCCAGCGGGCATACAGCGACCTGCGCATACAGTACAATAAAGCATTCAGGGTGTTTTTGGGGTTGCCGTAGCGATGTAGCGCGTCAGGGATGTTCGCGGAAGCGTGGGTCGACGGGTTCGCCGCGATCATGCGGAAGCGATGTGCTTCCATGATGGCGCGCTTGCGCTCCTCCTCCAATGGCATCCTGAATGTGTTTACAGACCGGTGGAACTCTCCCCTCTTACGAAGGTGGGTAAGTGTTCAGACACACTTATCCAAATAAGCGGTTTTACATTGAACGAACAGTTCAATTGTACACTACTTGTTTATTATTGTAAATTTAATTTAATACTAACATTAGGCTAAGTTATACTCTTACTACTACTAACAATATAAAAAGAGAAAGAGGTCAATCGTCGAGAATCCGACTCGGCTGGGCAGCGTTCAGGAAGATACGAAATATCTTCTCGTCCCACATACCGCAGTGTCTCAAGACGAAAGTCTTTGATCAGTGCGTGTTGCCAGTGATGACTTATGGCACTGAAACGTGGTCGCTTATAATGGGCTTTATAAGAAGGCTAAAAGTCACCCAAAGGGCAATGGAGAAAGCTATGCTTGGAGTTTCCCTGCGTGATTGAATCAGGAATGAGGTGATCTGCAGGAGAACCAAGGTAACGGACATAGCCCGAAGAATTGCCAATCTTAAGTGGCAGTGGTCAGGGCACATTGCTCGCAGAACAGATGGCCGATGGGGCGGAAAGTTTCTAGAGTGGCAACCGCGTATCGGAAGACGTAGCGTTGGAAGGCCTCCCACAAGGTGGTCCGACGACCTTGTGAAGGCCGCCGATGTGAAAAGCACAGAACCGGTCGAAGTGGAGGTGCTTGGAGGCCTTTGTCCAACAGTGGACGTCTTTCGGCTGAAATTATGATGATGATGAACAATATATGGACGTAACTATGAAATAAAATATTTAAATTTAAATTTATGAGTTTTAAAATTGTAACCCGCAAACCTAACAACGTTTATTTTAAAACAAGCTCATCTCTTTACATTTCTCAAAGAAAATTAAATCCTATTTGAAACCACCCCTCTAAATACAACAAAATATGAAATTCGCTTTTCTCCTTCAACAATAGATCCCTACTTTCGCAGTGCATCAAACCCTGCTTGGTTAAAATCCTTTTAACTGTCTTTTGAGAGGATCCCTTTAATTAACAAGGTTATTTGAGTGGCTTACGCCGCATTGGATTTCCTGAAAACCTTAAAAAATCCAAATATCTCGGACAAAATTTCAAAACATTGCCAGACGTGAAAAACTTTCTCATAAATTTTTATGTGGCGGAATATATTCGTCCGGGTTCCGTAAATATTTATTTCCTGTTTTATTTATTATTTTATCTACGTTATCATGCTTTGACTATGTATATAAAATACAAAGTTAAAAAAGAATTTGACATGCAAGTAGTTGATAAAAAAAATGATATTCCTCAGCATGCTTTTGTTTGCCAAAAATAAACGAGTGCTGCGAAACACAGCACCGTCTGGCGAAATCGACGAATTATACAAAACTCGTAATTTGCGTACGGGACCCAAAAAAATACGAGTCTTTTTGAATAATCGCAGTCATTTTGTAGACGCCTCGACGCCACCCTACGGGCGTAATCTTCAAGTTATTGCGTTAGTATTAACGAGTAGAATAAACATAGGAATATTTCAGCATAATGAGACATTTTGTGGGGCCTGTGATGGAATTAGTTCAACTTGATGCGTATCACTGTTATTTTGCATGGGAATTGACGATTGGAGGACGGATTTTGGAGACAAGTATTAGGTTGGTTATAGTTTCTTATTACGTTAGATGTTTTGATGCATTTTAAATGCCTTACTGCATCTTCGTTTTCTCTTGTTTATTTTATTTTGGAAGCATTGACAAGATTGGGAAGAAGTGTTGGCTTAAATCGTCACAAACTATGCCAGAATAGCTCATGTAATGTTAATGAGCCAGTCAGAAACGTTGTATCGGGTCTGATACCCACTTTAGTGTCTGTTTTTATTATGAAACACAGAAATATCCAAAGAAACCCAAAACCTCTACTCTTGACCGCAGATAGCTCGATAACAATTAAGTAAAATTTTCCAGAAATAGAACACACAACTTTTATATTGAAAGCCGATGCCCAAAATAAAATACCCTTCTTTTTTTTTGCCCAAGTTTATCGAACTTTCAATAAATATATTATGTTGGTACAAGCCTCTTCACGTCAACAAATAATTCCTGAAACATTACTCTTTGAAGCGAAATTTTATAATTATTCCGTATTTACGTCAGACGCACCATGTCTCGTGTCGGGGTAATATGAGCACAGACAATGTCATATCAAGCGTTGTCATGACAAACCCTGACACTGGGATGCCACTTTGATCTTGGATCTTGTTTCTTCTTTTGCGTTTGAGAAAATAATCCGTTTTAGAAAATGTTCGTGAACTTACAAATACATTTTGTGTTTATTTAAAGAAGATTTAAATATGTAGGTATGTACCAACTTCAAAGTAAAACAGAGAAATTTCAATTCTCTTTGTTACCGATGCTGAAATTTCAGACTTAAAAAAATGATTTGTCGTTGCTCTAGACAGCACCACAGAATTCTATATTTAACGACAGATATCTTTAATCACACAATCCACAATTTCTCTCATTGAACATCAAAACACAGCCCCCAAAAAACTTTCTCAGCTTCCATTTTAAATGAATACATAATTATTAAAATATCTTAGAAATGACTGCCGATCTCTAGGCACTGGGTTCAGTTGCTGCCATGGCGACAAATAGGTCATCAGTTGATTAAAATAATACTTTATCTAAAATGGATGGGCATATACGCATATACCCCCTTACTAATAAACTTATTATACGAGATGCATAGTTACACTCCGATTTCTTTCTTTCAGTCGTCAGTAATTTGACTTTCGAAAGAAGAAGACAAAGCGTTGTGTAACTATACAGACGCTATACAACGTTTATTAGTAAGGGCCTAGTATTAAAATCAACCCAATCGAAGAAGCTTTATTCTTTCGCACTTTCTCGAAATTCAATCTTAAAACACTGTGTTTTGAGATTGAATTTTTCCCAGAACCTTCTTCAGCCTACATTCTAAATGAAGACTTCAAACCTCTCACAAGATGCGTTAATCAAACTGACGAACTCACGCCACCTGGACCAGGCACTGTCATGGCGACATTTAGGTCATCAATCGATAGCTTAGTTGACGCCGCAGTTACTTTAGTGCTAGTAAAAATTTCTAACAGTGTCATGAAGGGCTGTTGGTCGATTGACCTTGATCATTAATTCTTTATAGCTTAAATATGAGATATTATTACCGTCTGTATAGGCTATGTTAGGTTAAAAACTACGAGTAAAATTACATATCGATATCAATCGGTGGTTTCATGGGTTAAAATATTCAGCTCAAACTTAAACTCAAAGCAAACATTTCAATAAACCATTAACAAGCACTTTTGAATTGTCAACGAGTCGGTTAGTTAGAAGATTATACATTCCTATTCCAAAGTATAGTAGGTATCTATGGAGAAGAATGTACAAGAACCTCCATGGACACTCTTTTAAATTATAATATAGAATTATAGGAGCTATTTCCGGAGGTAGTTACTAGTTTTATCTTTCAATAATAAATACTTACATATTTTAGTTCATAGGAGCATAGCTATAAAAATCCAGTAATAATATCAAAATGTTATGGAACATTCATAAAAACATCTGAATTTATGAAATTGACACACAAACACCGTATACATACAACCATCTTATTTAACAAAATACACTCGTACTGCATTCGATATATTCGATATCACAGATATAGATAAAATATCTTTAGAATTCCTCACGAATACATTTCCTTTTTAGATATAACTCATATCAATAGTATGGGAATATTCGCTGGGAGTACAATACCGTTTGATATTCCGTGTATGTATCCTGCCTTGATTCCGAATGAGCATTGGCTTGTCACGTCTTGAGCAACTACGGGACACGTCTTCACACGCTTTCGTTTTAAATGTACCTACTTTTTTCAATATTAATTTTGTCAATTTCTTGTGTATTGTGACTGTTTTTAGGTACTGCCGGTCGATTCTGTAAAAATCTCACCGTGAAAACTTAGGTGAAGTGAGTTTGTTTTTGCTAGGAATTGACACTCTTGACAGCTCACTCCACGCTCACTTCACCTAAGTTTTCACGGTGAGATAGTTACAGAATCGCACTGCTGGACTTATTTTGTTACCTGTTATGTAACAATATTGACGTGTATTGGACGTTAGAATAGTCCTTTTCACAGGTATTTTACCTCGGATTTTGCATCACTGTTAACGCAACAGTGATCTTTATTCTCATTTTAATAAGGTTGCTGATGGGTTGCTGCCACTGACAGGTCTGACAAAATCACTGTGAACTTTATTGTTGTTATAATAAAGTTGATGTTAGGTTCCTGCTATCAGAGGTAAAATAACTGTGAACGAACTGTGGACAAAACATGAAAAACTGGCTGAAACTAGCAAGCACGCATTACCTATTTGACAAAATTTTTATGATTTTCAATTCCAATCTGTCTAAGATTTTCAATTCCAATCAGTCTATATTTCTTACGACCATCGTCGTGTGTGTCTTTGATTGATTAAGATTACACTTTTTACTTTTAATGCGTCTGGTTTTTGACCCAAAATAATATAAGAGAACATATTTCACGAGAACACACCTTTTCCTTCTTTTTTAACGTTTATTTTCATTCCTTATTCTAATACGTCAAAGCCCCGCAACACACTATACACGCGTGAAAAGGAATGTATCTTCACATGATAAATGACGCCTCCTCTGTATGCATGGCTCACGCGCTTTTTTCATTCTGAGTGAGAACGACAGGCACTTCGCACAAGTAGTTCGGTCTGTTTATACTAACGTGTGTCGACTGAATGCTTGCCATATCCAACATTTGTGTGGATGAGTGAAGGGAAATATAGAGCAGGGAACAGGACGTGAAAAGCTCCGAAAAGTTTTTCACTTATTGTTAAACCGTCCCGCGTCCATCAAATATGTACTATCGGAGACATAATTTGACGCTATTGTGTGTACGTAAGAATGTAAATCTTTGTCTTCTCTAACTTTAAGTCCTCTTCACACTTACGATGTGAGCGTAAAATGGTAAGCTGGTATCTTTTTCTTTTTTAAAAAAAACGTTGCCCCAGACTAGGAATTACTCCTGTATCGTGGGTGCGTTTACAAACATTTAAAATTCACATACACAAACAGCCAGACCCGGAACAACTACCTGTAGGCAATACAAATATTTGTTCCGTGCGGGAATCGAACCCGTGACACGCAGTGCAGCAGTCGATCGCTCAGCCACTGCGCCATCCGTGTCGTTTTTTGTATATTATACACATTGCTGACAGATGCGGAAAATAAAATTATAATCAGCATATAATGTTCCCACTGCTGGGACACAGGCCTCCTGTCTTCAAAATGGAGTAGTCTATTATCTACTACGCAGGCCCTGTGCGGGTTAGTAGACGTCACATGTTTTCGAATGTTTGCTTCTAGGACATGTCGGTTTTCTTTACGATGTTTTCCTGTACCGTTTTTAGAGCTGGTGATGAAATTATTTACTTAAAGTAAAGTGCCTGCCTAGGTTCAAACCCACAATCTACAACTCGTAAGTCTTGAAGAGAAGAGAAAATGAAATATGAAACATTAAAATGTTGGACCAGACAAAAAGCCGGCTTATAGAAAACCTACCAATTAAATGATCTTGATCATTTACTTCGATGGGTGGCTTAAAGTGATAGATTTACTATAAGCTGGCTTTTTGTCTGGTACAACATTCTCTTTTCTAGAACTTAGAATTTAAAATTCTTATCTAATTTAAATATCTTATGCGATAAGGCCGCCGATTGTATGCTTTGTATTCATAATCATATTTTTTTGTTATGTATTTTCTGGTGTACAAGAAAGTATATATAAATAAATAAGTAAATTCTTAGAAAGAAAAATCATTTTCCAATACACATACGATCCCAAAATTGAGGAAAATTAATCATTCACATTTGCCATTACTTTAACATTGTTTAGTGCAAAAGACTTCATAAGGAGTTGTCTCGTTATTTTAATAGACGTTTTGAAGTGAGAAAGGCAAGTTCGTCCTTTGAAGAAGAGGTAAAGTTTACGCCAAATATACAGGTTCCTCAGTTTCATGTTTACCTACACGCAAAGTTATAATGAGTTACAATGTTCTTATTTGTTCGTGTAAGTTTTCGTGACTTTTCTCCCTTTCGAAATATTACTTTGTAATAAGAAGTAAGTTCTGCAGAATTACTGCAGTTTCGGTTCGTAATAAAGTTTGTGATGATATGACGGGGAATGTTGGCACTGGTATAATTATATTTCGTAACTTAAATTGCCGTTATTTTAACTTACGTATAAAATTCATTTACTGCTGCTATTATTTTGATGATTTTAAATATCAGTAACACACAGTATTTCTTTAGTAGCATCCAATTAAAGTTATATTGAAATTGAAGTAATGGTAGCACGCGCTAGTGCCATTTATAAAGGTCTCATCGACAAAAAAAGGGGCGGTTCCCGAGTCGATGAGTTTACATTTTTTTCGACTCACAATTTTCAAACTTTATATTACACACCACAGACTTACTGTATTACTGTCTCTCCTTCTCCCTTTAAATCCATGTAAATAATGTCCTTGTCTTACATAGTATAACAAAGTCGCCGAAATGTCTATACGCGTATAAGTTCCGAATGACTGCACCAAATTGGATAATTCTTTTTTGTTGTGTTTGGTATTGCCAAGACAAGGTTTGTATGAAAGAAAATTTTGGAAATTCGAAAAAATATGCACCTGTGCGAAGCTGGGGCGAGCCGCTAGTATACAGGGTGAATTTTTCAAGTGGGCGTGGATGGTATAATATTGGGTCATCATCTGCCTAGCCTTTTCCCAACTATGTTGGCGTCGGCTTCCAGTCTCACCGAATGCAGCTAAATACCAGTATTTTACATGGAGCGACTGCCTATTTGACCTTTACAACCCAGTTACTGAGGGATACGATACCCCTTGCATGGTAAGACTGGTTTTTACACTTTCGGGCTTCTGACTACCCGTAACGACTGCCACAGATCCACGAATGACAGCCGAGACCAACGGCTTAACGTGCTTTCTGAGACACCGAGGGGTCTCGGTATGTAAAGATGGTCACCCATCCACAGACCAAATACGGCAAGCGTTGCTTAACCTGATCGATCGACCTGTGTGGTTGTTATTATTTAGCTACGGACCCCTTTTTATATAATAAAGAGTATTCTATCCTATTATCAAGCGGAACTTTAGAGAGCAATGGTGGCCCAGTGGCAAGGACTTACGAAGTATGTGGGTTCAAACCCAGGCAGATGCTTTACTTTGTGTAAATAATTTCATCACCACTGCTCTCAAAACGGTGAAGGGAACTTCGTGACGAAGCCGGCAAGTCCTAGAACCAAAAATTCGAAGACATGATACATCTACCAACCCGCACTGGGCCCGCGTGGTAGATTACAGCCTACTCCCTAAAGAAACAAAGAATGAAAGAAAGAAAAAGTATTTATTGCGACTCGTACAGGAAGATCACAAACTAAACTAAACACAGCAAAATAAAAACCCAAGTTATATAAAAAAAAGTAACAAAAGGAAAATGAAACAGAAAGTCATATACGAGGCCATAAGGCCTCTGCCTCTGGAAGAGAGGAGACCTGTGTTTCAGCAGTGGAAACATTATACAGTCTGATTGTGCTATTATCAAGTAAATGTACCGGTAAATACATTTATGCATCTACAGTATACATAAAACGTAAATAAAAATGTCTGCTGTGTATATATACAGACGCTAGCACATCAAGCTACTGAAATCTGTCAAATATCTTTAATAGATTTTCAAATTTATCGCTAAAGCATAAGGTTCAAAGTTTATTGGGAAAATGTGCAGTTTCGGGTAGTTTGATGTGCTGGCGGCTGTACATGGCCAGCGTCACGTCGTTTATCTCTCATTAGACTAAACGTGAGTGACATGCAGAATTTCGGAAGTCAAGTCCATAATTCATTAGCACTGAATGAATATTGACGTATGGAAGTCTGGAGTTTTCCAAAAATATCTCCGGGTATTTGTTTATTCAGTGGCGTATGTCTGAAGCTTGATTCTTTGGCCGTGAGCGTTCAAATGTCATGTAGGTACCGTGCTATTTTGGGATGCAACATTTTAATTGGCAAAAAAAAAGGAGGTTCTCAAGTCGGTTGTATTTTTGAAGTGAAAACTTCTTTAGCGGCGCTGTGTACTTTTTTTGGAATGGGTAAAAATTTCTAAACTCGCGTCAGGTCACGTGACCCTGATCGAAAATTCGTAAGACGTAAAACGTAAGACAGCGCCATCTATGCACATCGGGAAGAACTACGAGGGTCTCGCGTACTAACTACGTAGTTCATCCAACAACGACGAGATGGCGCTGAACCACGGATATATAACTGACGACGAGCTCAAATACATTTTATGTACAAGGCCAATAGTATGTAAAAATGTAACTAATATCAATCGTACCATCTACGTCCTCTTCTAATACGCCTCTGCAAACATTATGGTAATCGAACAAAGGTAACATTGTGTAAAATTTCATACAGGCTCCTTATTAGTTTATCTAGTTACCACTTTAGAAATGATTAACGAAGCACTGCCGCGACCAACACCACGAACTGAAGTCTATCCTGTGTGCTTATTTGTAAATCTGAATAAATTCCTTTCACGAGAAGAATAAACCAGTCACTTTGGTCATCATACCTGATTTGCAAAAAACCCTATAAAATAAGGAACACACCTTAACACGCGTGTTTTGTTTATAAGACGATTCACAAAATACACTCGTAATTGTTCAAGTTTCACTTCTGTCGGCACTACCGGAGTGCCAGTTTTTTTTTAGTTTATTACCTCAGAACTCCGTCAAATATTTTGTTTGAAACTTATAGAGTGGTCCCATATTTTGGTCCAATTCTGATGAGAGATTTTTAAGTTAGCTTCAATACGGGATAGCGGATACAACGCGACATGCGAACAACGCGTCATACTGACGTCAGGCAAAATCCTGCATCTCGCAAGCAGAGATGTTGATGATGATATAATAAATTTCTGTCACTGTTATTTACTTAGTAAGTGAAGGAATACGTATTTATCTAGGATAGGTACCACAACTAAAAGGTGAAAATAAAAACTTTATTACATATAAATAACAAGCGACTTGCAAAAAATACTACAACGTGAAAAATAACTTTCTTTTCGCAAGTCTGTGGCAAAAAACAAAAATACAAAACGAAAGTCTACGTTCACGGAGCTCGGAATCGCCGCGTTCGGCAGAGTTTAAAGATGGCATTACTGATAAAATTCGTGCGCTTAAAGTGCGTTGAGCGCACAACTTCTGAAACGGACCGCTTTCAAAGCCGTCAGATTCTATACGTTATTAGTGTCATGGTGAGAATAAACGATGACACGACTGATTCGTATGGAAAGTTTTGAGCAATATTATGCGGGCTCTACACAGGTGTTTACAGCCGCACATCTGAATTGCAATTCGGTTAGGCCGCAGGTACTAAAATAGCAAGTTCTAAAGTAGAGTAGGTTTCGACTCTTGTCGTGCGGCGACAGGTCGCAAGCGGCTGGTGATTTAATTCAACCGTGAAAATGCTCTGTCGCTGGCGATCGCCCGTCGCATGAAGGACGACCTTTTAATGCAAAATGAACACCTCCGATTTTTATCGACCTGTTTAAATGGAGTGGCGATTCGACTTGTGAAGCGACTTGGTAAGCGAACAGTCCCTCGGCGAAAATCGACTTAATGTAAATCCCCCGTTATCCACTTCAGTAAGGCATTAAGCATATTTAATTGCAGGATAATAATACTATTGCATTAGAATTAGTACTGAAACATGCTGCCTTTGTCGCTAATGATTTATTGACTAGCAGTAACTAGCTTCCTCTTTGCTTTGGCCTCAGAACAAAAAAAAAATGTTTCAAAAGTGAGTCAGAACGAGTCACAGCGAGTGAGTCAGAACTTTTCTTCTTATAAATATGTAGAGGTATCAAGCTAAATAATGTAAACAGAATCAACAGAAAGCCTTGTACTGTTTATATTCATGTTTCGCCTCTACATTAACTTGATAAGGTGAGTTCATGAAAAACGCTAGCAGAAGTTTTTTTCTGTCCAAAAGTTTAGGCAGCCCGGTCTAGTTTTATGATGTTTCGATCGGACGGAGCAAAACGTCCATGGCAAAAACTTTTATAGGAAAGTTCAGGAAAATAAGATACAAAGTAACCCAATACCTAGAACCTTCCTTTGTAGAAGAATATTATGCTTAGAAACTTTAATGAACAAACGCCAGTAAAAATGAACTATGTGTAGAAGTAAACGCGATACACTATCTAAAGCTATACGAATATGATAAAGAGAAAAGATTTGATTTTTAGCATGTTTATTTGTTACGCTTTCACGCTGAAACGGCTGAACAGATTTGGATGAAATTTGGGATATAGGTAGACCATGACATGGATTAAGACACAGGATACTTTTTATTCCGATATTCCAATGGAATTGAGACTTATGCTGATGTTTTATTAGTCAAAAGAGAAAAGCTAGATAAGATTTACAACAAAATTTTAAAGAAAATAAGAGACACTCTCGCAAGTCAACAATCAATAAAGCGTATAACGATAAGCTTCTCATACATTTCAAAACCGCACCACGGCCGCACAAAATCAAAGCACTTAACAAGCCCTATCCAACTAAAGATATTGCCCACCATAAATTCACTTAGTTGGTGGAACATCGTAAACTTTTTACATCGCCCAGAACTTACGGTGTTATAATGTAAATGAGTTCTCTAACTCTTCTGTCCCTAAATCTCCACAATTTTCGCGGGGAACGTGACAGGCTTAATCTTAGTTGATCACGATCAGGGGAAACTTGTAAATAATGTGTGGTGAGACTCATAAATACTGGTAAACAAGACAGTTCAAATCTAAATCTCGAAGTTTTGACAGAAAAATTTCGCAAAACGATCGAAGTTGTTTGTGAAATTTCGGTTTCGCATTATAAGATTGTGAGATTAGGGAAGCCTTTAAAATTGGATACATTTTCGAGACAGATTTATTCTGAAAATTGTTACTGCTGCTTTAAATATAAAAATAGGTACTAGCTTCTGCCCGCGACTTCGCCCGAGTGAAATTTATTGTTCCCCACCTCATCGCATCGCATCGTCTGTCCACGCAATTACTTTGTTTCTTTTTGTTCGTTTCCTAAGTGCCCTAGCGTGGCTGTTAAGTAGCCTTCCTCGAGAATTGGGTTAACAGTTGCAGAAAGATTTTTTCAAATCCAACTGGTAGTTTCAGAGGTTAGCGCGTTCAAATAAACAAACTCTTCAGCTTTGTTATTAGTTTATACAGATAGATATTATATAGATTTAGAGCGTTATTCTCAAGTAGACATTGTACCACGTCTTACAGTTACACTGTAACAGAACTGTCAATCACTACAAGGATATTAACAGCAACAGCATTCTGAAGGTGTTTGCTGAGAGGCTGAATGGGCGTACAATGGGGAGGTTTACCAAACTTCATGTTGGCAATAAAGCTTGTTAAACCTTTCTGTGATGGTGACTGTCTTTTTCTTTCTTTCTCTTTTCCTTTTTGTGGTCCTGCATGTTACTAATATAGTTTTTAAGTAAGATGTAATAGGTACTAACATCCTATGGGCCTTGATGCCTGACAATATTTTTTTTTATTAACACTTGAAGCAGTCGATATTTCGGAAACAATATTACAGAAACTTGAATCTCTCATTTATCTTTGTCACCTTCAGGCTGAAACATCTATACTAATATTATAAATTCGAAAGTCTGTGTCTGTCTGTCTGTCTGTATGTTACCCTTTCACGCCTAAACCACTGAACGGATTTCGATAAAATTTGGCAGAGAGATAGATTGCATCCCGGGGACAGGATAGGACAACAAAGGAGTTACATAGGATAGTTTTTATCGATAAACCTCGCGGACGAAGCCGTGGGCGGAAGCTAGTTACTATAATAAAACCTTGTTGATGTCAAATTGATCTCTCTTGAAATGAACCAATCTTAAAACCTTCAGTCATAAAACATTTAATAGCTGCTCATGAAAACTTATTTAGCATAATTAGCGTATATTGTTCCGCTGCTGGAATTCAGACCTCCTCTCTTCGAGAGGGAGTGGGCCGTAATCTACCACGCAGGCCCAGTGCGGGTAGGTAGATAATGATTGTCTTCAAATTTTTTGTTCTAAGATATATCGGTTTCCTCACGATGTTTTCTTCACCGTTTTGAGAGTAGTGGTGATGAAATCTAGACACGCGGTAGCGTGTCAAGCCAAGTTCAAGCAAAGGAACTGGCTAGTCATCGCCAAATGTAATATTACACGAATCACTTGATGCCACTGTTGACCCTTCTATATTATATTTACCTACATAAAGTAAAACGCCTGCCTGAGTTCGAACCCACGTCCTTCAACCGGGCTGTTACCACTGGGCTACCACTGCTCGCTGAAAACTTCCATATTAAAAGTATTTTCATTGCCTTGCTCACCAAAATTCACTTTACATAACTTGGATTAACCATTAAGTGCACGACCAGTCCCATTATCTTCAATAGTGTTGATAACGTTAAAAGCTCCTGCAGGCCTTACTAGTTTTAATGCTCTCTAAATTGTCCCAGTTTAACCGTGGGGAATAAACTTGAACGTGCCACGTCACAAACAACTTTTGAGAATTATTCCGGTGCAAGGATTTGCTTTATGACGCAAACTTTTCTACTTTGCCCGATCTCATGCATTCTTAGTATTGTTCGCATCTCGAGTTGTACAAGCCGAGTCAGTGCTTATGCACCGTGTCTTACTCTTTGCAGGGAATGTTCAAGTTATAAATCAAAATTATTATTTTAGAACTTCTTTGTATGAGAAATATTTTCGTGTTGTTGCGTGTACTTTGTCTTGAATACCTTATTATGTTTCCCTGTATTCATTGTTCCAATCTTCTTCTTAGAGTATTGATGGCAAAAGTTCAGACATTTTTGGCCCAAAATTCAGCTACGCGGATTCCGCTCACTGACGTAGTCATAAGATCATCACGTGCACAGGTGACAATGTTCCAATTAAAATTAATCTTTGAATATTATTTAATGCCGTTGTTCCCGGCTGTCATCCGTAGATATTGAACAATTGTTACGGGTAGTCAGAAGCCCAAAAGTCTGACAACCAGTCTTACCGAGGGGTATCATGATACCCAGTCTGCTATCTGACCTCCACAACCCTGTACAGGTCAGACAGGCGGTCGCTCCATGTGAAACTGATAGCAGTTACCATGTAAACAGTTAGATTCGAAGCTGACCCCACATAGTTGGTAAAGGCTAGGTAGATTAATTGATTGATTGAATAATGTTTTAAAGGCATTCGTGATCTGTTTCGAGCTTCTTTGAACGTTAAAATTACCTCATATCAATGCCATTAGACATACTATTTACCGAACGAAGCTATAGTTTATTCCATTTACATGAAGCCATCAAAGTAACCATTGTTTTAACTTCATCGAAAAATTACATATATCGCATTTCATTTGTTGGGAAATGTTTTGAAATATCACATAAAATCGTTTTTGGGGCTCCGTACCTGTTACTAACGCGTCCGTCTGTCACAGGGCTGTATCTTTTGAACTACAATAGGTAGACACATAAATTTGCACCTAGTTTGTACTACTATGGTCGCTATAACAACAAATAATATTTTTGTAACAATTTTATGATTTAAAAGAGTGTCCGTAGAGTTTCTTGCCCGTTCTTGTCGATAGGTACCTACTACGCTTTGGAATGAGCAACTAGCTTCATCTTACTAACTGACCAACCCCTTTATAATTCAAAAGTGCCTGTGATTGGTTTATTTGAAATAATTGCTTTGAGTTTGACGAATAATAAAATATAGTTAAACATTAAAGGGGGTTCCCATACAAGAAACGTGTTTTATTCTTTACTAAAGTAAATATTGTACGGTGCTACGGAACCCTTCATGTAAGTCCGACTCACACTTGGCCGCTTTTTTATTGCCAATACAAGACTCATTTTTATAGTCTGTTTATATGAGCCCGAGAGAAGAATGGATAGGTTTATGGCGAATGGCGATGGATGTTGGCGATTTTACATTTATTGTCGGTAAAATGTCATAAATGGAAATTATTATTGAGGTATTTTCCTTTTTATATACGTGTGGCGTTCGGAAACACCAACTGATGAATGAATGGGTTTTTTATTCAATTGATGATGATGATGATAAATTTTATATTTTTATAATATCAGCTACTAGCATACTGTTTAACAATTATTGTTATTTTGAAATATACTTGGTTTTCACATTGAGCATGAACGTTTATCAAACTCAAACTCAAAGCATTAATTTCAATTAACCCATTTACAGGCACTTTTGAACTCGCAAGGAGTTGGTCAGTCAAAAAATATGAAGCTAGTTGCCCATTCCAAAGCGTAGTATGTACCTATGCAGAAGAACGGGCAGGAAACTTCATAGATACTCTTTTAAATTATCTTGTTAAAAAAAAAACAATTTCAACCGCGCATCGAATAAGTTCTATCTATGTACAATGCGTGCCACGAAAGATGAGACTTGACCCCGCCTCCCCCGCTCTTTCCGCCGCCCCTATAACGTCCGGTCCCGTCCCGCACTCAGACCTCATACCGCTAAAGTTACCTAAAATCGTGTACTGCGCATGTCAAACCACGTGGTGTGACAAGTCTCATCTTTCGTGGCACGCATTGTACAAGCACTTTTGAACTCTCAAGGAGTCGGTCTGTCAAAAAATATGAAGCTAGTTGCCCATGCCAAAGCGTAGTATGTACCTATGCAGAAGAACGGGCAAGAAACTTCATAGACAAACTTTTAAATTGTTGTTAAAAAAAACAATTTCAACCGCGCATCGAATAAGTTCTATCTATGTACAATGCGTGCCACGAAAGATGAGACTTGACCCCGCCTCCCCCGCTCTTTCCGCCGCCCCTATGACGTCCGGTCCCGTCCCGCACTCAGACCTCATACCGCTAAAGTTACCTAAAATCGTGTACTGCGCATGTCAAACCACGTGGTGTGACAAGTCTCATCTTTCGTGGCACGCATTGTATGTGGACTGGATTTTGTTATTCTACCAAACTTGATGGTTATACTGAAGACGCATGGGTTCGATGGCAGATAATCAGGGTGTATCAGAAATGGGTGATCACATTTAAGGGTGTGGTATACACCATCAAACTGAACAACTGAAATATAATCAGCCCTCCCATACAAAACTTTAACACATAGGTGCTCGACCCAAATGTATGAGGCAACTGATAATTTTTTTTGCAATTACGGTGTTAATCCTACTAAAATACTGGTATTCAACTGCATCCGGTTAGACTGGAAGCTGACCCCAACATAGTTGGGAAAAGGCTAGGCAGATGATGATACAGTGTTAATCCTATGGAGAAAGTTCAGTTTGATGGTTTGTACCTCACCCTTAAATATGGACACATATTTCCGATACCCGTTCTATTAAAAATCGTATAAAAACCTGATTATCCAGATGTAATAGGTATTGTTTTTCTTTTGTTCTATTACAATATTCCTATTAGACGCAGTCTCGTTAGCCATAATTTACTGCAGACAAAATGATCCAAAAAATACTTTGTTCAGTTTTTCGAATTTCGTTACCGTTTTTATCAACGTCACGTTTATTATACTTTTCACAAAGAACATTATATATTTTGCTTTGATTATGATGTGTGTACATAATGTCATTTTCTTTACCCATTTTCTTTGATATTTTTATATATTTACTGACATTAGACTCGGCATTAAGTAAGGCAGGGCCCGAAGTGAAGGAAATCTTGTTTCGTCAGCATTAACATTAAGACAAATTGGAAAAAAGATTGTAGGCCGTAGAAATGATAGGATTTGGCTGTCTCTTTGAGTAATCACAAGCTCTCTTTTATTTCCTTTTCCAGAATTATTTTTATTACTTCATTAGGATTAGTTAAAATTGCAAACTCACTTTTAAATAAACAGTTGATGTTATAATGGACGTTTTAATGTGTCTCCAGTTTAAAGACTATGATTATATAATGGTTTTTAGTTTTTAGTTTCAGAAATATGAAAACCTTTCTTTGATTCAACAGTTAAATCACTGAGACAAATGTTGTGAATCTTCGAAAATAACCAACTAATTCGAAATCCCTGCGAAATGAACATACAGATTAGACTTTAACTACAAAGCACATAAAATCTCAAAGCGCAACGATAAACAAAATCACTCAACTTGTTACCCCTTAAAACACAGGTGCACTCCCGCAAGTATTCATTCCAGTACGTTTCCACTTCATTAACGACAACTAAAACTGCAAGGGGAATGTAAGAAACCTTGTACAGGTGACAGCGACAAAGAACAGATACTCGTATAAGCGACATAGGTAGCGCCGTTTCTGTGGTACATAAAGAGCTGGAACACAATACAATTTCTGCCTCGGACGCCTCCGACAATACACGTCGTCCTTTTCAGGTCACTTCCAGTTGTAACATGTTTAACAAATAATTATGCTTCGTGTATTGTGTGAAAAAACGTTTGTGTAACACGGCCCGGTAGACGAGTTTATTGAATGTTAGAATTCGTAATTCAATTTTTGATCGTTTATGTTTTTGAGTTTCTGGTCTTTGCAGTGCATTATTATGATTTAAAGTTTCGGTGTATAATTTAAACATTCTTGTACGTATAGATATGGATAGACATTGCTTTTGAACTACTAGTTTTTATTTCGAGTTTTTTTAATTGGGGGTTTCAGAACAAGAAAAGTTTGATGTATTGTTTTGAGACTGAACGCTTGGAACATGGTTTTCATATTCATCACATTGTTTTTAACCGACTTCATTTTTTTTTGTGGTTTAAGACGATATGCAGCTACAATATATTTACATAGCAATAAACTGAAATGAGCCTCACAAAAATAGTCAAAGAACAATGTTCCCCGCGCCTTTTTTCTATTGACCCAGAACTGTGCCATGAAAACTGAAACATAAATATTTTTTATGATGCGCACACCCTTGTATTAGGTTTGATTTTTAGCATTTGAACAAGTTTTCGACATGAAAAATAAAAAATGAAAAGTAGAGACAATATTTTTGGTGAAAATGCTTTTAATTATTTTTGTACGTTGATTTACTAATAAGGATATTTGCCAAAAATTAGGTACACTAAATTATTTTTCAAAATGTTCACTGTATAATTATAAAATAGATTGTAACAAAAATCGGGATTTGAAAACAATTTTATTGAGACCTTTTTTCACATATATTTTTTTATTCGGCATCGATATCTCCGACACAAATTGAACAGGTTTTAAATTAATGCAGTAATTTAACTTAGTAAATATAATAGAACATTTAAAGTAAAGCTTAGAACATAACTTGGAACCCACATGCTGGGTAGAAACTGTTATTAGAATCACGTCTTAGAATAAACATGGCGAACCCTTGCTTATGAAGTCTTACACATTCCCTCGGAAATGGGTTTCTGTACTGTAATGTAATTAGTTTCCAAGAAATTTTATGTGAAAGCCCGTAGTTTCATAATCAGTATGTTCTAGGCAAACAGGCGTTTTAGCAGCCGAAGTATTTCGATTAAAACAATAAATTTTATTTAAACTGTAAATAAAATTAATTTGCATTATTTTATTAATTATTAAATTTGATTATGATGATTTATTAATAAATTTGCATTATCGAAATAGAGTTCATGGAAAACTAAATCTGTTGTAAAAAAAAATTAAATGCTTCAATCAATTTATTTTTGGAATATTTTTCCCCCGAACAAAATAGACTTGTGTTTGACCGCTATTTAAAAAATATCGAATTACAAAATAAACATTGAAAAATTTATAACATTGAATGTGAAAATTTGTTAGATAATTTAGGCCTGATTTTTCAATAGTCAGATAATTTTTATCTGAGGAATAAATATTGCGGTTTGACAGTTTTTGTATAGATATCAAACTGTCGTATTTATTTTTTAGATATAAGTTATTCAACTATTGAAAAATCACCCCTTAATATAAGAAGGTTATATAGAAATAAAATTAATTTTAATAAAAAAATATTATTTTAACAAAACCTCTTTCTTTTACAGATGTAACCGCAACGCCACCCAGTCGAAATAAAACGTCAGAAGATAAATTTCCCCTTAGGAAGAACGATGTCGATTAAAAAGTCGGATGTTATACAAAGAACGATGAGTGTGCCGAAGGGTTTTTAGTGAGAAATTGTGAAAAATAGAAAGAGTGAAGATGTCGGTAAAAGCCAGCGTTGGTTAAACAAAAAGGAGAAAAATGGCCTTCAAAGGATTCTGTGGCGAAGTGATCGGCTTTTTCCTGGCTGTGGCTTTTTGCATCATATGTCCCGAATATGGTGAGTTTAGCTCTAGTTTTGCAAAATTTTGTTGAACATTTCAGAGCGAATTTTCTAGACGCATTGTTTACTGGATCGAGTGAATTAATTTGAATAGTTTTTCTTTCGAAATGTAACGTGAAGCGTTTTGCAAGGTATTTTTGATTGATCGAGTAGGTAAAAAAAAGTTTGAAATGTACAGACGCCAGCACATCAAGCTACCCGAAACTGTCAAATTTTCCCAATCAACTTTGAACCTTATGCTTTAGCGATAAAGTTGAAAATCTATTAAAGAAATTTGACAAATTGTAGTAGCTTGATGTGCTGGCGTCTGTACCTATCAAATATTTGCTTTACAGCGGAGTAATTGCGTAACACGCTAATAATTTCAATGCCTTTTGTTATGACAGACATTGCGTAACATTCATTGCGTTACTGTCACTACGTTGTCTAGCTGACAAATTTTTCAAACATACAGGGTCATATTAAATTGTCTAGCTAAACTACGCCGACGCGATGGGATTTGACATCTAAACACGATAAGTATTATAAAAACGAATAGATTTGATGTTTTATTTGGGATTTCAACAATTAATGTTAGTAGATATTATTAATTGATAAATATAAGAAAACAGATATTCCTAATGTATCACGTCTGAGAAGTTTCAACAAAAAAAAAAAAAAAACTAATATTTCAAGTGATTACATAATAACCCCACACAAAAATCATCTTATCATTTTATGTTTTCAAACTCAAACTCAAACTCAAAACATTTATTTCAATTAAACTTTTGAATTGTCAAAAAGTCGGTCAGTCAGAAAATATGAAGCTAGTTGCCCATTCCAAAGCGTAGGTACCTATGGAGAAGAACGGGCAAGAAACTCCATGGACACTCTTTTAAATTATAATTGTACAAAAATATTAGTTACATCAATAATGTGAATTTATAATTATATGTGAGAACGATGTACAAAAGATGTACGCGTTAAAAGTGTCCGTGTCCGAGTGCGTTAAGAGTTTTATTTTATCATGTTTAGATACCAATACTCCTTGCGCCGGCAGAGTTTAGCTAGTCTTTTTAAAATAACCAAACGGGTTAGCGATTACCATCAAAATCTTTCGGATTGTGATTGAAACCTTGGAGGTGAGGTTTACTCATCTATAAATATGTGTTCATACCCCTGTACTTTTTTTCCCGAAATACCAAATAAGCATATAATATTTTGGTACATTTCATAGACCCTTCTCCAGCACCTGATTTCCTCTGAACAATTTTTTGTAAACCAAAACAATCCTTATGGAAATAACACAAAACTGCAGATTCCGGAAAGCTTACAGATATGAAAATGAATACTTATTCCCTGATGGTTTTCGTCAAAAACCTTTGAATGCAAACTAAAGATCAAAACTCGGGATAAGAGTACTAAACCCACATGGTTCTATATTTTCGGAACCGCCAGCAGATGTCAGACCGTTGTCATATTGAACAAAGACGATGTCATGTTCCAGCCAAATATGTACATTGTATCTTTTAACCTTTCGTGGTAAGCAGAGCGTCTAATTCTTCTGTAGCTACGATTAAATGTTTTTTACGGCTGGAGGTACAATTTTTAATGTGAATATAATGAAGTAAGCAGACTGAGCGTCTAATTCTTTTGAAGATGCGGTTAGATGTTTTTTAACGACTGGAGGCAGTTATAGATATATTTTTCTCGAATTTTTTGCACTTGACACTAGATTATTTTGAAAGGATTTTGAAATGGGTTCCCCATACAAAACTGAGATATCTTGAGGTAGGAAAACCTTCAGCGGGTTTGTCCGAAACGGTTACCGCTGGCCCGGAACATAAAGGGCTAAGGAAGGAACACGGGTGGGTTTTAGTCAGTAAGAGTCTGACACTCCCTACCGCTCCACCCAGAGCGGGAGGGGGTCATTTGATGATTTCCCATCCTGAAAAAAAAAGTAGGAAAATTTGGAATTTATTTACACAGTAATTATATCCCTAGAAATATATTACAAATAATAAATATTGGAAATGAAAAGATTATTGAAGTGAATACTTCTTTAGCGGCATTGTACACTTTTTTGTAATGGGTAAAAAACGTTAAACTCGCGTCAGGACACGTGACCTGATCGAAAATTCCTAAGACGGATGGCCGTATCCTGTACCGCGCGTGTTTTTTTTATAAGACGATTCAAAAAGTACACACGTATGTAATTGTTCAAGTTTTCACTTCTGTCGGCACTCCCGGAGTGCCGCTGTTTTTTTTTCCACAATCACAACAAAGAAAGTATTATATTCTAGCTATACTAAGTTGTATCTTTTATATCCTTCAAGGTAAGCAGAGCGCCTAAGTCTCATGAAGCTGCGGTTAAATGTTTTTTACGATTGCAGGTGCAATTTTGATGGGAACTCAACGTTTTATGTGCGATATATTGTCTCTACTAGACAATATTTTTGGTGAAAATGTTTTACTTTTGTACTTGGCGTTATTTCGGAAGTCTTTTAAAATAAGTCCTCGTGTTCTAACAAATAGTTTCTAAATATATTTCCGTTACCTACACCTAAAAAGGTTTAGACTGAAAAAAATCCTTTGTTCCCAAACCAATCGAAATCACAAACAATTACGTTATTTCTATTTGCGCCAAATTATCATCCACCAACCCGCACTGGGCCCTTGTGGTGGATTATGACCCATTCCATCTCACAGAGAGGAGGCTTGTGTCCCAGCTATGGGAATGTTATGGGCTGATTATGTAAATTATCACTTACTTACAAATTATCCATCCAAAGGTTCTTTTTAAAATATTGCTTTTAGCGATAAAATCGCCCATTGTGTAACCCTTTGTAAAATATCTACATTTATATCTGTAATATTTATGCTGTACATAATAAAGAGTATTCTATAGGTATATCTACCTTATTTAAAGAACTTTTTTGTATAAAATAAATTTTGTTATTGATAAAAACACTCCCCACCGACCCTTGCTCGATGTAGTGCCAGCCCGCGCCGCAGCTGAGCCTGTAGATTTAAATTCCCGACTCTGACCTCTGAGTTTGTTTCGGCATTTCTTCTCAGAGTAGTCAATTAGGAAATGCCGGCCCCATCGTTCGTTAAATAATCAAAATTCGATCCAGCCTGTCCCAACTTGCTGCCCTCCCCCAGCGACGCCCTAAGCCGAGGCTCGTACCCCACAGGGGGTGCCCTTAGCGTGTAGTCGCTTAGTTTATTTAGTTAGTTTTAAGCCCCTGGCTGGAGGCTTTGAGTTCTCTCAAGGCAGCCGCAGGATTGTCCGGTTAAGTAGTCACGACCTCTCAAGGTCAACTACGAGATGCCATTTAAAAAAAAAAAAAAAAAGATAAAAACACTATTCCACTTTGTAATACAAACTGACAAAGCTAGGCCAAAAGATGCAAATAAAAATTAAATGTACGTTTATTAAATACCTTTACGGGAACACCGAACCTTATTGAAGACTAATAGGAAAAGGTTAATGGAAAATTAATTGTACTGGAATGCAATAAAACCAGGACATTTTTCAATTGAAATATGGAAGGCAAACCATTTTAATATTAATTCCAGTAAATTGCACTTCAATACACATACCTTACTGAAAATATTGAAAAACTAATAAGTTTTGGTTGTGTAAATGTTATTTTGCAATTTTGTTTGATCTTTACTATTTTGATTACGATTGGATTTTTCAACGTCATTAATAGTTATAACCTAATAAGTATGTATAAGGTTATGAAATGAGCTATTTATATTAATGAAAGTCAAAGTCAAATTATAATGATAAAAATTTAAGTACATAAATGTAATTATTATTATATGCCCTTTGTATATATATACATATACAATTTGGTATCACTATATTTGGCCATATTTTTTTATTTATTTACATAGGTAAAGCAGGTATAGTTCTAACATTGCTTTGATAACTACAAAAAATCTGTCTAGCATTATCCTAAATATGTTGGGGTCAGCTTCCAGTCTAACCGGATGTAGCAATACGTCGTAATATTATATGTACCTATATTACCTTTCCAAAAATAACTTAGTATAATGATCAAAAATGTATACAAAATATAGAGCATTGTTAGTTTAGCTGAGCTGTCACTGCGTCATCATCCTCATATTTTAATTTTCTACCATTTACGTGTTCCGCACCATTAACCAACTTCGCTTAATTATTTCCGTGTTTACTAAACTTAATAGCACGCTACGCTATCGTTCCTCAACGCTAAGCCGTCGGTCCCGGCTGTCATTCGTAGAACTTTGACAGTTATTACGGGTAGTGAGAAGCCCGAAAGTCTGACAACCAGCCTTTCCAAGGGACATCGTTTTGCCTAATAACTGCGGTTTGGAGGCCAGATATGCAGTCGTTCTATGTTAAATACTGGTATTCAGCAATTCAATTAGACTGGAAAACCAAAGGCAGATTATTTTTGTTGTTTTTATTGCCTTATGGCTCTTGACCTCAATCTCACCTGATAGAAAGCGATGGATGAGGTCTACAATGGAACGAGCGAGCCCAGAAGATGCCTGTTTACTCTTAAAGGCTGATGGGTTATTGGTTGAAGAAACACAGACGCTGGCACAGATTTCCAAACTTTGACCGTGTGCTTAATAAATGTGTGTCTATCTGCTCCCAGTTTACCCGACACAAAACTATACCCCTATAGCGTAATATCTGCCTAGCCTTTTCCCAACAATGTTGGATTCAGCTTCCAGTCTAACTAATAACAGTACTTTACATGAAGCGACTGCCTATCTGACCTCCACAACCCTGGTAGCAACACGCGGTACCCCTTGGTAGTAATGGTTGGTAGACTTTTGGGCTTCTGACTTTCTGTAAAAACTGTCATAGATCTACGAATGACATACGGGACCAACGGCTTAAATTGCTTTTTGAGGCACGGATGGGTCTCAATAAATATGTATTGTCTGGTCACCCAACTTACCAACCGCCCGGCGGCAAGCGCTGTTATAATAGGTATATAGCCGCGAGCCCTTTTCCCCTATTGCGTAATCTGTTTTATTAAAACCTTCCAATGACCGCGCCAAACAAAACAATAAAGCTACGAATATGTGACCTCGCATTTCCACATCCACGAACTAAAACCGCCATTGCAAAATTGTTGCCGAACCCAATTATCGTGGTTTAAGCCCGAAATTCGGCGAGGCCACATCAAGTTCCCAAGTTTTACTAACAAATTTACCTAACCGAGACAGTACCTAGTATTGTACGGATGCTGGTAGCAAACGTTTCAAAGCTACCTTTAACAGGTATGCCATTATTGGGTGAATAAATACCCGTAGTAACAGTATTGGATTCCGGTGGCAACACTCAAAAAATGGATTTTGTTGTGTTTGTTCTAGTCGAAGTAGTTTTGTTGTTTGATCCGGTTAGAGCAATGAATTGAAAGGAATACTGAACTGTTGAAATATACTGACTGGAAAGATAGGTCATAGAAAGATTTAAAACATGTTTTGCTGAAAATGAGCGCGTTATATGCGACTTAATGGATTGACGTCGAATGATTGAGGTAATTTATTTAGCTTAAGACTGGTAGAGATTTTTAAATCAATACAAATACCGTAATTGTCAAAGGGCTGTCTTTCACCTTGGCCAAAGGATAAGTATTGCCATAAAACGTGGCAATGCCGCCAGTCTCTTGTGCACAATACCAGCTGACATGGTTTGTTTGATTGGGTGAATTTTAGTTTTTTAATAGTTTTAGTTAGGTTTGAATAATTGCCGTAAAATAATAATTCTTTATTTTCCGGCGACATTCAGCCGATTGGAGTAAATAAAAAAAAATAAAAATACGTTTATTTTGCGGCAAACATGATGCATAAATACTCTTTGCATAAAAAGAACACAAAAAAAAATTATCAAGTTGGGTAAAAACATGCGTCACATCCACGCAAAACGACCACCGCTCAGCATAATGCTATGACCCTATATAACTAATTTGTTACTAATATAACTAATTTGTTGTAACTGTTGTTTGTTGTAGCTAATATAACTAATGTATAACTAATATAAATAAAATAATATAACTAATTTGTTACTAACAAAATATGGACATTACCTAGTCTGAAATAAACAAATTTTATTTTATACGAGACAGAGCCCCCGCCGGCGTTGACGTGGAGACGTCAACCAGTGCAGCATACGATTAGATACACATGAAAAACAACAATCAAAATAAGAAATTAAATAAATATACATTACAAAAAGATGGTATAAACATGAAATATATGAAGTGGTAACATTCTGGACAACGACTCACGCGCAGCCGAGTATTAGTAATCTGTGCGCGCATGCAGCTGTCACAAAGCTATAGATAAGTATAACGTTTTGACATACAAAAAAAAAAGTACTATTTCAACATTTAGGTATGTAAATACCTATACAAACATAAACCTGAGACCTTGAGTAGACATGAGTTTATTTTTCTCTTTGTCAGAACATTGAACCGAGCTCCTAAATTCAGCTGGCGTGCTGTCAAAGTAAATGAAGCCAATAAAGATAAAATAATGTTCTATAAAAGCTCACGAAAAAGAAAAATATACGAGTACGTACTTACATCACATTTTGTCAAAAGCCTTGTAATTGGACCAACCCAATATTATGTAGATTGCATGGTGACGTAGTGACGTAATATATAATAACGGCCTATTGTTGTCTCTTATCCTGCAGAGAAGGCACAAGCATAAATCACCGCGGTTGAATATAAACTGAACTTGAATTTAAACTAAAATGTTAAAATAGAGTTCAATTAAATATCTGTGTGTTATTTATAATATACTAGCTGACCCGGCCACGCGTTGCTGTGGCTAACGTTTTTGTGCAATAAAATAATATTGCGATTAAAAATGGAGATGTGAGCTATCCTATCTTTCAAGTTCGATCAAACTGCACACTGTGTACAAATTTGATTAAAATCGTTTAAGTAGTTTAAGAGTCCATCGCGGACAAACATCGTGACACGTAATTTATATTATAATTAAGATAATCTTTCTGTGTATAAAACTAGATATAAGTTTGATTAATATAATATTATAATTGTGAAAGTTCCTAATCTACGTGTTAATAGATAATGGATACTCACTACAATATTATCAGTTTTAAGTTATCTTGCTGCGTCCTAACACGTCCTCACTAGTTCAAGCCTAGCGTGTAAATATGGTTGGATACATAGTGCATTAAATAAATAATAGAGAGAAAAGATTTGATTTTTTGTATGTCTGTTTGTTACGCTTTCTCGCTAAAACGGCTAAACCGATTTGGATGAAATTTGACACATGGGTAGACCATGATCTGGATTAGGACGTGTAGTTTTTATCTCGTTATTCTCACGGGATCGAGACCGTTGCGAGTGAAACCGCGGGGCGCAGCTAAGTAATTAATTAGTCCAGGTTTCAATAACGATGTTTTACTTTCATCGATGTTACCGTAATGTCCAAGATAAACTCAGTAAGTACAGACGCCAGCACATCAAGCTACTACAATCTGTCAGATTTCTTTAATAGATTTTTAACTTTATCGCTAAAGTATAAGGTTCAAAGTTGATTGGAAAAATTTGACAGTTTCGGGTAGGTTGATGTGCTGGCGTCTGTACATATGAATTGAAACAGTCTTATTGTTAATTGCCTGTATTGGAACCCACAACTTCGTGCATGAGAGGCGAGGCCTAAACCAATGGGCCAGAACGATGGTATAACAGTGCGTTATTTGACTAACACACTAATAGTAGCAATTAGCTTTCATTTTGGCAGTTCAACAACATTCATTGCGTTGTTTCAGTTGTTGAGCAGACAAATTTTTCGAACATATGAAGCAATGGATTAGAATATCCTTCAAAATGATTCAGATTGAGATTAACAGTGTGTTACGCAATTATTGTGCAGTACCATAATGTTTTAAAGGCCGTCAACAGTGTACAATGCGTGCCACGAAAGATGAGACTTGACACACCACGTGGTTTGACATGCGCAGTACACGATTTTAGGTATCTTTAGCGGTATGAGGTCTGAGTGCGGGACGGGACCGGACATCATAGGGGCGGCGGAAGGAGCGGGGGAGTCGGGGTCAAGTCTTATCTTTCGTGGCACGCATTGTACAGATGCCAGCACATCAAGCTACTACAATCTGTCAAATTTCTTTAACAGATTTTCAACTTTATCGCTCAAACATAAGGTTCAAAGTTGATATGGAATATTTGACAGTTTCGGGTAGCTTGATGTGCTGGCGTCTGTACATATACTCGTAAGTTACCGACCCACCGCGCCCCATCGTCATTAATTTACCCCTCACTGAATCTAACAGATGATGAAAAATTTTTCTTTTTAATATTACGCAAATATATTCGTGCCTAAGCCATCTTACATCGACGTTTACAACTTGCGGTTAGCAGCTGACATATTTTTTATGACGTAAGCTGAATATGATATATCGTAAAAGGCGTGGCACGTATTCCTTTAGTAATTATATCGAGATTGGCGGCCTTTGGGTGGCGAGCTGTTGCAGTTGGCGAGCGACTGGTCACATTTGAATATTTTAACTCTCCTCAGTTTAATGGACCAGGTATTTAAGTGTATGTCATTGTGGGTTTAGTTCGAATTAGCTCAAACACTACATCATTCTTACGTGTCTAGAACAACATACGCCTTAGTGAAATGAATTTAATTACGTTCTCAAAAAAAAGTAATCCTCTACAAAAACGTTGTTATTCATAATTGAGTCACGTGCGAAAACGGTAAAAGAGTTTGTAACTGCAAGCGGAGCTTATATTGCAGAAAATTTCTTGATTTAAAAATAATAGGTCTTAAATCGTTAAGAATAAGGTTCAAAATCTCTTGCAAGATGCAACCTTAAATATTTATTAGTTATTCAACACGAGTAGCCTTCGGACAACAATTAAAGTGGAATGGAAATAAATATTTATATTAAATTCTCTTCATAATATTTTTGTTACGAAATACTATCCAGTTTTTCGCCGCTGTAGTACAAAATACCCAAAATTCATAGACAATTTAGTACCATTAGTGGTCGTGAGCACGTACAGACATTTAGAGTTCTTAACTTGAAATTAAGTCCAAGATAATAGACTTAGAGTCAGGCAACAGTCATAATTGCTGAAGTTAGCTTTTAGAGCACTGCATGAAGTTACTAAGTATACCCAAAATTAAAGTGTCCCAAATTTGTATAATCTATTCGTCAGAAAGAAAGAAAGACGAATTTCATGACACGTTTCAAAGTAGAATAATAGAAGGCCGTTATTTAGGCAAATATTTTTGCCAGCATTAAAACCACGTTTGAAAGTCTAAAGTAATTTGTCAAATTTCTTGTAAAATTCTTGTAAAAACTTCTCTCGCTCGAGATATTCTTTTAACTTTTAAAATTCAAGAAAAACAACACGAACTGTTGAAATCTAGAGTGATGGGAAAATTATAATATTACCTACTTTATTAGGTGCTTGAAATAAAGTTTATTGAGTTCGTTTGTGTGACTAAAATTTTATTGAGTAAAAACTTAGGTTTCAATTAAAAACTGAGTCACAAAATTTTATTAATTCTGTTGTGGCACTAAACTTAACGAATTATTGCGCAAGCATTACTTAACAAAAATAATAAGTACGTACTTATTAAAGATTAAAATCACAAACTAATTTGCATTAGTATGGCATAAAATAATTCAAAATGACGTATGGAGCTAAAAATGGCACCTGGAAGTCACACTTATCACTAGAAACAACGTCAAAGTCGGTACAAAAATAACAAATTACAAGTAAATTCAAAGGAAAATATTATTACTAACATAGTTTGTAAGTATAATATTGTTACTAACACTATGAGTCTTGTTGCTCGAAATAAATGATTATTATTATTATTATTATATTAAATAATGTTTCTTCTTTGCTGTAGCTGTAAAGTAACAAAAGTATCTGGAAATTCCGACCGACATTTGTATGTTTTCTCGAGGCGCGAACTTCGCGAAACGACGACAGAACAGAAATACACTTGTGAATAAAATATTACATTATTTGACCGCATCGCGTTTCGAGGGTTGGGGCGGGTGCAGTTGACATATTAACTTATAAATAAAGAATTTTTGGAAACAGCACCATAAACATTTTTATCGTGTTTTGCATGAGCATGAAGTTTTTACGTTTTGCATACGTGAGCAGTACAGAAACGGTCGTAAAATATCTTGCTTTGAATTTTGTAATTTGTTTCGCGTGGTCGATAGCGGGATAAAAATGCAATGTACACCCGTATTTGCTTTTGCTTTTTTTAAGAATTGTTTTCGCTGATGTCCAACTAGGTTTATAATCCATTTAATACGTAGTTATTTATTCTGCCCGTCGGTCTAATGGTCGCGAGCACTACTGAGCTTGAGGGGGAAGCATTCCCCCTCAAGCTCAGTAGTGCTCGCAGTTCGATTCCCGGGTCAGGCAAAATGTTTTTGGGTTTTTCCATCTGGAAGTTTTTAGTAGCAGCCCATAGTCTGGAAGTTTTTAGTAGCAGCCCATAGTCTGGATTAGTGCTCGGTTGGTAGCAATGGGCTCGTCCTCTATAACATGGGACATACACATAACTGGCGAAATATAGGTATTCTAACTCCTACCTAATCCTTCGGGACATACATATGTGATTTTTTTTTTTAGTATGGGGCTGTTCTGGCTGTTCATCCAATGACCCCCCGCTCTGGGTGGAGCGGAAGGGAGTGTCAGACTCTTACTGACTAAAACCCACCCGTGTTCCTTCCTTAGCCCTTTATGTTCCAGGCCAGCGGTAACCATTTCGTACAATCCCGCTGAACATGTGTGATATTAAGTTATCACACTAATATTATAAAGGCGAAAGTTTGTGAGTGTGTGTGTGTTTATATGTTTGTTACTTCTTCAAGCTAAAACGGCTGGAACAATTTGATAAAATTTTGTATGGAGGTAGCTGACACCCTAGTTTCACATATAGGCTACTGTTTATCCCGATATTCCTACGAAATCGACATTTACACGGGCGAAACCGCGGGGCGTAGCTAGTTCATTCCATTAAGGAAAATCTATCATTACTCAAACTTATCCAGGTAATTACTTTCTGTACTTATACTTCCATTACGTCGTCAAAAGAAAAACAACATCAAACAAAACAGACTATAGGCCAACCGCTTAACTGAGACGTTGCTTGAGGTAGCTGCGCGGTGTGACCTCTCGCTGCCGGCCGTGGTCGAGTCGATGGTCGACAGCGAGGAGTCCTGGGACGCGGTGGTTTCCTTCTGCGAAACGGTCGTCTCGCAGAAGGAGGCTGCGGAAAGGGAGAGGGAGATCTCGTCCACTCACCCTGCCCGCAGCAGGCGCACCGGGCGTCGGCGGAGGGCGGACAACGCCCTCTTCCGGCCCCCCTAAACGGGTCCAGGGGCGACGGACTCGGGGACGTCCGTCGCCCCCCACACATCAGGACCCGAGGTGGCGGCGCGATGTGTTCCACGCGCGCCCCTCTTAGACGTCGCGGGGGGAGTCAAACACCTCACTCCCCCCCCCGACCAGACGGGGCCCGCTTAGGCAGGCCGGCACCGGCCGGGGGTTGCGGAAGGATCGTACGTTCCCGCGACCCCCGGCGTAGGTGTGAGATGGAACACCGGGGTGGTTTTTAGTCAGTAAGAGTCTGACAGACCCCGCCGCCCGCCCCAGGGCGGCGGACATCCATGAGGATTTTCCACCCCGGAACAAAAAAAAAAAAAAAAAAGATAGCTGGAGGGGTGATAGTTGTCACAAGTTGACGAATCACTGAGAATCACTGAGCTCCCGCATCACGTCACCACACGCCTCCCGCACCGCGCTGCTACCTCAGGCAAAGTCTCAGTTAAGCGGTCGGCCTATAGCGTCATTTTCAAGAATTTTATTTTTAAAGGAAAGTTTTAGTTCTTAATTTTTTTTTTTTAGTTTATAAGCCATTAAGGCCTCTCAACTTATCAAAATGTCTAGACTTAAAAAATTTACTCATTTCTATATTTAGAAAAAGCTTTGATATTATTAAGTTGTAATCTTAAAATCAATGTCACAAAAATGTTCAAAAAGTTTTTCGAGGAAAAAATTTGTTTATCAAACAGTTTCTCTTAGATTGTGATCAAGTTATTTTATCGCTTTAGGAATCCTTAGATATTTATAATAATGGTAAACAGCGCTGACTTTAACAATATGCTATTAAGATGAACTCTTTTTTTTAATTCTGTTGCTATTGCTTCTGTTCGAAGGTGTGGAATAAGAAATAATTATATTAATGTTAATACAATCCATTAGATGCTACGCAACCACAAATGTCACATTTAGACGAAAAGAAATGATTTTACGTAGAAAATAGTACGAAACTGATGAGAGAATGAATGAAAGGCGACTACCAAAAGGTATTTACAAGACAGATGTGAGTGGACACACAGAGAGGGGACGCCCTAGACGCCCGGGGAGGACATAATAGTACAGTTTAAAAAAAAATATGATTAACATGTAAAAGTATTTGTGTAAACCTACCTTACGAAAATAAAATCATTTATCATTAAACATATTGATATATATATATATATATATATATATATATATACCCTTTTTGATACTTGTAAATATGTTTAATTTTTATTTCTATTATAGAGTTAGTGTGTAAATAATTATTAAGTTTATAAAATAAAATTAATTTTTTTTATCATTTATAATATGTAAGAATCGTAGCAGGTGGCGTTCTGTAGTTTCTACCTTCTCTTATGGGAAGAACGCGTGAGTTTATGTACAGACGCCAGCACATCAAATTAACTGCAATATGTCAAATTTCTTTAATAGATTTTCAACTTTATTGCTTGTTTGCTTTTTTGTTGATTGGAAAAATTTGACAGTTTCATCTATGTAAAGTCTATTCAAACTTATGTTTCAAATTAAAATTATTAGTTGATTTCAGAGTGACTAGCACTATTTAAACAGGTATAAAAATGTTTGAAGTTGTAGCGTAAACTGAACTTTATTGTGTAGGTTTTAAAGCTATTTTTCCATAAACTCATATTTGTTTACATTTTCGACAAATAAATCGCGAATACAGATTATGTATGTAATATTTAGAAACTAATAATGCCCTTGATAAAAAATATTTCTTTACTTACATACACAATTTAGGTAAACTATGATTTTATGTATTCTAGTTTCTTGGCCCTTATTATAAAACCGGCTATCCTGATACCATCTCGATGTTATCAACCCACATAAAGACAAGTTATTACAGCCAGGCAGCGTTCTAACAAGCTGTCACTAATTATGCACGATTGCCTTTAATAAAACCAGCACGTTATGGATGTACGTGGGTTCCACCCGTGTCCGAGAATGCCTAGGTAATATTTATGAGGTATACGTTTATATTTGTATACATTGACCATTAGGAGGGTGTATAAGATGCAAAGTTTAGAAGGGTAGGTTATAATGAAAATACCTCTATAAAATATTTTACGTGTTTATGAAAAACATTGCTGTACAAGCATGTATGATAAAATAAGTAAAATAATTATAATGGAAAGGTTTCTATGTAGATTGAAACGCTTCGCCCGTGGCTTTGCGCGCGGTTCAGCCCGCGGCTTTGCCTGCATGTTAAGCCGATTTTCTCATACTTACAAAAATCTGTTTAAGCCAATATTTTTATTAAATATAGCTTATGATACTCAGGGTAGCTTCCCTAACAAAATATGAAAATTTAAGTAGTCTGAATTAAACAAAATTTATTTTATTATTTTATCGGTAAAAAAAAATCGGAATCGAATCAGTAGTTTCAAATATTATCCCCTGTATACAAACTCACAATTTTCCCTCTTTACATTATTAAATAACTAAAAGTATAAATAACTAGAAAACCCTGCTTTGAAGATCACTTTTAAAGCTACTAATACACATACAGGAACGTTTGTAGGTAGATAATACTTTTTCTTCTTGCCGCTATTGACCTCGATCACGCCTGATGGAAAGCGATAGATGAGGTCTATGATAAAACGAGCATTCCCAGAAGATGCCTAAGGAACTGGAGCTCCCACTCATCGACGAAACACAGCAGGCTGCTTGACGCCGGTGTGAGGGTAGTCGCAAACCAGGCGGGCGTTAGCCCTACGACCGCAAGGGAAGAATTGGCCAGTCAAATAAGGTGTTAGGTGTGACTGTCTAGGATGCGCCGAGCGCTCGGTTCAGTTGAGTAACTGGCGGAACAAACTGCGCTACACGGGGAGGCTTCTTCATGCATCCCAAAAATAGAGTTTGTTTCATAATTTACTAGGTAAATAAAAACGTCAAACAGTGAGTTCCATCACAGAATTAAGAAACAGCTGTTATGAATACTCGCGAAAATCTTGCCTGGCATACTTTAATACAAAACTTAATGAACGCGAGAAACTTCCCCGAAAACAAGTCCAGAGTTTGAACAACGACCATATCTTTTACATACGGAATAAGCAAGAACAATAGTTGAAAACAAAACGTAACACAAATTAGTTTTTCAGGCTTTGTATAAAATTGTTTGAATAATTACGTATTCAGAACTAGAGCGTCCATTTTGTAATGTTACCCTCAGTCTAAGTAAACTGTTTTCGTATGCTAAGTATAACAAAACAAAGAGTGTAATTGTTTTAGTACAATTAAGTAGCTCGACGCTTTAGTTAACCGTAACAAACGGAATGTAACATACATTCTTAAATATTCATTTTGGGACGTACCGTGTTGTGCAATACCGACTCCATTACAGTTGGTAATCGGGCGATTGTTCGGTCGTTTGCTTTGTTTAAATCCTGATAGAAGGAAAACATACATACATACACAGAGAATCTCAGTTTAGTTATGTGATTAAACGTGGTCCGTTATGTTGAAATCCTAGAACTCGCCACAAGCTGGATGATATTAGCCGGGCGCTACTAACGAACGTACTATAAAAACTTTTTCCTGGACAGGGTTTAGAAGTGAGCTAAGGAGGGAGAAAGTAGTCCTTAAGGGGCTTACATGACCTAAAGCGAGGTCACTGTCGGACTGAATAGAAAAGAAAGAGAAGCGCGATGACACAACGATGGTAATTTATTGCAAAATATGAAGCAATTATTTAATTACAAAAAATCTATTAATTGGACTAAACAATTAGTATTTTAGTATGTTGCTTGTAGAATAATCTGATAAAAAATTATATCAATTAGTATTGTATTGTAAAAAGAAAGTTTTTAGAGGTATCTTTATGATTTTTTTCTATCGTATCAAATTAGTTGTATTATGTTTTCAACACACTATCTACCTAGCACATATTCTGAAGAATATCATATATTTTTCTGATTATGTTTACTGTAGTCGATCATATACTTTTATTGTTTCTAAAACTTGCGTTTTTTATGTTTAGGTCCTGTAAGTCCCTTAATAACCTATTATCTGTAAATGTATGAATTTTCGTTATATACTGACTTGCAAATCTATTCTTATAATAAAGCTGAAGAGTTTGTTTGTTAACATCCCGTTAAGACCCTTACGAGCCGAGCAAAAAGAAAAAAGTCGGATAAAACGCTAAGCAAAAACGAAGTACAGTACCCGGCGATAAATATTGCACATCGACCTTTGGAAAGAGACAATCGACTAATTTCGGCTTCGTAGAGCGTTATCTCTGTCGCATGAAATACAAACAGTCCGGTATCTATTAGGAGCTGTTAAAACAATTATGATTTGCTTCTTTTGATAATTACTTTTACTCTTTGTATAAAATGGTTTTGTGTAAAAAGGTCGATGTACAACATTTATCACCGGGTACTGTAATAACGCGGACGGACGATACGATGCGACGGGGCGAGTGAGACTGGGAGAGAACAAGACACGTGGACGAAGTCGCGTCCAGAAGCTAGTGAGTTTTAACGTATATTCTCTCTATTTCCTTAACTTACTTACATAATCAGCCACAGTCTTCCCACTGCTGGGAAACAGGCCTCTTCTCAGTGAGAGGGGGCTGCCCAGTGCGGGTTGGTAGATGTCACATGTCTTCGAATTTTTGGTTCTGAAACATGCAGGTTTCTCCACGATGTTTTCTTTCACCGTATTGAGAGAAGTGGTGATGAAATAATTTACACAAAGTAAAGGCTCCTGCAAACAGGCGTGACGCGCGACGCGAATCGTGCGCGACATAAAGGCACCGCTCGTTGCTCGACTTGCGGTGCCTTTGTGTCGCGCGAGATTTTATCGCGTGTCGCGCCTGTATGAAGAAGCTTTAAAGCGCTTGTCTGTACTGTTACAGCAATACGAAGTTTTAGAGAACCTAAAATTTCAAGAGTTAACTATCAGAAATTAATGATTATAATAGTTCTATTGTTTTAAGATACATACAGAACCGACATGTTTTCTTACTTAGTGAAGGCGTTAGGGTTTACAAAAAGTGTATACAGGCGAGACTTCGCTGACACTTCAACAATTAATCAATACATTCTAGATGTTTTGTGTGTCTTCAAAAGATGTCTCGTGACTTTGGTTAGTGTCCAATTGGTAAATCGACCTTCACTCCGAGAGTCGGGTACTCGACATCAGTTCAATGATTACATGAGTGCCTTTGAAGTTTGTATACATTGCCTGTAACATACTCATAAGTATAGTGAAGGCTGTATGTATATGAACTGAGCCAATAGCCTAGTGGTATAAGGCACGGTCTAGATGATCGGCTGGCGCCTGTTGATGCGGGTTCGTATCTTAATCGCACGCAAAGTGTCTTTTTCTGCTGGGTCAGCGGGATTGTCCGAAAGGGTTTCGTTGGCTATGAAGTAAGTAACTGCTGGCGTGCAAGAAATACAACTGGCATTTGTTTTGTTCTTCAAAAGCTGCAAAAGTTATTCTTATCTTTTCAAAAATATTCCGCGTCATCCCAGCATCCATCATCTGTTACAGTTACACCTTAGCATTCAGGTCTTTTACACAGGCATGCACTCATCAACGTTTCATTCCTACATTTCTATACTATATACATACAGCCTTTTTTTTCAGGTTGGGAAATCATCAAATGACCCCTTCCGCTCTGGGTGGAGCGGAAGGGAGTGTCAGACTCTTACTGACTAAAACCCACTGTGTTCTTTCCTTAGACCTTTATGTTCCGGGCCCGCGGTAACCCTTTCGGACAATCCTGCTGACCCGGCAGGCTTCGGCCGTAACATCATTTGAAGGAGCCCATTACATCACTTCATCTCTTTGAGGCGCGCGTGGAACACGTGCGCGCCGTCCGGCACGGGCCTGGTCCTGATCGGACGGTGAGTTACCCATTACTCTCCGTCCGCAGGCCCGCGCCTACGGTGGCCGGGAGTCGTCACGCGGCTCCCGACGACCGGAGCGTCATGGTCTAAAATTAGAAATAGTCTTGTATTATAAGACGTTTTGTGTTTTATAAGTCTGCGAACTATATCGTCCTGAGAATTTGAGCTCTCTAGCATTATCGAGCGCGAAGCTATGAGGGTATGAAAATACAACGATACGTTTAGATAGGCAGTGCTACCTCTGCTTTTTGTTTGACTCGTCTTGACGGAGGTATTTCCGTGGCCCCAGATCCCAAGAATATACTCGAAACCGTAGATTTCTGGTATCCGAGACATTCCAACTGCAATTGTAAGTTTGTATGCACAATATTTAAAGATTTACCATGTTATTTTAAAACTATAGACTTCTTACAGGTCTTATAAGTTATTTTAAGCAAGAAACTAATTTCAGTTTTTTTTTTTTAATTTTAAACTATAGTTTCGGAAATATGGGGTGGAGTATGGTCAATTTTCATATATTTTCTTAAATAACTTTAAAACTAATTATTTTTACATTTAAAAAACCCTCACAACAAGCCCTTTCATTTGATATGTCACAAAGTACAGTTTGCATAAAATTTGTTTTTAATATTTCCGTTTGCCCCCCAAAAGTTACCCCCATATTCAAAATTAATTGATTAACGTCATACGTTCGTGTTTGGGTCACAGATATTTATATGTGTATATCAAATGTCTACTTAATCAGTCCAGTAGATTCGGATCAAATCTGCTGTGACACACGGACAGACAGACAGACACACGAGTGATCCTATAAGGGTTCTGTTTTTTCCTTTTGTGGTACGGAACCCCAAAAAGACGTGATTTTCAACTAAGATGAATTTTTACGTCTTTTACTTGTTTATTCGTAAGAATAAATCCGTTTTAGATATTTCTTTTACTTTTCCTCTCACCTCAGCCAAAGGGCTGCCTAAAATGTCACAATGTCTGTTTGAATAGACATTTTACAAATTTTAGGCTTCTTACAAAGAAACTTGATGTTGAACGTTGACTTCGACCTATTTAACCACAGATCACTGCGGATACACACGCATTTGTTTTCGGAATTCATCACGTCGTGGTCAATCCAGAAACGAAATAGGTAGTCCATGTTTTCATTTTAAATGCAAATTCGAGCATAACCAAAAATAAAATTTCAGTCAACAAACTTTTGAGGGATAGAAGGATTTAAACTCCATGATCAAAGAAAAAAAACTTACAATAAAACAGTCCCTCTCGCCCCATTTGGTAGGTAATTTTAATTCTCAGCCAGCTCAGACTGGCAGCCAATATTTCACGCACAAATCCCCCGTAACAAAAGTTTATTTACTCAAAAATCCTCTAAATCTCTTGATATTATAAAAGTCGGAATTTTGTTCGGGGCCATGTTGCAATCTTTCGCAGTAATCCGTGTATATAGGTCAAGTCTAACCACAAAATAACAAGGCTTATGCTAAAGTTGTTGACGTAACAGGTCGGGACGGTATAGCCAATTTTAACTTTTATTGATTCCCTTTGTACCCCACTCACACACGCGCTTATTATGCTTGTATCAATGTACAGTACACAGTTCATAATTAGATTATTGAAACGCCAATCTTCGCAGATTGATAATAATAATTATAATTATTGTGCTTACAACGTTAAGTTTTAGGTATAGCTATATTAAATTAAGATAGGTCAAGTTAGATATACATACATAAGATCACGTCTTCTTTCGATGAGGGTAGGCCACAGAATGCCATCTTCTACGATCCTTACATACATAGTAACTGGCACTGGATTCCAGACTCCTAGCGCAAACACCTCTCGTCGATTACCAACAAAAAATAATCTGCTATTTCATAGAAAAGTGCCATAGGTTAAAATTGCATTTTTATTATTATTAATAATAGGGACGGTTTACGTGTGTCGGGCATGCCACCGTCCGGGTGAGTCTATCAGACGTTATTATCTCTGGTTGTTCTTGTCTGGCTAACGGCGAGTACTTGCACATGCATAACCAAGTAGCCAGGATTATTCACCAGCAACTTGCTTTGAAATATAAGCTTGTGGATTTTGAGGTACCGTATTACAAGTATGTGCCCGACCCAGTTCTTGAAAATGACCATGTCACGTTGTACTGGGATCGGTCTATGATTAAAGACAGAACTATTTTTGCCAATAAGCCTGATATAGTGGTGATAGATCGATTAGCGCGCCGCACAATGATTGTCGATGTTACCATTCCACATGATGGAAACCTCGTGAAAGCTGAGAAAGAGAAACAAATTAAATATCTCGACTTAGCACACGAGGTTGTTGACATGTAGAACGTGAGTTCGGCTATCATTGTGCCGATTGTCGTATCGGCCAATGGACTAATGGCCGAAAGGCTCGATCAAAATCTATCGATGCTCTCGTTAGGCGGTTGGATCAAGGGCCTGATTCAGAAGGCAGTATACCTCAATACGGCCCACATTGTGAGGAGGTTTCTGTCTCTGGAGCCCTAACCACCGGTAAGTTGGACCCTGCTCCCGACACAGGCGAATCACTTTATTTATATTTTTAAATGTTTTTTATACTTATTTTTAATATTCTAAGAAATATTTTAAAATGTAATAAAATAAGTTAAGTAAATAAATAAACGAAACAACGAATACACGCACGAATAAACGCATAATATGCAGGATACAAAGGTCTAAAAAGATACTAGAGAACATTTTCGAAATGACTTATTTAAAAAAGATAAAACTAGAAATCTCTGTTTCTATCGAAAACGGTCTATTTTTCGAAAATGTTCTTAAGTACCTTTTTAGAAATTTGTATCCCGATTATGCCTATGAATTATCATTAAAATCGGTTCATTAATTTCGAAAAACAAGGGCTTGAAAATTTGTATGAAACGCGGTACAGCGTAAACGCTCTTAACCGGCGAAAGTTTTCAACGCGTTGGGGGTTTGGAAACATACATATATTGAATCCATGGTAATAGGTTGCTCATCGAAATCCCTGAACCCTGTACAAGTATCAAGTTATCTAAAACGTGAATTATTTAAAGTAAAAAGTATTACCCTCGTCAATGGTAATGAAAAAATGCTAAAGCGCCATTTGGGCCAAAATGAGTTACCTATATAATATATTTGAATATGATTATTCAAACCGTAGCTACCACACTAATAATAACATAATAATTTGTCACGGTTATTTACAAAATGGGTACCCTAAACAGCGGATTACTGAGTTTCAATTATACCTTTTCGTCGATCAAATGTTCCGTCGACCCATCGTTTGTCGAGAAAACAGTCAGTCGCACTAACGAACGTCGCGTTGATGTGCTGTCGCACCACTAATGGTCGCCTAACATTTATCGCGTATTTGTTTGTCGCAACTATGACACGGGACTCCGTGTCATAGTTCCGTACGTCAAAATAATAATCTAGACCGCGGCTATCATGAAAATGTAAGGGAAAATGTAAGGTCATTTTAAAATACAAGCATGTATTTTATGAGAGAATTGTGACATTTTTATTGGATTGTAAAGAAGACATGTTCCGATTAAGTATGGAATAAAATAGCCGGCAAATGGCCCCCATGGGTCTGATGACAGGCCCTTACTCTTTTCATGAAATTTTCCATGACTTTTACACTGTATCTCACCGATGACGCGTTAGATCTCTGATTTGAGCTCAGGAATTGTTTCTGGTTATTTCGCATAAACCCGAGATTTCACAAAACCCCAAAGAAAAAAATCGCAAGGCGTTAAATCGCACGATCTGGTTGACACATTAGGTGCACTTTCTCGTCTGAAAATTTGGCGAAGTTTGCGAGCGGTTTCAGCGTAACTTTTTCCATTTTTGTAATGAGTTTTCAGAATTATAACGCGTTGTTCTTTCGAAAAGCGCTCCATTTTTAATAATCGGAATAAACATAGGTGACAGCTGTCAAATTGCAAAGTTGCCACTTGCACGAAAAAAAAAAATATTCTAAATTTAAAAAGTACATTCTTATGTTACGGCTACACTACCTTACCGTCTACCGGGTTGTTACCGCAATAATTATGGCATTTAATTACCGTTTAAATTACTGCGTGAAGTGGTATGGTTACACTAGAGTTTACCTAGATATGTCAATAAATTAGGCGGTAAAAATTTCATTTTTCAAGATGGAGGTTGAAGCTGCAGCTGTGTTGTATGAGATGTTGTTATGAGTGCCAATTATTTTTACATGAATCATTTAAATTATTACACTACGATTTTTATGGGCTTTTTGTCGGGTATCTCAAAGAGACGGTTCGGATTGGAATAATTCCAAAAATTCGAGCTCTTTTCCATGGCGGTCGATACGTGCGTCGACATTAAGCTCATGTTGCACACTGGACAAACGGTAGTGTGACCATAAACGCAATAATTACTGCGGTAATCTTCTTTGATGTGCGAAAAAAGACCGCCGCTGGAGCTATTGTCTACCGTCATTTGCCATATTGATGGGCATTGTAAAATTATGACCATAAATCGTGGTTACACCTAGGCGTTATTGAAGTTATGGCAATAATGATTGGCATATCACAGTAGTGTGGCCCGGCCATTACTGAGACACCCTTTACAAATATTACGTCATTTCATGTGTCGTACCAATTTCCAATATCATTCTAATACTAACTTTAGATAAAGGTATTATCCTAACGACCATGGAAGCGTTAAAAGCATTGAAATTGAAAACATGTTGCCAGTATACCTAAACGTGGAATAGCACACATCGCCATACGTGTTTTCCCCGGGTTAGGTAGGTATTGCCACCTGCTGGGCACTCTCCGGGCTGCAACTGAGAATTTTCTGACCGAAAAACCTCAAATCAATGTCAGACCTAAAAATTCAATCCAAGAGCTGACGCTTAGCAGTCGTGCTTGCAACCACTAGACCAGCAGGCAGGCAGTCACTAACGTGAAAAGTGAATACCGTAAAACGGGGCTATTTGGTTTTGAGTGGGGTATTTGGGACAACCCAGGTTTTTGAACAATGATGTCGATAATTTTCGTTTGCTGTTTGGTAGGATTTGTTTTATGAACTCTAGCAACACATTTATAGTTAACGTCATAATTGTCAACTGTCAGTGTCAGTATATTAAACAGTTTAGTAACAAATTTTGGTGAAAGAGTCAGAGACCGTTTTTTACGTGAAAATTTAGGCGGCAAAACTTCTCGCACAGCGGAAAATCCTGACTGGTAAGAGTTCTGTTGTTTTTAAATGACGAGTATATATATTATCACTATGTTTTCTTACTGGTATTTAATTTTGTCATGCTTATAGTTTTTGATTTATGATTGATAATGTGTCTGGGGCTTTTTGGGACATCGTTGCGGGGCTTTGTGGGACAGTGTCCCAAATAGCCCCTTCACTTTTATGCATTTGTGTACAATTGATTTTCATTTATTAATATATCTATCATTATGTATTTACAAGGTTTTTTGTGGTTTTCAGATAAAGTACAATTGTATAATGGTTCGAAAATATTCAAGAACATATAGAAACTTAAGAAAAGGTAAACGGTACATGCCATACTTCTCTTATAGTAATGATGACTTAAACAAGGCAATATCAGACGTTAAGTCTAAAAAACTGTCTACTAGAGAAGCAGAACAAAAATATGGCGTACCCAAAAGTACAATTAACCGTCATTTAAAATCGGAAAACTTACTGTATTCTAGGCCAGGGCACCCTACATTATTTTCAGAGGTGGAAGAAAAAACGTTCGTCAATTATATTAAACATATGGGGGACTGGGGATTCCCCCTAGATCTAATGGATTTGAAAATCTTCGCCCAAAAATATTTACAAAGAATAGGAAGGACGGTTTATAGTCTTAAAGACAATTTACCGGGACGGGATTGGGCGGCTTGTTTTATACAGCGACATAAAGATGAAATATCTAACAGATGTGCTGCAAATATATCGTCGGATAGAGCAACCTTAAGTTTAGAGGTGATTGATGCATTCTTCGACCACTACGAACGAAATTTGGAAGGTGTTGAAAATGACTGTGTAATAAATTACGATGAAACGAACCTGACCGACGACCCTGGATGCAAAAAGTACATTTTTAAGCGTGGGAAAAAGTATCCAGAGAGGATCATAAACAATTCTAAATCATCTATGAGTCTGATGTTTTCTGGCACAGCATCAGGAGTTCTTATACCAGTATATGTTGTGTATAAAGCAGAACACTTCTATGACACGTGGCTCTTAGGAGGCCCAGAAGACACAAGATACAATAAATCGAAAAGTGGGTGGTTTGATTCGCTATGTTTTGAAAATTGGTTCCAGACGATCATTATTCCTTGTGCAAAAACGAAAGAGGGAAAAAAGATAGTGCTTATAGGAGATAACCTATCGTCGCATTTCTCGACTAAAGTATTGGAAGATTGATTGTAATACAAAATTACGTTTATTTGCTTACCACCAAAGGCCACACACATTCTGCAGCCTCTTGACGTAGCATTTTTTGCTCCTTTAAAACATTATTGGAGAATTATTTTAACTAACTGGAAAAAAGGCGAAGGCAGAAAATGCAAAACCCTTGCTAAAAAAAGCTTTCCTTTCCAGTAAATGTATGTAAATAAGCTTAAAGTTTCGACATTCTTACCGTTCATAGAAGTTTACATAACCTAGTAATAAACGAGTTTTTGAAAAAAAAATTTTTCTTCTTAAAATTCTACCAATCCCTAAAACAAAAACATTATTTTATGTAGTTTTTGTCAGTCTTTGTCCCAAGTATCGATAGACTTGTTGAAAGTGGCTGTTTTGTCTCAAAATATGCATTTTATATCGGTTTTTCAGTGCTGTCCATAATAGCCCCAAATATGCGATATTTGGGACAGCCTCATTATTTTTTTATTTTTCTGTTCCTGTTACATGTAGCTACTTCAAAAGTATGTCTGCAGAAGTAAGGAGTTCTCCGACACCCGTACAATTTTTTCACCATAGTAATTTATGTGAAATAAACAAGATATTTGGTAAAGTATCTCAAAATATGTCCCGAATAGCCCCGTTTTACGGTACTGGAATTTCTCGAAATCAAATCAAAAGTTAGTTCGCTTATATACAGGGTGTCCCTGGAATTATGGATAAAAAATTACACCGACATTCTCAGGGTTAAAAAGTTTGGTAATGACCTTGCCCACGCCCCTATTTGATTTGATCCATATTTCCAGGGTCACTTTGTATACAGGATCCCATTAAAATGGAGGACAAATTTTAACACAGCGCTCAGTACGTCTAACTAAAGATATCCAAGCAAAAAAACGCTCATTAAAGTGATTTTATTTTGACCTAAAATAATAAATTGCCGGCGGCACATTAGTGTATTTTCGTTAGCTGATTATTTTTCTTGTAAGTATCTATGCATTTTTCTGATATATTTTTTTACTTCTTTCTTATTATTATTTCGTTTATTTATTTACTTTACTTATTTAATTACATTTTTAAATATTTCTTAAAATATAAAAATAAGTAAAAAAAAACATTTAAATATATATTTATTATTATCTTTATTTTGGTGGTCGAATGATTCCTATTCAAAGTCCTGACTGACTGATATATCAACGCACAGCCCAAGCTGCTGGTCCTAGAGACATAAAATTTGGAGGTTGTGTTCTTTGTGAAGGTAAAAAAGGGTTTTTCGAAATTCCGCACCTAAGACGGTGAATGGGGGGAGGGTGCCCTTTGTCCCCTTTAACGGGGGACATGGCCTACGGGGACAACGAGAATACAGGGAAATTCACGCGGACGAAGTCGCGGGCAGAAGCTAGTGCCATAATAATTCAGACCCATCCAACCCCCAGTGCGAGTGCGGTGCTTCTGATTAGACTATGCCCCACTTGCTGGAGTGTCCTAAGTGCGTTCACCTGCACCTTGGATGACCTAAAAAATACCACTGATTCCGCAATCAACGAGGCCACCTGTGCTCAAAATATATTAAAAAAAAAACAATGAGGAAGAGTACCATAGACAAGATGAAGAAGAAGCCTCAATAATTTATCTGAATAAAACTGACTACAGTTTAACCAATCGTAGTTGCGCGTGCAAAAGTCGCTATGTGTTATTTAGTTATTTTCGGTTCTTTATGCAGTTGTAATCGTTATTTCAATACACACAGACTGTAAAACACCTATGTGATAAGTGCAATATTTAAAGAGTTACGGAATGTAGCTATAGTGTGATATTCATACATCGAAAGTTCCGTATAAACACGCTAAGTGTTAATTCATATAGCTCAAATAAGTTCACTTAAAACACATAGCCACTTTTGCACGCGCAACGACGTAATGTGGCATTCCACAGCATCACTTGTATCATAGCTAAACACCACTTTTATTTGAACATTATGTTAAAATAAAAATCTCCTTAAGTTTTAGCTCGGAATAAAATTTTATTCTAGTCTTTGCCGAGTCCAGAGTAAGTTTCAAAAGTGCAGTAAAAGAAAAGATATTATGATACACCTGAGAATCTTACTGGACACAGGTACCTAATGTTATTACCTAAAGGTAATTAGGTACCTGTATGTAACATTAGGTACCTGAGTCCAGTAAGATTCTACTTTTCGTATATAGCTCATTACTGCAATACAAAAAGTACACGACTGAATATAGTAAAAATGAACTGAACTTCAGAACTTGTGACTATGTGTAAGTGGGCTTCATACCTAGTCATAATTATGTTTAAGTACTAATTACAGTCATAATTTCACTAAGAGTTACAGCTGGGAGTGGAATTCTTTGCCAGATTATCGACCAATTACGTAATTGCGTAACTCTATCAGTAGCAATGGGTTCCATCTTGACAGTTCAACAACATGCATTGCGTTATTTACGTTGTCGAGTAGACACATTTTTCGAACATATGAAGCAATGGATTTGCAATATCCTTCAAAATGATCCAGATTGAGATAGATAGTGTGTTACGAAATTAGGGTGCTGATCATTGAAAATCTGAAAAATCAATAAACCAAAACAAGAAAAAAAAAATCCAAATCTCCAAAAAAAAATCAAAATCCAAAAAAAAAATCCAAATCCAAATCCAAAAAAATCCAAATGAAAATCTCTGATGAAATACTGGTAGTGGTTAAATTCGAGACCTACCGCAAAAAAAAACGTAGGTAACCTCTAAAACAAAAAAAAAAGTTGATTTCATAAAATAACACACTTTTATCATATCCGTCTAGAATAATATGTGTGACAACTACATACATTTCCAAACCGTAATGAATAAATACATGAGTATTACTTGACACCATCCCTAAGCTTGATTTACGAGCAAAACTTACAGCCCAAACGATAAATCAATTCCTCAAATACCTTAGTCTCAGTGGGAACTGATCGCCAAAAGTTCCACAAAACGTAGTTCTTCAATCGACTCCGGACTTCACGAGGGTGTTATTAGGAACCAGAATCCGAACTCGGAAATTCTTTCGGGTATAAAATTTCCTTCTTTAGCCCAGTATAGAGGTGGGATTATGGATACCTGGGGGAGTTGCCCATTCGTTGGAGCGAGCACGTGCATTGCTCTCAAAGCGTCCGGGATCACTCCGTAAGCTCTGTCTGAAAAATTAAAAGAAAACTACGTACGTCTTTGTTATATTCTGAAGGAATTTTGTTCAAAGAATTGTTCAGGGAGCTCATCAAATAGAGGGGAGATTTTATCGATACGATATGTTGTGTTGTAGTATGGGATTGAATAGTTCGTTTGAGTAGGTAACTGTTTGAGAAATCGATCACTTTGTAAGACAGTGCAATTTCGTACTGCGGAGTAAAAACAAAGCAAAACTCTGAATAGGAATACATACGCTCTTTGCATCTTTACTACTTACAATTTACACACACACACAGTATTCTTTGCACTATATGTGTTGCAGTATAATTGATATTTTAGTTTAAGACGTCACAAATCATAATCTTCTCTTCTTGTTCTCACACACTAATGTCTACATTTCTCCTTTCGCGGGTCTCTTGGAAGAAATTTCTTAGGAAATAAGCAGTACCTTTATACTCAATACTTATAATTATTTTTATGTACGTCCACACAGTAAAACGGATCATCATCATCTGTCTAGCCTTTTTCCAACTATGTTGGGGTCGGCCTCCAGTCTAACCGGGTACAGCTGAATACCAGTATATCAGTTTTTATTTTTTTATTTACCACAGTAAAACGGATACAGATACGAAATAAATAAGTCGTATTTGTATTTAAAATAAAAAGTATGACACAATATCATAGGGACAGAAAAAAAAACAATTCCCTGGCTTCAGATTTCAAATCCATCTGGTCAGACATATAGGCTAGGATGCCGATAATTGTGCCGATAGAAGTATTCTGTTAAAGACGAATTGGCTTATAAATCAAGTAAATTGTACCGTAGCCAATTCTGTAGTCGACAAATCGATCCTTCTTAGATAAGCTATTAACCACAGAATAAGGAAATTGGTTTGTGGTGTCCGTGGATAGGATAATAGAATAGAAGATATATGGCAATGCTAGCTCCTACTCCTGTGTGTTTTTTTATAGCTGAATTGGCCTGCTCTTGACCTCGATCAGGCCTGATGGAAAGCGATGGATGAGGTCTATGATGGAATGAGCGTGCCCAGAAGATGCCTAAGGCAATGGAACTCCCACGCATCGACGAAACACGGCAAGCTGCTTGACACTGGACTCCGATGGGAGTGTGATCGCAAACCAGGGTGGCGTTAGCCCTACCACCGCAAGGGAAAAATTGGCCAGTCAAATAAGTGGTGTTGGATGTGACTGTCCAGGATGCGCCGAGCGCTCGGTTTAGTTGAATAACTGGCGGAACAAACTGCGCTACACGAGGAGGCTTCTTCATGCATCCCACGGATGTCGAAAATTATCCCATGGTAACGTGGTACCGGGACAAAAAAGTAGCCTGTGGCCTTCCCCAGGATGTCATATATCTCCTTGCGAATTTTATCGAAATCTGTTCAGTGGTTTAGGCTTGAAAAGGTTACATACAGGAAGAGTTACTTTTGAAATTATAATATTAAGTATGGATAATCGAATCGAATTGTAGCGGCTTATAGGGAATCCCCTAATCAGAGCAAACTTCTACGGGTTTATGCGATTCGTTAGCGATACGGTACTAAATATTTTGGCAAATGCCAAATACGTATACGTATTACGTATTCACCTTTTATTCCCTATTTTTGTCCAGACTGTAAAAAAGTCAACCGGTACAATATTTACGTGTCAAGACACTAAATTAACGCACACATTATCATAAAAACATGTGGAAAAAACGAACTAATAATAATACCTAACAGCCAAGAACATTAACTTTAAAATTAAGTACTTAACAACGTTAATTTAAATTCTACGAAACATTGCGTTATATAACATAGTTAAAAGATTATAAACTTTAAGATTGGCTCGATCGTTAGTGAAAAAGTAATTGGGCAGCCCTCGAAGGGCGATGTAGGGGTAATAATTTCGTATGTCCTTTGAGACAGATTATGTTTTAACTCAGTACACCCAATTTTGTCTCTAGAGCGACGTAGTCATAAGACGTAATAGTCTCTGAAATTTGGGAGCCAAGAGGTAAATTATGGGCCCGCATGACTGCTAATCACTGCTTAGCGTTTTAAATGTAAACGATTTTGGTAGTTTATTATGAGAATTTGTCTTCTTAAAGCCAGACTAAAATGGATTAGTGATAAATGTGATACAGTTAATGTCGATGGAAATAATCGTGACCAACCAGATTTCTTAACAGAGCGTACCCTTAGACATACATAATCAGCCTATAATGTTCTCACAAATGGGACACAGACCTTCTCTGTTCGAAAGTAAAGGCTCCTTCAAACAGGCGCGACACGCGATAAAATCGCGCGCGACACAGAGGCACCGCAAGTCACGCAACGAGCGGTGTGTGTCGAGCGCGATTCACGTCGCGCGTCGCGCCTGTTTGCAGGAACCTTAAGTGGGCTGTAATCTACCACGGGGGCCCAATGCGGATTAGTAGATGTCACATGGCTCTAGTGCCGGTTTCCTCACGATGTTTTCCTTCACTGTTTTGAGAGCAGCGGTGATGGAATTTTTGCGTACCCCTAATGACATTCTTTATTTATCTCTCTTTCATTTATCATGATTAACAACTGAAAGAGAGATAAATACTCGTAAAGAACTTCATTAGGGGTACGCTCGGTATAAACTTGATCGCGTAATTTGCGATATATTTAGCAAATTAATGTCCTAGTATTTTGTTCCACACTGTATTAACCTGTTAAGAGGGACTCGTGGCTAAAGAAGCACGGGTCAATAGCAGGTTAAGCTACGCTTGCCGGGGTCGATCCGTGGATGGGTGACCGTCCATTACATATCGAGGCCACTTTGGAAAGTACGTTAAGTCGTTGATTCCAGCTGTCATTTGTAGATCTTTGTCAAAAGCTGGTGGTCAAAAGCCTGAAAGTCTGACTACCAGACTTACTAAGAGGTATCGTTTTACCTAGCAACTGGGTTGTGGAGGTCAGATAGGCAATCGCTCCATGTAAAATACTACATCTGGCATGACTGGAAGCCAACCCCAACATAGTTGGGAAAAGGCTAGGCAAATGGTGATAGTGTGGCATCAACATTGCCACAAGTGAATTACGTATCTCACTGACGTCACGCAAAATACTGCATCGCGCAAGCAGAATTTACCGCCCGACTACTATATTGAACGTCCCGACATAAATTGCCCACCAGACACAACACCCGTGTGGTCAAAGGATCCTCCCTTTTCTATGACGGATGAGTGAATTGTATACACTCTGTTTCTCATATCTCTATAATTGTATTAACCTGTCTAATAGCTACCTATCTAGCTCTACCCGTTGCCCACTAAGAATGGCCAGTAAATACTGGTAAATTACCGAACAAAACTAAAACAAACATTAAAAAAAAACTACATAACTCAAACTGATTTATAAAACCAATACAAAACGTTCAAAACTAATACAGAAACCATATCCCTGTAATGAGCTCCGAAACTTTTCAAATTACGGAATAATAATTCAAAATTATTGTCCGCGTTGTTTTAACTTTCAAGCTTTTATTTGCTTTAAAATTGCTTCAGCATGAAATTGCTATAACAAACGATTTGGTAAAAATGGATAGGTACTTACGTATTTTTGAAATGGTCGAGTTTTCGGCCATTTTGATTGTATACGGCTGTGCGCGATGGGAAAAAACCATTGAACTCGTGTCACTGTTACCGTAAGCGACGCCGCGCGTGTTTTGTTTATAAGTCGATTCAATAAATACCCGCTTGGGATGTGTTCGGCTGTCCTCGGCTGTACTAGGTTTTAATGTATATCCAATATGTCTGTTAGACTGACTGTCACTCCTTGAATACAGTGATAGTGTGGTTTGCACACTTGAAATAACACAGAGAGGGAATCTCCGTAATTTTAAGAACGTTCACAATCAGATCTCAATTTCAATCCGTCAAAAATATTAATTGAAAATCATAATTTTTTTTTTTGAGCAAATTTTCGTTTGAACACATATTTGACGTTGATGGTCGCTGAGCTGAGATTGTGTTGAATGTTTTTTCGGGTCTTTCGAGTCTTCAGGCCAAAGTCACAGGTGTCACAGTGTCAAAAGGGTCGTACAGAAAAATCCTTTTGACACACGTCAAAATTGTTCTGCCTGTGAAAGACAAAACTGTAATTATTCTGTTCCTAGTGTGTATATACAATGTCTCGGGAACTGAGAGTTATAACGTTTTGCTTATAACCATTATATCTTTGTTGTATGGGGGTCACAGTACCCATCTAAGTGTGTATGGGAGATATAAATAACGAGAAACTAATGAGGAATTTCCTTATTATATACGTATATAGCCTGTATAAGTAAACAAGCCAAGATTGCCCGGGGGTATTGTGTAGTATAGTGATCACTTATGAATTATATCAGTAATGTCGGAAGAAACAGGATAACTGAAAATAGACGCTGCCCTTACATTTATGTCTAAGGAAGACATTTTTACGGGTCCAGAAAAGGTTTCAAGTTTTAATATTTATTTATCTTCTAGTCCTGCGCCTGTTTTTGTAAACCTTTAAGTTATAACAAAAAATATATGATAATAACTTAGGCAAAATTATATGATAATTAATTAACCTAGAGTCTGGATGTGTGCCAGGTTGATGCCAAAAGGCTCATCAAGCTACCCGAAAGCTCAAATTTTTCGAATCAACTTTGAACCTTATATTTTAGTAATAAAGTTGAAAATCAAATAAAGAAATTTGACAGATTGTAGTAGCTTGATGTGCTGGCATATGTACATGGGACTTAAACATAAATGGCAAAATGTAATATAGTTACACCCATAGATATCCCGTTGTTACACCTCGCGTAACCCTTTGGGAATTTTGGCGTGATGTTATGTTATGCTTAGTTCCTATTTAAATAAATAGGTAATAAAAACAAGTCATCTTCCAATGCGGCTAGCACGTATTTTATCCTTACGGAAAAAACTTTTTAAACAGATGGAAATACTAATTGTAAACTCAAACTCAAAACCCAAAGCATTTTTTACAGGCACTTTTGAATTGTCAAAGATTCGGCCAGTTAATCAAAAAGTTGAAGCTTTTCCCATTCCAAAACGTAAATCCCTATGGAAAAGAACGGCAAGAAAGGACATCTACGCAGTCGTTACTATAGATTATGCCTTATCAATATCACTTTTACCACAAACGCTATTACAAGAAAATCTCCAGGGATATACAGAAGCATCCACATGTGAACTAATTATATCATACCACGATCACTAATCCCCCTGTCATGGCTTGATTAGGGCAATATCCCCTGAGACAGATCTCTTTGGCTTTTTAGGGGGTTGACCCAATTTCAGTAGTGTGGAATAAAAGGTCTAATATTTACCAACAAGGTACATTTTCAGTCCAATTTGGAATCGATTTTAGTCATTACTTTTATGCATAAAACCCTTCCAAAATTTTATTTTCCACAAAAACCTACATTGGCAGTTCTTTATGATAGGGAAGCCCAGAGGGATTTTGAGCAAGCATATGCAGGGCGAAAAGACAAGGCCAATTCTCATAATTTAAAATGTTTAAAATCATTTGCAGTCTCATCTCAGCGACAAAAAAAAATTGTCAAAAACTTGTCAAAATGTAAAGAAATTAGAGGTATTTTTGACAGATTGATTTTCTGAAATCAGAGTGTGACTGTTACGAGAACTCAGAGGTGCGGCATGAGGAGGGAACACCAAAAGTATTATTTCTAGGAAAGCCACATGAATATTAAAAAAAACTATATAGCCCTAGGTATTTCGGAAATTCTTTAGATTTACAGAAACAAGTAGTGAGTAAAGGTTTAATCGTACCTTTATGTTTCAAAGATGCTTCAAGAAAGCAATCTTACAGTATTTTGGGAAAATAGAACTTTACACCGGAGCCAAAAAACATTTTTAAAAATTAATAACTTGTGAACTTGTTTCTGGAACATGTATTTGGTACCATATCCGTGGTAAACTTTGTTCAGTTGCATTCGTTTAGACTAGAAGCCAACCCCTACATAGTTGTGAAAATTCTAGGCAGATTGATTGATTAATAGTAAACTTTATTCGACAAATAAACTTTCCTAGGAAGGATACCACATAACTTGCCAGTTCCCATTACCGACTAAGCTTAGGAGCCAATTCACAATATTTCTATAACCTTGTCGGGATCAATTTCACGACCTTGCGCTCACCAAGAGCTTACCGCATTTCATTCGAAGTTCACGTGTTGAAATTACTTATTTTTCAGCCAAAAACAATAAACAGCATAACTTTCCCAGCTATATACAGAATGTCTACTTCAATAAATATAATTAAGGTCGTACCAAAAATATAACCCAATAACCACACGCAATACCGCGATTACGTGATTGTGGAAATGAATGAGTACCACTTTAGTACAGAAATACGATTTCATGAAAGTTGGCTACCAATGGATTTGGACTTGGCATATGTATATTCGTTAACAGCGGTATTAGGAATTTGGTAAACTAATTGGTAGACCGACTGAATGTCCGCAGCCTGAGATAAGGGTTTCATTCTTGTAATTCTTAACACATTGAAGGACACTGAACGAGACCCAATAGAAGTTTTATTGTTATTACGTCGCGGGGCGTTAAGTATCCCGCAAAGTGTTAACATATCGTGACATTAGGCCCGTATTCCACACAGAGGTAGGCAGAGGTTACATCAGTCCCATAAAAAGGGGTCATCATCAATTCAGCCGAAAAACGTCCACTGCTGGACATAGGCCTCCCTCAAGCACCTCCACTTTGACCGGTTTTATGCTTCTCGCACCCAACGAGTTCATGCGGCCTTCACAAGTTTTTCTTGTCGTTCCGCCTTGTGGAAGGCCTTCCAACGCTACGTCTTCCGGTACGCGGTCGCCACTCCAAAACCTTTCGGTCCCATCGGCCATCTGTTCTGCGAATAATGTGCCCTGCCCACTGCCACTTAAGTTTGGCAATTCATCGGGCTATGTCGGTTACCTTGTACGCAAAATACGCGCATTGACGTGGAGTTGCGGACACCAGCCCGTATTACCTATGTCGGTTACCTTGGTTCTCCTGCGGATCTCTTCATTTCTGATTCGATCACGCAGGGAAACTTCAAGCATAGCCCTCTCTATTGCCCCTTGGGTGACTTTGAGTCTTGTAATAAGGCCCATTGTGAGCGACCACGTTTCAGTGCCATATGTCATCACTGATGGCAACACGCACTGGTCAAAGACTTTCGTCTTGAGACACTGCGGTATGTGGGACGAGAAGATATTGCAAAGCTTCCCGAAGGCTGCCCAGCCGAGTCAGATTCGACGATTGACCTCTATCTCGAAGTTGGACCTACCTGACTAGACAGTTTGTCCTAGGTAAACATACTCGTCCACGACTTCGAGTGTAGCGTCTCCGATCTTCTTGAGAGGGGCATTTGACATGACCTTCGTTTTGTCCATGTTCATTTTTAGACCCACTCTTTCGGAGGCTCTACTAAGTTCATCGAGCATTGTACTGAGGTCGTCCATAGGAGACTATACTGACTGAGAAGTCATGACTACGATATCGTCGGCAACCCGAAAGTGAGTTATGTACTCGCCATTGATGTTAATGCCAGCCCCTTCAGAACCTTAAAGACATCCTCCAGTGCTGCGGTGAATTGTTTCGGAGAGATAACGTCTCCCTGTATCACACCTCGCTGCAGAAGGATAGGTTTAAAAAGGGGTAGATAATAGATTTCGGGGAAAATTGAAACGGATGCTAGTGTCTGTCATACAACGATTTTGGCATTAGTACTTTTTGTGCTCTTTTTCCTGTAATATTCCATTTTCACCTTCTGAAATAAGTCACGAGATTCAGGTTTTACATCAATAAAATAAAATTACTCGATTGTAGTAGAAAACAAGGGCCCACTGGTTATCCTGTTAATAAAGTCCCTGAGGTGTCATATTAAACACACACGAAAGAAAAAGTGTTGATTGCTAGTAACCAAGGATATGTGCAGATTAAAATCATGTAAAGCCAAGGTGTGCTATTACCCTTTAATTAGCTAATCATGTAAAAAAAAAGCAAAACAGAAGGCGGTTACTTCACATGCGATCGTTTTACTACGTCGAACGCTTTCATACAATTCTCAGAAAATTCCATTTTGCATAAATGGGGGTAGGTAGGTACACTAGGTACTGCTTTTTAGTGTGTTAACTAATCGATAGTGTGTAACTTTATCATTGGATTTAACGCCGATTATTTTGAAAATTTGTTTAAAATTCCAATCTTTGTGTGTTAAGTTTTTTATTTTGTTTTTTTTTTTTTATTTGTTCTACTTATCCTGTATTGACCCATTGCTGGACAAGCCCTTCATGTCTTCTAGTCATGCTGCGTTCCATCGCACTTTGGCGACTCAGTGAGCCACGGGCAGATCCTAGAACTGCCGTTCGATTATGTAAAAATCTCACCGCGAAAACTTAGGTGAAGTGAGTTTGTTTTTGCTAGGAATTGACACTATTGACAGCTCACCCCACGCTCACTTCACCTAAGTTTTCACGGTGAAATAGTTACAGAATCGCATTGCAGGACCGTAGTTGTTTCTTATGTTATAGCGAAGTACGTTAAGTTTAGTTCTGGATCGAAAAAGCTGGAAGTTATGGGGAAAAGGCCTTTCCCCAACCGTAGGATGATACAGGCTAAAAGAGTACCAGTAACGTTAAATTTTAACTAAACAAATTCAGATCGAATGGATACATCTTACACACAGTTATACTAAAATATTATGTAAAAAAGCCAATGTCTTTTTTTCTGGGTATCGTATTACCCAGTAACTGGGTTAACAAGTCGCTCCATGTAAAATACTAGTACATATCAAGACCTCTCGGAGCCTCGGAAAGCACATTGAGCCGTTGGTCCCGGCTGTTATTTGTGGATCTTGACAGTCGTTACGGGTCATCAGAAGCCCAAAAGTCTGACAACCAGTCTTACCAAGGGGTATCGTATTACCTAGTAATTAGGTTGCGGAGGTCAGATAGGCAGTCGCTCCATAAGTAACTGGTATTCATCTGCATCCGGTTAGACTGGAAACATACCCCAACATAGTTGGGAAAAGGCTAGGCGGATGATGTTGATGAGTCTTTTTTACTCCAAATATATTTGTAGCAAAAATAATATCTAAACACTTAAAAACTAGGGCACACCACGATAGCGGCGGTAAGACCCCTCTTTGGGCTAGAGAGGCGTCATGGCGCCCTCACCTACCGCCTGACGCAGGTCCTCACCGGACACGGAAGTTTCGGGAGGTTCCTGCACATAATCAGGCGGGAGGAAACGCCCGGGTGTCACCATTGCCAGGATCGCCCAGAGGACACGGTGGCGCACACGGTGGAGGTCTGCCCCGCCTGGGCGGAGCACCGCCGTGTCCTCGTAGAGGTGATCGGCAGCGGCGGCGACTTCTCGCGTCCGGGCCTGGTTCAAGCCATGGTCCGGGGCGAGAGGGAGTGGGGGGCAGTCGCCTCCTTCTGCGAAGCAGTCATGCTAGTGAAGGAGACGGCTGAGGGAGAGAGCCTCCCGTCCCAGCCGCCGCGGGAGACGCTCCGGGCGTCGGGAGCCGCGCGACGACTCCCGGCCACCTTAGGCGCGGGCCTGCGGGCGGAGAGTAATGGGTAGCTCACCGTCCGATCAGGACCAGGCCCGTGCCGGACGGCGCGTACGTGTTCCACGCGCGCCTCAAAAAGATGTCAGCATCAAACGAAGGGGCAAGCCTGCCGGGTCAGCGGGATGGCCCGAAAGGGTTACCGCTGACCCGGAACATAAAGGGCGAAGGAAGGAACACGGGTGGGTTTTAGTCAGTAAGAGTCTGACACTCCCTTCCGCTCCACCCAGGGCGGGAGGAGTCATTTGATGATTTCCCATCATCAAAAAAAAAAAAAAAACACTAACTTAAAAACTTATGAACTGTAACGTGCTCCTCTAGATTAGATTATATTCTTTCCTATAAGATCCAAAAACTAAAGAAAAACCACGGTAGGTAATATCAACTGCTTATGAAAGTGAACTAAAAGAAATGGGTTAAGGGCTTGCTATTGTCGAAGGAAAAGCGAACAGAAACATAGTAAAACATAATAATTTATAGCTTACATATCTCTTGGTTTGCTTTTATTGTTATTTCGGCTGTGATTTGTTACGAAGATGATATTTTCCTTGTGTGTATTCCTTTAGAAACATAGTGGGATAAGAAATGTAGATAAGAAAACTTATACAGGGATATTAGTAAAACAATAACAGCCTCCTAAGAGGTCATTGTGCTCATCATTATGAACAACTTTTACTATGGGACCAAATTAGAAATCGCGAAAAAAAAATCAGCTGTTCCCTACATTTATGTTCGTATGTCGGTTGTTCCCATAGTAAAAGTTGTTCATAATGATGAGTACAATGACCTCTTAAGAGGTCGTTAATATTTTACCAACAACCCTGTATAACATACCTACTCATAATTATAATTAGACTAAGTCGTCGACTTTTTTTATGATTTTCGATATTCAAAGCTTATGAAAATATAATATACTAATAAGGGTGGTGTAATGGGCCACAATCTACATAATGTTACTGCACTGTAAGTTTTTTTTTTTTTAATAAATACTTTTTCATCCAAAACTCTACTTAACTTTAAATAAATACGAATTTAATCGCGAAATCACAGAAAACTAAACTAATATTTAAACATAACTCGTTGTTACATTTTACAATATACAAACTTGCAACTCGTTTATCGCAGCATAAACATCAAACCATTTCGTGGAACGTTCCAATATTCATTCAAAACAAGTTGCATGTCAACCAACACAAACATTCCCTGAAAACGAATCAGAAATGAAAACATTCCCAGTATACCAACATCACTAAAATAAAACCATCAGACCAATTAAATTAGTTTACGTTACCGATAACAGTATGGCGAGTAAACATTAAAAATTCTAATAAAAAAATCGTTCAGCGATCGAAAGCATACTCGTAAAGAGCTTCGTTCATTTATTGAAGATAAACAGAGGAAAATCTAGGCCGGGTTAGGGGCACCATTGTTGAGGAGTGAAGAAGGATAAGAATGAAGTTTTTTTTTATATAATTTATTTAATTACTGGTATAAAAATGCTTTGATGATGATTAAAGCCGTTATCAGGTTTTGCTTTAAACATTAACGCGTATCTACTACAGCAGTGAAGCAGTGGTGGCCCAAGGTTAATGGTCCCGACTACAGATATAGATGAACCTAGATACTTGCGTTATCTAGGTTTGTCTATCACGATCTGTATGAAAACCAAGCGTGCCATTTTTTGACTACCTACTATGACGTCACAAGCACTATTTAGTGATGGGAAAATCACCCGTCTCGCCCCACCCCTGGGGTCTAGCGCCAGCGTTCACGCTCACCCAGTCAGCAGCCAGTCGATTCTGTTAAAATTTCACCGTGAAAACTTAGGTGAAAATTCCATAATGGCCATTTAATGGCCATTATGGAATTTAGTCAAAAGCAAATAAATTATTTGTATCGGCAGATTACATGACCCCATCTCCCTTTTGAGGAAAAGTCCGCTAAATCCCAAACGGGCAGTCACAATACCCAAGGCAAACCCTATTAGAATCCCCGACAAAATGGTTCAACTTGTACAGTTTACTCAAACCTTTATTTGTAAAATAGTCGTACTTAAGCGTACAGTCAACGGAATAGTTTGGTATATATGCTAGGAATTTATTCACTACGCAAGCAATAATAGTATGCGTGCGAGTAACCTTAGAGTTTCTTGCCTCTTTGCCATAGAAACCTACACTTTAGAACGGGCAGTTAATTTTTTTACGAACGTTTTAATTACCTACAGACTTTTCGACCATTCGAAAGTGCCTAAGAATTACATAATCAGCCTATAATGTTCCACCGCTAGGACATAGGCATCCTCTCTTTACGAGGGAGTAGGCAATAAATCCATCACGCGGGCCCAGTGTAGGTTTTTGGATATGGACGTATGACGTTTTTGAATTTTTGGTTCTAGAACATGCCGGTTTCCTCAACACGTTTTCCTTCACCGCTTTGAAAGCAGTGGCGATGAAATAATTTATACAAAGTGATTGAACCCACGACTCGTAAGTCGCAGTCGCATTACCACTGAGCCAGCACTGTTCTCCTGATCCCCTAATAATTATTAAATAGAAAATAATGAAATGTACCTAATCAAAGTAATAATTTTTATATTTTGTGTAACAATTTAAGAGAAACACAAGAAAAACACAGGGTCTGAGGATCCGAAGTTAGCCGAATTTAAGTGCTTATCTACTCAACAACACATCGTTCAAGCGGCCTCGGTTGCATATAACTTGATTATTTGTGATCTTATTTTTCCGGCCGTTTTTGTTGCGCTCATCGGAAATCTAGAACTATTATTGATCGAAGGCTTACCTACTATCTGTTGTAGTTGACTGTACAATGTGGCGCCTAAGAAATACATACATAGCGTACAGGTGACTTGATTAGGTTCGATCTGTCAATATTTTAAAACCGTTTGTGAAGTTTCTCTTATTAGTATTGGCCGGTACCTACTTGAATCGTGTTAGCTTAGATTAGTTTGTTAGCGTTTGTGTTGACTTGTTTTTAATTAAATCTAGAGTTTGTACTGTGTGAGTTTTTTGTTTGGTCTTATTTCTAAACAGCCTTCATTTCGTTTCGAATAGGTAAAAGTTATGATTTAAATTTTATTACTTAGTCCTTATATTTCTTACTGATTATAAATGAAATAAAAGATGTCTCTTCTTCCGTCTCAGATCCCGTTATTTGGGCTCGGTTCTCCTCACTTTTCTGCGCCAAGTTATTCGGTTTTGGATTGTCGGTTTTTACAATTGGGCTTTCTTGAGGCCTCTTATAAATTTGATCACCAGGGCAATGGCGTGCGGCCTCTGCCTCTCTTTTGTTCTGGCAGATTTCGTGCAATTTGTACCACATGGTCTTGATTTCTTTTCTTTCTTTCTTTTATACCATTTTAGGGGGTTTTTGTTAATTTTATCAGTGATTGGTGCGAATTTAAAGTTGCCTCGTCATGCCTTATTGCGGACTATGTCAAGTGTGGTCACACCTCAGCGTTGGATCTACATTTTTTACATGATGACGCCCTCTGTCAGCCCTCCTAGCTGAGTTTATATTATTTTTAATCTTATAAATACGAAATGGTGTTTATGTCATCAAACATGCCATCAACTTATAAAATATTCGTGAAGGTCGATTCTCAAAGAGAACCGGACAAAACCTCTACATTATCTACAGAGTCCTCGAGTCATAAGTTTTTGAAGTGAAAACTTCTTTAGCGGCGCTGTGTACTTTTTTTGGAATGGGTAAAAACTTCTAAATTCGCGTCAGGTCACGTGACCCTGATCGAAAATTCGTAAGACGTAAAACGTAAGACGCGCGTTGTTGAGGACAGCGCCATCTATGCACATCGGGAAGAACTACGAGGGCCTCGCGTACTAACTACGTAGTTCATCCAACAACGACGAGATGGCGCTGAACCACGGATATATAACTGACGACGAGCTCTATGCGAGCGGCTTGCTTCTCTTACCACTGCCGCGACCAACACCACGAACTGAAGTCTATCCTGTGTGCTTATTTGTAAATCTGAATAAATTCCTTTCACGAGAAGAATAAACCAGTCACTTTGGTCATCATACCTGATTTGCAAAAACCCTATAAAATAAGGAACACACCTTAACACGCGTGTTTTGTTTATAAGACGATTCACAAAATACACTCGTAATTGTTCAAGTTTTCACTTCTGTCGGCACTACCGGAGTGTTTTTTGTTTAACAAGTTTTCGGCCGCGGTGTAGCCTGTGTGGTATGTCGATAAAATGGCCTACATCTTTTCTCAGAGTTCGGGTATTAGCCGGAACAAACTGAGGGACAGACAAAAATTTTAAAATAGTTTTTTGTTATAATAACCGTATATAATGTATTTATTTATTTATCAAATACTCCCTTACAATCATTACAGGGGTTTACCTTTTTTTTACCTAATGATAGTATATAATAATACTTTCATAGTATTATGCATTTAGTAAAATGCTGTTATTTTGACATTACACTTCAATTTTATTTATTTTTTAAATAAATACGATGTATATGTTATGGACCAAGTGATAAATACGGGCATTATTCATAAAGCCCGCGCATTATGAATAATGACAAGCTACTTTGGGCAATCTGATAATACACAGATACATTGCATGTAATCGTAACTAAAGGTATTTGTATTCTCATTCGCTCGCACTTGCATCCTATGTCAACGGAGCCCCGCTTCGCGGTGCTCCTATTTCTGTGTAAAGGGTTTAAAGTAACCTAACCAAACCTAACCTCGGGGTGCCCTTCGCTCGCTCTTGCATCCTTAGTCGCCTATCGCCAGCAGAGTGTCTATGAATGGAAAGATGTTGTTTGATTTTAAATATTTATTCTAGGTTTGAAATAAAAATTACAGTAATTAAACCATGTTTTAATTGTTCTGCCCCATAGGTGACTAGCATTATAAAAAATGCCTGGTCGATTTGATTATTTCAACAGTTGTTATCACACTGCCCACTGCATATTGGGCATTTTTCATACTGCCCGGGCATTTTTTATAATGCTCTATTAATCACTTGGTCCATGACATATATAATTTTAGTTGAAATAGCAAAACAATCTCAACATTCCTAGTGTAAGGAATTTTATTTTGAGTTTCAAATTGATGAAGCTCAAAATAAAATTACTTACAGTGCTGGAGAAATTGAGAAATGGATTTATGGCATCTGTCTATCAGAACGGAGGACGTTGGTAGCGAGAAAGAGCCGTAAATAATTCGTTGAATAGAGATAGATTTATTTTCATTGCATTGATCAATTTTACTATTCTTAGAGTTCAATTTTGTATGTTGGCATTTTCAATATCAATTCGCAAGATGTTATAGCGTAATAGGTAGGTACAAGTATTTTGAATGTAATTAAAGTTCGTGTAAACTATGACCTACCTTTGACCTTATTAGAAGGTTAAAAGTCACCCAAAGGGCAATGGAGAGCTATGTTTGGGGTTTCCCTACTTGATCGAATCAGAAATGAAGAGATGCGAAAGAGAACCAAGGTAACCCACATAACCCGAAGGCAGTGGGCATGGCACATTGCTCGCAGAACGCATGGCCGATGGGGCCAAAAGGTTCTGGAGTGGCGACCGCATACCGGAAGATGTAGTGTTGGAAGGCCTCACACAAGGTGGACTGCACCTTGTGAAGGGCGCAGGAATCCGCTGGATACGGGAAGCACGGAACGAGTCTACGTCAGGATGCTTGCCTATTTTCAGCATTGGACATCTTTCGGCTAAAATGATGATGACGATGTCCTAACTATATTATTTTCGAAGGACTGGTAATCTATTACGCTACGCTACGCTATTACGCACTATTGATTGGTCGCCGGCGACTCGGTCGACGGCGACTGTGATTTACTATAGTTTAAATAGGTGTTTACGCACTTGGTCGCCAGATGATGCCTATGTTTTGGTCGCCGAGGGACCGAGTCGCCGGCGACCAGTCGACAGTGCGTCGTTTTAGAAATACGAAACGCTTTAAGAGCTATTAGCTCTTAAAGCGTTTCGTATTTCTACAACGACTATCAACAGGATTGATATAAGCTTTTCGGTAGCTTGTGTAAATCTAATCCATTTTTTATTCTTATCATTGTTATCGCTGATAGAATATCACTTTGACTAGGCCCTTTGCTTTGAAATAGCGATGAAATACAATTAAGAATTTACTTCATTTCACACAAAAGAAATATCGATATAACTACTAATAATCAAGCTGAAGAGTTTTTTTTGCTTGTTTGTACGCACTAATCTCCGGAACTAAAAGTCGGATTTGAAAAAATATTTTTGCATTTCATAGCCCAATTCTTGAGGAAGGCTAGACATATATATATATTAATATCACGCTAGAACCCTAAGCAGCCTAGCAAAAAGAAAAAACGTCAGAAAGAATACTAAACGAATACGAAGTAATAGCACGGGCAGGCGATGCGATGCGACAGGGTGGGTCGGGGGAACAAGAAATTTCACCCGTTCGCAAACAGAGAAGCTAGTTTAAATATAAAATTTCAAAGTTAAATAAAGCATTTAAGTTTACAGGCACAATTACAGAAGTAGGCGAACTAGACCCTAAAATAGTTGTTATCCGTAACTGAGTGGGGTCGGATTATAAGAGGTAATTGAGTTTTGGCCTCAAGTTGTTTGAATATGTTATCAAACAGGCGAATGTAACTGTAATTTGTGAGCAAAAACTAATTTGCTCTAAGTTAGTAGTAACGGCGTCGACTGTATCAAGTTAATGGAGGGATGAGAAGAGACTTTACAAGAAATTATTACGTGGTATGTAACATTTCATAAGAGATTTGGTTTATTTCTTAAGTAACAGTGTCATCGTCTGCATTTTCCCAACTATGTTGGGGTCGGCTTCCAGTCTGACCGGCTGCAGCTGAATACCAAAATTTCACATGGAGCGACTGCCTATCTGATCTCCACAACCCAGTTATTGGGTAATACGATACCCCTTGGTAAGACTGGTTGTCAGACTTTCAGGTTTCTGACGACCTGTAACGACTGTCAAAGATCCACGAATGAGAGCCGGGATCGACGGCTGAACGTGCTTTCCGAGACACGGAGTGGTCTTGTATGTAAAGATGGTCACCCATCCACGGACCAACCGCGGCACGCGTAGCTTAACCTGATCGATCGAACGGTGAGTCTGTTATTACTTAGCCACAAACTCCTACCTCTTCTTAAGTAACAGTGTCTCGAGTTGAATTGAAGCCAAGTTAATTTAAATAAAAATGGAAGTGTACCTACTATTTCTACTTATACTTGTTCCACACTAATATAATTATAAAGAGAAAGAATGAAAGAAAATACATTCATATAGCACAGACTAAGAGACACACAATACACCAGATAGTTAGATAGTAGTCGTACATCAGAAAACTAAAATAAAAATAAAAAGTGCAAAGTCCGATGTAAGAAATTAGCAGGAAAGTGTGCCTCACGGCTGCGCCAAAAAGGCTCAGTTCAGCAAAAATGCCAGACAACTGGTGCCTGACGCTGGTTTTCAACTGAACCTGATGTGTGAGGTAAAATTTTTTTGTTTGACATCCAACAAACATCACGCTATGGGCCTTAGGACCCGAGCAAAAAGAAAAAAGTCATAAAGAACGCTAAGCGACAATGAAGTGATGGGTCGGGAGACCAAGAAATTATTTGACGCAGACGAAGTCACGGACAGAAAAAAAATACAGTGGCACTCCGGGAGTGCCGACAGAAGTGAAAACTTGAACAATTACTTGTGTATTTTGTGAATCGTCTTATAAACAAAACACGCGCGGCACCAGCTACGGCCATCCTTCTTACGAATTTTCGATCAGGTCACGTGTCATTGTCATTTTTTACCCATTACAAAAAAAGTGTACAACGCCGGTAATAGTATATTTCATTACAAGTGCGGAAAGGTTGTCATTGCAAAGAGTTCCGACAAATGTCTACCCGAGCCGAGGCGCAGCCGAAGGCGAGGGTTGACAGTCGGAACAAGTTGCAATGACGGTTTCGCACGTGTACTGAACGACTATTTTTAATACAGTTGCGAAAAAATGAAGCAATCTAATATAATAATAAAAACACAATAAACTCAACTAACTAATGGCGCCAACCATAGAATATAGGTAAGCAGAGATTTTTTTTCTTCACCCATTCTGGTAGGCAAAGGGAATTATGCCCATACAGCCAAGTCTTCAGTAGAATTTTTTTATTGATATGAAATGAAAATGAAATTTAATGAGATGAAATGAAATGAAACCTAACCTAACTCATTCAATCAAATCATTAAATCTGATATTGAAACAAATTAGTAGCTTCTTTTTAGAAATATACGTATTTGCATAAATCATAAAAACTTCTATGATTTTTTTTAGTAAAAACTTCATGTTTGGTTTTTCTTTTTAATAGACGTTATTTTGACAGTTGGGAAAGAGAACGCACGAGTTCGGGAAAGGTAAAAAAAAAGCACGAGTATGTAATAGCCCACATCCCGAACGCTATACGTCCCTGCAATACGCCACTTTTTGAGCAACTGTATTAAAAAGATGTTTTCACTTCAAAAAGTTCAGTTCCAAAAAGTTTAGATAAAATAAAGTTCGTTGTTAGGAACGGATACTAACATAAGTGTTTGTAATACAGCGTTTACCGCTTAGTCTCCCGCAGACCGGCGCGACGCGACAGTGTGACCCCACTCTAGTAGATTTTTCATCGAAATTGTCCTAGTAGAGTGGCGTCGCGCCTGTTTACGCAAGTATCAAGCACTTAACGCATAAAAAACATAGAAACCTGATTCACACGTTCATAAAATTTCAGAAAAAATATTTTTGTTATAACAGTCCATTTATCGAGGAAGGCTATATGCTATATAACATCACGCTATGACTAATAGGAGCGGAGCATCAATGGAAAATGTTGCTAAAACGGGAAAAAATATTCCTTTTGAGAGCTTCCGTTGCGTACGCTGCGTAAACGGTTAAAGTTACGCATAAATCATGTATGACGAAATTGTTCCTCTTTAAATGCTTTGAAAAAAGTTCACGACAGCAATTCCATAGTGCAGATGGTGACCACCGAAGTGATTTTAGTGAGGTAAAAATCCCACACTCACAGGTTTTATACCCCAAAAACTAGGCGCCTCTTGAAGGTTCCCCCCAAGAACAAACAACAAACAAAAAGGGACATCATGAGCTCTAAGAGGTTTAATAAAGTGTATAATCCTCATTCATGAATTACAACAAAATGTATAAGAAATTCTTGTCCCAAGGCTTAGGCAAGGTAAGGAAGAAATATAGTGACTGGCGCGTTAGGTAGTTCCATTATTTAAGCCGCCTACATTTTTATTTTTAGATTATCTTGGAGTAAGACAAGCATTTACTGTTAATTATTTTTCCAAAAATAAAGGAACTGGGAGAGTTAATTGCGATATAGGAGTATCTTGTAAGCCTACGACAACGTCGTGAGAGCCATAAGTTTCCAAAATATAATCCGAAATGAAATTGCGTCATTAATTTGGTTGGTACACGACACCTAGATTTATGCCTAAATAAAAACAACGCTGTTGAATTTTCGACTTTCGTCGCTGAGTCGAGCGTTTAAAATGTAACAGCGCACTAGCCTTCCATTACCATATTATTACATATCACCGCGCCTGTATTCCCATAAGGGTTAGGCAGAGCTGTAGGTACCTATAGTACAGACGCCAGCACATCAAGCTATCCGAAACTGTGAAATTTTCCCAATCAACTTTGCACCTTATTCTTTAGCGATAAAGTTGAAAATCTATTAAAGAAATTCGACAGATTGTAGTAGGTTGATGTGCTGGCGTCTGTAGATCCACATTTCGCCATTATGTTATGTTTAAGTCCCATGTAATAGGGTCGAGCTCATTGCCATCAGCCGGGAATAAATCCAGAATCTGAGCTGCGACTAAAAAAATCCAGATGGAAAAATACAATAACACTGCCCGATCCGGGAATCGAACCTAGGACCTTATGCTCAGCAGTAGCGTTTGCGAGCACTAGACTAGTCAAATAATAATGCTAGAAAATGATAGAAGATGCTAGAAAAAATGCAAAATAAATTTACCCGATACCTGTACCTACTTGAGGCAATTTGGGGTCTACCTTTTCTACCCGCTTATGTATCCAACTCTCTTTGTAATAGGGATGGTTGGGTACTATAAGTTGGAAGTAAGGCGCAACCTCGCTCTCGTAAAATATGTTGTTATGGTTTTTCGTGGTATGTTAAATAATCCACAAATATTAGAATCGTTGGGATTACTTGTTCCAGACAGAAGGCTACGGTTGGGACCGAGGGAAAGGCTTTTTAAAGTCCCGGCATCGTGTACTAACGTATTAAAGTTTGCACCAGTGATTCGAGCGATGCGAACACTGAATAGTGTGTCTCGGCGTTTGGATATATTTTCTTGTTCTTTGGCGGAATTCCAGAGGGTGACACTTAGTACATATGTTGTCCACTGTATAGCTGCGTTCCTTCCCAGACCCGTTACTTGGGACTGGACTTCTAGCAATTTATGACTACTTTTGTTAGCTTAAGTCTTACCTGTTAAAACAAAGTATGTGTTAATGAATAAATAAATAAATAATAAATAAATAAATAATGTAATAATTGTACCATACCACCATAATCATATGGTCTAACGGTGAAGGAAAAGCTCATGAGGAAACCGGCATATCTTAGAACCAAAAATTCGAAGATCAACCCGCACTCGGCCCGCGCGGTAGATTACGGCCCACTCCCACTCACAGAAAGAGGCCTGTGTCCCAGTAGTGGGATCATTATAGGCTGATTATGATGATCATACCATTTTTTTTTCACGTTTTAATCACTCATAATTAAACACAGGTATCGAAAAAATAGCTACAAAACAATAGTTCCAAACAAAAAATAGTCAGTCGAACGAAACAAAACAGAAACAAACTTCTCGACTTAATTACCATTTGAAATTGTACCACTTACAGAGAACTTTCTTTCCTGTAACATTAAGGAATACGGCTAAGGAAACTAATTCTTAAATAATAACACGAAAGCAGGTTTACTTGCCAGTGACACGATTGTTAGGCGTAGTTTAGAATATCGTGCGGTTCTCGGCGTAGGCAAATATTATTTTGGTTATAAAATAGGTACTCTAGTGCGCTGGTTGGTAACAGTACGATATTGTTGCTTGTGGTTTTAGCTATGAGGAATATGATGTTCATTTTGCCTTTAGTTTTTTTATAATACCTATTTGAGATGTTACCTAATTATAGTGCATTTGTTTTCAGAATGCAAAAAATATAATAATGCCGTGCCTCCGAAAGCAAGTTCAGCCGAGAGTGTCAGCTGTCATTAGTAGATCTTAGACGGTCGTTACAGGTAGTCAGAAGCCCAAAAAACTGACAACCAGTCTTGCCAAGAGCTATCGTGTTACCCAGTAACTGGGTTTTGGAGGTCAGATAAGCAGTCGCTCTATGTAAAATACTGGCATTTAGCTGCATTCGGTTAGATTGGAAGCCGACCCCAACATAGTTAGGAAAAGGATTGTCAGATTGATTGCAGAAAATATAATCGTGTACAATCCGTAATACATTTTGGTTACGAAAAGAGCATGGCGAAACGTCAACTGTTGATTTCAACATTAGTCCTTCCTTCGCATAGAGCGACCCAAATAAGAAATTTAGTTAAACTCATCGTAATCGCAAAAAGAAAATCTTCTGTTCCACATATTTGGGTCAAGCAGGTCTTGAAGTTTTGTACGGTATAGCTGATTCTTTTTTCGCGATTACGATGTTGTTCCCATAGCGAAAGTTGTTCAGTTGTCTGTATCACACACTGAATAACATGACCACACGTCATCCAACCCATTGTGCCAAACGTCATTTCATTCAGACCCTGTCCTCATCTTTCTCCAATCAAAGGTGCGAGGTTTGATTGCGGCGAGAACGTGTGAACTGTGCGATAGTGTGTATCGGGCCTATGTAGGTCGCGGCAAGGCGTGGTGTACACCGTACGTCGGTTCAAAGCTATTTTCACTCTAACGAGCTATTGGCCTTATATGAAAAGAGGTAATTGCGCATTATGAAAATCTACTTATCAGGGTTTAATATCTTGTTGAAATTGGTAAGGTTATTCACAATTATGAGCAATGGTAGAATGCGATCACGGGAAAGTACTTTCTTGTTTAATCCTTTGCGGTAGTCGGGTTTTAGTTTTTAAACTTTTATTTATTTCATTATTTTAGGGCTTATTGCAATAATATTTATATTTTTTAAATATGCTAATTACGCCCTTTCATTTGATACCTCACAAGGCACCATCCTAAAATATTTATTATTTTATATCCTCTAGAGGGCGCTATATTTAATTTAGTGTGACGTCACATAGCCTATAGCCAGCGGACGGTAAAGAAGCTTCTAACGATACCTCATTAATTTGTCAAATTATTATGAAGAAGTTTTGAAGTTATGAGTAAACAGATGAACATGCATACATACATACATACCGGTCATAATCATAACCCTCCTTTTTGCCTCGCCGTAGTCGGGAATAAAATGAGAATAACCCCGAGTTACTTAAGCGCCATATGAGAGTTGTTACTTCCCAATCTTTCAGACGACATGAAATACGTAGCAACGCTTTTTTGTTCCTGCGAACACAAATTTTTAAGTGCTTCACAAATTATTTACACCTAAGCCAGTAGCGACCTCACCGGTCGTATATACTGTTGTACACTCAACAGCCCTTGGAGTAATGGAAGAGCGATAGCGAGGCGGTTTTTCGAAGTGAAAACTTGTTTAGCGGCGTTGTACACTTTTTTGTAATGGGTTAAATTTGTTAAACTGGCGTCAGGATACGTGACCTGATCGAAAATTCGTAAGACGGATGGCCGTAGCCGGTACCGCGCGTGTTTTGTTTATAAGACGATCCACAAAATACACACGTAATTGTCCAAGTTTTCACTTCTGTCGGAACTCCCGGAGTGCCACTGTTTTTTTTAATTTATTTTGTTCCTCTGAAGACCGTATTTTTGCCTCGTGACCTTCAGTGATCTCGTGGGTTATGAAAACTAACGCAATTTCCTAGTCAGCGATTGTGAAAATCACTAAGAAATCGCATTTCTACAGATCTGTGTATCGACGATTCCATCTGCTTTAGCCAACTCTATGTAGGTATGGAATGTGGGGTGTCTGGAACGAGATTATTTCGGGTCCTTGGCTACCTAATACATGGTACTCTTAAACCCGTGTGACATTCTCAAATCAGAAGCTGTTATGGCATACTGGCTCGCAAGGTACTTTTTCACATTTGTGGAAGTTACATGCATGTATATTAAGGGTTTTATGATAGCTAGAAAAATAATTATTATTGAGGGCTATTAAAGGAAGAAACGCATCACTATTCCACTGTAAACTCCAATAAAAAAACTATTCTTACTCCCTCCGTCCGTATTTTTCACGCTTCCGCGCCTCCCCTACGCCTGACCAACGTTAGCACGAAGTCACGCAGGGTTCTCCCTCCCCCCTCTCTTCCCCCATATTCGTGCGAGGCGATTAACCAAATTGTAGGGAACAGTTCAGCACTGCGCCACTCCACCTATTTAGCTCTCTTAATAATAGAGGCTCACGCACCCGTAGGATGCAGGTGTATTTTTGCCTTTGGTTTGTCAAGAATTTGCGGGGGAATTAAGTTCAATTAACTAATAGTTGGTGAGAGTTAGGTTTAGTATATTATAGTTCGGGTTAAAGGTAATTTAACGTTCGTAGCTCTTTCGTAAAGATCTGGTAGAGAAGGTACCTAAATCAGCGCATTTACGATCGATATAAAACTATTAGTAAGTCTTCGCAATGTAACTCATAACTCATTGTCATCACACTAATATTATAAAGGCGAAAGTTGATAAAATTTTGCATGGAGGTAGCTGATACCCTGGATTATCATATACCTAAGCTACTTTTATCCCGATATTCCCACGGGATCAAATCTTATGGGAGTGCAACCGCAGGACGCAGCTAGTAAAGTAGAAATCAGAATTATTGCCGTGAGTTTGATAAACTCTCGGCAATCATTCTAATGTTTACTTTACATCACCGAGATAAGAGTTATATTACAATGACTTACTAATGGTTTACGTCGATCGTAAATGTCCTACCTAACAGTATTTTTTGAGGAGCAGCTGTTTTGGCACTGAAACTCAATTTAAGTTAAGCTCGCTGTACGCATGACGACATATCAAGCTCTAAATTTCCAGTATAAGCCGACTTCTCATAACGAAAATATAATATATTCTCTCTTGTACGAAAATCCTATACAATGACATAGGTATTGTTGCGCGCCACAAATAATGCTTGATACATGGTGACATTAGTTACCACTAGCGCCATCTAGTATCGGGTAGCAGAACTAGTACCTTGGTACTAGTACCTTGACCCTACTAGGTAGGTACTAGTAATTCCGAGAACTATCGACGTCGAGTCAGTCGGGACTGCTATGTACTCTCTGTGGCACTATATAAGGCGGGCGCGAGCCGCGAGACAGTAGTTTTGAATAAGCGATACATGCGATTACATCGAAAGCGATATTCAAGTGCGATTTAAGAGTGATCAGTAAGTGCAATTGTGTTTCCTAATTAGTGTGTCTGAGTTGTAATTAGTGTTGGTGAGTTTAATTTTTTTTTGGTTATTAAATCGGCAGTTTTTATTGTCACGAACCCTAAGCTCGTAACAGTATCGTATAGCCTGGACAGATTAAATATCTCCAAGTTATACAATACACACGCATCAGCTAATTAGCTGCTAGTGTGTTTAACCAAATAATAATGACACCAACCGGGGGTTGACCTTGGGTGCACTTGCATAGTGCGAACAGGGATAATCGTCGGTTGGGGCCTCATTTCATTGAAAAAGTCTTACGGGCCTCTTTGAGTTGGCTTCGGCTCCTCGTACGCCTTCCAAAGGACCGGGACCCCTTGGACTCGAGATATGTTAAAACATAAAAATAATAATAACAATGCGAGGTCAGTTAAAGCTGGAAACGTATAGCTTAATGAGTCGTCGTGTGTACCACCAGTTATTTAATATGAAATGATTTTTTTTACAATTCATTTATATCCTGTAAGTAAAATTTAAAAAGATATATTCTTCTTACACATTTCGCCATTTTTTTGGTGAGGGAAAACTTTGGGAAGCCATAATGTACGTCGTAATCCGGATTTCTTTCCTCCCTTGCAGAGGAGTACATTAAGAGGAAAAAACTTTTTTAATATTCAAAGTTAAAGTAGACAAATACGAGTATATAAATATTGTTTTAAAGATATTAAATTATCCGAAGAATATTAACTTATCAGAAGTACAAAACACTATTTTTTATTTTATTCTATGTATCGATCGTGTATACTATGTTTATACTATAGATATATTAAGTATACAGGGTGTAAGGGAAACGCTTCCGAAAACGAAGACAGATGATAGGGCTATTGATTCTCTATACGATACAAAAAAAAAAATAATGAACAATTTTACCTATTTATTTTTAGCATTTTTCGTACACTATGCTGACAGCAAGACACATTACAGATACAGAGGCGTCAACAGTTTCAAATTGATGCACTGTGTCGTGCATTTTATAAAAGTTTTGTATGTAAGTCGATAATCGATAGTAAATGAAATAAAATAAATGATCGCGACTTTAACCGTGATTGACTAAAAAATTTTCATCGCGTGTACCATTTGAAGCAACTAGCTTTTATGTCAATTTAATTAGACTCAAACGACGCGCGCTCGTTTATTGCAATAAAGGCTCCTACAAACAGGCGCGACACGCGATATAATCGCGCGCGACACAAGGGCACCGCCCGTTGCGCGACTTGCGGCGCCTTTGTGTCACGCGCAATTTCATCGCGTGTCGCGCCTGTTTGAAGGAGCCTTAACTGTATCCTTACGTAAACCCAATCAATTTAAAGTAGATTAAATTAGTTTAATCTAAGAAACTCGTTAAATCTTATTTAAAAGTAAGAAGTTAAAAAGTTTGTAATTAATAAATATAAGTACAATTTCCTAATAGTTTCTGATTTCATAATTATTCTTTTAACATTTTCTCCTCTGTAATTTGCTGATTCTTTCGGCCCCATCAGCCAACTGTTCTGGGAGCAATGTGCCTTGCCCACTGCCACTTAAGTTTGGCAATTCTTCGGGCTATGTCGGTTACCTTAGTTCTCCTGCGGATCTCCTCATTCCTGATTCGATCACGCAGGGAAACTCCAAGCATAGCCCTCTCCATTGCCCTTTGGGTGACTTTTAGCCTTCTTATAAGGCCTTTTGTGAGCGACCACGATTCAGTGCCATAAGTCATCACTGGCAAAGACTGGTCAAAGACTTTCGTCATGAGACACTGCGGTATGTGGGACGAGAAGATATTGCGTAGCTTCCCGAACGCTGCCCAGCCGAGTCGGACTCGACGATTGACCTTTTTCTCGAAGTTAGACCTACCTAACTGGACAGTTTGTCCTGGGTAAACATACTCGTCCACAACTTCGAGTGTAGCGTCTCCGATCTTTATGAGAGTGGGTGTTACCCCGCACGCAGGTGGCATGTTTTGATCTTCTTTGTACTTCTTTAGTAATCTAGTTAGTACTTAGTTAATTCTTTCTGACTCGGTTCGTGAGCGAACGTTGATGGATAGCTATTGAATCGTATTTAGTACAGTTTTGTTAGTTTTAAATTTGTGTTGAGTTACTATTGTTACGTTTTTAGTGTTGTTTTATTGTTTTTTTCATTATTATTTTTTGTTGTATTAAACAACGCCTGACGCAGAGTACACGTATGTCACGTGACAGTTCTGATGAAATGCGTGGCAGAAATAGTGAGCGTTTTTAATAAACTACGTGCAGAATGTGTGAGGATCCTACACTAATGCCTCGTGTTCACGGGTCGACACAGCAACGGGCCTGGCTTTGTATTGAAATGGATGGAGCGCAGTTCGAGACTTCGAGCCATACCTCATAAGGTCGCAAACGATTTAGACAGGTACCTACTTACCAAGGATTTATTCTGGTCTGATCCCCTGAAACCCCCTCCACCCCACTCTCCTCGATCCCTTGCTAGTTCGTCTTCTGTCTCTGTCAACTTTAATGTTAAACAGTGGGCTACCAATGCGATTAAAATTCATAATTTTGTGAAGTGTTGTAGTAGGGGTAGGCATTTTGAAAGTGGTGTTTGTAAATTCCGTATAAATCCCGTGACTCGGCCGTATGGAGCGCTCAGCGCCCGCGACGCGCGACGCGGGCGTGCGGTGATGCGTCTTTGCTTTACGTGTCAGTGACCACACGTTTTGTACGGCTTCCATTGCGTGTTTACGAAATATGAAGTCTTAAAAATAACCAATTTAAAGCGAAAGGATATTGGTATCCGTTTGCATTTAGGTTGTATATAATCTACGTGTTGGCTTCGGAAGCGTTCTCCATACACCCTGTATACTATGCATATTCTCTAGATATTTAAAATAATATTCTCTAGATAATTAATATAAATTCAAGTCGCTTTTTGTATTTCTGTGGGACCGCGTTTTCCTTCTAAACTCCGCAATGGATACGGTTTTCACTACATTTAGAGAATTTATTCCGAAAGGTTTATTTGTATAATATATTCATATTTAACTAAGATCATCATCACCATAATCATCAGCCTTGTACATAGGCGTCTTCAATTACACGCTATTTAGCTCGATTCTCAGCAACTTTCATCCAGCTGCTACCACCCACCCTGCGAAGATCGTGGCTCCACCTAGCCTGAGGGTGACCTTGCGTTTAACGATTTGCGGTCTCTACTCAAGAACACGTCTACCCCAACGGCGGCCATCGGTTCTATAGCTAATACGGCCGGCCCATTGAAAGAAAGAAAGAAAGAAAATTGCGTTTATTTGGCAAAACAAAAAACCCTTAAAAATAAACAAAACAAATTCATAATAATAATGCCAAAAGGGCCTCAGCTCAGCATAATGCCAGATGGCAACACAAAGTGCACCACCTGACGCTGATTTTCAGCTGCTGCCCACGAGTGCCATACGCTCGAAAATATAAACACATTTAAAAATTAACATTAGAAAACATTAGAAATAATTATATAAAGTTAAAATAAAATAAAATAAGTAACATTGGTAAAATTGTATAACGTATAAAATTAACAAAATGTATAAAACTGTATAACGTATAAAATTGATAAAATGTATAAAATTGGTAACAATAATAAAAGTAAAACAACACCAACAATAGTAAAAGGAATTGATAAATTAAGACACAATATCAAAAAGTTAAAATTTACAGTATGTATAAAATTAGTAATAAAATAAAATTAGTAAAATTAGTAACACACTTTAAATTGTATAATTTACAAAATGTATAAAATTGATAAGCCAGACAGCAATTTAAAATTGCATTATGTTTCAAATGGCTGACATGTCGGCTCGAACATCCCGAAATTCATATTGATGATTTAATAAAAACAACTTTAATTTTAATTTAAATGTTGAGCCACTTTGCAACTTCAGTTTGCTTATTCTGTGAGCTATGTTGATAGCTTTGGTTCTCTGCCGGATCAGCTCATTCCGGATTCTATCCCTCAGAGAGACTTCAAGCATAGGTCACTGAGTGACCTTGAATTTATGGAATTTTTTGGATGGATTTGATTAACTAAGATATAATGAAGTAATCTTCACGTTTTATCAAAGTGTTAAAACAATGAGAAGCAGGGGCGGGTTGCTAGTCATTAATATTCTCCATTCAAACCTAGTTTAAAATAACTCAAATGGCACAAAATGAATTATTAAAGTTATTTATCATTTAAATTGACATAATTATAGAGGCTGAATTTATTGCATGTATTACCACTGCGTGCTATAAATTATGCTAGAAAGCTAAAATTATGCGGGATTTAATCGCGACAAACAAAAGTTTTATTCCAACAGTCATTTGTGGTTAATGTAATTGTTATTTGTGCCTTGTATTTTATACTGGAAGCGCCCCGCGGTTTCATCCGCATAAGTGTCCATCCCGTGGGAATATCGGGATAAAAACTATTCTATGTCCTTCCCTGGGATGCAATCTATCTCTCTGCAAATTTTTTTCGAAATCCGTTCAGTGGTTTAGGCGTGAAAAGGTAACATACAGACAGAGTTACTTTCGAATTTATAATATTAGTATGGATTTTACCAACACTGCGGTACCTATTTATTTTTTAGATATCGCATTTTGCTGAGATAGGAGCCATTTTGGCCTCACACACAGGCACAGGTTTTTATTTTGGTTGTTTTTAATATAATTTTGTTCGTTTTAAATGCTTCTTTTTAGGGTTCTGTACCAAAATGGTAAAAAGGAACCCTTATGATGCGACTCAATCTGTCCCTCTGTGACAGCTGGATGTCTCAAGAATTACTACTGAGCTATCAACTTGAAATTTGGGATATTTTTAGATGACGTTTGCCCAACTATTGCAAATAAGAAATTTTTTTTTTTTCAACAAGGTCTGAAAGGGGTCTTGAAAATTTGAGCTGGGGCTACTAGGGCATGTGGGGGGGGCATCATATGAAAATGCGCTGTTTGCACATTCTCAAAACAATGTTTTTTTTTGGGTTGCATAATTTTCGACTATTGATGAAAAATGTAAATAAAAATACCGTCCCCCCCCCTTATCTCCAAAGTTTGCATAGAGAAAAATCTGAAATTATTCTAATTGATAGAAGTTTATGTAAAGATTACAGGAAAAATAAAACGATGTCTTTAGAGACGTCGTAGCACACTTTTTCAGAAATCATCAACAAAAATTACATTAGTTTCACTATCGGTCAAAAGTTGGCGCTGACCTAAAACTGCATTATTCTACGCCACAGTGTAGATATATGATGGTACGGAATCCTAGGTGCACCAGTCTGACTCGCTCTTGACCGGTTTTTTACTGTTTGTATTTAGGGCAAATACGCGTGTCCCAAATAAAATATTTTTAAATGTTTCTTTCTTTCAGCGAGCAGTACCTACCTAATCTATATCCACAAAAAATAGAAGTTCTTTATTTTTTTTTTCTTTTCCAGACGTTACTTCGTTAGTAATCTCGGAAAATGATGTCGAACAAATTGTAATTAAGGCTCCTGCAAACAGGCGCAACGCGCGATGCTAATCGCGCCTTTTTGCAGGAGCCTTTACGTTAATAACATAAAACATAGATCATGTTCATTACAAACATTGAATACGATTAATTAACTATTTAGCATAAACAGTAAAATTGTTCAGAGATTTACCTATGGATTACGTTTGTTTTTGATATTACGTACACGCCTATGATAATACCATTAATTTGATTTGTTTCCCTTGTGATAATATGATACATAAATGTAGTTTAAACGAGCACAATAATGAGAGATCATAATAATTTCGCTGTTTAGCAGGCAATTGGATTGAACTAAACATATACATAAACACACGTGCCGAGTGTAAACGTAGTGCTGTTCCACAAACGATGGGACACTTAATATCGTGTCCAACCTGTCCTGTCAGCTGCACGTTACAGGAACTGATGGACGCGAGTGATGGCACCAAAAACGTAGCCTAATTCTGGGCCGAGTCCATATAGATTGCTAATGACACGCTAAGTAGAAGAACATACGCCCGTTTCCCATGCGGGTTGGCAGAAATTACAGAACGCCAACCAGGAACCTGAACCTTGGAGTCCACCCACGAAATCCATAGATTCGGCTGACGTTACAGGCGTTTGTTATTCTGTATCACTTACGGTCATAAAATTAGTTTGGGGCCCGAACTAAGAATGAATGAGAATACGATTTGACAGCTGTCCCTAATCCCGATGTGTTGCCTGTCCGAAAAAATTAATTTGCCACTCGTTTTGACGGATTAACTACTTTTATTTTATTTATTTATTTTATTAATTACAAGTTCCTTATACTTAAACAAAGCACACAGTTAGACCTCTGGGGTCTGTCCTAGCATGCCATGGCCTGAGATTTGATCAACGCGCTATTAACAGTTAAGCTATAATCGAGTTGATATAATGTTCTTTCAACTTACGCTTTCTATTCATTGAGTCTCTAATGTCTACAGGTATTTGATTTAGAAAATTGGGTATTGTGAAGTAAGCGGTACGCCTGCCATAAAAGTTATTTTTGCTTGGCACTTGAAATTATTTTGGACTAACCCATCCGTCTTCGTTGACGGAGTTTGATTTTGAAGGAGCCTTTACATGTAGCATTAAGTACAAACCTTAGTGGTTTAAAAATGCTATTCCCCCATGTCCTTACATAGGTACTCCTTGCTTCTTTTGCTTAGTATGAACTTAAAAAGTTAATAGGCGCAGGTGATGTAATAAAAAAGACCGTAAAATTCCGTCGTTAAAAAATAAAGCATGATGTTCAGTTTTCATTATCACTTAAAATTCTTAATGAAAATTAACTCGAGAAACCACGTTTGTAATTTGCTAACTAGCAAGTTTTGAGTCTATAAACAACTATCACTTTGATTTATTTCTTTCGGAAATACAATGTCCTTACGTTGCCATTTCCCATTAAACTTATAATGCCAAAAGAATACACATTTTCGAGAGAGAAGCCGCGGGCACAGCTAGTTGCCATTAAGAAAAAACAATACCTCGCATTGTTTATACTCAAGCTTGAAAAACAGCATACTTACCTACTTATAACTATTACGAGTTATCAATCAACTCACTTACCTACAGCCATTATCAACCCTTACGAGTTATCAATCAACTTACTTACCTACAGCCATTATCAACCCTTTCAACATATTTCTATTTACCCTATAACCACACAAGATTAGAACGTTAACTTTGCACTCAGAGACAATGCATTTCAGAAAAGCATTTCATATTACCATAAAGTTATTATTCATGGCTTTCCCAAAATATGCTCATGCGTATACGAAACAGGCAAAGTTATATTAACTCGAAGAAGTTAGATTAACGTTTATCCGAACGTGTGGTGTGTGATTTATTTTTGTACTGTGTGATTTTGTATAAACTTTCAAGGCGCCTATGATGTCGGCGGATTTTGACAGCTACCTACATTATTTTATTGACATTTCTTTATAAATAGAACTTTGGAAGTTAAAAGTTAATTAGTTAATAAGTAAAAGTTGACTGAGTTGTTATTGTTAAGTTTATTAGTTGGATGTTAGGCCATCCTCAACTTTATAAGTACTGCGGTGTATCGCGAGCAGACTGGATTGCTTGTCTAGGAATCGCTTCTGCAAGCATTCCACATCGGTGTAGAGCTTGCAGCAGGGTTTCTCAGATTCTTCGGCTGTGTAAAGTTAAGTTTACTAACATAGTTGTTAAGAAAATATTGTTACTTACATATTTCATTCCATTGTAGCTTGTATATTAATACAAATTGATCATTTATCAATGGATCGCGATTACCATGGGTACTGCATTTTTGCTTGTAATTGGAATCTAATGGCATTCAAAACAATTTTTTTATTTAGATTCATCATAGCAGCAGATTTTTTTATGGTATGGTAAAGTGGGCACCTCAGCATGGTATTCAGCTGTATCTGGTTAGGTTCGTAGCCGCTACCATAATGGTTGGAAAAAGGCCAGGCAGATGATGAGTGCGCATCAAAAACATTTAAATATAGTATCTTAAATCTCTTTGGTTTTTAGGCGCACCTTCTTTCCCGGTCGACTTACTTTACAAAGAGCCCTTGTTACCTTGTGATGTCAAGTATACCTTGAAAACTACGTAGCGGAAATAATGGATACATTATAAATTCGTTATATTAATATAGCTGAGCCGTGCGCAAGCATCTGGCAAATTACAAATTAATTTTCGTTCCACTTCGCATCCAGTTCAATGGGAAATGATTAATATTGGAAATTATTACCTACCGAACTAAATTGTTCATAGCTGAAGTTATAAGGACAGATAAAATAGGGCTCATCTTACATTTGAGCCATATACTTGCTCAGACTTTTGCTTCGGGGCGATCTTTTAGATCTCGTTTTGCAATAAAAAAGCAACCGTTTTTGCAATAAAAGAAAACCTCGATGTTAAAAAGATCTTTTTTATTTTTGCAATTTAGAAACCACTTAGTTTTCGTGGGTTTATTTATTTTTGTGTGTTATTTTATTTAAATGACTTGATTAAGTTTAGGTCTAATAGCCATTTTTGGTACTCTGTAGGTATAGTGTTTTATTTCTTTGGTGTGTGTATGTGGGTGTGTATGTATTTTGTTTGGTTTGGTGATGTGAGCTAATAAAATCAATTAAACTAAGTATGTGGTTTCATGCAAATACTTACATGAAAACTGCGAATGTCTTATTGAAACTGAGTTGAACACGACAAAAACATTTTAGGGCAATTTTCTCGAGAACTTTTTACAGCTTGTACGCCACAAAAACATATTTTATGTAGGTACCTTTGTGGTACATACTAAGATTATAAGATAAAGACGATAATAATATATCAAAAACAGCAGAAATGGCTGTAGCCGAGGGCAAAGGTTCTTTAATAATGGGCCCTGAGGCAAAATATACCTACCTGCCGACTGTTCGATATTTACGTGTGTACCTACGCATATTTTGTAACATTTCTTAAGTTTTAAGAATACCTCTTTTACTTTATTATCATTATTTGACGAGAACCACAAGCAGCTGTGCTGGAGCAGTGGTGGCCAAGTGGTAACGGCCGCGACTTACGAGTTGTAGGTCGTAGGTTCGAACCCAGACAGGCGCTTTACTTTGTGTAAATTATTTCATCACCACTGCTCACAAAACGGTGAAGGAAAACATCGTGAGGAAACCGGCATGTCCTAGAACCAAAAATTCGAAGACATGTGACATCTACCAACCCGCACTGGGCCCGCGTGGTGGATTACGGCCCACTCCCTCCCACTGAGAGGAGGCCTGTGTCCCAGCAGTGGGAACATTATAGGCTGATGATGATGATGATGACAAGCAGCTAATTAGCTGATGCGTGTATCAAATATCTGTCTGTGTAAAGCTGCTTATGCGTATGAAGTTTAATTAAAATCGGTTCATTCATTTCGAAAAACAAGAGCTTGAAAGTTTGCATGAAGTGTCGTAAACGTTCAGTGTGAGAGCCGTCACAACATTTTCCGATTCTGGTTCAGATATTTTTACAAGAGTTAATTTAACAGTTTGATTTTGTGAGAATATATTGATTATGTATTTTGAATAGAATGTCTAGTCTTCTTTACTGGCTGTTAGGTACACATGGCGACACATCAAGCCATACATTTTCAGTTTTAGCTGACGTCGAGTTGTATAGGTTTTTCGTATAATCAATATGTTAGCTTATACTCGATAAATGAATTTAGTTTTATTTTGTTTAATACTAACATTAGTTTTAAGTACCATTGTTACTAACAAAATATGGACCTGGTCTGAATTAAATGTTTTTTATTTTTTTTATTATTTTTATACTAGTTATATCGTATGTTACCTTCTGTAATTTTATTAGCGTGATTAGAAAAAGTATAACAAATATATATATAGGAACGAAGCTTCTCTTCACTGTGAGTTAGATAAGCTTAAATTACTTCTTGATAAAATCTGATTTTGATTATGAAGCGTCCTTGAGCAGATATTCAAATTGTAACTAACGATTTACAAAATAATAATAATCTCAGCACATTTATCATCCAAACACACATACTCACGCACATTTATCTTACAAACTTACCTAAATGCACAACACTTCCCCAACAGAAAAAAATATTTTAAAAATATTTTTTAATAAATCATCAAGAATCTCTGAACCCAACATACCCAAATAATAATTAAATAACAATGCCATTTCCAGAATGTGCTGACAGCTCATTGTTTACCGTCAATGTGTTGAAAAGACGCGCCACAAGGGATGGAACCACCCCAATTATAACGTTCTACTTAAATGAACAAATTAAGTTCAATTATTTTGAACTCTGTCGACAATTTTCGGGTAATTGAAGGAGGTTGTCATGTAAGAATGATCGTTTATTTCATTCAAATTACGAATGTAATAACCCAAAGGAAATTTCACCTTGTAGCATGGAAGTAATAAGTATGATATTAATTTTAATGTCTGTAGTAGAAATGTTTTTGTGTGCATTGGCACACAAAAACTTCTACTACAGACTTTCATGTATTCTTTTCTGATAATGATAAGTAGGTACACACTTTTGATCCATAAATTGATGATGCCTATTGATGCCATTGTTAAACGCTTGAATACATGTATTACTACCAGTTGACCTGAATATATTTATAAAGAAGTAGACGTTTACTCATTGCTACGATAATTTGAAATCACTACTCATTTCCACGAAAAGCATAATTAAATAGTTATCCTAAGGCACTTTATACACGGCACGGTTTCTTTACGGAACGGTGTATAAGCCGGGCCGTAGAAAAAACGTGTCCGTCAGCAAGCTCCATAGTGATCCTTACAACACTGACCACCATGCGAATGGCGATTGAAGCGTAGTTTTTCACGGCAAGCAAAACGTGTACATACACGTTTTGCTTGCCGTGAAAAACACACATGTGTTTTCACTAATATACTTACACAAAAAAAACTAAAAAAATAACAATAAACCGGTTAAGTGCGAGTCGGATTCGTGCACCGAGGGCTCCGTACCATCTTATATATCATCGTAGGTATGTAAATAGTTTTAAAATTATTTTCTTTTATAATGTAACTACAAATTTACGGTTTTCAGATTTTTCCTTTACTTGTGTTACATGACATTGCTTTTTGCCAAATTTCATGATTCTAGGTCAACGGGAAGTACCCTATAAGTTTTGATTCCGGAACATAAACACCCGTGTCTTATGATTGCGTTGACTTAGAAGGGATTGTAGCCTTGATTAGGTATTTGATATTAATTTCAGTTTGATAACTCCACGCGATCCTGAGAAAAATGGTCTTGACTGACGGACGGACAGACTGACAACGAAGTGATCTTATAAAGGTTCCGTTTTTCCTTTTGATACGGAACCCTAAAAACAAGAGGTTTCATGGGACACCCGGTTGGAACAAAGTTCCTTTTGCTACTACACGCTGCCGACACAAGAGAACCGTGATGACACTTTTATTGCATTACTACTTTTATCATGACTGTCCAAATGTTACACTTTTTTCAATCCAGCTCTCGTTCGCCGTCCGTGCGATAAAGAACTTCGTTCCAAAAATATTTCTACCTCCCTTTACCGCATGACTTCGCAAATACAGAATCGACATTCCACACGATCAATACCGAAACCGCTCCGTGATTAATTAAAGCAGAATTTTCACATAATTAAACCTCGTTGAAACCGTTAAACGTCATAAATCTTTAGATGAATGCCGTCTTTGCAAAATTGAGGTTAAAAGTATCCCTCAAAAGATGAGTTACGCAACCAAACGGAATACAGAAATTAATTTCGCGAAGATACTGTAACTTTTATGCTGGTAATGAGAGAGTAATTTTGTTTTAACTAGTAAGAGGGTAATAATAACAAAGATGATTTATTAAGGAAATAAGATAAAGGAGAATAATCATTATCAGATAAGAATTTGAGACAAGAAAGTAGTTGATGGTTTTGTAATAGAACCAAAAAAATTGCAATACCTAGATCAGTTTGAGCGACAACAAAAAAAGCGAAGGATTGTTCGATTGCTATTTGGTCTAATGACCTGTTTTTCTATATTTCCTATAATTCTAACTGATAATTTCATCTTCTCGGAAGAATTTCTACCATCTCAATATTTCTGCCAGACTTCAACCCACTGTTATGATGTCCATGACTTATACCCGAGAGTACTTGAGGCTAGGTTTTTTTAGGTTCCGAAGATAAAAAAATGGGGTATGGCTGTATCATGGACACGGCTATATCTTGTACATGAATACGTGTACGTAACGGGGTTGATCCGCTCGGCCGCATTCATTCTATTGAGTTCTCAGCACTGCTTGAATCGGTCATATGGTATTTTATTGGTAGTACCATTCGATTGCTCTTGAGAAATTGACGCGTATAGGCCAACATTATATATTTTTGATATTATTTTTCTTTTTATTTTAACACATATTCACTGTCACTATTCTATTTTAACACATATTCACTGTCACTATTTTATACTAATGTATACAATTGATAGACTTTGACGAGATCTGACGATTGAAATATAAACGAGTGTCGTAGCTTTTCAGAGTCAAAAGTTATTTACGCTAAGTGGAAATCTCGATACGCAGCAAAATTACCTATCCAATGGTGTAATGGAATTTAGGATGGATATAATAGATAAGCTGTAACACGAAATTGTACCCACCGATTTTGTTGTCATTGGTTTTTTAGACTTGCCTCCCATTATGGAAGCAATTTTAAAGACGTATTCTCGTCGAAACGGAACCTTTATAACATCATTTTCGTTGTCCGTCTGTTTTTTTGAGAGACTCACGCTTGGGCCCATCAGGGCCGAAGCCTACCGGGTCAGCAGGATTGTCCGAAAGGGTTACCGCTGGCTCGGAACATAAAGGGCTAAGGAAGGAACACGGGTGGGTTTTAGTCAGTAAGAGTCTGACAATCCCTTCCGCTCCACCCAGAGCGGGAGGAGTCATTTGATGATTTCCCATACTGAAAAAAAAAAAAACATTCGTCGCCGTCGCTTACTTACTGCTCGTTACTCGCCAACTCGTTTTTAGTTGCTAGCTCAGTCGATTCTCGTTAATCGCCAGCGGTAGGACAAGTACCATAGGAACTATTTTGCTGTCCTAGCTTGAATAACTAGCCACATCTATTATACCAAGGATGAGGCCCTTTGTACGCGACACGGTTTCTTTATGTTACGGCGTATAAACCGCGTCAACAAGCTTCCATAGTAATCCATAGGTACATACAACACTGACGAACCGTGCCTACACGTATAAACCGCATCGTAGAAAAAACGTGTCCGTCATCAAACTTCAAACTCAAACACAAAGCATATATTTCAATTAAACCTTGTACAGGCACTTTTGAATTGTCAAAATTAAATTTAATATTCTGTCAGTTAGAAAGTTGAAGCTAGTTGCCCATTCCAAAACGTAGATCTTATGGAGAAGAACGGGCAAGAAACCCCATGGACACCCTTTTAAATCAAGATATTACAAAATCCTGGGTAAATTATTCTTGTTGCTTGTGATATGTGTGAACGATGTTAAAAAATACACAAATGAAGAAACAATTCAAAATATAAGATTAAAAATAAGCCTTGGCAGTTAAGAGATGACCAGTCTCAACCGACGGCGCCCGTTCACGAACATGACGCGTGGATAAGCACCGTTTGTAGGCAACCGAATGATCCAACACACGCGCCACCATCAGTGAGACATTTAAATAAGCATGACACGTTCTCATTATCTTCCATCCATACAACCCTGACGATCGTGTCTACACACGGCAAATAAACCGTAGTTTTTCACGGTAACAAAAACGTGTCTGTACAAAAGGCCTTAGCGTTGGATAAACAAATAAACATCAATATTGTATTGATTCCAAGGACGAATCTACTTATCTTTTTACCAACAGAAGGCCAAATCTCGTAATTTAAAACGTTAAAATCTAGTCACAATCTTATCTCGGCGACAAATTAATGTCAAAAACTTGATAAAAATGTAAGGAAGTCAGAGGTATTTTTGACAGATGACAGACAGGAGATCAGACTGTGAACGTTCTTAAAATTATTTGCCCCTCAGATGTCAGAGATTGGTTCAAAATAAACAAAACGATGGCGTCAAAGTAATTCTATACGTTTTTGTTTACGCCAATCCTATTAAGGGTGGGATTAGTTTTTAATTTCTAATTGCTTTCCGGACCGGTTGTTTACCGAGTTAAAGAGATTATTTATGTTTCATTTACCCACTTATTTATGCTGTTTATGGAGCGGATCAGCAGACATGGAAAATACATTTTACTCAATTAGAATGGTATTTCCATCTCTAGAAGTTGATTGCTATTTGCATTTCCGAATTAAGGTGTAATCAATGATGTAAATAAAAATTAAATGCGACTAGGTAAAATAATAAAAGGAGGGGAAATAATAAATACAAAGGGCATTAAAAAAACTGTCTTGTCTCTTGACTGTTCCTTCTTGTACCATAATTCTGGGGCCCGGAAAATACTTGGTAAATTCCTTAGTTTCAGGCGATGTTACACGCGTTTCCTACTCCGTATCACCTATGGACACAAGATTAGTTTGGGACCACTGAATGATACCACTTGACAGTCGTCCCTACTCCCAACACATTTTTACCTGTCCGAAAAAGGTAATTCATCGGGTGTAGAATTCACTTCGAATATTCTTTCGGACGGGCCCGTATCTTCATTGAAGGACTTGGGGAGTAGACCTCCTAAAACAAAAAAGGAACATTAAGAAAATGCCACTAAATTAAACATATAATTACATACTTATATTCCTTTATTTGTATTGAAAAAGAAACCGTTCTAAACTATGCACAGCTTCAACCACCGCACTCAATCATTCACTTAACCTTGCAAGAAACCATCCTTCCTAAAACGAACCCTATTCTTCTATCTAAAGAAAAATCTTCGGACGACAAGACAACGTAATCTAACTTATGTATTACGTATATTGTGCCTTCTTTCGCCACAATTTGGTCGGCTATCGCTGTCTGGGCATTTCTACCAAGATTTATAACCACGACTCTTTCTCTAATATTGTTTACTTCGGTAATGGTCGGTTTTATTACTGCTATCCATTCGAGTTGTTTTATTTCTTCGCTGTTTGGATTATCGGCTGTTAGAAGTTATGAGATATTAACGAATGTTGAGGACTGGGATATTGTAGTTGTGTATTCTTGGTATTTTTATGGGCTCATTTCTAATTATATTATCTAAGCGTGTCCTTTCTCGCCTAGTTAGCTACTTTTGGTTTGGAATGTTTATCGTCATCGGGTTTTGTTTAATTCATCGGCATAACATTACGCCTTGTTTCCCTGAAGGGTTAGGCAGAGGTGGATCTAGACCTATAGGTCTACTGGCTAAACCAGGTCTACGGGCGGTCTGCTGGCTTCCACATTTAGCCAGTTATTTTTAAGTCCCATTTTATAGGGGTCGAGTCTATTGCAATTAATCGGGCACGAATTGAAGTTCCGGGCTGTTACTAAGAAAATCCAGAAGGAAAACCTAAATAACACCTCACCCCTCACCACACCCAGTAGCGCTTAGAACTAGACCAACGAGGCAGTCATTGGCAATTCATTTTAAAAGAAGATTTACTGAGATCGTAAGTCATTATTATCAACGAATGACATCGAATCAATCTGAACACTCCATTCTCTTCTAGTTTTTCACTTCTTTGCATTCAGTTTTACGTGCCTATTTTGTACCTAAATCATAACAATGGTTATTATATTTCTTATACCTAAATCACAAGAGTGTTACAAGTCTCAGAAACAGATAAACCAAAACAAAAGTAGATCAACAAGAAACTGAAAATAAATCAACGTGCTATACCCGGACACATTAACGTTCCACTAAGACTCCACACAATACAAAGATTGCGAGCGAGTTTAACGCTACATCTTCATTTACGGACCGAATCCTTACAAATTGCACTGGAAAACCACGGCATAAGTAATCCAAGTTTTTCGTCCGCTCGTATACAAACATTTAAGTTGTTTATACAAAGAAAATCCTGCTTTATTTTAAGCAAACCTTAGCCACGACATAATTCCAGAAACTGCAGAAACTGGACAGCTAGAAGCCATTCCGTTGCAATGCGTATTACATCTGCAATGCGTATTACTTTAGTTTTAAACATATGCTTATACAGTAACCTTATATGTACATATCTGTATCAAATGTGACTTAGAAAAGATAGTTTGAGTCACTCGAGCGTGCTGTTACATTTGACAATTAAGTTTAGTTATACTCTAAAGTCGTTAGGGTGGATCCCATTTTGCATATGATACAGTCTCCTCTGGCATCTAAAATATACATACAGATATAGCGCTAAGCTGGTGATGCTTTAAGTCTAAATTAATGCTGAAACTATTTGGGACTATATTTTGGGTTAGAACGTAGAATTAAAAGTTAATAAAGTCTGCTGGGACAAGTTTCTCTGAATATTAATTCTGTAACCATAATTAGCCTATAATATTCCCACTGCTGATACAAATGCCTCCTCTCCAGGAGTGGGCCCCACGCGGGCCCAATGCGGGTTCTGCAAGCAAAAGTAAGATAATTTAACTTCGATAAAAGAACAAATGAAACAAATTATTCACTAATTTATTAAACGCTCGGGACGTGGAGTGTAAAGTGAGAAAGATCTCATCGTAAATGAAAATTGGCACAATAACATTTTAACAAGCACACAAAAAGTTTTGACATTTCCTTTCGCAACCCTGTAAAAATTGTATGTTACGGCTTCCGCTATAAAATTACCAACGAACCCTTCTTGTTCAGAGTTCGTGTTTTGTTCCGATCCCTTATACGCGGCCATTTTGTGATATTCAATACCTCCAACAATAACAATAGCGTTGCCTTCTAGTTTATTATCATGTATGTAATAGCATTGGGCCTACGGAAAGTGGGGACAATTGGGGAACTTCTACCGTGCTCAATTTATTTGTGACCAAATGTTTGCTTGCGGAAATGACATGTTATTATAATAACTTGTGTTTTCATTAGAATTTTGGTTTGTATGGTACTTTGTTGACTTTGTGGACCTTTTCTGTACTTGTATTGTTTGAACTTTTCTGTAGAAAAAGTTTTTGGGTCTGAACGATTCTACGTGCCGTTTCAATACGGTTCAATGTTGAGTTCCTGTAGCAAAAATGTTGCCCCATTCAATTATTTGAGAAAAGAAGACACTGTATATTTTTCAATAACCTTCGTATTTTTTTTTGTTGTATCACCCCTGTTAACCTTTTCTCTTTTTTTCACGAGAACCTCAAAATTGGTGGAATCTTTAAAAAACACGTCATACTTCAAAATCAAAACTTAATATATCTCAGTTCTTTACTTTCACTTAATATATCTCAGTCTTATTAAATTTGTAGAGCACTATACATAATGAGTTGAAAGTTTTTCTGAGCCTTTTTGTGAAATGACGTCTCATTTTATTGCATTTAGAGGTGTAATTTAAAATTTATAAAAAATAAACAATATTATGTTTTTCTTTTGTTTTTTGCATCATCTAAAGATATAACTTAAAGAGATTTGAAGATCCGTGGCGTACCTAATGTCGCGCCATTATGAAAATGGCGGCCACGCATAAGACCTTTATAAATTGATAGCTGACATCAATGCATACAGAAAACATAGTAAGACCAAACCCCGTAAAGTATCATGTTTCCGAGATATTAACGATCAAAGTTGATGATTGAGTCACGTAATCAACTTTGAACGTTAATATCTCGAAAACCAATAAAAATTTGCAAACCCCTTCTCCTGTTCATGTTGTATGAATGTATGTATGATGTATGTATACATCCCATGCCGATTTCGGCTACGGTGACTGCTATTGTTTTCGACAACTATTAGGTTATTGGCGTGTGGCTAACGTAACCCCTATCTTCACAGTATCTGCACATTGTGGACATAGAATGCCATTGTGGTAATGGTATTGAATGTTGGCTACAGTAAAGGTACGTGCACAGTGCGGACATAGAATGCCATTGTGGTAATGATATTGTATGTTGGCTACAGTAAAGGTACGTGCACAGTGCGGACATAGAATGCCATTGTGGTAATGGTATTGTATGTTGGCTACAGTAAAGGTACGTGCACAGTGCGGACATAGAATGCCATTGTGGTAATGGTATTGTATGTTGGCTACAGTAAAGGTACGTGCACAGTGCGGACATAGAATGCCATTGTGGTAATGGTATTGTATGTTGGCTACAGTAAAGGTACGTGTACAGTCCGGACATAGAATGCCATTGTGGTAATGGTATTGTATGTTGGCTACAGTAAAGGTACGTGCACAGTGCGGACATAGAATGCCATTGTGGTAATGGTATTGTATGTTGGCTACAGTAAAGGTACGTGCACAGTGCGGACATAGAATGCCATTGTGGTAATGGTATTGTATGTTGGCTACAGTAAAGGTACGTGCACAGTCCGGACATAGAATGCCATTGTGATAATGATATTGTATGTTGGAGGGTGGCTTACTCTTGAGGTGACCGCGCCTGCCGTCGAGATCACTCCTCCGCTGGTCTTCTAAGTCATAAACACTTTGTTTTACCAAACGCCTCCAACCATCCTTTGCCAACTCCTCCCAACGAGAGGGATCAATATTGCATCTCTTCATATGTCTTTTCTGAACGTCTTTGTATCTGAGAAACTGGCCGCCTTTTTTTTTCAGGATGGGAAGTCATTAAATGACCCCTTCCGGTCTGAGTGGAGCAGAAGGGAGTATCAGACTCTTACTGAATAAAACCCACCCGTGTTCTTTCCTTAGCCCTTTATGTTCCGGGCCAGCGGTAACCCTTTCGGACAATCCCGCTGTCCCGGCAGGTTTCGGCCCTGACGGGTCCCTTCTCTGATGCTGACATCTCTTTGAGGCACGCGTAGAATACGTACGCGCCGTCCGGTATGGGCCTGGTCCTGATCGGAAGGTGAGCTACCCATTACTCTCCGTCCGCAGGCCCGCGCCTACGTTAACCGGGAGTCGTCACGCGACTCCCGACGCCCGGAGCGTCTCCCGCGGCGGCTGGGACGGGAGGCTCTCTCCCTCAGCCATCCACCACCTCCTTCGCTAGCATGACTACTTCGCAGAAGGAGGCGACTGCCTTCCACTTCCTCTCGCTCCGAACCATGGCTTGCATCAGGGCCGGACGCTAGAGGTCGCCGCCGCTGCCGATCGCCTCTACGAGGACACGGCGGTGTTCCGCCCAAGCGGGGCAGACTTCTACCGTATGCTCCACCGAGTCCTCTGGGCGATCCTCGCAGTGGTGACACCCGGGCGTTTCCTACCGCCTGGTGATGTGCAGGAACCTCCCGAAACATCCGTGTCCGGTGAGGACCTGAGTCAGGCAGTAGGGGAGAGCGCCGTGGCGCCTCTCTAGCTACTCCTCAAAGAAGGCTCTTATCGCCACTGTCGTGGCGTGCTCTGCGCTGGGTTGCAACAGTCGCTCTTTCCATGCCGCCATGAGATCGCGCCGGAGGTCCTTCCGCACCGCCGCGATTTGCCGCGCAAGCGAAGTTTCCCCTCGGCGTCGTGCCTCCGCGCGCCACTCATATAGACGCGTGAGGACTATCGCCTCCAGATCCCATGGCGGCAGTGCGGCAAGGAGGCTTGCCGCCTCGCCCGAGATCGTGCGGTATCCCCGAATAAGCCTAACGGCTACCACCTCCTGGGGCGCGTCCAAATAGTCGGCGGCACGCCGCCGCATTGAACGCTCCCACACCGAGGCCTCGTATAGGGCCATGGACCGCACGACCCCCGCGTAAAGCCTCCGGCAGGAGGAGTTTGGCCCTCTCAGGTTGGGCACGAGCCGCTTGAAGGCGGCCCCGGCCCGTTCTAGTTTGGGGGCCAAATGTCGGAAGTGCTCGACGAAGTTCCACCGGCTGTCGAGGACGAGACCCAGGTATTTCATCGTTATCTCGACGCCGATGTGAACCCCTCCTACCTTTAGTTGGCATCCCGATGGTGGCCTGTTCCGGGCCACGATGAAACGACATGGCCTTGGACTTGTGCAATGGCATCTCGAGACGTAACTGCCGCATCCTCTCCACGACTATCGCGACCCTGCGTGTCATCGCGTCAGCCGCCGCCTGATGCGACCTCCCCTGCGCCAGGACCCGCGTGTCGTTAGCGTAGCAAACCACGCTGACGCTATCAGGGAAGTCGGCCGGCCGCCTTGTTTCCGCTTTTGGTTTTTTCATGATGTACCTAAATCATAGTCAATTTTTAATATCGATACAATCGTTACACGTAATAATATGAACAGTGAGGTCTTATCAGCAGTGTTTAAAATTACTCTCAACATAATTCCGATCGCTTATTAAAGCGTAAGAAAATATACAAGACATAATTCTTATGACACCAACACAATGACATGAATAAACATCTGCTGTCTTAATAAATCTCTATAAAGGGCACAATAAACAAAGCAGAGACTCCTCGTGCCTCGTCGCCTACCAACAATGATGACGAAACGAAGAATAGATACCAAGCAACTCCGAAGGGAGCAGGTGCCACTCTAAATGACAGGATAATAACTGATAGAAGACGACAAAGCGGTTCATTCAAATTGTGGCTTTCAAGGCCCCAGATAGACGTGGTAATGCTTTTTAATTTTATACCCCTTGGGGTTTAATTGTTTAGTACTGATTTAAGATATGATTATGGAAAAAAAAGGCTAGTCTGGGATTATAGTAGGACTGTTTATTTATGTTACTGTATAGCCTTGTGATTTGTTAGTGTTTGAGAAGCGAATAAAATATTTTGGTGTTTATGTATTATTTCTAAGTTAAAGGATAAAATTTTGTGAGAACACGAGAAAATTATATTAAAATTTTTAAAAAGGATGGTATCAAAATCACAAAATTTTAAAATCATCCTACTGCAGGGCATTGATAACAACACTAGCTCAAGACGGGTTAGCGATTCCAGACTATTATATTAACTAAGAGCTGATTTTTCCATCGCCAGATAACTTTTATTCGAGGAATAATATTGACGTTTGACAGTTTCCGTATAAAATAACTGTCAACATTTCAAAATTATTCTTCGAATAAAGTTATCAGATGATTGAAAAATCAGACCTTTAGTCTAGGTTTCGTCACGATATTTTCCCTCAACGACGTCAATAATGTCCAAGATAAAATCAGAAAGTACATATAATTGAATGATGAAAAAATTATTACATTGTTTATTAGTTCAGTCCGCTAAACAGAAGAAGACCCGCTAGAAGAAGAAAGTCTTTTTAAAATCAAGGAAAAAGAAAAGATAACGTACTAAATAAATATTCCTCACTTCATTTAGCCTCTAATTGGTCAAGTATATATACACGATTTTAAGGAAGAGGACACATCTGCTAGCATCTTAAAATTATGTCTCATGAGTGAAACCCGTAAAACAGTACTCACACATTAAAATAACATTAGCGTGCTCATGTTTCTTACAAAGTCCCTGAAAGCATTTTGAAGCAAGCTTCACGAACAAATATTAGGAAGTTGGGTAGTAGTAAAATGTTGGCCTTCCCTTTTCTGTAACGTGATACGCATCTGTGCTATGGTGCTCCTTATTTGACAGCACCAGCAGTAGTGGGTATTTTTTTCACACTTTGTTTCTGACCCGTATTTGAGGGCATTGTGTTTTCTTTTGTTTAGCTTCTATATTCTTTCTAGTTAGAGCGGTCGACAATACATAATCATACAGTGGAATTTAGGTAAGGCTGTAATAATTAATCCTTTTTAACCGGCTTCTAAAAAGGAGGAGGTTCTCAATTCGGATTTTTTTTATATGTATATATATATTTTTTTTATGTATATTCGGGCATAACTCCGTCATATATAGCCGGATTTGCAAAATTATTTTGTGATCGAAAGAAGTTTATTCCGAAATGGTCCCATTTAAATTTCGTGATGAGTTTTGGAGACAGACAGCAGAACTCTTCAATAAATGCCAGCAAATATACCGCGTTTGCTAATATCGCCTATGTATGCATTGCTTACGCAATCACACAACATAACATCACGCCTGTACCCTTTAAAGGGGTAGGCGGATGTGTTCAAAGCTTCCTATCACTGATAGGTAAAAAAATTCGAAAGTGGGTGTCAAAAAACTAAAATGCAGAACCAACGACACCTACTTCCGAAATTTAAGTTATTTTTCACTTTGTAGTGTTTTTTTTTGGAAGTCGGTTGTTTTTTTTTTTTTTTTTTAAAAGTTTTTGATAAAAAGTTTTGATCTTTCGTTTTCAAGGCTGACTTGTTATTTTTTTTTTAGATTGAGCCAACTAATTCCAGCCACAAAAATCATACTATGTAGCTTTGCCTGCGGATTCACTCACGTATTCTATTGGCATTATAAGATAATCTAACGAGAAGTCATAGTATTTTATATGCAAGAATATGCGTTAGTGAAAAATACTGTAATGGCTTGAATTTATTTATTATATTTCTCAAAAAATATTGGATGCGTGAATCTTGATGTGAAAATATGATCTAATTTATTCAAACTAGCTGATAAATTACAGACAAAAATAGAAATAACAATAATTTAGGTACTTAGTAAGTACATGCAAACAATATTGCAACATTCCTCACTTCAATCCTTCGTTCAATAAATTTTCCCTTACACACAAAAAAAGAAAATATCTTGCACAGCGCGCTACATTCCCAGTAAAAATGGCGCATGGCGTGAATGCCCGGCGTGACGTCACTCACTCAAGTGATGTTCACACACGTGATCGGTTTTACGAAGTTTCCAGTAGAACAGACACGGATAATAAAGTTGTCGGCGTTAATCTATTCCATCCCTACAGCACTATATTTACAAGGGTTAAAATTGGGGAACACGATAAGTTACTTCGAGTTTTAGTCAATTTTCAAAAATTGATTCTAAAGGTGAAACTGTTTGGGTTCGTGATGAAATTTCCTTTTAGATTTTAATGGGATCAGGTATGAAATGGGCTTTGTAGACGTTCCCGAAGATTATTCGATAAAGGAAAAACAGTCGTATCGGGAACTCTTTTTATTATTTACTTTTTGATTTGGTCAATACTAAATCAAACTTTCATGAATTTTTTAGTATTTCGGTTATGCCGTGTTTATGGGTTTTATTCTCCAAAATAACTACTATTAATAATCCATTTGGTAGGTCTAAAATTCCAGTATCATCTAAACTAAAGTTTAACTTCTCTTCCGCAGTATCATCAGCGCAGCGCGAACTCGGCAAGGGTTCGCCTACAAACGCCTCTGCGACGGCGTCACCGGCCGGTTCCGTGGACAACGCGATTCGGTCCGGAGCGGCCCTCGACGGCCCGAGGCCTACGCCTCGGACCGGGCCGTACTTCGACCTGATGGCGTCTAAGAACGTGACAGCGTTGCTGGGAAAGACGGCGTACTTGAATTGCCGGGTCAAGAATTTAGGGAATAAAACGGTAAGTTTGACGTTATTTTTTTACAAACTGGCCCGTTTGCACCGCAAATCAAAAAACAAATTAAACGTACCTTATATTGTAAACTTCGTTCTATTTCCGTCAATCGTTTGATCGTCAAGATGACAGAGACAGAACGATGTTATTAGTTCGTTTAGCGTTTTACGTACCTACCTAACTAGTGATTTGTGGTGCAAGGTCTTAGTATGTAAACATTTTAAATATCTTACATTGCCTACAGAACCGTGATTGCGTAACAAAGTTTCAATCACAATCTGAAACATTTTAAAGGAAATCAAAAATCCAAATTGGTTGATTTATATGTTCGAAAAATTTGCCTGCTCAAGAACGTAAATAATGCAATGAATGCTGTTGAATTGTCAAAAAGAAATCGCTACTATTAGTGAGTAACGCAATTACCCCGTAGGAATGATAGTGATCCAAAGCGAGCCTACCGATGGTTAAAAAAACTGTAGCTAAAAACAAGTTATTGGTACGTTATACAACGGTCGCTTTGTGGCGTTGACGTGAAAACATATAATGTGTCCGCAACAACCATAGGTATAGTTGTGAAAAACGGTAGATTAAAAAGAGGGCAGAATTCAAAGAGCTTAAAAACTAAACACTTATTCAGGGCTTTGCTGTAAGAGATGGCAAAATATTTTTATTTAACATAATACAGTATGTTAACTAACAGAGGGCGTTCCCGTTAACCCGCAATAGTATAGCATCCAAACATGCTAAAAAAAATATTACCATTCGAAAATAAAATGTTTTTATTTTTTTTATATTAAAATATTCACTAAAAATCGTAAATTGATACTCTATTTATTTAATTAATTCTAATTTATTTAATTAAATAAATTCCGACATTGCTGTCCTTCAAGTAAGCGTGTACAGAGTGTTTCTTTAACGTATCAATTTACGATTTTTAGTGAATAATTTAATATAAAAAAAAAATATATATTTTCGAATGATAATATTTTTTTTAGCATGTATGGATGCTATACTATTGCGGGTTAACGGGAACGCCCTCTGTTAGTTAACATACTGTATAAAGCCTGTATTCTCCTAAGGGTTAGCAGAGATACAGCTATATATAGTACCTGTGCTAATTTATCAAGATTGTTCATTTTGTTAGGTCAGTACCTAACAAAATTAACAAAAGTTTGGTCTAAAATTCTTCTATTATTCTTTTACATTCATGACATGACATATAAGTAATTAACATTGGACATCTGACATTAGCTATATTTAATTTTTTGTAGCGTTATTATTCTAGTTATTTAAATGACATTTTTACCATTGCCACTCGAAAAAGGGCATTTTATTCATCGATAACAGTGAATAAAACACTCTTTTACTCACTGAGTGAATAAAGACATTTTGAATTTGGAATAAGCACGAATTACATACAAAAAAAAACGCTGCTGCTGAAAGTACGTACTGGGAGGCTGAATGGAGCTATTCTATTCCAAATTAAAAAAAAAAACCCGGCAATTTAGTTACGTTCTTTTTTATCTGTTATTGTGGTTGTTTTGTGTTATTGGAAAATCTATAACTTAAGTAATTATAATAAAATGAGTTCTTCCGATATCGAAAATGAGAGACTGACTCCGGAATCATTTCGTTCTAAAGCAGCAGTTATAGTAGATGATTTGTTGCCGCCAAAATCTCGGGAGTTGTACCTGAAAACATACAATTTGTTCTGCGACTGGAAAACCACGAATGGCGCCAATTCCTTCTCTGAGTGCATATTTCTTAACTATTTCTATGAATTAACCAAGACTAAGAAGCCGTCGACATTTAATCCTTTGTTGTTATAATACTGATTATATAATAAAAACTGATAAATATAAATACCATGCTCCTTTTTATTTTCTCACAGTCAATGGTAAAAAGTAGAGTACACAACACGTGAATAAAAAATTTATCTCGGTACTTGTATCCCTCGCTCCGCTCAGGATTCTAATCTAGAATCCCTCGCTACGCTCGTGATTCTACTCTAGAATCCTTCGCTGCTCTCGGGATCCAACTTCGTACCTCGAACTAAATTCCCTTTTTATTCACTTGTTGTATAATCTACTATTATTTATTATTATTACTCTTCCTCATAGTAATTAAGTGGCATTTATTTTATTGTTGTTTTATTTTTTAAGTTATAAAATCATTTTTAATATTCGATACAATGTAAAAATTGTTATGAATACATTAATAAACATATTATATTTTCTAAATATTACGACTCACTCATAAGGAAGTCTCATACAACATCTTAACCCAACAATTGCCGACTCCGAAAATTCCCGAGCAACAAAACAGACAATAGCGATGCAACCACGTCCGTCCCAAGAAATTCCTTCTTAAGTTTATGTCTCACGTGAAATGACGCTAAAGATAAAACGCTGAGATAACATATCCCGTCACTTTGCACGTGCCTAGTTAGATTTATATCCGTGGCAATGGATATGTTCTATCTTTGGGGATTCTCCTTGTCATAATACGTTGGGTTATATGTTCAATGTTTGCGACCAAAGTTGAAGAGCCAATGTTGGTGCATTTGTGATATATCGCTATTACTTTGATTGAAATGCTTTGCGATTGGTAGTAAGCTGAATCCGCTTAATATTAATGCTTATGTCAATTATTGTGGGCAGGAAAAAGCCTCAAATTCTGTTAGCCTGTCCAACATTAGGACATATATCAATATTCGAGTATTTTAACAGACTTCAAAAAGGAGGAGGTTCTATTTTATAGAAAAACAACATTAATTTCGGAAATCGGTTGCAAAAACGAAAATACAGTCAGATTTAGTCAGTTGTTTTTTTGCAAAAGTAGGATTGATGAAATCACGTAAGTTTTTCTATGAATATGGTAAAAAATGCAACGATGATGACCAGAAGTATAACTTTAAAGGGATCTGCCAAAACTAAAGATTGACTTAGCAATAAGTTTGCATTACCTTTATCGCTTCGCATACAGAGTGGCAGGGGACAACGCCGCCGTATCATCATCTTTCGAAATCAAGTAAGGAACCCGTGTTATCTGTGACCATACACACGAGAACTGTAAAATATTTGAGCAATTAGTTAAAAAAAATTTTGCTCGCGCCTGTGGTCTACAATCATGTGGTGAATTGATAGGTTACAGTTTGTGCGTCGATGTCCCGGCCACCCTATACCTATAGGGTGGCCGGGGTCTACAGAGGAATGACTCCTAGGATAACATTGGAATTAAAACACTCACCCAACCACCTATCAACTAATAAAACTCTCAAAAACCGCCATAACGATCTGTACCATAAAATTGCCGACTCAAACTTACAGAAAGCCAAATTACTTCAAAACATTACTGCCGCGCCGACGCACTTGCTCGTACGCAGCACTTATTCGTACAGTAAGCACTTATTCGTATTGTAAGCACTCGTACTGGTAACAATACAGACGTGTGCGAGTAACCTCGAGTACACACCACCGTACTAACGAGTTACCCTTATTTCAACAGGCAACGTCCAATTTACATAGTGGTGTACCACAAACTCCTCGCTTAAAATGAAACGTAACAATAGCACAATGAAACTTTAAAGTCTGTATTGTGCTCAACTTTATAAATAAAAGTCTCATTAGGCGAAGTCGCCACATCCCACATAAATATAAGTCGGCCTAACGAGATCTCTCTTTCTTTCACACGGCTTTTTAATGCGCACGCTATCATCAACGTTTCTGAATTTATGTGCTGGACGGTAATTGGTTTCAGGTAAACGGTTTCCGTGTTTTTAATAACTTTACTGGTGACTGGGTCTTGTATATTTTTTAATTCAGGGGATATATAACTTTAAGTGTTTGATTTGGACCTTTTTCTGTTAGTAGGTACCAGTATTACGTATGATAGACTCGCTGTTATTAATAGTATTAGAGTATTACAGCTATATATTATTCTCCTCGCCGAGTGGAGCCCTAAGTCCCAGCTGTGGGAACATCATAGATCGATTATGTAATTTATTATTCTCACTGACCAAAAGTAATTTTATAATATCTGTTAACAATCCATACTAATATTATAAATTCGAAAGTAACTCTGTCTGTCTGTCTGTATGTTACCTTTTCACGCCTAAACCACTGAACGGATTTCGATAAAATTTGGCAGAGAGATAGATTGTATCCCGGGGAATGACATAGGATAGTTTTATCCCGATATTCGACACTTATGCGGGTGAAACCGCGGGCCGCTGCTAGTATCAGAATAAATAATAAGGCTATGCATGTTTTGTACAATGTACGGTTTATAATGTAACGATAATTACAGCAAATGTCCTTGTATAACCACTCAGTTATATTTCAGGCCAGGGCCTCACCATTCAATTACATGATACAACTAAATCACATAGCTTTAGGTCATTAATTAATAAAGAAACGTTGTAACATTTTTCTATTAAACCTCGTCATTTGCAAATCTACATACATTTTCTAAGGCATATTTGTTTTAAAAGGATTAATTTTTATCTCGAATATCAATCTTCAAAGACACAAAAAAGCACTAATGGATAATGCCTGTAAGAATACCGACCTAGCTAAACAAAAAATAAAATCCACCTTCATTACGAACTGTAATGATAGCTCCAGTGGAATGAGAAAAAGCTTTGGAACCCACCTAATGCTAACGACACTACAACTTACAATGTTATACCATTAAGGTTCCAATTTCCCTGCTCGGTTATAAGCTATCGCTAATGTAATTCTTCTAGTTTTCTTTTTGTCGTCAAACCAAAATGAGTTTTCGTTAACTACCTCATTTCTCTCTGCAATATTAAAGGCCAGTCGGGCATCCGGTTGCCAAGAATATTTTGGAGATAATCCCACAAGATTGCATTAATTTTGAACTCCTTGCATAGGTTTTTTTTTTACTGTGAGCGAAAGAAATTAATTTTTTTTTTGGAATATGTTGTGTTTTGTTGTATTTAGACGATCATAGAACATTTTACCCTCAAGGCTTTATTATCTTCGATGTTTATTAATCGAAACTACTACGTATTTGCGAAATAATAAATGTTATTTTTGCTTGTGCTATATAAAAAAAAGTTATGTTTCACGGGCGAATGAACCCAAAGAGGCAATTCTTGAAATTTTAAGAACGTTCACAGTGTGATCTCGGTCTTTATCTGTAGAAAATACCCCTAATTTTCCTACATTTATGACATTGTTTGTCGCTGAGACGACATTGCGACTAGATTTTGAACGCTTTTGATTACAGGAGGCCTAAATAGGCCACTTTGGCAGAATCATAAAAGGATAACATTATTAATAATAATATGGCGAAGACAGCCCGTGTTTTTCTTTTTTTCGCTGCACTACATAGGTATAATCAAAATTATTGGGATTGGATTGACTGGTATTATAGCACAAACAAAAAAAAAATTACTGTAAAATCCTTCACTAATGGGATTTGATACGATTAACTTAACAGTTAATTGTACATGATGACTCATAATGTAATCCTTTTATGATTCTGTCAAAGTGACCTTTTTAGGTCCCTGGAATTGGCCATCAGCTCATGGGGTCCTGAGTTCGTTCAGCTGTGATTCGTCGGCTCTACTCAGCAGTCGTCACCAACTAAAAAGCTGTTTATCTAATTTAATATTTTTGTTACAGTTAAACATGCAAGTATCATGGGTACGACATCGAGACATCCATCTGCTGACCGTCGGCCGTTACACATACACGAGTGATCAACGGTTTAGAGCTATTCACTTGCCACATTCCGAGGACTGGACTTTACAGGTGAATATTCCAAAACTTTCTTTGTTATAATGTATGAAAAATTCAAATTTGCTTGTATCAATCTTAGAAAATATATTCGAAGCACTTTTTCTATTAAAGTTTACTGTGCATATTATTAGATATGCATTGACATTACACGTAATATTATACTATTTTTTTTTTTTAATAATATAAAGAGCTTCTCTGTGAAAAGAATTATAATGTTAGTTACTACCTAAGTATGTACTCATTTCCAGCTAGAATTGCAAGCTTACCAAAATAATAACAGTGGGTTTAGAGGGTATTGTGAAAAGAGAGGTTGCCCTGCACAAACCTACAAACGTGCAATGAACATTCAAGGTACTACGTCAATTTGCCGTTTTAAAGCCACATACAACTGGCAAAGATGGCAGTTGTGATTTGAATAAGTGGACAATTTTAATTGGTACTTAGTCAATTGGTACAGACGCCAGCACATCAAGCTACCCGAAACTGTCAAATTTTCCCGATCAACTTTGAACCTTATGCTTTAGCGATAAAGTTGAAAATCTATTAAAGAAATTTGACAGATTGTAGTAGCTTAATGTGTTGGCGTCTGTACACCATATGAATTACAGATATAAAAGTAGACATTTTACATAGGGTCACAAAAACGTATTCATAATATATTTCCATACATTTTACTTCCCTGTGTCATCGTGATGCCGTGACATAGGTGTGGACGCACACGTAGCTTGATGTGCTAGCGTCTGTACAACAAACCCTGACATTAGTATTCAACCTTTCGCTTCGCTTGCCATAACGGAATAAAAGAAGTAATATAGAAATTAAATATATACAAAAAGAACTGCTGGTAAACACTAGGTATGTAAAGAGTATTTTGGCAAGTCCCATGACACACAATCGCTCAAATATAATCTAAGCCTCCATGCTTTAGGGATAAAGTTCGCTACATGTTCAAGTATCCACTTTAGATCTTAATCTATGTTTTGGCTACTTGCCATGAGATAAAAAGCAAGCTTTCCGATAGCCTTTTCTTCAAACCATACAACAAGCTAACGAGACATGTTAAGAGTTTTAATGGAGATAAATGTAACTATAGACACGTGTCTCTGAGAGGAAATGCGGTCACGCGGTTTTTGGCATTTGTTCCTTACTAACGTATTCCTCTGTTTCCTCTTTGTTTAATGTAAATAGTTTTATACTAATTTTAGAAAAATATATCTTTAATTATACCAAAAAGTGAAAAGAAGCGACGCAATCGCTTCGCTTCTTATCGCTTTTTGGTTTTACTAACAATCTTTTTCGAGTCTTGGTTACTCCAATAAAGAAATTCTATTCTATTCTATAATTATGCCAAAAAACAATACATAGGGAAATGGCAGTGGTAGATATACATTATATTATCAAATTCAAATTCAAATTCAAATTCAAATTCAATTCAATTCAATTCAATTTTTATGTATCGTAAAAAAATATTTTGCATAGTACCATTAACCAGAGAGAAAATGGAGCAAAGCGTATGGAATGAACACCGACGACCACGCTACTGCATATTTAGCCTATAATGTTCCCACTGCTACTGCTGGGACTTATGCCTTCTCTCTGAGTGCGTTTCCTCTTAGATAATGTTTTAGTTCTGCCCTCTGCTTAATTTAGCATACTCTACCGGGATAGCTAAAAAGAAACGTTCATATAAAGAGAGACTCTTGCATTTCAAAATGGTATCCCTACAGAAGAGGAGAGATTTACTGGATTCGTTATTTTTATTTAAAATTTTGAGATGTAAAATTGACTGTCCCCAATTGTTAAGCAAGATCAAAATCCGTGTTCCCACGAAAAGCCCACAAGCTCCCATAACCCCCTTATGTCCTCCTCTTCGCAGAACTGTCCTTGGTGCTAATTCTCCAATCCCCCGCCTATGTAAATTATTAAATAGCTGCAGCGATCTTGTGGATGTGCACTCTGACTCACTTGGTAAGTTTCGAAGCATTATGTACAAAAACTTGTAAAATCATTTTAGTGTACTTAAGTGAATTTAATTTTGATTTTAATTTAAGGGTTAATTTTAATTTTAGTGCTGGTCTCTATTTTAATTTAAATAATGATATTGATTTTAATTATTATTTTTATTTTATTTCAGTTTTGATTTTAATTGTATTTTTATTTTATTTTATTTTATTTTTACTTTGATTGCATGTGAGTTTAATTTTAATTATGATTTTAATTTGGTTGAATATCTATATAATTATGTTCGGTGAGTATAAGAACTCATCTAATTGGATGTAGGCGCTCAACATCAACTAATAGATAAATTAATAATGCATGATGTGCTTACCTGTAAGAAATTGGTACACTAGTCCATAAGTCTATTGGATGTATCTCATATCTTTGTGTCAGTGTATACAATTGTTGGTGAGCCAAATAAATAAATAAATAAATAAATAAATTCAGATGAAAAAAACAAGGGAAACAATCCTACAGTACCCGGCGATAAATATTGCACATCGACCTTTTTACACAAAACCATTTTAACAAAGAATAAAAATAATTATCAAAAGAAGCAAATCATAATTGTTTTAACAGCTCCTAATAGATACCGGACTGTTTGTATTTCGTGCGACAGAGATAACGCTCTACGAAGCCGAAATCAGCCGATTGTCTCTTTCCAAAGGTCGATGTGCAATATTTATCGCCGGGTACTGTAACATATTTTAATATGTATGTAATACGGTTTAACAAAATTGATAGAGTTTGATTGGAACTAGTAGAAATTACTTGATTGAATTTGGTTGCTTCATCCAAATTAAAAAACATAGGTAAGCCTTGTATTATTTCCATTTTCAAGTTTTAATGAACAAGTTAGTCCAGTGACCAGTAAAATACCTACCTACACTAATTTTATCTGCAAATAATGATTAACATCCAGCTTCTACTTAGGATAATTAAATATTGTTGTTCGGAGATCAACCCTCCGATGGTACATATTATCATAAGCTGATTATGCTGATAAAATAAAACAAAACAAACAACACATCCATATTAATACATCCCACTATACAATAAAATTAAACGAACCATAACAACGTTAGAATTTAAAATTCACACTACGTTAAATACAGACATTTGTGTAAGGGGTTCTATGTAAATATTACACAACATTTACGTTTAGATATAAAATAACATTACAATTCAAATAAACCCCCGACTTCAAATTATATTAATTGTACTTGAAATCACTGGAACGTTTGTTCTAGAGGATAATGTTGCTCTAATAAGAAGTCCTTTATCTTTGAGAGTTCTAAAATGTTGTACTGAACATTAAATTGTTGCGTCAGGGGTTTAAAATGTTTTGTTTCATGAAATGTTCCAGTGAATCCACATTATGACATACTTCGTTAATTTAATTATACCTACCGGTATTTTTGTGACAGTTTCGAAATACAAAATGATTTGAAGTCAAAATGAGAGCCTATGGCTGTTTATTTATTTTTTTAATTTACGCGCAAACATGCTGTTGTCTCCATCAAACCTACCGTACAAAACTTATTTTTAAAAAAAAGAAGTCTGAAATTGCCAACCCGTTTTGAGCAAGCGTGATGTTCAATGCTTGTGCCTTCACTGTATGAGAACAGGCCTTTCAGCCGCAGTGGGTCAATAATAAGCTAGTATTATTAAAAAATATATGTATATATTTATAACTAGCTTTTTTTTTTTTTAGGGTTGGAAATCATCAAATGACTCCTCCCGCTCTGGGTGGAGCTGTAGGGAGTGTCAGACTCTTACTGACTAAAACCCACCCGTGTTCCTTCCTTAGCCCTTTATGTTCCGGGCCAGCGGTAACCCTTTCGGACAATCCCGCTGACCCGGCAATTTATAACTAGCTTCGGCCCGCGACTTCATTCGCGTGAAGTTTCTCGTTTTAACATAAAACATAGCCTATGACACTCAGGGATAATGTTACTTCTCATTAGTGAAAGATTTTTCGGCATTGAATCAGTAGTTCTGAAGATTACCTCCTACAACCTTACAAACTTTACCTCCACTACACTACACTCAACGTAGTCTTAGACCTGCATATGCTTTCTTCCACTATGGTGATAGGCTTTCAGTCTAAATGGATGCAGCTGCATACCAGTTTCCATACTATCCACACTAATGTTACAAATGTGAATGTAACTCTGTGTGTCTTACTTTTTCATGATTTAATGGCTGTACGGATTTCTATGAAACTTAATACACGAATAGACTATAACCTTGGTTAGAACATAGGATACGTTTTATCTCGGCAGTACATTCCCGTGAGATGATTTCCTACCTTTACGCGGGCGACGGTTTGATATTTTATTTTTTGTTACAGATCAAATATCCACAGCATCGGGATTCGGGGATATACGAGTGTCAAATATCTACGACTCCTCACATGAGTCATTTTATACATCTCAATGTTGTTGGTAAGTTGATACTTATTGGATTTATGCTATATGCCCTAAGCTTATTGCTTACTACTGACGAAGGCATTTGAGTCTAAATTATTTATAATATTAGCGTTTTTACGTCGAAAGTAATTTATTATATCCTTAAATGTTTTCGAGTTACTACCAAAATGCTATTTTTTTCAAGCTTCAGAATTCCGAAGTTTCCAAGTTTCTTAATTAGATAATTAATAAAATCTTATGTAAGCCGCATCATCTTTTGATCGGATAATAGCAGGCCTTCCCTTTGAGTATCAAGAGCAGGCTACGAGTGATCGTAAAGACGGTATCAGTGAACTTTTTCAATTAATTCAACTTCCTAAACCTCAAAATTAATTCTGAAATTCAACTCCGAATGTAAAACGTCGATAAATTGTTCGTCTCTATTTTTCAAAAAAGGACTTAAGTTTATATAGTGCTCGTAAAATCTCTAATTAGTTCCAATATGTACTATGATACAAGCCTTTGAACTTGCCTCTTGTAATTTCAACGTAATAGGCTGTGTCATGACTCCATTGTTGAGTACCCGTATTTAATGATTGTAAACTATTGTTACGTCAATAAACAGGCGAAACCAGCCTGAAATAATGTTGAGCGACGGAATATTTATTGAAGAAACAGTGTTATTATCTGTACGGTAATTTCAATTTCAGTAAATAATTGGTACAAGCTATAATTACACAGAATATCACATTTATGAAAACTCGTGATTATATTGTGCGCAATACTGAGTTTGTTTAGGCCCTTTGGACACGGCACGGTTTCTTTACGGCACGGCTTATATACCGCGCCGTAGTAAAAACGTGTCCGTCAACAAGCTTCCATAGCGATCCATACAACACTGATGACCGTGCCTACAAACGTGTGTGTACCTGGCTTAGGGAGAAAAGTTATTAAATAACATTGAATGTGGGTGGATATGCCTTTAAAAATTAAGGTCACCTAAAGTTCTATGAGATCTATTAGGCTAAGAGCACAAACTATTGTTACGTCACAAAAGTAGACCTACATGAAAGCAAAATGAGAGTGTATACATTATAGTTATTTAGAACTCTTAGAGCAAGTATCTATACGAGACCACTTAGAGCCAAGGCCAATGAAAGGTCAAATTGTACCAAGATTGTTTGAAATGAGCTTCAAAAGATAAAGACAGGAAATGTGTACGTGAACTTTTACGTCATTAACTCCCAAGTATCATTGAGGCCAAGGACTGGGTGATGGCTTCAAATACCAGTACCTACCGTACCTAAATAAATACCAGTACCAACTTTTAATTTACCGTTTATCATAGCTGTGTGTTTGTGACTCAAGCGTTTACGTCAGAAAGTTAGTGAACTTAGTACAGAATGTTTACGTTACTCATGTTTGGGCATGTCGGTTAATTAAGTGCGACGTATTATGAGCACGCACGCAACTTACGGGGGCTATAAGAAAAACAAAACACTGTCGACCTTTTTGTTATTAAGAAATATTATATTTGATGGTTTTGCGCCTTAGAGGGGAAACTATGGTGTTTTGAATGTGAATATTTTATTTGCGAGACAGTTTTATATCGATCCCGAAGAACCCTTAAAGCATGATACTGACAATAAATAATCCAGTATTTCTTTGAATATTTTTATAACCAAAAATGAAAAATTTAGTGCAGCAGTTAGCAAAAGTAGTGCAACTGAAGGGACAGGAAATATAAATGAAAAACTCATGATGAGAGGATAAATTCATTTATACTTCAGAAGTAGACGAACGTACAATTCATGATAATGATTTTGTTACAGAACCAACAACAGAGATCATTGGTGGGCCTGACCTCTACATTGACCGAGGCAGCACCATCAACCTCACATGCGTGGTTCTATACTCACCAGAGCCACCAGCTTACATATTTTGGAATCACAATGATGCGGTAAGACCTTTAAAATTACTAATAGATGTTTAGAAATACCTAGTGAAGTTATCTATACTAGAATCGTTCTTAAATCATTATAATCTAGTTCGATGATAAATCAAAAAACTAGAACGATAATAATTCTCAATTCAATGATATTCCAATTTATTTATAAGTCAACACTTCCAACTCAACTCTCAAATTAAACTAACCAGATGTAATTCAATTTGTTAGGCTACATAATCCAAATTACCATAATAATATATCCAATCCAACAGTTTTATAACATAAAAAACAGGAAAATGTATCCAATCTAGAAAATAGCAGCAATCCTATTACCATAAAACATGGAGTGAATAAAATGTGTACAGATAATAAGCTACGACTCCCCGAGAGGGGGCGTGTCGGTGGTGACGGAGAAGGGGGAGACGACGACCTCGTTCCTGCTAATCCAGCAGGCCAGACCATCTGACTCCGGGACGTATCAGTGTAACCCGAGCAACGCACAGTCGAAGAGCATCGTGGTCCACGTACTCAATGGTAAGTTGGACGTTAGATTTGTGGTCTGTAATTTTTGTTTTTTACTTTTTAGTGATGACCTTTTTGATGTTGGGTATAGAAATCAATATTGTGCCTAAGATATTCTCTTGATATGGACAGTAATTTATACATTTTTAATGTTCTCTTCATTAATCATAGTTAGATTTCCTATCAAAATGAAAAAGTAACGAGAGCTTTTATCAAAACAGGAAACAGAATATTTAACATCGTCATTTATGACAAGCCTAATTAATTACATTAACATTTTACAAAGCCATACTTTACAAGATGTCGCTATTAATGATTCCCTTATCGAAAATCTGTATAATTCAAATACAAATAATAAATTTATAAAATCCTAAATCTTGACGGCGATTCGTAAGGCGCATTCCAATCTACTTGATAAACGAGCTCCGTAAGATAAAGGAAAGAAAATACATTTTTAAAACCTCGCAACGAATAAAAAAATAAGGCTAAAGACTATTATCATTAAAGCAATGAATCAACGAAATTGTATGTTTCTTTTTAATGTTAGGTTAGTGGTTATGAACAATGGGTAAAACTGCGATGTAATAAGGTGTTTTCATGTTACATACCATTTATCACTGGCTTGAGTTGAGACAGAACTACCACGAAGAACGTGAATGTAATTCATTCTTAAGTAATTAGATTTTCTTTTACTGTGGATCTAGATTTGTAATATCCATTATAGGGTATTTTATTTGACTTACAAATCAATTGTGAATAATTTGTGTAAAATAATTTTAGAATTCCATTCATTACAGCATCTTTATTTGTTCTCTGATTTCTACTCCCTCTCAAAAATTATGATTCACATTGTCTTTCCCAGATATTAATATACTGGTCTCGTAGCCTATATTAATATCCCCATTATTATAATGACTGGTTTTATTGCGTCATTCTTCATCCCTTAAATTCTGTTCCGTCTATTGTTCTGCATCTTAATCTAAGATTAGTGATTCAAATCCTGGTTTATTATTTGGAACACTGTAATTTAGGTTTCATTTAATTAAATTAAGTAGGTTTTTGGTGAAGTACTCTATGAATCACATTTTTTGTGAAAATTAATTAGTGTTACCTATTGCTCAGCGAATGACAAAGGCATAGGTTTAGGAATTGGTAATGACTAAGCATGTCAAAACTGAAATGTCCGTTATTTTCTATCGCTTCTTTTCTTTCTAACTGGCAACAAACTCTTCTGTCCACATTTCCATACGTGTAACCTGATTCTCTTCTATATTTGTTTTGTTGCTACCAATATTGTTGAGAACAGTTTTAATTTTTGCCAAAGAAGCAAATTCGATTTTTCCTTTATCAGGTGAGTACCCTGCGGCGATGCAGCGAGGGGGGCAGGCTTTCGCACCGACTTCACCTACGCACTGCCTGGTGTTGGCTGCTGGCCTCTTCCTGACGCTCTCTTGACACATTCGGATCTTTAACTAAATGTAAATACAAGAATTTTATCAAAATCAGCCGCTTATATTGACAATTCGAACATAATGAAGATAATAACTTAGTCAACAATTGTCAATACAACCGACCGAAACAATTTGCTATTTTATAGTGGGGGTTGTGTTATGTACATTATAAAGTAAAACCAAGAGCAAGTAGAACATGCTTGTTCCGTATAGTGTTGTATATAGTGTAATATAAAGCGTGTTAATCGTATTAATTTATTTGTAATGATAATTAGACTTGATTTCCAACATATAAAGAACCCTTGTCATTCTATGATTAAACTTCCAGGTAAAATGTTACTTGTATCAGGAATGTAACGAATCATTTATATTAACTTAATTGGCAAATAAGATTCAAACGTAATATTCTTGTTTATGATAGATGTGTATTAGAAAAATGATGATGAAAATATTATTCCATTGAAAAGACATAAAGATAGTGGACACAGGAATGTATAAACAGCTGACAATACTACGTTTAAAACACAAAATGTTTAGAAATGAAAATGTAAATAGTTGAGGTTATACGAATCACTCTATCTAGCCTTTAATAATATCTGTATTAAGTGATGTAAATTGTAAGTAAGTTTTTAGTAAATTTTGTGAATCTAAACGATGTTGTAAATAGTATTTGTAAGAGAGCTTTTGCAAAGGGGTCTTAGTAAAGTAGGAATAACATCCGCAGGTATTAAGTCCGCCTTTGTACCTTATTGTGCGAAAAGTTTAAATAAATAAAATTTAAACTAACGTGAGTCACCAACTGCAGAATAAAATTGATACAACTCAAATGAAATTGTTTTCGAAACATCCGAACGTATAAAGAAACTTATTCATCATAATGATGAATAGGAATTCAAAATTGCATATCGAATTAAACTCAAGAGATTTTGAATTTGACCACACTTATAATAAGACCCATTTGAAAAAGGTAAGGTATTGTATAATAAATACACTATAAAATAATAGAGTAGATAGATGTAAGCGTAAACTAGGAGAAAATATTTTACATAGTTAGAAAACAATTCTGATTTGAAATCGAAAATTGTTTGTGTACTTTAATATTCTTCCTGTGACCGATATATTTCTATAAATAATAACGAAATAAAATACGTAAAAATATTCGACTTGTGTAAGTTTCGTTGCCTATTAATTAAAGTATTATTAATTTTCTTTTGTGGAAATTGTATAAAAACCTAAGTAGTCTTGACCCCCGTCCCCTTATTTTTTAAGAATCGTTACTTATTATGAAAATATCGAAGTGCGTTCTTGACAGATACTGTCGTTAAGATATTTTTCATTTCCACAAATGTACATAAAAGCTGTGCAGTTTACCTCTGCTGAATCTCGATGTAAAATAACGAAAAAAAAAATCATTGAAAGTGTTTTTTCTTGAATTAGGGTATTGACAGATCTCGATAATTATAACCAGTTATTATTATGTCAAAAGTTTATTATTGTATACAAGTAACAATAGTATTAAATAAAACTTGTTGTATGTATGATATGATACCTGACGGTGCGGTGCTCCGCATAAATATAATTACATGTGTAATAAACATTATAAAGAAACAATAAAGTTTTAAAAAAATATTTGCCTTTTTCTACCGAAAAACAGTGGAATATACCAACCGCTCTATGTAATTATCTTAATATTATTTTCCCCAATAGATATGGCGAATCCATAAGTCAAGCTTTTGGATCAGTAATTGCAGCCACTTCGCAGGCTTCTTCTGGGTAAGCTCACTCCATCATAGACTTTCTCTCTGTCACCTCTGACCTAGACTAGAGTCAAGACCAAAGCCATTTCAAATAAAAAAATAAGTGCCTTGTCTAGCAGTCCACTTTTATCATTACAATAATTCCAAAATATTGAACTTTTGATAGTTATTGTTTTGGTAAAATGTAAGAAAAAATTGTTTTCATTACACTCAAAATAATTATGGCACAATACTTCACAAAAGTGAAATCTTTATACCTGCTTCATGATTATGCTTTGCCGTTGACATCGGAAAGGATTAGATACAAGTCTAAGAGAATCTAGCCAAGTGACGATAAGAACTGGAGACAATGATAGGTTATAACGGAAAACTCTCACTTAAAGATTTGCATTGATGCATGCATAAGCATGGCCATCTCACATCATGTCCTGCGAGCTCTTACATCACCTACACCTAGAAGGAATGCATACTTAAGATAGAAAAGAAAAATGTACAATGGTAGCCCACGTGTAAAAAAAAATCCAAAAAAAAAAACAACCATAAAAATCGTGTAAAATCCATTTGCTTATCACAGTTTACCAGAAAATCTTTGATGATAAGTTTCAAAACTTACAAGAAACATTATAAATACGACCCTGTAAGGTGATTATGAACTTTTCCTGTTAAAGTTTCCATAATCCTAAAACATACAAAGTAATTTTTGAAAGGAAAACCTTGGTAGCTGGGCATTATAGATTCATATTACTTCTGAGCAGTAAAACTTTTTTGTTTACATACAAAAATAAATCATGGGTAAAAATGTTTGGAGGCGGGGAAAACAAGGGACGAGCGAGCCATCTTATGAATATCTAATCGTTCTGAACAGAGATGAAAGATGTCTTCCCTAATTCGTAAAGACTTATTTACATGCTACATCGCTCGTATTTTTCGAAGAGCCTCGAGAAATGGATTTTTTTCGTTTCATTTTGCAACAATGACTCATTTTTACTGAGATTTTTTTAACATTGGACAAAAAGCTTTGTTCATTACGCTGGATTAGTCGCGTTTACTTAACATTCTTTTGCATTTAATCTATTATGAATATATATGAGAAAATTGTGTTCAAAGAAGCGATAAAATATGTACGCGTTCAGCGTACGTAGTACAATTTTAATATAATTATGTATAATATGAAACGCCCATTCGAGAAACTAAGTGCGTACATACTACGTAAGGCTTTTCGCTGCATAACAATTTTTTCTATTAGAAATGTTGACTAGATAATCAGCCCGTAATATTCCTACTGGCAGGACACAGGCACCTTCTCGATGAGAGGGAATGGGCCGTAATCCAACACGCAGGCCCAGTGCGGGTTGGTAGCTGTCCTATGAATTTTTGGTTCTAGAACATGCCGGATTCCTCATGATGTTTTCTTTCACCGTTTTGAGAGCAATGGTGATGAAATTATTTACACAAAGTAAAGCTACCTGGCTTCGAACCCACGACCTACTCGTAAGTCGGGGCCGTTACCACTGGGCCACCACTGGCCCACGGGGCCACCACTGGCCCACTGGGCCTGCTGACTAAGTACCTAATAGTGATATAAATAAAATTCATACATGGCAACTTAAAACAAAAAACGAGGTCAAAAGGATGGCTTCTAATTTTGGGTAAATTCCACCATGTTTGTTTGGGAGTCCACAAGCTAACCGCTTAGTGTTATCGTCAGTATAAAATTGTCTGTTACAATTTAATCAAGATAATGATTCTGTTCGTAGTTTTGTTATTTTAGAAGAATTTAATCTAACACTGTTATACCCTGATCGTGGTTTTGTGAAGCTTTGATTCTAAATGAGATCCAAATGATTTTGGAAGAACTGCATACTAATTGTTGCATACGAGAAGCACAGAAGTATCGGTCCTTCGGGAGGTATAAATCCGACAGTGGACGTCTTTCAGCTGAAATTATGATTTTCGTAAATCTACCTATTAATAGGTAGGTTCCCGTTTTATATCAGTAGAGTGACTTTGGTTTCTTAGTAATAACAGCCACGTGGGTCGATTGATCAGGTTAAGCTATGCTTGCCGCGGTTGCTCCATGGATGGGTGACCATCTTCACATATCAAAACCCTCCATGCCTCGGAAAACACGTTAAGCCGTTGGCCCCAGTTGTCAATCGTGGATCTTTGGCAGTCGCTACGGGTCGTCAGAAGCCCGAAAGTCTGACAACCAGCCTTACCAAGAGGTATCGTATTACTAGTAATTGGGTTAAGGAGTTCAGATAGGTATCGCTCCATGTAAAATGCTGATATTCAGCTGCACCCAGTGAGACTGGAAGCCGACCCCAACATAGTTGGGAAAAGGCTAGGCAGGTGATGATGATGACTTTGGATGTTCGCCAGAAGTGAGAATTTGGGTGTTTTTTTTCTTTACTTTACTCATAATATAACATAGATAATATCACACCTGAAATCCTCAAAGGGGTAAGCAGAGGTGTATGTATAGCTAGTACACTTACATTTCACCAGTTATGTCTAAGGAGCTTACAGGACCTAAACACAAAAAAAACGCAAGTTTTAGAAACAATAAAGAAAGTAAGAAAAAGTATTTATTGCGACTCGTACAGGAAGATCACATACTAAACTAAACACAGCAAAATAAAAATCAATAAAAGTATATGATCGACTTCAGTAAACAAAATCAGAGAAATATATGATTTTCTTCAGGATATATGCCAGGTAGATATTGTGTTGAAAACATAACACAGCTAATTTGATACGATGGAAAAAGTCATGAAGATACCTCTAAAAACTTTCTTTTTACAATAAAAACCATACTAATAGGTATACATACAATCATTAAAAAAAAATTGCCTGATTTTTCTACAAGCATCATACTCAAGAACTAGTGTTTTATTTTTTAAGTCCAAACAATAGATTTGTATGTATTTTCTGGTGTACAATAAAGTATATATAAATAAATGAACAGCTAGTTCAAAGTAAACAGGAAAAAATTGTTTAAGCAAAATTAATTCCTTCTTTATTTATTCAAGTAGTCCTTACAAACAGAAATATTTCCATGGCAAGGCTCGAAGCCCATTTGGGAGCGGTGAATGCTTATGCAAATTCCCCACCCCTGGCCATTGGCAGAGGTGGAACACCTCGGTGGTTTTAGCCGGTAAGAGTCCGGCATGCCCCTCTGTCACCCCCACGATGGAGGAAGTCCATGAGGATTTCCATGGCGCACCAAAAAAAAGGCCACAAAAAATATGTACTTCAAGAAATAGCAAGTATACAGAAATCTGACAAGTGGTCTTGCCTGTAAACACATTTTATTATGATAGGGAACTAAAAATAATTGTATAAAAAATATTACCGTCTCAATTAAAATATGTAGCGGTATCTACAACGCGTCATACTGACGTCACGCAAAATCCTGCATCGCGCAAGCAGAGTTTATTACGCAACTAGCATAGATACAACGGGCCGAAATGAATCATCGGGCAGTTGCCCGCCAGACACGACACCCCTCTGGTCGGAGGATCTTCCCTTTTCTATGGAGGATGAATGAACTTTACACCCTGTTCCTCATACCTCTATACTGGTTAACCCTGACGTGATCTGACTCCAGATCAGAATCTGGAGTCAGATAATAATAATATTAAATAATAATTATGATAATATTTATTTATATATTGATTTGTAAAATACTGGTATTCAGCTGCATCCGGTTAGACTGGAAGCCGACCCCAGCATATTTAGGAAAAGGCTAGGCAGATGATGATTTATTTATAAGGTACTTCAACGACTTGTTCACTAAGAAATACACCAACAAAAATCACATACAGTTTAAGGAATTATGAATTCGTCACTTACAGAAGTATGGATTTTCTGTTTTAGTTCTTTCTCATTTTGGTAAAATAATTATGTGTCTGACTGCCCTAATTAAACTTCTAGGAGAAAGAATGTCATGATTTTTTAAGTTTCATTTCGATCCGTTGAACAGCAAGACACCATATCATGCTGTAACTTATGCAGGATCACGATATAGGACTAATAAAATTAATATGAGTAGATCCTACCTTCTAATTATTGTGGAACTTCCTCAGGTGTAACTCGGGGCGACGAGTCGAAAGTCTTCAAGTAGGTATTGTAGCAAGTAAAGAAAGTAGCAAAGAATGAAGAAGAAAAAAGAAATTAACGAATGGTGATGATGTGGAAAGGAGAGTGGATGCGGGGAATTAATTAAAAACCAACCAGCCAACCATTCGTCATCCAAAAAGGTTATGCATAAGGAAGTGAATGTTGCGTGTGGCAAAAGAAGCATAAAAATAGAATGACACTCCAGAAGTGAAAACAAAACACAAACAGAATACTTTGCCATCACTCACTGACATATCGGATATACATTAAAACCGAGTGCATCCCGAGGACAGCCGAACACATCCGAAGTTGTGTTAGTTGTTAGTTACGGTTACAGTGGCGCGAGTTCAATAGTTTTTTAGTGGAAATCCGTTCCTTGCAAAGCGTGTGTGGTGTAACTATTAATGGTATGAATGAGGAAAGTATCACACAGATTTGAGTGAACCAGTCAGTGAAAGCATTTGTCAGTAATCGTGTAGCTCAACTCAGAACTTAAGCCACGTCTATGAACGAATCCTAATATGTACAGTCCACAAAGAGATAAGTGCGGGATCGTCGGATATAGTTGAAGTTTAGTAAGAAACCGATGGATGTTCTCAAATAAAATTTAATTTTATTAATAGAAAACAAACAGTTCATTTATCAAATTAAATTTCAGTCGACATCATCCATCAGTTTCTTAGTGAACTTCAACTATATCCGACGATCCTGCATACTTATCTCTTTTGCTGACTGTACATATGTAATGTGTGTGATATTCTAATATGTAAGGCCACTACACGCAAGAATACAATCCATCCCGATAACTCTAGCCTTCATTTTTCAAAATACCTTCCATTTACGATAGCGACAGTACAGAAATGATATAGAATGAATTTGTGTTGAATGATCGATTTGTCAGGCCACCCCTGTAATTCGACAGTCAATCATAAGGGTTGGGACACACAGATAAAGTTTGGACATTTGTTTTGTCATGTACGACGCAGCTGATAGAAGAATGGTGTGTAAAAGCCTAATCTTTTTCTTTGACATAGTATAAAACAAAGTCGCTTATCGTGTTTGTCTTTGATACTACTTCAATCTTCTAAGCACAATGGGTTTGTACAGACGCCAGCATATCAAGTTACTACAATCTGTCAAATTTATTTAATAGATTTTCAACTTTATCGCTAGAGCATAAGGATCAAAGTTGATTGGGAAAGTTTGACAGTTTCGGGTAGCTTGATGTGCTGGCGTCTGTACTACACACTGGGTTTTTGAAGCTGATTTTTCCCATTATTTAGAGTTTAAATATTCCAAAAGATTTATGTGTGTCTTAATATTATAAACAGAAAAGATTTGATTTTTGAAATGTTTGTTTGTTACGCTTTCACTCTATAGGTCAACCATGAACTGGATTAGGACAAAGAATACTTTTTATACCGACATTCCCACGGGATCAAGAGTTAAGGCTCCTGCAAACAGGTGCGACGCGCGACGCGCGACGCGAATCTCGCGCGACACAAAGGCACCGCTCGTTGCACGACTTGCGGTGCCTTTGTGTCGCGTGTCGCGTCGCGCCTGTGTGTACGAGCCTTTATGCGGATGAAACGGCAGGGCGGAACTAGTTTATTAATATTTTCGTTTAGTTTTAGCACTGAAATCGCGATGTCTTCACAAGGCACCATTGCACTTGTGCATGGGTTGGTCGCAGTAATATGTAATTATTTTACAAAAAAAGTGTTTTCTGGTAACAGATAAGAAATCATGAGGCTTTTAAAAAGAGGAAATTGTAATACTAGCAGCGCCCCGCGGTTTCAAACACATAAGTATCGATCCCGTGAAAATATCTGGATAAGAACTATGCTATGTCCTTTACCGGTACTCAAACTATCTCTATACCAAATTTCATCTAAATCGGTTTAGCGGTTTAAGCGTGACGAGGTAACAGACACAGGCTAACACAAAATAAAAGATACCGACGAATTGAGAACCTCCTCCGTTTTTTGAAGTCGGTTAAAAAGAGGCTCAGCTATTTAAAGAAGTGTCCATCATTAGAAAATCAATTAGTTTTTAGAGGGTCAGTGAAATACTTCCCTTATTCCAACGGCAACAAAATATTGCTACGCCGATATTATATGAAGCTTTTTGTAAACTAGTATATAACGTTTATCGATTGGTAACATCAGCACGCACGAAATATACGAACACAGAAATTACTGAGTGGCACGACGCAGACGTAGGGTGAGACAAACGTCTATCAAAAATAAGGGCCGGATTTTTTTGCCGCGTAAGACGTCATATTAGAAACAAAACCGTATTGTTATATAAGAGACTGAATAGTTATATATTAATAACATTACATCACGCCTTCTGAACCCCGAAAGGGTAGGCAGAGGTGCACCTTCGTACAGTACCCGGCGATAAATATTGCACATCGACCTTTGGAAAGAGACAATCGGCTAATTTCGGCTTCGTAGAGCGTTATCTCTGTCGCACGAAATACAAACAGTCCGCTATCTATTAGGAGCTGTTAAAACAATTATGATTTGGTTCTTTTGATAATTATTTTTATTCTTTGTATAAAATGGTTTTGTGTAAAAAGGTCGATGTGCAATATTTATCGCCGGGTACTGTATGTACACTTACAATTCGTCAATTATGTTTAAGTCCCACGTAAAAGGGGACGACCCTATTGCCAGCAATCGGGCATAAATCCAAACTCCCGGTTGCTAATGCGAAATTTATCATAGAAAACCCAATAACAGTTTGGCCGATCTGGGAATCGAACCAGGACCTCATGCTCAGCAGTACCGCTTGCGACTACTAGACATCGAGACAGTCCAGACAATAGTTTTGTGCTGTGTCAATAGAGGTCAACTCAAAGAAAAGAAAGAACAAAGAACAAGGCCAGTGAACATTAAAATAATTTCAATAAAGAAAATAAGGTTGTTTAATTTTTAAACATGTTGTACGTAAAAAAAACAGTGGCACTCCGGGAGTGCCGACAGAAGTGAAAACTTGAACAATTACGTGTGTATTTTGTGAATCGTCTTATAAACAAAACACGCGCGGTACCGGCTACGGCCATCCGTCTTACGAATTTTCGATCAGGTCACGTGTCCTGACGCGAGTTTAACATTTTTTGCCCATTACAAAAAAGTGTACAACGCCGCTAAAGAAGTTTTCACTTCAAAATTTCTCAATGGCTTACAGCCTTACGACTCGTGGGTAAATGATAATTGCGTAACGCACTATCAATCTCAATCTGAAGCATTTTGAAGGATATCGCTAATTAATTCATTGCTTCGTATGTTCGACAAATGTGTCTGTTCAACAACGGAAATAGCGCAATGAATGTTGTTGAACTATCAAATGAAACCCATTGCTGATATTTAATTTAAAATAAGTAAATCAAATTAAATGTAAATACCTAATTGAATAATCCATAATAATATTATAAATTCGAAAGTGGGTCTTGTCTGTCTGTCTATCTGTCTTTCAGTCTGTATGTGATGTGGTGATAGACAGACATACAAGACTTAAATTTTATCGAAATCCGTTCAGTAGTGTAGGCGTGGTTACCTTTTCATGCCTAAACCACTGAACGGATTTCGATAAAATTTGGCAGAGAGATAGATTGCATCCTGGAGAAGGACATAGGATAGTTTTTATCATCAAGTGGAAGCTAGTATTAGTTAGTATATTTTAAGTCATCGAAATAAAACTAAAATATTCGGCTTTACGCCGTGACTGTACTGATGATGAAATTGGGCTGTGGGTCCAGTCGACCTATTAAAAAAATGATTGGGTTGAGTGATCCCGTGAGTCATTTTGAGTGGGTCCAGTTGACCAAAGACTGCTATGATACTGGTAGTGTGTTACCTACGCAATTACCCTGCTGGTCGATCGAAGGTCCGTTGAAGGGTGACCATCCATTACAATGCGTGCCACGAAAGATGAGACTTGACACACCACGTGGTTTGACTTGCGCAGTACACGATTTTAGGTATCTTTAGCGGTATGAGGTCTGAGTGCGGAACGGGACCGGACGTCATAGGGGCGGCGGAAAGAGCGGGGGAGGCGGGGTCAAGTCTCATATTTCGTGGCGCGCATTGTACATGTAGGTACATTTATCGAGACCCTTCCGTGTCTCAGAAAGCATGTTAAGCCGTTGGTCAGGCTGGCTTTCGTAGATCTTGTTAGTCGTTACGTGTAGTCGGAAATCCAAAAGTCTCAACCAGTCTTACCAAGGGGTATCATGTTACACAACAAAGTTGTGGAGGTCAGATAGGCAGTGGCTTGAAAAAGCTATAAAATGACTCATGGGAGGAGTCGTAGATATTTGACACTCGGAAATCACCGAACCCCGATGCGATCAATATTTTGATCTGTAACTAAAATAAAGTGTTAAACCGTCGTTGCCCGAGTGTCGGTAGGGAATCATCCTACGGGAACGTACAGTCGTTGGCCAACATTATCTGACCTACTTGTTATCTAACCCATTATGTTGGGTGGGTCAGACAATGTTGTTCACCGACAGTACTACCAAGTTAAAAAGTATCCTATATCTCGTCTCAGGCTATAGTCTATTCGTGTGTTAAGTTTCATCGAAATCCGTTCAGCCATTAACATAAAATAATAAGAAAAACCAACCGACAAAGGAGTTACTGGGATTCAGCTGCATCCGGTTAGACTGGAAGCCGACCAAAACTAATGGGAAAAGGCTAGACAGATTGATTGGTTTACACATTGATTGGTCTTACTCTTGGTCATTACATCACAATTTGCTATTTTTCTTTTATTTGCAACAATGGCTCCTCGATACTCAATACTCCTTAACGTACTCTCAAGAGAGGTTCATTAATATCGATGGCGGCTTAGAAAATCAAGCTTTGTGATTGGATAATTGCAGCCTCCCTTGAGGTTGATTTCGTAATTAGAATTGCATTGAATCCTTAATTAATCGTAATTCACAGAACATTCTTAGAAATTGTAATTTACTAAAGCACCATTCGCATCTAGCGTAGACGTTTTTCGAAGAACACGCCACGTCAGCTTAGCGTTGCTTTCGATTAAATAATATCTAAAGCTGTTTTCTATAGCTACGGCCGCCACATAGCGTCCGCAATTTACCGTTAAATGACGTCACTGAAACGTTATTTGTGAAAGTAAGTTTGTGTATTTCCCTGGAGATCGCTTTAGACACCGTGAAGAAATATCAGAACCTAAAAACATAAGGTAAATGTTTCCAATTGATGTCATTTTAAGTTAAACAAATATCAACTTTATTTTAGTAGTTATTAAGTTGATTTCAGAGTGACTAGCACTATTCAAAAAGCTATAAACATATTTGAAGTTGTAGCGTAAGCTGAACTTTATTGTGTAGAAATTAAAGTTATTTTTCCAAAAACTCATTTTTGTTTACATATTTGGCAACTAACTCTTGAACGCAGATTAGTAACGACCCCTGTGTGAAACAAAGCCGACCGGCGGTGCTATTCTGTAAAAATCTCACCGTGAAGTGAGCGTGGGGTGAGCTTTCAATAGTGTCAATTCCTAGCAAAAAAACTCACTTCACCTAAGTTTTCACGGTGAGATTTTTACAGAATCGACCGGCTGGTACACAAGCAAAATGGCAAATTTAGTTGAAATACAACGCAAAATTCAAACAAGCAGGTGATTTTCTACCGTCATGAATTCGTCATTATACTTGTATCCCGTAATAAATAGTGTAGACACTATTAAATAGACATTTAGATTTATACTAACTGTGGAAATAAGTACTTTTAGTTTTGCGAACTAAGCAATCTGTTTTAAGTTAGGGGTGGGCTTTGAACAACCTTGTTTGGTTCACTTTGGTTGTTTGTCACGTGTATTTTGATAATAATTATTTTCATCGGGACTAAAGAATTATAACTTTTATAGGTACCTACGTGAACTGTGGGGGATAAATTACCAAAGAATCTGCAAAGTTAGGTTTTTTGATTTTTTATTTAAGAAAAGAATCGCGTAGAAACACTGACATAAATCTACAAAAACATTCTAACTAAGTAGATTTTAAAACGGTCTTAGACTTTGTTTAAAGAACAGGAACTGGGTATTCTGCGCCAAAATCCACTATTCTTTTAAAACGTGTATTAGTCGGGGGACCTACCTTAAGCATGAACTTCCTTACGTGGTACTAGCACGCACAGACACACTCATATATAATGAAAAGAGACAGAGAGAGAGAAAGTCGCATGGCATAACGCTTTTTTCTTGCGTGACGATATCTACCCGTCAAGTTCTACCACAAGCCCCGTTATGGAACTTCGTTGCATAACAAACTAACTGACCCAGCGAATTTCGTATCGCCATCGAAATCAGTCAATCCGTTCTCGAGATATCATCAAAAAAGCCGTTCCACACAAAACGTGTTAGAAAATGAATTATCTTTTTTTTCGTAAATTTTTCCCATGTTTTTATAGTTATTCTGCTATTCGAGACGGAGACAAATCCAACAAATCTAAGATCATAAAAATACCTCCAGCCGTTCTTGAGTTATAAATGGTGTAACTAACCCGAATTTGTTTTATATAATTATATATAAGATGTTGGCAAAATAATATTTTATTTAGTTTTCTTGTGAAGCCATCTTCTCATACAAATAAAAATACAAAAAATGTCTCATACTTTGACAAACATAATTTTAAACTAGGTAAGCATATCCATGCATAATCGAAAACACGTTGAAAGCTATTCCGATCCGCGATGAGTTATCACTCCCCCTAGTTTGTAAACTAGTGTAACGGTACCCATGGGTAGTGGAGTATCTGCTCCTTGTACAACAACTTAATAACTGTTCCCCGTTCAGTTCTGCAACACTGAAATAAAAAACAAAAGTCCCTTGTGTGTTCAAGTTTAACTTCTGATTTATTACTGTGGTTGCATCTTAGGATGTTGTGTTATTGTTTTTTCTTGTGTGGGATTCAAAACTTTCTTAAAGGGCTTGTGGAAAAAGGCAGCATCTGTTGATCAAAGAGTGCCCTGCTTAGAGAGATATGGCGTTAAACCCAATATATAGCAGGAGATACTGGTTCGATGTAAAGGAAAAAAATCGGTTGTCTGTAAAGTCGGTTTACGGACGATAGTTTAACGTGACAACGTCATAACAAAACATTAATGAAATTGCCGAACGCGGAGGCCGATTCGGCAGCGTTCGACATTATCTGTCTCTCATCGCTCGTTCCGCGCTCTCGCTTGCACTTCAAGCCGCCATGGAACGCTACAACGCTACAGAGCAAGGCCGCGAGGTAACGCTACATGAGTCATGTTTTTTTGTGTGTGCAGCCAGCTTCATCGATTTATTAGACGTTGTCACGTCAAAAAATGGAGACCTCTGTATAGGACTTTGACTATCACTGCCGCGTTAAAAAGTCGTATTTTATATTGCAATAAAATTGTGATGTTTTTTTTTCTGTTACAGTTAATTTGGGTCAAACAATTTCGGCTACCATGCTGCCGTTAGCTAATTTGGAAGAACGCAAACATTAATAATGAACTTTTAAATAAGTATCTACCAATCAATATCTAAGAAGATAGCATCGCACTAGAAAATCAATTATACTTACTCCTTCTCCGAGACATATTAACGTGTAGTAGCGTGGGATTGTACCGCGCTGTCACAATTATTTCAAAGCTAAAAAAAAAAATAAAATGAAAATAGTTCTCTTATTAGGCAACACTGCTGCACTGTAATGTCATTACGTGTTTTTGTGCTTAGCGTTGTCACTACGTTCTCTCAACAAAATACAAATTAAATTAAATTTTCTAACATAACAATGTATAAAGTCATATTAAAATTGATTACCATGAATACATTCATGATATATGATGTGCGTAGTACATTATTTACCGAAATATCAAGTGCAGTGAACTCACAATACCGGCCGGCGTGAGTGTTGAAATTTGGGTTTGTTTACTAAGAAAAAAGGTATGTAAATATTGAAAATGTCAAGAATTATCATTTTATAGAAGCATCATAAAGGTAAGACTTAAATAATATATAAGATTTCTACGAAGAATTATTTGTATTAAAGGTTATAACCTAAAAATACCAAGAACAATTTTGTTCGTACTTTTTTTTTTTTTTTTTTCTATGTCAGATGACTATTTCCGGTTGTCATTGACTAAACCGACTAAACAAAAATTATAGACATTCTAAAATATCATTGTAGACATTCATGTCTATGCACAAAACTCAAATTAGAACTTCGTTAAATTTTCCTCCTGTTACCAACGTGTTTTTTCGCGGTTCCTTGAATTGCTCACTCTTTTACATCTAAATATACGAAATTAACAGTGCTTTTCAAGAAATGGGTAAACGAAAGAATAGAAATCCGGATTATATCAAGAAAAAGATACGAAAATTGAAAAGGAAACTGGAAAAGATACCTGTCGAAGTGAATTCAGATGTCTCATCGCCGCCACCCTCGTCGCCGCCACCCTCGTCGCCGTGGCGGCCTCAATCACCTTATTCACCTACACCACTACCTCTGGTTACTCAACCGACCGAGGCACCATCGCCACCTGTGCTTAATATACCTGCTCAAAACGATTTGGAACAAGAACTTAACACAGGTCTGTAAAACATGAAATTACTAACAATACCTAACCATGTTCCTATGATGTCACCTCTTCAAACGCCTGGGTGATCACAATAGACTGATATGTTATGGTTATGGACACATAAGCGCCACCACATGCGGGTGGACACTGTCAAATCTCACAAAATAGTACATGGCAAGCGCTATCACACTGCGGGTAGACGATGCCAAAAAATTAATTTCCACACTGGAATACTATTGACTTAGCGCTATCACTAAGCGGATAGACATGTCTATATCTCTATGTTCAATTTTTCAGAGGACACTCTACCTGAGGAACTCTTACAAGCCCTGGGAACCGAAGGCGAAGACATAATAGAAGTTGGAGAAGCTATACGACCTGAACTAGCACTCCGTTGGACGAGGATCGTACAGACTGGCCTTGGTAAAGAATCTCGAGAGGCCATTATTAAGAAATATCCCTCGCCTGTCAATTTCCCAAGGGCAGTGGCTCCTATAATGAATGCCGAGATATCAGCTTGCCTTTCTGAACCAACCCTTAAAAGGGATAAAAGGATCAGCTATAGACAAAGTCTCACAGGAAAACTCCTGACTTGTCTAGGAAAAACATTAAGCAAGGTACTGAAGGGTGATATAAATAGTAAAGTTATTGTCGAAGAAATAAGTGATGCAGCAAAATTAGCTGCTGACATTTATTATCAAGACTCTTCCTCAAGAAGATTTTTTGCTTTGGCTGGAGTCAATAAGGTGGTACAAGACGCCGTAAGGAAAGCAACACCAGATGAGACATTATTTGGAACAGACTGTGCTGAAAAAATTAGGGCTGCACAAGCTATCCAAAAGGCAGGATCCCTGATTAAGACAACAGAAAAGAAAACATTTAAACCAACAACTCAGAAGAAACAGTTAAACTGGAGAGGCCCGCCGCAGTACCAACAACAGCAACATGCTCGCGGCGGGCATCAGCCTCAAGAACACCGGCATCAGAGACAACCTCGACCGAATCAAACACACTGGAAGACTCAGAAGATAGCTCCATCCAGTTCCAGGCCCAGATACCGCAAATAGACCCTCAGGTACATGCAGGTCAACTTAAGTACCTTAAGAACAACTGGTGTAACTAACCAGTGACCCAATAGTTTTAAAATGGACTCAAGGTTATGAGATCCCATTCAGAGAAACTCCATCTCCCTATCAAGCTGTGTTACAACATAGGTCAGGAAAAGAAAAGGAATTAATTAAAAAAGAAGCATATTTTTCTGTACCTATAGCAGATAATTATAAAAAATATCTAAGGTTTACCTTTGATGGAAAGTTATTCGAATTCAATGCTTTACCCTATGGTTTATGTACAGCACCTTTCGTTTTTACAAAATTACTAAAACCAGTTAGTACTTACCTTAGAAAAATAACATCATCATGACATGTTACCTAGATGATAGTCTATATTTTCATAAATCCAAAGGAAAATGTAAAATTTGCAGTAACTCTTTTAGAAGATTTAGGCTTTTTCATCAATCCTGAAAAGAGCCACCTTATACCAAGCCAATCATGTCAGTATTTGGGATTTATTTTAGAATCAACAAATCTTGCTCTATCGGTTCCCCAACAAAAACAAATCACAATATTAGAGAAAATTAAAACTTATCAAGTAAAAAGAACTACCATATAAATTACTTAGAATTAAAAGCTGCCTTCTTAGGGCTCCAATGTTTTGCAAAAGATTTGCATGACTGTGAAGTGTTATTAAGAGTGGATAATACTACCGCAGTTGCATATATTAACAAAATGGGGGGAGTCCAGTTTCCCCATTTAAATAATATCACTAGAGATATATGGCAATGGTGCAAAGAAAGAAATATTTGGATTTATACATCTTATATTAATACCAAAGATAACTATGAAGCTGACAGAGAATCGAGAAAAATCAACATTGAATGGGAGCTGTCGCAAATGGCTTATAGTAAAATGGTAAATTGTTTTGGGGTACCGGATATAGATTTGTTTGCTTCTAGAATAAACAGTAAATGTGAAAAGTTTGTGTTCTGGAAATGCGATCCGGAAGCCTTCCGAATTGATGCATTCACTCTTAACTGGTCTAGTTATTATTTTTTTTTTTTTTATGCATTCCCTCCATTCTTAATCAAGACAGATAAAGCAACAGGTATCTTAGTTTTTTCCGTACTGGCCATCACAGCCATGGTTCCCACTATTGGATTCATTGTTAGTTAAGAAATTATTAATATTCGAACCAAATATGAAGTTGTTATCCTCTCCTTTCAGAGAATGTCACCCCCTTCACAAACAACTTACCCTGGCTGCCGGGCTGCTCTCAGCGAGGCATACATAAGAAGAGGTACACCAAATTCGGCCCTTCAAATTATGTTAAATTCACTGGCCAATAGTTCCATGAAACAGTATGACTCATCCTTGAAATCTTGGTGGCTATTCTGTAAAAAATATAACATAGACACCTATGAAGCTTCCATTCCTTATATTCTGAAATTTTTAAGTGAATCCTTTGAATCCGGAGCCTCATATGGTACAATAAATACTACCAGATCAGCCCTTTCATTGTTAATTAGTTCCAAAATTGGATCTGATGAAAGAGTTAAACGATTCATGCGAGGACTATACCGTTCAAAACCACCAGCCCCAAAGTATAATCTTACTTGGGACCCTGGAGTTGTATTAACATATTTGGCAAATCTTTACCCCAATGATGACATAAGTTTAGAAAATCTAACAAAAAAAAGTGGTAACTATTCTTGCTCTTACCACAGGTCATAGAGTACAAACTTTATCTTTAATTAATATTAAAAATATTAAAGTTGTGAATGATGGGATTCAAATATACATTCCAGACATAATAAAAACTTCCAAAACAGGCAGCCTTCAGCCACTATTACACCTTAAAACTTTTAATAACAGAATTGAGATTTGTCCAGTTACTGCTGTAAAATGTTATATTAAAAGAACTAAACCACTAAGAAAAGGTACTGATAAGCTAATACTTACCATCAAAAAACCACATCATTGCGCTTCAACCCAAACTATAAGTCGCTGGATTAAAACAACTTTACATGAGTCTGGAATTGATGTAAATACTTTCACAGCACACAGCACCAGACATGCTGCCACGTCAGCTGCTAAAAGATCTGGGATCAGTATAGACCAAATACAAAAGACAGCTGGGTGGTCTCAAAACTCAGCCACCTTTGCTAGACATTATAATAGACCTATCATTCAAGAACCAAATGCGTTCAGTGATGTAATATGTAACACCATAAATAATACAACTAGATATTGTTGATCTCATAATTATATTATTTTTTAATTTGTACATTGCTTAGTCGATATTGTTATGACATACTTTCAAAAATTCTGTGATTTTAATAAATACCTTACTATTTTTACTATCAGGTATTTACTTACTCATAAACAACCCTAACCGACTTCAAACATCTACACGTTAATATGTCTCGGAGAAGGAGTAAGTATAATTATATGATTAAACGAACTTACCTTAAGTGAAGTTCTATCATAATTATACGAAGCTCCTTCTCCGAGACAAGTCTCCCAACCCATCCCTTGAGAAGTTTCCCCCTAAATGGGGTTGTTTAAATTATCTAGCTTTAAACGAAATGACATTACAGTGCAGCAGTGTTGCCTAATAAGAGAACTATTTTCATTTTATTTTTTTTTTTAGCTTTGAAATAATTGTGACAGCGCGGTACAATCCCACGCTACTACACGTTAATATGTCTCGGAGAAGGAGCTTCGTATAATTATGATAGAACTTCACTTAAGGTAAGTTCGTTTAATCATATAATTATACAAACACTTCATAAACCAACTGAAAAGTAACATGATAGAATGGCAAATAAATTCATATCATTTATCGATGAAAACTGGCGATAATCGCATCCAATTGCCGTAGTACATAATTGGTAACCTGTAACAACGCTTGAAACTCGAACGGTACTCGTGCAAAAGCATTTAGTCTAGTTGGCTACGCCCCCACCTTTGAGTAAGCGCTATTAATTTCCTTTGAACATCGATTATAGATATTACTATTTTCACAGAGTGGGGACTCTGTCCGCCCACCAAGTGACCCCAGGGAAGACGGTGGCACAGTGATCACGTGCTGCCGTGCATAGCGAGGCTCAGGGGAGGCCCCTTTACAGTCTCCCCAGGGATGTGCCTTACAGGCGTTGCACGGGGGGGTTCCGGAATTGGTCTTTTAAGAGGAACCGGGACCACCCCTATGTGCTGATGGTGATCACCGGGGTGGTTTTAGTGAGGTAAAAATCCCACACTCCCCGACCTCCCTCCCCGGAGGTCGGGTGCGTTTCGAAGGTTTCCCCCCGACAACAAAAAAAAAAAAGGTGAGGAATATGCCAGGACGATGAAACTTTAGTATAAGCAAGCAAATTCTCAACGAACAGTTGCTAATAATCCCAGCATTTCCTGGAGGAAGGTGATGATCTGGGCTTTTTTTTTTTCAGGATGGGAAATCATCAAATGACCCCTCCCGCTCTGAGTGGAGCGGAAAGGAGTATCAGACTCTTACTGACTAAAACCCACCCGTGTTCCTTCTTTAGCCCTTTATGTTCCGGGCCAGCGGTAACCCTTTCGGACAATCCCGCTGAATGTCCTGGGCTGCCCCTTATCTGCGCCTTCAAATCAACCTACGATAAGTTCTATGAAAGTAAACTTCCAATTCCTAAATTTTTTGAGTTCAGGGACTCACTGAACTCAAAAACATATCAAATTTAAATACACTTTATCACACCACCTACATCAGTATGCAAATATCCGGCGAACCTAATAAAAACGTATTCAAAAACATTCAATCAACAGTCAACGCGGCGTATCGTTGTCCACTGCTGGACATAGGCCTCTCTCAGACTGAGCTACAACACCCTGTCCTCCGTCTTCCGCATCCAGTCTATACACAAAAAAAAAAAACAAAAAAAAAACAATTAAAAAAAAGAAATATAACATTAAGACAGCATTTAATAAACAGTTACCCACGACATTTCTTAAACCGTTCGTGTTTTCATCTTAAAAGCTCATATAATTTTATTATGAATGCGAAATGTTCAGAACGGCTGATTTGGGTAATGGCCGCCTGCCGATTCTTTCGCCCTGGTTCTTTAGACTCGGTATAGGAATTTTACAAAATTGAACCGCGTGACTTGCTATAGTAGGCCTTTTGCGTTGGGGCACACTGGGTAATAAGAGTCTGTTATTATATTTAACCGACTTCAAAAAGGAGGAGTTCTCAATTCGACCGCATATTTTTTTTTGTATGTTTGTTACGAGATATCTCCGGCAATTGTAAATCGATTTCAAACATTTTTTTTTAATGGATGGAGTATCTCAAGAGTGTCGAGTGGTGCCATATAAATATTATTTACTTTGCTTGGGTAGTTTTTGAGCTTCAATAATAGGTATTTTTGCCACTTAGTTTATATTGATGATGTTATAATGACTTCCTGTCACTGAGATTTACATAACAAGTAGTGTTATACGAATTTGTGGGGTAAGTGTAACTTAAAAGTGAAAAATAAAAACTTAAAAAAAACTACCGACTTCAAAAAAAGACGCTACAAAGTGAAAAATAACTTTAATTTCGGAAGTCGGTGGCATACAACGAAAATGCGAACCGAATGACACCGACTTCCGAAATTAAAGTTATTATTCACTTTGTAGTGTCTTTTTTGGAAGTCGGTTCTTTTCTTTTTGTAATTTTTTTTATGGTTAATGTAAACTGTTTATTATATCAATGGTAGAGAAAAAAATAGGCTAGACTCCATACATAGATAGGTATATATGTATAGTGTTCGCTAATTTGATGCCTAAAAGGGGAAGACTATGTCTAGGCGCTACGTCAGGTATTGATTAAAAGATTTGGTTAGAAAGTGTAGTATCGGGTAATACTACGTATTCGTTGAGACTAATCGAAGTAGTCTGATGTAGATTTAGATACTTCAATAAAGTCTAGTGGGAATCTAGCTAGATCCAGAAAGATCAGTTTAATATCAGCGAATGCATAGACTTGTCTGACAGAATAGCGTCATCCTTGAGTCTACTCTACACCTTGCGACCAATACATAGTATAGATATCAATCAATACATCGTCAGATTTACAATAGACTTACGTGTCGTGTCGTGATGATTCTGGCATGTTTTCATGTGATGTGCCTTCAAAATAATGTGGCCGACTTTCTACAAAATGTATGACACCGATAGTACAGCCAGCACATCAAGCTACCCGAAAGTGTCAAAATTTCCCAATCAACTTTGAACCTTATGCTTTAGCGATAAAGTTGAAAATCCATTAAAGAAATTTGACAGATTGTAGTAGCTTGATGTGCTGGCGTCTGTACATACTGATGCAGCAAGAATTAGTGTGAATCCGACTATGGTAGGGAAAAATGTATCACATTCTACGTGTTCCATTTTTTAATGTTTTAAAGTCTTATTCAACTTTTTGGGAGTCTACGGTTTCCTACAAGAGTGGTGACCGTAATAGCGTCCGCAATTTACCTGTGAAATAATGTCACAAAACTCACTACTACTGTGTTCGGATACACAATGGCGGCTGCGCATGCATCTGCCTGCAGGTACTTATTCTATTAGTTAAGTAATCATCTTATACTTAGTGTTAGTTAATAACCATTCATTAACTTAAGTCAATTTGAAAATGTGTACAGCAATACTCTATTGCTAACTGTGGAGGCTTGTAAATAGCTTGTCGTCAATTATCTCACTAATACTTCTGTATTTGATAGCTGTTAGCCACCCAAACACTGCAATAAAATAAAAGTATCCTTGACTCTTGTATCGTCAGTATCATCAGTAACGTCAGTATCGTCATTTATAACTTCTTAGTTATAAATCATAATAAAATATATATACACTAGCTAAAAGCAGAGCTTTGTGAGGGCTCGCGTCGTTTTTCTGCGTGGTAATAATCTTTAAGGCAGTTTTTTTAAATATTTTTTTTCGTAATTTAAATTATTTTTTTTTTACTGATAACACATCTACATATAAATAGAAATTATTATGTTAAAGCACAAATCAATAGGCGTAATAGTTTTTCCGTAAAGTGTACCCCAAAATGCTCAGGTTGTGGGATATAGCAGGGCTCGCTTCGCTCGCCCTGATAATAAAAAAAAACAGTTTTGTAATAATTTTTATTTTTACAGCGGTATCACACACATCTAATTACTGTCGTCAGACGTTTCCGAGTATTCTGCAGCATTGACAGCGTCAGCGTGAACTTACTTCAAAATGGCGGCCCAAATGTTTAAGTTCCATAAGTCAGACACGTTCCAGTACCACAAAACATTAAACGAAACCCGACCAAGTGAAATTGCTCGTTAGTTTCGTATTACACGTATGTTACTTTGAGTTGATTGAATTTTGGATAATTTGTTGTTGATTGAATTGTCGCTACGTACGTAGCTTAGTAGAAGTTCTTTATTTACAAAATTTATAGCTTCTCGTGACGGATACTTTAAAACATTATTTATGAAAGTGATTTGATGTGTTTGAGGAAGTATGCAACGATTTCAATCTTTGCTACTGTCATCATGTTCATGACAGCCTCCACTGCGGCTGTTATGTGCGGTCACCACTTTTCTAGTAAATCGTAGCATTATGGATTTATAAAACTTTTCGATTTACGAAAAATACCCACAGGCCTAACTTCCTAGCCCATTTAATATTGTTTCCGCAAAAATACCCTCCCGTTGTGCACAGTAAGCAAACGATTCGAGGTCAAAGTAATAACGTGAACCGATAGCATCCGATGTCGGTAAGTTGTTAGTTTTGAAAATTCTCTTTAGGCCTATCACGAACGCGCGGAGTAAACATAACGTAAATTCGATAGATTTTTAAACTGAAAAATCTATTTCCAAAAAAAAAAAACACCGACTTCCAAAAAGACACTACAAAGTGAAAAATAATTTTTATTTCGGAAGTTGGTGGCAAACAACGACCAACGACACCGACTTCCGCAATTAAAATTATTTTTCACTTTGTTGTGTCTTTTTTGGAAGTCAGTTTTTTTTTTTTTTTGGAAAAAGTTTTTATTCTTCATTTTTAAGTGTACCCCACACAAACTCGTATAACGCTACTTTTTTTTCTTTTTTTCGGGATGGGAAATCATCAAATGATCCCTCCCGCTCTGGGTGGACCGGAAGGGAGGGTCAGTCTCTTACTGACTAATACCCACCAAGATTTTTTGAAAAGGAAATCTATGAAATTGTTGTAGAAGGTAGGTATTACGGGCGGACGGTAGGTATTAGGTAGGTAGGCGGTATTACGTACGGCGGAGCCACGACTGGCGCCGCACCTTTAGCAGCGATAAATTTTGTCAGTGTGTGCGTGGGACGACGCATACGTACGAGCGCGCTCGCGTACAAACCGTGTTCGGTGCGTATGTATGAAGATATCCTACTCATTTGTATTTACTCCGCTCGCGCTATGGGTGATACACGATTTGTGTATGCTGCACGTCTATCCAAAAAAATTGTTCGAATTGACGTTACGATAACTTCGCGCGTTCGTGTTAGTGCCTTTTATCGGCCCGGTTATAGCTACAGCGACGATTTTTCATACTTTTTATAACATTCCGTTTTCTACCGAATCTTTTTGTACAAGTTTTTACTTGTTTCGTTGAATTTGTTTTTGTATTTTTGCTCATGGATCCGAAATCATAGCATTTTTTTTTATATTTCGGATAAAATTGTTTTAGCATTATTCATAAATAATTTCACTATAATTGTTTAATATGGTTGGAGTTTAAAGGTGAATGCAATTTTTAGGGAAATTAAGTGTGGTGCCCAGGATATTAAAGAATAATTTATACCAAGTTTCATCGTAATCTAACCGGTAGTTTTTGCGTGATGCCTGAACAAACAGACAGACAGACAGACAAAAATTTTTTTAAACACATTTTTGGGTTCGGTGTCGGTATCCCGGTTCCGGTTCCCCTGCCATTTATTTTTTTGATATTTTCAATGTTCAGAATTTTCACTTCTACAGATTTATTATAAGTATAGATAATTTCACTATAATTGTTTAATATGGTTGGAGTTTAAAGTTGAATGCAATTTTTAGGGAAATTAAATAAACATAGGCCTTAGTTTTTGTAGTCTTTACACTATTTGCGCTGTAGCATGGTGCGGGTGACAGTTTCAGTAACATTTCGTTTCACTCTTGAAAGTTGCCGCGATTTACAATTTATGACTTAATATTTCAGTTGTACCACATTCGTAATATATTAAATAATTAATAACTGTAGTAAATTAAATTAAACCCAACCAGAATGTTCTAATCAAGAAATAAAATCAAATTGAATGAAAAATTAAGCAAAGTGTTATGCGTATAACGTAACGCCATAGACGTATTTAGTGATGGGATGTACTGCTACGATGGATAGTCGATATTTTTTATAATAAAAAACGTATATTGTGCGTAGGTCAATTTTTATTTTTAAAAGGTCTAATTATACAACAGAACATTTATAGGGTAAGGTTGCTTAAAAGGTTGCTAAAAAAAATACATGTTATTCGTCTAAACTCATATCAGAGTCAGGAACATCTGAATTGTCACTCAATTCATCATCTGAATCTGTGACGGATATTATTAACGATGACTCAATTATGTTGTCAATATGTATGTCACGATCCCAATCAGACATAATGTCCCTTTTTGTTTTATTCACGACCTTCGACCAGTCTTCAGGTTGAACATTGTTGATGGCCTCTTGTAATAGGGCCAACATCTTATTTGCCGTAAATGGCGGCGAAGTATTATTTCTTGCGGCGTAACCTAAAAATAAACGAACTTATAAAAAAAAGTATTCAAATAATCATCAATCAGCCTAATCTAGTATCTGGTAATGTTTTTAAACTAGGTACATGCTACGATCGGAAAGCTGATTTTTTTATAAAGCTTCAAAATGGGAATTGAAATTAAAAGCATACCTTTTATTTGGGCCCAAATCAGCTCAATAGCGTTATACTGGCAATGGTAGGGTGGTAGTCGAAGGACCTGGTGGCCTTTTTCTTTTGCCATCTCGTCCAGAGCATAGGTAGGAGTTGGTGGCTTATGGCGTCGGACTAAGGCAATAAGCTCCGTCTTTAACATTTTTATATCTGCTGTAACTCCGTTTTCACTCAGCCACTTCACCAACTCGCTTTTGCGGTTGGATTGGTTTGGGGGTTTATTAACTTGCACCGAATGGTAGGGTGCGTTGTCCATTATTATGGTCATAGGCTCTTTTAAATTGTTTAATAGACCTATGAACCAATCTTTAAATTTTTCGTAATTCATCTCCTCATGATACTCCGTAGTTTTTTTTGACTTAAAAGCCAGCAAACAATCAGGGACGAATCCACTTGCTGTACCTGCGTGACAAATAATAAGGCGTTCGCCTTTGCCTTCCGGCACTTTGGTACACGATTGTGCCGTATCGTCGGTCCAACTTTTACCCACTGTGTGGTTGGCGTTTAGCCACGTTTCATCCAAAAAGACAACTTTGCTCCAATCACTTATGTTTTTGGCCTTCCTTAAAAATCTACATCTTGCTAGGGCAATGTCAGTCCTATCCATAATAATCTTTCTTTTGTTAACTTTTTTGTAAACAAAGCCAATATCTTTTATAACTTGCCGTAGCGAAGTAATACCTCCTTTGAACAAGTCAGCTTCTTTTAATGATTTTAGAAGCTTGAGCAATGTGGGTAGCTCCATTCTTCTATAATAATCATAAATATGATTTCTAATAGCAACCTTAGCAAAATCATCCAAATCTGTGATTGGCTTCACCTTGGTCCGCTTTTTGTTGGGTGTCGATAATTTATTTTCAAACATCCCATCTTGGCCAATTTTCTCACGTGTTATACGCGAAACAGTATTGCGGCCAATATCAAGAGCTTCGGCTACTCGTTCTACAATATGATTCAATGGTAACAACGGTCCATTATTTTGTTGTTCTCTTTCAAAGTAGTCTCGGAGGCGAACAACAAGCTCCCTGTCCTGACTACCCAAAACAGTTTTTTTTTGTATGCTTAGGCATGGTAATAACAACAAACTCAACAAACTTATAACAAATAACAATTTAACAAAAATGAAAACAAACAATGAAATCGTAATACGTGTCACATTAAGTCACAATATAACGCGCTTGCACTCGTACTCGCACTCACAGCATCGCACGGGTAAACAACATGGCCGCCGCGCCGATGCACCATAGAGCAAAAATGTTGTCACGAAAAAAAAAACATAAACCCGATTTTGATTATTTTATATAAGTACAAAGATAATTATGTAGCCATAAAACATTTATATTGACAAGTTTATACACGTAGCACACACGTAGTTACACTGCACAACTGAATAATACACTAATTTTCATAACAATATTAAAGAGAACTAGATTCACGCTGCGAGTATCGTTAGCGATAAAAATGAATTGCATAACCTCACATCCCTACGTGGTACTGACAAATGTCAACGTCATACGGGCAACTGTCACCCGCACCATGCTACAGCGCAAATAGTTGTAGTGTTTTTACTTTATTGAATTAAAAATAATATAAGACAAAATATGGATTCTTCGAAGATTTAATCATCTGCTTTGCAAATTGGGTACTAAACCAGCAACCAAATTGCGTAACACACTTTCTTTCACAATTCGAATGATCTTGCAGGAAATTCCTAATCCATTCCTTCATATATTTGAAAACCAATAAATGTTGTCAAATTGTCAAAATGAAACGCATTGCATTTGTTGTAGTAGTAGTGTAGTAGTAGTGTAGTAGTAGTGTTGTAGTAGTTGCGTAACACACTAAGTGTTACGCAACTACTACAACACTACTACTATGACAATATTTTAACGAGAATTATTGGTAAGCATGTGCTTACCAATAATTCTTGTTAAAATATTGTCATACAAAGTAGAAATAGTAACTAAATGCACACCATTAGGTACTTATTATCGGGGTTTCTTAACATTTAATTGCCAAAGATACAATAAACTCACTCACTTATCTGTGAAACCTAATTTTAACACTTCACAAGCACTAAAGATTTAAAACTGTTTTCAAACTCGAAAAAGATAACATTAATTATACAATAGAAACATTACGATAGACGGTTACAACATTAAGTGATGTTTGAGTCAACAAAAGCAAAGACTCAATTGTAAGGAATTTTAGAAGCGATTCCTAAAAATACTGACGCAATAAGGAGACAGCCAAAGGAATGTTCATTTTGAAATTCTTGGTCTATCAGCTTCAAGAATGAGATATTTTTAAAATGTTTTTTTTTTCCTTTAAGGGGGAAGCGCTAAGGTAGCCCGCGAAATTCAAATTTTCTAAGGTTTTTTGCAATTTGCTGGTCAGTATTAAGTTGTATATTCTATTTCATGAAATCGTCATTCTTTGGGGTTTTTTTTTTTTTTTTGAGGATGGGAAATCATCAAATGACTCTTCCCGCTCTGGGTGGAGCGGTAGGGAGTGTCAGACTCTTACTGACTAAAACCCACCCGTGTTCCTTCCTTAGCCCTTTATGTTCCGGGCCAGCGGTAACCCTTTCGGACAATCCCGCTGACCTCATTCTTTGGGGTTACGTGGTCTTAGAGAGTTGTGTTGATGACTTTAACGATTATAATTCTGTAAATACATATTTGTTACGGCCGCGAATCATATTTTGATCGACGTACAACTTAATACTGACCAGCGAATTGCAAAAAACCTAAATAAAATTGAATTTCGCGGGCTACCCTGGCGCTTTCGCTTTAAGCAATAAAAGAAGACTAGATTTTTTGCGGTTCATTTAACCAACTGTGGTTGTGGATGACGAACTTCCATTCAAACTGCCATTCCCTATTTAACTCTTTTAACGGATACATCATCATCATCATTGTCATTTCAGCCGAAAGACGGCCACTGCAGCTGGACATAGGCCTCCCCCAAGCACCTCCACTCCGACTGGTTCTGTACTTCTCGAATCCAACGGGTTCCTGCGGCCTTCACAAGGTCGTCGGTCCACCTTGTGGGAGGCCTTCCAACGCTACATCTTCCCGTACGCGGTCGCCACTTCAGAACTTTTCGGCCCTATCGGCCATCTGTTCTGCGAGCAATGTGTCCTGCCCACTGCCACTTAAGTTTGGCAATTCTTCGGGCTATGTCGGTTACCTTGGTTCTCCTCATTTTCGATTCGATCACGCAGGGAAACTCCAAGCATAGCCCTCTCCATTGCCCTTACGGATACATAAGCAGCCTATATAACTAGGTCACAGGCCTCCTCCCGGTGAAAGGTCATCCATTCCACCACACGGGCCCAGTGCGGGTTGGTAGATGTCATAATTGTCCTAGTAACACCAATTTTTACTAAAATCATTGTTTTCACATTAAGATTGGTGGTTGCCATTGATAAAACACATGATAGTTGTATATTCCCACTGCTGGGATACAGGCCTCCTCTCTTTGAGAGGGAGTGGGCTGTAATACACCACGCATGCCCAGTTGGTAGATGTCACATGTCTTCGAATTTTTGGTACTACAACATGCCGATTTCTTCACGATGGTTTCCTTCGCCGTTTTGAGAGCAATGGTAATGAAATAATTTACACAAGTAAAGCGCCTGTCTGGGTTCGAATCTGCGACCTACAATTCGTAAGTCGCGGCCATTATTACTTGGCCACCACTGCTCTCGTCGACTTTAGAGATTTTGTTTAATATCCTTCCTTTGTGCTTATTTATACTTTGAACTCTTGTGCAAACTTTCATGCTTTGATGCTGTCTATCAAGTCAGTTGTTGTTCGGTAGATGTTCAGTTGATTAGTACTAGTACCGTTATTATGTGGAATAGATGGACCAGATTTCATGTAAGTTAATAAAATTGGCCAGTATTGCTAATGTTATTATGGCCAATGTTGCTAGTATAATAGTGTATAATGGAATATTCCTAGCTATTGTTATTATGTTGCTATTATTCTGAGTTCCTTCTACCATTGTCCAAGAGATAAAATGAATTGTTTTTAAATTAACGATAATTTGTGGCAATGACAATTTGTTGATGGAATACTTTAATACTGTTCCCAAAGAGTTTCTTATCCTTCTTCTCCTAGATGACCTTAATTTGGAACGGACGACTAGCTTTCTGATTAATTACTGACAAGACTAAATTGAAATAAATGTCTAGCCTTTTCTTGTGGTGCTTCACTTATTTCATGAAATCCTTTCCCTACATACATATCATATTCATGGGTACTTTTATACACATTAAATAACTAGTAACCATTCTGATATTCAAAGCTTTATTTTGGGTAATATATATTTAAACTTATAGATAGCTTATATGGTTATTTCCTAACAGCCAGCGTTATCCTATCCAGCGGTTTAGGTGGTGAGTTGCCTGTCAATGAATTTAAGCTGTTCCAATTTTAATTCAAATTCATTTATTTGTCAGAATGTAGGTTGACTACATTGACATATATATTACTCTTTTAAAAGCATTAGTTTACAACTATCTTAAAACTTTAATGGCCCCGTTACAACCCCTTGTTATGCTGGTTTTGATTTTCTTTCCCGTCTAGTAGATACTATCTATAACAACTTTGATTGCCTCGTAAGAGGGGAAACGCAGGCAGAGGCCAGACGAGGGGGGCGGTGCGACTGAAATAAAATATGTCCGACCCGGCCGTGAATGCAACCTTGAACGTTTTAGCATCGCCGGAACGCCCAGCGGTGACCATGTCAGTCGGGACCCGCTGGCATACTCTCTAAGTCCGTCAACGAAGATACGGGCCCGGCCGAAAGAAGTTCGATAATTGAGAGTGAACCCTTATTAATTAACTTTTTCGGACGGGCAATAACTCATCGGGAGTAGAAAGAACTTTCAAATCGTGTTGTCATTCATTATTAGTTCAGGCCCCGAACTAATTTTATAGCCGTATTGGAAGGGGGCCTCATCCCGCTTGTGGCTCTGATGTCGCCTGTTACTTAGCTATTGCTAAGTCATAAGCTGCAGCTTTACACCATTCAAAGCGGGTAAACAACAGCACTTGTAGAAAAAATCTCGCGTTTCCAACAAAATATGTTGCTTTGCGATTTTTTACCCAGTTAACTGAAAATTCCAGCACGTAGGTGACACGTGCGACCCACAAATAAATCATTTCGGTAGATCGTATATTCTCTAAATCTAAATTTCATTAGGCATACTATTCCAACTTTCCCTAAGCGAAATCTAAACACGTTTCGGATTCCATTCCAACACTGAGTACTTAAGTCCAACAAAAATACATCATCGCAAAAGTTGTACGTGTAAAAAGGTCTAACTAAGATGAATGCTCCAAGAATTTAATTATCTAGCCGAAGAGTAGGTGAGCAAAACTTTTTCCTTTACGTAGGATGGCGGCATCTTTTGCTTTCTGTGACGTCATACGCTGATAAATTAGGTGGAGTGGCTTGGTATAAATCATGCAAATATTTGTGAGTGGGTGTAAACATATGGGTAATATTACGATTTTTTGAGGTTAGAGCGGAAACTACGTATATATTGGTTATGGGGTTAAAAAAAAATCGGCACTTAAGGTTTTTAACCGACTTCAAAAATGGAGAAGGTTCTCAATTCAGATGTAAATAATATATATATACATATATATATTTTTTATGTATATTCGGGCATAACTCTCTCATATATAGACGAAAGAGGTTAATTCCGAAATGGTCCCATTTAAATTTCGTAAAGATCTGATGATGAGTTTCGGAGACAGACAACGGAAATCTTCAATAAATGCCAGCAAATCAACCGCGATTGCTACTATAGTATATGTATGCATTGCTTACGCAATCACACAGCATTACATCTCGCCTGTACCCTTTAAAGGGGTAAGCAGATGTGTTCAATAGCTTCCTGTCACTGATATTTACATAGCAAGTAGTGTTATATAAATTTGTTTGGTGTAGGTAGGTACAACTAAAAAGTGAAAAATACAACCGACTTCCAAAAATAATACTACAAAGTGAAAAATAACTTTAATTTCGAAAGTCGGTGTCAAAAACCGAAAATACAGAACCAACGATACCGGCTTCCGAAATGAAAGTTATTTTTCACTTTGTAGTGTTTTTTTTGGAAGTCGGTTGTTTTTTTGTAAAAAAGTTTTATAATATGTATTTTATAATTTATTTTTTATGTTTTTCTTATTTTTTTTTAGGGTTCCGTGCCTCAAAAGGAAAAATGGAACCCTTATAAGATCACTTTGTTGTCCGTCTCTCAAGACACTTTTTCTCCGGAATGTGTGGAGTTATCAAGTTAAAATTGATATCAAAAACAATAATACAGGGCTGCAATCCCTTGAGGCAGTGAAACCCAAACTTCTAAGTCAACGCAATCAAAAGATACGGGCGCTTATGTTCCGTTTATGCCGCATATTTTGACCCTCGCAAGGGAATCAGGTACTTTCCGTTGACCTAGAATCGTGAAATTTGGCAAGAACCAATGTCATGTAGCACAAGTAAAGAAAAAATCCGAAAACCGTTAAGGCTCCTTCAAACAGGCGCGACACTACACGCGATACAAAGGCACCGCAAGTCGCGCAACGAGTGGTGCCTTTGTGTCGCGCGCGATTATAACGCGCGTCGCGCCTGTTTGTAGGAGCCTTAAATTTGTAGTTACATATCTACAAATTTAATTTATCTCACAAATTAAATTTAAATTATATCTAAGCAGAAGTCAAATTCTAGGTAGCTAATGTAAATTGGTTGCTCAAGCCTCGAAATTGCACTTACCTATTTGAAAAAGAGACGAGTGAGGTAAACACACAATGAAAATACCTACCCTATCAAACCGGATTATAATTTTCACTTGGCTATTTTAAAGAGAATTTCGTTTAGCAAATCAACTGAACGATCATAATACAAACTTTACAAAACTTAATTACGAAATAGAAACGGTGATTTGACCCCAGTCTGTACAGTGTACAACAAAAATAGGGTTCCATAATTAAAAGAGCATGAAATTGTAACCGTCACAGGGCGGGTGAACAACAATTAGTTTAAAACCAAAGTCCCATTGCGTTTATTGTATAAATGTTAATTCTGCGAGTTTTACCCGACACTCCGACAGTGTGACGGAATAGACATACTTTACAAAGTTCCAAGGAATATTTACATGAAAATTAATATGGTTTATGAAAAGAGAGTTTAATTTTTATAATTATTGTAACTGGATTATACTTTACGTATTTTCGTAAATTTATAGGCTCATTTGCGTATTTGGTTGTAATTTCCGAACTGAAATTTCAAATTGGCTATCGAAATATAAATTCCTTATTTATACCCTGTAGTCGGAGCTGTGCTTTAATTTTGATATTTTCTTTTCTTAGATGATTTTTATTACAGCTACAAAAAGAAGGAATAATAATTGGCACATCATATTGCTGGATGCGGAAGTTGAAGGACAGGGCGTTTTGGCGTAGCCTGGAAGAGGCTTATTCAATTCAATTCGATTCGATTCAAATTCTTTATTTCAGACATGAGTCCATAGTGTTAGTAAAACACTAGAGTTAGTAATAAGGAGATAATTCTTAAAATATTAACTGGTATCGATTCTTACCCAGTAGAGCAGCCGAGGAGAGTCCCACCGATCTGAGAATACGCTCTGGAGACCGTTTGTGGTGACGCGTAGCCGGCCAGCTATAGAAGCGATCCTTTTTCTTATTATGGCGTAAAAATCTGTGCGCGCCTCCGCAAACATTGTGCACGCACTACAACGCCATGACAGCCCCAAGAGTATCCTAAACGCGTTGTTATATTGGACACACAGATCACTGTATGTCCTCTGCGTAAAACGGGTCTAAGGACTGCAAGTGTAGAAAGACTGACAGAAAGCTTTGAAATAGTGACTTTAACTTGATTTGTACAACGTGCAAATCTTTGAACCAGCATGTTACATCGAACAGCCAACGACCTGCGCTCTCTCTCTGTTTCCATATTGTCCTTAAGATCACTGATGATCTTAAGGACAATATGGAAACAGAGAGAGAGAGCCCAGGTCGTTGGCTAAACGCGTTGTTATATTGGACACACAGATCGCTGTATGTCCTCTGCGTTAAACGGGTCCAAGGACTGCAAGTGTAGAAAGACTGACAGAAAGCTTTGAAAGAGTGACTTTAACTTCATTTGTACAACTTGTAAATCTTTGAACCAACATGTTACATCGAACAGCCAACGACCTGCGCTTTCTCTCTATTTCCATATTGTCCTTAAGCTCATCAGTGATCAAGTGACCCAAGTACTTAGTCACCCATGCTAAAGGAGTGCCACAGAGCGAGACACCGGGAATATCGGAATAGTTTATTGTACTCGCTTTAAACATAGTAAGTTCTCTCTTCCTAACATTGTATTTGAGCCCATGGGACACTGCATAGGGCTCACAAATAGCCATCAGTTTCCTCAAATCACCGATCGATGGGCTTAGCAGCACCATGTTATCGGTATGACTAATATTATTCAAACAAACGTTGTCAATATGACATCAAACTTTGGTGCTGTTAAGCTCACCGATTAGCCAGTTTATGTACAAACTAGCACTTTGCCCGCGACTTTGTACAGACGCCAGCACATCAAGCTACCCGAAACTGTCAAATTTTCCCATTCAACTTTGGACCTTATACTTTAGCGATAAAGTTGAAAATCTATTAAAGAAATTTGACAGATTGCAGTAGCTTGATGAGCTGGCGTCTGTACTTTCCTCAAAAAAAAATTAACACCCTCTCCACCTCCCCTTGAAAGGTAGTTTTCGAAAATTAATGTTTACGATCTTTATAATTTATAACTTCTGCCTGCAACTTCATACGCGTGAAATTTTTGTTTCCCCGACATACCCCGTCGCATCGCATCGCCTGCCTGCGCTATAACTTCGTTTTTGCTTAGCGAAAACATCTGATTTTTTTCTTTTTGCTCAACTCCTAAGTCCTAGCGTGATGTTTAACAACCTACAACCTAAATGCAAAAAGATTTTTATAAATCTAACTGATGCTTCTAAGATTAGAACTTTTAAACAAATAATCTCTTTAGCTTTAATATTATTTTAAAACTATGGTATCTCCTAAAATATTCATTGAAATCAAATGACGTTAATGGCATTTTTATTTCAAAATTAAATAGGTACTTTTGATGAATAACGTGTTTATTTAGATAAGGATGAATAGTTTACAAAAACACCTTCAAAAATAATGCATTATTGTACAACAAATTTGATAACCATAAAAAAGTTTATAGTGAGTCAACCTTAAAAGATAAACATATGCTGTCGCGGACTTTTTTTAACTTTTAAAGGGAAATAATTCTATCACACATAATTTTTGCGTAACGTTAACCGTTTACGCAGGGTACGCAACGGAAGCTCTCAAAGGAATCATTTTTCCCGTTTTTGCAACATTTTTCATTGATGCTCCGCTCTTATTAGCCGTAGCGTGATGTTATATAGCCTATAGCCTTCCTCGATAAATGGACTATGCAATACAAAAAGAATATTTCAAATCGGTCTAGTAGTTTCGGAGCCTATTTAATTCAAACAAACAAACAAATATTTCCTCTTTATAATATCGGTGTAGATGGAGATTGAAGAGGCGTGGTGAACTTTACCCCCCCGCTCACGCATTCCAGCTCGTACATATCCGACTGAGCCTTTGCCTATCTGACACTATTCCTCTGGTGGTAGTACCAGTACTGAAACAAGGATGTAATTTCATTCGGTAGTGTTGTATCACTCCGCAACTTATCCCATAGTACCTCGTACGACACTAGGTCAAACGCCTTTGGCAGGTCCAAAAAACAAGCAAAAACAGCTGTTTTTCGGGAAGAATAATATTGAACAGTTTGCTTGAGACACAGAATGGCACTTTCCGTGGATTTAAAGCCAAATTGCGCATCATGGAGCTTAACGTGTTTAGCCAACTGTTGATCAAGCAAACTATCCAAGACCTGGACGACTATTGTGGCCAACGAAATAGGCCTGTAATTGGACACGTCAGAAGCATAAGGTTAAGATACGCTTGCCGTGGTTGGTCTGTGGATGGGTGACTATCTTTACATACCGAAACCCCTCCGTGCCTCGGAAAGCACGTTAAGCCGGTGGTCCCGGCTGTCATTCGTGGATCTTTGACAGTTGTTACGGGTAGTCAGAAGTCCGAAAGTCTGCCATCCAGTCTTACCAAGTGCTATCGTATTACCCAGTTACTGGGTAGTGGAGGTCAGATAGGCAGTCACTCTATGTAAAATACTGGTATTCAGCTGCATCCAGTTAGACTGGAAGCCGACCCCAACATAGTTGGGAAAAACCTAGGCAGCTGATGATGATTAAATGCCATTTCAGCTTCAACTAACCCATTAACAGTTTAACCATTACACAGCATAATTACAGCAAAACACGAATCTAATCTTACACAAACAACTCCTCGCCTGAAATCGATCCCGAAAAACATTCAATTCTATTGTTGCTATAATGATCGATTCTGCCTTTGATAATCATGACGATTAACTAAAGCCCATAGACACAACCCTTGGGCCAATCACCCCTCACGTTCTGTGCCAAATTAATCCACTGAGGATAAGGGAAACTTAGAACAAGACCAATTTATGCTTGTCACGGTCTTTCTTACTTGTTTTTGTTAGGGAAAGACCTTTATTTGTATGGCGGAGGACTTCCGCGTCTTTATTTGGTTGGAAATGTTTTTCAGTGCCGCTTTAGCAGCTTGTATATTTAAAGCCATGACTGATCAAAGATAAGTTATGGCAAAAAAGTGTTCACAATACTTAGGTACCAACATTAAAATTGACAAACAACTCTTAAAAAAAAAAGAATAAAAAAAAGAAAGATAGTGTTACAGCCAAATTAGACCGATTTTAAATTTTCCATAGAAACAGAGATTTCCAGTTCTTTATCTTTTTTTAAATAAGCCATTTCGAAAATGTTCTTAACTAACTTTTTAGACCTTTGTATCCTGCTTATGCGTATGAAGTTTCATTAAAATCGGTTCATTAATTTCGAAAAATAAGAGCTTGAAAGTTTGTATGAAATGCCGTACTGAGTAAACGCTCTTAATAATCCGAGTTGTCATTAATAAAGTACGACTGATGCATCCCTTTTCCCGCTCTGGGTGGAACGGACGGGGACTCACTGACTAAAACCCACCCATGTTCCTTCCTTAGCCCTTTATGTTCCAGGCCAGCGGTAACCCTTTCGGACAATCCCGCTGACCCGGCAGGCTTCGGCCCTAGCGGGCCCCTTCGCTGATGCTGACATCTCTGATGCACCCTCAGCAGTCAACACTGTTTAACACTCTGCCGACTGACTAATAATTATGTTTATCACAGCATGAGTTACGTATTCTCATCTTTCGTTTCGATAAGGTATATGAAAAACGTACGTTACGTTACGTTTACGTACAATCAAAATAAGTAGTAAGTGATTCATTTTATTGATCGTCGATACCCGCTAAGACAAACGCAATCACTCTTACTATCAAAACATCTACATTACTCCACGTTTTACTACCGCACAGTGATTAACTAAATCGCGCAGAACACCATCCCTTAACCTAATCTAACCCTCACGTAGTACTGGTTGATCCACAAGAGATTACCCCAACTTTCTATCGGGCAATTTCTAACAACTAGGTATTAAGCTCGCATTGATTGCCTGAAGTTTTGAGCCCTTTTAAGTCCAGGTGTCATTGTTGGGGTTTTATCTTGATTGGAGTGTGTTATTGATGTGGGATCGCGTCTAGTTATTATTTGGGTACCGGGAAGTATAATGTTATCCCGCTGTGCCTGTAGGTTGTAACTGTAGGGTGGCAGGTGGGGTCGGCAACAAAACTCCATCAAAACTGTCATTTTTACATGTTATTAAATTGACTACAATTTTTTTCAAAAAACTGCTTTTTTGCTTTTCACATAATAAGCAAAGAGTTTATAATTCTAAAAATTGTAGTTCTGCTGCAATTTTGAACAAATATTTTGCTCGATAACTAAGACTAAAAATACTGAAGTGTTAATCGAATTTTGTTGCTGACTGTACATTGCTGCATAACCTGTTACCATGGATTAAGTAGGTACATGATTCGGGAAAATAAATAAATAGAGAGGTTTGCAACGGAAAATTTCAATGCTCCAGCGATGAAAATTTTTCATTGGTTATTAGGTAATATCAGCTGCACGGGTAGATCGATCAGGTTAAGCTACGCTTGCCGCGGTTGGTCCGTGTATGGGTGACCATCTTTACATACCAAGACCTCTCCGTGCCTCGGAAAGCAAGTTAAGCCATTGGTTCTGGCTGTGTAATACGTGGATCTTTAACAGTCGTTACGGGTCCTCAGAAGCCCGAAAATCTGACAACCAGTCTTACCAAGGGGTATCGTATTACCCAGTAACTGGGCTGTGGAGGTCAGATAGGTAGTCGCTCCATGTAAAATACTGGTGTTCAGCTGGATCCGGTTAGACTGGAAGACGACCCCAACATAGTTGAGATATGGCTAGGCAGATGATGTTTTTAGGATTCTGTACCTCAAAAGGAAAAAACGGAACCCTTATCACTTTGTTGCCCGTCCGTTCGTCTGTCTATCAAGACCCTTGATCTCGGGAACGTGTGGAGGTATCGAGTTGAAATTAAAACCATATACACAAGTCTGCGGTCCCTTGAAGCTGTGAAAAAATCAAACTTCTAAGTTAACGTAAAAAAAAGATACGGCCGATATGCCGCAAAAAACGTATATTTCTACACTCTCAAGGGTATGAAAATGTATAGGATACTTTCCGTTGACCTAGTATCATGAAATTTGGCAAGTAGCAAGATCATATAGCACATGTAAAGGGGAAAATCCGAAACCGTAAATTTGTAGTTACATAAAAAAAACCCATGATAAACTATTTACGTGCCTACAAATTTGTAAGGAACCCTCGGTGCGCTAGTCCGAGTGTTTTTTTTCATTGCTGTTCCATATTTGCACTTTTGTATGAAACAGCAGATTATTTGTTGATAACGGACGAAAAATGTCTATGCTAGGAGGTCTAGAATCATGTGCCGAATTCATGTTACAGTTTGCACGTCAATGTCATGCCACTCTTTATACCTTGACTAAAAGGTAAATCGTGTATCCGGTATCAGCCTGAAAAAGATGAGGATGTGGACTGTAAACCGAAAGTTAAATAAATATGTGTAAAAGAATATATTTTGTTATTTTAATTAATATGAAGAAAATCACACCTTTTGACAGCACAGAACCGCAAGAAGACAATGTAGAAAAAAAAAACAATAAATAATACAAGAAAAAGTATAAAATACCAAAGAGTGCGTAACACAGCCTTTGTGCAAAATTTCGGGTTCGGTGAAGTACCATAGTGACAACTAATTTAATTTCTGCCTCCAAGCGGCTTAGATGTTCGATTCTGGAAAATGCATATTAACCAATCAAGGTTTCATAGGGGTACCTACATAGAACAAATACGAAAAGTTACAGTAAGATGGATAATCTGCCAGTTCAGTTCAGTTACTATCAAGTTGGATGCTTAGGTGTCAACGCCAGTTATATTAGAATCGTTTGAGACGGAAATTACAAACTACGCCTTTCTCAAACGAAGGCCGCATGTTCATTAGTAAGTGCACGGCGAGAAAGATGAGGTGGCCTGTGATTGGACAGTGGTACTAATCGAGAAGGGACCTGGATAAAAATATTACTTTCTCCAAACTGAAAAATGGAACAAGAAATGTTTAGTAACATAACATCACATCACATCACGCCTGCATTCCACTAAGGGTTAAACAGATGTGCACCTACTTATACAACACTCATTTTAAGAGATTTATTTATAACCGGTGATTAAAGTTAAGTGACGCTTAAACGTCAAAAATGTATGGTTAACCAAGATTATTATTATTATATTTTTTTTATTATTATTATTATATTTATTTATTCAGATAACAGCGATCCATTGTGATTAGTGATTAGCGACTGTTTAAACAGTTGCTAATCACTACTTACACGCTACTTACAAAGATCTTTGCGCGGACTACCTGCTACTTAACTCATTTTATTATAACATTATAATAAACCGTACATTTCGTATTTTAAACATTAAATATTATGTGGGTCCATACTAAGACTTGCACATACCTAGTAGTTAAACGATGCAATATAAGTCAATTCAAAATATGTCATTAAAAATATGTTTTAATGTTTGTAAAGGCGAAATATAGTCTATGTAACAAAAATTAATCACTATCTGTAGTACAAATAGAATTAGATCATTTAATTTTGTAAACACTATTGTAACAACCTTTGAAGTAATAAAGACTTTGAGAAATCAATCAATCAATCGCTATTTAACTTTAAGCAATGTTTATGAATAAAGGTTCAAATGTTTACTGTTTAGTGCTGTAGGGTATTCAATGAAATTATAATAAAAATAATATTTACCCAAATAGAAATATCAGCGAGGCTCAACATTACAAAACCGATCTATACAACATTTTGATCTTTTACAGCTCTCAATAATAATCCACTAACTAAATAAATATCCAACATTCACTAAATGCTAATTTATTGGCGTCAATATTAATGAAAATTGACAAACGTGGGCTATTTATACGCAATCAATAAAAAAATATTGTTTATCTCAAATAAAAAAATACTTTGATGTTTTATTAATAAAATATTGTCAACTTAGACAGCCGCAGCTTCGAACATTCCCTAAAGAGAGTTGACCCTTCCTTCAAAAACAGTAGGTATACAAAGACGTATTACTGTTAAAACATCCCCAGACAGTAATGATCAATTTCCTACATAGTTCCCCTTTTCTTTGCACTTTGACGGCCGTCAGAAAACACCATCAAATCCTTGCAATCTTTTAACACAAAGGGAAAAACCAGGGGTGAGGGGGATTATGGTATGAAAAACACCACGGAGGGAATAAGTTTATAATAAGGAAGCATCCCCTTATACCCTTATATTGCGATTTCATATTTAATGGGAGAAAGTTTATTTTTATTTGTTGAACTTTGCTCGTACAACCGATTTACATAATTGAAGTCGCATTTATTGTTTTATGACGGCGTTACAATATATTTGAGATTCCCTACGCTGATATAAATTTCATTTCCAACCCTACACAAAAATATTGCGTAATAAAATACATGTAGGCACGAGCATTTTTTGTAGCCGGCGCGATATTGTGAGTGAAGGTGAAAATAAAAATCGGAAGATTACTATCATTCTGGGCTTTCCGCATTCCGCATTGGAGTAATGTAACGGTTGACAGGTCAAATTGTAGGTCAATTCTTTGACAATGACGTATGGGAGTGGGTAAGTATGGGTACAAACCTAGCTTGACTCACTTTGTATCAATCTATCAACTCAATATCTCTATCGCAGTCCAGACAAAGGCCTCTCCCAGGCTGCGCCATAACACCCTGTCTTCCGCCTTCCGCATCCAGTCTGTCAGCTTCATAAGGACTTCGTTCCATCTAGCTGGGGGACGTCCCACATTAAGGCTCCTACAAACAGACGCCAACACGCGATATAATCGCGCGCGACACAAAGGCACCGCTCGTTGCGCGACTTGTGGTGCCTTTGCGTCGCGCGCGATTATATCGCGTGTCGCACCTGTTTGAAGGAGCCTTTACGCTTTACACTGATAAAACTATGTATGCCTAACACACTAATATTATAGAGGCGAAAGTTTGTGAGTGTGTTTATATGTTTGTTACTTCTTCACCCACAAACAGCTGAACGGATTTCGATGTTTGGCACACAGATAGTTTATAACCAGGATTAACACATAGGATACTTTTTATTCTGATATTCCCACGAGATTGAAACTTATGCGGATGAAACCTCGGGGCGCTGCTAGTAAAGTACAGACGCCAGCACATCAAGTTACTACAATCTGTCAAATTTCATTAATAGATTTTCAACTTTATCGCTAAAGAATAAGGTTCAAAGTTGATTGGGAAAATTTGACAGATTCGGGTAGCTTGATGTGCTGGCGTCTGTAAATTGTGAAGACGTATGGTCGTACGTCAGTAGTAACACCTTCGCCACACCTTTACCTTGACCTAGCGTAGTTATTATTTCAACCGAAAGATGTCCACAGCTCGGAATAGGTCTCCCCCACAGATATAGATAGACCTAGATAATGCAAGCATCACGATCTGTATGAAAACCAAATGACGTCACAAGCACTATTTAGTGATGGGAAAATCAAATCGATTCCACGACTAAAAGATGCCACCGCATGCGGCACCCGTCTTGCCCCACCCCGGGGCCTAGCGCCAGCGCTCATGCTCACCCAGCCAGCAGTACACAGGACTGAGCGCGAAAGTGGCGACTTACGATTTTTGTACGTAAGCTGATGCGATTTTTGGCACGCGAAGTAGTTGCTCTTGCGTTATCTAGGTGCATCTATATCTGTGGTCTCCCCCAAGCACCGTCACTTTGACCGGTTCAGTGCTTCCACACCCAGCGTATTCTTGCGGCCTTCACCAGGACATTGATCTGTCAGCCTAGCGTAGTACGGAGTTTCAATAGAATCAGCGATGCTGATTTTGTTACAGATATTCTGTTTCACGAAGTCCGTTCGGCTTTGATTGTAGTAGTGCAGACGTATCCCGACAAGCGGGCTCCCACAGCGGCTGCCCCTTGCTGCCGTCGCATGAGGCTATTTCCGCGAATGTGTACCATTCTACTTCACCCATTGTTGAGTCTCTGTTGATCACAATGTGTATGTGCACGCTTGACAACATTCATAGCCAAACGGACTTCGTGACATAGAACATCCTGTACCACAAACGTGCAGGTGCAGCCTACCGTCTCCCCTTCAACCGTTAATATAGCCATCCGATTTCTGAAAACAAAAATGTGTCTTCATTACGGTAATGTATACAATAGATATTTAGCTGTGGTGTTTTAGCATGGCAGTACCGGTCGTTGACCAACCTATATCAAACACTGAAATAAAGTCCGTTAACGTCCTGAATCAATATATATTGTTATCTTCAACATGGTCCAATAACGAAAATCCACACATAGTTTATTGTTAGGGTTGCTACGCAGAGATATTAGGGACAGGCCGATGACCGTTATTGCCATGTTAAAACGCGACAACACATAACTTTATAACTACGGCTTACAATCATCTGCAAACTCTTTGGCCATTGGAAGTTACAAATGAAATGCAATTTTTTGCTCGCGGATCAGAAGCATAATAAATACAAATGGTTTATTTATCCAAAGCTAATGAAACAGGATTGATAAACATTTTAGAGAGTAAAAAGAAGAAAATGGCTTTGAGTTGGATTATTTTTACTATGACATGGTTTTTTATAAGATTTCCTGTAGTGTAAAAATAGCTATTATGGAAAATAGTTTGACTGTTATGCAAATTCTATATACCTATACTCCATTTTAAATAAGATTAGACATTTAAATTAACCTTTTTTACAGTCCGTTCAACCGATTTTGAATTCTATTGCGTTAGCGGCATAACATATGGCAGCTGCAGTAAGCAATTGGTATTGTAACCACTTTTTTGCTTTTAATACCATCCTTATGCCTACGGTATAAAAGTCAATATCAGTTGAAAGAGAGACTTGTTTTATATGTAACATAGAATTAATAAGAAAAGTGGACCAAATCACTATTATACAATCCATCCTCAATACCAAAAACGGTTCCCACCTAAGTATTCATTACAGCATCAAAAAATAAAAAAACTAATAATATTTTTTAATCACTGCACTTCACCCCTTTTTAACACAACTCAACACCACCATGTCCCAACACTGTTTCTAACCGTTCAATAACAAAACAAAGCGTTACCCATTTTTTTCCACAAAATAGGGGCAGGTGTAACACCGTGCCGATTCCGTACCATTCGGTACTGTAGCCACCCTATTACACGCCTCACTAATTCCTAAACCAATTAACATAAAAACAATACATTTTGTTTTAAACTTCCCTGAATAAAATCGGGACCGAATGTGTTTGTACCCACGATGTTACGCATAATTTAAATAACGATTCATATGCCCTTAAATTATTATACTTATTTATAATCCATACTAATATTATAAATTCGAAAGTAACTCTGTCTGTCTGTCTGTTACCTTTTCACGCCTAAACCACTAAACATATTTTGATAAAATTTTGCACACAGATAGATTACATTCCGGGGCCTTCCCCGGAATGTAATCTATCTGTGTGCAATAAAAATGTCCTTACATAGGATAGTTTCTATCCCGATATTCCCACGGGACCAACACTGATGCGGGTGAAACCGCGGGGCACTGCTAGTACCTACATACATATATGTATATCATCACGCCAGTGATCCCCAAAAGGTTTGGCAAAAGCATTTTGCCATTTATGTTAGAGTCCCATGAAATGGGGCGCGAACCCATTGCTCTCAACCGGGCACAAATTTAGACTCCAGTCTGCTACTCAGAAATTCATAATGAAAAGACCCAATAAAACTTTGCTCTACCTGAGAATCGAACCCAGGACCTCATGTAGTGCAGTAGCGCTTGCGACCACTAGACCAATGAGTTTTTTTTTTCGTCAGCCTATATTGTGTCCCACTGCTGGGCAAAGGTCTCCCCTTTTTCCTTCCAAATGATTATAATTCTAGTAAAAGATACACTACAGTACCCGGCGATAAATATTGCACATCGACCTATTCGATCCTATGGATTTAAAACAAAGAATAAAAATAATTATCAAAAGAGGCAAATCATAATTGTTTTAACAGCTCCTAATAGATACCGGACTGTTTGTATTTCGTGCGACAGAGATAACGCTCTACGAAGCCGAAATTAGCCGATTGTCTGTTTCCAAAGGTCGATGTGCAATATTTATCGCCGGGTACTGTACCTACCCTCTATGGGTCTGTTTCTGAGCGAAGCAGTATCGCCCCGTTTCGGTAAAACAGATAATGGCACCGATGGAGTTAAAGGCATTTTTTTTTTCAGGGTGGGAAATCATCTAATGACCCCTCCCGCTCTGGGTGGAGCGGAAGGGAGTGTCAGACTCTTACTGACTAAAACCCACCCGTGTTCCTTCCTTAGCCCTTTATTTAATGAGTTTCACAATGGGTTAGTTGCCGAGCCGCCATGAGAGTGTACCGTGTTATCTATCAAAAATAAATTGCGTTATGGAAATGAAAAAAAATCTGGTTTATGTTAATATTTCGTTGAAATATTCATGATTTTGGGAAAATAAACCACAACGAGATTTTTAGCATAATGAACCTATAATGTTCCCTGAGCTGGGACATAGGCCTCCTCTCGGTGAAAGGGAGTGGGCCGTAATCCACCACGCAGGGCCAGTAGCCGGGTTGGTAGAAGTCATGTCTTCGAATTTTTGGTTCTAGGACATACCGGTTTCCTCACGATGTTTTCCTTCAGCGTTTTGAGAGCAGTGGTGATAAATAATTTACACAGGGCGTACCATTATTTTACTTAAAAGAAAAAAAAAGAAGAGAAGAAAAAGGAAAAAAAATCGTCAATACTGGAATCATCCTATTACAGCGAATAGATTATGGCTATTATAGATTGAAAATTCAAACATTTGACAGATTACTGAGAATGTTCCACGTATAACCTCGTATCGTATTGAAATTCCAGTGGACATGTTTATTCTCGAAAGGCCGGAATACGAAAGGTCGCCGGCCGGCCCGAATGATGGATTTTTCTATCGCCGTGCGCGCGGGACCATACAATTCCATACGCTGCAGTTTATTTTCGCGATAATCGTGCAGCAAATTTTGATCACAATTTTAAAATCGCGATTTATTACTCGAATGTGCGCGCACTGCCGTACTAACTTATACGTTGCATTCCTGCGACAAAATTATCGCACGATAAAAAATCGTGGTGCGTGCTAGGCCTAAAGCGCGTGTCTGAGTTCGAACCTACAACCTCCAACTTGTAAGTCGCGGCCGTTACAGATATTCTATTTCACGAAGACCGTTCGGCTTTGATTGTAGTAGTGACGTACCCCGACAAGCGCGCTCCCACAGCGGCTGCCTCTTGCTGCCGTCGCATGAGGCTATTCCCGCGAATGTGTACCGTTTTACTTCACCCTTTGTTGAGTCTCTGTTGATCACAATGTGCATGTGCACGCTTGACAACATTCATAACCAAACGCATCCTACCGCCGGCTGCCACTGCTCCATACGTCATCATCATCATCATCATTTCAGCCGAAAGACGTCCACTGCTGGACATAGACCTCCCCCAAGCACCTCCACTTCGACCGGTTCTGTGCTTCTCGCATCCAACGGGTTCGTGCGGCCTTCAGGTCGTCGGACCACCTTGTGGGAGGCCTTCCTTCGTATTGATACCTATTTACTTAATACAAAATAAAATAGCAATGGTATTCATAGTCGTTTCGCAAACACCCTATTTTTGTGGACGAGGATCGTCACCAGCGATATTGCATATCTTCAACAATAACAATTCTTCTGATTCGTCGACCCTTCGTTATTTTACGAGGAGACATCAGGACATAATCTAAGATTTGATTTTGGGCCAAAAGTTTATAGTTACGGGCGATAGAGAGTCGTTCATTTTATTAGCACTAACATTTACGGTGACTTTTTGTCTCACGCACTGGTTTTATTGTTTTTGGATGTAAATTGTCGGGTATATTCTCTTTGACTTTTGATACGATCACGGGTTAAGGATAATGTTCGAAATGCTTATAGTTTTATAGATTTTCGTCGACGTTTAAATATTATACGGAAAATTTCTGGAAAAAAGAGCTGTAAGACTGAGACAGAGCATCAATATTGACCAAGAAAAAAAATACAGTGTAAAGCATTGGTTTCCTAAAAAAGCAGTAAATGGTCACACAGTAACGGCTGTCCAAATGCAGAGCGTTTTTGACAACTTAATGTCAAATACGGGTGAAAATGATAGATTTTTATGACGGCTGTTTTATTATGACAGCCATCTTCTAAAAATCCAAAGCTTAAGGCATCTGTAAGTATTTCACATATTCGCATGCACGTTTTGTTAAAAAACGTAGCAGATAGATGGCAAATCCGTTTCCGTAGCAATCTTATCACTAGACACTTTGTTAAATCCGGAAAAAGCTGTCTGAGTAAGTAAAGTACCCGGCGATAAATATTGCACATCGACCTTTGGAAAGAGACAATCGGCTAATTTCGGCTTCGTAGAGCGTTATCTCTGTCGCACGAAATACAAACAGTCTGGTATCTATTAGGAGCTGTTAAAACAATTATGAATTGCTTCTTTTGATATTTTTTTTTTATTCTTTGTATAAAATGGTTTTGTGTAAAAAGGTCGATGTTACGAATCGAACTCGTTGATCATAACACCTTTTCGGAACATTGTATTCTAAATTCTAGCTTTAAGTACTGTCAGGTTTGACGGGTGCTTCTTGGTTTTTTCCTTGTCTTTTTCACTTTTTGTCATTTAGGTTGAAAAATAAACTGTGGCTACTTTAACCAGCGCGTTTCAATTATATAGCTACGATCAGTAATATTTTGGTCCTTCTCCCACGTGAAAAGGAGCCATGGTTTATAATACACGATCTAAAAATCGAAATAGTGAACCACCACCAGGAGTGTCAAACAGAGTCGCCGGCCCGAGCGGAAATGACAATGGATGCACAGCCCACCCGTCGGAGGCCCACCAAGCGCCGCCCGTCAATATTATTAGCAGTGCGCCCCCGACAGCTGATGAACCCAACTCAAAGTCTGTATATTTCCCATACCTATTAGAGGCCCACCAAGCACCGCATGTCCATGACGACAGCAGTGCGCCTTCAGGTAGCCGTGACTCCCCTCCACAACATCCACATGACACACATACCTCGGTCACTACACGATCGATAGGGTCTACACGATCCTCGAATACCATAAAAGCGAGAAAACTCGCCGCTGAAGCACTACATGCACGTCAGCTTTGTGACATCACAGCCCGACAACACAAACAACAAGCCCATATGGCAGCTCAACAAGCCGAACTCGAACGTAAAGCGGCTAATCTACATCTTCAGGCTGAACTTGCCGCTATCGACGCAAAAAGCGTAAGAGATAGCGTAAGTAGAGACAGTGTAAGAGACAACGATCATAGGAACGACCACGCTAGTGCGCGAACAGACAACATCAGTCGTTGGCTCAACGATGTACAACCAAACATCATCCCAAAAACCACGACGGGAGGTAAAGTACCTTCCGCCGCAAAGAATACAGCACGCCATCAATCTTACACAAAGGCATACAACGAAACGCTCGACGTTCCTTCTGGTTCAGGCCCAGGTCGATACGTACACCCCGCTATATTGAATGCCACGCACGGTCAGACCTACGCGCCTAATCAGAATACAACTGACGTTTCTCCAACTAAAATACCTAATAATTTCCAGCCACCTGACGGAGCTACCGTCAACTGCGGACATAACGATCTTATCGGCATTTTGGAAGCAATAACTAACAAGCCCAAGAAGTCGGACATCAAACTGCCAGTATTTGATGGAAAATCTGCCACGGATTGGCTTTGCTTCAAGCGCATTTTTATAGATACACAGTCTTCATTCACTACAGTAGAAAACTTAGTCCGCATTAGTTCATCCTTACGTGGCGCCGCTCGTGAAGCTGTTTACATCCTACTGGTGTCAGCAAATGACCCTATGGAAGTTATAGACGCCCTCGAGATGCGTTTTGGTCGTCCCGAAAAAATTGTGATGCAGGAGATCAACGCTGTGCGAGCTTTACCTAAAGTTGGAGCAGAAGGTAAAGATTTAGTTAATTTTACTTGCCGTGTCAAAAACTGCATTGGCATAATGAGACTATTGGACCAGTTCGACTATCTACATTCTCCCGAAATTTTCAATTCATTAATGACCAAATTATCCCCAATCATTCGCGGAAAGTGGTACGAGTTCGCGGATAGTCATACTGGCGAACGCATGAGCAAATTGGAAATGCTTTCTGACTTCCTATCTCGTGAGGTTGAGCTCCAAATAAAGTTTGGAATTCAGGATTTCCATTCCTCGACGGCTTCAGTTCAGTTACCTACCGAGAGGGGCATGCATACAGATCAAAGCCTACCCGACGAGAAATCTCCAAATTCTGCTGTAAATAAAACTGTAAATAAATGTATTTTTTGCTCGAAGTTGCATAATGTAAACAAATGTGACAAATTTTTGGCATTGTCAGTGAATGAAAGATGGCAATTTATAAAAAAAAATAAAGTTTGTCATAGATGTTTGGAAAATAGGTCACATAGGTTTAATCTTTGCAAAGTAAAATCTCCATGCAGCGTTGGGGGCTGTACCTACAAACATCATAGCCTACTGCATAACTTAGATAATGATCAGAACGTGCTAGCTCACGCCGATTTAGAGGACACCTCGGACTCTGAGCTGGAGATAGCGCCGAAGCCATCTATTGATGTCAAAGTCGAGAAACCTGAACCAGACGACTGCGATGTCGAAGTATCGGCTCATGCTACCGCTATTCCTCCTTCGTCAAGCGTAAGTAGACCTAAATCTCGACCACTTCTCAAAGTTGTCTCAGTTCAAGTAACTGGCCCCCAGGGTACTGTGGACACTCACGCACTTTTAGATGATGGCTGTACAACCACATTCATAGACTCTGAAATTACAAAGCGTGTAGGTATTGAAGGACCGAGTAAACGAGTACGTATAGATTGTGTAGGAGGCTTGTCACGCAATTGCGATATTCAGTACGTTGATTTTATAATTAAAGGGCGTGACTGTACCGACTCTTACCATATACATAGTGCACGCTCGGTCAAGAATTTAGGTATAAATTATCGAGCTTCTGTAAATAGGGAAGATATTTGTAAATATTCGTATTTATCCGATTTAGGAGACGTATTGTGTTGTGAAGAAGTACAACCTATGATAATCATTGGCGTAGATAATTGGAAGTTGACCATAGCAGATTCCATTCGCGCCGGAAAAGATCACCAACCAGTTGCAGTTCACACTGCTCTTGGTTGGGTTTTATATGGCTTCGTGTCAAGTAGAACATCGAAAGTTGACTTTCTTCATCATGCCAAGATATCAGAAACTCCAGACGATCATTTTTCTATTGAAACCGCAATCAAAGACTACTACAAATTAGACTCTATTGGCATAATAAAGAAAGACCACCGCGGCAATTCCGATACACATGCATTAAAAATTTTACGCGAAACTGTACATAGACTATCCGATGGTCATTTTGAAGCCGGACTTCTCTGGCGGCCCGATGTTAAAGATGTACCGAACAATTTTAAATTAGCCCTTTCTAGATTCTTATCTCTCGAAAAGAAAATGCAGTCAGATGTACAATATGCCAATATGTATAGAAATAATATTAAAGCAATGTTAGATAAGAAATACGCTGAAGAATGCACGGCCGCTCCAATTGGTATCACATGGTATCTCCCACATTTTGGTGTTACTCATGCCCATAAACCTGGTAAGTTGAGAGTCGTACACGACGCAGCCGCGAAGTTTAAAGGTATAAGTCTTAATTCTCTCCTCTTGCCAGGTCCTGACCTATTACAGCCATTACTTGCGATCTTGATGAGATTTAGGGAAAACGCTATAGCACTTACAGCGGACATACGCGAAATGTTCCCACAGGTTCGAATCCGTTCAGCAGATCGCGATGCGCAGCGCTTTCTGTGGCGTAATGACCCCGCGGACAAAATAAAGCTATATCGTATGTCATCCATGATGTTTGGCGCGTGTTCGAGCCCGTGTACCGCTCTATATGTAAAGAACCTTAACGCGACGGAAAACAAACTTCAGTACCCCGATGCTGCGCATGCAACCATACACGATGTGTACATGGATGACTATATTGGCTCGCTAGAGAGTGTAGACCAAGCTGCGCGACTGGCCCGAGACATCGTAATTCTCAACCGCCAGGCGGGTTTTGAGATGCGCGACTGGGTCTCGAACGACCCAAGAGCTCTCTCTTTATTAGTAACTGAATCGATATCTCAGAAATTTAACGATGTAATGTTAGGTAACGATGACAACGTTTCTAGGGTGCTCGGTCTGAACTGGCAACCTAGGAACGACGTCATAGGTTTCAGTCTCAACTCAGATTCTAAACCGCCAGCTCAGCTAAGTAAACGTGACGCGTTGTCCCACTTAATGCGAATTTATGACCCTTTGGGTATTTTAGGCCCACTCGTTTCTAGAGGACGCGTCATGTTCCAATCAATTTGGCGAAAAGGTTTATCATGGGACCATGAACTCGATCAAGGAGACCAAAAACTTTGGAATGAATGGCTCCGCGATGTACAACTTGCTTCTCAGTTGTACCTGCCGCGATATTACGGTCTAAGATCATGCAATATCATTCACCGCGAACTTCATCTGTTTTGCGATGCCAGTGAGTTGGCATACGCTGCAGTGGCATACTGGCGATATATCTATGCCGACGGAACAGTGAAGCTCGCTCTCATCGGTAGCAAAAGTAGAGTCACACCATTGAAACCCGCCTCCATCCCACGCCTCGAGTTGCAGGCGGCTTTAGTGGCTGCTCGGTTTGCATCATTCATTCACGACTCACATCAGCATAAACCAAGTAAGCGTATATTTTGGTGTGATTCACTTAACGTCTTGAGTTGGTTGCGTAGTGATGCGCGATCATTCAAACCATTCGTAGCACATCGAATCGGCGAGATTCTCGAAACCACAGATGTAAAGGAATGGAGATGGATTCCGACCGCGGAAAATGTGGTAGACGATGCGACGCGCCATAAACGCGAAGTATTCAATCAAGAATCTCGCTGGATTACAGGTCCAAAATTTCTACTCCAATCAGAACAACAATGGCCATCATCACCATACTTAAATACGGCCAGTAGTTTGGAAATAAAACCATCCGCTCAGAATCATTGTCATCTCATCTCCTCACATCATTTTCCGACACCATTGACTGTTGACCCAGAAAGACTGAGCTCATGGGGAAGGCTATTGAGAGCTACGGCAAGAGCCCATAAATTTTTGCACCTATTGAAGAACAAAGATAGTTCAAAAGAAATAACCGCCGAAGATCTACGCGTGGCTGAATCACATATTCTGAAGAAAAGTCAACTCGACTCCTTCCCAGATGAAATCATCTACCTCTCTGAGAAAAGGTCATTACACCGGAAAAGCCGATTATTCAATCTGGCCCCCTACATAGATAATGAGAATTTACTGAGATTGGGCGGAAGAATCAACCGAATGCAAGATATTGGTGACGGGGTGAAAAGTCCTATAATTTTAGATTCCAAACACCCTGCTGTCCAGCTTTTGATTGCCCATTATCACGTGAAGTCCGCCCACGCTAATTCCGAGACAGTAGTTAACGAAATGCGACAAACCTATTGGATCATCAATTTGCGAAGCGCGGTTCGAAAAGTCGCCCATGATTGTCAACTGTGTCGGCTGAAGCGCGCTCAACCATTCACACCGTCTACTGGAGACCTCCCACCAGCCCGTCTAGCCCATCATCGTAGACCGTTCACTTTCGTTGGCTTGGACTACTTCGGCCCAGTTCAGGTCACAGTTGGGCGAAGGAAAGAGAAACGCTATGTAGCATTGTATACCTGCCTTGTTATACGAGCAGTCCATCTAGAAGTTGTACATAGTTTGTCAACCGACGCGGCCATCATGAGTTTGCGCCGTTTCATTGCGCGCCGTGGAACGCCGAGTGAAATATGGTCCGATAACGGAACAGCCTTTGTGGGTGCCAACCGGATGCTAAGAGAGCTGTACGGAGTGGAAATTAACCGTTTTGCAGCAGACGAGAAGGTCTCATGGCGATTTATTCCCCCTTCGGCCCCATTTATGGGTGGAGCGTGGGAGCGAATGGTAAGATCAGTCAAAACAGCACTCAAGACCACCTTAAGACAACGCTCCCCCTCAGATGAAGTTCTACAGACCTTTCTACTAGAGTCAGAGAATTTAGTGAATACGCGTCCACTGACACACGTTCCAGTTGATCCAGACTGTGAGGAAGCCTTGACACCAATGCATTTTATACTGGGATCGTCCTCAGGGAGACCTATCCCAGCTACGTTGACGGATCGGGATATCATCGGACGAGACGGTTGGCGCAGAGCCGTAAGGCTCACAGATCATTTCTGGTCTCGATGGGTGCGCGAATATCTTCCGACTTTGGTGCCCCGGCGCGGCGGTGGATCATTCCCAAATATAAAAGAAGGCGACTTGGTTATTGTGGCAGATGGACAATTACCCAGGGGATCTTGGCCGAGAGGTAGAGTGATTAAGATATACACAGGCCCAGACGGAGTAGCAAGAGTGGCGGACATACGAACAGGGGCTGGCCTTCTCAGGAGACCCCTTAAGAAGTTAGTGCCCCAGGAGCTCTAGGCTAGACTTTAAAAAAATGTGGAGTATGTTACGAATCGAACTCGTTGATCATAACACCTTTTCGGAACATTGTATTCTAAATTCTAGCTTTAAGTACTGTCAGGTTTGACGGGTGCTTCTTGGTTTTTTCCTTGTCTTTTTCACTTTTTGTCATTTAGGTTGAAAAATAAACTGTGGCTACTTTAACCAGCGCGTTTCAATTATATAGCTACGATCAGTAATAGTCGATGTGCAATATTTATCGCCGGGTACTGTAATAGGGGGCGAGCCAATTGACATCAATTTATTATTTTTTTTTTTTTGTCGGGCTCGCATCCAGATATGTGAGCCCGACAAAAAAAAAAAATAAAAAAAAATAATAAAAAAAAAATTAAAATTAACAATTATAAAAAATTTATTAATTATTTTTTTTAATTTTAATTTTTTTTATATTAATTTTTTTTTTTTATTTTTTTTTTTCTTTTTAGTATTTTTTTTTAATTCTTAGATGGAAAAACTCAATAAAATTTAATGTTTAAAAACTAAGATAACGTATGCCACTTAGATTAAGCGACAAAAATAAGTTTTGGCTAAGTTAAAACAAATACATAGTGGTCATTTCTACTAACAAAAAAGGAGTCATTTTTAAAGTATTTTTTATGTTTAGAAAACTATATGTACTAAGGTTTTTTTACTATTGGTAGTTGTCTATGATGCTCATAATCCGATAGAATATCAAGCAATTGATGAATATTTTAAATAAAAGAAGTGACAAGGTTCTTTATTTGTGAGAAAAAAACGCCAGTTTCATAGGTGGGGACCCAATATAATCTAGAAATAACAAAAACAGCAAATTAATCAATGTCAGAGAATCAAAACAAAAACATGGGACCGCGCCATGTATTCTAAGTTGTTTGGTAGAACCAGGCTATAAAACCTTATCATATATCCTATGGTATATGAATCGATAGTGTATATGCGTTTAGGGGAAAGTAAACTGTACTTACGTCAGCGTTTATAGAACCGTATACGTATACGTTCAGTTTGGGGTTAGGGCGCAAACAAACTTATACAGGGTGACATTCAGTTACGCTTTTGCCATAACAGTAATTTTTAAAAAATATTAGAGTAACCGTGGAGTATTTTTCCTGCTCTTCTCCATAGGAAACGACCAATCAGAACCGTGCATCTAGCTTCTTGAAATATTCAGCTACAAAATAATCGGTGAGATATTGGCTGTAAACAAATTATACTTAAATATTTATTAACCTACGACTATGCACAGACAGAAGACCTACTTATTGTCTGCAAATAGAACTGCTAACATGCTATTTTACTTTATTTACCTAAGTTTTCATTTATTTTTTACGTTATATTGATTGTTAATTTATTATATTAAAAATTTTCTTACGTTTTTTGCAATTTGCTGGTCAGTATTAAGTTGTGCGTTGATTAATATATGAATCGCGGCCGTAACAAATATGTATTTACAGAATTATAATCATTAAAGTCATCAACACAACTCTCTAAGACCACGTAAGTCCAAAGAATAACTGTTTCATGAAATTATCATTCTTTGGACTTACGTGGTCTTAGAGAGTTGTGTTGATGACTTTAATGATTATAATTCTATAAATACATATTTCTTACGGCCGCGATTCATATATTAATCAACGTACAACTTAATACTGACCAGCAAATTCCAAAAAACCTAAATAAAATTGAATTTCGCGGGCTACCCTGGCGCTTTCGCCTTAAGTACTTATGCACTTTCTGACCTGAAGCACAGGTTCAACCTAGTTCAGGCAAATTAGCAACTGTGCGCTATTTTATTTTAATTGTTAAGCTATTCATTGTAAATGTATGGGGGATACATTTTTATAAATAAACGATATAATAATCGTTTATTTATAGAAAGGGGGATTTTATATTATACCTAATACTGATTTATAGGTAGTTCATTTTCAGTTTATTCAGACAACAAACCTAAACTGAAAAATCACGAAGCAAACTGTTTTAAAACGTATGTTTTTGTTTGCTTCCTTATTAGAACGCAACGCAAACTCAAAGCATTTATCTATACGTATATATAAAATTCAAAGTCCTGACTGACTAATATATCAACGCAGTCTAAATCACTGCTCCTAGAGACATGAAATTTGGAGGGTGTGTTCTTTATGAAGAGTAGGTATCCATTATGAAAGAGTTTTTCGCACCCCTAAGCGGGTGAATGGGGAGGGTGAAATTTCTCGCGGACGAAGTGGCGGGCAGAAGCTAGTTTCAATAAAACTAATTACAGACACTATCGAACGGTGCATACGTGTTCCACGCGCGCCTCAAAGAGATGTCAGCATCAACCGAAGGGACCCGTCAGGGCCGAAGCCTGCCGGGTCAGCGGGATTGTCCGAAAGGGTTACCGATGGCCTGGAACATAAAGGGCTAAGGAAGGAACACGGGTGGGTTTTAGTTAGTAAGAGTCTGACACTCCCTTCCGCCCCACCCAGAGCGGGAGGGGTCATTTGATGATATCCCATCCTGAAAAAACAAAGCCCATTCCAAAGCGTAGTATAGATTCCCATGGAGAAGAACGGGTAAGAAACTCCACGGACAGTTTTAAATCTAAATATTGTTACAAATTATTATTCTATAACAATATCTTATTCAGGACCATTAACAGCCTTACCAGATTGTCAAGGCTTACGCAGATGAGTTTCCAAGAAGAAGTTCTAATTCTTAATGACTTCGAGCTTACAAGTGACATTGGCACAGATTATTTCTGTACCTAATTTATATGCTTTTAAGATATACACAGATTAAAATAAAGTTTAACTTTTTTTTGGTTATCCTATACTATCCCACAGCTGGGGCAAAGCATCTCCAAAATCCTTCCAGGAACTCTTTTATAGTTTACTTATGGTAAGGTAAATAAATCTATACTTCTAGGTATACTAATATTATAAAGAGGTAAAATTAGCGAGTTTGTACGTAGGGAATAATCTTCGGAACAACAGTATTCCTGATAGGACAGATTTTATGTTAAAATAAAACAAGAAATTTTACGCGGATGAAGTCGTGTTCGGAAGCTTGTTATTAATTTACGTGAACAATAATTTTCTCCCCAACTGTATAACATTAAACCACAACAAATAAAATACGCCATAAAATTACCCAAAACATCGAAATTTCAAGCAATTCCAAATGATTCCCACCCTTTACGGAATCGCTCCCTACTCGTAACCGGATATACGCCGCGAGCGCCACGTGACCTCGGACTTCCGACTACGATTCGCCAAAACTGACGTGCTGTATCTTCACCAGTGTAACTTGGTCCTCTCTGCCCACCTTGCCCTCTAAGAAACTCGTAATAAGAAGGGAGCGTGCAACCAAAGAGGTAGGTCAAGTTAAGTTTGACAATTGCTTTACCGACAAGCAATCCATCTGCCAGAGCAAATAAATCGACAGTTTAATTTCGAAAGAAGGTTAGTTTTCTCGCAATATACGATGAAGCTATAACTTATTTATCCTCGTGCTATCTTCGTTTGATCACCAGGATTCGAAATCATATAAAACATACATAGAAACCAGAGCTTGTGGTGTTATTTTTGTATTATAACTTTGTGTGTATGTTACATTCAATACAATTGGTTTAAATATTCCTATGAAAGTAGGTAATCATCAGATGATCAGTGATCGTATTAGCTATAAATAGTATCAAACACTACCTGCAGTGCTATTCTGTAAAAATCTCATCGTGAAAATTTAAGTGAAGTGAGCGTGAGCCTCCTCTCACTGAGAGGAGGCCTGTGTCCCAGCAGTGGGAACATTATAGGCTGATGATGATGATGATGATGATGAGCGTGGAGTGAGCTGTCAATAGTGTCAATTCTTAGCAAAAACAAACTCACTTTACCTGTTTGTTTTGTTTTGAAAAATTCTTTATTAACATAAAATATATACAAAGCTGTAGTACTTATAAAAATAAAGTAACAGTTACAATAATATTCTAAACAACACTTCTACAGGTTAGGATCACCTTTATAAGTATATAATAGTGATGGTTACAGTCTTATTACAACATGAGGCATTCAATAATTTAACCTATTATTATCTGATGAAATTATTGTGACTAATTTCATTTACATAAAGGAAATAAAAAGAATAAAAAGTAAAATAAAAAAATGAGGGGTAGCAGCAAAATACTTAACTACGCGCTCATCGTAAGTGCGACCGGTGCAAGCGGTAGCTCAGGTATCGCGCGTGGCCACCAGCGGCCCACGAGCTACCGCGCCTCCCGCGCGCTGACCTGTATAGGTGAGCGCGGGGAAGCGCTGGCGCATCGTACGGGCCCAGCTACGACGCGTTATCAGTATTGTGCGCAAACAACACGTAGTGATGGGGAAGCTTGTATGTACCGTATCTATCGATATGTCGCAAATCCTTCAACTCAATTTGACCAATGTTCGCAATCAATGTATTTTGATGACATTTATTTTTGTTGTAAAATTTACGAGTTAATTTTAGGATGAATTTTGTTATGCTAGGTAACTTTATATTAATGTGTAGTGCTTTAAGGTTAGTTTTAAACGGTGTATTATATGCTATTTTAACTGCTTTATTTTGAATTATTTGTAACAAGTTATAATTAGACTGACAAGTGCTACTCCATACCGGACACGAATAGGTGATGCAAGGTCTTACTAGAGTGGTGTATAACCTAAGTTTGGTATTGGCGCTGAGCTTACATTTTCGATTCAGTATAGGACTGAGAGAACCGAGTGCTTGCGCACCTTTAACGCGTAGTTTATTTACGTGTTTTGTCCAGTTAAGCCTTTTATCTAATGTAACGCCAAGATAGCGAACTTCAGTGCTCCATGGAATCGGTTGCCCAGCGATTATTAATTTTCTTTTTGGGATGGCACGTTGACGTGTAAAGAGTATCGCCTCAGTCTTGGATTCGTTCAACTTCAGCTTCCACTTATTAAAATAAGATTGAAGTAGTTCAAGCGACAACTGAAGTCTACTAATGATAATGTCGATGTCATCATCGCTTGTATACGATGCTGTATCGTCGGCAAAACAGGCCAGGTGAGTACGGATCTGCACAGGAACATCACTCACGAATAGTATGAAGAGGTAGGGTCACTTTACCTAAGTTTTCACGGTGAGATTTTTACAGAATCGAGTTCGGCTGTTTACTGTTATGTACAGACGCCAGCTCACATCAAACTACCCGAAACTGTCAAATTTTCCCAATCAACTTTGAACCTTGTGCTTTAGCGATAAAGTTGAAAATCTACTAAAGAAATTTGACAGATTGTAGTAGCTTGATGTGCTGGCGTCTGTACAAACATAATCATTATTGTATATGTATGTATGTAAGGATTGTAGCAGGTGGGGTGCTGTAGTTCGTGCCTACGCCCTTGAAAAAAACGTGAGTTTATTTAAATGTGTAAGTAAAGTCTACACTCTTTGCGAATATGATCATTACGACTCACAGTATTATACCTATAAGTAGGTACTTTCATTTGGGGAAATATCAGAGGCCATCTTGCATCTAATCCCCTCATAATACCAGATAATGTGAATATTGCCAATAGGGGTAATTAATAAATTACTACCATAAAAGGCCTAAGCCATGCTCTCACTGACCTTAAAACACATAACGAACAAATGTTCAATAGAGTTTTGTATTATTATTTACTTTTATTTTTATCTTTATTCCGATCACGTACAGGCCGCACCTAGGGAACAAGGCTTTTATATTGTTTTTGCTTCCTTTTTCTTCTTTAATTAGGCTCAAGTCGTGGCATAATGAAATATTTAAGTGATTTCTTAGAATTGTCGCCTTTGGGTGTTGGTTTTGTGATTCTGGGCCATGCCTTGTGTATACTACATAATCAGCCTAAAATGTTCCCACTGCTGGGACAGCCTGGGACACAGGCCGAGGAGGGTTGTGTCCTGCAGTTGGTTTCGAAAGGGGGTCAGCTGTAATCCACCACGCAGGCCCAGTGCGGGTTGGTAAATGTCACGTTTTTTTTCAGGTTGGGACATCATCTAATGAACCCCCCGCTCTGGGTGGAGCGGAAGGTAGTATCAGACTCTTACTGACTTAAATCCACCCGTGTTCCTTCCTTAGCCCTTTATGTTCCTGGCCAGCGGTAACCCTTTCGGACAATCCCGCTGACCCGGCAGTCTTCGGCCCTAACGGGCCCCTTCAAATGATACTGACATCTCTTTGAGGCGTGTGTGGAACACGTACGCGCCGTCCGGCATGGGCCTGGTGCTGATCGGACGGTGAGCTACCCATTACTCTCCGTCCGCAGGTAAATGTCACATGTCTTCGAATTTTTGGTTCTAGAACATGCCGGTTTCCTCACGATGTTTTCCTTCACCAACACGCTCGACAGACGACCGAGTTTTTGACATTTCTTTGTTGCTGATATGAGACTGCGACTAGATTTTGAACGTACATTTATTTTGAAATAACGAGAATTGGTCTTCAGAGGTGCGAAATTAACTTACACAAAGTAAAGCACCTGTCTGGGTTCGAACCTATGACCTACAACTTTTAAGTCGCGGCCGTTACCACTGGGTCACTACCTGCTCTCTTCTCTTATGTGTATTTTGATGGTTTAAGGGAATATGAACAATGATTCATAATATATTATTTATGATTTCCTGCTAATAGGGCTGTCGTGTAAGTGCTAATATGTTAAAGGCTCCTTCAAACAGGCGCGACATGCGATAAAATTGCGCGCGACACAAAGGCACCGTAAGTCGCGCAACGAACGGTGCCTTTGTGTCGCGCGCGATTCGCGTCGCGCATCTCGCCTGTTAGCAGGAGTCTTAATATGTGTTATGCTCGTCATTCAATCAGCTTAGTGTTGCAGGTGGCTAGAGACAGCTATTACCATCTCCTACCAGATGGGTCATCAGCCATATGTTTTCCAAATTACTATAAAAAAAAACGAAATCCGTTATATGGCATCTCGCATTATAACTGCAGACTACAACCGCTCTGATATTACATAATTTTACCCTACATAAACTTACCAAAATACTGTCAGATGAAGGGGGCCTGGTTTATCTAAAACTACGCCAAATTTAACCCTCCACAGCGAGCGGAAAGCGACAGTAATTCCCTTCGACGTTTCGATAACCGAACACGTCGCGTTTTTCGCTTGCCAAATAAACCCATCCACACATATTAGTATCAGAATCCAAAGGGGTACTTTGTACCATCTCAATACGAATATGGCTTGATTAACCGCTCGGAGTTGACTCGTTACGACATTAGCATAATACCAACTGATGCCTCTTTATAGGGAGTACCGTATTTACATATAATTTGAATTCTCTCACAAAGTAGCGAATGGAAAAATTCGCTGGTGATTCAGCTAGTTTGTGATTTTTCAAGAGTAGCTATTAAATATTTATTGCAATCTTTTGAAGGAATTGATGTTGTTCCTAATGAGATTCGGAAGTTATTTTTTGTAGTTTTCTTTTTCTTTTCATCAGAAAACGGTTTAGTTTTTCTTTGTATCAGCTAATTGGTAGCCGAAGGTACAATGATTTTGCAAAAGTTATTCACCGTGTATCAAGAACCTGCTGTTCATCATCATCTGCCTAGTCTTACAGTCTGGATGCAGCTAAGTACCAGTATTTTACATGGAGCAACTGCCTATCTGACCTCCACAACCCAGTTAATGGGTAATACGATACCCCTTGGTAAGTCTGGTTGTCAGACTTTCGGGCTTTTGACTACCCGTAACGACTGTCAAAGATCCACGAATGTCAGCCGGGACCAACGATTTAACGTACTTTCCGAGTCATGGAAGGGTCTCCGTATGTAAAGATGGTCACTCATCCACAGACCAACCGTGGCAAGCGTAGCTTAACCTGATCGATCGACCTGTGCGGCTGTTATTATTTAGCCACAGGCCCCTCAAGAACCTTCTGTTCCTTTGGTAAAATTAGCCTTTTAAGGTGACCAATATGAAATACAGTACCCGGCGATAAATATTGCACATCGACCTTTTTACACAAAACCATTTTATACAAATAATAAAAATAATTATCAAAAGAAGCAAATCATAATTGTTTTAACAGCTCCTAATAGATACCGGACTGTTTGTATTTCGTGCGACAGAGATAACGCTCTACGAAGCCGAAATTAGCCGATTGTCTCTTTCCAACGGTCGATGTGCAATATTTATCGCCGGGTACTGTACGCTTACTTGCTAATATTTCATATTTGTCATCTAAAAACGCTATAACAGGTGTAATGTTATGACATCACGCCTGTTTTCTCAAAGGGTTAGGCAGGGTTGTATCTATAGTATGCCCACATTTTGCTAGATATGTTTCATCAACATCAACTCAGCCTATCGTTGTCCACTGTTGGACATAGGCCTCTCCCAGGCTGCGCCACAACACCCTGTCCTCCACCTTCTGCATCCAGCCTGTCCCAGCCACCTTCTTACGGACTTCGGTCCATCTAGCTGGGGGGCGTCGCACGCTACGTTTGCCGCCTATTCCCAAATACGCATTCATAATTAGTTTTAACCGAAACTGTACCAAAAAAAGTATTCTAAACACAAAATGATGCGCCATTTTTGCTAACCAACGAAACGGGAACTTGCCCGTGATAAAAATAGTATTACTTTTCAAAAAGTAGATTGGATAATCCTTAGACTAGACGCTTGAGACTTCTCAATCAGGATAGCATCACAAGTACTATGTATCTTATCTAAAAAACTCTCAAGGCCCTACTTTCAGAATAATTTCCGTAGGAAAGTGGGCGTTAGAAGCTATTGTGTTTATCTTTAGTAAATAGATTACCGAATAGCTTTCATTTAATCAAAATCTTTACAGAATATCACAAAGACGATCTATTTATTCACTGACACACACACACAGCCTAAACGGTTGAGTCTAGAAGCATGGAACTCAGCACAAGAGTTCTTTTAATAACGCAGGATTTTTGAAAATCCTTCCCTAAGGGGGCGGAAGGGGGAGTTGACATTTTTTCATTATTATCGATGGGAAATCCTATCACACGGTTGGTTTTACAAGAGGATTCCAATTTTGAAAATCTTGAAAATTCAAAGTTAATTTCAATTGGTTCTATTCGTGTCATCGTCAGTTGTGCATTTATTCGTTAACTATTTTTAGCTCAGACAATGTTCCCAATACAAATGGTTCATTGCAGACAATAATAAATTGAGCATTAGATATTTAAGTCGTCCAATCGATCGGGCATTATTTATGTACAGAAATAGCTAAGCTTTGTCGAAAGTATTTCGGTAACAATCGGGTTGGTTTGAAATAATGGAAACTGAATTTTATAATAACATTTGCTCGGGTGTTCTAGTTAGTTTATGAAACTATTTAATTTTACGGAATGGAAAATAGAAGGAGAGTATTTTTTATACATTGAGGGTTTCAGTTTTTGTTTTGAGAATAAGTCAAGCTTACAAATTGTTACGAAGCCCTGCAAACCATTCCAAAGGATATTTTGTATCTAAAATAATTGCTATCGCTATATTACATTAAAAAGTGAGAAAGGAAAAAGAAGTGAGAAGTGAGAGTTAAAAATGCACTCAACCAGTACACTAGTCATATCAATTAATTTAAATGTCGGAGTTGGTTCTCAATTATTACAATTGTGGGTAGTTAACAAAATTTGTAATGATTTGTTAATAATTGGGATTTTACTATCAATTATTGTCTAATAAATTGGTACATAATTGGTTGAGTACTCGGTGTACGCACTAATTGATTTTGGCAACTTATCTCGATAATTGTAACCGATGGTTTCGTTCAAAACAATTAATGACATGTTATTTTGATTTTAAAACAATTTTCTTTGTGAAATCACCATTGTTTATTTACGACAGTTGTTCTTGTATTATTTGATTACTTATAATGTAAGTCTTATAAGATTTATCACATTTTAGTGTTTTGTATCACCTCAAGTGAACACGTTGACGTACTTCCGTGCGTCATCGGACAACGTTTTTGTGGGGCGATTGTGTAGTGGGGACAAACCCTTTATAACTGAGCGCACTCCTTTGTGGTAGCAGTCAGTATTATGCGTGGTGTCAAGATTGTGGCTTGGCGTGGAAAACGCGGGCCCGCTCAGTGTCACAGGTGCCAACGCTTCAGACACCGCTCGCACCTGTGCCACCGCCCGCTCGCTTGCGTGAGATGCGGGGGCGAGCACGCGGCGCGAGATTGTCCGCGCCCGCGGGAAGAGCCGGCCACCTGCGCGAACTGCGGTGGCCCGCACCCCGCGTGCAACATCAAGTGCACCGTGTTTCAGAGGGAAATTCGAAACAAGCGAGCGGGGACCGCCGCCATCACGGCCACAGTACGCCAGCAACTACTCACAGGGGTGTGCGTCATCTACGCGGCCCCAGGATTCTGTTAGGCCACCGACGCCAACCTGACGAGGGGCCTGTCGTTACAGGCCACCGTATAGCTTTTTGCGGCCGGGAGGCCAAGCCCCGGTACCTTTCGCCACGCCCCCTTGCGGGGGCGTCGCGATCTCCATGGTGGTAGCAGTCAGTCTTCGGACTCGACTCCATACAGAGCACTAGCTCCCGACAAACCAGTCGGTTTACTAAAGTTCAGCTTTGCTGCTGGAATTACATACCTGTATTCTAAATATGATATATTTGGTTGTTCATGAAATTATAATTTGATTTGCAATAACCAATAACCAACACTACCCACACTACGCCCACAGTAATTAAAATATGCCTGATAATAACGAGACAAAACCTAACTTCTCCGTTAGATAATATAATAAATTACCAGAAATATATTATGTAAATGCTATTATAGTATCAATGAATATTTAAATGACAAATTTTAAATTACATGTTTTTAATAAAATAATTACAATATTTATTATAACTAAGTAGTCGGATAAAAGCTCTCTTCCCCTCTCCTACTTTTACTGTGCCCGTCAGGATCCACAATGATCATATTCTGTAAAACTTACCATCTAAGTTCGCATTTGGAAGCAATAAATAATATTGAGTATTGATTTGCAATTGATACAGTATTTTATTACCCGTTGCGTAGTTTAGAAGAACAATGGTTACACAGACGGACACGAAAAGCTACTTTAATTTATAATATGCATCAAACATTTATCGTCAAAATTGATTTCTAAGCTGTAACAAATGAAAAAAATATCTGCAAATCTATCATTCTCTTATCCTTTGTAATCGCACATGGATACGTTCGGCAGACTCGTATCCCAGTCCAAAAACAAGTCACGAAACTGTTCTCTCAGAATTTTTTCACTCGAAAAGGGTAGGTAACCTGATTACCTCTGCTCGCTCCCTGACAGTATAGTCGAATACTCCCGAATAGTCGCCCGACACTCATAATTACATTTGCATAAAGACTAGAATCGCTTGCTGAGTCTGTTGGAACGAGTGGGCTGGATTAAGCCACGTTAAATGTAATGAGCCCCTCTGATAATGGTATCGAGTCATTAGAAGCATTGAAGTTCGATGCGAAGGATCAAAGTTAGTTAACCGAGTGCTGTGACGTCAGAGCGTGGGTGACCACTATTGATATTGATCATTTAGATCGGAAAATAAAGATATTGTAAATACAGTCTCAAAAAAAGTAACCAAAAAATGCCTGAATACCTGCATTTTGATAATACCTAGTCGTCGCCACAGGTGAACGGAATATTGTTATAGATGTAGTTCAATGATTTGATAATAAAGTGATGCAATATAAAGCATAGTATCTATCAGCGGGATTGTCCGAAAGGGTTACCGCTGGCCCGGAACATAAAGGGCGAAGGAAGGAACACGGGTGGGTTTTAGTCAGTAAGAGTCTGACACTCCCTTCCGCTCCACCCAGAGCGGGAGGAGTCATTTGATGATTTCCCATCCTGAAAAAAAAAAAAAAAAGCATAGTATCTACCTTATTATTATAATGTATTTACCGCTAGCAAGAACTATATACCAACTTACAAAAGAAAATAAACATAATCAAGGAAAAGACTACAACCTAACAACATTAATCAAAAGCGAAAAAATTACCTCAGAAAATAAAAATAAACGCTAATGACAAAACAAATCTAAAGCATTTTACAACACTTGTACACATCATAATTCTAGAAATAACAAATGGCGGCTTTGACACGAATTGAACAAATCCATTTGAAACACCAACGTTCCATTAACTTGAGTATGTTTTATATCATCTAATAAAAGTGTTCCACGAGCTCTTTGTTGTATATAACCATTAAAATTTATGGTTATTAAAAGTATTGGGACTTTGTTGCCTACTCAATGCTTGGTAGGTAACTTGGGATTCTGTATAGCCGTAGAAACACTTGCATAAAAGTGTTGAAGTGACTTGCATACCATTGTACCGAAAAAAAGAATGCGGTCGGGGGACCCCCGTCAGAAACGAAATTCCTTACGCGATGCTCGCACACGCACACACACTGTGGGTTTCTGTATCTCTCTTGGTCTGGCTTCTCACCTTAGACCTGTTCCGGCAAAGTAAACTCTTCCGGCACAGGCCTAGAGTTTGGACCGCGTAAGCCCCATCACGACGTCAACGTAGAGGTGGTGGGGTACTAACGAATTAATCGTAAATTTATTTGATTAACAGGTAATGTTAGAAACATAATTGAATTCCCTCGTGACGTCAATATATACGAAATCAAAAGAAGCGGGAGTAAGCATAAACAACAGATTGCAGTGCTTAACGGAGCCCTCATCGGGTAAATGTTCTTATTTGTTGAATGCTCCGCGGGCGCCTCGGAGGCGAGCGGAATCTTCTATTTGAATAATTTGATTAAGGACCACTGCAGACGTACGATTTTTTTTTTGTTCATAGGATTTTCTTGGTGCAGTGTATAAGTAGTGGTTCTTCAAACCAGATGTTACTAAAATTATTTTTTTCCAGGAAAGCCAGGAAAAGGTGGCCCTTTAAGGCGAAAGCGCCAGGGTAGCCCGCGAAATTCGTTTTTTTTAGGTTTTTTGCAATTTGCTGGTCAGTATTAAGTTGTACGTTGATTAATATATGAATCGCGGCCGTAACAAACATGTATTTACAGAATTATAATCATTAAAGTCATCAACACAACTCTCTAAGACCACGTAAGTCCAAAGAATAACTGTTTCATGAAATTATCATTTTTTGGACTTACGTGGTCTTAGAGAGTTGTGTTGATGACTTTAATGATTATAATTCTGTAAACACATATTTGTTACGGCCGCGATTCATATATTAATCAACGTACAACTTAATACCTACGGACCACCAAATTGCAAAAAACGTAAGAAAATTTTAATTTTGCGGACTACCTTAGCGCTTCCCCCTTAAAGGGCCCATCGTAATGGTCGCATGCATGTTGTGCGTATGCGTTTTGGGTCTTTTAAAAGGCCCGTCGCAGTATCTGGGTTGATTGAGGAGAGGTGAAGAGACCCATAGTACACCCACAATTCCATAGTGCGGGCAAGCCCAGAGCCCATTGCCATCAATTGGGCACAAATCCAGACTCCAGGATGCTACTAAAAACCCAAGACTGAAAAATCCAATAACACTTTTTCCAACCTAATAAACACCGCCACCACCAAGAAATTGTGATTACAGTACCCGGCGATAAATATTGCACATCGACCTATTCGATCCCATCGATTTTATACAAAGAATAAAAATAATTATCAAAAGAAGCAAATGATAATTGTTTTAACAGCTCCTACTAATAGATACCGGACTGTTTGTATTTCGTGCGACAGAGATAACGCTCTACGAAGCCGATATTAGCCGATTGTCTCTTTCCAAAAGTCGATGTGCAATATTTATCGCCGGGTACTCAACTTTTGAATAATATTATTATTAGATAGATCGATAGACAGTTTATACTATACTAGCTGACCCGACAGACGTTGTCCTGTTTTTGATTCGAAAGATACGTGGCGCCATCTAATATCATAATAACGTTTTTGTTGTATTCCTCGGGACCAGCACTTTTTCGGAATGAAAGGTACACTATGTCCGTTTCTGTACAGCTGACTACGTATATGCAAAATTTCAGGATGATCAGTTCAGTGGTTTAGGCGTGAAAAGGTAACAAACAAACAAACTTACTTTCACGTTTATAATATTATAACTATTGATAAATATATCGTGTAGTTAATTGTAAAAGTTTAGTTAGATATAAATAATCCAGGCTATAAGGATAAAAAATATTATTATGAACAACCTTGAAAAAAGTTTTGGTAGTGGCTGGAAATGGTTTGTTTGCAATTTTGTTGTAGTGACATTGATAGAGCATGTTTGTAACTAATCAGTCACATGGGAGGTTGGAAAATTGGTTACTTCGACGTGGTAAACAAGACTAGCCACTAGATAAGACACAAAAAAGGAAATAGTCTCTGCAAACCAGTTTAATAAAATACTGAGTAGATCTTGTAATTACTTATTAATTATAACAAATAAGTAATTTTCGAAACTAGAAACAACTTTTCATTGTAGGTTTCAATCAACTCTGCCTGACGCAGTCCACTGCTGGGACAGGCCGAGGCTTTCATAGGCTTCTCCCTTCACCTTTTTAAGGCCGTCTGTCCATCTAGCTGATGGGCGTATAACATTCCAATAAGACAACAATACAACTCACCATCTTAACAACAACAAAACATTTTACAAAAACTCGCCGCTCGCGTATCGCAAGCCTAACAACCCCACCACATAGCACCGAGCGCTTACAACCTTAACACGAAAGCAATAAGGCTCACAACACCGTAAACACACATCCTTTATAAATTTTTATCGATTGACTGTTCAAGATGTTTTCAATTCTATTTATCTGTACTTTGAAGTATGTTCGATTTGATCTTTTATTACGTGAAAGTAAACTCGGTCTGTGTACTGAAATGCCCAATCGGGAAATGTATGTATGTAGTTACTTAGATTGCGTTTTTGCGCTCAGTAGATAGAATAGAATAGAATAGAATACTCTTTATTAGATAATAAGGAATCTTTTACATTTTGCAAGTGTTTTTTTATTTTTATTTTGAGGCTTGTTATTATCAATTTCATAATGCTTAATCTTATATCCCACTATTGAGTAATCGGTATAACTTTTTAGGGAACTTAAGTTAAAAATAAATAATAAAGTGTATTCATCAAAAAGTAACAATACAATGTGACAAATTCGGTCAACCATAAACTAAGCGAGTCACTTGTATCTTGTGGCTCTGTAGTGCGAATTTTACAAACTTATAAAGATTATTATACATTACAGTTGGAGGATGCTAGATAGTTATTTTTTTTAAATAAAAGTTAAGAGTAAAAATAAAATAAAACATTGCGATTCTAAACACAAAGTAAAATAGCAATAGCTCGGGTAATTATTTTTCTTCCTTGTCAAGGTTTGACCTTTAAGATTCTGCCCCTTCTATTAGTTATCCATTCTTTTAACGAAATTTCCAGCTCTTACTCATGAAAACATAATTAGTACTTATAATTTTACAACTTGAACTTTTAGGTAGGTACTAAAAAGTATTTTACGGTACACAGGGGGTGGCAGGGACATCGACACCCAAATTGAAACTATGAATTCAGCACATAATTCTAGAACCCTAGCGTAGTAATTTTTTGAAGGATATCAAAATGAATCTGCTGTTTCATAGAAAAGAAAGTGAAAACTGCAAAGAAAGTGAAAGTGCAAAGAAAGTGAAAGTGCAATACATAAGTGGTCAAAATGTAAGGAACAGCTATTTTTTTGTCTCGTGATCATTTTCTGAAATCAATTGGTTGTAAACCGTTTTAGTTAAAGAATAAATAGTACCAATTAGTAGTGTAATCTGTTTTAACGCGTACATCTTTCTTAATTTTTTACACCGTTCTCACATTATATAATTTTAAAATCAAAAGTAATGATGTAACTACTATTTTTGTAAAATATAATTTAAAAAGAGTGTCCATGGAATTTCTTGCCCGTTCTTTTCTATAGGTACCTACGCTTTGGAATGGGCAACTAGCTTCATATTTTCTGACTGACCGACTTCTTGATAATTCAAAAGTGCCTGTAAATGGTTTAATTGAAATAAATGCTTTGAGTTTGAGTTTAAAAAAGAGCAAAATTTACACATTTAAAGGCTTTGTTTACTCATGTAGCGCAGTGTAGCGCATGTGCTTGTTATATTTAGTTTAGTTGATAAAGTTAGAGTTGTGTTTTAAAACATAATTTTAAGGTTATGAAAGTCAAAGTTAGTACTAGTTCCTGGAAATGTAGAAACATGTGTATCTTCTAGATAGGATTTACTAGGAATTGGTTTATCTCATCTTATTATTCGAAGACCGTGTAAAATAGGTTGTATAACTTCTAGTACTTCTTATAAAGATAAAAGCAAAGCAAGGCAAATGCCTTGCATGAGTTTATGGGACTTTTTTATAAGTAGTTATTTGCGAACACTCAACTCAAACATCTCAGCCTCTGAGAAGCAGAAACTTTTTTAACGAGAACCTTTTTACTGGGTAAAGCTAATGACATGGCCTTCAAACACGGTTCATATCAAAATATTCCTAACTAAAATATGGCCAACATAAGTGGAAATCGATTGAGTAGTTTTTAACAGACTACAAAAAAAACCCAATTGAGAACCTCCCGTTCTCAATTCGAATGTTTTTTTTTATCATGTATGTTCGGGCATTATCTCCGTCATAGACGAATTAACAAAATTGTTTTTTCATAAATCTATTTACACCTAAAATAAACCCAGAAAGAAAAATAATGGTGACGATGGCAACTAAGTTATTTTATTTTTGTTATTTTTTATTTGTTCAATTTAGTTATTAAAAATGTTTAATTTTGGATTGTTGTTTTGGACGTTTTTAACGCGTACAATAAAACAGGGTGAATCGGGATGCAAGGGTGAATCGGGTCGAAACTTTAAAATAGATTTGAACGTTAAAATTATAAAGTTTGGTGTGCCGTGGAGTGGGCCGTAAATTCACACTTTCTCTCTCTCTTTGCCTCTTTCCATTATAATACGAGTGTGTGTGCGTGCGAGTAGCGAGTAAAGGTACGAGTTCGTATCCGGCATACAGCAGCAGCAGACGACGTGTTGCTACGACACTATTGGTTTGTATGTATTTCTATGGAATACCTTCTGCAACTAGCGACACATCGCCCGACTGCACGTCGCACCTTAAGGAACTTTGTTCGTGACGGGGGTCCCACACCAACCGAACACATTTTTTTTTACCTTTACCTCCTTTACCTATCTTTATACAAAATACTCATATCCCCTATGAAATGATTATGTTCGTAACTAAACTAAAAAGGTACTATAATAAATTGCTTGTTTATTAATGTTTAAAAGAATAAACCTTTTAAACATTAATAAACAATCGATTACAAAAATAATTTTACTAATGGAAAGCTCCACTACTGCCGAGTGCTATAATAGCGGGCGAAGTCGCACGTAACAGCTAACAATAAATACAATTGAAACATACATGATTTTGCGTTGATAAACCTTGTTGAGTTATTGCCAGAAATTCCCATCGAACCTATCTCAATTTCATCACAAATAACCGATAAACTTTCGTATTTTCTTCTTCACTGTTAATATTTTTTAATAATGTATTATTGTCGACGACATAATCGCTCCTACCATTCAATACATAATTGAAGGGATCAAACGTTTGATCGATTGGATGCCGGTAATTCTCCTTTGTTACCTACAATACACTTTTGTTACTTTGGACACACAAAGTGAGTTAATGAGCTTATGCCGCAATGTGGGGCAGTGAAAATTATTTATTTTGTAGGTATTATTATGGTGCCGGCTAGTATAAATATAGACGTAAAGAATATTGAAAGTAGACTTCTGAACGGTAATAAGAGACTTTGGGCTAAGTAATAACAGCCGCACGGGTCGATCGATCAGGTTAAGCTACGCATGCCGCGGTTGGTCCGCGGATGGGTGGTGATCTTTACATACCTACCAAAACGCATCTCGGAGAGCACCTTAAGCCGTTGGTCCCAGCTGATATTCGTAGATCTTTGACAGTCGTTAAGGGTCGTCAGAAGCCCGAAAGTCTGACAACTAGTCTTACCAAGGGGTTCGTATTACCCCGTAACTGGGTCGTGGAGGTCAGATAGGCAGTCGCTCCCGGGTATTCCTGGGTCGAGCAAAGTGTTATTGGGTTTTTCCAACCGGAATTTCTCAGCAGCAGCCCATGGGTTTGTGCCCGGTTGTTAGGCTCGCCCCTGTTACATGGGACTTAAGAGGAGACGGGGCCTGCAAGGAATTTAAAAATAGGTATATATGAAGAAACTATTGCCGTCACCTTACCTCAAGTCTGCCCCCGTAGTGTGTGATAGGGACAGCTGCAGCTCAGATCGAAATTATCACAAAAATTGTGACGAGATCGACGTTTCGTATTCCCCTTTTTTTCCTCGAAAAACTGAGCAGATTAATTTATTTTTTACATTAACATTTTAAGAAAGAGTATGTTTAGGTTCCTAACATTTTTTTTTGCGTTAAAACCTTTTCTAATTTGTCTGGTAGTTCTCTCTAATCACGGCGGTAAAAACTGGGCATTTTTTGTAATTTTTAAAGGGTCATATTTTCTTTACTAATTAGTTGCTGAGAAAGAAAATGACAGGGACGTGTTTATAGCAGATCATAATTTTATGAAAAAATATTGCTCTAGAGGCATTATTCGGGAAAAAAAAAGGGGAATACATTTGTATGGAGAATCGCACGCCCTGTTCTCTCTTAACTATAACTGCTGAAATATGGGCGTAGTGAACACGTCTGCCTAACCCTTCAAGGAATCTAAGCGTGATGTTATGTCATAAAGAATAATTGATGACCCAATTAACGGTCTCATTTCTGTAGTTCAATCAACATTGTTGTTCGTTCAAAGTTAGATATAAAATCAGTCAATTAAACCACGCTTGATCTCAAATATACAACCTGAATGCATGCCAAGAAGCCTTGGCAGAATATTATGAAAGTTGATACAACGGATAACAATCAAGAATATTATGTATAACGAACATGACTTACAAACTTGGTTAGAACAATAGAATGTCTGATAATAGCTTCGGGGTAGGTATATTTTTGATATCGGTTCCCATAGTCAAAGTCAAAGTCAAAGCATTTATTTCAAATAGGCACATTAAGGGCACTTTTGAACGTCTAAAATTACAACGAAATAGAATTGATTCTAGTCGCCCGTTCAAAAAGGTAGTTTTCGTATGGAGAAGAATGGGCAAGAAACTCCACTGTTACTCTTTTAAAATGTTTTACAATATTTTGCATACATTAATTATATAATAATAACATGTGAAGACGATGCACCTAAAATAAAATTACTATACCACAATAGGTAAAAGATTTAAAAATGAAACCATGACATATAAATTAATTATCTGATAGATACATGGTGCTCACATATTTATAAACATGGTAAAAGTAAACGAACTAAATGAATTTAGAAAAAAATACAAGTCATGATTCAGGGTGTGAGTTGAAAGTAGTTACAGATGTCAAAAAAAAAATATTACAATTAAATTAGCAACCAGTTTGATTTTGTCTAGGCTCTAGATTGTCCTATGGAGCAGGACCAGCATGTTTCCAAGAGTTCTTATCTTCGATATAATCTTCTAATTTATAGTATGTTTACAAAGTGTACGTTTAATGTGAGTTTTAAATTTTCTTTCATTTAATTGCAATATATCACAAGATATTTTATTGTAACATTTAACACAGTACCCCATAAAACATGTATGTACACACACCAGCACATCAAGCTACTACAATCTGTCAAATTTCTTTAATAGATTTTCAGCTTTATCGCTTCAGCATAAGGTTCTAACTTGATTGGGAAAATTTGAGAGTTTCGGGTAGCTTGATGTGCTGGCGTCTGTACCTTGGTTAATCTGAAAAATGGTAAATGTATTTTATATTTATTTCTAGTATTAAAATTATGTCTATCGCTTATTTTATTAAAAAGATGTAGATTTTGTCTTACATACATAATATTTTCAGTAATGAATTCGATGGAAAAAGATGATAACGGATGATGATGATGATGATGATAGGACTCCCTTTTCCGCACTTAGACTCTCACTCGGTCCGTTGTGCGTGGGGATTCTGGCTAACAGAGCCAGCCTAGCTCCGCCCAGAAGCACAGAAGCTTCCTGGGAGCTTCACAGGCTTCGCGGAGCGACCTCATTGTTCCGAGGATTTCTTCACGTTGAGAAGCCACGGCCTCGCAATCCAGGATGACGTGGGCGGCTGATCCCTCGGCATCAAGGCAGCCCCTGCAGAGGGGGCTGTCCGTGACGCCTATGTTGAAAAGATGTTTGTTAAGGAGGTTGTGGCCCGTAATTGTACCTATTATTATTCTAAGGTTATTCCTACTCAGGTTGAGAAGTTTTTTGGTTAATCGCGGGTGTATCATTGGTAGAGCCAATTTTGACTGTCTACAGTCTGTTGCCCGTGACCATCTGTTGTTATGGAGTTCGGTCGATCTTTGGCGAATCCACGCACGAAATTGTGAGAAAGGCAAAGGGAGAAGTGGGTACGGGCCTAGCACCCTCATGTCAGAGCCTCTCTTCGCAAGTTCATCTGCAGCATCATTGCCCAGAGATTCACTGTGCCCCTTGATCCACTGGAGAGTAATACGATTAGACGTCGATAAACTCTCCAGAGCTAGATGGCACTCAAAAATTAGCTTATTGTTAGTTTGTTTGCTTGCTAAAGCTTTGAGCACAGATAGGCTGTCGGATAGGAATTTAATGCCATAGTTCCGGATGCCTAAGCGCTTTACTGCTGTTGCAGCTTGTGTTAAGGCAACACATTCGCATTGAAAGATCGAACTATGTGTGCCTAGTAGATGATAACGGAACAAAGCAGGAAATAAAAAAACCGGTAAAGTGCGATTCGGACTTGCGCACCGAGGGTTCCGCACAAATTTGTAGCTATGTAACTACAAATTTACAGTTTTCGAATTTTTTCCTTTATTTGTGCTACATGACATTGCTTCTTGCCAAATTTCATGATTCTAGGTCAACGGAAAGTAACCTACAGGTTTTGATTCCCTTGCGAGTGTCAATATGCGGCATAAACGGAACATGAACGCCCGTATCTTTTGATTGCGTTGACTTAGGAGGTTGATTTTTTTACTGTTTGAAGGGATTGCAGTTTTGAGTATTTGATATTAATTTCAGTTTGATAACTCTACGCGTTCTTGAGAAAAGAGGTCTTGACAGATGGACAGACAGAGGATAACTAAGTGATCTTATAAGAGTTCCGTTTTTCCTTTTGAGGTATGGAACCCTATAAAAGTTAAAAGACAGGCAGGGTAAAAGAAACATAAGCCTAATTTCGTAGAAAATAATACTGAATATGTATTGTCACTATAAGGACACACCCTGCGCCGTGAAAATAATTATGGGAAACTTTATTATATTATGTCACGATTCGAGTAGCAGAAGATCATGGAATCACGCGAGAAAGAGATAGAATCATAATCAAATCTGTGTGTTAGAACAGGCAGTTTAGAACCACTGTGGTTTCACTGCTATGGTTTCGTGGCGAAGACGTGATACCCGCCTAAAGGTCTTGACAAACTGAAGCGAATCTCGCTCGGGATACGGCACGGAATTTGCTCCAACTGACGTGAATAGTCGCGTGACTTCCAAATCATTAAAACAATCGACGGGCATATTTTCGTTACGCCTCCCACGGGGTTCGCCCCTGTGTGGCCAGAGTATAAATCTCGCATTATCCTGTAAACGAAGAAATCAAAAATATTTAAAGAATCACCATTCTGGAACTATAAAAATAAAAACAAAAGGCAACGTTTACGCACGTAGCGCTACGCCGTAGCCCCACGCCGTAGCCCCTCTACGAATTCGTAGCAATCAACTACAAAGTAATGGTCGGATGCCATGTCAAAGGAATTCCATAAAATGCGCGGTGAAAATACAGTTTTTCAGGTTGTGGCCACAAAGTGAGCGACCCCAGTAGCTCTACTGCGTGATATTAAAAATGTTTTGGATTTTACCGATGCAAAAAAAAAGACAAAGGACGCGACATCCAGGTTTGTAGTATTCTTAAAGTCGTATTTTTTGGTATTTTATTTTAGTTTTAAGATAAAAACGCAGTATTTACAGTACACTGCGGTAGATAAGGCTGTTTTCGAAGCCACATTTTTTGCCGAACGAAACGAATGGTGAAGAAATCTTAAGCGATGCTTTGCGTGAGCGTACGCGTGGTCAATAGGAATTCGGCCAGCAAACAAATTGTAACTTTGACTTCAAATTACTTTCTGTAAATATTAAGTCTCGTGTATTTTCGGTTACTTTCCCATATTATCCTTTCGTTCTAAGTTTCTTGGCTTCAGGCGAATAATATTTTAATGGTGATCGGTTACTAACCGGTTGAATGCCGTAATTACAGAAACATAATTGCTTCTGTGGCTTTTTAATAAAAGCCACTGTGTCTCGCGCGGATCCACGTTTGACAGTCAGTTCGCCACGTTCAACAATTTGGCGTACGAAGGAATAATCAGGTTTTCGAAATTGAATAACTTAAGAAGTCATAACTGTTACTTTAATTATTTCAAAATCATGCATTATATTAATGCAAATCTTAAATAGATGAAGGTGTCTGAGGTAGGAAGGTCCTGGGTAGATTCCTTTGGGAAAGAAAAAGCAATTATTTCTAAAAAAAATACCCTAGAAATACGTCTATTTTCGTTAGTATCTTTTGAGGCTCGAGAAAGTCACAAAACCAGGCATTCAGTTTTATTTTTTTTATCCCAGATTTATTCCTTAAGACTAAGAAATACAATTCTTTCTCAGAAACGTTTGTATTAAATATCTCCAACCTGATTTCCCATTTTATATGGTTCAAAATAAAATTGCATAATAATTTCGTATGCTTATAATTCTGCAAATGCCATTGCAACTCGAATAAAAGTACAAGCAATTTGGAGTCACGCAAAACTGTATTTAAGATGCACATTGCATTTTTTCAGCTTGCATTATTCGAGGAAAATGTTATTACATTTTTAAAATCACTCCCTAGTCTGCATAGAAGCCTTAATTTCTTTGCAATAAGCGAATATTTTCTCATGTCTTGGATAAAGTTTACATAGATATTTTTATTTATGACATTGTATTTAATGTCATAAATTCAGATTAATATGTTATACAATTTCATTAATTCAAAATAATACCCTATACAATGTCATAAATTCAAATCAATAAGTTATACAATGTCATAAATACAAATTAATAAGGAAGTAATGTCCGAGTATATAACGTCATTATAATTAAGTAATATCTAATACAGTTCAATGTCGCGGAAAACAACTGGATGAGAGACGTACGGTATCGGGAAGTATGGCAGATGAAAGGGGAGCCCTATACCCACCGATGGGTGATTCCAGGCTCAAATGATAAGAGCGCCCATTGTGTCACCCTTTGTACAGTTTCTATATTTATGTCTGTAATTTATATGGTGTACATAATAAAGAGTATTCTATCTATGATGTCGTTGGTTGAAGAAGCAAATTCTTTAATAAACATTCCCAGGTCGAGAAAAGAGTTTTTGGGTTTTTTTGGTTAGGAATTTCTCTGTAGCAGCCAGGATTTGTGCATGGTTGATGGTAATAGTCTCGCCTCCTATTACATGTGAATTAACTAACTGGCGAAATGTGAGTGTTTATAGGTACACCTTTACCCAACCCTTTTGAAAAAACATGCGTGATGTTATGTTATGTTCATATAGACAGACATCAGAATGAGAATGTTGTGCGTGTTCAGTGTATGGTGAGATAATTAAAAGAAACCTGACTATAATGTAATAATAAATAAAATAAAAAAGCCTTTAATTCCATGCATTTACAGTGTTTACAATCTTTTCTATCTTGAGAATTGTTATTAATTGATTAATTATTTAACATGCATTATCTATCATTAAAAATTCGAATTAATTACTAGAGTTAATTTGTTATTAAAATTTCATTGTTATTATTTATTTAATTTCAATTTTTTTGACGCCTACCTATAATGTAATAAATGTTTTTAATTCTGATCCCACAATACTTCGTTGTAACTCACTACGTACTAGGTATGTGTCGAGACAGGGCGATGTAACGTAAGCGACTGGTGAACCGATCGCCCGCGCTTCCATATTTCGTCAAGAATGTAACTCAGCAAATCGCGGTTACTAAGCCGCCACAAGAACACACACTAACCCTCTTACTAATAAACGTATTATATCAGATGAATAGTTACACACCGATTTCTCTCTTTCAGTCGTCAGTAATTTGACTTTCGAAAGAAGAAAACAAAGCGTTGTGTAACTATACAGAAGAAATATAACGTTAATTAGTAAGAAGGATAATGTCAAGGTAATATTTTGATAGTTTTCTTCAATAAACCGACTCGATGTTGTGATTTTAAATGATATTATTTAATGAGAATCGTTAACTAATTTTGAAATGAAAACTACAAGAGTAGGCCGTGCCTTTGAACTAAAAAGCTGTCATAATATAGAAACACGCAAAAAAACAACCAACTATAAAATAAAATAAAACTCTTTTTTTTGTACGCACAAATAAATCTGCGCCAGACATACCTAGCTGAATTAGCTATAACACTAATCTTAGAATAATAACCCTGTCATACAAAAATATATTTTTAAATCTTCCCATTATGGTAAAGTACTCGTAGTAAAGTTATAATGACGCTATCGTAAAAAAATGTAAGTGGCTATCATTGTCTTGTGACGGAGTCTTTTAGACAAGGGTAAGAACACCGGTTGGGGTTACATTTAGGCTAAAATTATTTTTAAATCGTTTGGGGTTTTTTTTTTACTTAATTTTCAGTTTCAAGTAAGACCAAATGAATTGACGAAACATAAGGAAATTCTTACGAAGTTCTGCAGAATAGATTTAAAAGATTGTAAACCAGAAGAATACTATCAGGGTCTGGAATTTTGAAGGGTTTTGTAAAATAACTATAACTTGATGATGGCCGAAAGTGTTGATACACCAGGCCAAAGCCAAAGTTAGAAATCATCATCTGCTTAGCCTTTTCCCAACTAGGTTGTTGTCGGCTTCCACACTGAAAGAAATAACAAGTAAATAAAACTGAACTGTAAATCTGAACTGCTTTAAACAATTCTATATGAGCCTAACGTTCAAAACAGTATTTTTTACTGATCCGAAAGCAGTTAAATCTTGAGGCAAAATGTTACCGTTAGGACAGTAAACTTTAATGTTTTAAGTAGCTAAAAGGTCACAAAATTAACTGTTTTATTCAATGGTGATATCGTTCAAACCATTGAAATTTACTTACATTACAGTAATGGTGGTTTTTCTTTTTTTTATTGTTTTTTTTTCAGTAAATAGTATGTTCAATCATTAAAAGTTACTGTTTTGCCTTTTACTGTTTTACAAACATTTCTTCTTACTGTATAAAGTCAGTAAGTCTTAAGGAAATCGCTTTAATGTGCTGTAGTAAGAATTTTTTTTTTCAGTTTTCAGTTAGTATAACCGAATGTAGCTAACTATGTATAAAGTACAAAATACAATAAAATATAATCTAGAAAAAAAAAAAACTAGGTTTTAATAAAAGCAAATCCACAACTGGACCATTCACCCTTTAAAATACTTTTGTAGCAAATATTTTAACAGATAACCGCGTCGACCTAAAATTAAAATTTCTTATAACTCCGTTACGCGTGTACTTTGACGACACATAAAATTCAGCTCAAGAAATTTAACAATCCTATAAAATATTATTCCGCTGGTTCTTGGAGTTTGACCCGAGATTTTTTGGGGTCTTTAACCGTATAGGAAACTGTGAAAGTTGTTGAATAAACTAAAGTTTTTTATTGAGAACCGTTTCCTTGTGTTTAGGTATTGGTCGTAACATGCTTGGACTATCAACGTCTATAAAGTGACTTTGGAAAGTTTGAATTTCTTGTATGCTGAAATGATATTACGAGTAGAATAATCTTAGCTATATTGTGTAGAATCAATTCTATTTTGTTGTAATTTTTAACGTTTAAAAGTGCCTTTTATGTGTCTAATTTGAAATAAATGCTTTGACTTTGAATCGAAACACGTGAACTAAATAAGTTGATATAAAATACACTTCACTTTTTAATTTTTTATTTATTTGGCTCATCAACTATTAAATACCAGTGTATTTAATAGTTGATGAGCCAAATAAATAATGTATATCTCATATATTTGTATCAGTATACAAATATATGAGATATATGCATCAGACTTATAGACTAGTGTACCAATTTCTTACAGGTAAGCACATCATTCAGCATTATCTATTTATTTGTCGATTGATATTGAGCGCCTACTTAAAATTAGATAGTTCTTTTACTCATCGACCATAATTATGTTTTCACCCAAATTCTAAATTAAAATCATAATTAAAATTAAAATCACATGCAAACAAAATAAAAGTCAAAACACAAACTTCAATAGGTACGGAGAGCAACAAAAGTCAATTAACACTTAAGTTTTTTTTAATCTCAGTTATTGAGCAAAAAATTTGTTCAAAATTGCATTATACTTCTCCAGCAATTTTGAACAAATATTTTGCTCTAAATATTCTGACTCTACTTATAAAACTATTTATACCACCAAACATTCTCGTTTCAGTCCATTGTATCAAACATAAAGGAATTAAAATTGACCAAGTGCGTGTCGAACTCGCATTATTGAAAGATTCTGTAGCGTTTATACGGCCAAACAGTTCCCTTATATTTCTTAAACTAAGGTTCCAGATTGTTCGCTGTATAGAAAGTAGTCACGTCACGAAACGTTACTTTTGGGAAACAATGTGAAATTGAGTGAGAAACAGACTTCAATGGAATTGGAAAGTAAATAATTAGTTGGTAAGTAAGTAATTGAGAAGTAAATCTATACATTCAAATAAATAATATTAAAGTGTCCGTTTGTTATGTGAAAATAACAGCTTTTTATTAAATGCAAATAAGTATTTATATATATTTGTAAAAGAAAATATTTTAGTCTGTCTGTTTGTTCCGACTAATCTCCGAAACGGCTGAATCGATTTTGACGGCACTTTCGTTTGCACATAGCCGATGTTAAAAAGAGTAACAAGGGCTATTTTTACATTCAGAAAAAGAAATAGTGTTCTGCGTAAAAAAATAAAACCCATGAAATCAAATTTGATTTCCGACACGCTCGCGAACGAAATCGCGGGCACACCTAGTGTTTAAATACACTTTGATTAATTTACATAGGTACTTACGGGTATCACACTTCTTTATTAGGCAGTTGTCCCACCGCCGCCGACGAAGAAGCGACTAACTATCGGCTATTTTCTCGCTCAAAAAACATACAATAGTTTATACATCCGTGTAAACAAAAGAGATGCATATATTAATAGTTGATAGCTGACTGTTCACACTGCCGGCGAGGATTCGCTCCACTGGTTTATCGCTGAGCGACAAGAGCTATCAAAGATAATACTCGCTCAGCGATGCTCGCTTGGCGGTCAGGGCTCATGCCCGCTATGTAGGTATATCTCCCGAGTGAGTGGTGCGAGTAATCGTCCGTCGCACTCGCGCCACTCGCTGATAGCCCAACGACATACTATCGGAACTACAGACTCCCTGTTCGCTGCTCACCAACTCGTTTTCAGTTCTACTCGCTACTCGTTTATCGCCTGCGATGGGACAACTGTCTTAGTCGTCATCTCGGTAGTCAACCCCTTCCTACCCATATCATCTTTCTCACAGTCCATTCATCGTTTCTTTGGGTACTACTACTTTAGATCTACTTATGGGTAGATATAAAGGGTGTAAAAAGACACTTAACGAAGCCGGGTGCCACTTATATTTCCTGTCATTGTAATATTTTTTGTACTGTACAGATGCCAGCACATCAAGCTACTACAATCTGTCAAATTTCTTTAATAGATTTTTAACTTTTTCGCTAAAGCATAAGGTTCAAAGTTGATTGCGAAAATTTGACAGTTTCGGGTAGCTTGACGTACTGGCGTCTGTACCATACCCGGTAACTTCCTGGTTACGGAGATATTGAAGGTCAAAATTGTATCTTTTACTGACGTTTTTTGTACGAAACACAACTTTGAATACGGTGCCGTTACCGGTGTGGCAGTCACTCCATGTAAAATACTGGACGCAAACCCTAACATAGTTGGTAAAAGTTAGGCAGATTGTTTGATTGAGAAACAAAATTAAAATTCATTTCCAGGCTGTTCACAGCTTTTGTAGGAACTAGCTACTAAAAACTACATTACTTATTTCATAGTGCCAGTTTTCTGGCATGTTTGTGTCCACCTGGCATCATTGATTCATTTATAAAAACAGAAAAATAGCTACCAATAAACTCTTATTCATTCAACGTATTTACAGGCATTTTCCCAGAAGGTTATGGATCATTTCACTCAGCCAAAAAGGACCAGAAATCTATGTAACCTATCGCTGAACTTTCTAACTGATTTCATAGATTTGCTCCTCGATATTTATTTAAAAACCAGGTCACGTAAGTAACAGTGAACTACGAGCAATTTGTAGGCTGTTACGCGAAACCTTAGGATCCGAGACGTCAATATATCGTCTTAAGTGCCGAACAAATTTATAAGAGCCACCACATGTGATTGGTGCTGTAAATATAAAATAAAATATTTGAATAATGTCCCATCCGTTTCCGTCCCAATGAGCAAGCTATGGTACGTAACAGGATATTGGTAAAAAATATTGCTTATATCAAATGTCTACGATTTTTTGTATACCTCATAAATTGTCATGTTATTTTTATACCTTGCCTCGTGGCCGACCGTTGACCAAAAATAAGCACAATAAACGTTAATGTATTACTGAAGTAAGCAAGCTGATGATGAATTACAGTGTCTAAAATTATCCTCTAAAATCAGAGAGCAAGTTATTATTTTTATTTGTTTTTGAAGACTACTGGAAGTTGCCGGTTCAGCGCGATTGTCCGAAAGCGTTATCGCTGGCCCGGAACATAAAGGGCTAAGGAAGGAACACGGGTAGGTTTTAGTCAGTAAGAGTCTGACACTCCCTTCCGCTCCACCCAGAGCGGGAGGGGTCACTTGATGATTTCCCATCCTGAACTAAAAAGAAGACTACTGGAAGTTTCTTCTACTTTAAAAATCATATTTGGACATAGGCCTCTCCTCTCCAATTGCACGCTATTCAGCTCTATTCAAGGCAACTCTCATCGCTACCAGCTGCTACCAGCCACCCTGCGAAGATCGTCGCTCCACTTAGACTGAGTTACATACGTTTGCCGGTTCGCGGTCTCCGCTCAAGAAAACGTCTATCCCAACGGTCATCAGTTCTACGGTTAATATCACCGGCCCATTACCGAAAATCGACTTTAATTTGACCTAACATACATATCCTGTTAAAATGCTATTTCTACGTGGTAAACATAGCGTTCTAGTTTTCGCATAGGTATAGAAAAGCCTGTTCTCTAATATTATCATAGAAACTAGAACTGCCATACTTAGTAACTCTAAACCTAACTGAACTAGTTTTGCAATGTTTGTTAAAAACATAAATAAGCTTTTGTTGTTCAGCAGTTGTGGTAGGTAAAATAAAAGTTTTTGATTCACACCTAACTCTAGGTAAGTATGCTCTTCGTAACAGATTTTATACCTATGTGAAGTGTGGCAAATTCTCTAACTAAACTGGGTGTTTTCTAAACGTAATTGTTGCGGACCGACCAACCTTTTTTATAATTCTTTATTATTGGCAGTTTCTATGTTTTCTTATTTTTTTATATTTCGTTTTGTCAATACATACATAAAGATAGAATGTTAGATTTGGAAAGAAAAGAGTACAGTCATATAATCTTAAAAGTCCTTATTTTATTTTATTTGTAATAGTTTAGTGGCTTACGTCCCTTACAGTAATGATTCATCTTAATTTGTTTATTATTTGGTAATTGATGTTCTTTCTTTTAACTCTACGCAAAGCTAACAGACTGATTAAGATTTTCAGTTTTCGAGAAATTATTAGGTGCAAAAGTTAAAATCAAAAGACGAGAGTTCAACCTGGCAATAAACTTTAATTTTAGTTCGTTAGTTACTTTTGCGTGTTCTTGAAAATTTAATATGGTGTATTTGAACTTATATGACGAAAGTGCATAAGTGGAAAGCAATTTCTGAATAATTTAAAGTTTTTTGATGGTGGCTGATGATGTCAAGTGAGGTGCTGAAAAACAAAAAAGGCTTTGAACTCTGTGATTCACATGTACACGACATTAAGTCTTCTTTTTCGTGTCGCTGAGATTGGCCCAAAACTTCGCCACTTCAACGGCGTCGTTGGCGACAGCGGACCTCTGCGCTATCGCCGACGATGCCGTTGAAGTTTGACTTTGACTGCAAATTTTTGGGACACAGAGGACAGGATAGAAGGTGGAATATAGTTTGTGACATAGCTCCACATCCACACCCTGCTGCCGTGTCATCGAGGTAGCCCGACTTTACCAGGTTGGAGTTACATCTTCCCACTTGTGTCCGAAGACGGTTCAGGGACTTCCAAGTGGTCCATGAACGGTCACATCCTGCAGGGAGATACTCCTTTGGTGGTAGATAGCAAGTGGGAGGGGAAATAGTATCCTGCCATATTTTGCATCGGGCATCGGCAGGGTTTCCTGCTAGAGACGTAAAAAGTCGTCATAAGAAGCTACAACTCTGCAAGGTTATTTTGGCTCGTGGTCAAAATTGGAACTAACGCCGCCATCTTGTTTTATCAACACAATTTCTATGACAAGTTCACAAATGTTTACCAACAACGCCCCCCGTCAATGTCATTCAAGCGCCAAAATATTCTTGTCGCGCTTTAATTCATTAGGACATTGGCAGAAATTGTCGATAACGGCACTTATTGCTATAGAGAAAACTGAACGAAGCTAATTTAAATCTATAATTTGTCCTACGTTAGTCTCGCAAAAAATGAGAAATGGCTCGACCGTAGTTTTTGGTTTGTTCGCCTTAATACTGGGTTAGTTTAGAAAAAAGGAAATTAGAGTAAACTCAAAGGACCAGCCGAAAAATCGAATAAAGAAGAAAGAAAAATAGGTTTATTTGTCACATAAACACAAAAAGAACTCTAAAAATAAAGAAAACTAAAAATAAAATAGATCTATAATCGCGAGCACAAAACAGAAATAGTCGACAGCTGCATGTCATGACTATGACAAGAAGGCTTCTATTCAGCATGATGCTATACCCACAGCACAGCACAGCGCTGAAATCGAAATTTTGTGAAATCGAATTTTTGAATGGTAATTGCCCACGTGGTACGAAGTACACGGTCATCTAATATGATATAAAACAAAAAAATCTGTTTACGTTTTTTTTATGAAAAGGGTTTTATTATCTAGGTACTAAGGGTCCCCAAAATTAAAGCCAAAGCCGAAACGAAGTTGGGGATAAGGTAAGGTCAACCTAACCTTCATTCATCATCCACGGCTATCCGGGACGGATCAGGTGCAATCCCGGCTTGCAATGTTGGTACAGTACAACATAAAAAAATATTAATAGGACAACATTCCCGACTGCGTATGTATACTGGGTGTAAAAAGACCCATCACATTGCCGCTATCTACGTATTCTGTACATGAAAAATACAAATATTAAGCAAGTATTACTATTGATAAACGACATTTTGTTTTTGGTGTGATAATGCAGCGTGTAATGTAAAAATGTGTGTTATAAGATTTAAAACTAGCCATCGTGAAAAAAAAAAGTTAGCATTTTGACCTTCAATATCTCCGTAACCAGAAGGTTATCAGGAAGGTATGGTCTTTTAAAAAAAAAAATCATAATGACGGGGATTGTCTTTCGGCTTTATCAAGCGTTTTTTACAATAGTTATTTTTTATATGTTGGTCCCGAATATTAATTTTTAAATAGAATAATAATTTAAAGTGTTTACTGAAAATAAAAAAAAATAAGTATTTAAATATATTAGTAACGAGAAGGTTTAATGTCGAAATTGATTTTGCCCTTTTCTGCTCCACAGGCAACTAGACAATTTTAAATTAGAAAAGCTAATTAATTACTAACTAACTGACTAACCTGTGGACATCTTGAAGGTCTGATTGAAATAACAGCTTTAACTTTAAATGTCAAGAGCTATTTGTATTTCGATACAAATGTAGCGACCTTTTTGATTCACAATATTGGAAAGCAAAATGATAATTAGAATAGAATACTCTTTATTATGTACACCATATAAATTACAGACATAAATATAGAAACTGTACAAAGGGTGACACAATGGGCGGTCTTATCGCTAAAAGCGATCTTTTAAAGACAACCTTAGGATGGATTTAAAAAGGGGAAGGACAGACAAATACTGTAGGTAGTCCGCGGTGTAGTATTTACATAATACAATAAATATATACATATAGTACATTATACTAATCTAAATAAATATATACACATACATATAAATATATCCATATAATAATAAACATGAAACAGGAGCAGAGAAAATATAATAATGATGTTTAAGGAGAGAGGAAGTGCTTTTTTACCATAATTTTAAACGTGGACAAAGATTGAGCACGCCTTACCGACACGGGCAAGTCATTCCATAACCGTACTGCTTGAACAGTAAAAGATTTGTCATAAAAACTGGTGGAATGCATCGGCATCTCTAGTCTCAGGTTTTCCGATGACCTCAGATATCTATTAAATAATTCGTATTATTGAAGGTACATTTTACTAAAAGGTGAACATGTTCTTATAAATTGCAAATTGGACAGTTCTCCCTTATAAAAAACATAACCGAGTAGGCTCTCGCGCTTAGACAGTTGCTCGAGAAAGAATTACACAATTAGGTATCTTCGTGCAAAGTGGCCTACAGCCTTCCCGTTGAAATTATACCGTTTCACGTGCAACCAACATTTCTGGGCAATAGTTATCATCATCATCATCATTATTTCAGCCGAAATACGTCCACTGCTGGACATAGACTTCCCCCAAGCACCTCCACTTCAACCGGTTCTGTACTTCTCGCATCCAACGGGTTCCTGCGGCCTTCACAAGGTCGTCGGACTACCTTGTGGGAATAATTTTAATGAAATAAATTCATAACTTAAAACCGTAAAATTCCACGTTACGCTCATACGATGTGCCATTACGGCGGGAGCCCTCAATGTATCAAAAGGTCCAATTTGTCCGTGTCACAAAATATAAATTTACGTAAATTCGTCTAGAAAGCCGTGGGGCCACTCGAAAACGTATTCCGCTTATTCACTCGACATTCGCGCAACTTTATTGGAATTGTACCTTAAAAACCCTTTTCGTATCGAGTCCCTTACATATATGTAGATGCTTATTGGAACCTTTCCTTTGTGTTGTAACGCGTGACGTTTTGTATAAGCTCTTTTTATACTCTTTCAGCAACTATTTACTGAGGCCTAACAATATACCTACTACGTAAATATATTGCCACATTTCTATTTGAGTACAGAAAATAAGGTTTACGTAAGAAAAATGTCTCCAGTAAATGTTGTAGTCAGCAGTAGATAAGGATGAGTTCGGCAGGACCGAAGCAGGGATTTTTTGACAGCGGACCGTGTGATAGGGTTAATGCATTACGAGTATGCTGGCAAAATATTACAATAGATGATTACTTATGTTACGTTTGCGTAGATTACATTTCATTGCCCTTAATTTTAGCAGTAATTTGTTATATAATATAGGAGATACGTCTGCCAACAAACTGCTTTGCAGTTTGGCGGAGGTAAATATATTTTGTAAAAAATAATTTCTGTGAATAAACACTTTTTCATTTTTTTTTTTTTTGATGTTGAATAAGATTCTTTGGAGCAGCTTGTTTAGATATTGTTTACAGTAGTTATTATTTGAACACAACACGGAAAAAAACATCTACATTATATATCATATGGCAGGGATCGAAGGTTGAACTTCAATCGATTGATTGACAGGTCTCTTTGAAAATGGGTTGCCACTAAGCCGAAGTCAATATGCTGATCGTACTTTCGAGACGTACTCAATGCCTGTTGATGTGATCAAGCGAACAGAAATAATAATACACTCGTATTATATTCTTCCAATAAAAAAATAAAATGCCAGGCATTAAAAACCACATGAAAACATTTACCATTTTACAGAACAATCATACGTAACATTTCAATTCCTCACTCAAAAAAACTATGCGTGACCAGTCCAAACAACTTTATATTACCACAATTTCCTTCGTACATGAGATTTTATCACCTTAGTTAGTCGGTAAGCTAATTGTCAAACGATTTGTCTACCGTGACCTAGTTGCAAACTGCGGTATACGTGGGTACCTACCTCGCCTGGGAATAAACTAATGTCGTGCCGCTGGATTTCTTCGTAATAAACTTTGGTACGTAATAGCTTTATGATATTTAAGTAGTGCAGAAAGTAAATGTGAATAAAGTTTGGTTTACTGCCGCAATATACCTTGTACGGAAATTGTTGTAGCCTGAGGTAATTGGGTTTGTATTTGAAAAAGTACGACGTTGGAATGTACCGAGTTTTTATTCTTGTTAGCCTTGTCTAATTCAGTGCCATAATTTGACTTTACGTCTTTGGTTTTAGCCCTGAATGACAATGCTTACGGTACCCAGGTTCGGTTAGTGTAAGAGAGATATGGTGATGAATTTATCACTGACATAAGGGTTTTGCATAAAGCAGCTAATGTTCTTCGTCGCAAAAATTTTATAGACTTGCAAATGGCAAATAAAAATAGGCAATAGGCAAAAAAAGAAGAAAACGAATTAGATACTATTCTGATAATTTCGATACTAGAATAGAATATAATAGAATAGAATACTCTTTATTATGTTCACCATATAAATTACAGGCTTAACTAAAGAAATTGTACAAAGGGTGATACAATGGGCGGTCTTATCGCTAAGCGATCTTTTTAAGACAACCTTTGGATAGATTTAAAAAAGGGATGGACAGACAAATAATGTAGGTAGTCCATGGTGTACCATTTACATAATACAATAAATACATACATAAAGTGTAGTGTAGTGTAGTGTAGTGTGTGAGTGTGTATTGTGTGTGTGTAGTGTGTATGTGTAGTGTGTGTGTAGTGTGTGTCTGTGTAGTGTGTGTGTGTGTGTGTGTCTGTGTAGTGTGTGTGTTTCTAGTTTATTATGAATACTTGATGAGATGAGAGTTACCGAGAAATGAATGGCGTGCAATTGGAGCGGCATACGTGCAGCAGTGGACTGCTGTAAGCTGATGATGATGGGTACTTGCTTTTTAAGTGTTCCAAAAAATAATCTTGTCTACGACTTATTATAAAAAAAAATTTGGCACAACCTTGAACTTCCACCAACTCCATCACCCGAATCCCAGAGGTGCACTTGAGTGCTTATAAATATTTAAATCTTTCACTTCATACATCCACGTACCTCATTAAGCCACCGTAATTTATGTAGGTTTAGATAAAAGTAGCTGATTACTTAGCGGGGTAAAATAATAAGCTTTCTAATAATATGGTGCAAGGTGGAGTTTCTTTTATTTTTATATATTTTAGGCTTTCGGTTTAGTCTTTACGTTGTTTTTAAGACGTTGGTTTTCTCGTATGGATAACTATTTATATACCTACATACACTGATTGTTGCCATTTATGCTAAAAGTACAGAAAAGCTGGCTTGCTTGGCTGGATCATTCAACCGAATTATTGGTTTCAATTTATTTGTTAGAAATGTTATTTTTTTATAAATATGGAACACTAGCTGCGCCCCGCGGTTTCACCTGCATAAGTGTCGATCCCGTGGGAGTATCGGGTTAAAAAGCCTAGCCTATATGTTAATCCAGGGTGTCAGCTGCTTCCATACCAAATTTTATCAAAATTAGTTCAGTCGTTCGAAGATGTAACAAACATATAAACAATCAAACTTTCGCCTTTATAATATTAGTGTGATACATATACTATAGTGATCTCAACTAATATCATGAAGAGAAAAGATTTGATTTTGAATATACTTTTTATCCTGATATTCCCACAGGATCAAGACTAATGCATAATACAACTAAATTGTACTCACACACACACTAGGTAAATTAAAGTTAATTTCTATTTTTGTACCAAAATAATACGAAAGTCATATTAGCATATTCTTAGAATTAGAGTTTGGTACCGTCCTTTATGTTTATCATTTCCTATTTTTTAGATTTAATTTGTTCCAATTGCCGGAATCGGTGACGTTTCATTAAACTTTCTATTGAATTCGTCACTCGAATGAAAGCCATACTAATATTATAAATTCGAAAGTAACTCTGTCTGTCTGTGTTACCTTTTCACGCCTAAACCACTGAACGGATTTCGATAAAATTTGGCAGAGAGATAGATTGCATCCCGGGAAAGGACATAGGATAGTTTTTATCCCGATATTCCCACCAGGAAACGTTTAAAGGTTTCCCCAGGTGAAACCGCGGGGCGCTGCCAGTATCTATATAAGCTGAATTATACTCAAATGAATTCCTTACCTTTCAACTACTGCGAAGTGTTGAGCCTTCTTTGATCGCTATGGGGTTCAAACAGGGTTAGAACTGTGGTGCTTGGCAGCTTCGGGTTAACAGTCATACGAGTACCAAGTCAACAAGGCTTTACCGTGGTTTCAGTCAAACGCTGTAGATTCAGCACGAATGAAAACCGCAGCAGTGAATTTCGTACTGGTGCGGTTAATGCGGTGTTTGATAATAATAATTATTTTAGTGTTAAGAAGTTTGAGGTTAGTGTGAAATTATATTAGGGAACTTTATTGGTAATATTTGCTTCACTTCCTTTTCGAAGTTAACGCGGAAGATCATTTCCTTCAGATCTTCTCAATTTTATTCACTTGCCCACTTTGCAAGTCCGATTTTGCTATCGTCTGCATCTTCGGTGAATATGCAAAATATTGAAAAGTTTATAAAATATACATACTCGTACATAAAGCTTTGTCTCAAAGTATTTTATTTTCTTCTAGACACATTCTCGCACTAATAGGCAATTCTTGTTTGCCTCAGCCAGTATTAATTAGGGAATAACAGAGAACAACAGCCAAATTGATAATTTAGGATGCCGTATACTGAACGAACAGAGGAAAGCTAAATTAATAAATCTTAGTTGAAAACAAACACAATTTTCAAGTTCACCACGAGCTTATCACTCGATCTCGACATATTCTAGTCATTATTATCGCAAAGGTTTCCAGTTAATGGATTCTAGGTCTTATGATGATTGTTATAGAGGTGGTAATGTATGCAAATAATGAGATGTAGGTACCCTTTTCTTGGCGAGTTGTTTGTGAGTCGTAGTGCTCTCCCACGCGAATGCTCATTGCTTCTGTTTGGCGTAATTTGTGAGAGGAGCGGTGTCGAGGGAGGTTATGTAATATGCGGAAATATTTAAGATTTTATTCTTAGAAAATAAAAAAAAACGGAAGCCAATCAATACATTGCCATCATAATGTATGTAGGTATACCTAAAATAATTTTGGTTGCCGTGAAAAATATTAAATGTTTTTTTTTCAAATTCAAATTCAAATTCAAATTCAAAATATTTATTTGCCAGAAAATACATTGTTCAACAAGGGAAGATCTTAAAGCCTAAAAGTTATTGTATTCTGCCTGCAAGCAAGCGTGCAAATTACGTTCAATAATAAAGTCATTAATTTTCACATCGTACCCAAAACACAAATTCTAAACATAAATAAATCCTTACTAACAAAACTTGTATAAAACAATTCTTTCTATTAAGCAGTAAGTTTTAAGAGGAGTACAAGTAGTAGTAAGTATTTTAGCATTATGTATTTATTTAAGTATATTTATGTTAATTTTTTTTTGCATTATATGTGTAGGTTTATTTAATATTCTAGTTTTAGACTTCACACATTCATATTTTTCTCTTCTTGTTCTCACACACTATTGTCTACATTTCTTTTTTACTTCTCCTTTCGCAGGTCTGCTGGAAGAAATTTCTTAAGAAATAAGCAGTACCTTTGTACTCAAATTATAATCATGTTATATCCCTTTGTATTTTACTGTGTGTACATAAATTATAAAATAAATGAATAAATAAAATACCCACTAATATAAATAACAAAATAAGCACCAAGGTCATAGATATATCTATGACCTTGGTGCTTATTTTGTTATTTTTTTTTTTGGTACCAAGGGAACTCATTATTCAGTCACCTCACCAACCCCGCTACCGCTTTTAATTTCACTCCAAACCCTAAACTAGACAACACAGAGGGTTTGTGGCTGGCGTTAATTAACTACTGACTGAAAACTTGTTACAATAGACTACAGTAATTTAGAAATTGTTAATAAACGTAGCGTTAAATGGTAATAACATTGCAAGTGGCGGAGGAGGAAATTGTGATTTTTAATTAAGACATTAATATAATTAATTGTTGACGCTAAAATGAACACTGTTTTTTTTTTTTTATAAATCAAAGGTTTTACGTTAAAAAACTGGAGGAAAATTAGTAAGAAAACATATTCCCTTATTATTACTCAAAAAAAAACTCAAACCCAGGACCCTACGCTCAGCGGTCGCGCTTGTGACCACGAGACCAACGGGGCTGTCACACTAAGGTATACAAAACCCAAATGAAACGTAGACGAACACCGAAAGTATACTCAGTCGATTGAAAGAAGTTACACAGTTCCTACTCCAAGGAGACGCGACGCACGTAATTAATAGTTCGAAATTCTATCATTAAATTGTGCTCAGTGATCCTTAAATCTGGTACATTATTGCTGAACGTGCTCGCTGCTTGAAGTTCAATTCATAGGAAAAATGAATCTGAATAAATATTTATTGCCATTTCCCCTTGTTCCTCATTATTTGCATAAATGAGGTCACGGGTTTAAAAATAAACGAATGCTTATGCGACGAATTCTCACAGTTCAGATTCAGGTGTAGAATAATAAAACTATTTGCTTCGTAATAACGATTATATTACTTCAATCAATCTTCAATCACTTTTTCATAAATTCTTGTACAATTTTATTATAAAGTAATTTTCCAACTGATACACAGAAATACACAGCAATTAATACACAGAGAATACTAAACGTCTGCCTCGGTCGAGCTAGCCGACCCGAATGTTCTACTCTTTAAAAATTAACCGACCAAGTGCATTTCGTTCCGGACCGAACGAAATGTATTTTTCAATCTGTTCGTTTTTCATAGACTAACAAAGTGATGGACTCTCGAATCGACTAACTTACTAATTATTAAAATATGATTTTAATATCGAATAGGGTGTTGTAAATTTAACTCGATTGTTGATAATAATAAACTTGATTTAACTGACAGATTTGTAGAACAATATTAAATAATCATAAATTCATTACAATAATAATAAACTTGATTTGACTGACAGATTTGTAGAACAATATTAAATAATCATAAATTCATTACATTCGGCCGTCCGACTACGTGCGATCTCCTGATGCACGGTATATAATCATGATACAATAATTTTATGAATCCTTAAAGTACACTTACATAATTATAAAGTTTCATGTGAATCAACTGTAAACTAAACATCTCTATACATTTTATATATATTAATAATTCATTACATTCGGCTATTATTTGGACTCAGATTGACTTTGTGGCATTTCATTGTCACTTTTATTACTTTCGCTGTCAGACGTACTACTGCTATTAGCTACTGCATCTATGTATATTATCATTTTGTTCGGACACATTTATATTGATCCATGGTCGAATCCTGTCTACTGCTACCACACTATCAAATTTATGCTTGCGTTTACTAAAACCAGGTATTTCGATTATTTTATACCTATCATTGCCCAAAACTTCTGCTATTTTGAAGGGCCCTATAAATTTTGACATCAACTTAGTACTTTTACCTTTATTATTAAAATTAGTTCTAGTTATTTTAATTAAATCTCCTTGCTTATAAGTTGGGGCAGGACGTCTATCTTCCCCCCCGGTGGGTTCCCGCATTGTCGAGGCGGGGGGGCTCAGTAGCCGTGGCTTGGACACCCACGGTGAAGCTAAGAGGAACCCGAGGAGGGGCCGCTCGTCAGGGCTTCTGCTGACAAGCCGACGACGTAGCGGCCAAAGGTAGGTTGCGGTGTCGCTTGGGCGACATCGCAACTGAGGCGGGCCGCGATGTCGTACGTACCGGAGGCATCGCGGTTGAGGGTTGGAGGCCGCGGCGGGAGAGGAGTGCCGGTATTACGGTGCGCCGCTCTCCCTACCTTCCGCGGCCTTGACGGGGTCGCCACCGTTCGATGGCGGACGCGGTGGGGCTGCAGGGGAAGAGGAGTGTCGGTATTGCGTTGGCCGCTCTCCCTATCCTCTGCAGCCGAAAATTGGCAGGCGGCGGGGCCAATGTCCTGACCCGTCGCAGGGGGGACCAAGGGTGCCCAGACACGGGGTCGTCTGGCGCCCATGTGCTGGTTTGGTCCCTGGGGTGGTCACGGCGTGCTATGTGTTCTGGTGCGCCGGTGATGGGGAGTACTCCCCAGAGGAGGGTCCGGTAACGGACGGCCGCGGCGGGTTCACGGATGAGTGCTAACGCGTGCCCGTGTTCCCGCCGTAAGCGGCAGAGGAGGACACCGTGGAGTTTTAGTGGGTTAGAGTCCCACATAACTGCACTATCTCCCCGTGGTAGTGTAGTATGCATGAGCATTTCTCCACGTGAAAAAAAAAAAAAAAAAAAAAAAGGACGTCTATCTTGATCGTAGTTTTGTTTTTGTTTAATTTGACTGGATTCGATATTTGTACGAACTTCCTGTCTTATTTCTGTAAGATTGGGATTGGGCTCATTAATGGCATCTAAAATATTACTTAGGCTGTCTTTTAATCTGGTTCCAAATAATGCTTCAGTAGCTGTTTTCTGAGTGGTGGAATTTGTGGCATTATTTATTCCCCACTGGATTTTGCCTAGACACATGTCCCAGTTCCGTTCATCCTCGCCGTCAGAATATTTTGAAAGTGAACTTAAAATCGTTTGGTTGTATCTTTCGGCTTGGCCATTGGCTCTGGGACATGCGACAGCATTCAAAACATGTTTAATACCATGAGTACCACAAAAAGATTTAAAAGTTGCTGAAGTGAAAGAAGTACCTCGGTCCGATATAATTCGGGATGGTAAACCAAAGTCATAAAAAATATTTAATAATACCTTAACCGTTGTTTTAGTTTTTGTATCCTTAACGGCTCTTACAAACAAATATTTGGTAAATCCATCCACTATGGTGAGAATGTAAACATTGCCGTTCTTGCTTTTGACAAATGGACCAAAGTGGTCAATATGAATGGTGTGAAATGGAATGCTTACCTTCTCTATCGGGTACAACAGACCACTGTTATGTCGTGACGTATTGTCCTTATTGTAGGCGCACTTAATGCAAGACTTCACATACTTTTTAACAAATCTACGTAACTTAGGAAACCAGAAAACAGACTGAATTCTCTCGGTTGTCTTTGATACACCTAAATGACCAGCGTCATCGTGATTTGATTTACATACTTGCCATCGAGCATTGCGAGGGATTACTAAACACAACTTATCATCAACTCTCCTATACACTCTACTATTCTTAACTACATATTTATTTTTAATTTCTTTAACTTCTTCATCTGACTCAGGTTTAAGGATTTTATATATTCGGGATATATCAGGATCTGTCATTTGTAAAGTCAAGAGCCAGTTATCAGTTTCGATACTATAGACTGTGACTGTAGAATCATCGATATCATTGGGTGTTAATTTTGTGTTACGGCTCAGTGCGTCTACATGAGCCATACGGATGCCTGGACGATACTCTATGCTAAAATTGAATTCGCTTATTAAAAGCCACCACCTAGCTATTCGGGGTATCAAGTCGCGTTTAGTAAGTGTTGTTCGAAGGGCGTTACAGTCAGTTACAATTTTGAACTCTATCCCCAACAAATACACTCTAAATTTCTTTAATGAACATACAATTGCAAGAGTCTCGAGTTCATAAGAATGCAAGTGGCGCTCCTCGGGAGAGGTCTGCCGGCTAAAATAGGCTATTGGTTTGAGAGCACGTGGCTCCGGCTGCCATTGCATCAATATCCCACCCACGCCTAAAGAACTTGCATCCGTATGCAACTCAGTTTCAAAGTTAGGGTTGTACAATGCTAAAATTGGTCGGTCAATCAACTTATCCTTTAAGGTAGTAAACGAATGAGATTCTACATCTGTCCACTTAAAAACATTGCCCTTCTTGAGTAAGTTTGTTAGAGGCCTAGCTATTTCCCCGAAACTTTTGATAAATTTCCTAAAATATCCTGCTAGTCCCAAAAACTGACGGATTTCATGTACGTTCCGGGGAACAGGAAACTCTTTGACAGCTAAAATCTTATTTTCGTTAGGGCGTATGCCTTCAGCAGAAATCTCATAGCCTAAATAGTCAAGGGAATTATCGAAGAAACGGCATTTAGATAATTTTAAAGTAAGTCCATTCTGACGCAACAACTTTAAAACATTCCCCAGCCTCTCAAATCCCTCCTCCAAGGTAACCGATGGCACAAGAATGTCGTCTAAGTAAGCTAAAGCTGATTCATGACGTTTATCACCTAGCATTGCATTCATTAATCGCTGAAATACAGCTGGAGCATTTGCAAGGCCAAAAGGCATCCTTTTAAATTCATAATGCCCATCTGGCGTTATGAATGCAGTTAACGGACGACTTTCTTCCGCCATTGGCACCTGATAATACCCTGAAGTCAGATCTAGGGATGTGAAAAATCTATTGCCACTAAGGTTTGTCAACTGATCGTCGATTATCGGCAAAGGGAACCAATCTTTCCTAGACTTATTATTGAGAGCCCTATAATCGACACATAGGCGCTGTTCGCCTGACTTTTTCCGCACCAATAGAATAGGACTAGCATAATTTGAATTAGATTCTTGTATAATATTATTTTGCAACAAATCATCTATTATCTCCCTTACCTGACCCCTTTCCGAAAAAGATAATCTGTACGGTCGGTAGACTACGGGTTTATCATCTAGTAGATCTATTTTCATTTCAGTTGAGTTAGCACAACCAATTTCACCAAGACTGAATGCAAAACAATCACGATAACTGAGTAAAAGTGAATGAAGTCTACCTAATGTGTCTTTGTCAATTTGAGGACCAACTTTTATGTCGGATATCAGCAAAGGTTCACATTTTGAATTATCTTTTGTTACTCTATTTGTATATGTGGTACTCCTCTCGTCAAAACAAGTTCCTTTAGCAATAGGACATTTCTTGGATAATGTAAGGTTCTGACCAGATAAATTAGTTACAGGCAAATAACACTTCCCGTCAACAACCCTATAAACCCCTTGGTGCAAATAATGCTCTTTCCTAGGCTCACAACTACAGTAACCTTCAATATAAATATCTCCAGAGAAGCCAACGTCAGACGTGGTGACCTCAACTAATCCTGACAATGTAACATCGGTATCGTTATCAAAATTTAACTTTAAACGCTTCACTGGCTGTAATAAGGTATCGGTATTAGGGCTCTGATAAAATGTTAACTGATGGCTATTCTTAAATACTGTTACGCAGGGAAGTTCAGTAACATTTTGACCTATAAGCAAAGCTGTCTGAAGGAACTGTTCGTTAACCACTAATACCTCTACATTAACCTCAACTTCATCTAATTTTAGATCAACATTGCTCCTATATACTGGAAAAACTTTAGAGTTCCCGAATCCCTTGATTACTGGCAATTCTGTTAAATTTTTAGTTAAATTCAGACTTTGAGCATCAGATTCTCTTATTAAACTACATTCGCTGCCAAAATCAATAAAAGCAGTTAAAGATTTATCGTTTATCGTAACGGTTTTGTAAAATTTGTCGCTGTTATTATTGAAGGTAGTTATAGTCAAAGTTTTTCGATCCTGAACTTCTGTCTGTTTGGGTTCGTTTCGTAGGATTAAAGGCTCTAGTTTACAATTATCGTTGTTGTGGCCTACCCGATGGCATTTTAAACATTTAACTAAGGGTTTGGGGCATCGAGAGTAAGGGTGTCCTCTATTGAAACAAATGACAGAACTTTCACATGAGGGCGTTGCAGCAGTGTTACCTGGTCGAACTATCGTACCATCGTTACGTTTCCTATTGAACGTATTATTTTCTAATATGGAATGCTGAGAGCTAAGAAAATTCAGTAAACCTTCCGGTTCACGACAAGTCAGTGCCTGTGCACTGCTTCTAATCGATTTATCTAGTATCCCGTGGACAATACAATCGACGGCCTTTTTGCCTCTTATTTCACATCTGTTTAACAACGTTAACTTATCATAGAAGTACTCACGCAAACTTTCGCCACTACGAGTAGTGCGAGCTAACATTTCCTCGAGAAGCCGACCATAATTTTGCTCATTCGGGAAAGCTCTTATGAGTTTGTCCTGCCACTCTGACCAACTGAAAACAACGCTAGGGAGGGCTTCAAACCACTTCTTTGCCATACCAGAAAGCTTTTGTAGAGCAAAATGTATGGTCTGCTTCTCGTTCCATTCATAGATTACGGCACATTCATTTACTTTCCTAACCCAACAGTCAATATTCTGAGTTTTACTTGACGGATCAAATTCCGGTATTACATTGTTGAGAAGGCTGTTATTTAAATTATTAGTCTTGCTCTTATGTTCTTGAAGGGTATTAAACATATCAAGTACCTGTTTAGTAGACCAACTGCCTCTATCCTTGGATCGTCTCTTATTCAAACTCCGCGAACTACGAGGTGACTCACTGCTGGATGAGGACGAGCTGGATGACAGCTTACGTTTCTTCTTTGATCGCTTCTTGGTTCTCTTAGACTTAGCTGCTGCTTTGGAGGAGGATCGTTTACGTTTTCCTTGATGCTCGTCTTTGAGAGTAGGCGAGCCATCCGGAGTCATCGCTTCGTCAGGAATCATACCTCAAAAGAATAAAATATCATTGAATTCATGTCAGTATTCAAAAAACATCTTGTAGGCATAGTTAGCTTCTTATTAAAGCACACTTCATTTCCTATTGTAGGTACACACGACCACTAACAACTGAGCGCACATGGCTCAATAGGCATACATAGCCTCTAGTAGCTGAAGCGCGCTTGGCTTCCTATTGTAGGTACACATAACCTCTAACCACTGAGCGCACATGGCTCAATAGGCATACATAGCCTCTAGTAACTGAAGCACACTTGGCTTCCTATTGTAGGCACACATAACCTCTAACAACTGAGCGCACATGGCTCAATAGGCATACATAGCCTCTAGTAACTGAAGCACACTTGGCTTCCTATTGTAGGCACACATAACCTCTAACAACTGAGCGCACATGGCTCAATAGGCATACATAGCCTCTAGTATCTGAAGCACGCTTGGCTTTATATTGTAGGTACACATAACCTGTAACAACTGAGCGCACATGGCTCAATAGGCATACATAGCTTCCACTAGCTTAAGCACACTTGGCTTCCTAGTAGTATTATAATTATTAATAATCAAATAAAACACTTGCACGTACCTTAGATTGGGTCCTTTTATCCCACTTCTAAACTGCGACGAATTCTCACAGTTCAGATTCAGGTGTAGAATAATAAAACTATTTGCTTCGTAATAACGATTATATTACTTCAATCAATCTTCAATCACTTTTTCATAAATTCTTGTACAATTTTATTATAAAGTAATTTTCCAACTGATACACAGAAATACACAGCAATTAATACACAGAGAATACTAAACGTCTGCCTCGGTCGAGCTAGCCGACCCGAATGTTCTACTCTTTAAAAATTAACCGACCAAGTGCATTTCGTTCCGGACCAAACGAAATGTATTTTTCAATCTGTTCGTTTTTCATAGACTAACAAAGTGATGGACTCTCGAATCGACTAACTTACTAATTATTAAAATATGATTTTAATATCGAATAGGGTGTTGTAAATTTAACTCGATTGTTGATAATAATAAACTTGATTTAACTGACAGATTTGTAGAACAATATTAAATAATCATAAATTCATTACAATAATAATAAACTTGATTTGACTGACAGATTTGTAGAACAATATTAAATAATCATAAATTCATTACACTTAGAAAACAAGACGTTCATGATTCTGTTGATGAGAAAGGGATTAACTAAATTAGTTCTATTGTTTCTAAAAGATTAAATAAAGAATTTGTCATTGTCAATCTATAATATAGGAATTAAGTACTGATCTTCAATCTTATCAAAACAAACAATGACAAACATTTTCTTTGGAAGGAAGCGGCCAAGTGCGAGTCGAACGCGCACATAAGGCAAGACACGGGGAAAAAAATAATTTTCATGTACAGAAAAAAAATTGATTAAACATTAAAGGGGGTACTCTTATTTTTGACTTTATTTTATTTTTATTTATTGTTGTTATAACAGCAATAGAAATAAACACTGTGAACATTTCAACTGTCCACCTATTTACGGTTAATGAGATACAGCCCGCTGACAGACAGGCGGACGGACGGACCGACAGCGGAGGTTTAGTAGTCCCGTTGGCGCGCTTTGGGGACGGAACCCTAAAAAGCATTACATGTGCCCGAATTTTGAGTAATGATTGACTGGCACTTGATTATATAGACAATCCACAATAATTTAGCAATGTAGTCTGACTTCAAGTTGTCATTCACAAGAATATTCTATCCACGTCAAAACGACATGAAATCCCCTATCAAATTATAGACATTGCTGTCCCACTCTCCTATAATCAAATAACCCTTACACACTTTACTTATCAATATAAAGACACAAAAATCTTCCACCGAACCAAGTACTACAGCAGACCAAACTCGTCAGACCAAGAACAAAGTGACGTAACCATTAGGAAAACAATCGAACAACTGAGTGCGGTTGGATGGAGAGCCGATATGGTGTTGACATCAACTCCTCCACAATTAAACCGAGCTAATTCTTTGAAAGCTTCGCGATGCCCAGACTTGGACGATAAAACAAGTGGTTTAAACCTAACCAGAATTCCCCTACCATGGATGATGGCACGGTAGCTGGCAATGGCAAGAAATTAAAGCTAGGGTATGAGGTTTTCTTGTTTGATTGTTATGTGAGTGTACCAAGTTCGACTACAGAAAATTAGACTCATATATCGTTTTTATTTGAATAGTTATTTAATAATTGTTTAGTCAATGATTTATAGATCTGTGGAGATTGCCACGACTTACAAGATGTAGGTCGCGACGAACCCAGGCAAACAGTAATCTACTCAAACTAAAGCAAGTTTGAGTAGATTACTACCACTGCTCTCAAAACGGTGAAAGAAAACATAGTGAGGAAACCGGCATGTCAGAGAACAAAAAAATTTAAGACAGATGTGGCCCCGCGTGCCCAGCGCAATTTAGTAAACATGTCCTTGAACAAAACATTCGAAGACATGTGACATCTACCAGCCTGTACTGGGTCCACGTGGTAGATAACAGCTCACTCCCTCTCGAAAAGAGAAGGCCTGTGTCGCAGCAGTTGGAATATTAGAGGCATGATCATGATTATACTATTTTGGTCTTCTTTCTTTTCGATTCAATTATTGTTTATATTTTCCTATTATTTTTCAGCGATCACGCCACTTCCAAATACTTCCTTGACACATTTTATCTTATTAACTACTTCCGTTTGACCTCTGTTTGTATTCATAACTAACACATCATCAATATTGTTTCCAAACAAATTTAAACACGTTACTCACCTAAAATAAATTCCAAACACGGGTGCCTATAAAAAGTATTTCCAACTCACAGATTTGTCGATGTAAACCTGTAGTAATGAAATTGAAGGTAATCCAATGGGAGGAGCGAGAATCGAGACGGAGGCAACGGGCCGTAATGCACTCCACGAAAAGAGATAAGTGAGTCGAATCCAGTCTTATCCTAGAAAAGTAAAACATGAGAGAAATTGCATCGGCACAATTGTAAAGGTTTAGTTTATCGGGTTTGGTATTACCACGCGTTTCTAGTTCTTTGTGTACGAAAGTGGGGTTAGTTTGTAAGATGTTCGGCTGTTATTCGGATATGGTTACCAATTTCAATATTTCTTATCTTTATGGGAGTCTTTTTGGAAAGGTTTCCTTGTTTTCTCGGGGCAATCCTGTTTAGCAAATCTAGCAATCCCGTAGAATCGTATGAATGAGTTGGCAGCAATATAAATAAGATGTTTGTTTTTGACAGCGTTCAGATGTGGCCTGGGATGAAAGCAAAGGTGAACAGCAATTTAAATTCAGTCAATGTAGACAATGTTCTAGGACTTTGGAACAAAATTTTAGTTATTGTCGTTCGAAAAGCAAAATATTTATAGATTCGTAGAGAACAAAATAACTGAATAGCTTAAGCTAGCTAAGCCAAAATTAATCTGCAAATACAAATCTCCAAAATCACAGACCCAATATAAGTCTATGTGCAAAATACATTTTCTAAATGCAACAGCAATTCCTATTACCACTCCATCACACGAGGTTTACATGAAACCTATTTCGTAATACCTTATAGCAACAGAGTCGTACGTTCATTTGAGAGACAGCCGGGCGTCCATTCAATATGGTCCGGCCAGCAAGATCAGATAAGCTGATATTACAAAATAAATGGGTACAGAAGGCTAGCTTCACACAGCGAGCCAAAACAGTAACAAGTATAGAAGTGGTCGTACGGCGAGCTTGGTAGGTCTCGGTCGATTTCTCGTTGTGAGTGCGCTTGCACTGGCTGTACGTGAAGCCTATCTATGTGTGTGTGTGTAAGCCAACCTTTTGTAACTATCTACTTTGTGTTGGTATCTTGCCTCGCCACAGAAACTACACGCAATACAATTTTCCTATAAAAGCGAATATTCTGTTTGGTTTTTTTTTTCGGAATAGCTCGGTGATTTTCGTATCTGATGGCTGTGTTACATATGTATGTTAAGGCACTGTTGGGTTGTATGTTCGGTTCGAATAGAGTTTTGTGAAATGAGCAATACGAGACAATTTTGGGAAGTTGCCATATAAAAATTCGAAGTAATTTTTTTTGTATTTTTATTCATAGGGTCATGTTTGACCACTTATGTCGCACCTTGATAGTTAGCAATAACGCGTTTGGCGAAGGCACACGCTTCCCTAGAAGTAACCTCAAGACTTGAAGATGTTTAGTTAGAAGCTATCGGATAGCACATATTCCGGAAAGGAGGTTCATAGAAATACGTTATAATTTGGGGGAAAAATGTGAACAGATTCAACAAATATGTCTACATTATAAGGGAATCTTACAAAATTAGCACTTCATTAAGTAAGTGAGTTATAATTTAGGTCACACAGCCATTCTCTTCCAGAACAAAAACTACATACATTCAAGCTTACTTCAAACTAAAACAGGGCACACCATACTGGGCATAAACCTACTACTATTAAGAAGGCCATTCAAGTAGTGAAACGCAAAGCCACAAAGGGAGCAAGCTACTCAGAGACCACTTACTTGTTCGCTTTCTTGGCATTCTTTCAGCTCTATTTGATACCACTCGGATGTGGTTTTTTTATATACTTAATTTTTGTAATGTCGGTCTTGTTGCGGTCAAGATATATACCCCTTTATTCATAAACGTTGCTAAAAGGTGAGTAGTGATTAGCGATTGTTTAACCATACATGTTTGTTTGTCATCTCAACACCTCCCTTGAATTTGTATATATATATATATTATAAGTATATATTATAGTAAATAGTATGTATGTGTATATAACCTATTTATCTATTTGTGTATCTAGTTATAATGGATTTTTTTTTAACATTGTTCCTCTCAATCAAAACACCTGCCATCCAATCTCTTCACCACCCTTGGTTGACTGGTAGAGAATGCCTAAGGCATTAAGTCCGCCTTTGTCCCTTTTTGTGCGAAACGTTTAAATGAATAAATAAATAAAATGACACTTAACTTTAATCATCGTTCATAAATAAACCCCATTGTGTATAGTCTGTTCCAAAATTATCTAGAAAATTTAAACAAATGAATCGGAAATCGTACCTGCGGATTCCAATTTGTAGTGCTACTTACAAATTGAGTGTTTTGATTTGATTATTTGTATACGTAAATTCGAAATTGTATTTTTTATTTTATTTGACAATTGAGGTTCATTTGTAACCTGAATTTTCGTCGATTTAATAATGTTATTCCGACAATATTGTTGGAAAAGGGGAGAAGCTTCTAAAAACAGATGAATAAATGTACTAATCCCTTTCAAGGTTTGTTTACACTTTTACCAGATAGATTTGGTCAGATTATGGTTACGTATGTTTTGTATTAAAGTGTTTCATGCTGCATTACTTTTAATTGATATATTCCCGTGTGAAAACTTTGCAGTAAGTACTACAAATTAATAAAAAGTGTTTCCCTTATAACAGTTTGTTTTAAAGTAATTATTTTATATTTGTGAATCTTTCCGGTCGATTTATTTGCATGCCTGTGTTTATATCTTTTAAGTTGTACTTGACTGGTATTCCGGCCTTCGTACTTGGTGCGTTATAATCAGAATCAGAATGCTTTATTCGTAAATGTAGGTCAAATTACAATAGTGTGCGAGATGTTACAGGTAGGTAGATCCTCTATGTTTTGCCCAGAGGCGTACAAATATATTTAAAATTGTCGAATTATTTACTTTTATATAAGCAAGGTTGAGGATTACAGAAGGTTATCCATAGTGATACATTGGTTCTACTCATAGCTAGCAACACATTGTTTAGTTTTACATACTACTAATATTTAAAAAGAAAACTCTTGTAATACATTTTCTCAGTATCTTTTCCTACGAAAACTTTTTCTAAAGAAAATGCTTTGATGTTGTTTTCCTCTTAGAGAGAACAAATTGGCACGAGGAATGCACTCCCACATTTGAAAATGGCAATGAAAAAACATTCATACTGTATTACCATTTATATGATGTCATTTTGCGTAGGAAGAATAGTAGAAAAAAAACTAAATCATTTTTCTCAATAAAGACGAAATGCCCTAGAACTGCGACAAATGAAGTACATAAAAACGAAGTAAATACGACGGAAATTCTATCGATTATCAATAAAAAATACATCTATTCTATAACATTTTGGTGTAAATTTATGAAGCTAATACAATGAGTCTCCCATAGATACGAAATGTAATGAATACATTTACATCATTTAAATTTCATTGGTAAAACTCATTCTTATTTTACGATTATATAACGATTTTATACGTTGGATTATCAAATACTGTCTATAATATGTGAAAATGTAAACAATCTTCGTGTAAAATATATTTTGCATTAAATTTGAATTTGAATTAAGGGGACTACAGGACCTAAACGCATAAAACGCAAGTTTTATATTGCCTAAAGTTTAAGATCGACTATAGTAAACCAAAATTAAGAATATCATACTCTTATTATGATATTCTTCAGGATATATTATGTTAAGTAGTGATAGTGTGTTGAAAACATAATACTTATTAATTTGATAGGATAGAAAAAAATCATGAAGATACCTCTAAAAACTTTATTTTCACAATAAAAATCATAGTAATTTACATAATTACAAAAATTATACATAGTATAATATATACAAGTATTCTGATTTTTTGTCAGATTATTCCACAAGCAACATACTAAAGCACTATTGTTTTTATTTTTTATTCCAAACAATAGATTTTCTATAAATAGATAATTAATTGCTTCATATTTTGCAATAAATTACCAGCGTTGTGTCATCGCGCTTCTCTTTCTTTTCTATGCAGTCCGACAGTGACCGCGCTTTAGATATGTAGTCTCCTTAAGAGGTATTTATACAGTAACCTAGACTTCCAAATTCTCTCCCTGTACCTACCTCTTTACATAATAAGATCATGAACATAAAACCAAATAACTATTCATAATTAAACACATAAATAATCTAGCAGTCTATTCATTTAATGAAACAGTTTCATTAAAATATAATATTACTTACAAAGTTTCATTCCGCTGCACCACAATACAAATGGGAATAAAAAACGGTAGCTATTAAGAAAGACGATTGGAGAGACGAGCTTGATACCACAAAGAGTAAGACGTTTTCCACTGCTACTTTGTATAATAACAGAGATACGGTCTCAAGTTTATTTGCAGCAATGAATAATTAATTTATATTTCGTTATACGAGCCTTGTGACTGTTACATTGTATGTAATGTATTCAATTTACATGATAGCATTAGTATACTTGGTTTATACTCGACTTCATTTGTGGTATCTGTAGAATGTTGCAATTTGTTACTAAGACATGAAACGGCATAACAATGTACTATATGTAATATTCAAAGTGCAACAGAATAAACGCAAGTTTTGAAAGTAGTTTGTTTATAATTGATTACCAAATCTGATACCTCTACAAAAAAATTATGTATGTTGCACTACTGACCGCTGATTGAGAAATTCAATCTTATATCAAAGTAATAACACTCAATTTTAAATGCATAAAGTAATTTATAGTCACTCGATTTTCTTAATAACAATATATCTTAAAAAAAAAAGTTTTGGTCATTGTTATGCCTTTATTTCAATCCTTTAACTGGGGTGTATGTTGCGTTAATTATTATGTTACATATTCTATAGTTTGACTTTTGTATATTTTGATGCAGGAGTTTGTAGAAAATCGGCTTCCAAGTTTTGATTAAGATACTAAGTGCGGATTTTACCAATGAATCTGATTGCGATCAGCACGTGTAAACCACGTTCAACACCTGTCAGTGTCAATAATCCATAAAAATGTTGACATTGACAGCTCTTGAACGCGGTTTAGATGTGCTGAACGCGTTCAGTTCCATTTGTGAAATTCGCCCTAAAACTAAAGTAGATCAACCGTTAGAATCAGCGGCCGTGTTCCCTTCTTAATTTAACTCGTCTGTCTTAAAAGCAATATTGAAGATAATCTTATGACTGCGTCAGTGAGCGGAGTTCGCGCAGCTAAATTTTGAGCCAGAAATGTTAAACTTTTTGTCATTGATACGCTAAGAAGAAGAAAGCAAGAGTGAACAGGCATCTTCTGGGCACGCTCGTTCCATCATATACCTCATCCATCGCTTTCCATTAGGCGTGATCGAAGTCAAGAGCAGGCCCATTCAGCAATAAAAATAAAAAATGTATACACAATGTGAACCGGTAGGAAACAATTAAATGTACTCAAAGCAATGATACTCATAGAAACAATACACTTCAGTCATATTCATAGCATGCACACTTTAGTCAATTGGTATTTTTTTTTAATTGATGTGTGCGTGAACTATAATATACAGTCCAGTTTAAGTGACCGCGGCAGCACATTTGGGCACTAGGAGTAATACTCGGTCCTACTCTTGTACATTCTATTAATCTTGTATTTTAAGTTTTTCAGTTCAATATGCCACTTCAAAATGTGATAGCGATCAGAAGCAGAAAAAAAACCGTCTATTCATTTTTCAGTTTTACGTTTAGACTCAAATTCGGGCTTTATTTTAAACTAAGTTCATGAAAAATTCAAGTCTTGTATAAAACGCGCACTATGCAGTCAGGCATATTATAAGTTAGGGGATTACATCGCTGATAGAAATGCCTGTCTCAGTGCTGGAGCTGCTGAAGACTATCTTTGCACTGTATGAACTCAATTTTCTTTGTATTGTATAATTGCATAGCACAGATGTGAGTTCTATGTACCCTATAGCTACCATTTACCGGGTAATAATATGTCTTTCATTGACTTGAATGTGCCCTGGCAGCTGATAGTATATCATGCTCACTCAAATGTCTCGCTGACAGTGGCGCGTGTGTTGGATCATTTAGCTCCCATCACAATGGTTAAGCTAAATGGTGCTGATCTATGCGTCATGTTCGTAAACGGGTGCCGTCAGTTGGGTTGGTCACCACTTAGCTGCCTCAGCTTATTTTTATTTTATTTTTGGATTGTTGTTTTGTTTAGTACTATTTGTTGTACTCTGGACGCTTTTAACGCGTACGTCTTTTTTATTTTTTACATCGTTCTCACATTATATAATTTTAAATTCAAAATTAATGATGTAACTAATATTTTTGTAAAATATAATTTAATAAGAGTGTCCATGGAGTTTCTTGCCCGTTCTTCTCCATAGGTATCTACGCTTTGGAATGGGCTTCATTTTATTTTCTGACTGTCCGACTTCTTGAAAATTCAAAAGTGCCTGTAAATGGTTTAATTGAAATAAATGCTTTGAGTTTGAGTTTGCGTCTTAGCAAAATTAAATTGCATATTTGTCATTTTTATAAATATTCTAAGCTATATCGTAGCTTATTAATCGATATTTCTTTATGGTTCATAACACCGTATACATCTTTGCTTTGCATAATGTGGTAGAAATGGTTATAAATAGTGTTATTTCTTTGTGTACTGAAGAGGAAAATGTAATGAGATGTTCTGCTGAGCTGAAGGATTCTACTTATCTCCCTACAACAATTAATAGTTTATACGTTCTTTTATTACGTTCCATACGTTCTTTTATTGAAGATAATGCCAGTTCATATAAAGACTTTCACCCATACGTTTACGTATAAATATACCATTCTCGATACTTTGTTATATACTTTTACGTTGTCATGTAACACTGAACCCCTGACAATAATTTACATAAAGGATATGTGTCGTAAATCTGTCCATTTTATGAAAAAAAATCGACTGATAAGTTTAAAGATAATGAACTTAATGATGATGAAAAATACGCTTGCATTAAAACTTTTCTTGATGGTCATATGAAAGTTATGAAGATTTTGATTCAGACAACACAACTAGGAAGATTGAGGGTACACACCTAATGCATATTTTACACGAGTTATATTTATTTATTATATGTTCACAGTTTTTAGTTTTTTGAGTAACATGTAGTTTTAAGAATCGAATTTGAAGAGCTTCTAATTTATTCATGTTAGTTTTAAATGTTCACGTTCACAAAATGTGTATTTGTTGTGTGTATTTCTATTGCCGCTTCATCAACAAATAAATAAAATAAACTTAAAAATTACAAATTAAAAAAAGGTCTTTTTTCTTGGCTTTTTTTGCCATGTACGGAGCCCTTCGTTCGCGAGTCCAACTCGGACTTGGCAGATTTTTTATTTGTTTACCTCTTTGTTTGTTTTGAGACATAGACATAGTCTTGCGTCACGATTGTCCGCAAAAGATTTGCCTGAATGATCATGTAACCGGTGATTGCATGAAAACACAACAACAACAAAATAATTAGCTATCTACATATAAGTGCAACTTTACCCCAATGAATAAGGCTGTGCGCAAACCTGAGACTAGACTAAGGCAGATTTTTGCTCAATGGCACGCAGACTCGCTCCGCTTGAGCAAAAAAAGTCTCATAGTAAACCCATGCAATAAAGCCAAAACTGAGGGATAATTTTAAGAACGTTCAGTCTGATTCCAGTCTCAATTTGACAAAAATACCTCAAAAATCCCTACATTTTTGACAAGTTTTTGACATTGATTGTCGCCGAGATGAGGTTGTGACTAGATTTTGAACCTTTTTTAATTACAGGAATTGGCCTTCTGATTTCAGTCTCAATCTATCAAAAATACTTCTAATTTTCATAAAATTTTTACAAGTTGTCGCTGAGATGAGTTTCCGACTACATTTTGAACGTTTTTAATTACGAGAATAGGCGTTCTGTTCAGCAGATAAAATACTAAACTATATAGTTTCTGTTGTGCGCCGAGATTTATTCACCCCCGGCTAGTTTATTTCACAGGTGGCTAAATAAGGAACAAAAAGCAGACAGCCGCTAATCAATTCCTTATCTTCCAATCCAAAAATCAACGGCCAAGCATGCAATTAACTTGTAAATACGTTCTTTCCCGATTAGCCCGTCACTCCGACGTTATCGCAGAGACAAATTACACTGTTCCTACTTTGGAACATCTTGCATAATTAGAGCTGCAATCTCCGGTTGACTCCCGCTACATATGATCGTCTGATAGCTTGTCTAATTGAAACTTGAATGCGCTGTTTATCTGCAGAATTTCTAGCGAAACACTTGGAAAGTAAAGGACTCGTTAGCTGTGTTTTAGTGAGTTACCTACGGTTGAGTTTTTCGTCGAAAAGAAATTCTGAGAAAATCAAGTACCTAATGTTAATATCAGACGCTTCACTCGAGTGGTTGTTCATTTTTGTTTGATTCGACGTTCACAGGACACCGACATAATTACATAGAATTACGTTAATCTGTTCATTTAATTTTTCGATCATTTGGTAGACGAGTGCTGATATTTTCACTTTTGATTCATTTTGTGTTTAGACGTTTCACTCCCATTGAAAAACAAAAATGACCAAAAGTGATCCGTCTAATATCTGCGATAGGTTCTTATGTGATTTTACATTCTTTTGTTTTGTCAAGATTTAGGAGTATTTAGCTTGCTTCGTTATTCTTGTTGCTGCCCGGGGAAAAAAAAAACATATCCTGGGATTAGATATTTATGATTTTTAGGATTCCGTACCGCAAAAGGAAAAACGGAACCCTTAAAAGATCACTTCGTTGTCAGTCTGTCTGTCCGTTGGTCAAGACCCTTTCAGGTACTCGTGGAGTTATCAAGTTGAAATTAATAACAAATACTCAGGGCTGCAATCCCTTAAAGCAGTGAAAAAATCAAACTTCTATGTCAACGCAATCATCTTTTGATTGCGTTGACAAAAGCAATGAAGCAATGTCATGTAATGTTTACATTACAAAAAAAAAAACTAGTTACATACCTACAAATTTGTACGGAGCCCTCGGTGCGCGAGTCCGACTCGCATTCGGTTTTTTTTTTATATTTTGGAGCCGCATGACTGTTATATAATGTACTTGATTATGCCCGCGACTTATTCCGCGTAAAATTTCGGCAACCGGACCAACGTGTCGCAACGCATCGCCTGCTCACTCTTTCAGTTCATTATCGAGTATCGTTCTTACTGACTTTTTTCTGTTTGCTCGACTGCTAAGGATTGTAGCGCAATGTTAAATAACATATAACCTTCCTCAAAGGGGTTATCAAATGAAAAAAGTTTTTTCAAATCCGACAGGTAAATCCAGAGATTAGCACATTCAGACAGACAGATAGACGGACTAGCCGGGGGGACTTTGTTTTATTATAAATATAATTTGAATGAGTATTAAATTAATAACAGTTTATTGTACAGACGCCAGCACATCAAGCTACCCGAAACTGTAAAATTTTCTCAATCAACTTTGAACCTTATGCTTACGCGGTAAAGTTGAAAACCTAATAAAGAAATTTGACAGATTGTAGCTTGATGTGCTGGCGCTTGTACATAAGCATTGTTTTCATTATTATTATTTTTTTGTAATCTTTGCTTATTTCTACGATTATAACCTATTAAATATTACTTTTACTATTTTTATGTTTAGACAGTATAATTTTCACAGCAACATCTTCTAAATAAGGATATTTACAGGTCACCTTTCATTTTACCTTTGAGTAACTCGTGCTCTTTATAAATACCTACATTATAATCTATTATACAGGTTTATAAGAGCTGTTTTAGAACATAGATTGGCGATCATATATTTATAATTTTATTTCTATACTCTTATGAACTGGTAATAAAGGTTTATATGGATGGCCAAGTTATTCTTCAGTGACTCTAAGCAGTCTTTGTGGTATGCGTCCAGGTCATCTTTGTTTCTCTTCGACGGGATTGTTAGGCAAAATAAACTTATTATAACAGACAAATACAATAACATCAACATAATATTAAGTCTTTTTCCCCAGGCAATGTTACAGTAGCAGGCATAATTATGAATCTTCAGTATCTCTGCAGGTTGGTCCACTAGATGCGTTGCTACCAACACTCTCCTGTAAAAGTCGCAGCGCCGCCGCTCATAGCAATGACGTATGCAACGTATGGACAGACCCTTAGTCCTTAGCCCAGAGGTCACACTGACATTGACTACATTATTAGAACGTCCCCGCTGTTTAAATATAATTTACTATTTTTATCACTAGGGGAGCACTTACCACCCTTCGTTTATGAGGTTTCTTATAAGTAGTTTTTTATGTAATAAAGTTAGATTAGTCTATAATAATATTAGCTAGAAGGTTTTTTTTATTCGAAAAAATAAAAAATATATTTTATGCTTGACTGGATAATCATTTTGATATCATGTTTATATCAAAATGGGATATAGGATATAGCAGTCTGTACCTCTTTCAGTCACCTTCTTCTGAATCTAAGTGTCTATACTGTGGGTAACACTATACTAATAATCTTACTAATAATCGTATTATATCAGTTGAATAGTTACACACCGATTTCTCTTTTTCAGTCGTCAGTAATTTGACTTTCGAAAGAAGAAGACAAAGCGTTGTGTAACTATACAGATGCTATACAACGTTTATTAGTAACGGGGTATAATAATAATAATACGCATAACAATTCAACGTTCAACATTCCACAAATAATCCAACTTCAGTATCACATCGAAAAATATTTCAAAATTTCGAAAATAAACTGAATGCTGAAAGTACAAAATTTATCCCATTTCCTTTCGTTTGAATCCGGCTGTACATAAATGGGTATATCAGAAATGAAAATATTTACTGTGATGGTGAATTGAATTTCTAGGAAGTAGTCCTAGGGTATCTGTTATAGTAATATCCATTTAATGGCATGAATTGTAACTATAAAATTACTGTGTAACTTCTTCGTATGTCCAAACTTCTGAACCAATACGATAAAGAATTAAATTTTTTAGTTTGTTTGTTCTTACAAACTAAAAAAATTAATTCTTTATCCTAGCTAGAGCAATCGGCAATAGTGTAGCTTCCTAGCTACACTATTGCCGATTGCCCTAGCTAGGATATATTTTGTGGTAGGTATATTTGGCTTTCACGCGGAGTAAATTGCGGGCAGAAAATAATTTGGAATAATCGGGTTAACTAGATACTATGACTAGATGTTATGAGATTTAAGCCCACTTGCACATCTGGTGGAGTGAAATGAGTAAAAGTAGAGTTTGTAAACTCGGAGTTAAGTAATTAACATTTTAATTTTTAACTCTTATAACGCGTTAGGCCACTAAAGAGTAACACCGGGTTAATTAACCAGGCATTACTGTTTTTTTGAGTTGGGAACATTGCAGTTCAATCGACGAAACATAAAAAAGAATTGCGGTGACTGTGCCCTGAATGTATACGACCAGAAAAGGATGAACGGAAATTGTATATCCATCTCTTTTACACTACATTACGATACGTAGGTAATACTGTCTTGTCTTTGAATTTTATAACATGACATTTCATTTTAATCGTATTGTATGTGGTTTCCATCGATATTTAGATTATTGATTGACGAAAACTTCAGTTAAGGAAAAATATGTTATAAGTATTTTTTTTTACAATTTGTTCTTATTTTTATATGAGTTCATGAATAAAGTGCCAATATACATAGTACCAAATTTTTACTTACTTCAATGTCGAACTGTCATTTTATTTTGACATTACTAACACTAACCCTGAGTTAAGGGGCATAACTCTCCCGCATAGATGAGTTTAATATTTAAAAGCTTAACTCTAGGTTTTCCTGCGCTTTTCTCATTCAGCAAAAAGAAACAAGAATTTCAAGTAAATCCAGATGTACTCATGTGGATGTTCTTCGTCAGAAATCAGTGGATAGACAAAATTAAATAAGAAATTACGTGAATAATGAAAATGCCAAATAGTGGCGTGGTCGACGAATAAATAAACAAATCATAAATAATTAATTAGGTACTTTTATTCTCACTTTTATGGAGAAAATAAGACATAATATTCTTATTATCATAGTAATAAGTATACTGGAAGAGATTACTTTAGAAATAAGCATCATCTTCTAAGTATTTTTCTGTTCCTTTTTTCTTGTCTGTATAAATGTGTATACATAAATGGTTAAATAAATAAATAAATATTTTTCCAAGGAATATTAGGTAATGAGGAGGGCAGCTTCTTGAAAGGACAACCAATTCTAGACAGTTTAATCGTTTCATAATAAGAAAGTTTATTTAGACAAGCCATTCAAAAGAAAATAAACATTTTTGGTCGACCTACGACAAGCATAACATGGACAGCCTAATAATTCACATCAATAGGTTTATGAAACATGTACACCTCGTACCTCGAACATATTCAAAGTACTTAGAGGGAGGGTACATAATGCGGACATATTGGGGCACATAGGTTTATGTGTTCCGGACAGGTACGTGTGGCGACGACGACAGCCGCGGCTGTTGGCGGAGCCGCGCGCTCGGACCAATCTTTTAAGTGAGGCGCCACTGACGCGTGCACTCCGCACTCTCAACCTCATAGCTAGTGACACGGACCTATTCTGTTGTTCTCTGAGTGAGTTCACAAAGAATGCATTATTTGTAATAAGTTACAAAATTTAATTATAATAAGGAGTTAGTAATAAGTTAGGATAAGAGTTTAGATAAATATGTACCTACACTATCGCAATAGGTTTCCCTGTAAGGATAGATGTAAGTTGAGAAAAATAAATAAATAAATAAATAAAATGTCATTAAAAAACGGAGCCGCGCATTGGATCTATAATTGGGCCGTTTCCATATCGATCGGCTAAAGACACGAACATCGGAAATTCTAGTTATATGTTCAGAAACAAACCCCAAATTCGTTCCAAACTGGATTCATGACTCAGCATCAAAAAAATAGGACATCGAATTAATTCGAAAAGGCTCGAATGAGGGGCTAGTGTAACGTGAGCTCCCTCGGACCCCGTGGGGGTATGGAATACGGAACAAAGTGTGGTTTCTGAAGGACAATGAGGGGTCTTCTTAAAATTGTAGGTGGTGGCAAATGAAGCTTGACGCATCAATGGAGTGCGAAGTGTAATCAGTGGAACCACGCTATGTGCTTTACGCACATTAGCACATTGTTGATAAAACGACGCTATTTCTCATTGCTCTTCGATTCGGATTTTATTGTCGGCTGAGGTAAAATTCTTCTTCTAAGAAGTTTTTGGTGTGAATAATTCGGGAACCAGAACTTACTAAATTTATTCTTGTAGGCAGCAATTTTATTGATTTTTTTTTTGTGGAAAATGTGTTCAATACGTTATTCTATTGTTTGTGGCAAGTCAATTTTCAAAGTTATTTCAATAAATTTAAAATTTACTATCTCAGTCTATCCCAGTTATAGACCTCGCTTAATTCGGGTCACTGCACCAGTTTACCCGCCTTTCGCATATTCTTCTATTAATTCTACTGTTATGCTTTTTGGTAACTCATTGGTTACCGAATCTATAACCAATTTAAACAGCATTCATGTTCAATTTATAATAATAACAAAATTAACGATATTATTCGTCGAGCCCATAGAATTATAACGCCTAGAAACCGAGTACGCGCGATTTCAGTGAGGCACTTTCAAGTGAGTCTAAAGGGCTCACTACGTTCCGAACGTCCGCCAGTTGTCAAGGTCAAACGCTAGAGCAAACATCTCCGAGCTTTCCGAGACAATTTCATTAATAATGACTTATTGTGTAGTGAATGGGTGTCACAATGCATCAGAAAAGAATAAAAAACCTACCAACATATCATTTCATAGGTAAGTACTACAATTCGACTTGTATTTTGCTACAATAATGAATACAAAAATTAAATACGACAACAAAATTTTAGGCCGCCATGTTATGAAGGTGTTACCAGTTGCAATGAATTACCCTATTGTTCAACGAAAAATAAATACACACCCGTATTTTTTTTTTACAATGAACCCGAGATTTTTACACAACTGCCCAAAATTTTTTTAGAGAAAAATCAATATGGCGGCTTTGTAGCGCCATTTTGAGATTTGAAAAGAAACTATTTATTTTAAATTATTACAACATGGGTATCAAAATTAAGGTCTTGGTGAGCTCAATTCAAATATAAATAAATAATATACGGATATTTTATATAGATAAGTAGAGTGTACATGCAAAAAAAATCATCTTTATCAGCTGCAAACAATTTAGTTAGACTTTAGCGAAAAAAACTTGCTATTCTTTAGACCAGTAAAAATATAGAAATCGTGCGCTTCTAGTGTAAAGAAACTTTCACGCTAAATGAAATCTAATTTAATAAGGGATTTTCTCACAGATTGAAATTAAGAAAAAAAACTGGTTTCATAAAAATGGTACTAGCTAAGCAAAGACGGCGCTAACAAATAATGAAGTTTTTTTTATTTTCTTGCTCTATGGTTGCTCTGTGGTTTCCATACATACAAATACCATAACACATAACCATGATGATTTTAATTGATTAGTTGTTCATGACGTATTTTCTCATAATTTATCAGTAACATCGATACATTTTCTTCTCCCTTTTGCGTGTTTTTCCTTAAAATGATTAAAACCATTAATGCTGCTCATTCATGTACCTATTGAATGTTAACTTATAATAAATATAGATTTTAATTACAAATATTCGTTTTAATGTAAATTAACATGTTATTTTTATAACAAGCTTTAAATAGAACTAGTACGTTACCAAGTACAAGATAAATAATCCGATTTTACGTAAGTATAAAATTTCCCCACTTTCGGGGAAACACTACTGCACTGTACACACTCCACAACATCAGAGTTTTGTTTGTGTGCGTGTCGGCGATCGTAAATACGCAATGCTCACGCATACATCAATAGATTGATGTGTGCGTTTTTGCCTCACTTGAGACGAAGCGCTTGTATGAAGACTATCGATCTAGGCGTTATTAATCTAAGGTCGAGCCCTTGTCAGCGGTGTTAGAACCAAACGGCTTGGTACGTGACGATGGGAAGAGACCAGACGGCATGACGTTGTTGCCTTGGAAGGTGGGTAGGCCTCTGGTGTGATACGCAACGTGTGTTGATACCCTTGCGCCATCTCATGTTCCGAGCACGGCGGGCTGTGCTGCCGCCGCTGCTGCGGCTGCTGAGACCCTCAAGCGGCCCTCAAGCGGCTCAACTACAGCTTTGAGCCGTTTGGGGTCCAAACGCTCGGGTCATGGGGCCCGAGTGCGCGTCTCCTTTTTAAAGAAATTTCTCGCCTCTGGTCACTTCACGTGACCAGAGGGCTGGGTCGTTCTTTGGCCAAAGAATTAGCATTGCCATTCAACGTGGCAATGCTGCCAGTCTTCTGGGCACGTTTCCGGATGACAGCGATGCAGACGAGTACTTCGCCGCCTGAGTGTCTTTTGTTTTTTTATTTATTTGTATAGTAAGTTATTTATTTAATTAAGTATCTAGTGTAAATAGTTTGTATTTACTTTTGATTAAAATTTTAAACATAATTGTTGGAAAAAATGATGAGATATATAAAGTTAATAACAAAATTAAATCCTAACTTGATTAAAACTATATACACAAACTAAAATATAGCGTCGAAAAATTCATCCGCATCGCTGTCGACTGGTGATGAAAAAATTTAAACAGCTACTAACATTAAACCTGTTACCTAGCACTTAAATATTAATTCACAATAATCCCCAAGACAAAGTTTCATGACCATTATACTGTGATGTAATTGGCTTAATTACGAAATACCTGTCCAAGACAGAGTGTCGTCTATAATTGGCATATATCCACAAGCTTAAGGTGATATATTGAAAAAAAAAATGGTTTTTCTATTTCGTGTAACTTGTTAAGTATGTGGAATAGGGATTTAACATTTTGTTGTATGTTTGTTGAATCTTTGGTCTAGTGTCATGTAAAAGAAATCCCACCAAAAACATTCTGTAAAAAACTAGCCAAGTCTCGATGGAGGTGCTTGTTTATCTCTTTTTTTTTTTAATGACTTGTACCCACTAACGTATAAAGAATGTTCAACGGCCAAGTCACACAACATTAACTATAATAATAAAGAAATCGCAGTAAGGAACCTTAGACTTGGCACGACTTTGAATAGATTTCATTACTTTTTAGAGATAAACAAGCACCTCCATCGAGACTTGGCTAGTTTTTTACAGAATGTTTTTGGTGGGATTTCACTTCTTTTTGTAGAAACGTAAATATTCATTTATTTTATTAGATTTTCTTATGATTTTCTTATTTGACACAGTTTTTTTCTTTTTAGGAGTAGTTTTTTATTATTACAAATCTTTCTTTTCTTTTTTTCCGGTTCTGATTCTTGTACAGTAGCAGCAGTTTTTCGTATTGCCCATTCGCATCCATTATTTATTCTTTTAGACGGTTTAGACGGTTTCATTTCTGAAAGATCGGCGCGGTATTTACGCCTAAGCCAGTTGTATTCGGTGATCGCTGAAGCTTGAGCTTTTTTTATACTCTTGAAGTCAACATTTATGAGGTGCTCCCCATGAAGATTGATTACTCGTGAAAGCACCACGTAGGCTTGGCCACAAGAGAATATGGAGGTGCCAATGTCCATGAGGGTATTTTTTAGACTTAGACCTTGGCTCTTGTGGATTGTTAGGGCATACGCCACACAGATTGGGAATTGTTCTCTGTACACGTATGCCCAGGGTATGATCTCAAATTTTGACTTAATAGGCAATAATTCGTGAATCAAATTATTAGCGAATTTTACTACCAATTGTTTAAGCTTTGTTTGGTGTTCCGGGTCCCACCTCACTTTTTGTACAACGCCTATCGACCCATTCACTAAACCTAAACTAAAAAAAATTTTTAACCTAAACTAAACCTAACCTAAACCCGTCTTTGGGCATACCAACTTTTTATTTTTTTATTTATTTAATAATATTCAAAATACAGAGGTATTACTTAAATCTAAGCTCGCCAAACTTTTACGTTTGATGGCGAGAGGCGCTCTTTTACATAACAATGCACCACCTTATTACATACCTACTTCTTATAATTATACTGCCTACTAACTACTTGGTAGCCACTAAGTTCATCGTCGTCTTTTAATATTATCGACATTATCTTGCGAAATCAAACACAAATAAACTCAACGACTTTTAGTATATGGACAACAAATCAGAAATACCGATAATATTTAGACTAAAACAACTAATGAAAAAAGCTGAAATTTTCAGAATTTATACTGTCTTACTTGACAAATGACACAGAATTACATGCAACATAATTGTACAAAGAAGAAATAATCTTATTTAACTCACCGATAGACGAACTCTTTTGCATCGATTAATAATTAGACGAACTATTTTGCTTTTCCTTTAATTTTATTTATATGCGTATTAAAAGTAGAAGGGGAGGCATTTGCCCAGCAGTGGGACGCTATAAGCTAGATTAAATTCGAAGATGTGTCCCACTACGCTGGATTTTTGCAATGACAGTCGATTTTTTTATGTACCAATAGTAGAAGGGTCTCTAATACAGCTGAACCAGCTGAGGGTTCTTCATCAGATACTTCAGACCTTCGATTTTTGACATCAAATGAAGTGGCCCACCAAGTTGAATATTTTTTGTAAAGGCGGTATGTCGATCTCTAATAGTTGGGTTGGGCTCTTGTGTTTTCTAATCAGGGTCACCAGGTACTCCAGATCTTCGATTATCCTAGTTTTTATAGTTTTCCCTTTATGTGGCCATTAAACCCTAATTCTGTACCAAATTTCAGCTCTCTGAGTTTATGGGAAGTACTAGTTCTATTTTGATGATCATCAGTGAGTGAGTGTCATAAATGCGAAACTTTGCTTTCGCTTAACTTCGGAACCAAATGACCTACAGACTTGAAATTTTGGATTTTAAGTATGTGATTATAGCTTACTAGATGACGAACATTTCTGCGTTGTGGTCTTATCCAGAGGTTCTCAAATATGGGCCTGAAAATGCGGCGAAATGGTTCCAGTAAAGGATGGTACGGCAGTGTTTGCTTCGCGCTCGACTTGGCGGGGGCACTGCCGTGCCCCCCGATACACGATTCAATGAATTTTTCTCGATACAAAAAAAATTGCAAAGTTATATATCTTTTCTTTTACTTTTTTCGACATCACGGCGTAATTCTTAAGAGTTATTTAGTGAATTCACTTTAAAACAAAGAGAATTATTATATCAAGGTTTACTCAAATAAGTTTTAAATTTAATTCATTTATTTTTATAAAAAAGGAGTAAATTCATTTTGGCACATACGTCGTTTTATTCAGATCGCACGCACATTATAGCCATATCTATTCTTTTGCGTTTCAAAAGAAACTGCATCACTTTCACTCGCTTAGTAGATCAGTCGCTACGATTTATTTTCGAGGTAGCGCCTTAATAGTAATTGATTGCTTATTTGATGATGTCGAGTGACCTAAAGGTGGATCATTGTTGCAGTGTCATCAACGCATAAACTGTAACCACGAATTAATTCAGCACATAATTCTAGACCACCTGGAAAAGACAGCTGTTCAGTGTACTGAAAAGAAAAAGAAAGAAAAGAAATCAGCTGTGTCATAGAAAAGTGGTCTACGTGGTCAAAGTGTACTTTGACCACATAGGTCACTTTTCTATGACACAGCTGATTACTTTTTTAATAACCGACAATTTTTTTTTTATTCATGAAAAGGTTCATTTGCTTGTATTTGACATGCAAACAAACCAATTATTTTTTTTTATTCAGCCTTTGTTCAATTCAGCTTTTGTAATTTTTGCCAGCTCACTAGCCAGAGATTATGTTGAGTCGAGTTAGTTTAACGACTCCAGAAACAGGCCTTGACAGTGTTCAAAGTGGGGTTAAAGTTAATATGCAAAGCAAGTTGGGGTAACAGCTAGTACTGACAAAATTCGTAGATTCCCGGTTAATTTTACACAAAACGACTCTTGTTTGGCCTCCGAAATCCATAAAACGTCCTTAGTACCGCTATAGCGTCTTGTATTACAATGCTCCGTTACACAGATATTATCTACGTACGTATCTACGTTAACTATTTCTATAGTTTCTGCGTATCCTCATGTCATGGGACAAAGGCGTGAGTTTATGTATGTATGTACGCAGAGGGGCCGATCGATCAGGTTAAACTACGCTTGTCGCGGTTGGTCTGTGGATGGGTGACCATCTTTATATACCGAGACCCCGCTGTGCCTCGGAAAGCACGTTAAGCCGTTGGTCCCTGCTGTCATATTTTGTGGATCTTTGACAGTCGTTGCGGGTAGTCAGAAGCCCAAAAGTCCGACAACCAGTCTTACCAAAAGGGGTATCGTATTACTCAGTAAACTGGCAGATAGGCAGTCGCTCCATGTAAAATACTGGTATTCAGCTGCATCCGGTTAGACTGGTGGCCGACCCCGACATAGTTGGGAAAGGGCTAGGCTAATTAATGATTATGTATGTACGCAGATAATTTATAATATAAAAAAACTACTTCAGTCGTTTCTGCCTCCTGCCATCTGCTACGATCCTTACAATCTTTTTGCCTCGTTTACGTTCATACATCACCAATAAGGTGACTAGAACATATTAGGTTCTCTAAGGGCGTCCCCTCCCAGCGTTTCCACTCACATCTGCCTTGTACAGACGCCAGCACATCAAGCTACTACAATCTGTCAAATTTCTTTAATATATTTTCAACTTCATCGCTAAAGCATAAGGTTCAAAGTTGATTGGGTAAATTTGACAGTTTCGGGTAGCTTGATGTGCTGGCGTCTGTACCTAAATACCTTTTGTTTGTCGCCTTTCACTTTATTTCCGCTCAACATGACCAAAATTATTATTTTTTTTCAGGGTTCCGTACCTGAAAAGAAAAAAACGCAACCCTTATAGAACCACTTTGTTAGCCGTCTGTCTGTCTGCCTATCAAGACCCTTTATCCTGAGAACGCGTGGAGGTACCGAGTTGAAATTAAAACCATATAGGTCCTCAAGTCTAACAAAACCTACATAGTAGTCTTAGAGCTGAATTTTCCAACGCCAGATAATTTTATCGGAGGAATAATTTTGAATTTTTGACAGTTCTTCCATACGAAAACTGTCAGACGTGAATTTTATTCCACGAATAAAAATGATCTGTAGATTGAAAAATTAGCCCTTAGGGATATAATTCTAAAGTGAAATGTTTAATTTGAATTTGGCTTTGTATGCGTGTATAGGGTTGCCAACCATACTTTATAATAACGTATCCTACTTTATTTTTGGTAATTATACTTTATACTTTTACATACAAATAAAGTATGCAAAAACACTTTATTTTCAACCTTTACTGTGATGAGTAAAACATACTCATCATCGGTACTTAACGATTTATAATTGCTGAACGAAACCTATCCCTATATATCTATAGTTTTTTCTATAATGAATCTAAAGTGGCGAGAAGAGAGAAATAGAGCATCAATAAATTTAATTAAAAACGAATTGTTTATTTATTTAAATTTAAACGTTGATTGTCAAACAAGCTTTATAACATTTAAAGACAACAAAAAATTGTTAGTATGTGCTAAAAGCACACAAAAATACGTGTTTAAAGCAATAAAAACATAAAATTTGAAAAATACTTTTTTTTCTTCCTAATACTTTATTTTTTTCCTATCCAAACCACTTTATACGTTTTTTTTGTCAAAAAAGTTGGCAACCCTATGCGTGTACGATTTGAGATCGCATTTTGTTTCAATTTTAACAAGATTGTTCGAATCGAACGTGAAGTCCCGCGGTGATAGCAATCGTGTGTCTATCGCAGGCTGATTGTATGATTCGTCATTATACATACGGCGCCATCCATTTGCATACTGTCGTCATTCTAGGACGTATTCGTAAGTCCGAAAATAAAAAAGCTGATTGAAGATCCATCTTTTAAATCTACGCTTAACTATATTGAATAACAAGCATGGAACTCTTAAATTGACGTGCAAAAAAATCAAATCCGTTGACTTTCAACAATTAAAAGCAAGATTGCGTCAATCTTAAGTACTTTAATAAAAACCATGATTAAATATTAGATAAACCGGTTGAATTTAAATATTAGATAAACCGGTTGAAATTTATAGAAACAATTAAAAGTCATTGTTTATCGCGTAGATCCACGTTCGAAGTCCGAATACGAAGGGTTAAATCAATAAGTACAAGGGTTATCACGGTGGTTGTTTTGAAGGGATATTCATCAACTATTGTCTATAAAAAAATCAAATCCGTTGACTTTCAACAATTAAAAGCAACATTGCGTCAATCTTAAGTACTTTAATAAAAACCATGATTAAATATTAGATAAACCGGTTGAATTTAAATATTAGATAAACCGGTTGAAATTTATAGAAACAATTAAAAGTCATTGTTTATCGCGTAGATCCACGTTCGAAGTTCGAATACGAAGGGTTAAATCAATAAGTACAAGGATTATCACGGTGGTTGTTTTGAAGAGATATTCATCAACTATTGTCTATAAAGCCATTGGTTTCTACCGCAAACACTCGTCACTAAAGCGTTCACAACAATTAATTAATTTCTAAGTCCAAAACAAATAGGCAGAAGATGTTAAATCATTATTCCTTTGGATTTGCCCTTGTAAATCGGATGGATTTGCACTTTTTAGGATTAAAACCAATTACCAACGGCCTCGTTGGTGTAATGGTTCCTTTATAAAATGGAGCCTTTATAAAATGGAAGGCTGTACAAATCCTTGAAAGACCTTAGAAGATAAATGTGATAAAACCATGTATGTTCACTTATAAAAATACTAGCTGTTGCCTGGTTACTTCTGCGATCTAGGATGAAAAGAAGCATAGGTCCTTCTCTAGGTCATGGTCTACTCATGTGCTAAATTTCATCCAAATCCGTCTAGCCGTTTTAGCGTGAAAGCTTTACAACCAACAAACAAACTCACTTTCGCATTTATAATATTAGTTTTTTTTTACCCTCATGTTAAAACCAGTTTTTCCATTTCAATAAACTATTACATCCTTATTTTCTTAATGTACCAATAAGATTCCATCGAAAGGTAGGTACCTACTTCCAATCCATATTCCTCAAATACGAAAAACTTTCAGTAGGTACCTACTTACAATATCCAATAAAGAAGTATCGTTAGTTGTTTTAGGATTAAATAAATATAAACATCAAACCACTCCTCCCAAGGGATTGGCGTAAACAAAAACAAGTTTGAAAACCGCGACATCTTTTTGGCTTTTATTAAATAGACGTCAATCATGGCTGCTTGTTTAATAAATGCTATAAACATTGTTTCTCTTGACTTCCATTTGTTGTGCGGATTAAGTTGTAAGAAGATTGGATGGTTTACTTTAAAGGTTTATCATCATTTTGTACTTGCCTACCCGTTCCGAAAGGGGATTGAAGGTTTTTTTAGGCATACTTACCTGTCCGCCATTTTTTTTAATGGCGGCCAAGCATTAAGCCGATATAAATCGAAAGTTACATGATAAATGATTTTATTTTTGTAAGTAGGTTTGCACAAACACTTTTACACGTCAATCATATTTTTTTAAACTAGATGAGGTCGGCATTTCCTATCTGACTACTCTGAGAAGAAAGGCCGAAACAAACTCAGAGGTCTCTTTTAAAGTCCAGACATAATCTTGGTCAGGTTATAAAAAAGACCATGTAGGTCGATGTCTGAGATGGTCTTTTGAGGAAACACAGATTGAGAGGACCTGTCCAGTCAGTGCACGCATTTGTCAGAAATCGTGCAGCTCAACTCAAGACTTAAGGAGCTCAACGATTCGACGAACAATACCAAAGAAAGGACATTTGGGTAGTTGACATATATAAGCTGATTTATTCAGGTTCCATACGTGGCCGGCATTTTGAATGGACGGACCTTCAAAGCCATTTCACAAACTAAATTCTGAATGAATGAATCTAAAATTTTCGATTTCTGATTTGCAGAGATGGTTTATAAATTAAAAAGAAATCCCTAAATAAATTCCATCCGCTAAATTCTCTCAACGTGTGCCGCTCTAAGGTCCGTCCACCGTCGAGCGGCCCCGATAATGGCGAAGCTTAACACGACACTTATTGCTAAAATAAATCATCTACAACCCAACGTGTTGTCCAATCTATTTGCACAGCAACCGTTGTGTTATGGTGTTGTTTTTGCGTTCATTATGACTTTCATTCGACTTGTTGAAGAATTTTTCCAAGTGTTGTTAAGCTTCTTTCGCAAGACTTAAAGAGTATTTAAGGATGAAGGAAAAGGTTCCGTTTATGTGAAAATGAACATCTGCCTATTATCAACACCGCGGTTCATTTAGACACTCTTTCGTATATTCTCTTCTTTCATAGATCCGTTTCACCCTTATGAGGAACCCTATTGAAAATGACTTTTTATTCAAATCACTTTTTATTATAATTAATAAAAAACTAACTAATATAATATCTCTATATCTATGGTTTTTTATACTATCAAATGAGCATTATGAGTAGTGCACTTTTGGATTTTCCAAAAATATTTTAATTAAGATCATCCGTTGATGCATCTTTTTGCATGTCTTTTGCTCATATATATGTTATTGTTTATTTTGAGGGGTCTAGCGCTTTAAACCGAGATACAGGAAACAGGGCTCTTCCTAGTTCGGCTACAGATGCTCCCATGTTTTTTACTCCCAAGTGCTAGCCTGGTGTATGTACAGACGCCAGCACATCAAGCTACTACTACAATCTGTCAAATTTCTTTAATAGATTTTCAACTTTATCGCTACAGCATAAGTTTTAAGGTTGATTGGGAAAATTTTACAGTTTCGGGTAGCTTGATCTGCTGGCGTCTGTACAAGTATGTGTAATCCATTATTTTTGGGGAAATAAATAAATGATTATTAAAGTTGTAGCAATCCCATAATAATATTTCTTTCAGTGGCGCAATGTATACTTCCCTCATGTAATCATAATCCACCATCGCCCAGTAACCAAAAACAAAATCTTATTTCCAATATCTGAGAAATCAATGCGAATCTCTCTTATAAATATAAATTTATCAGATCGAAGTAAATTACTAGGAGGGTGGTTGGCGATGAGTTAATAACCTGTCAATTTTTGTATACACTCGCGATCTTTGAGCCCGGCTAATTAATTTTGCGCGTGATTTTCAATATTATTTACCTACCTTTGAACTTATTAGTTTATATCGATTGGTGTTTGATCTTCTTATATGCTTTTTACGGAGAGTGTTCTTTGTACGAAAGATGCTGCATTCTTTTCTTTGTGACTTTTATAGTGGAAAAAAATTGCGATGATAAGAGATATTTATTTATGTGAGTAGGTTTATCATTGCGTTATTTACGTTGTTGAGCAGACGAATTTTTCGATCATATAAAACAATAGATTAGCAATATCGTTCACCATGGTTCAGATTCTGATTGGTACGCAATTAGGGTGCAGCTCTGCACTGTCTGCCAACCCGTCTTATTGTAACTCTTCTTACATTACATACTTACAGAAATCCTCACAGTATAGTAGATTAGAACCAACCGAATCCCCAAATGCAGGGATTTTTAAGTCATAAACGGGGATGGCTTCTAACTACGTACCAGCTAAACACCCGTGCGAGATAGACGCATCCAATTCCCGAGATTTATCTTCGTGTATAACTTAGCTTGAATTTGGAAAATGCTGGATACGAAAACCTAAAAAAAAAGAAAGTTGAAGAGTTGAGTGAGTTGAGTTGTTGAGTTGAGTGGGTGAGTGAGTGAGTTGAGAGTTGGGTAAGTTGTGTGAGTTGAGTGTTGTTGAGTTGGAGTTGTTAAAAATTCCATTTAAATTTTACGAAATCCTGATATTGGTAGACATAGTGGTTGTTTTATTTACTGAAAATCATTATACAGGCATGGGAACGGGTATAAAGTTCACTCATTCTCGATAGAAAAGGGAGGATCCCCCGACCAGACGGGTGTGGAGTTTGGTGGGCAACTGCCCGACGATTGATGCCGAGACGTTCGTTGTATGTAAGCTATGTAGTTGCGCGGTAAACTTTGCTTGCGCAATGCAGGATATTGCGTGACGTCAGTGTGATGCGTATTTCACATGTGGCGATTTAGATGCCGCCTCATCATTATCATCATTTCAGCCGAAAGACGTCCGACACTGAACATAGGAACTGTACTGAAAATGGTACATGACAAATCGACAGGTATCTTCTTGGAAAACATGTTGTTTAATAATTGTTGTTCTGGCGAATCTGAATACGGGACAGTTTAGGAAAAACTTATATCTACACAAGAACAGCTTGCCTTCTAAGCACAATAATACTAAACTCACACCATTCTTCGGAGATGTGATGATATCAAAAGTATGCGTCGAATAATTGCAGCATCTCTAGGTACAGACGCCAGCACATCAAGCTACCCGAAACTGTCAAATTTTCCCAATCAACTTTGAACCTTATGATTTAGCGATAAAGTTGAAAATCTATTAAAGAAATTTGACAGATTGTAGTAACTTGATGTGCTGGCGTCTGTACCTATCCAGTTTCAAAGCATCCAAGACTGAGTACCAACAATAAAATCCGTCTTAACCATAAAATTTACCGTTCCTCCAATCCGCTGTAAAATCTCATGTTGCATATAGAAAGCTTGTATATATTACATATACTAACATTTTATTATGCATATCATATTATCGCCTTTCATTTTATTTGTGTACTTTAAGATAATTTTGCATATTCACAAAGTTATTTTATGTTCGTGGAAATTTATTTTGTTTGGCTTAGCGTTTCGGATCTGTTATTTTGTTTGAGTTTCTGAAAATGATATTGAATTAAGATTTAATTTATTACTGCGTACCTAAAATATAGTAGATTAATATTATAAATAAATTTGTTAATATTTGAGTAATATTTCAGTAAGGCGAATAGTAGGGTCAAAGAGTAGGCACTAATTACATTCGTAGAATTCGTAATATTTCTCTTTGTAGCCTATTTTACCTTTATTTGTCTGCTGTCTTTATCTGCTAGCGCTATAATCAGGGACTTGAAAACTAAATGAATTTCGTTCCGTTACCACTAATGATATCGTATAACGTTCCAATAATTGTAACGATACTAAAACCTAAAAATATCAATAACGTTATAAATAAAAACTTTATAGAATATAATTTTCCTAGAACAATATTATAAGTAACGTTATAGGTATCAGTAACATTAAGCTTATCTGCTTGTAATAACGTTACAGGTGAAACGTTACAGATCCATTTGTAACGTTATTCTTCATACTTTTTCGTCATCTTATAAGTCATGAAGCTGGCAACGTTGAGTATCCAAATGAATAACGTTATTATATCGTTATACTAATAACGATACATTGATCATATTTTTAGTGAACAGTTAAACGACACTACGCGTAACGTTATTTTGAGTAACGTTTCAAGTCTGGCTATAATTAAAATAAAAATCACTGGCAACCGATGACCTTGTGGAGACCGCAAGAATTCACTAGATGCGAGAAGCACAGAACCGGTCGAAGTGGCAATGGTTGGGGAGGCCTATGACCAGCAGTGGACGTCTTTCGGCTGGAATGATGATCATGATCACAGGCAACTAATTATATATTTGTCAGAACTATTTCAAAGATCTCCACTGCATGGCCAATGAACATGGACCTCCCCAAAATATTACTACAACAACAAGTTTTTTTTGCTACCCACAACCAGCAAATTCAGGCGTCGTTCACGAGTTTCTGGGTAGTCACTTCGTTTCATTACCCAAATAAGCCACATTAGTGTCCAGAAACCTAATTAGGCACTGGACACCCCAACAAATTAACTTGTGAATCCCAACCAACAAGTATCTAATTTGCCTAAAATCAATCACTCCAGTACCTCTATCTGTTTCAAGTTTCAAAGGCAAATGTGTCTAGTAAAGTACCTACAAGATACTTGTAATTAAGTCGATAACTGAAGGGCCTATCCAAACCCTTGAAGGCTTGCTAATGAAGGCCCTTAACAAGCAAAGTTTTTTCGGGCACTGGCATCCGACAGGATGAGCCAAGTTTTTATAAAATTTCAAGATTAGATTATTAATTTCACGATGAATAATCAACGTGAATCAATTTCGAAGAAATTGAGTTTGAGTCTTTGAATCGATGGGAAGTATGCCAAGTTAGACCAAAAATTCTTCATTTGTTTTTGGAAAGTTACGCGGCAAAAGGCTTCATAATCAGCCTATAATTTTCCCACTGCGGGGCCTCCCCTCGGTGCGAGGGAGTGGGCCATAATCCACGACGCGGGCCCAGTGCGGGTTGGTAGTTTTTTGGTTCTTTTTTTGGTTCAAAAGACTTAGCGATCAATATTGTTTATTGGATTGTTAATAGAGTAGGGGATTATGATCAATCAATCAAACTTCGACTAAAAACTCTAATCTAAAATCTAAAACAGGTTTCGATTTATGGAAATCTGTCTAGATTTCCATAAATCGAAACCTGTTTTAGATTTACCGTTTCAAGGAAAAGCACACCGCAGAAGTAAAAATAAAATAAACAAAATCTGCTCAATCCTAACCCCAAATTTCCTTTTAACTAAGCTACACAAACCAAACATGAAGTATTTTAAAATGTTCAAAGATCCCGATCAAATACGCCACGAACTGACTTCTAAGCAAATAGCAAAGGGCCGGTTTCGTGTCACTTCCAGTACCTCCGGTCACCGTCAAATAAATAAGTCTTTATGCATTTAATTAAGTCCCTTGGGGTCCGATTCCTTTGGACTTTTACACGTTCATTTGAGTTTATTTATAAGGGAAAATCAAATTGATCTAATCGGTAAGTTAGCTGCATAATATAATTAGCCTATAATGTTCCCACTGCTCACGCACAGGCGTTTTCTCTGTGAGGAGGAGTGGTGCCTGGACCCTGCGGCACACGTCAATTGTCTTTTTGATAATAATAGATCAGTCTGTCTGATCTGTCATTCGTGGATCTTTGACAGTCGTTACGGGTAGTCAGAAGCAAGAAAGTCTGACAACCAGTCTTACCAAGGGATATCATATTACCCAGTAATTGAGTTGTGGAGGTCAGATAGGCAGTCGCTCCATGTAAAATACTGGTATTCAGCTGCATCCAGTTAGACTGGAAGCCGACCCCAACATAATTGGAAAAAGGCAAGGCAAATGATGACATCAGGCCGGTTTCATCACAGTATATTTCGTAACTGCTTTTAGAGCAGTGCAGATGAAAACTATGTTTTTAGCTGCATGCTATTTTCAAACAGTTTGTTTTCACAATTTGATCGTGGTCAAAGTTAAAGAGAATGAATATTATGTAAATAAAATGGGTTTCAATAGTCTTCGGTTGAGTATGCGTAGGCAGGTACCATTCAAGCACTAACTGGTGATTTTTTTTTGGTATGAGTATGAATCGGAAATCATCAAATTTTAATGACCCCTCCCGCTCTGGGTGGAGTGGAAGGGAGTGTCAGACTCTTACTGACTAAAACTCACCTGTGTTCCTTCCTTAGCCCTTTATGTTCCGGGCCAGCGGTAACCCTTTTGGACAATCCCGCTAACCCGGCAGAGTACTAACTTGTGATTAGATAAGCTTTTACAAATAGCGAATATACAAATAATAAAATTTAAAACAATAATAAGTACATAAACATACCTCGTACGTATTCACCCAGCACGAAACAGCCCAGAAACAAAATAAAATTAAAATGGTCGTTCATTAATTTCTCGTGAACAATTCATTTCGCAAAAGCAGGTGAAGGGCGTTCGGTCCACGGAACCGAGGGTGTTCTTAAATTATGTATGTCAGTTCACTTGTGTTGTTCGAGGTTTGTTTTAGACATGTAATTATCATGTGTGGTTACGAATAATTTAATTCTTCTCTGACCGAGGGTTTTATGATAAAGGTTTTTTTGGTAGAATGGTCGCAAGCGTGGCTGCTGAACGTTGTTTCTTTGTGGTTTCCATTACAAATTTTCAGTAGCAGCTCGGAGACTGAATGTTCTAAATAGACTCCATGTGTAGGTATAAAGTATTATTCGGTGAACGTCGGACCAGTCTTACTGTTGCGCCAGTCTTAATGGTAAGTCTTAGGGTGGTAATCCTGTAGACTGACTAACCTTCTTACCACGGTATGAGTTTATAATTCTCAGATAGCCGACCAATACGAAAAAGAAGTATCAGTGATAATTTCTATGAATGGTAGTTTGAAAAAAGAATGATTTCCCTTACACCTGAAAAAAAAAGTACAATTCGTTACAACGCAAAATTTATGAAAAATACTCAAACTCAAAAATTAAAATAAACTTAATTAAAACCATATTTCTTTGAGAACCAGGCTCAATATCAACCAACGCGTGCAATGTATAAAAACTCGTTGAGTTTTCAATTATGCTCTGAAGTACAATGAAGACGTTCTCGCCTGTCCCGAATGATGGAGGTCGATGTGAAAATGTTGTCATAGAATAAGAAATTCGTGTAGATAAGAAATTCTTGCACTGTCCTTTTTGTGCGTGGATTGCTGCCGTCAAAATAATTACCGCTACCGTTATTACGTGTACTAGTCCAACCTAATCAGTAACTGTGAAAGCTAAGGGTTTCCTAAAACTGCGGTGGCCGACACATAGCGTCCACAACGTACCGTCAGATGACGTCACTGAAATGTTATGAAAATAAGTTATTTTAATCTTAACCGGGTGTGTGGATGCATACATGAAATTAAGAGACGTATGGCGATAACTAAAGCATCGATGGACAAGCTGAAAAAAGTGTGGAGGAACAGAGATCTTACAAATGCCACTATAATCCGGCTTGTTCAATCGCTGGTTTTCCCTATCTATCCTCTTATGTGTTTTATGATTATTATTCTTCTTCTTCTAATGCAATAGCCAACAATACTATTAAGTCAACTTCAACCATTTTCAAAAATTAGAACACGTCAACACGGTAGGATTGAAACTATTTGACTAGGCGCAGAAACGGATACGTTCGCAAGCGACGGTACGGAGCCGATCGTATGCGTCAACATCCTGCCGGACCGCCGCATCCTTTCCGATCCGATGCGATGCGATCTGTTTGGAGGAAATCATCCTCTACGATGCGTCCAGTGCGGGAGTTTCGCATCTATACATTCTTATTCTATGATACTTTTTGACTAAGAAAATAATGGGGATCAAGGGCTTAAGAACTTTTCGTTGATTTTTTATTTGACAGCCCTTTTGGGTTATTATTCGTTTAATTCTAGAATGGAAGAACCAGGGATAAACCACTTGATGGAATTGATTAGATTTTGAAGTGACGCTATAGTATTAAAAGGGAGAAATTGACATCTGTCACTTGGTTGAAAAGCTTGACTCAAAACATCACGTCCATGTATCCTGAAGGGTTAAGCAGAAGTGTATCTATTGTACACTCACATTTTGGCAGTTAATTTTATGTCCCATCGCCATCAAATGGGCACAATTCCAGATTCAATACTTAATAATATTTTTGTTTTATCTAGATAGCCTATTGCATTCAGTTAGTATGGCATATGCGACTAAATAAATAGTTTGTAAGATGAGAATCCACCAAGCCACCTAAAATAATTGCAAAGGAAATTCAGTGATCAATTGATCATACTATCACATGCCCTAAACTTACTGTAATAACTTAAATAATATCAGCTATTGTGTAAATTTCTTACAAGTATACAGGGAGATTATGAAACCCAGTGTAGAATTTCCTCGTCGGTTATTAAAAAAAATATTGCTGCTCCAAACATTTTGACCGCGAAGGTCACTTTTCTATGTAACAGCAAATTTATTTTTATTACATCTATCCAAAAAGAGCTAGTGTATTCTTCGTAAACAGGGACTAAAGTAGCTCTTTAATTCCTAGGGACTAAAAGTATTTGAATTTGGAATGTGGATATTGTTAATAAAAGTTCCAATCACCAAAGAGATGAACATTGTATGAAAAAATAAAAGGCTGTATGATAAAGTAAAATAAAACGTTTGTGAAAAAATATAAAACGCGCGAAAAGCATTCTGCCTTCGTTCGCAATTGTTTACTCAAAATTGTATGTAAATAAATAAACATTTATTTTATTTTGCCTTTTATTTTTCTTATTCATAATTTGCACTTACTTATTTTTTCATAGAGAGTGATAAAAAGTAGAGTGTCTAACAATCTACTATTTTGATAACTATGTGCTGAATACATAGTTACAGTTTGGGCGTCGATGGTAAAAGATGTCCACGGTGTTACGATACTCATTATAAGATTATGTGAGTAGGTGATATGTAAGTAACCTAATCAAATTATTCAAACAACGAAAATCGATGCTGGTACATTTCATCTGAAACAAGTAAAAACATACTGCTGTTCATTAATTCGTATCAGGAAAATGTAATTTATAAAAACCAATTTCCATTTTATTTTCTTCCTTTCCTGCGTATTTAAGAATGGAATCTCCACCTTATATCAGGGAAGTAGAATTCAAAATGGTATATAAAAAGCATTAAAATATTGAGTTCAATGCGGGAAGTAACAAAGTATAGTCACGGACAGCTCACACATTTATTGTATATGCGTTGAATTGTGAATTGGTGAATACAAGGCAAATTGGAGTAAAGATAGGGTAACGTACTGTAGGCATATAAAACATCCTATAATCAGGATCTAGGAAATAGACCAAAAATATTTTGTTTTCCGGAGATTTAGCTTTTTTCAGGTTCTTGATGATTCAGGATTCAAAAAACAACTATCTCGTCCATGTTTTCAGCGGTAAGTAGGTAACCTTTTTTGCATTATTCTGCGATTCAACTAACTGTATCTTAGACGTCCTTTAATCTTAAGTATTCTGCACACTTCAATCTTCGTCGTAAATCGTTTTCTGCACACTTCTGTAAGTGACAAGATCCAAAACTGTTTTTTATCAATCTTACATTATAAACGTGGTAAAATAGCCATACCTACATAATTATATTTTGTAATCTTCTAAAATCTTCATATAATCTGCGAAACCAAATTCACTTAAGGTAGTACCTCCTTCACAAAACTTTTATTTTCAAGAGCAAAAATATTCGAACGTGAGCGCAAAACATACATATTTACTTTTTCTACCACTTCAGCATCACTAAAGTTACAATTTATCTGAAAAGTTTCGCTTCTTGACATGCCTATGAGAATATATTGAAAGTTTGTCCAAAGTGTGAATAACCATAACAATTTGTTTTTACTTAGAAACAAGACGAGCTAAGGGCTAAAAGTTTTTGAAGTAGGTACTCTCAAGCTTTCTTTAGGTATGCATTAGTTAGACGGTGGAAGAACCGTGTGCATTGTTTACATCAGCAGTGCTATTCTGTAAAAATCTCGAAAACTTGAGTGAAGTGAGCTGTCATTCCTGATGTAAGGGATTGACCCTATTGACAGCTCACTGCACGCTCACTGCACCTAAGTTTTTACGGTGAGATATTGACAGGATAGTTCGGTAGTTTTTGTTGTACGTACTGCGATATTAAGCTATACATTTCCAGTCTAAGCTGACTTCTCATTGTATCAAAAGCCTTATTATACAATACGATGTCAGCTAAAACTGGAGATGTGTAGCTTGAGTGTCGTAATGTGTATTGCTACAAAGCAAGTATGCTGTGACATCGCAGAATTTTTGAAGGCGCTTTGACTGAGGTGTTTGCTTCTACACTGCGTGCTGTGTGGTTCGATCTGTATTTTGAACAAAATGGAATGGTCTACAAGTTGTTTGTTCCTAGCCTTTGTGTTTCTATAATATTGTGTTAATTATGTTTGTAAACGCACCCTATTCGTAGGTGCGTTCAACAGTAAGCCACAAACTAATGCATATCTAAGCTTTAGTTAGTGTTTGTGAAGGTACTGTGTACTTTGTTTTCATCAGTTCTTGTTATACTACTGCCAAACAAGCATACTGTGACATCACAAACATTTTCGAAGGCGCTGTGACCGAGGTGTTTGTTTCTACACTGCGTGCAGTTTGATCTGTATAAAGGCTCCTACAAACAGGCGCGACACGCGATATAATCGCGCTCGACACAAAGGCTCCGCTCGTTGCACGACTTGCGGTGCCTTTGTGTCGCGTGTCGTATCGCGCCTGTTTGAAGGAGCCCTAAAGAACGAAATAGAATGGTGTACAACTTTTTTGCTAGCCTTTGTGTTTCTACATTATTATGTGTTATTGATTTGTACACGGACCCTAGGAGCATTATAAATAAACTTGATTTGATCGAACCGTTTTTATTCAATTCAAACTAAAAAATACGTATAATTTTTTAAATAAAACCTTAAATTATGGCTTGTGAAGTATTTATTATCTGTCCAAATTATTAAATAAGTACTGTGAGCTCTTAAAGGAAATGCGGGTGGCCGTTTTTCCATAGAAACGCTGTTGCCTGTTTTCTTTCTGGTTAATGACCATAAAGCAATGATTTTTTACAGAATAATAAATATTAACTACTTGTACAGTGCGTGCCACGTAAGAAGAGACTTGACACACCACGTGGTCTGACATGCGCAGAACACGATTTTAGGTTAGCGGTATGAGGTCTGAGTGCGGGACGGGACCGGACGTCATAGGGGCGGCGGAAATGCGGGGGAGGCGGGGTCAAGTCTCTTCTTACGTAGCACGTACTGTATGTTCCTATGTTTTCCTTTTTGATGATGCATTATTTTTAAAAGCACTAGAACCCTCTAAAAAAGCCGATTTTAACCGCTGTCAACAGAGGCCTAGTCGACCTAGAGTACAAATTTGACAAATATTAATGAAAAAAGGAAAACATAGAGACACAGTACAATTATATCCTTCGTATTCAGTTTATGAAATATTTTTTAAATTGGTCCAATATTGAAGTAGGAAATAAAAAAACTTTTTCATATAAATTGGATAATTATTCTTAGAGAACTTTGTCGTAATTAAAAGTTGGATAATTATTCCTAGAAAACTTTGTCATATAAATTCGAGAACATAATTATTCCTAGAAAATTTTGTTATATAAGTTCGATCATTATTACTAGAAAACTCTACTACAACAAGCGTATGAAATTTGAAGACAGCCATATATCGGCACAGTCTACACACAACTCTCCGATACCCGCAAAGCTATTCAATATACCACGCAGCAAGTTAAGCCAGTCACGAACTAGAGTGACCGCCACTATCCACTGGCCAGCCCTTGGGCCCGTCCATTAAATTAATGATTATGTGCAAGGCCGAGTCTCCGAACTGGTGTCGTTATTTGCACGTGCGCGAAGACGGTTAGCATGTGTACGGAATGGAGCGGACGGCGATTTGGATGTTAAGTAGGAGAAGTCATGTTATGTGTTTTCGGTGAGGTTTTGTTTTTAGTTTTGGATTTAGTGATTAATAATTCAAAAACAAACCGTGCGTCTGATGGTATTGCCATCGGCAAAAAAACAAACTATTTAACCCCTTTAGGGAAGGAATTATGAGGAACTATAGTGCTAAATTGCTTGCTCAGTGAGTGAATTTATTTAGGACTAGCAGTGCCCCGCGGTTTCACCTGCATAGGTGTCGATCGCGTGGAAATATCGGGATAAAAATAGTCCTATGTCCTTCCCCGGGAAACAATCTATCTCTCTGCCAAATTTTATCAAAATCCGTTCAGTGGTTTAGGCGTGAAAGGTAACATACCGAAAGACAGACAGAGTTACTTTCGAATTTATAATATTTTATGTTGTGTGTGTTGTGTTGTGTGTTTTGTGTTATATTTTATGTTTTATGTTTTTTGTGTTTTTATGTTTTTAAGAGTATTCTATTCTATTCTATTCTATGTTGTATGGATTTTGATTGCGTAGATCGGATAAGTTATTTTAAGGTGAACTTGATAGGTTTTGGGTTGTAGTAGCCGGCAATGATGAAGACACCTCTTGTCCACAAGTGGATTTAGTGAAAGAGAATTAGATCAAAAGGAAAGGCAATAAAACTCCTGCGCATCAGCAAATCATTGTTGACAATCAAAATTGTGACATGTCACAAGCATTCGATTATGTTGACCACAATATTCTATTGGAAAAACTTGAGGCTTATGGTATAAGAGGGAATGTCCTTGAGTTGATAAAATCATATTTATCAGACCGCCAACAAGTAACCCAAATATCAAAATTTGATATTAAAACTAAAAGGGAACAAGTTTTCTCCTCTGATAAGCGATATATAACATATGGTGTTCCCCAGGGAAGTGTATTAGGCCCTCCATTGTTCCTACTATACATTAATGATCTACCAAAACCAACTCAGGAACCTGTCATTGTTCGCTGACGACAGTACTGTTACCATAGCACCGAAAAATACGATTAACTACCATTCTGAAACTAATGAGTCATTGAATTCTATAATTACCTGGCTTAATGATAATAATTTGAAAATTAATCTCAGTAAAACAAATATAATGCATTTTAGTCAACGAGAAAAGCTACGCAATACAGCAAAATTTAATTTAGTATTTATAAAGAAAATATAATACAAGAAGTTAAAACTGCCCGATTTTTGGGATTGATAATTGACAAGCAATTAAATTGGAAAACTCACATAAATGAACTTTGTAAAAAAATTAGTACTTCGTCATACGCTCTTTATAAGTTGGCACCGACTGTCAACGTAGATACTTTACTTACAGCATATTATGGGCTTGTTGAATCAGTATTAAGATTTGGAATCATTTTCTGGGGCAATTCAACTCAGAAGGATACTGCGTTCAAAGCGCAAAAGCGTTGTATACGGGCTATGTTCGGGTTGCAATCTACGGACAGTTGCAAGCCAATGTTTATACAGCACAGAATGCTAACACTTCCGTCACTTTACATATTAGAAATACCTATCAATATTTGTAAAAAGTAATCCAAATTTGTTTCCCCTTCTGATAAATAATACAGGTAGAAATAGACGTGAGAAGTATAGACTTTGGGTTCAATCAGTCTCCGCCAAAACAGCATTTCTAAAAAAAAGTGTAATATGCATGGCCCCATTAATATACAATAAAATTCCGAATTCCCTTAAGATATTGAATATTAATTCATTCAAGAGAGAACTAAAAAAAATGCTTATTATTAAGGGATACTATAATGTTACGGAGTTTTTGAATGACAAATTTTGAATTTATATAATTTAATATGTAATTTGAGTTTTATTTAATGTTATTGTTTAATTATTCTTTTTTTACATTATTTTTGCATTGACTGTAATTATGTATGTATTTGAATTAATTGAATTTTGACTATTGTAATGCATCTTTATCTTTATCTTTATTGTGAGTAATAAAAGTGTCAATTCCCCTGTTAACCTGTTTCTTTATTTTTCTATTGACAAACAGGAAAAAAAACGAAATCGAATATGTAGAAATCCCAGATATTAGACATATCTAATATCTGGGATTTCTACATGTAGGTACGATCTCGATTTTATTTGTGGGGTGTTTGTTACTGATCCTAATACGTATATTAGGATCAGTAACAACGCCCCACAAATAACAACCGACACATCCTGTTCCAGAATACATTATTATAACCATCATCGGTCACCAGTTTAACATCCATCATAGTCAAAGTCAAAGCATTTAATTTTATTTCAAATAGGCACATAAAAGGCACTTTTGAACGTCAAAAATTACAACAAATAGAATTGATTCTAGTCGTCATCTCTTCACCCCCAGACGGTTATGTCAAAACTTAACCCTGTCCACACTAAACCCACAGCCTAGGAGTATGGACCTAATCCACAGTTGATCAACGGGGCGGATACGTGACGTCACGAGCTCGCTACGTAACGACCTCTTCCGTGACTTGTTTGACGTGGAGTTTCGAGAACATGATGTATTAGTCAGCAGCGAAAGTAAGTGTTTTGTCAATGAAAACGTGCAAGTACTTATAAAGACAGAATATTTTTATGGTTTGTTTTTGTACAGAATCATGGCACTAACCACAGCCTAGGAGTATGAATGCAATCCGCAGACGACCGATGGGACGGAACTGATAATGATCTAAAACATAGACATACATTAAAAAAAATACTGGCACAACCTACTCATCATCATCTGCCTAGCCTTTTCTCAATTATGTTGGGGTCAGCTTCCAGTCTAACCGCACTGAAAAAAATAATTTCATACTACAGCACGTTAAAGCGATTTCATTAAGACTTACTGACTTTATACAGTAAAGAAGAAATGTTTGTAAAACAGTAAAAGACAAAAAAGTAACTTTTAATGATTGAACATCTGGAGGCACAGCAGTGCCCCCGCCAAGTCGAGCAAAAAGCAGCACGGCCGTACCATATCAATATTAAATTTTTTTATTTTAAATACAAAATAGATTGACTTGGCCATCGTCGCATGGAAACACAATGTATCTCACAAGTAATACATATTATATTAAATTAGATTGTTTAGTGCGATTGCCAAGTCAATCTACATATTTATTTCTGGAAAATGACTGTCCCAAAAATTTTGGAGTTTTTTTTTTTGTAAAAAAACATACTCATAGTGTCCCTAAGCGTATACTTCTACTCTAAGCAATACGACCCTAATACGACCCACTGACACTATTATTTGAGGAATAAAGTCAAGGTTATTCATTTTATTTCATTTTGTTATCTTGTAAATGAGTTCACACAGCACGGGAATCCTGTGTGAACTCATGTATACATAAACATAATCACAAAACAGAAACGAATAACCCTTCTATGTAAGAAATTAATGTTAGCAATAATGCATACCTACTTGTAACAACTATTTTCGTTATTCATATCAACAGAATAATTTCGCTTACATGTAAGAGGGTATAAAATTCTAAGCAACGATACCCAGTTGGAAACGAATATGCTACTACAATTTACGGAAAATTTATGTTCCCCACTCTAGTTGTTGACATTACAAGTAAATTTCTTTTCACATCCCTCGCGGGAGTAGTGTGGTTGTTTTTTTTTTTTTCAGTAGTTAGTACCAATGTTGTTTCATGAGAGCTTGCGTAATTGCGTTAAGTTTTTGCTACTTTAATAATTCTTTTGTTTTGAATTGACTTTGCTTCTATTAGTGAGCTGTGATGGTATTGGGTTTTCGAATGCTATTTTTTTGGCTTAAATAATACTGAAGTGAAATTTAAGGCTCGTGAAACTATGTTTCTATGTGAAGATTTTGGACTGTAAAAAAAACAATATAATTAATAGAATAGAATACTCTTTATTATATGTACCATGAATATATAAAAGAACAATAATAAATTAATAGAGAAAAGATAGCAATAAACAATTACAATAAATGATTAATAATATAAAGTTAAGTTATATATACAGTAGATTAAAGTAGATCCAGATCTGATGAATATAACCATACCTATAGTGGAAGACAATAATAACAGAGGTAATTACAGAATAGATTGTGGCCTCCAGCAAATGCTGGATTTTAGTACATAAGTAAAAATCCTGCGTGGGCACAAAATCGCGACAAAACATACCCTAAATCACAAAAACACTTCAGAATACAATAACAATTCAGCACTCAAGTTCAACGAATGATATACGATATTACAAAACTTTACATACAAGAACATCACAGAACACTTATTTCATATCCGACACTATCTCGCCAATAAATTCTGGTCTAGTAAAATTTTTAGTATAAAATTGTCGTTATCTCTGCGAACACGACTATGTGATCGGAACTTCACGTGCGGAATGCAATTTCCCTTCAGATTCAATTACACATGCCGTGCGATTTGGCGTTTCGTTTCGTTATTGCTAGTATAGTATTTACATGTTTATGTCTCTGTTTTGATTGTAAGACTGGATACGTTTTGTTCGATGTTTAATGCGTGGTCATGTTTTTTACATGAACGCTTTTTATGCTTGCTATGTTTATGTTTATATAGCTAGATGATTGGTAGTTTGTCTGACATCAGATGCACTAAAATTCTAGCCTTGTTACCTACCCGAAAATATCATGTTTTGTCATACGCTAAAAATCAATACTACCCATCCATAATAGTAATATAAATACGAAAGTAACTTTACATGTCTGTCTATTTTGATGCCTACACAGCTGAATAGATTTCGATATACTTAGAGATAACTTGGGTTAGGACATAGGATACCTTTTATCATTAAAGTACGTTACGAGGGATAATTTCCGACTTCCACGCGGGCGAAACCGCAGGTAAAATCTATTTTGGATAAAAATTAATGTTGTCTCGCTCTGTCCTATTTCAGACAAGTTCCTTGCATGCAAATCTCATTTACAGCCTCGGCAAGATACAAACATTGAAATAATAAATAAATACAAAACATGATTGACGTGTAAAAGTGATTGTACAAACCTACTTACAAAAATGAAATCATTTATCATTTGCGTTTAATTCTAGTATCGAGTCTGCGCTATATTAAATTGAATTAAGGGTTTTTACTGATTTCGTTTACTTTTAATTGCCAACGAGACGCTGAGGTATTAAATAGACCCAAATAAAAACATTGTAAAAATTACCAAATATTTTTTTAACTAAACATTATATAGACAATAATGATCCAAATAAAAGTGGTGGGTCTCCAGTCAGTCTGAAGCGAGTTGAGTTAAACTGCACGATTACTGAAAAATGCGTGCGTTGGCTGGAGAGGTCCACTCAATCTGTGTGTGTGTCTTTCCTCAAATAACCATTTCAGACATCTATCTACATTGTCATCACATAATCTGACCAGGATTATGTCTGGACTTTAAAAGAGACTGTGTCCTCTGAGTTTGTTTAGGCCTTTCTTCCCAGAGTAGACAGATAGGAAACGGCGACATTTAGTCTTTTTAAATATTATTGACGTTTAAAAGTGTTTGTACAAACCTACTTACAGAAATAAAATCATTTATCATTTAAAAACTTCCTATACTACAGATATTCTATAACATACTCGTACTTACATAATGATCTTACTTACAGGTACAGACGCCAGCACATCAAGCTACTACAATCTGCCAAAATTTAATAGATTTTCAACTTCATTGCTAAAGCATAAGGTTCAAAGTTGATTGGGAAAATTTGACAGTTTCGGATAGCTTGATGTGCTGGCGTCTGTACATAACGTAAACTTTGAAACTTGGGTGGCATAATGTTTGCAGATTCTTGTTTTAAAACGTGTTTTAAAAAAAGGACTTTCGAACTCATTCTAACTAATCCAAACTAATTCCCAAACATTTGATTTCCAACACCAGTAATCCTTCGCCAGTGGAGGATTTATATAGGCCGACTCAGCGGAAGACCGAGCCGATGTGATTTGTGGTCTAGGTTGTAAGCAGAATTTGATTGGACGTCCGACATGCTGACAGCAGCGACGCTTCTAGATAAGGTACCTATTCGATTTGGGATTTGATACGACTGTTTATGAGGTCTTGAGGTGTATAAATAATTTGCGACTTCTTGAAAATTGAACCTTTGATTTATTTCAGTTGCTTTACAAAATTCGAGGTGCGTTGGGTGCGGGAACAATAGCGTATTTATATTGGTTTTTTTAAATTATGGAAATGGCGACGACGACGACGAAATTGTGGGCCTTTTATTGGCTGCCGACAGATATCACGTCATTTTGAACCAATGAGAAGCCTTGAAGATGATGTGATGAGATGATGGTCCCCCACCGTTAGGGTTGCTAGATGGGGCGTAGGGTTGCTAGCGTAAACAATGACTGTTGTTTTGGTGGTATGTTTTTGAGTGGTTCGAAATGGGACACTATATTATAGCTATCGTATGCGATTTTAAAACTCGTGTGACCTTATCCACCTTAAGCATTTAAGTCACGCTTTTCTGTGTAAAAAACTATTAAGTCACAGAAAAGCATGACTTAAGTGCGGGCTTAGGTCACACATATAAAGTTATTTTAATATGAGCCGCAGTAATTTTTCCTAGTAATCCTAAACAAACTTCATCATCTGCCTAGCCTTTTCTCAACTTTGTTGGGGTTGGCTTCCAGTCTAACCGGATGCAACTGAATACCAATATTTTACATGGAGTGACTGCCTATGTGACTTCCACAACCCAGTTACTGGGTTATTACCCAGTAACTATCCTATATCCCTTGGTAAGTCTGGTTGTCAGATTTTCGGGCTTCTGACGACCCGTAATGACTGTCAAAGATCCACGAATGCCAGCCGGAACCAATGCTTTCCGAGGGCCGGAGGGGTCTTGGTATGTAAAGATGGTCAACCATCCACGGACCAACCGTGGCAAGCGTAGCTTAACTTGGTCGATCGACCCGTGCGGCTGGTAGTACTTAGCCATATGCTTCTCGTATCATATCCTAAACAAACTTATTGTATGGTATTTGGTGTATTTTACTGTCATTTTTCTTTAGTTTAGTATCGGTGGAATTAAGAACTTTTTTAGATTATAATGCCACTATAAAACGTTCTCCTATTGCAGGGTAAAGGCTTCTTCTTATTCAGTACTACCCCGATATTAATTGGTATTTGATGACGTTATTATTATTATTATCTCTTTTATTTATTTTGTTACAAACTTATTACATTTTTAAATATTATTTACAAAAAAAAACATAAAAAAAAAACATTTAAAAATATAAAAAAATTGTAGCCCACCGGTATCGGGAACAGGGTCCAAGCTACCGGCGGTCAGCGCTCCAGAGAAAGGAACCTCCTAACAATACGAGCCGTGTCCAGGAGTACCGCTCTCTGTATCAAGCCCTTGATCCAGCTGCCTAACGAGAGCCTCCTCAGGTGTTGGTCGAGGCTCTTGGTAATTAAGCCATTGGCTGTAACGACTGTCGGCACAATGATCGCTGAGTCCACACCCCACATGTCGACAACCTCGCGAGCCAAGTCAAGATACTTGATTACTATTATTATTTTAGAGTGTTTTCTCTTCTCAGCTCTTTGGCTGGTTTTTGCAACATTTACGAACCGAAGCCAAGTAAATGCAGCTTGTGGTGTGTTACGTTAAAGATGTGTTGTGATGAGGACCTATTTCGTTTTCATCTATTTGCATGAACTTTCTGACAATGCGACACGTATTTAAAATTGCAGCTTTTTGTAGGGTGATATACAGGTTTCTTTTAGGTTTCGTAATTTAAGGTTATGGAGAAGGTAATTTGGGATGACGCCTGTTATGGAGAGGACTATAGGGACTACATAAACTTTTTGTTGGCGCCATATTCTAGTTACTTCATCTTTGAGTATTATGTTTTTTTTTTTGCGGATGTGATGTCATCAAAAGACCCCTCCCGCTCTGGGTTGAGTGGAAGTGAGTGTCAGACTCTAACTTGTTTTCCTCTATCTCGTAGGCATTTTGCTGAAACATATATTCATACCACTTTGTATGGCCCACAACCGGTCATAATGCTAGTGTAGTGGCCGCATTAGTTAATTTCATTACATTCTTTTTCCCATTATTATGTCTGAGAACCCTATGTAAGTGTCATAACCATCACGATTCCTTTTGCGAGACAAGGACAAAGTTATACGAAGAATTAATGTCGTCTCTTTCTTTCCCCAAAACAATGGTGCTCTATTTCTCCACAGCACAGCCCCAGAGACTTATAGGATTACCTCTATTGCCGAAATAAAGGAACATTTTCTCCTATTTCTGTGACGATTTCCAATACATTTGGTAGTTTAATATTCATGGAACATTTCAAGACAGGTTTCCATGTTTTCCTTTGAATGGTTTCAACATAATCGGCTTGTGTACATGCGGTTTTTTTTCTTTTATTATTTATATAATACTAGCTTCCGCCCGCGGCTTCGCCTGCGAGGTATGTCGATAAAACCTATCCTATATCCTTCCCCGGGATGCAATCTATCTCTCTGCCAAATTTTATCGAAATCTGTATAGTGGTTTAGGCGTGAAAAGGTACAGACAGACAGACAGAGTTACTTTCGAATATTTATATAATATTAGTATGGATTTTGGTTAGCAGAAACTGAGCTTACGTATGTTTATAAAAATATTAGAATTAAATTATTTTATTTTTAGGTTGAGTGGGTGAAATCTGAAAGCCAGTTTTCGTAATTTAAAAAGTTTAATTTCTAGTCGCAATTTCATATGAGCGACAATCAATGTTAACAACTTGTCAAAATGTATGGAAATGCGAGGTATTTTTAACAGATTGAGACCGAGATCAGCCGGTCGATTCTGTAAAAATGTCACCGTGAAAATTTAGGTGATGTGAGTTTGTTTTAGCTAGGAATTGACACTATTGACAGCTCACTCCACGCTCACTGCACCTAAGTTTTCACGGTGAGATGGTTACAGAATCGTACTGCAGACTGCGAACGTTTTTAAAATTACGAGAAATTGTCCCTCTGGTGTATTGTATACTCGTCGGTGCGTTCATAAATTACATCAGCGTTGTTAATTTATTACTGAATTAATTTCATTTTCACTGTTTAATTAATTTGGTCTAATGTCAAATAAGACACAAAAAAAGTATTAAATCATCCATGATACAACACACAGAGTAAGCAATTATCAATATTGTTGTAATCACAATATCCTGGTGCCAAAGCACTAGAATTTGAGACGGACGATAACAATTAATTCGCATCATGCCCACTATTAGGTATACCTACGTGGAAACTCTAACACAATAGGCACGTTAAAATCCTACAACAGCTATAGTCTCATGCATCAGTGATTGACCATTGGTCGGCATACAACTGGAATCCCAGAGGGTGAAACAGCTAAAGCGGTTTCGGCTCACAAAAGTCACTCACTGACCTGAAAACCGCAACTATCCGAGTAAATAAAGACCCTCAATAATTTACCAAGACTGGACCTACGAATCTCCATTCAGTACCTACTGAGGCCAATGTTAATGCATCGAATGTGACCCACAAACGTGAATTGATGCACCAATTAATGCTTGTAGGGGACGCGGCACGAAACGTTACGCGAATGGCACTCAGATACATTGGGAATTGGAAATGTTCTGTTCCAACAATATTGCAGTTCTGTGCAATCACTCTAATAAAGTTAGTTGTGTACTGGAAAGTTCTATTCGTTTAAGGATATTTTAGTATGTTGTAGTCTTGCTGACTTAGAAAGGACGTTATACTGTTAACATGCTCCTTGCGTTTGGGGAAAATTTCTTTGATGTTATAGAGGTATGAGGAACAAACATGGTATAAAGTTCACTCATTCTCCATAGAAAAGGGAGGATCCTCCGACCAGACGGCTATTGTGTCTGGCGGGCATCTGCGCGATGATTCATGTTGGGCCGTTGTATATATGCTAGTTGCGCGGTAAACTCTGCTTGCGCGATGCAGGATTTCGCGTGACGTCAGCATGACGCGTAGTTCGCATGTGACGTTGTAGATACCGCTACAATGTAACACAATCAACAGAATTGTAAATAAAGTAACAATTTATGATTGTTTATTTATTTAGTATCTATTATAGAACAGCATGAAATAATCTATACCAAGACAGTCTTTTCGTAAGTCCACAAAATTATTATTGTCCGCGATTCGAATAAAAACGCACAACCTTATTGAAAATACTCGAGTAGTGGTAGGGGTTATATGACGTAGCCTGACAGTAGCCTGACGAAATCCTTATTTGTCCACTGCTTGATAGCAGAGCACCTAAGCTCTTTAGTCGTTTTTGCTCGAAACCAACTAAGTACTCTGAGCCAGAACCACACGTCGGATAGTAAAGAGAATTCGTTATATGTTTGAAATAGGGCGTTGCAGGAAAGCACTTGCAATTAACTCCCCTACACTTGCGATACGTAGACGAGGGATGCTGCTGTACAGACCCGATCCAAGCACCTCGACATGAGCCTCACTTTCCACGTACAGCTTCGTTAAGTGGACCGTAATTGTGTCAAGCTAGACGAGATTATGCTGCAACTTTTTGTAAACAATAAAAACCGCCACATTTGCTATGGCACAGGAATAATGACTACTTGATATAAAGTCTTTTTCAAAATAAATCTACCTATTTGAATAATTTTTTTTTATATGCGAAACCAGAACAATTGAAACCATTTTTATCTGGATATAAATATTCAAACTTTGTTTTTTGTGTCAGTGTTATTCTTTTTAAAGAAAAATCTACTTTACTCCAACAATTTACATAAAGAAAAGTTACGAGTCTCGGTGTTAACCAACAAGGTTTAATATATGATACAGGATCAGAGCAGTAAATACAATGTAAAGACGACAATATGATAATAAATGAAAACACTGATAAAATTAATGCAAGAGTATTTTGAAACTATCAAATAAATCCTAGCAACAATATTAAACCACCCCTAAGACGACCCACTGACCGATATACGGAATATTTTTTTTTTGACTTAGTTACGCGTTAAAACAACACGGAACAATGTTGCGTTAACTTTATATCAAACGACGCATATTTACAATTGATTCATGGGACATTGTACGCAACATTTACCAAATAACATCACATTTGACGTTTCGAAGCGCCACGAGTCCATCAATCTGGTATCGGTACGGCTATTTATCATCGAAACGATCTATTTATCATGGGTCGAGCTATAAACTTATAATTACTACGCAGTGATTATAAAACTTTTGGGTTCGCTTCGTCGTTGGTATTTACTTGGTTAAATTGCATAGAACTTTGTATTTGCCAATGTCATGGGAATATCGATTGACCTACCTAGCTTTTCCCAACTATGTTGGGATTGGCTTCCAGTCCAACCGGACGCAGCTGAATACCAGTATTTTACATGGAGCGACTGCCTATCTGACCGCCACAACCCAGTTACTGGGTTATTTATTTATTTTATTTATTTATTTATTTTATTGTGTTTGGGTGGCTTACCGTTCAATTTGTTCAATTATTGGTAGTAGTTTACTTCATTATAAGATTTTACATTACCCAGACTCAAACCGAACGGCACGGTTGGCGCACTAGTTAAGCGATTGACTGCTGCGCCGCGTGTCGCGAGTTCGATTCCCGCACGGAACAAATATTTGTTTGACCTACAAGTAGTTGTTCCGGGTCTAGCTGTTTGTGTATGTGAGTTAAAATGTTTGTAAATGCACCCACAATACAGGAGAAATTCCTAGTGGGGTAAAAGTAAAAAAAAAAAAACAAAAAAAACGTGGCGTGTATAATAGTCATTAATATAATAATTGATCGAAGCTAAGTTGGAAGAAACGCGATAACACAATATTATTGCTCTTGCTTGACCGGACGGCGAACTGTAGGAACTTGCGCTCACGCCATATTATTATCTTTGATTTAGTATCTAGGAGTTAGGAGATATCAACCATTCGTGGCCCCTGCGGGTTTTTTAAATGATGTACCTAATTGTCATTGATGTCTAGGGCTAATTATATATATATATTTTTTTTTTGTTTTAATTGAAATACATGTATTATTACTATTCTACCATATAAATATCCAAGAATATATTAGACTGAAACGACTTTAAGACGTCGTATCTCCGAAAGTACTAACATTTGATCATAGTTTTATTAGTAACTAATGTTCCGCTTAAAAAGCCCTATCCAACAGTATATCAAATGTTACTATTGAAAGGTGGGCCCAGACCCCATACATTTGTTTCCCACTCTCCTTTAGAGAGATCTTTATTATCGTTACAAAGGTTGCATAACTAAGGTTGCTACTGTCAGAGGTAAAATAAATGTGAATGGACTGTACAGACGCCAGCACATCAAGCTACTACAATCTGTCAAATTTCTTTAATAGATTTTCAACTTTATCGCTAAAGCATAAGGTTCAAAGTTGATTGGGAAAATTCAACAGTTTCGGGTAGCTTGATGTGCGGGCGTCTGTACTTGTGTGAATGAGTCGGTGTTTACATTATCTATTAAATAGATACACTATACAGTTTATCATTCTTAGATGTTTTAACCTGTTTCAGGTATTTTCTGCTTTTCATACTATTTTTTTGTTTTTCCCATCCTTTCCCAAAAACTTCACAGCACTGTTATACGTATTCTACATAGTACAGATGCCAGCACATCAAGCTACTACAATCTGTCAAATTTATTTGATAGATTTTCAACTTTATCGCTAAAGCATAATGTTCTAAGTTGATTGGGAAAATTTTACAGTTTCGGGTAGCTTGATGTGCTGGCGTCTGTACGTTGAAAGAATAATTGCGTCTGCGTATCATGACATGTGTTTATACATTCCTGTCATTCATCTTCATCTGCCTTCAATACAGGGTGCCCTGACACCTGATACAAATTTTCGACGCCCAACACAGCTTTTTTTTAAACGTTTATTTTTTAAATTCGATCATATAACACTAGTAGGGTAGTGTTTATCGTGCTTTTAATATATTTGTGTTACTGTTGCTTTCATCACTATGACCCAGTTCCTGGATTAACTCTTAAAACTGATGCACTATATTTTATTCAGTTCTGCGAATGTCATTTATATCGCAAAAGTTGATATACGCTGAAATTGATTGATTCCAATCAATTAGCGAACAATACGAGGTATTCAATAAGAATTAACGATACCCAGGGGATATCAAGCGATGACGAAGCGATAAGTTCGCATTTTTTTATTTGCAGTCCATTGCTGTTTACGTGTAGTCGTTTGTGCATTTTATTGGATCTTTTTAATAAAAGGAGCAATGTATAGTGAAGTCAGGGTTAAAGTTTCAGTTGGTGAATTCATAGTGGTGGGTTCTTTGGTTTTCTGGTTTGCGGCCAGTATGGAATCAATAGCCAGGCCTTTATCTGGGTTAATCGTTTTGTGTTTTCGATAATTGTCGCGTTCATTTTAATGGCGGAATCGACGAATAGGAAAGATAAATATGTACCATATTGCCCGGAGTTGTTTTATGCAGATTATTGTAATTACCCGGTTGTTATTTTGTTTATAGAGTTATTAATGTGGTAATTCGAGCTATCTGCTTGAATATAGTGTGCACGCGTGTCGGAATATGATCATTAATCAGAATAATTGCAAGTTCAATAGTTGTATATTAATAGCTCCAGCCGTAGTAAATACAAAGTTATGTTTTATATGAGACTAGGCTTTTCTCTCATCATCTCTCATCGCATATCTCTCATGTTTTTCTCACAAAAAAAATCTAGACGTTGAAAAACCTCATTAATTACATCGCAAAATCTCAACTACACAGTCAATTAATTATGCATCGGACTATTAAGTTTTAGTAGCACTAAACTTAGATCACCGTGAAATGTCCAATAAACTGCAGTGTCTTGAAAAAAAGTCTATGACATCGATGTACCTGTAAAAGATAAAAGAAACTGATTTGCACAAGCCTAGAGAATGCTTTCAACTAAATTGTATTTTTATTTAAATTCTAAATACCTAGTGTGTTTTATTTCAGCACTTAAAGCTATTAAAGACACGGGAACGAATGCTCTTTACATAAATTTTCTCTTTCATTTAAGAGTGGGATATGAGCAGCCGTAGTTACCTTTTTATGCAAATCCTTTTGAGTGGTTATTTAAAAAATATTACGTGATTGTACAATTTGGGTTTTTAATTTTCGCTTAGACTAATAAGTTGCTAATTTCTTTGTCGTAGTTTTAAGTAGATTTTATTTTTCCAACGCCAGATAATTTTATCCGAGGAATAATTTTGAATTTTTGATGGTTCTTCCATAAAAAATCTGTCAGACGTCAATTTTATACCAGGAATAAGAATTATCTGTCGATTGAAAAATCAGCCCTAAATATTATTTAAGTGCATTTAAATAATGAAACTAAATACATAGAATCAGTGTTAAAGATCCTCAATCATTTTCTTTTCAGAGAGCCGGCAGTTCTTGCAAATCACCTACGTTCCAACTTCCTTACGACTATCTTATTATGTTGACCGTAATTTGATAGGCAATAAATTCATAGCAAGTGTCGCAAAACGTAGCGTAAAGTATAATAGAAAAAAGATACGTTGATATTCACGTTTTCTTTTCTTTATTAATTTGGAACTTAAACATAACGATTAGTGGTGATTGGTGAAATCTGGGTGAACTATCGGTACACCTGGTACACCTATCCCTTCAGTGAAAACATGCATTACATATATGTTATGTTATTTTTATTTCTTCGTCGAAATTCATTAAGCAAAAAAGCTTAGGAATCTTCACTGAATCATTGTTTACGTAAGATATTCCGATCTTCCTTTCCATGAAATTGTACCAAAAACCAAGCAGATCGCAATACTGATGCCCTGTGACGGGTGGACGGTAATGGGGCACTGACACGAAAGAACACAACATGTGTTATTCCGTAGATTTGTTTACCTCATTTGGGTGGCGGTTCAAGGACAACGTAGCTTTTGTGTGGAGGTATTGAAAGTAATGAACGTTGTAGTGTGGTTAATATGGAAAGTATAAAATGCGACTTTTCCATTAAATAATAGCTAAGTGGTGTCGGTAACTCGCATAACTGTTATTACCCTAGGCCTGATATTGGATCCTACTCGCCCTGATGCCTGCACGCTACAGGAATTAATGGACGCTGGTGACATAGCTTGCATTGTAAGCAAGTTGCTGTGGCAGTGGGCTCAAAAGACCGATCGCAGGTGGAGCAGACGAGTCCTGGAGTGGAGATCTCGTATTGGCAAGCGTAGTGTTGGACAGAAAAAATAGCTGGGACAAACTGGAAGCGGAAGGTGGCAAATACATCTTTACAGTTTCCAATGACAACCGCAGAACGCGAGCTACTGCGACATGTTGGCCCAATTAGAATGTCAGACCGCACCGACACTACTGGTTTCTATGTCATTCTATGAAAACCCTTCAGTAGATGGCGACACTGGAGTGGGGGGAATGTAGTCACCTGCGAAAGCAAAATGCGATTTTCGGTTGCCATCGGAATTGTGTATATACTACATACTAAGTATACTATTGTATTTTAATAATATACTTCTAGCTGCAGCAACTATAGTGGCCAATATAGGTAGCCAAATTCTCAGGCTCCTGTCCTGTTCTGCGAGAAGACCTTTCCAACCAATTCAACAAAAACAACTAGGTATGTACTAATTCCCGCCATCTATTTCATTACTCCCACTGAATATATAAAATATTGGGCTACCAAACATGATCATCAATCTAACACCACTAGGACTGTGGTACATTTTCCTCCTAATACCGGCTATGCCCTTGAGAGCGACCCATTAATACCTTTATTTACTTAGTAAGGGAATAAGGTTTTTCATTCATTTGTTTTGAGAAACTGACCCATCAAATCGATCTAAGAAGAAGGAAAATTTGGTAAAATAGGTAGTCTTAATTTATTGATGATACATAGAAAGAAAATCGTTATTGTACTTCCTAAATTATTACGTTAACCGCAATTAAGTAAATATTTATTCGAAGAAAAATTATTTACAATTATGTTAGTCCCTTTAATTTGAAATCAGCGATGGGCAAAAATATAAAATATTGTGCGAACCTTACAGAGATTTAAAATATATCTACCAGTTGATGTGTAACAATATATATATAACAACAACACAACAACAATATATATATATATTATATATTTTTAATAATAATAATAAAGAAAATTAAATTTTATTTTTACGTCTTAAAAATAGGATACGAGTATCAAAGTTAAAATACCTCTTAGTCCTTTGTTAGGCCCTTTGTACATGATACGGTTTCTTAACGGTACGGCGTATAAGCCGCGCCGTAGCATAAATGTGTGTATCTACAAACTTTCATAGTTATCCATACAACACGGTCGACCCTGCCTATTTACTTACATCGCATGCGCGAGTAGGTCATGTGGCAGACATCATTTATGACCTACGCACGTCGGGGTCGGCTAGGTTAAAACAGTCGGGTTTTTTAGTTTTTTAATTACTTTTTATACATATTATTCATCGGCAGAAGCAAAAAAAAATGTTAACAAAAATGTGTTTGGGCCTTCACTTTTGTCCTTTACATTCAGTTCAGCTCAAAAACGTAAATTTTAAATCTTATTTTGACAATACCTAACAATTGTGTGTTCGTGTATTGATTCCAATGTGTGGGTTCTACTTACACATTGGAATCAATACACGAACACAATCATTTTAATTACCCATAGTTGTGTCATAAAACTTAAGTGCTTTTTAAATGGGGCGTTAATATTCAACAACAGTTTAATAGTTAACGCTATAGGACTGAACATGTTGGCAAACTAAAGTATTTTGAATGAAATGTTCATAATGTTTGGTACAAAGTTATAAAGGTATACCATTTAGCATGAATTTTTCCCTATAGACCTTTTCGTGCCTGAAATAAAAATACCTACAACAAGTCCCCTCATTTTGTAGCGGGCGGAAATTGAACCCGTGCAAATAACGTCACCTATGTCAGCTCTTATTACCAAATGATTAGTCGGGCATCTAATCAAAAAAGTTTGCTTATATTATTTAGTATGTGTGCATATTTATATATCTTTAGAGTCACCCGTGGCTAAATAATAACAGCCGCACAGTTCGATCGATCAGGTTAGGCTACGCTTGCCGTGGTTGGTCTGTGGATGGGTGACCATCTTTACATACCGAGACCCTTCGTGCCTCGGAAAGTACAGACGCTAGCACATCAAGCTAACCGAACCTGTCAAATTTTCCCAATTAACTTTGAACCTTATGCTTTAGCGATAAGGTTGGAAATCTATTCAATAAAGATAGATTGTAGTAGTTTGATGTGCTGACGTCTGTACGTTAAGCCGTTGGTCCCGGCTGTCATTCGTGGATCTTTGACAGTCGTTGCGGGTGGTCAGGAGCCCGAAATGCTGACAACCAGTCTTACCAAGGGGTATCGTATTACCCAGTAACTGGGTTGCGGAGGTCAGATCCGGTGAGGTCGCTCCATGTAAAATACTGGTACTTAGCTGCATCCGGTTAGACTGGATGCCGACACCAACATAGTGTGGAAAAGGGCTAGGCAGATGAAAATGTATTTATGTATCTATATAATTTTTTTATATGTACGAGTATATATCTGTGTATCTATATCTATTTTAGTGTATTGTATACATAATATTTGCACCAACGACAGCCCCATTTTATGTCCACGAAAATCACATGTCCATTCCAAGGTTGCCTGGAAGAGATCGCAGAAAGCGATAAGGCAGCCCATTGTATATTTTGTAGTGTTTAATGTATTTTCTATGTTATGTTTTTGTTTTTGTGATGTATAAATAAAGAAATAAACAAGAGCAACAGAAATATTGAGAAATCTAATCTATAACTTCTTCGAGAACTATATAAGACAACCAAATGGTTTATTCACATAAGCAACTTAAGTATTCGAGACAAAATAGCTCTCGGCTCACATAACATAATTTACAACTATTATATTAAAAACATTCCCAAAATTATGTTTCTGAGATTCCACGTTTAATGAATGCGCTACCCTCATTTAGGTTCGTGTAATTAAAATTTTTGCACTTGGAGACTGCCATCACGAATACGTTTCTCTCTTTAAAGTACAGCCGTCGTCGTTTCAATACATAAAATAAAGAAATTAATTTAGTTTTATATGAATATTTTATTGTGAATTCTATTTTTAAAGTCAGTTTAAAATCATAATCTTTTTCTTTTTAGTATTTAATGTTTAAATTTTTGACGTGACAACGTCTAATAAATCGATGAAGCTGGTTGCACTCACGAAAAAACATGACTCATGTAGCGTTACCTCGCGGCCTCGCTCTGTAGCGTTCCATGGCGGCTTGAAGTGCAAGCGAATGCAATGCAAAGCGAATAAAATGCAATGCAACTATTCCATCAGTATTTTCTTATGACGTTGTCACGTTCAACTATCGTCAGTAAACCGACTTTTTTTGTTCATTGCTGAGCATGAGGTCCTGGGTTAGATTCCCAGGTCGGGCCACTTGTTATAAGTCTGACAACCAGTCTTACCAAGGGGTTTTGTATTACCCAGTAACTGGGTTGTGGAGGTCAGATGGGCAGTCGCTCCATGTAAAATACTGGTACTCAGCTGCATCTGGTTAGACTGGAAGCCCGCCCCAACATAGTTGAGAAAAGTCTAGGCAGATGAGATGGCAGATGATGAGGTAGGTACAATGGTACACCTCTTCTTAACCCTTCAGAGAAACAGGCGTCATATTATTTTATGTTTTAAACTTTTCAGCATGTTTACCTAACGAGTGTGTGCACGGTCATCGCCTCCTTAACTCGATTCAGTCTAGCAATTTTGAAACAAATATCATATCTATTGATTTTTTCATGTACCGTCGACCTCGTAAATGCTTTACCTCGCTAAGGTTAATATCACTCGCAACTTATAACAGTAGTGTGTCGAAGCAGTGGTGACCTTATGGTAACGACCCCGACTCACGAGTTTGTATGTTGTGTGTTCGAACTCAGCAGGCCAGCATGTTCTAAATCCAAATATTCGCAGACATGTGACATCTACCAACCCGCTCTTGGCCCGCATGGTAGATTAGAGCCCACTTTCTCTCAAAAAGAGGAGTCTTGTGTTCCAGTATTATAAACTCATTATGCATGTTATAAAACGATCAAGACTGTTTGACTATGAACGTCACATAGTTTATTTATTTATGTCGGAAATACGTTGGTCTGTCTTTTTGAAAAGGCAGCAGGGCAGATGATGACGTTGGTTTGTCGTTTGACTGATTGGGACCCAAACGCCACCAGGCGGCGCTTGACAGAGTCTAGCCTGACATTCATGCGAGTCGACGAGAGGCACAGCGGTGTAGAGCAGCTCTCTTGATCATTGGACATCGTACGGACAACATGTGCTCAGAATCTGTCTCGCGTTCCGTATCGTTGTGTCGTGTACTTACAGTATGTGATTCGCTAGTGTGATTAACCTGTTCGTCGATTATAATCTGATTTGAACTGCAAACGGTTTTTCTATTGCGCAATAAACAACAACACTACTCATAGTACGCCCACAATAGTTAAAATATGGTTCACGATAACGAGAGATACGTACCTTCTCCGTCCTATACTTTATTTTGCACCAGAAAATACATAATGAAAAACCGGCCAAGTGTGTGTCAGACCACGTACAATGAAGGGTTCCGTAGTTGGAATGAATTTATCCCAAGAACAAACTTAACATTGTAGTTGAAAAACATGTTCTCCCAAATTTGTACGCACAATATGGAGAGAATTACCATGTTGTTTTAAGATCACAGACTTATTATAGGTTTTCCTGAAATCTATAGACATAGAACTACTTTCTGTATTTTTTTTTTATTTTAGGCTCAGCAGTTTCGGAGATAGTTGTCAATTTTCGTCTATTTTCTTAAATAATTTTAATACAATTTACTCTAAAATTATTAAAAAAATATGTTTGAGATCCTCACAGTAAGCCTTTTTATTTGATGTGTCACATGGTACAGATAGCGAAACTTTTTTTTTTTTAATTTTCTATTTGCCACCCAAAAATTACCCCCATATTCAAAATTAATTTACTTACGTTACACGTCTGTGTTTGGGTCACATACGTTCATAATTTGTACCTAATTTAAACTTAATCGGTCCATTAGATTCGGACAAAATTGGCTGTGACAGACGGATGGACATACATACGAGTAATCCTACAAGGGTTCCGTTTTTTCCTTTTGAGTTACGGAACCCTGAAAATACAATTATCGCTACAAACATACAATGGACGGCTTTATCGCAATCTGCGATCTCTTACAGACAACCTTGGAATGGACAGTGACAGTTCAGTTTCAACCTTAGTGAACTTTCAATTTACTGAGAATTGTTGTCAAAACTGCAAAAGCAATTACAAGGTTGACTTAATACGTAGTAGTATACCTGAGGTTTCATTTTTGTAAACAAGTTTACTTATTTCAATTTACTCAGTCCAAACCTCAGTTTTGTGGTGGTTTGTCTGTGTTTGCAATTAGTTTAATTTTCCAATAGATTCGGTTTCTTAATAAGCCTTTGATTCGGTTTGTTAGGAAACCAATTATCTTCTAAATTAAACATTTGTTTACCATCTTTACTATTAAACTAACACAGTAGAAGTTTTGTTTGTTTTATACTGTAATTAATATAAGATGGCCAAAGAAGTAAGTATGTAAGGGTCGTAGCGGTGGCGTTCTGTCTGCCTACCCCCATGGGAAGAAGGGGTGAGTTTATGAATCCTTATCCTTACATAGTATAAAACAAAGTCGTCTGTACGCGCATAACTTCCGAATGACTGCACCAAGTTGGAAATTTCTTTTTTTGTTGTGTTCAGTATTGCCAGGACAAGGTTTTCTGTATGAAAGAAAATTTCGGAAATTCGAAAAAATGAATTGCAGCCGTGCGAAGCTGGAGCGGTAGTGTAACTCAAACTCAAAGCATTTATTTCAATTAAACCATTTACAGGCACTTTTGAATTGTCAAGAAGTCGGTCAGTCAGAAAATATGAAGCTAGTTGCCCATTCAAAAGCGTAGGTACCTATGGAGAAGAACGGGCAAGAAACTCCATGGACACTCTTTTTAAATGATATTTTACAAAAATATTAGTTACATCATTACTTTTGATTTTAAAATTGTATAATGTGAAAACGATGTAAAAAATTAAAAACAGACGTACGTGTTAAAAGCGTCCAGAGTACAACAAATAGTACTTAACAAACTACAATCCAAAAATAAATTAATTAAAAATAAGCCGAAGCAGCTAAGTGATGACCAGCCCCAACTGACGGCGCCCGTTCACGAACTAATGTAATATTTAAAGATGGAATGTATTGGATTAATTATCATCGTCATCTGCCTGGCCTTTTCTCAACCATGTTAGGGTCGACTTCTACTCTAATCGGATGTAGATAAATAGCAGTATTTTACATGGAGCGACTGACTATCTGACCTCCACAACCCCGTTACTGGGTAACACGATACCCATTAGTAAGACTGGTTGTTAGACTTTCAGGCTTCTGACTACCCGTAACGAATGTCAAAATTCTATGAATGTTTTATGTTGCATTACGAGTATAATTAGGCAAAACGTCGCGTTTACCCAAGCTCGCCCAACCATTTGGCCCGCATGGTTTACAACCGCCCGATCTGGCGGTAGTAAAACCGCCAGATCGGGCGGTTGTTGACCACGCGGCTCTGACAGATGCCAGACTCTTAGCATAAGCAGTTTATAACGTTCCCACTGCTGGCACCCAGGCCACACGCAGACCCCCTGTGTGGTGGAAGTCGCATGTGTGAACTTTTTTCTCACGATGTTTCCCTTTACCGCTTTGAGAGCAGTCGTAATGAAAAAATTACACCAAGTTAAGTCACGACTTCGATACGTAGGTAATTGGGGGCCACTGGGCCACTCCCAGGATTAGAAACAAAATAAGTACCTATTTACTTTACATTCATTACACATTCACTAAACTCTTTCACCAAAACCCTTGTTCATCTTTCGACATTCCCGTATAACATTGTGCTACCTCGACAGCTAAACTATTTTCCCCACACGACTACTAGTGATCCACGTATTAAAATAAAGTGAAACACAAATAACACAGTACAGACGATGTTGTAAGTATTCCAGTGGGATCGAAGGATACCTGACTCACCTCCACAATTGGACATTACCGTAGAAATTGCTCCTTTATATTCCCAGTGCAATGCGGTTTCAATATAACGCTCGTAGTCAGGCTAGCTAATGGCAAATTACTGAATGTAATGTATTGAGCGGCTGTGACGTAGGTAGGTTCGCTCTTGAAGTACGAGTAGCACTAAAGCTGAAGTGGTTTTTAGGATTTGTTATTGGGATAATGAGTTATTCCAGTTGTGCCCTTTTCCATCCGTGGGTGAGGTATGGTTGAGAGGTACTCGTTAATAACAGCCGTATGAGTCGATCAATCACGTTAAGCTACGCTTACGGTGGTTGGCCCGTGGATGGGTGACCATCTTTACACACCGAGATTCTCGGAAAGCACGTTAATCCGTTGGTTCCGGCTGTCATTCGTAGATCTTTGAAAATCTTTACGGGTCGTCAGAAACCTGAAAGTGGGACGACCAGTACCGATACCAAGGGGTATCGTATTACCCAGTAACTGGGTTGTGGAGGTCAGATAGGCAGTCGCTCCATGTAAAATACTGTAGTTCGGTTGGATGATGATGGATGATGTATGTTGCCATATACCACCTTTCTATGGAAATAACCATATAAGTGTTTTAATCTGAAAGACAACTAAAACAAATGGCTGATTAAAACACTCCATTTTGTTGGCGATGGAGTTTGATCGGTTTTTGGATGATGTCTATAAGTGGGGAAATTGGTGACGATATTGTTGCATTGGGTCCTGTTAAAACAGATATAAGTAATAATAGTAAATAAATAAATAAACTAAGAGATTGCTTCAATAGGATGAGGTAATAAGTAACAGAACAAAATATTTAATGGTGTTTGGGGATACCAAACACCATTAAATATTTTGTTCTGTTACTTATTTATGTCAATATTTCGCCATTTAACTGTATTTATGTTATTATTACTAACTGAATCCATGTTTTGTAGTTTGTGTCTCTTATGTATTGATAGTTTATAATATTTATTCGTTTATTTTACAGAATTTAAGTTCTAACTCACACTCCCAACCTGAACCTGAATATAACTTAATTTACGCAGTTTTCAGCGGGATTGTCCGAAAGGGTTACCGCTGGCCCGGAACATAAAGGGCTAAGGAAGGAACACAGGTGGGTTTTAGTCAGTAAGAGTCTGACACTCCCTTCCGTTCTACCCAGAGCGGGAGGGGTCATTTGATGATATACCATCCTGAAAAAAAAAATACGATATTTTAACATTTTGAAGTGCAAGAAGTGAAAAGTGGTTGTTAAATGATGAATAGTATCTATATGCCTACGTATAGATAATATTAATAATCTAACAACCACATGTAAAGCTTCACCAAAGTGAAATCAAGTTTAACAGAAAATCAGTACCTATACATATTAACTAAAATTTTAGTGTTGTAAACTAAATGCCGCAGACGATCTTTGTAATTGAGTCTCTAAATCAATCCTTAATTGGAACACACGAATTAAACTAAGATCAGATCTATAAAGTTAGCATCAAGGCAGGGTAATCCGTAATTGATACAAACCAATTACAATGCCATGGGACACAGATCAATAGATCTTTCGTTAAAATAGATGTGACATAGGTAGTCATACTTCTGTAACCCAGAAAATTTAACAAAAGTTTACATCAAATTAATGTAGAGATTTGGCCGCTAATTGCATGTTTTGTAGTGTTTGATTTATTTTTTGTTATGTATAGTTGAGGTGTACAATAAAGTACTTATATATAAATAAATAACAATCAATAAATACTTAATAAATATAGCGATATTAAAGATGCGTATTTTATATTTCGGCAAAAACAATTAAAAACTATCAAGTTTAGGGTTAACATTTTGAAAACCTCTCATCGAACCAGGCTTAGTCGATTAAAGTTTAGATGGATTATCTACACTTTCAGATAGAAGGACGTACCTCTATAGGTATTTAAGAACTTTTGACAGTAACCAGTGGAAATATTGGAAAGTAAAGTAAGCTTAAATTCTGAAAATGCAGTTGTAAACTTCCCGTTTACAGTGTGGCCGCTGAGAAAATGCGTACCTGACATCCGTCAGTTTCATATAAATGAATGCGTGTTTTGCAAATTTTATATTTATCATTTACTAAAATTGTCGCATTGACAGGTGTCAGAAACGCATTCTCTTGACGGCCGGACTGTAAAAGCAAAATTGTATGGTATCAAATAAAAAAAGTTGTCAATACATCTGTAAAATCTCAGAAGCCAACTAGCAATATAGACACAGACACATGGACAAAGGACAGTCTAAAATAATCTCGTACACTACAACACAACACACTACAAACAGTCAACCATTTCCTGTACATACAAACACATCCTGTCAATGTATTAGTCGACACAGTCATCTCCTGGCGACTTGATCTATGACATCCGATTGTCGCAAACACGGCGAATGGTTGCATCAATCATGTACCATAGCAGCCACCTGTCGATCTCTTGCAATGCATCTTCATCAGAAACGAGACGTTTACTAATCTGTCCTTAATCTGATACAACGATCTATTGGCGGTTATAATCTTGCGAGGTGATAAAGGGTTTTCAGGTCACAGTAAGCAAATTAATAAATTAATGTTAATCTTAATTTGAATCATCATCTGCCTAGCCTTTTCCCAACTATATTGGATTCGGCTTCCAGTCTAACCGGCTGCAGCTGAGTACCAGAACGTATGCAGTAACTGCCTATCTGACCTCAACAAACCAGTTACTGAGTAACACTATTTGTCCAAAATTGCATTCTACTTCTGCTGCAATTTTGAACAAATGTTTTGCTCAATAACAGATTAAAAAACTGAAGTGTTAATCGACTTTTGTTGCTGACTGTACGTGTGCGAATTGGCAACACTTCATACATAATTTTGTGCTTAGAGCTAATCGGCTTACCAAGCATGATGATAATAGCAACATTTTATTACAAAAAAGACCCTTGTGCAGCAGTAAACCTTAAAATGTTTTTATTTTGTAATTTTGGTAAAGTAACTCTCAAATAAAGATTCTGCAAAACTTTACAGCCCAAACATCCGTTGTTTTAACATAAAGACGTAGTAACAATATTCAATAACCCTAAACCAAAATTCAGATGTCGGTTTACTGACCAGGCCTAAATGTCCGACATTGAACCCTAGGTCAAAGAGATTCCAGACAGAATATGACATAATAGTAGATTATTAACCAAGGGGATAAAGCAGTGTCTTCTGTCGCGGGTGACGATTTAAATCGCGAGCGTAACGAAGGACTCGAGGTTTACTCCCGAGCGTAGCGAGGGTGTTAAAAACTTAAATCACGAGTGAAGCGAGGGATTTAAGACGAGTCCTGAGTGTAGCGAGGGATTTAAGTTCACCCAAGACTAAGACAGCTTTATCACCGAGGAAAATACTCTACTTTTCGTACCATTTGCGAAAAAATTAACACAATAGGTAATAATATGAGATACCTAAGCATTTATTAAAAATAATGACAATTAAAAATAAATTAAAATAAACTTAACGTTTATGTATTTGAAGAAAACAAAAACGCGGCAAATTCCTAGATTAATATTTTTTTGTCGGAAAGCAAAGGCATAAGCTCATACGTCGACCTCGTCGGTTTTCGTAATTTTATTTAATAATCATAACTGCATAATAAATGCGTATTCCTTTTTCAAAAAGATGTATAATGCTTTATATACAAACTCAATGGTGTAAACACAGATGTAGTTCAGTATAAATTTCGGTAAGTATTCCAAATTTAAATCACATTCTCCTCCTAGAGGATGAATGAAATTCAGTACAATTTTCTTTCCCTGTTTTTAACAGATTAAAAATGACTATTGTTATGTTCGCTTTTTGTGGCATAGAATGTCACTTTTTTGAGCAAGTGGTACGAAAAGGTTATATGCTATAAGAATAGATAAGAGGTCGGCAATAAAAGGCAGTTTTCTGACTGCAAATAGCTATCGATCAAGTGAATAAATACTATTATGAGATTTTTCATTATGCAATCTGTCAAGCGTGACCTGGATTTATTATTTGGTATGCTTGGTGGATTTAAATATTTAGGTTCTAGTATTTATTTAATACTTCAAGCACATAAATGTACAGAGGCGGACTTAATGCCATAAACACTTTCTATTATACCAGTCAACCTTAGGGTGATGCAAAGACAAACAGTGGTGGTGCAATCATGAAAATTGAGGAATTAATATTTTAAATATGAAGATACGCATAAACCAATTTAAACTTTAAATAAAATAATTATAAACATAATTACCTATAAATATAAGCACGAATTAATATACATAAATACAAAAAAAAATAAGATAAACAATGAGAAAATATTACCGTTGTGGTGATACTGCCAGCTTTTTGCGAATGTGCTTGCGAACCTTAACTTTTAAGGATAATCGGTTGGTTGCCATCCTGATTTCCTGGGGAGCGCATTCCACAGAGAGATAGACTGAACGAAGAAGGAAGAGTGAATGAAGTCTGTGCGGTGAGAACATTGAAGAAAACAATTGTGTGATGAACGTCTAACCTAACCTAACCTAACCTAAGCTTTTTTTTTTTTTGTTCTCGGGGGGAAAATCCTCATGGACATCCTCCGCCCTGGGGAAGGCGGAGGGGCGTGCCGGACTCACTTTTATTCGAGGAATAACATTGACGTTTGACAGTTTTTGTATGAAATAACTGTCAAAATTTCAAAATTATTCCTCGAATAAAGTTATCAGACGATTCAAAAATCAGCCCTAAGTGAATTGAATTCAGGATTCATTCAATATTTGAAATGCATGACGATATTAAAAACATTTTAATGTAGAAATTATTGTTTATGACGACCTTTTTTGTTTGTATTGCCTCACTCCAATTCACTCCATGCCAAAGACCTCCTTCTAGTTTTCACAGTGTTCTTCTTGCCAAATTGATTAGAATTATTACTAACTACTTCAACAAGTTATCTAAATCACGCTTCATATTTATATCTCAATTCTACCGTACAATGCGTGCCACGAAAGATGAGACTTGACACACCACGTGGTTTGACTTGCGCAGTACACGATTTCGGGTATCTTTAGCGGTATGAGGTCTGAGTGCGGGACGGGACCGGACATCATAGGGGCGGCGGAAAGAGCGAGGGTGGCGGGGTCAAGTCTCATCTTTCGTGGCGCGCATTGTACTCATAAACCAGGCTGTGTCCGTAGAAAATCAGAAAAATAAATCACATAGGCAACTTCAAAGCAATATCTGTATCCTACTTTATGCCAATAATTACAACTGCCCCTACGTACATCCCACTTTATAGCTCAGCCGAAGATGAAATTAAATGGAAAAGAATTAAGAATTTCAACTTCCTACGTTCTCCGTCTCAAGTTTTAATTGCCCTCCATTGCACAAGTTGAGAAATTAATATGTTTCAAGGGACTTTAATTTCTGGACATTGTTCTGGAGACGTCTTTTGTCCTGATTTAGTGTATTTGCGGCACTATGCTTTGAAATATAGGTTGGTTTGTTATATAGCCAGAATATAGATGAGTTTACAATTTGATTGGTTGGGGTGAACTGAGTTTGAGTGGCGCGAATTTTTTCAATACTCAATATATTTTTGCTTCCACATGTGAACTTAGTTAGATTTTACAGAATATGATCATTGTGGACCCCATCGGGCACAGCAAAAGTAGGAGAGAGGAAGAGGGCTTTTATTTGACAACTTCGTTGTTATAATGAATATTGTAATTGTTTCATAAAAAAAACATGTTTGGCGTCTTGATAGAGATGTGTTCATTTCAGTGATTTGTTATTTATATATTCCTACATCTTCTTTATTTTGGACTACACATACAAGTACACACAATCCTTATAGTATTAGTAACTGTAGCAATGACTTAAAAACTATGTTAGTAAACTTTTACAAACTAAAATAACAAAAAAATACTTCTTCTACTTTTTTGTTTAGAGATTTTAAGCTATCAAAACCTGAACTCTAATTATTACGTAACACACTTCCTAACACAATCCGAAGGATTTTAAAGGAATTTTGTCAATTCGTACGTTTAAAAAAATTCTATCTGCTCAACAGCGCAAAAATAACGCAATGCATGTTCTTGACACCTAAAATACAGTTTCATATTACTACACGTTTGGTTTCCGCAAAATAAGAGCCTGGAGCAATTTTCGTAACTTGTACAAAGATTGTAAGTACGGGACACTAATTCCATATAATCTGTTTCGTATTTTTGTTACGAGCGTGATTTCCTCAAGCACGTAAAATATTGAAATTGGTATCGCTACTCATTTTCCTTGACCTGAAGTGTTGGGGACTAATGACCGATTTCCTCACCTCGGTCGCTCCACTGTGTTGAATTTTCCTCCTCCGTTTATTAAATTTTAAGTAAAAAAAAAATCGATGTTTTTTGTCATATACCATAACATTTTGGTCCAAATAGATGATGTTTAACAGATTTCTTGGTGAAGTCTTTTGTGTCCTTTTGAAAGGGCAGTACAATTCTGATAAACGATGTTTAGCTAGGCTGGCCTCCCAGATGGTCTCATAATGGTTGCATAGAAAAATTTGGCAGGAAACTAGTAGATAAAATAATTTTGTCAGTCTCCATACGAGCATCTGTAGCACGTGTGTCTTTTCATACAGAAAAGGGAATGACAACTCGGTGAGAGATACAACTTTTGCAATGCAAGTCTGTATTACGACTTTTTTTGTATATAAGAAGAAGCGGTCAAACATAACGCTATTTAAAGCATACTGCACATCTCTGTACTCGAGCGCCCTATGGATCAGCTGTACCAAACGTGCCATCAATGCACTGCGCGTCCAATACAATAACGCCTTCAGGGCGCTGATGCGGCTGCCACGTTACTGCAGTGCGTCAGAGATGTTCGCAAAAGCCCGAGTCGACAGCTTCTCAGCTATCGTACAGAAGAAAAGCGCGTCTCTGCTCGCCAGATTGCGTGTCAGTGGCAACAGCCTCCTGAAGGTGATAGCTGACAGGCTTGATGAGAGCCCCATAATGGGACATCTCATCAAAACAACAGTGTCGGTCGTAGTGTATAAGTATTAACATAGATCATAAGCCACATTGTTACTAACATACTAGAATATAAGTACTAACGTAGGATATTTGTTACTAACATCTTTTATGTATTTGGACCTTTTGTTGTCTGTAAAATAAATAAATTATTATTATAAGGATGTTGCGCTAGGTAACCCGCGAAATTCAAGTTTTCTTCTTTTTTTTATTATTTGCAGTCAGTGTCAGGTTGTACGAGTAAGTTGAACAAAATATAAACCGCGAGCGTAACAAGTATGTATTTATAGAATTATTATCATTAAAATTATCAATTATACATCCCTCTAAATTCACAATGACTTCCAAATTGCAAGAAAAAATAAGAAAATTTGAATTTCGCCGGCTACCCTGCGCTTCGTGTGTTGTGCAAAAGAAATATTTCTTTCTCTCTAAATGCTTGTTTCAATTCTATTGTTTATTTTTTTTAAACTAATCCTCGAACAGTTTTCTCCGAGCAAGAATACTCTTTAGTCGTAAAAAAAACCGGTCAAGAGCGAGTCGGACTCGCGCACCGAGGGTTCTGTACCATCATAATAATTTATGTTTTTAAATCATCGGCGAGGCCTATATTCGTCAGAGAATTTTAACACTGCACACTGCGGTGTGAAATATTGCAGCTTTAGGTCCGCGCCATCTCTTGACCGATCACTGGAACTAGTGTAACTTTTGTTGATGATTTCTGAAAAAGTGTACTATTTAGAGACACCGTTTTATTTTTACTTTAATATTTACATAAACTTCTATCACATAGAATTATTTCAGATTTAGAGGAAATAAGGGGGATTTAGAGAAGATAAGGGGAGGAACGGTATTTTTTTTTACATTTTCATCAAAAGTAGAAAACTATGCAGCCTAAAAAAAAATAAAAAAATGTTTGAGAATGTGCAAACTGCGCTCTTTCATATGATACCCCACATGTCCTAGTAGCCCCACTTAGAATTTTTCAGAACCCCTTTCTGTCCTTGTTGCAAAAAAAATTATGTCTTTTCTCATTTGCAAAATAGTCGGACAAACATCATCTAAAACATTTCTAAATTTTAAGTTGATAGCATTAGTAGTTCTTGAGGTATCCAGCTGTGGCAGTTGGACAGACAGATAGACAGACTGAGTCTCACCATAAGGATTCCGTTTTACCATTTTAATACGGAACCCTAAAAAGTGAAAGTTAGATGTTAATTAGATAGACTCAATGCTGGTACCCACATTTATTATAGTTTGCACTGGTCAACGAATCTACGACTAGTTTCTTTTAATCAAAATCTCTCCTTGCTCGTAAAAAGTGTATGTTAAGGCGAATACAGACATTGCGAGGCATGCGCAGCGCATTGCGGCGCTCATCGCATGATTCGCAATGTGTGGACGTTCATATTCGTGGTGAGGCATGTGCTTCCGCATGCCTCGCAATGTCTGTAATCGCCATTAGACATTTCATTAGACACAATGATGTGTTCCCGTAACGATATGCAGAAGCTCTTTATTGACGTAATTTACGATGCAAGCAGTAGCCAACAGCGGGATATAATAAGTTAGATGAGCTCAAGCAGATGCACTGCGGCATGTTCAAAATATGGTTATTACTTGGTGTGAGTTAGGAGCGAGCAGCGGAAATGTACATGCAATTGTGACGAAGTGTTTAAGTTAAGGTAAGATTTTGTTAACTTGTTGGCCCATCAATCATAATATAAATTTTATTTTATTTATTTATTTAAGATCTCTAACAAAAGATATACACAATACAATATAATATACACATAAATAGAGGGCATGAGGAGATCCGCAAGAGAACCAAGGTAACCGACATAGCCCGAAGAATTGCCAAACTTAAGTGGCAGAGGGCAGGGCACATTGCTCGCAGACCAGATGACCGATGGGGCTGAAAGGTTCTGGAGTGGCGACCGCGTACCAGAAGACGTAACGTTGGAAGGCCTCCCACAAGGTGGTCCGACGACCTTGTGAAAACCTGACGAACCCGTTGGATGCGAGAAGCACAGAACCGGTCGAAGTGGAGGTGCTTGGGGGTGGCCTATGTCCAGCAGTGGACGTCTTTCTGAAATGATGATGATGATGAATTAGAGGGAAATGTCAGGTATTTAATAGGTATATTCCTACACTTATACGAGACCACAGCAATGCAAATACATGCGTATATGCTTTAGGGCATAGCATATAATTATCGTTAAAATGGAAGTGTGTAGTATATAGGTATATATTATAATCATTGAAATAATATTTAAAATTAATGTAATGTAAATAATGTACTGAAATTGAAAATTTATGTAAGAAAATTTATGTACAAATAGAAAAGAATATTTATTTAATATAATTTTTTTTGCATACAGTTAAAACGGTGAGACATGTAGCACTATGCAGTGTTATGAACACCTTTTTAAACACCATGTTTCTGGCAAATAAATATTCTATTTTATTCATAAGCATACAGTTTAATCAGCCTATTATCACTCCTCTCTGTGAGAGGGAGTTGGCTATCCACCACGCGGGCCCAGTGCGGGTTGGTAGATGTCACACGTCTTCAAATTTGCGGTTAGGTGTAAGATATGCCGGAAATTTTGGGGTGTGGGTCTCTTAAGTGAATATAAACTGGGATAAAAAATATCCTATGTGTTAATCCAGGAAATGGTCTATCTATGTGCCAATTTTCATCCTTATCTGTTCAACGGTTTACGCATGATTGAGTAACAAACATCCAAACGTCTTTACAAACTTTCACATTTATAATATTAGTAGGGTAGGATATAGTGTGATTATAATGATTCAAACATAAATAAAAACTATTTCCCTATTTAAATGTCGATTAAAAGAGCATTACCTTTCCTCTATTATGAGTATATATATACATATATATTTTTTTATTTTTTTTATGTTTTGTTTATATATATTTTTTTTTATTTAAGAATACTTAGTTAATTTTTTTTGCATTATATGTGTAGGTTTATTTAATTTTCTAGTTTTAGACTTCACACATTCATATTTTTCTCTTCTTATCCTCACAGACTATTGTCTACATTTTTTTTACTTCTCCTTTCGCAGGTCTGCTGGAAGAATTTTTTTAAGAAATAAGCAGTACCTTTGTACTCAAATTATAATTATGTCATATCCCTATGTATTTTACTGTGTGTACATAAATTATAAAATAAAATAAATAAAAAAACTACCTCGTAACAATACTTATTTCAGGCGACCTTGAATTTTGAAACTTGCCTACTAACTAATTTATTCTAGAATCAAACATAAAATTCCTGCCCTACCTTTTTATATTCACCCCTTTTGAAACTTCATAGTTAACATCGGCAACTTGATCGGAAGTAAATGTTGTCGCGTCGCAAATTAAAGAATGCTGGAGGTGTGCGCCTAAGTGAGGAAAAGGGTCACATTCCAAGAAGGCTCGGGATACTGAGAGATAGTTAATTCCATAGCATTCCGATACGGAATATTCATAATATGTTATTGCTTTTATAAGTATTATTTGTACTTTGGGTCGTATAATTTTTCGTGGATATTATTTTATTTCAATGGGAATTCTGGGAATGATAACGGTGACCAACAAAACAAGGAAGGTAATGAAAATAGAAGAAGACTACTTTGTAAAGGTTTTTGTGTGCACATGCCTCTTAAAATAAAAATAATACTGCTTTTCTACTGAAATAGGTGTATTTATGTACTCGAGAAAACCACTAGGAACGTAAATAAGATACTGGTCCTTCGAGCCGGATAATAACTGCCAAGCTGTAGCATAGTTATATAGGCTATGTTTTTTTTTTTTATTCTTCCCATTCCCTTCGTGTGACCTTGTCTAGTTTTTCTGACATCATGTATATATATTATAAGGATTTCCCCTAGACCCCCTTGCTCAGAAGGCTGCCCTAAAGTTGACAAAGCACAAAGATTTTTATTTGCTTAGTCAAGACCACCAGCAGCACACCTGGAGCTTGATACTCAACAGATACTGACAAATGTCAACGGTCTTACTAAGATAAAATTAACCCTTAATAACCTAAACTCCTTGTACGTAAAAGGAATGCCGGAAATTTTAGCTAGTGACCACACGCGTTACAACCGAAGCGTCTTATCTATTAGGTACTAAGGTGTGAATATCAGAAGCTGCCACATTATTCTCAGGAATATTAAGCTATGTGAAGCATCCTGAAAGGAAATTCTATATTATCACTTGGGACGCCTTATGTTGTTGTTAGGTTTAATTAATCTAATAATAAGGTGCTTACGACATAAATTGTCGAAAAGAAAGCGTTAAGTAAATAGCTGTATGTGCATAACACTTGTCGAATATGCCTGTCTACCACAAGGGGTATATACACCAGATAAATATTTTGACAGCTATTAAGGCAGATTTAGACAGATCCAGTGCACAAGTCAGTTATCGGCGCCAGTGCCCGCGCCTAGACTGGCTTGCACTGTTTACATGGTGTCAGTAGTCGCGGCTAGTTTTCACGGTGAGCACACGTTTGTGAAGTCAGTGAAGAAAAATGAATTCGCGAAACGGACGAAAAAAACATTTTCTCTTACTAGCCAGATGCAACGTCACCCCACAAAGCGGCGCCAGTAACTGACCAGGCTGTTTACACGGGGTTTTTGTCACTGGCGCGGGTGGGCGCGGGGGGCGCCGACTGGCTTCTAAATATTCGTGTGCGAATTTACAAGCCAGCGCTGACTTCCCGCCACTGGATTGACTTGAAATCAATTTACACGGGTTTTTTTCGGGTCAGCGCTGGCTTGTCTCGATTTCGGCGCCAGTCACTGGATCTGTCTAAATCTGCCTTAACTACGAAAAGGAAGTTCATCCTAAATCTAGTCTTCAATATCCTTTCCTTCAGTCCATAATGTTTCCACTACTGGGACCTGTGTCCCACATTTTGAGAGGAAGTGGGCTGTAATCCACCACGTGAGCCCAGTGTGGGTTGGTCGATGTCACATGTCTTCTAATTTTTGGTTTTAGAACATGCCGGTTTCCTCACGATGTTTTCGTTCACCGTTTTAAGAGCAGTGATGGTGACGAAATAAATTATACAAAGTAATGTGCCTTCCTGGGTTAGAGCCCATGACGTATGACTCAAACGCGTAGGGTGGTCCTTACTGCGTAGTCAACACTGCGACAACACTACACCACAAAAAATAGTCTACCTGGGTACAAAGAATAGCCAGTCATCTGGTGGTGGGAAAACACAGGGTAACGTGTGTTAGATACCTACTCTGTTAATATGTCTATCAAAAATATAATTTTGCTGCTTTATAGCATGAGATTATGGCTGCTTGTGCCGAAGCATCTAGGTCTCTTATATGTCTCTTATGGTCTCTTATGAACGCCGGCTGTCGCTGAAAACCAGTGCTGCATGGGGCTCTGTTTCGTTTAGGGTCTTAGTATTATGCTGAACGATGGTCGTTTTGCGTGGATTTTTCAGCATCAAGTTCACCGCAATAAACGTATTTCCTTTTCTTCTCAATACTCAAATACTCAATGCTTTTATTGCATTCCACATGTAGGTATTCTTAGGTGGTAAACTTATAGTTAGATCATGTGGACCCTGTCCAGCACAGCAAAATAAGTGAGTTAGGATCTTCTGTCTAATATCCGCTAGTTTTCTTCTCAATACTCAATATTTTTATTGCATTCCACATGTAGGTATTCTTAGGTAGTAAACTTATAGTTAGAGCAATATGGACCCTGTCGGGCACAGCAAAATAAGTGAGTTAGGATCTTCTGTCTATTATCCGCTAGTAACTTGGCCCATTGGTCTCTCTGTGGCTTATTCTAGCGTCACTGAGATACGACCAAACTTTCTCATGTGTTCCACGAAACTGGTTGCTATTTACGAACCCCAAATAGTTCGTCCTTTTAAGAATATCGGTCCAAAACGTTTGGCCAACAATTTAATCAAAAAGTAAAAGTTAAAAACAAACATTTGTCAAATAAACGTAGGTTTATGAAAATAGTGAACTTAAAAAATATTACACTAATTTTACAGTTCAAAGAAGAATTATATTTAGGTAAAAAAAATTGTTAAAAGTTTATCGTTTAATAGGTAAGCCAACGATTCAGTTTAAATTAAAAACCAGTTATGTTTGAACTTTGTTGTGTTTCAAAATACATGAGGTCAGAGGTCTTACCACAGAAGGAGAAGAGGAGGACTCATCCTGGATCGCAGATAAAGTCGCGGGCAACAGCTTGTTATATTATAAATGCGAAAGTAACTCTGTCTGGCTATTACGTTTTTACGCCGTAACGGCTGAATGGGTTTGGATGAGATTTGGCACACGAGTTGACCATGACCTAGAACATACCGTTTTATCCCGCTATGTACTAGCGGTAACGGTATGTATACCGATCTTGACAAAAAAAAGTACCTATGAGCCTGTCGGAGACTTTCTGACCTCCTCGGTCCTCGCACTCACAGACGAAGCCTACGAGTCCGTCGGACACTTTCTGACCTCCTCACTCTCCCAGACGAAGCCGCAGTCAAAAGTTATTTTTCTATAAAACTCGAGTTTATCAAGTCCATTCCTCAGATGACCGGATCGCACGCAGACTATCCATTTTTCCTTTTATGCCAGATTTAATTAGAATTGAATAGAAAACTGGATTTTTCTGTGAAAAGTCGTTAGTGGGTACGGGTTTTATTATAAGGGATAAAGTGGGATTGCACTTTAGTGCACTTATAGAGATTTGTCATCATTTTCCTGAATGATTTAGGTACGCCAGTAAAGATGTGTTGCAAATAACGTTGTATGTTCTTTTTTATTTTACTTATTTTTTTATTCATAACAGGTAATTATCACAATATAACTAGGTTCACGATATAGGTTTCGACCTGACTATCACCAAAACCGTAATCGCACAAGATTTATTTATTTAGGTATTATCACCACATTTGTTTTTACAGATGGGAACCCAATACAACAATGCAGTCACAATTTCAACACACGGGGACATCACCCAAAAACCAATTTGATACCACCAGCAACAAAAATGAAATGTTTGTTTGTTTGTTATGTTTTTTGTAATGAGAACAGCAATATTTAATGATTATAACTACAGTAAAAGCTTAGTTCACAAAATTACAGCTACAAGGTATGTGCGTCTGCCCTCAGACATATTTCTACTTAGGCAGGGAATGTGTGGGAGACCAAACACGCCAGGAAAAGTTCAAAGTTGACAGAAAGTAATATTATTTAAAGAAAACAATGTTATTTATTTCATCATCTGCCTTGCCTTTTCCAAACTATGTTGGGGTCGACTTCCGGATGCAGCTGAATACCAGTATTTTACATAGAGCGACTGTCTATGTGACCTCCACAACCCAGTTACTGGGTAATACTAGTAAGACTAGTTGTCAGATTTTCCGGCTTCTGATAACCCGTAACGACTGTCAAAGATCCACGAATGACAGCTGGGACCAACGTATTAACGTGTTATCCGAGGCACGGAGGGGTCTTGGTATGTGAAGATGGTCACCCATCCACAGACCAACCGCGGCAAGCGTATAGCTTAACCTGATCGATCGACCTGTGTGGCTATTATTATTTAGCCACGGGCCCCTTATTCCACATCATTAAATAGTATTATGGTATTATTATTCAAATGTTTATGATAACTTTTCGTGTATAAATAATATTTTATTTTCACCCATCAAAATTATAACAGAAGTAAAAAAACGCTACGCAATTTGAAAACTCCGAATAACAATGGACTAAAAAATGCTCCACTCAATTTATACGCTTTTAGATTAAAAATATTCCCGAAGTCGTTTAGATTTAATTATGAACTCTATTCTAAAGAAATTAAAGTACACATTTTTGTCTGATACAGAATTTTATTCGTGGACCTAACGAATAAAAAGTGTATTAAAATGATTACGGGCATTAAAACAAACAAAATTCATCCCGGGAGTGAAAATATATGGTGAGGCATCAAAAATATGGGCACAAAAACAATTCTATCTTCGTTAGCTAATTGTGTTTATTTGATTAAAAATTTGCCAGGGTTTTTCGGCTATATAAATACAATGAAATTGGACCACATAATTATATAACCCAATACTGAGAGCATGAACTAGCAGAATCAACACACAGTTTCTATTAAACAGTAATCGAAGAAAACCAGTCCTATTATACATAGTAACAAGAACAGCACAAGTGAATCGTTGGCGACGCATTGTAAATAAATACGCCGCGCTGCGTTTGGGGGAAGCGGAGGTAGCGTTTCAAAGGTCCGGAAAACCTCGCCTCAAGGAAAGTCTTCAAACCTACATTTGAACATCAGACTTAAGACTTGGTATTTCGGCATTGTTCATACAGAAAGCTCTTTTAGACGTATCATCAAACCCATAGTAAATATACATCAGTAATATAAGTAACAGCAATAAAATAAAAAGTGGTAACACAGCCAGTCATATAACAGTTTGTCAAACATACCTGAGCCTGTAAAAGTTTTATAGACAATAAATTGCCATTAGTTTCAGACACCGCAACTATAACTCTTCGCGAATAGTTGTGGTGGCTTTAACCCAGTCATTATTAGTATTAGGATGAGAATTACTATGAATAAGAACTACGTATTTTGTTATTCTGTGGTTCCCGTACGTAAAGGTGACTTTGTTAAAAGGTCTTTGCATTTTAGTAAACTGTCTTTTTTACACTGCACACTGTAACGCTGGACACACTGTATTTTATTATTTTGCAGAATATTTTGATAAAGAAAGATAAAACAAGGCAGATGTGAGTGGAATCGCGGGGAGCGACGCCCTAGAAGGACAGTGACCTTATTGGTGATGTTCTTCCAGAAGGCTCAGGTGCGCAGCCGGCGTGTATGACAAAATGTCATCATCTCCCTAGCCTTTTCCCAACTATGTTGGGGTCGACTTCCAGTCTAACCGGATGCAGCTGAATACCAGTGTTTTACATGGAACGACTGCCTATCTGGCCTCCAGAACCCACTTACTTCGTCGTCAGACTTTTGGTCTTCTAACTACCCGTAACGACTGTCAAAGATCCACGAATGACAGCCGGGACCAACGGCTTAACGTGCTTTCCGAGGCACGGAGGAGTGACGGTATGTAAAGATCAGTCACCCATCCACAACCAACCGCGGCAAGCGTAGCTTAACCTGATCGATCGACCTCTGGGGCTGTTATTATTTAGTCACGGACCCCTCCTCGGGTGTATAACAAGATGTATGGAAATAAAAGTAGTATGTAAAGATTGTACCTTCGTACAATCTTTACATACTACAGGGTCTTCACCCTAGAGTAAGTTTGTGTATGTGTATTTTGTAAATTATTGATGACAATGATTCCTGTGGGCATTGTAATGTACTAGCTGCGCCCCGCGGTTTTACCCGCGTAAATGTCGATCCCGTGAGTGAGAATATCGGGATAAAACGTAGCCTATATGGTAATCCAGGGTGTCAGCTACCTCCATACAAACTTTTATCAAAATTGATCCAGCCGTTTGAGCGTGAAGAAGTAACAAACATATAAACACACACTTACAAAACGTTTGCCTTTATAATACTATTAGTGTGATTTAGGTTTTATTTTTTTTTCAGGATGAGAAATCGTCAAATGATCCCTCCCGCTCTGGGTGGAGCGGAAGGGAGTGTCAGACTCTTACTGACTAAAACCCACCCGCGTTCCTTCTTTAGCCCTTTGTGTTCCGAGCCAGCGGTAACCCTTCCGGACAATCCTGCTGGAGATTCGGTTTTTTAAATAAAGACATTTTACTAAGTAGCGCTCATTTGTTCAATCACGTTAACAAAAAATACTGATATTTGTGTATGTATGATGTTTATATTAATTTGTATTACACAATAAACCTGAATAATCTTGCCACTCAATCCTTATTTCTTGGTCAGCGGGATTGTCCGAAAGGGCAACTAGCTTCAACTTTCTGACTAACTGACGGACTATTTTAATTTTGACAATTCAAAAGTACCTGTACAAGGTTTAATTGAAATAAATGCTTTGAGTTTGAGTTTGAGTTTGAGGTTACCGCTGGCCCGGAACATAAAGGGCTAAGGAAGGAACACGGGTGGGTTTTAGTCAGTAAGAGTCTGACACTCCCTTCCGCTCCACCCAGAGCGGGAGGGGTCATTTGATGATTTCCCATCCTGAAAAAAAAATCCTTATTTCTTAGCACGTTGCTATTTTCGGCACGTCAAGAGTTTTATAGCATTATGCATAAATATATGTCGTACCTCAACACATCTAAATGTCATATCAAATAAACTTTATTGCTGCATGAAATGGCCATGCAATATTCATAGAATATTCAGGAGCTTATGAATTTTTTAACGAGAGATACATTTTGCTGCGATTTTCCCATTAATGTTGTAGATAAAATGTCTGTTGAAATATAAAAGTGATAGGATTTTAAGATGGGTTGTGAAGTGCTCTAGACTGTTAGTGTTTTTTATAAGATTCAGAATTTTTGGAGTGGCAGACTGAGGATCTTGAAAGGTGTACACAAAGATTGACTGAGAATGATTGATTGATTGTCGTATCGATGAGATGTTTTATTGATGTTTTCTTGATTCTTCTTTCTACCTGCTGAAAATTTTGCACCTGTATATGAGTTGCCTTGGCTTACCTGGAAGTCTTTTAATAGACTCTGGACTCAGGAAGGCCGAAGTAAAGAAAACTTGCTCAGGTGGAGATTCACAGATGACTCCGCCCTGAAGTGCAAATGTGGAGCTGTCCCACAAAAACAATGGAGCACTTATTATTGTGTCCAGCTTGTCCTGCTGTCTGCACGCTACAAAAGCTGATGGACGCTTCTAAAGGTGCTAAGACCATAGCCAAATTTTGGGCTGTCTCTATTATAGATTGCAATCGACACGAGAAGAAGATTTTTTATAGCATTGAAAATGTGGTTTACTTTTTAGCCAAAGGGTAAAAACGGGACCCTATTTCTAAGACTCCACTGTGCATCTGTCTGTCTGTCTGTCACCAGACTGTATCTCATGAACCGTGATAGGTAACAGTTAAAATTTTCACAGATTATGTATTTCTGTTGCCGCTATAACAACAAATAATAAAAACAGAATAAAACAAATATTTAAGGGGGCTCCCATACAACGAACGTGTATTTTTCGGCATTTTTGCCTTGTGGTGCGGAACCCTTTGTGTGCGAGTCCGACTTGCACTTTGCCAGTTTTTTTAATTTTATCTCGATTTGACACGAGTAGGGACCGATACACTAATATTACACTTACTCACTTACTCACTAGGTTTGTAATTAACAATTGTATCAAGGAAATAATGATGTACCTTGCATGTTGCCTTGTGTGAGCCCTACTTTCTTGACATGCATCCTTGCATCGATCCTTAATCATTTGTAGAATAATTAAAGTCCAGGGCAATTCAAGGTGACGGTTAACGGTCGAACTACATAAGGTGCAAAATCTCTTGACAGAATATTACCAAGACCTCACTATTTTTGTTGACCTACTATTAGACCGAGATCTATAAACAATACTTACGCACGTACCTACGTTGAATAAGCGTTAGGTAAGAGACATGAACTTATTTTAGCCAAAGCCTTTATTTTTAAAAAAAGCTTTTATTTGAGCTTATTTTAGATAAATAAAATTTATAGATTGACCTTTCATTTCAGTAGGTTAAAATTGGGGTTTCCAGATCACATAAGATCTGGAAACCCGCAATTTTCACCATTCATTCATTCATGAGTGTTGTATTCAGAATCCTCTATTCAAAATGAGTGTTGTATTCAGAATCCTCTATTCAAATGAATGTTGTATTCAGAATCCTCTATTCAAAATGAATGTTGTATTCAGAATCCTCTATTCAAATGAATGTTGTATTCAGAATCCTCTATTCAAAGTGAAGGTTGCATTCAGAATCCTCTATTCAAATGAGCGTTGTTTTCAGAATCCTCTATTCAAATGAGTGTTGTATTCAGAATCCTTTATTGAAAGTGAATGTTGTATTCAAGTTATTGAAATGGGACTTGTATTCGTTTTATTTTAAAAATCTTTTTTCTTTAATAAATTGAGGTCTTGATCTATCAAAATCAAAATATTTTTATTTCACATTAACCTAAATGGACACTTACGAAACGTCAGAAGCTAGGTGCACGGTTCCAATTGGTCGTTTCCTAGTGAGAAGAGCCGGCAAGAAACTCCATGGTTACTCTTGGTTTCCAGACCAGATAAGACCTGCAAACCCGCAATTTTCACTCATTCAATCAGCACATTAGAAAGATCTGGAAACCCGCATTTTTTTCTCATTTATCGTTTCATCCATTCAGCACATTAAAATTCTGATAGTTGATTGCGCTCACACATTCTCCGACGTCGTCTTATATCGGATTTCTGATATACGTCACTGCGTCGCTGTCTCAGTTATGTAGATGAAGTATTGATACCTATTTGTATTAGAGAGTGCATACCTATATCAACTAACTTTTATACGTGTTTTATAATGTAGGTAGAGTTCTTTAATCTCACGAAGCGACGTGAATTATTCGACTTTTAACCTTACCCTCAAAGATTTAAAAGTCACATGATGTCACTTCGTGACATAAAAGAACTATTGAATATGGGTGCTTATGTGAAAGGTTAAAATAAAAATACTTTATCATTGAATAAGGATTATGATTTATTTTACGACATATTATTTGATACTTTTACGGCAATTTCTTTAACCGATTTATAAATATCATCCATGAATATGTTTTTAACTACATGCTGCACGCACAATTCGGCATCACAATTACATAGCGAACTTATGGTATCAGGAAAATTTTCTACATCATAAACTTCGATCCTGATCACTTTAGCACCACGCGTAAGTTTTTTTAAAGAGGTGAATGCAGCTGTTGAACATCTCTTGAGCTGTTTGCTGCCGGGGCCCTCCAGATTCAGTTGGTTTTCGTATTTCTTTCCTACCGCAGTATTCATAGGAACGAAGTTGAAGAGGTCGTTTTCGGAGTCCTTAAAATAAAAATACAGAATGCAATTAAATTCGTGTTGTATCAGGAATAGAAAACTCTGATGTCGAGGACTTATTATGTATGTTTGACCCGTTTACAATAATCAATCAATTAATACATTTTATTTGTAGATAAAAATAATGTAATATTTTAATTGTTGGGACAATATATTGTTAAAGTTTAAGAAAATATTAACACTCACCGACATTACGCAAAGGTAGGTACCGTTTTTTACTCAGTCAGGACTCAGGACTCAGCAGGAGCAGAAATTGAATGATCGACTTTAAAATTATTTATCAATTTATATACGTTAATTTTAATGTATAGAGTTCAAAGTCGTACATTTTTTGTTAGATGTTGATATTCCCGACAAAAATGGTGTGGTAAATTGAAACCTCAAGACATCACGGCGCCAAACATTTTATTGTTTACTATAAATATATATTGATAAAATATACACTACTGTACGTTTGTTCACTGTACTTTTTTCATACATTTTTATTGAGAAGATTCGCCAAGCAAAATCATTGCATGTAAGTAGTATGTCTAATTTGCAATGTAAGTTCTTATTTTATTTATGGAGATGGATTGAAATTGAAACCTCAAGACATCACGGCACCAAACATTTTATTGCTTACTGTAAATATGTATTGATAAAATAAACACTACCTACTGTACGTTTGTTCACTGTAATTTTTTTATACATTTTTCTTAAGAAGATGCGGCTAGCAAAACCGTTGCATGTAAGTAGTATGTCTAATTTGCAATGTAAGTCCTCATTTTATAAGGAGATGGATGAAAACAAAATAGCAATATCAACATACTATTGTTACGCCTAGTTTTGCCTTCTATTATTATTATTATCTTATTCCTCAAACTTATACTTTTTAAATCACCAAAAGAAAGGTAATGTTCACGGTAATATCACTGTCTTTTGCTTGACACAGTCGGATAATAAAATTCTCTTACTGTGTTATATTAGTGTAGAATAAATAAATAATAAATAATAATGTTAATGTTGTAATAAAATAAATATTATATAAACGAAGTCGCGGTATTTAACTAGTATGTAAGACTTGGAATGTAGTTACTATACCTAGTCAAATATTAATATACACTTTAGATATCATAATTTAAGGTTGAGATTAATGTAGATTTGGTTATGATTGCAAAGCATTTGTCTCGTGAAGAAGTCCTGAGTCAGGATTTTAGGATCACGCGTGCATTACATATATGGAAAAACTTCACGTGGATCCCGGCTATTTAAATATTGTAGAGTGAATTAGGGGCATCACTTCGGCTACCAGGTGCTCCAGATCAACATCAAGTACTTATCAAGAATCAACGTGCAATAAGGAAAATGTAAGTAGCTTTTTAATAAAATATATATTAACTTATTTTTACTATCGCAGTTTAGTAGCAATGTATAGTTGCAGCAACAACTATGGGCCAAGGGGTTCGACCTCCCCTAATCTAGCGTGATATAGTATTGTGGTTTAATAGAGTATTATTTCTGTGATGGCTATGTGTCAGTATTCTAAAAAGATGTATTTTAATATTAGGTGTAGATAGATAGACAATAATAAAATAATAATAATTAATTAGAGTAGTGTACCTACCTGACATGTCAAAGTGGGATATTATTTATTTATTATTATATATTCAGATAACAGAGATCCATTGGTTAGTAACAATAGTCTTAACCTATGTTAGTACTCAACTAATAACACCGACAATGTACAGGTGACAAGTGACCTCACCAACGATATGTGCATGAATCATTATTTGATAGTATTAATATTTATTTATTTGTTTCACTCCATTTCAGGTCGCACGAAAACGCCGAGACCCCTTTTTCCTCCGACGTCGACGAGGAACCTCAGGTTCGAAAAAAGAAGCATGACGGGCGTAAAAAGGAAGCAAGCATCAACTCGCATGACGGAGCGCCACGAGGGTCGTGGTCGTCACCATCGAGAGTAAGTCCGGTACCGTCCACTTCCACGACACCTGTCGTATCGTCCCATCCATCAGCTTCATAGAAGCCGTTTATCAAACCCATCCCACCGAAGAAGTGCACTGTGTACGATCTGTTTGGAACCGATAGCGAGGACTTCGAGAAAGCGGTCCCTGCAGTTACTGGTAAAACACCGTTAACTTCATATATAACACGACGCCTTGCAAACGGTCATTCGCGCCAAACCCACGAAAACAAGCCGGGAACGCACTATATTGATTTGAAAATATACCAGTGCGATGAAATAGAGAAAGTTCCGCCAATGAATAGGTGGCGCCAAGCAATTGTCACGCTCAAAAATCAAACCTTTGACAATACAGATGCTTGACAACATTTGTCTAATTTTATTATAGCCCAGCAACATTTCGTCGTTGCGCATGCAAAAGCCGCTATGTGTTATTTAGTTATTTTCGGTTCTTTATGCAGTTTTAATCGTTATTTCAATACATATATACTGTATAAACAGCTATGTGATAAGTGCAATATTTAAAGAGTTAAGGAATGTAGCTATGTGATATTCATACATCGGAAGTTCCGTATCAACACGCTAAATGTTATAATTCATATACTTAGCTCAAATAAGTTCACTAAAAACACATAGCGACTTTTGCATGCACAACGACGATTTGTAAGTAACTATTATTGAAATCGTACTTAATTACAAAACTAGGCATTTATCCCCAATATAACACATGCCTATTCACTTATACACTTTTGTATTACTCTCTTATAGTAATTAAGATATTATCTTAGTATTTCAAGATTAGTAATAGTAAAATTATGTAACAAATAATAGGCAGATTGCGATTACATTATTATAGAAGACACTATTGCTATACTCAGATAAATGAATAAGAATAAATGATGATAAGAGACACGAAACTAATTGAAACTTTGCCTTTGGGTCATTGTGAAACTTTATTTTGTGAACTAATTTCTAAATATAAATAATTATCTTTATATCAATAAATTATTATAATGTTATTATAATCTTTGTTTATAATATTGGTATAAGTATAGCATACATTATTAATTTTGTGAGTGGTAGTGTTGAATTTCGTATTTAAATAATTATGTAATATCTGAATAAAACTTTTATAACCGATGCATGACTTTCTATTCTTATTATGGCCTTACAGTGTTCTTCATTTTATTAATATTTAGTATCACTAACTACAAATATAAATACCATACTAGCTTATTAATTATTTACAGCAAGTATAAAAATGAAATAGATAAGCACTATAAGTATAGGTATACCGAAAAATACGCTCGTTTTACATACCTATTTTGACATGATACTCGTAACTTTAAACTAATCTCAATCATTTGTTTTTTATCATACTTATGCTTTATATATCTATGTATGGGTAAAATTGAATTAATAATCAAAATGAAGTTGATCAAACAACACACATCACTTAATGTTAATCATATAAATCTTGGTGACTCTGATAACCACATTAGGCATAGCATTTTGTTACCAAATACGATTCGTTGTATTATATGTGGTCCTTCAAATTGTGGAAAAACAAACGTCGTGCTTAGTTTATTGTTACATGAGAATGGTCTAAAATTTCAAAATCTTTATCTGTACTCGAAAACTAACTTTCAGCCAAAATACAGGTTCCTACGAGAAGTTATAAAGAGAGTGCATCAAGTTAAGTTTCATGAATTTAATGATAATAAAGAAGTCATAGCCCCGCATGAAGCACTAACAAATTCTGTGTTTATTTTCGATGATGTGGCATGTGAAAATCAAATAAACATTCGTAATTACTTCTCTATGGGTAGACATAAACAAATCGATTGCTTTTATTTATGTCAAACATATTCTAAAATTCCGAAACAGTTGCTGCGTGATAATGCAAACTTTCTTATAATATTTAAACAAGACGATGTAAACTTGAAACATATTTATGAAGAGCATGTTAGTTCTGATATGTCCTGGAATCAATTCAAGAATATTTGTAATACAGTTTGGAGAGAGCCATATAACTTTGTTAGTATTTGCAAAGACTCCTTATTAAACAAGGGAAGGTATAGACAGAATTTAGATAGTTTTTTTAAATTTTGAGCGAAAATGCGTAATTATATAAATCAATAATATATACATCTAACTTAGTATTATATCTTCTTTGGCTGAGGACACTTGTTATAATACAACATGGAAAAGAATATTAAAATAGAATTAATGAAGTCTGTAGATTCCATAAATAATAAAATAAAACAAATGAAGAACCGTGAACACTCTATGAACTTGTCACTTGATAAAATGCTGAAACCCGTCACAGATCCCCTTAAAGCACTAGTCGATTCGAATATATCAAAGGAAAAAATAAAGCTTTCACAAAATACATCACCCCCACATTCTGACGACATTGAATTGGATGACATTAATACTAGTTCATCTACAAAGTTTGAAGACTGCTACGATCCAAAACTGAATTCTGCACAAGTGTTTAAAAAGTCTCCTACAAAAGAAATACCGGATGATTTAGAAATTTCGCTAGAGGGCCGTGATATCCATGATATTTATGATGGTGTAAATATACCGTTTGGAATAAGAAGTGTAAACAAAACATTGCTAATGGGTAATTCAGTAGTCTCATTTTCTAAAATCGATAGTTTGAATGACGACAGTGTCATTTTAATTAAAGTTGGTGACAAATCCTATAATTTATCCCCTGGCTTGAAAGAACTTTTACTTCGAAGAAAACCTGATTTAAAATTAATATCGAGCAAAGATAGACTTGTCTATAAGGACATGCTGCATTATACAAATGTTCATAAGAGAGATTTTAATCCTGATGGGCAAATAAGAGGCGATAAGGGAATAAAATATCGTGAAGTAATCAAACCATTATTTTCCGAATCGTTAAATGAAAATTTTCACACTGGAGGAAGCTTACCAACCCTAAAAAAATATAAAAATAACACTGACTTGGTATATTGGGATGACCCTAACGAACTGGTTAACAGATTGAAATTATTAGTTGCTTCCAGAGACGCTGGCAATACAAACCATGATAATGAAATTTTATCGATAGTTGAAGAATTGAAAGAAGCTGGCATAATTAAAGAATAAATACTCACTATGATAAAATTTTCATTCAGTATTATAGACGGATTCAAAACAAATGTACTGAATTGTGAACATGAGCAAAACTGACGTGGTAAATGAAATTCATAAAAATGCGAGAGTGAACTTTCCACGAAGATGTGTTATTATGAAAGATATAGATGACCTATGGCAAGCAGACTTAATCGATATGCAATCAATTTCAAAGCAAAATAAAAATTACACATTTATTCTTGCTATTATTGACACATTCTCGAAATATGCTTGGACTTTTCCTCTAAAAAGTAAAACCAAAGATGATGTATGTAGCTCTTTTAAGAAATTATTGGATAAAGGACGTGTTCCTAAAAATCTGCAAACGGATAATGGAACAGAATTTTACAATAATCAATTTCAGAAGCTTATGAAAACTTATCACATTAATCATTATTCAACTTTCTCAACAAAAAAGGCTTCAATAGTTGAGCGATTTATCAGGACATTGAAATCGAAACTCTATAAGGAATTTAGTTTAAGAGGCAGCTACAATTGGATAGATAGCACTCTCAATGATGTTATTTACAAATACAATCACACTTATCATCGGACAATTGATGAAGTTCCCGCTAATGTGGATAACATTAATAAAAAATATATATTAGAAAGGTATTCAAGGCTAGTAAAAAATCATAATATTAAAAGCAAATATAAAATTGGTGATTATGTGCGTATCAGTAAGTACAAAGGAACATTTGAAAAAGGTTACACTCCCAACTGGTCTACAGAAATATTTAAAATTCGAATGATACAAAATACAACTCCTATCACCTACTTAATAGAAGATACAATCAGAGGTCAGCCTATTTTAGGTGCATTTTATGCGCAAGAGCTTCAAAAAACAAAACATTCAAATGTGTATCTAGTGGAGAAAATTCTTAGAAGAAAAGGTAACAGGATTTTAGTAAAATGGCTAGGTTTGTCTTCAGCTGAAAATAGTTGGATTGATAAATCAAATATATTATCATAAATATTAAAACATTAACTAACGACAATTCAAATTATAAGTATTTTAATAAAGTGCTCAATCCAGATTCATCAGTCTTATAATGTGTATTGGAGAGAGTAGTCTTCTCAATTGGATTATAAATCACTTACCTTTTGAATTACACTTACCAGGATACAGTTATTGTGGTCCTGGTACAAAATTAATTAAAAGGCTTATACAAGGAGATAACGGAATTAATAAATTAGACGAATATTGCAAAGATCACGACATTGCCTATCACAAATCATCAAACTTAAAGGATCGACACGAAGCTGATTTAATTTTGTTAAATATGGCGAAAGAACGAGTAGTTGCTTCGGATGCGAGTGTAGGTGAAAAATTTGCAGCACGCTTAGTAGGCAGGGCTATGTCGACAAAAATTAAAACTGGTTCTGGTCTGAAAAGTAGTATTAGTAGTACAAAGTGTTGTCAAAAAGATACATCTGGAAAAGGGTTAAAAAGTAAATTAAAAAACGTTATTTCTAAAACCAAGAGACACATTAAAAAATTAAAACCAAGAAGTAAAAAGATGGCTATAGAATTGGCTATCGCCGCTGCCAGAGAATTAGCTAATGATGCATCTATTAAACTTCCTCGTGTTATTCCTATACCAAAAACTGGTGGAATATTGCCGTTAATTCCTATTTTTGCGGGATTATCAGCGGCAGGGGCTTTAGCAGGTGGTGCAGCTGGTATTGCTAAAACCATTAACGAATTCAAGATGGCTAAAAAATTGTTGGATGAATCGAAGAGACACAATGAAAAAATGGAAGCGCTTTGCATTGGGAAAGGATTACACCTTAAACCGCATAGAGATGGGCTTGGAATTTTTGTATCGAAAGAAAAAAACTAAAATGTCGGCTACCCAAACGAGCCTTAACTAACTTTGACATTTTGAAATATGGAAATAGTATTCCTTATTTTAGAGGTGTCTTTATGAGAGATGAGCTCCCTAAATGCCCTTTTGTAAAAGAATGCGGAGTTATTAATTTAGATAGTTCTAAAAACCCTGGTTCTCATTGGGTAGCCTATGCAAAATATAATGATTATAGAGTATTTCGACAGTTATGGTAATCTGAAACCTCCCAAGGAATTTATAAAATACGTAGGGCCTAAAGTCCAATATAATTATGAAAATATACAACGTGATCACCCCTTTAATTGTGGACATCTATGTTTGAATTTCTTAAAGAGTTTTTGGTGTAGTCAATGAATAAAATGAACAGGATCTTATTTAAGACTTCAGTATGAAAGCATGTCTACTACGGTTACCATCTCTGGAAATAAATCTGAATTGGTTTCGTATTTTCAACCACCTCTACATTTATCCGATCAATACGAGTGCGGTTTGCTATACTTTTCAGTATTAAATTCTAGACCAAATGTGACCATCAATAATAACAATCTATCAGTAATCAGAATCGAATGTGATCTTGTTCACGGTTCATACTGCAACGGCTTACCAACTCATTTTATTCACGAATTTGTATCTAATATCGCTCCAGGTCACCGGTACATAGAAATACCGCAAAACGTTGTTTACTTTCCAGTAAACAAAAATCTAATTTCATCTATATCTGTTAAAATTGTTGATCAACTTGGTAACTGTATTGACTTTGGTGAAGAACATATTCAATTACGCCTTCATTTAAGAAAAACAAAATGATAGTATATTATAAAAACTCTTCAGTGAAAATCAAACGTCTTATTCCATCTACGACCATTAAGGTGCATAGACGTAAGAAAAAAGTAAAGAAATTGAGTGAAGCAAATAAAGATTTTCTTAAAGCTCTAGGTTTTAAAGTATGAATATACTACAAATTACCGAATCACCCCACTTCGATAGTTCGATTGAAAGCTATGAAGTCCACTCATACAATCCCTACACTAACAGCTTTAGAGAAAACGATGAAATCAGAATTCCCATACACCAACAAGACATATACGTGTTTCCGTCAGCCAGTTCAATTTACGTCGAGGGCCAAGCAAAGTTCTTCGACAAAGATGGAAAACCGATTAAGAAAAATATTACGTTCAGTAGCAACCCTGTTATGTTTTTGTTTCAAGATATCAGATACGAAATAAATGGTATTGAAATAGATCGTATTAAAAATTCTGGAATAACAACCACAATAAAGTCATACGTTTCAATGAATGATGGAGAAAATAAAGTTGCTGCCTTGTGGGGTTGGAACATAAATGGAGTAACAAATGATGGTAATTTTTGTGCTATTGTACCTCTTAATAAGATATTAGGATTTGCGGAAGATTACAATAAAATTATGATAAATTGTAAACATGAACTTATTCTGAATAGAAGTAACTCTAACTTAAACAGTATCATAGCGACTGATGATATTGCGCATTTTCAAATAGATATACAAAGATTGCAATGGCGTGTACCACATATAAAAGTATCAGACCGCGAACGACTGACACTACTAAAACACTTGGAAAAAGATAAACCTATTCAGATAGCGTTTCGAAATTGGGATTTATACGAGTATCCTTTGCTCCCTAAAACTACAAAACATTCTTGGTCAGTTAAGACTGCATCGCAATTAGAGAAACCTCGATATGTAATTTTTTGCTTGCAAACCAACAGAAAAAATAATAAAACCAAAGACAGTTCTCTGTTTGATCACTGTGAAGTTACCAACGTAACACTATTTTTGAATTCACAGTATTATCCTTACGAGCCTCTAAGCTTAAATTTTTCCGAGAACAAATACAATATATTATATGAAATGTATGTGAAATTTCGTCAGTCGTATTACAACTATCCCGCAGACCCGTTGCTTGATTTGGTCGGTTTCAAGGACAAGGCTCCTCTCTTTATCATAGACTGTTCAAGACAAAACGATAGTTTGAAAACAGGCCCTGTAGATGTGCGGCTGGAGATTGAATGTTCACTGCCAATACCAGATAACACAACTGGATATTGTTTAATTATTAACGATCGACTGGTGGAATATAAACCTCTGAGTAATATAGTGCGCAGGTTATCATGACTGCCATTGTAGATGTTCAAGGTTTTAAAACAGAAACAAATGAATTTATCATTAAAGAAATTGCTGTATTATGCAATAAAAAAATTCAAGTGTTTTTAATTAAGCCACCATTTCCATTTTACGATTTGACGAAACCAGAAAAACGGCAAGTCAGTTGGATTGAACGTAATAGAAAGATATACTGGAGAGGCGGATTTGTGCCTTACTCAAATCATCAGAATTTGATTGCAGATATTTTAAGAGATAAACAAGTTTACACCAAAGGTTTAGAAAAAGTGTTGTGGTTAAAAAATATTTCGAGTAATAATAATATAAATAATTTAGAAGATGAAGGTTGTCCTAATTTATTAAGCTTATACAATAAATTTGAACATTCTCATGATGTGTATAGTTGTATTTATCATGATAAAATTTGTGCTTTAAAAAATGTAATATGTTTATATAAATGGTGTATAGATAATAAATTTTTGAAGTAAATATTTTTCTTGTTTAATTTTTCACAATTGGGTAATAGATAACAGTTTCCTATCCCTACCAATCCCGTCCAATGTTAATCGTTATAAGTTGATGGTAATAGCTGTGCGATGTCATTATACATTTATAATTATCTGTATCAAGAACATGTCTCAAAATAAATACAATCCTCGGTATGACCTGTTTAATACATATAAAATGCGTGAATTTTCATTTCGTTCCTATTGGGCAACGGCTGATTCAAGGAGAAGATTAGTAATGGAAATGGCTGACGCGGGATTTTTTTATTGTGGAAATGGTGTAAATGATAAAGCAGCATGTTTCTCATGTGGAGGTGTTATAGAAGATTGGGAGATTTACGATGATCCTTGGATGCAACATACCATACAATTTCCTCAATGTTGTTATTTGAACGCTGTGAAAGGAACGGATTATGTTGACAAATCAAAACATCTATTTTTAAAAGAAAGATAATATATAAAATTATTCTAAAATGGAGCAGGATAGATTGATTGTTTGCTGAATAAGCTACTAAATGCTATTAGCAATGGAGCCTAAGTAACTATAAATTATGTACAGTCATTTTATGTGTCATTCAATTCCAACAATTGTAGTTTAAATGCGTTTCAAATTCGAAATCCCCGAAATTCGCGGAAGGCCGCGAAACCGTAGAAAAGGATTCTGAATACAACACTCATTTGAATAGAGGATTCTGAAAACAACGCTCATTTTGAATAGAGGATTCTGAATGCAACCTTCACTTTGAATAGAGGATTCTGAATACAACATTCATTTGAATAGAGGATTCTGAATACAACACTCATTTTGAATAGAGGATTCTGAATACAACATTCATTTGAATAGAGGATTCTGAATACAACACTCATTTTGAATAGAGGATTCTGAATACAACACTCATGAATGAATGAATGGTGAAAATTGCGGGTTTCCAGATCTTATGTGATCTGGAAACCCCAATTTTAACCTACTCATTTCATTGGCCTTATAATTATTTTATGTAGTGTGACAATAATAGTTTGCAAAAATAAAGGTCCCATATCATTTTTTGCCCTCAATCAAAAAACGGCTTACGCGTATAAAAACTTTAGTATCATCGATATAGATCGTTTGACGTTCCACGCTTTATTAAACAACGTTACATTCTACTTACTATCAGACGTCTAAATCTCACTTATATCTCACGCTAGATTATTTTTCAATCTTACAAAGCTATCATCCTACTACGAAGTTTTTGAATGGAGTAAATTATGAGAATCTACTCTACGTAAAGCTGATATCAGTTGCTTCATTTTGTTCATTGTTGGCTTTCATTCGGCATCTTTCACTAGAAGTGAAACGATGAACAAAGCATTAATCAAAAGTGAAAATTAATTCACCGATGTTGCATTTCAGCCCCGTTTCACTTGCCTGCCAAATGACCTAAAAATGAAATGAAAGGAGCAGATGAACGTTCATGTCTATGTTCTTTTGTCGGTTTCGGGAATGAAACAAAAGTGAATATTCACCTAGTGTACCATTCAGTCGAGTGAAGCGTCGGATATCAGGATAAGAGTACACAGTCGTACTCTTAACATATTGCACATATATGCACACTCGTGTGTGCAAATATGTGCATAATTTTTCTGTGATGAGTTATTTAGCCCGTCTGGTGTTAGGCCATAATAAGTTTAAAATGAAAGGTAAGATCGTAAAGCTATTTTTACAAGCTTTTATTTAGCTTGCACTGTTCGTATGTATGTATGTAATTTCGTTTTATCTTGATGAAATTTCGTTGGCATGATGCACGCTTTTAGTTGAACTGTTGAAAGCAGGTTCTGTAGTTTATAGTTATTATTACACTGAGGCTTTTATGATGAAGTTAGTATTTGTCATAAAACGTACTTTATGGCATAGTATTATTTTACAATTGAAAAAGTGTTATATACGGAATTCCATCAACAGGTAATTAAAAAAGATAATGTTAACAAAAACCTTTAGTTGTTTTTATTTTTTTATTGCTGTATGGGCCCACTCTCAACCTCGATCACACCTGATGGAAAGCGATGGTAGAGGTCTATGATGGAACGAGCATGCCCAGAAGATGCCTAAGGCACTGGAACTCCCAGGCATCGACGAAACACAGCAGGTTGCTTGACGCCGGACTCCGGTAGGAGGGGGGGGTCGCAAACCAGGCGGGCGTTAGCCCTACCACTGCAAAGGAAGAAATGCCCAGTCAAATAAGGTGTTGAGTGTGACTGTCCAGGATGCGCCGAGCGCTCGGTTCAGTTGAGTAACTGGCGGAACAAACTGCGCTACACGAGGAGGCTTCTTCATACATCCCAAAACCAGTAAAAGACAGACAGAAAAATCTAGCGTTTTATAATATATTATGTAGGATCATCTGCGCTATTATTTCCATAAATGGTATTTTATGTATCAAAATCATGTAGAGGAAATTTAATTTACATCACAGTTGGAGTATAAAAGTAGGGATGTTATTAACGTTCCTGTCATCTAAATACACTTCTTTGATATAATATTGTAAGTATCAAAGGTATTCTATTCATATTAACTATAATACAGTAAATTCATAAAGACGAATTTCTTCATTTTATCGTTCCCATGGTCTTAGTTATCACAAAGAAAATCAAACAATGCTGTAAGCAGTTTTTAAATTAACTAGACCAATGACTATCCGCAATTTGGTCTCCTATTGTCCACACAAATTCAAGATATTCATTTTAACTTGACAACAATACTTGGAACATCACTTAGCTTCCACGAAGCGCACACCCAATTTCAGTAACATAATAACGTTTACGCGCCTAACAATAGGTCTTGATTTGCGAGTCAGTACCTACTATGATATTACTTCTACTACGGGCTTCTAATCAGTCTATCGCGGTCCATTGTTGGAGCCAAAGGGAAGGCCTCGATATTAGCAGTCACGTTACACGATGCTTTGTAACTAGCTGCATTATGATTGGAGTACGTTAAAATGGGTCGTTCCCGCTCGTTAATACCCCGTCGTTAACAATATTAACGACTGGGAATGTTTTGTTACACTCGATAACAATGTTGAAGAACGCGACATTTTTTCCCAATCGTTCAACACTCGTTCCGCGTTTAGTTTAGGAGTCAGGCTAAAGAAAAGTGAAATGAAACAAAAGATATAACGGTTATTGAAATTTGTGCTTTTTTAATCACGATTTTTGAGGCGCCAAATTAATAACCATATCGTTTATTGTTCAAAGTTTACATTAGAAATGCCTAAAACTTTAATTTTTTATGAATTGTACTAATCATAGATAAAAGATAAAAGAAATTATATAAAGTTATTAGACTCGCAGCGAGAGGTGAACGATTGGGAAAAAAATGTCGCGTTATTCAACACTGTTAACGAGTGGAACAAAAAATTCCCAGTCGTTAATAGTGTTAAAGACTGGGAATGTTACCTATGTTTTTTTTTTCTATCTTTATATTTCGCGTCAATACCTACGAGAAATTAAGAACGCTGCGATTATGTACTTTTTCATCTTCATTACTTTCTATTATTAGTTAGCCTTCCAAATCTTGTGATAAAACATCTTGATTAACCATGGCAGGAGGCTTTAAATATTTTTAACTCTTTCTTGAAACATTTTGCTTACGAAGCAGAGGTTGAAAACCACAGATATAGATAGACCTAGATAACACAAGTATCAAGAAAAAAAATCAGCTGTTCCCTACATTTATGTTCGTATAACTCGTCAAAATGTAGGGAACAGCTGATTTTTTCTCGCGATTTCAGGTTTGGTCCCATAGTAAAAGTTGTTCATAGTGATGAGTATAATGACCTCTTATGAGGTTGTTAATGTTTTACTAATAACCCTGTATATCTATATCTGTGTTGAAAACACTTTATTGCTTTTGTAAAATTTCAAAGCCTATGTATTTGAATGTTACTTAAATTGAAATATACTGCAATGAAAGCCTTATTTGGCACACTCTCGCCTCTCTACCGTACAATACGTCCGCTTTTCAGTCACACATTGTGCTACTAACAATACTCCGAATAACACTAAACTTCAGGGACATGAGCGTTCAACTAGACCCAATTTCAGTAACGCAATAGTGGTTAACACGTATAACAATGGAGTCTGATTTGTGAGCCGGTACACCACAACGCATGACCACAAATATCACTCGCTATTGTCAAAAGCTCGAGGGAATATCTTGATTGGAACACTGTTATAAATGCGTGGAACTAATCGATGGTTTAATAGTGTGGTGAATGGAATATTTAAGTGGTGTTTATAGGATTTGGGTATTGGGAGACTTGGCTGAACAATCTGCGGTAGTCTTGGAGTATGTAGCAGGAACTGTAATGTAAAAAATATAATAAGCTGTTAGTCATTTTTCATCCAAATATCTTGACCAAAATTTGCAGCAATTTTGCTTTTAATATCATTGCATACTGCATCGTGCATTATTTTAATAAGGGGTTACTTTGGAGCCTTCCTTTCCATTTATATTTGAAAGAATGGGCTATAAACTCAATTGCTTCACAACCTCTTGAGAATTCGAAAATAGCTAACAATGGTCTAATTCAATAAATGCTTTGACATTGACAACAGTAATTAGAATATGCCTAGCGTGGTATAAATTCGTACGTCAATAAAAACCGTAACCCAATTCTTTTTATTTTTCAAAACATGCGCCGAAACACAAACGTGTCAAAACCCCAAATCAATGAAACACAAAAAGCGAATATCCCGACTCGTAATTCAAAGGTGCCAAAAAATCTGTCATAGCTTACGAACAAAAAAAAAGGATGATTCGGAAAACACGCAGGGAAGTAAATCCAATTTTGTCGGTACAGAAATGCAGATAGGCTAGAAACAGGCTGCCTCGTTAGTGGGGACCAAAAATATTTTTAATTTTCCTTCCTATTTTTGGTGGCGGGCATTGTGACCTCAGTTCGCGTTCGTTTCAAATGCGGATTTACATTTCAGAAGAGTGGGAGTAAGAATAATTTCACAGTGCGACTGTTTGAAAAGCATTTGGTTGTATTCCGACAGCTGTGCTGGGGACGTGTGACGTTTGTGATTTTGTATAAAGAAAAAGAAAAGAAAAAGAAAGAAAATTAGTTTATTCTGCACAAACAAAAACGCGCATTACAAATAAAAATAGATGATGATAGTTCTTCTTTTGTGCATTGGTGCGAAAGACGGCTAGGAAACTATGTTAGGTCTCATCAACTGCCTAGTCTCTTCGGCTGCCAGTCTAACCAGAAACACCAGTATTTTACATAGAGCGACTGCCTATCTGACCTCGGCAACCCAGCTCCTGGGTAATATGATAGAATAGAATAGAATAGAATACTCTTTATTACCCCTCTCCCCCTCTTTATTTTTTTCTTTTTTTTTTGATACCCCTTGGTAAGACTGATTGTTAGACATTCGGGCTTCTGACGACCCATAATGACTGTCAAATATCCAAGAATGACAGCCGGGACCAACTGTTTAATGTGCTTTCCGAGCCACGGAGGGATCTCGGTATGTAAAGATGGTCACCCATCCAAGGCCGGACCGCGACATGCGTAGCTTAACCAGATCGATCGACCCATACTGCTGATATTACTTAGCCATGAGCCCCTCTATTTTAGGTTTAGAGTATGATTTATATTCCATTATCTTTTCAAGTTACCTAAACGTTTCACTGAGTTTTTTCGGCGTTTCTGTTCAGACTTTCAGAGTGAGACGGATAGAATACACTGAACTTATCTAGATTTAAAATATTATGTGTTGTTTAGTGTTTTTAAACCCAAATTAGTGATATAAATATAATTTACTAATTCATATTCAACCTCAAGAAATATGACCATGTGTCGAGCTATAGGTCTGAGCTCAAATGGATGTCCATACGCCAAAGAAGAAGTTTGCGCGCTTTGACCACGCTTTTCTCCCTTCTCAATTCTCCCACTCCTCCTTCTTATCTCGTGGCTCACTTCCAATATCTTTGTTCTTCTCACGCTAAGAATCTGCGTTCTTCTAACAATCTTCTCCTACTCTGTCCTTCTCATACTTCTGACTTTGTTCATTCTTCCTTTCATATTCAGTCCATTCTTCTTTGGAATGCACTTCCTCTTGATATCAGGATGGCCACCACTCGGTATGCATTTAACCCTTAACAACCCAGTATGCCTTAGTAACGTAAATGACCAATAGTGTCTAATGGACACATTAAAAAAATAGATGGTATTTACACGAAAATAAAGGTATTGTGAATAGAATTTCAACCAAATCTTTTTAATTCTTTATTTGACTTGAACAATTACCTTATAAGTACAACCATTAATTACAAAAAGATAGCAAAGTCTGGTAAAAAAAAAATATTTACAAATATTGCAAATAATTTTTTTTACAGAGTGTTCTGCGCTCACGTTGCGGTTGCACTTGTCACAACACTGTTTTGAGGCCATAGATATTTTTGAAGGACATATGTGACAGCGCTTCTTTCTTTTTACTGCAGGATCAGATGACTGAGAAGATGATTCAGCTGATCCTACCACATCTTGTATAGCTGCTAGGTGGTAACTTGTTAAGCCTTTTTTGCTTCGCCTCCGTATGTGAGGACTTACTAAATCCGTAATAATTTCTCGTAGAAATCTAGAGAAACTCGTAGAAACTTTCTATTGGATCGGATATAACTTTGCCCGGAGGAAGAATCACCTTATGAACACCACCACGAATTATGTTGTGATAAGGAGTTCGACTTTGTCTCTCAGGTTCTGATGTCCAAGTTGTTCCATCTTTGCCTTGATAAACGTTAATCGATGCATAATTTTGTAGTGGCAAATCATCACCTTCACTCCATACTTGTTCCTCATCGGTTTCCGAGGCTGGTTCTGTCGCGTTACTTTCATTGTCCGAACAGCTATCAATACAAATGTTTGCATTATCACTGTCATTTTCACGTAACAAAACATTTTCATCACCACTGTCATCAAGAGCCTGTTGAATTTCGTCCGCTGTTAGTCTTTTTTTAGACATTTCTACGATCAAAAATAAGTCTGAGTAGGATCACTTTATCACAATTACTAATAAGTATTGTATACGTACTAAAACCAACCAAGTAATAAAACTTGTGAGCACAAGGATAGTTTTGTAATACGAATAATAACACTGCGAATGTCGGTTATACTATACCAAGATACCAATAATGATTAATTGATTACCTATAAACAATGTTTTGTTTACAATCCGACCTACCTACCCACATATTCCTGTTACAAATTGTTTTTGTGTCTTGCGGACACTTGTGGGTTGCTGAGTTACTAACGTGGTTTATTGATTATAAAAAAAAACTAATAATATTATAAAAATTTTCATTACACTTTTGGAATCAGTAAACCATAGCGATAGATTAGATAAAAGGGTTTTTTGCAGAGACAAATACTTTCGTTTTTATGCATCTTTAAACCTAAAAATGAGTCCGAAAGACACTTGTGGGTTGTTAAGGGTTAAGCGGAAGTTGCAGAGTTAATTTCAAAATAAATAGCGTAGAGTCATCTCATCACCTCTCTCCCTTGAATTTGTGTATTATATACGTATATATATTATAAGTATATATTATAGTAAATAGTATGTAAATGTATATAACCTATTTATGTATTTGTGTACCTAATTACAATAGATTTTTTTTATAATTATTCCTCTCAAACAAAGCACCTGCCATCCAATCTCTTCACCACCCTTGGTTGACTGGTAGAGAATGCCTAAGGCATTAAGTCCGCCTTTGTACCTTTCTGTGCGAAAAGTTTAAATAAATAAATATTTACATAAACAGTCCCATTTCATCATTTTCAGTCCAATCATCATTTTCCCACTGCTGGGACTCAGGCCTGCTTTCTGTGAGAGGTAATGGGCCAAAATCCACCACGCGGGCCCAGTGCGGGTAAGTAGATGTCACATGTCTTCGAATTTTTGGTTCTAGGATATGCCGGTTCCGTACGACTTTGACGTTTTGAGAGCAGTAGTGATGAAATAAATTATACAAAGTAAAGCGTCTACTTAAATTCGAACCCACGACGTACAATTCGTAAGTCAAGTCCGATACCGAGGGCCACCACTGCTCTTCACTAAAACAGTGAGTAAGCAACTAATCTACTCCTAACTTCACTATCCAAATCCAATACATGAGCACAAATAATAATAAAAATACAGTTTCATTCCAAAAATAAGAATTGGCATCGTATAAGGAACATTACGTAAACGCGAACTCGGCGTAAATTGTACGCACAGGCGCTGGTAGGAATACGCAATGTAGGCGTAACACGCATAACGACTGGTACCGAACAAAATTATGTAACATACGATTCTTGTGTAATTTTTCGTACAACATGTTAGAATTGAGTAGGGGTGTGTAAGTTAATTTTGTCTAAGCTCTTGGTTTTTTTTGATGTGAAACATCTATAGCCGCACGTAAAACAAATTTCTGGCGTGGCGACGCATGCCGTGGCGACGCGTCGCCACGCTATATGATGGTGTATATATACAGTCACAGTCTTGTGTACTGTGTGGCGACGCGTCGCCATGCGCAATCGACTGCGATTCTCTTCCCACTCGATCCGGCGTTAAGCTATCTCTCTCTCGCCACACAGCTCGGATACCTATAGTGTATACTCCATAGTGTTGTTTACTGCGGTACACATAACCTGTGTTTTACTTGAAAACAAATTATTTTTAATAATAAAATATGTCTGACAGTGATAATTTAGAGAGTGACAGTGATCAGTCTCTTGCAAAGAAATCATTTTCTGGAAAAAATCGTAATATTTTATTTTATCATTATGCCATATTTAGTTTATATCGCAATCTGTTCTTTTCAATCATATTACTTTTACAAAATAATGTCAATGTTTCACATCTGCCAGGCGTCCCGTGACGGCTCACTTTTTTTATTTTAAATGGTAGAAGCTGTATTATTTTTTTTCTATTTTTGAGCGCACTAATATCTGGGACTGTCGGTCGGATTTGAATCATTCTTTTTGCATTCGATAGCCCATCTTCATGAGGAAGGCTATTTAACATCACGCTAAGACCCTTAGTCAAGTCACAATTCTCATTCTATGGAGGTTCAGTGTTTTCTATCCATCTAACTCTGAGCAGAAACACCGAAAAAACTCAAGAGAACCGTTTAGGTAACTTGAAAAAATAATGGAATATAAATCATGCAATAGACCTAACACAGAGGGGCTCGTAAGGGCTAAGTAATAACAGCTGCACACTGGTCGATCGATCAGGTTAAGCTACGTTTGTTGCGGTTGGTCTGTGGATGGGTGACCACCTTTACATACCTAGACCTCTCCGTGCCTGAACGTTAAGCCGTTGGTTCCGGCTGTCATTCGTGGATCTTCGACAGTCGTTACGGGTAGTCAGAAGTTCGAAAGTCTGACAACTAGTCTTACCAAAGGGGATCGTATTACCCAGTAACTGAGTTGTGGAGATTAGATAGGCAGTCACATGTAAAATACTGTTATTCAGCTGCATCTAGTTAGACTGGAAGCTGACCCCAACATAGTTGGGAAAACGCTAGGTAGATGATGAATTTTCCTTCTATGGCAGTTGTATGTAAAGGCTATGTCACGTCAAATTGACGTAGGGTGTCAATTTGCTTAATAATTAACTTCACTGTACATAGCTTGGATTTTGGATCTTATAAATAAAAACTGTCGCTTGACGTCAGCTAATCTAATGTACAGACGCCAGCACATCAAACTACTACTATCTGTCAAATTTCTTTAATAGATTTTCAATTTTATTGCTAAAGCATAAGATTCAAAGTTGATTAGGAAAATTTGACAGTTTCAGGTAGCTTGATGTGCTGGCGTCTATACAGAAGACATCGACCGACGATGCTCTAGTGGGTACTAGCATCTTTAAGAATGTTGCTTTTGTAAGTTATTGTGTATGTAAATTCTTATATTTCTTGGGAGCTTACTATGTGAAGGAAAGTGTTGAAGTAAAGAGTATATTTTCTCAGCATTAAAGGAAAATAAAATTATTCCTTCTAAGGTTTTCTTTGTATTCTTCTCTAGACGCTAATAAATGTGTTTAAAAAGAAACAAAAGATACACTTTATTTTGAAACAAAAAACGAAGATGTAATGTAAGGAGGTGGATAAAAGAATTGTTCAGTAAATGTAGTAAATACATTCAATGAATCTTTTTATGAACCTTAGCTAAAAGTAGACAGTTCTTTTCTTTTATGTAGAAGTGCTGATGACCTGAAAGAAAGAAAGTAAATGTGTTTAATGGTATAAGCATTTAGTGAATTAAAAGTCATCATAAAACGACATTTTTTTTTTAATTATTGCAGTATGGTCCTGCTCTTGACCTCATCACGCCTAATGGAAAGCGATAAGGTACTCGTATATGCTGGAAAATGCAAGTTGAGCTACTTTTTAAACATCAAGAAATTTACTAACTTTTTAATTTTATAGTTAACTAATTATTGAGACAATAGCTATCCGATGGAAGAAATGTTAAAGTAAAACGCAACATAAGAAACGTAGTCATTTTTATAAACCAAATAATCGTACGTTCTATTTATCTCGATGCTACGTTCGGTACCCTTGCCATAACAAGAAAACTTTCCTACTCGTACTAAGAGCTTCCAATAAATCTAGTCGAACTATTCCTAAGATACCGAATTACCGTTCAAGGACTCGGATCAAAGAATTAATGGGAAATATAACTAAATTGTGAGTATTACGAATGAATATTCAGTAGCCTCCAAAATTCTGTTGACATTTTCGAACTTTAGCTGTGTCACACGACATTATGATTTAAAATTGTAATGATCCATATGTTTGAACTGCTATAACGTTTGTATTGACAAATTTAACTATCTATGACTTATCATAAACAATAATCAAGTACCTAATATCTTAGAAGCACTTGATTATTTTAAATCATAATATTATGGAATCACAGCTGAAGTGGAAAAATGTCACATAACTTTTGGAGGGCACTACAAGTAACTGTTCGGAACCTTACATACAAGAGTGTACTTCAAGTCAACAATGAGACTTCATAAAGTTATTTGGATTATTTTCGATTCAATATAAAAAGTCATTTTGTATGGTCGACTCTTCACGTGATCAGAGGGCTAGCCTATTTCTTGGCCAAAGAATTAGCATCGCCATAAAACGAGGCAATGCTGCCAGCCTTGAGCACTGTTCCTGTTGACAGCGATGAGGACGAATTTTTTGATGCCCTATGATTGATTCTTTTGCTAAATCAAATCAAATCAAATCATTTATTTTTGCAAACATGGGTAATTGGTACATAGATGTTCTCTTAAGATAATATAGTCCTCCATATTCTACCATCTCATGGGCATGCAAATAATATTAGGTTCTAAAATTTAACAGAAATTCTATTGATAACGAATAAATAATTGTAAATGTCAGATCATTAGAATTACAAAAAATTACAGAATTGAATTATAAAAATGTTAAAAATAATAAAGTAGGTATGTCAAAATGTCAATTAGAATAAAAAATGTCAGAATAGGAACCTGTTTGTCAATCAGTGCATAGATTTATCATTAAGGAATTCGTCAATTTTGTAATAACTTTTTTCAATTAATATTTGGTTTAGTGCCCTTTTAAATTTGAATACAGTCATATTTTTTATTACATCAGGTACTTTATTATAAATGCTTGGGGCAATACCAAAAAAACTTTTCTGCATAAGTGCGGTTTTACTACTTTTTTCATATACCTACGTGTAAATATTATTGTTTAAATTTTTCTAGCTTATATCATGTAAATATAAAAAAAACATAAGGTGCAAGGGGTGAAAACAATTACAAAATTCCTCCAGACCGAATTTTGGCCGTGGCGACCAATCTCAGCAGTGATCAGCCTTCGGCGCGGGAGATGTAATAGTGCACAAGTGAGTGCGCTGATACAGGTGCACTCTCTCTTCCCTCACTCCCATAGTCTGATGGGACGGCATGCAATGACTCGGAGTGAGATCTGGTGCTGGGACCAACGGCTTAACGTGCTTTCCGAGGCACGAAGGGGTCACGGTATGTAAAGATGGTCACCCATCCACAGACCAACCGCGACATGCGTAGCTGAACCTGATCGATCGACCTGTGGGACTGTTATTATTTAGCCACGGGACCCTCCGATACTTGGAAGAAAGTCTGGGACTAAAATAGATCGCGTTAGTTTTATATTGGATAATGTGTTTTTATCTTACTTCATAATGGTTGTCATGTGGTTACTGGTTAGTAACAGCTCCTTTGTTTGACCTTTGGATACAATATCTAATGTGGCTGTAAGAATGTTCTTTCAACCTTTAATATCGCAAATAAAAAGGTGTTGTCACCTGACAACGTTGCTATTAAAATATTTTTGAAGGACAAGATTTGTTGGTAAGTTACTCATTGTTACAAGAGTGGAGGATTATTTTAAGATACTGATGATGATTTTTACCTGGCATATGCTGAGCTGAACTCCCATTTGGTGCAACCATGAGACACACACCGCCCAGTAGTGATCGATCGTTATAGATGTTTATGAGCTAGGTGTCTAGGGTTCAATTTATCTTTTTAATCTTTGTTACTTTTTTTTTCACATTTTTTGATGTTTTAATACCTGTATTGTGTCTTTTGTTGCACTGAATAAACGTTTTATCTATCTATCTATCTAATATTTTACTGCCCATTCATACAAAGTGTAAAGTCAGGGAAACTAATTGTAAAAAAATAGACTACTAAATTCAATTCTCAACTGTTCAAGTCACAATTGTATGAAATGACCATAGATAACAAACATAACATAATCAGACAACAATATTCCCACTGCTGTGACACATGCCTCCTCTCTGTGGGAAAGTAGGCCGTAATCCACCACGCGGGCCCACGGGCGATAAATGTCTTTTGGAGCTGCACTGTACTGCATAGAGCACTAGATTTGCTTAGGTATCGTCACCCGTGAGGAGGATTTACACAAGGTCGATTTTCTACGTTCGACTGGTCAATCACCCAATCGCCCCATAATAAGTCGAATCGTCACCCCATTTACACAGGTCGATATTATTCGCAGGTGACTAGTTCATATTGCATGAAAATGTCAACCTTCATGCGGCGGGCGATCGCCTGCGACTGAGGATTTTCATCGTCGATTTGGTAACCCCAGGCATGCTACCTCTCACCGCAAGACAATAGTCGAGGCCTACTCTACTTTGGTACTTGCAATTTTAGTCAACTGCAGGCTAGCCAAATTGCCATTTAGACAGTCAATTTTCGAAGTTTGGCGAAAACAGTGTGGCTATAGTCACCTGTGTAAAGCCCGCATCTTAATCCACATAATGGACAAAGAAACCATTCACATGAATAGTAGTCAGACAGAAAGTAATTATTATAACACGGCCATGACACATAGCATGAAGCTCTAAGGCAGATTTATACTTCAATCTCGCACTCACAGTCGCTTCTCGATTCAACCTTAGATATTTCTTATTGATGATGTAACTTATAAACTGAAAGCGTGTTTTGATTTGTGACGTGTACGGTAAAGAGTGAAGAAAGAGTTATACCTCTGTAGTGTTTTGACACTACAGAGGTATAACTTCTATCTCTTTTGATTTGTTATAGACTGCAATAAATTGATCTGAGGGACTTTAAGTCATGCCATTAGGTACGGTTATTGTACATGACATATACGGGGTCAAAATTAATTAGCTAACGAAACCTGACCACGATAAAATAAAAAAGATTTGATGGATTTTCTTTTGAGGTCAACGACCGCTGGTAGTGCTGTCACTAAAGTTTGAGTTGAGAAAATCTTAACCGCGCCAGTTCGACGACGCCTTGCCCCGCTTTGTAATAAAAATTTTGTAATACCAGCCGAACACAAAAATATAATCGACTTTTATTTAAATATAATCGACTAATCGATAATCGACTTTTAGTTAATCGAATACAAGAATATAATCGACTTTTAGTTGTTAAAGAATTAGTAATTTTGCCACCACTCCGTCGGTCTGCGCTGCACCATCAAAAATACCCCGCTGCCGCCTCTAACTTGCTGTCATCCTAAAAGCAGTATCTATTCAGAGGTGTCGACTCCCAGGTACGTTTCGGACTTATCTCTCCCGTGAATAATGCCCCGGAGCGGTGATCGACGACTGACGACATTTCAGGATCGCGCCACTTTCCGCCGTTCCCGGGATTTTTACTAATACCGCTATGGAACGGGAATAAACTTTGTTTTGTTGACGTCTGTGTTTCGTAGTTTGCTTTTGTAGGAGTTTTATTTTGTTGACTGTAAAAGTGATAATATACTGAACTTACTTATAAGTTTGTTTCTACTGCAAGATACTATTTGATTATGTATGTAACTCACTCGGGCTCTTTTCAATGCAGCATTTTCCAACTCTCCCTAATGACAGACACTTTCTTGACCTGTTTTTACCTCATGACCTTCACTTTCATCTTTATCTGCGAGGTCTACCTATATCCCTCTCTCTTTCGTTCCTTTTAGATTTATCACCAGAGGAAATTACAAATTAAAATCTGTAGCCATATTGGAAAATGTTTTGACGTCATCGGCACTTAAATTCAAGCTTCACCTAAATTAATTCATTCCGTTCGAATTTAAACTTTAAACTGACGTAGCTAAATTCATTTTCGTTTAAAGCTTTGTCGAACTAACCTTAAAGAGTATTTTTTTGTAACATTACCTAAAGAGTTTCTGCATTTGACGTCTCTTTGTTGTCGCTACGTTTCGAAATTCTTTGTCGCTCAATATCTTCAAATAGAATCTGAGTTGTAATTTATATTTTATTTTAGAACGTTCCACTTGGTGCTTTTCACTTACAAGAGTAGTGATTAATAGTATCAATATTAGATGTACAGATGCCAGCACATCAAGCTACTACAATCTGTCAATTCTCTTTAATAGATTTTTAACTTTATCGCTAAAGCATAAGGTTCAAAGTTGATTGGGAAAATTTGACAGTTTTGGGTAGCTTGATGTGCTGGCGTCTGTACTTTATTCGCATCACTAATCATACCGTAAATAAAGCATTTTTGTGGGCAAAAAACCTTTAAAAAGTAAAGATTTAACATGAAATGTTAAGGGTAGGTTTTCCTCCCAGTACAGTTACACAGTTAGCCGTACTTCAGTGGTAACCGATCTAGTATAAGCTGGCCTCGTATTCTGTTAAAACTCCGTACTAAACTAGGCCAGTCCAGGCCATTCACTGTTAATTTTGGGCCGTCTCCACAAAAATGCAAAGTCAAAACCACGAATTGGTGAAGACAGTATACAAGGTTATTGTAAAACATTAACAACCTCTTAAGAGGTCATTGTACTCATCATTATGAACAACTTTTACTATGAGACCAAACCGGAAATCGGGTAAAAAAAACAGCTGTTCCCTACATTTATTTTCGTATTTAAACTCGTCAAAATGTAGGGAACAGCTGTTTTTTTTTTCGCGATTTCAGGTTTGGTCCCATAGTAAAAGTTGTTCATAATGATGAGTACAATGCCCTCTTAAGAGGTTGTTAATGTTTTATCAATAAACCTGTATTGCTACTAACGTACAAGGTCATGAACATAATTTCCTCATCATCTTTACCCCACACCATACAACAGTATACCATGTCAAACTTTCAATATGAAATTCCCAACAGCCCTACAAAGTGTTACACTACAGAACTGTAAGGAATAACCCTCAATTCTCGTTCCAGCTAGGATATTGGAAATATAAGGCTTCACTATTGAAATAGTTTAGCTCAAGTCGTGAATGTTATTCGAGATTTCGAGTTTATGCAACTAGACCTTTGTAATATATGTGGCAGGATAATTGTAAAAAAACGTGTTTTGGCGAAAACCCCTGGATTTTTGCAAAGGACCAGATGAAATTTAACCAAGAAAGATTTTCATAGTAATATCACAGGTAATATCATGATTTTTGCAATGGGGATGTTACCCAGTAACTGGGTAGTCGAGATCAGATTGGCAGTCGCCCCATGTAAAATACTGGTATTCAGCTGGATCCGGTTAGGCTGGAAGCCGACCCCAAATATAAGATATCTACTAATATTTTGTGATTATATAGAAGCCAATGTTCTAAAAAATAAATCTGTTAAATAAAAAATCGAATTTGTGAACACTGTCTTTGAATAAAACTATCCTTTTGTGGTACTTATGTAACAAGATAACGATCGTAAACTTATCTCACAAACAAAATATTTTAAGACACATAAAGATTCCTTCATACGATGCAGAGAAAATCGAATAAAAGGCGAAACATTGAAACTTGTACATGTCGTAGGATGGGAACACCCAAGCTTGACGAAAACCCTAGGATTTTTGCAAAAGACTGGATTATTTGGAACTAACAAAGATTTTGATGTGATGTTGATGGATCAGACTCGCGCAGACCAGGAAATTATGATACATAAAGGAGGAAACCTATTCAGCAGTGGATGGAACAAGGTGATGAAGTATGAAGAAAGATTTTCGTAATAAATTTCAATTATTATGATTTTTGCAAAACAAAAACCCAGTCTGTTTAGGACGATTGGAAACTTTATTGCTGATTGGTTAATCTAAGAGTCAATTCAATTGGTTAAGTAAACGCTCTAAACTTTAGTTACCCATAAGGTTGCATATTTGCGCCGCTTTAGGGTCTCAGCACCCGCAGCAGCAAATTATCTTTAAGAATTGATTTGTAATTGCAAGTACCTATCTCTAACAATCAGACAACTCCAGAAACTCCACCCAAATGATCTTAAACAACGAAAACTTCGTCTTTCACCAAGAAGTTGAACCAAAGTATTATTATAATAAAAACATTCGCGGGTCAAACTGGGCCACAGGGTCGAAACCCTTAAAATGATGCAAATCCTTGTTACGACGTTGACGAGTTGAATTTTTAATTTGTAAAGAAAACTTTGACAATGACAATTCAATTAGAATAACCCGCAGGTAGACAAGGGGATAAAATGTGATTTTATTCTTGTTTTAAACAGGGAAATTTTAATCAGGTACTAAGCCAATTAGTAAGTTATTTTACCAAAATATAGGAATTCGTTTTTGGCTAAGTGCATGACTACATTTTGTGACATTAATGTTGCACGCAGTTTAAAAACTAAAACCCGACTACTTAAAAAGATGAAACAAGAAAGTACCTTCCCCTGGTCGCATGCCGCTGTACTTTACATATGTACTTATAAGCTATGGTAGCATGCCACCACGGGAAGTTACTTTCTTGTTTCATCCTTTTCAGTAGGTAGTCGGATTTTAGTTTTTAAACTTATTTTTTTTGAAGTGAAAACTTCTTTAGCGGCGCTGTGTACTTTTTTTGGAATGGATAAAAACTTCTAAATTCGCGTCAGGTCACGTGACCCTGATCGAAAATTCGTAAGACGTAAGACGTCAGACGTCTCGCCCACAGCCTCGATTCTAACTGTCAAATCAAAAAGCTCTAAATATTCGGGCGTAGACTGACAAAAATAATAAACTGTACTTAATTTTTTAAATATTTCTATTCTTTTACTACACAATTGAAGCTACATTTATTAGAAGAAGCTAAGAAAAGTGATAATTTGAAGAAAGCTCGACAGGCGAAACAAATACGAAAGTTTAAAACAATATTCCGTGATACAGATTTTATCCATATTTACAGGCTTTCTGAGGATTTAATTAATATATTGGAAGATGACTTAACTCCATATATGCGTCCGCGACTTCGTTCCAGTGGTTTAACCAAGAGGCTAAAGGTTTGTTTACATCTAGGTTTCTTGAGATATGATGGGTATACCTCACCACACACCAACAAAAGCCTATTGAATTCCTGATGTTTCAGATATTATGCACACTATCATTTTTGGCTAATGGAAGTTACCAAAAAATCATTGGGAAGAATGTAGACACATACATATCTCAGTCTTCTGCCTCTAGGGCAATCCACGAAGTTATTATTTACAATACAATGATAACTTAAACACAAGTCAAGATTGCACTTAATTCTAGCTTCATTCATTGATTTCAGGTGACTCAGGATATCCTCAAAGGCCTTATTTAATGACTCCCTTTAGTAATTCAGAAACTGAGACTCCAGAGCCATTACAACAATTTGCACAGCAGTGCAAGAAACAGTGTAGAGGACTATTGGAATCCTGAAAGGACGGTTCAGATGTTTATTAGTACATAGGGTATTGTACTATGATCCTATAAAAGTGGGAGAAATTGTGATGGCTTCCTGTGTTTTAAACGACATATGTAATAGAGCCGGGCTACCAGCTCCTATGATGATGAGACCAATGTGACTTAGATGAAGAATCTAGGTTACTTGGAATCCTGACACATCAGGCTCCAACACATGATGACTTAGAGAGTAGGCTGATAAGTAGGCGAGATTTAGTTAATCAATTATGGCGAGCATGTTGTATCTACAATTTATGCGTTCCTTTACAGATGTGGTTAACGTGTTTAGATAGAATATACTCACCATTATTGATTAGATACAATAAATAGGTATTTAAATTATTAATAAAAATATTATTATAATCAACAATTGTCATAACATTTAAGGTGTGTATTTAAAGTGTGGTGTTTAAGGTGTATATGATTAGTATAATATCAATAGCCTATAATAATATGTGCGTGCCTATTTATACCTTAGTCCCTATTTGTACTATATTTTTAAATGGGTAAGAGTGTATACAGGGGTATGAGAAATTAAACAGATAACTGCATTATTTTCTTTTTTATTTACTATTAAAAACAATCAATCAAATCAAAAATCATTTATTCAAAATGACTTTTGATATTCAGTTAGAAAAACTTGATTCTATACAATAGTAGGTATGCAAAGTAATTAACATTACAAGAAACAGGACATTTAATTAAATAATTTAGTATATACAATGAAAACTACCCAAGCAAAACAAAATTAAATAAGTACCTAAATAAAAGCCTGCAGGCATAAAGAGCATGCCCGCTAACAAACATTGACATTTACTACAAAAAAACAGTTCTTATACTTAAAATTCTTAACATCCATCTTAAATAAACTTAAAATTATCTAAACATAGTAGTAGATCCATGTTTCGGAGATTCAACTTCCTCGACTGATGGATGCTCATAAATCCTGCAGTGCCTGGGTCTGCCTTGACCATGACTCACTTATTTCCTTAAAAGTCGAACATCCTCTGCTGGTTGTCAATAAGAAGTCTCTCATTTTCCAAACACCTCTCTTTAATGGCGACAAAACATTCAGTCAGGCTCGCCATTTGGATTGCCTTTGAGAAGGTGGTGAGTGCTGGATCAGACGGCGGTGTGCCGTTCGATGCCTACGAGATGCTATGAACATAAAAATGCAACAAATTACTATACAGAGGTAAAACAAATATGTAAGTATCATCAACATCACATCACTCTCCCTCTAAAGGAATAGATATTACAATGTAGTATACATATTAGATGTAGTCTATATCTTGATTCTATTAGATGTAGTCTATATCTTGATCTTGATTGAATAAGGGCTGCTGTTGAAAAAACCTACAGAAAATCCCAACAAATTGGCCCAACCCGGGAATCAAAAGTGAGACCACTACTATGTAGTGCTTTTTACACTAAACCAATAATTAACCAAATTATAATTAAGTTAACCTTACATGAAGATGCAATTGGGGCATTACTCCTATGATGACGCATTGCAAGACTGCAAGTGGTGATCTAGCCTCAAACTATAATACAAAAAAAAGTTATCTAAATATCCATTATAAAGTTAAAACATATTATTGTAAGACTTTTATTTAAAACTTCACCTTTTGTTCTGTATTAGGCTGGTTTTCCATTGGCACATTGTCCCTATACAAAGATGGGCCTGGTTGTATGTCCGTTCGCCCTGCAAATATAACATTACATTATTATATTTTATTAGAATTAACTTACTGGTATTGAAGGTGTGGACTGTTCGGTCTGGAGCATGCCTCTAGTAGATTGTTCTACAGGCAGTAATTGGTCAGTAGGTCGTCTTAGGGGTTGCTTAGGACTCTACAAAATTAAATATGAAAATTATAATTTCCAAGTACCTATACAGTTTTCATATTATGTAATGAAAGTATAGCACTTCTTGGCATGCTAAAACACACAATGTTACGTTACAACAATAAAGTTATACGTACATATTATAGTAAAACAATAGCTAATCATGTAATTTACTTAAATTTTATTAATATCTCGTGTATCATACAATACTCGTGGATGAGACAATAGTAATAATAGCCATATACTATCAGTGAAAAAATCATAATACTCACATTTCATTAGGTAGTTGTATTTATCCTCTTATTCACAGAACTACCTATGTTAAAAGCCCTCGCTGATACAAATAATCAAGCACCCAAAAGTTTAAAAACTACAAATTCAAGTGATTTTGTTAGCGTCGCGTCATCGGTTGTTATTGTTATGTCATGTTGACTTTTAATTCATCGTCGCGTCGCGTTGCACGAATAGAGCAAAGGAATCGTCATTCAGCCTTAAAATGTAATAAGAAATATGAAATAAGCTCTTTTAAATATGATATTGGTTATAGTTTAACTGTATTCCTTATAATACTTAAAGATAGACCTTTAATATATATTTTAAACCTATAAAACTCTCAGTCGAGATTGATCGATTATAATTTATAGAATTTGTGTCAAGCCCTACGCTGCCGTGGCATAACTAAAATGCCGTTATCCGACATCCGGCCGATCTCCAACTTTTAATGCTATTATAAAGAGAAAAAAAAATCTATGGATCTCTTTCCGAATTTTCAATACCTTGAATAGCAAGGTATTGAAAATTCGGAAACAGATCATTAAAAGTTAAAAATCGACCAGATGTCGGATAACGGCATTTTAGTTATGCCACGGCAGTACGTTCGTCTGAGAAACAGCGACGGGAGGTTACAGCCTTGGGTTCGACGACGAGCACAACCACGTTATCACGTTAGTGAATACGGTTTGAATCAGCGCTGTACGCTCGGTCGATCTCAAGGCTGTCTCGTCGACGAGCTCGTCGCAGCTTACAGCCATGAAATTGTCTTTTAGAGAATAGCACTGCGTTGTGGTGCGGAACCCTTCGTTTGAACCGACTCGTTTGTTTTTGCTCCGCTCCCAAGGGTCCTAGCGTGGAGTGAAATCTGAGCATGAAGTTCTGGGTTCAATTCCCGGTTCCGGCAAAATGTTATTGGGTATTTTCATCTAGAATTTATAATTAGCTGCCTAGAATCTGGATTTGTGCTGGGTTTTTGAAGTGAAAACTTCTTTAGCGGCGCTGTGTACTTTTTTTGGAATGGGTAAAAACTTCTAAATTCGCATCAGGTCACGTGACCCTGATCGAAAATTCGTAAGACTTAAAACGTCAGACGTAAAACGTAAGACGCGCGTTGTTGAGGACAGCGCCATCTATGCACATCGGGAAGAACTACGAGGGCCTCGCGTACTAACGTCAGACGTAAAACTTAAGACGCGCGTTGTTGAGGACAGCGCCATCTATGCACATCGGGAAGAACTACGAGGGCCTCGCGTACTAACTACGTAGTTCATCCAACAACGACGAGATGGCGCTGAACCACGGATATATAACTGTGTGCTTATTTGTAAATCTGAATAAATTCCTTTCACGAGAAGAATAAACCAGTCACTTTGGTCATCATACCTGATTTGCAAAAAAACCCTATAAAATAAGGAACACACCTTAACACGCGTGTTTTGTTTATAAGACGATTCACAAAATACACTCGTAATTGTTCAAGTTTTCACTTCTGTCGGCACTACCGGAGTGCCAGTGTTTTTTTTTTTTCATTTATTTGGGTTTTTTCAATAATATTTATATTTTTGTGCCAATTAAGCCCTTTCATAGGTACCCTACAAGGCAACATTCCAAAATATTTCTTTTTAAATTCATTACTTTATGTCCTCTAGACGGCGCCATATTGAGTTTAGTGTGACAACATATGTGTCGTCACAGCCCTTTAACCAGCAGATAGTCACGACGCTTCTAACGATATTTCATTTAGTAAATTATTATAAGTACTTTTGAAGTTATGAGAGAACAGATGAACATACATACATACTGGTTAAAATCATAACACTCCTGACTCCGTAGTCGGGTAAAAAAATTTAGGACAAATACCTACCTGTGAATACAAATCAAATTACCAAATATGACAAAGATCATAAATCAAAGCACATAAACACACGCTTTATTACATGTGGGTAGACAAACGGCGGTATGTGAACTTTATTTACTTTACTTCTACTTTTTACTTTACTTTACTTTACTTTTGTGTTTTTTCTTTTTTTTTTTCGTGTTTATTCTGTGAATAAACACTTTTTCAATTTTTTTTTTTTCATTTTTGAAAGAGACTATCATCTCTGAGTTTGTTTTTGTTTCTTCCCAGAGTATTCGGTTATGAAACATCGAGCTTATCTGGTTTTATTATTATATTTTCTCTTTTACATGTAAAAGTATTTAAAGAAATAAAAAAGTATCTAATCAGAAGTCTTTTATTCAAACTAGACTGAGAATCAGCACTTTTCAAACGTCAAAATTACATAAGACATTCCCACAAATCGCTCGCCCTTCTTCCTAGTACTTTTGCTGGGGAAAAGAAATAGAACAGAATAGAACGCTTTATTACGTAAACCATATAAATTACAGCCTATATATGAATTTTACAAAGGGTGACACAATGGGCGGTCTTATCGCTAAGAGCGATAAGTAATCCTAATGGCTTTAGGTCAGCATCTGCACATTTGTGTGCCTAAAGTATTAATGTAATTAATAAATAAAGAAGTGGCGCATTAAACTCCCCAGCAGCATAGCCGCCTGTTCAGTTAGAGAAACTTGATTCTATAGAATAGTATGCAAAGTAATTAACGTCACGAAATACAAAACATTCAATTTAAATAAATTATTTGCATCTTGCTATCTGAATCTGACCTGCACAACCCAATTGGGTTCTGCAGGTCAGATAGGCAGTCGCTCCATGTAAAATACTGGTATTCAGGTGCATCCGGTTAGACTGGAAACCGACCCCAACATAGTTGGGAAAATGCTAGGCAGATGATAATGACATGGCATACAGAGTTGTCTTATAAACTAAAATGTTATAAAGAAAAACCAGTACAACAATAACAGAGATCATAGGACTCCCTTTTCCTAAACTAGTCAGAAAAACCTGTTTGTATCTTAGGAAAGAATATCCATTTGTAATGGGTCTTAGTGGCGGTTACAAAGTAATTGGTACGTGCAGTGGGCAAACAAAGTACTTATCTTATACATTTTAAGGACAAAAATAAAAATGTGCATGTGTGTGTGTTTGGTAATGGGGGTGTGTTTGATAATGTGTGTGTGTGTTTGGTAGTGTGTGTGTGCGTCTGTGTGTATGTGTGTTTGTTTTTAAGCCCATAGTATGGGTGTAAACCTATCTCACTTTACTGTACAATGGTTAAAAGCTCCTCGATTTCACTATATGTTAACGTCTATAGCCAGAATTAAGTTTGTGTTTTACCTCATACTTAGTCAAGGCGTAAATATTTAATTGTTTTCGGGCTTCATTTTAAAGCCTCTTAGGCCACTAAACTGTCGTCTTGCGAAAGTAGTCCTACTGTTAGACATAAAGGAAAGGCCCAAAGCCACTGACTGACTAGCTTATTAAACGAAATCATAGAGTGCTTGCGGAGGATGGATCTTAGGATGTACGATTTTCTAACGGTTAGGACATTGCATTCTGAATATAACATATATGTAGGGTAGTCACGTGGTTTAAAAAGTAAAAGGTTAAAGTGAATTACTTTTAGCACCCCCCTTTGAGCTCTTTCAAGCTTTAATAGCTCAGTTTTATGAGTTCCTCCCCACACAGGGATACAATACGTCAGGATTGACTGACACAAGGCCAAGTAAACCATTCGGGGAGTATCTTTATCCGCTGAAAACCTTACGTTTTTAAATATGTAAAGTCTTCTGGTGCGAGAAGTCAATGACTCCAAATGAGTGGTCCAGTCTAGTTTCTCGTCGACGAACACACCGAGATATTTTATGGATTCTACCATCGTCAACGACAGACAAGAACAAACTTCAGTGTTTTGCGGACAGTTGTAGGCTTTTAGATATCCGTTTTTTTTTAGCTGGTTTTGATGTATGCGGTAGAATGAAACGTAAGAATTTGGTCTTTATAACATTTAAGGTTAAAAGATTACTTGCTAACCAATGCATTACTCTCTGCAAAGCTTCCTCAGAGTGCATTCTGGCGTCATTCCAACTTTCACCATATGCCACGAGTGCAGTCTCGTCTGCGTAAGGGAAAATATCAGAGTTGACGAGATGCTGATTACAGAGGTCGTTTATATAAATTTGGAAGAGAGTTGGACCCAAAATACTTCCCTGGGGAACTCCAAAGGTTACCTGTTCCTCTGCGTTAATTATATTGTCTATCTTGACAGTTTGTCTACGGTCAGAAAGAGTATCTTTAAAGATGTCAAGCGCTAGACCAGTTATACCTACATTAAGTAAAAGTAGTTCGCTTTATTAATCTACAAGGGTTTTGACTCGTAGTAATATCAGAGTTTTTAAACGAAGCTTTAGAAGTTGGTGTACAGAATTTTTTTTTTGTGTCCGGTGTAGAACGTCCTCAAGGATGTCCTCCATCCTGGGGTGGTTCTGTCAGACCCTTACTGACTAAAAATCATGGAACACCGGGGGTGTTCCATCTCACACCTACGCCGGAGGTCGCGGGAACGTACGGTCCTTCCGTAACCCCTGAGGTGTGTACAGCCTACCTAAACTATGGTAAAAACATTCTTCACCTAAAACAATTATGTACCAGAAGGCTTATTGTCGTAATTAAAAACGTTCAAAATCTAGCCGCTGTCTCTTCTGAGCGATAAATAATGTCACAAGCTTGTCAGAAATGTGAGGAAATTAGAGATATTTTTGTCAGATTTAGACTGAGATTAAAATGCGAACGTTCTGGGAAATACGAGAATTGCTCCTCCGATACAAATCGCAGCATCGATTTTGAATGTTAGTCTAAATGCACCTTAAAATCCTGTCGTGACTGAAATGGTAACAAGTTTTCAAATTCAAATCAGCGACATGTTTTCAGAAAATGTGAAATAACAAGGCGAGCTACTATTACATGTTTTTCCAATAATTAACATGCAGAAAAACTTTTACAAACATACTAATGTAGATGTAATGCCAAGTAAACTAGCACAAATACGAAAAGTTCATGCAAAAGTTATCTCGTTAAAAATAACAGTTAACGTTAAAAATAATGGTATAGTAACCGTTGTTATATATGTTTGAAACATGGAGTCAACTTACAGAACATGTAATATTAAAAATTCCGGGATATTTTTGCTTCACTTTGAATTTTATTAATAAAAAGGAATTTTCCATATTTATATGAAGAATTTAGTTTTACGTACTGGGTTGTGGAACTAAATTTTTGATAGAAAACTTGGGAAACTGTTTTAGTAGAAAATTTCAAGGGAAGTATATTCATGGGGAAAATTTGGTTGAAACATCTAAAAGATGCTGCATCAAAAATGATTTCGACTCGCGCGCAACACGCGCGAATCAAGCGCGAGTCGAGAGTCTGGCGAACTGCACGTGATTTACGCGCGTATTATGAAATCGCGCGATGCTTGTGGACGCGATGTATTAGCACCCAGTATCTGGATTCTGTTCTTTGAAACATTTCGCGGCGAATTCACCCCTTCTGGATAAGGTCGTTAACCGCCTGGCCTTTGGAAGTAGTGCTCGCCTCGCTTCGCTCTTTCGGCTCGCACGCGGTTGGTCACAGTTCTAACCTAACCAAACCCATTGGTCGGCGTGCCCTGGCTTAGTCACTGCGACCAATTCGGCTCGCGCGTGATTGGTTACGAACTTCCAACGTAAACTATAATTGAATATGATTCAGGCCGTTAGTTTAACGGCCGCCGTTTAGTTAAAAGGCTAGACGGTTAACTAAACGGCTACCAGTTGGCAGCGACATATACGTAATTATGTACGAGTATACGACTAATCTTTGACCCAAGAGTCCTTTGCGGGTTGTTGGCAGCAAAACAGTTTAAACTACTAATAAATAAAACTAATTTTAAACAACTAAGTACTCTTTTTAGGGGCCGATTCTCTCATTAAAAGGTACACGTGTCCAGTCTACAGGTATACAAATATAAATCACATACCTACGTGACGAGATCTGAATTAAACATTCTCGCTTCAAGGGAACAGTTTGTCTAGTAGAACTCAAACTGAACTAGCAAATTTAACCTTTTTGTAACATACTTGCGTTACCTATTTCAGTTTGATCACATCTACCTCTGAATGTAATAGGTATGTACTCTACACAATATCTAGTACTTGTTGATAGGCCTATACTATCTGCCCATACCTATTAACACTGTAAAAGGCTCTTACAAACAGGCGCGACACGATACGCGACACAAAGGCACCACAAGTCGCGCAACGAGAGCGGTGCCTTTGTGTCGCGCGAGTTAAAAGACTGAGACTTGTGATAGAGATAAAAATAATTTTATTCTCAAAACGTGTTAGTAGTACAGTGGTATGTTGTAGAGTCAATACAATAATGTGCTTAAATTATAGTTGGGTTAGTTTATATACTAAGTCTTATCAGCTAACACAGTGGTGGGGACAGGATGGTTGTCACCACAATTCACTTATCTAATCGCTTCCGTTTATTGATGTTGTTTATTAGGGCGGTGGTGGTATCTCCACTGTCTGGTCTCGTTATCTTGACTCAATATTAATATCCTATTTATATTTATTACTTTATTTATAATCGACTCCGCTTATCCCGTTGTTATCGGGTAGTAGCGTTATCTCAACTGTTGACTGTCTGACCTCGTTATCTTGACTCTCCCCTCCTAGTCTTTTTGTACTCTGTCGGGTTTTTATGATTCGACGAGTTAAAAAGACGATAGTTAACAAGATTATGGTTACTATCGTTATGTAGGTCAGGATCCCTATGTCTTTGATCTTATCAGAGGTTAAGTCGGGTCTATTGATTGCTGCGATCTGCTCTTCTATGTTGTCCATATTTTCTGGTAACGTCATTGGTAACTCATTTGCTGGTTCTGTGATTTCAGTAAAGGTCTGAATATCCACAGGATCTTGAGTGCTTCCGCATTTGGTGTTATCTTCTATATATGAGTCTACGATGGTCACGCTTCTGTCGGCACATCTATCATAGATTGTTTGTTCCTTTAATCTGAACTGGAAATATAAGTCATTCTGAATTTTGTATGAGTATCGTGCTGGACAGTTGTTGCGTTGTTTCAGAATGCTTTCTTCTACACATTTCTTTGTTGGTGAAGCTGTACATATATTGTTATTACATTTGTCTACTTTATACACATGATTGGTTCCCGTTAAATACTGGCCGTTCTTAATACTAGGCATTTGACAATATTGGTTAGATGGGGTGATTACGCTAATTACTGTTTCTAGATTATATTGTTCTTTAGAGACCATGGGTATAGCGAATTGGAATATTAATAGTTTGCTTTGTATAGCAACGCTTGGGACTATTACGGATTGTAGTTTGTTTATGTCTCGTACTACGTTAATTTTTCGTAAAAAGTGTAATTCGTTAGGTGTTTTGTTAGTGGCACTATGTATAGTGGAATTATATGCTAGTACTGCTAAGTTAACATCTTCTTTCTTTAGTTCCTGTTGTACTCTTAATCTCTCTATTAGGGTGGAGTGAAACCGTTCTATGTCTCCATGAGACGTGTGGTGCAGGGGTGTTGTCACATGATGTTTGATTTTTAATCCTGCTAGAAATTCTTTTACTATTTCCGATATTAGTATAGTCTCGTTATCTGTTGAGATTAGTTCGGGGGTTCCTATTAGAGCGAAGAGTCGTAATAGCGTTTCTATTATTTGTAGGGAGTTGTTTTCAACTAGTTCTGTGGCGAAAGTCCACTTAGAAAATGTGTCTATTCCGGTTAAATAGGTTTTCTTTTTAAAGTGGAACGTATCTATTTGCCATTTTTCCATTGGTTTTGTTGGTGTTTTGGTTTTTTCAAAGGGCGGTTTAAATGGTTGTCGATCGTATTTTACTTTAGCACATGTTTCGCACTGATTCAGATAGTTTTGCGTATGTTTTTTGATGTTCTCGATATAGTATGTTTTAGAGATTTCTTTAATTTCTAACCAAGTGAAGTTATGGGGGTAGCTATATATGAGAGTAGCCGCATTGCCTGTTATCTTTGACAAGATTATATTGACTTTTTGTGCATCTGTGCCAGAGGTTATTTGAATAAAACGTTCTACTGCGGTGATAAAACCGTGTAGGTATCTTTCTCCACCTTCTCCAGAGAACTGGGGAATAGGAATATTACTTTCTGGTCTAATTTGAGGGTTGGAATCTACGGATGACGTCATTATTAACTTTGGGGTGTTTACTAATTTTCTACCTGAAGGAGTAAATGCCAGTTTGAGGTTGTTTTAACCGGGAAATAATCACGTGTACTTACAGTTGTGTTGTGAGAATGATGAGGGCTATCACTGTCTTCATCTGGATGTAGTAGAGGCTTCGTAGAGTCGGGTCTTTGAAGTCCGTCGATTTACTCCGATGAGCTTCTATACTGCGATGTACGAAGAGAAGTTCTTCTTAGCCAGCGTCACCTTGATGTGTACGGAGAAGAGTTTTTCTCTGAGTCAGCGTCACCTTGCAGGAGAAGTCTTGAATCTTTTTCTTTATTTGTAGGTTCTGGGCAGGTTTGATAGAGTAATCTTCTTGGTTCGGTGTCTGGTAGCGGAGATACAGCAATTCAGCACGTCGCCTTGATTGATAATTTCTTCAAGAAATGCCCGTAACGTTGGGCGCCAGTTAAAAGACTGAGACTTGTGATGGAGATAAAAGTAATTTTATTCTCAAAACGTGTTAGTAGTACAGTGGTATGTTGTAGAGTCAATACAATAATGTGCTTAAATTATAGTTGGGTTAGTTTATATACTAAGTCTTATCAGCTAACACAGTGGTGGGGACAGGATGGTTGTCACCACAATTCACTTATCTAATCGCTTCCGTTTATTGATGTTGTTTATTAGGGCGGTGGTGGTATCTCCACTGTCTGGTCTCGTTATCTTGACTCAATATTAATATCCTATTTATATTTATTACTTTATTTATAATCGACTCCGCTTATCCCGTTGTTATCGGGTAGTAGCGTTATCTCAACTGTTGACTGTCTGACCTCGTTATCTTGACTCGCGCGATTACATCGCGTATCGCGTCTGTTTGTAGGAGCCTTAATTTGAAACCATTGTAAAAGCCAAATATTTTTAAAAGCGTAAGCGTGGAGTTTCTTGCCGGCTCCCCTCCATAGGAAACACCAATTGGAACCGTACACCTAGCTTCTGACCGACCCAATTTTAATAATACGATCTTATTTCAGAATTTATTTTCTATTGTATATTTCTACACCGTGTAAAAATTGTACTTACGAATTTACGTCAGTCAAGTTAAGTCTCAAGTAGGTAATTTTCGTTTAAATACCACTTAAAGTGCTTATAATTTATGAGCGTTTACGCCGTACGGCATTTCATACAAACGTTCGATAAGTTACTAAAGAACATCGACAAGTCTTATTTAAAAAAAGATAACTGGAAATCTCTATTTCTATAGAAAATTTAAAATCGGTCTAATTTGGCTGTATCACTATAATTCGAAAATGTTCATATGTAACTTTTTAGACCTTTGTATCCTGCTTATGCGTATGAAGTTTCATTAAAATCGATTCATTCATTTCGAAAAACAAGGGCTTGAAAGTTTGTATGAAATGCCGTACGTCGTAAACGCTCTTAAGGCGACAATAAGTGACAGCGACCTTGAGCGAGTGGGAGGAGCGAGAGCGTCACGCCCCGCGACCCCGCAACTGCATGCACGTAATTTCGTAGGGTAACCATACGTTTCAGATGGTGAGGATAATCCAATCCTGCCTGATTTTTAACCATCATCCATTTTTATTTCAATATAGTGTTAATAAAAATAAGGTAATGCGTACGGCCGGGGCCGAGTCACGGGATTTATACGGAATTTACAAACACCACTTTCAAAATGCCTACCCCTATAAAACGTGTAAAACGTCGTGAAGTCAGATAGCGGTGTCTTTTGATGTGCAAAGATCAATAAATTACAAAGGAGAAAATCTTTTTTATAATATTATTTTATTAATTTAGTCAATCACGGCTATAGTCGCGATCTTTTATTTTATCTAGTGCATTATCGATTATCGACTTACATACAAAACTTTTATTAAATGCACGACACAGTGCATCAATTTAAAACTGTTGACGCCTCTGTAATATTTCGTCTTATTTATTTTGGCGGCGCTTTACAAAGGATGCCCAAGGTCGCCGCCGCGCCGTGCATAGCCGTGGACTCCTCTCTCTAACTAGGTGACCCGGCCCGGGTTCAAACCTCGGCCTATACCAATGAGTTTTGTGATCATTTACCTTGATTATCAGAATTCGTACGAAGGTTATTATTACTTACTTACCGTGTTGTACCAGCAGCTGTCTGCACTCACGTGCTCAAGCACGTGAGTGCAGACAGCTGGTACAATACGGTCACAATTATCTCTGTACCTCGGGCGATGCCCATCTCGCCTTCCCCTTCACCTCCCCATGTACGTGTCAGTCGTCGCGTGGACTTGGGGTTGTCAGCCGCGCGGCTGTCGGCGAGCGCGCGTGCACTTTGAACTCGAGGTCATGCGCAAGCGTCAGATGATATTTATTTACGAATACATTGCTTGTTAGTTGTAAAGAAAAAAAATGTGTTAATCGCGAATAATGGTTTTTTTATTTAACTGTTCACAGCATAGTGTACGAAAAATGCTAAAAAAAAAGAGAAAATTATTCATTATTTTTTCCATTTTTTTGATGGATCTTCTGTTCTTATTTTAAGTTGGTATGTCTATATTTCATTAGTATTTCCTATTTATGTTCGGACACATTTATTTGGTAAGTACTTACGTAAATATACAGGGTGTAAGGGAAACGCTTCCGATAACGAAGACAGGTGATAGGGCTAGTGATTCTCGATATATCGTATCCAGAATCACTAGCCCTATCACCTGTCTACATAGACATACCAACTTAAAATAAGAACAGAAGATGACAAAAATATAAAACAAAGATGTGTGATGATTTGTGTGCGTGTATGACCAGATATGTATATGAACGTAAACGAAATAAATAGAATCGGCTTGTAAGCATCGTATCAATTGGCGTCCATGGGAAAAAGGCGTGAGTTTTATATGTGTATGTTTGTTTATGTACTTACAAAGATTTAAAATTATCAAATTAAACAAAAATATGTGAATTATTTAATTTTATTTTAAATTTTATTTAATATTCCTCAAAATTTAGTGTTTTCACTGAATCATTTATACGTGTGTTTGTATTACAAAGTGTCTCTTGGTCGTTTGTATTGTCTTGGCTATTGTCTTCCACCACCATTGCTCGTTTTTTGTTTTGCTTTTTTTTAGTCTCTTTATCCTCTTCCGATTTTCTTTTGCGTACCTGTATAGCAGTAACTATGTAAGAGGGGTACATCTTGTATGTCTTGGACCGACCAGTTCAGGAAGCATGCAAATGTTCCAATCACTTCAGAACTGAAACATTATAATTATAATGATAAATAAAACGAAAAAACCTAGAAGTGATTTTTTATATTATCCGTTGCAAAAACAACATAACTGATAAACGCAATAAACTTTACATTATTACGTTAATAAGTGTAAAGTGAAAGGAATTTGTGCGACTCCCTTTGCGCGACTAGACACGCGCGACTGACATTTCCGCGAAAGACATTTGCGCGACTACACTTCCGCGCTTTCGCGGAAGTGCGGAAGCATCTTTATGCTTGCGCGACATTTATTTTGGATATTGCACAAAATCCGAGAAATTAAATCCCATATAGACGTAAGATTACGCCTTTATTCTCTAAAGAGTAGGGCAGAGGTGTATACTAAGTTTGTAAAGTACACCCATTTATTATTTTATCGAGATAACGTTCATAATACATTTAAATTGTAGAAAGTTATATTATGCGGTTACATACGTTCGTCCCGAGAGCAGGGGAGATCGAAATCAAAATCGCGGCTGCAAAATTTTACAAAATAAGCGTCATCCATCTTGGATTTTAAACTAGACCTCATTTACAGCATCAGGACCCTGAAAACTATGGACAACACACCCATGACGTATATTTTGTAAAATTTTGCAGCCGCCATATTGGATTTTGACTTTGACCTCATTTTCGTCATCAGCACCCCCGAAAACCATGGAAACGACACCCATGACGCATATTTTGTAAAATTTTGCAGCCGCCATCTTGGATTTTGACTTTGACCTCATTTTCGCCATCAGCGCCCCCGAAAACCATGGAAACGACACCCATGACGCATATTTTGTAAAATTTTGCAGCCGCCATATTGGATTTTGACTTTGACCTCATTTTCGTCATCAGAGCCCCCAAAAACCATGGAAACGACACCCATGACGGATATTTTGTAAAATTTCGCAGCCGCCATCTTGGATTTTGACTTTGACCTCATTTTCGCCATCAGCGCCCCCGAAAACCATGGAAACGACACCCATGACGCATATTTTGTAAAATTTTGCAGCCGCCGTATTGGATTTTGACTTTGACCTCATTTTCGTCATCAGCGCCCCCGAAAACCATGGAAACGACACCCATGACGCATATTTTGTAAAATTTTGCAGCCGCCGTATTGGATTTTGACTTTGACCTCATTTTCGTCATCAGAGCCCCCGAAAACCATGGAAACGACACCCATGACGCATATTTTGTAAAATTTCGCAGTCACCATCTTGGATTTTGATTTCGATCCCCGCCCTCGGGAGAAGAAACGTGTGGGACCGCATAATATAACTTTTAACAATTTAAACTAGCTATTACGTATGTTAACTAGATAAAGTAATAAATGGGTGTACTACACGAACTTAGCACCTCTGCCCTACCCTTCGGAGAATACAGGCGGGATGTTACGTCTGTATGGGATCTCATTTTTCAGATTTTTGCCCAATATCCTTTACGAATATAAATGTCTCCCAAGCATCCTTTCGCGTAAGTGTACAGTTCGTGCCACGTAAGAAGAGACTTGACCCCGCCACCCCCGCCTCTTTCCGCCGCCCGAGGCCGCCCCGATGACGCCCGGTGCGGGACGGGGACCGGGCGTCATCGGGGCGGCGGAAAGAGGCGGGGAGGCGGGGTCAAGTCTCTTCTTACGTGGCACGAACTGTACTCGCACAAATGTCTTTCGCGGAAATGTCAGTCATGTAACAGTCTAGTCGTGGAAACGTCCAGTCGCGCAAAAGGAGCGCAAATGTACCAGATCCCCTGTATGTGAGCTACTGTGAAAATAATAATAATAATAAATTGGGTATATGCATTTACTTGTCAGCAATAATATCCTCATTTTCAATATGCGGAGTTGCCTTTTTCTCGTGTTCTATACAGCCAGAGCTACAAAATAAATGGATTTTTAGGCATCGGCATGGAAGTATAGGCATGTGAGAAATTAGGAAGATAGTTGTGCACGACAATAATAAGTACTGTAAGTCTAAAACAGACGCAAAAGTTACATCTCCGCAGACGAAGTCGTACTAAAGTCACTTATTTATTTATTTATTTGCTATGGATGACTTACAGCTAAAACAAACAGAATAAAAACTAGCATTATCAAGAATAATTACCCCACAACTATGTCAATGAAATACATTTATTCAAGCATTCAAGTATTTTTTGAAACTCTGATCCGGACTGTCCCTACAAGGATGCGGTATGGATATACTACATTACAATAATTACCTCGTATCTGCATTTACATTTTATTTAATTTTATTTCAATTAAAATACTTTACTTACCTCAATAATCTATTTTTTGCCAGTATAAGGCGTTTCTTTTTTAGTAATTTGGATTTACCAGGCATTTTCAGCACGAAACTCAACAGCGAATAAAATTATGTTCTGATTTCTCCGAGCGTTAGCGTCTACTCGTGACAGTGGTCAGCGATGCACTGCCGCCCGTCGCCCGCAAGAGTCCCCGCTTCCACGCGCACCAAGATTATTCGAAAAAAGAACCCACGTTGATTTATCAAACACAAAACAAATAAAAACCGTATATTAAAATTTGGGAAATTAAATTTTCTTTTATATGGTGAAAGTTTTATGAAAATACACCCGATAGTGTCTGCGTGATTATCGTTTTTTTGTCCGCGGTAGACATTACTTTGCAAATTAATTACACTATGTTTAAAAAATATAATTGCAAATATTCACATATCAAATTACGGAGAAAATTGTCTAGTATAACATATTTTATTTTCAAAGAAATCAGGCCAGTCGTTTAGACGTGATGATGAATTTAAAATCATTGAAAATCGTATATCTGCGCCTTAAGAAGAAGAAGCTTGAAGACTAACATAATGGTATACATCGTCTGGACCGCAATCAAGCCATCTGACACTCAAACAGACTGTTGTCAGTGTTTCTAAGCTTGTTAAACCTGAATTGTTTCAAATGTTGGATTGTTTATATATTTCAAAGTGACCTCTCAAAGCTACTAGTAGGTCAGATATAAATAACGTGATTAATAACCGTTAAATGCATAGTGATGTAAATTTCCATCTTAAAGAATTTTTGCATCGTAAAAAATCCATCATATGATAAAATGTGAAAATAATAAATAAAAAACATACCTATAACTCAGATATTTTTTTATATAATAAAGACACTTTTTCTACATGCTGCATATTTTTTTCATTTTAAAATCTATAATCAAATGTATTCTATGCAATTAAGGGCCAAGGGGGAAGCGCTAAGGTAGCCTGCGAAATTCAAATTTTCTTACGTTTTTCGCAATTTGCTGGTCAGTATTAAGTTGTACGTCGATCAAAATATCAATCGCGGCCGTAACAAATATGTATTTACAGAATCATAATCATTAGAATCAGTAATACAACTTATTAGGTGAGTATAATCCCAAAATGTCAAGATTTCATGAAATAGTCATTCTTTGGGATTAGTTGTTGTTAGATAGTTGTGTTGATGACTTTAATGATTATAATTCTGTAAACACATATTTGTTACGGCCGCGAATCATATATTAATCAACGTACAACTTAATACTACCCTAGCGCTTTCGCCTTAAATATTTTGTTTTGTTTTACAAGATAAACAAACAATGTATATTGTTAGCACTCGTAAAAATCTATTTTTGTTTCGGAAACCTTGATTGTGATAGATAACAGTGAATGAAAATGTTTATTGTGTGTGGGCTAAGTGTTTGTTTGTTGTTTGTTCGAGTTCCTGTTTATCTAATATTGTTTATAATATGTGTTTGTGTTCAGTTTGAGTATAGTATAATAAGCTGAAAAATTATTGAAGCTATCGTTAAGTTGATGGCAATAATAGTACATTACTTCAGAGGGAAGAAAGTGACAGTTCCATACCGAGATTATGGCATTTGCGCCACGAGCTTGCGAGGGGCGCAAACCATTTGAGGTATGGAACTGTACTTTATCCTGAGGGATGTATAGTGCTTTTTATTACACCTACGAGGAAAATTATGGACATATAAGTATTGTTGTATCTGCATTTAGATTTTTCCGGCAACAGATTTATCAACAACTTCTTGGGCCGTCTCTAATAGTTCTGGCGGTGTGTTAGGGATAACATCATCACTGTCGCTCGAAGTATCCATATTTTACAAAAAACACAAAGATAAATGTGTTTTTGCGAAAATGCGCGGGCTTTTCCATTTTTTATTCGCCCGTTTCTGGAGTAGGCTAAGATCATAAGGTCATGCAGCCACTTCTTCCGTGATTCCACGCGTTTTATATACAAAAATAATTTCGTTTTTAATTTTCTGTATGCACCAAGGATGTTGGTAACTGGTAAAAAAAAAACTGTATGTGGCCAGTAACAATTTACTTGAAATTTAATTAGTAGACAGTTAAAATCTCTTGGCAGTATGACTGCTGACAAATTAAAAAAAAAAGAAAAACCGGGTATGTAATGGAATTTCATACATTTTTCCCACCCTTGGGTCGAAAGGATTTTCATACAAACTTCCATACCTTGGGATGAAAGGATTTGAAGGGCAGGATAAAGGCGTTTCTTCCCTCTAATTGGTATAATTAGTATGTATTTTCAGAGCAGGTGTGATAAAAAAAAACTTTAGTAGGTGAAAATATAGTCAGGAAAACGGCATTACGCGTCTTGTCACCGGCAAACATCTGTGCCGACTCCTGAGGCCAAATCCATACTAATATTATAAATTCGAAAGTAACTCTGCCTGTCTGTCTGTATGTTTCCTTTTCACGCCTAAACCACTGAACAGATTTCGATGAAAATATAGTCAGGAAAACGGCGTTACGCGTCTTATCACCGGCAAACATCTGTGCCGACTCCTGAGGCCAAATCCATACTAATATTTTAAATTCGAAAGTAACTCTGCCTGTCTGTCTGTATCTTTGCTTTTTACGCCTAAACCACTAAACAGATTTCGATAAAATTTGGCAGAGAGATATAATGCATCCCGAGGAAGAACATAGGATAGTTTTTATTCCGATATTCCCAAGGGATCGACACTTTTCAATTTTATTTTATTCTATATATGACCCATGTGGAAACGGCGTGGTTGTAAAGCATTTAGTCTTGTGTTTACCAGATCAACGAACAATGTCTAGTTATGAAAGCACTCATTTTTAATCACACTAATATTATATACGTAAAGGCGAAAGTTTGTGAGAGTGTTTGTATGTCTGTTACTTCTTTACGCACAAACGGCTAGACCAATTTTGATAAGATTTGATATGGAGGTAGCTAACACCCCGGATTAACACGTAGGGTACTTTTTATCACGATATTCCCACGGGATCAAAACTTAAGCGGGTGAAACAAAACTAAAGTGGGTGAAACCACGGGGCGCAGCTAGTTAATAATATTACTCTATTTTTGTTTAGGAAAGCTTGATTGTGATAGATTACAGTGAATGGAAATGTTTATTTGTATTTATTTAGGTTTGGAATATTGTTTTTGTGTTTAATTTGCGTTGTGTGATAATACATTATATTACCTATTATGCTCTTTTCTGTGAAGTGATATGAAGTCTGGTAGAAAACGTAACATGCCCCATGTGAACGGCCAACTTTTCTGTCAGCTTCTGAAGTCCCAAGGGAAATAATGGACTGCGCATGGCGAACCTTCATTTTATTTTCCTAAACACGGGTTATTTTGTAACATTATCTAGGAGAGCAGTACGGCACTCACTAACTAGATTATGAAACTTTATGCTTGTGATTTATAATATACTAGCAGCGCCCCGCGGTTTTACCCGTTTAGGTGTCGATCCCGTGGCAATATCGGGATAAAAACTATCCTATGTCCTTCCTCGGCATGCAGTTTATCTCTCTGACAAATTTTATCGAAATCCGTTCAGTAGTTTAGGCATGAAAAGGTAACATACAGACAGACAGAGTTACTTAGTAATTAGTAGTAGAAAAACATGGATTAGGGGGCAACTCCCCTAATCTATATTTTTAATTATAATTAAAATGGTTAATGAAGGGATAAACTGCTTTTAAAGAAAATTAAGAGGTGTGTATAAAGATTTTTTAATGCATTAATATACATTTAATTATGATTTGAGTTCCACCACTGTAATAAAATAAGACTTGAAAAAAAAATTTTTTTTGGTCAATATAATTAACTGTTTAAGAGATACACTGCTTTAAAAATCCAACTTTTTAACCGTTTTCAAAAAATCTCCGCCATTTATTATTCAGTTTAACCTACTTTAATTCCTCTTCCTTTTAAAGTTTCCCGGCAAAACCGTTCGTGGAAGAAACCCAGTTAATAATATTATCAATAATTTTAACGTACAACTTGTAGGCTTTCAAAGACCCTTCGAAGGGTCTTAGATAATCCGATGATAGGTTTTCTCATTCTCGACTCTGTATTATCCTTTAATAGCACATTTTAATTTATGCGGGTTGCCATAAATTATTATTATCATATCGTAAATTCAATTCCTAAAACTTTGTTATTAACGCAGTGTTTTTGGTTTAAAACTTGATTAGATTCTGAATTAGTTTGTTACTGAAGTTATTGAAAAATGTAGGTAAATTTTAGTTTTGATAGTTTATTTTGTAATTTAATGTGTTAAGTTTTAGGCGTATTTTTTTAAAAACTTGTTTGCTTTGACTGCCATGTGGGTCTAGTGGCCACAAGCGGTACTGTAATGCGATTCTGTAGCCATCTCACCGTGAAAACTAAGGTGAAGTGAGCGTTGAGTGAGCTGTCAATAGTGTCAATTTCTAGCGAAAACAAACTCACATCACCTAAGTTTTCACGGTGAGATTTTTACAGAATCGACCGGCTGGTGAGAATGAGGTCCTGAGTACGATTCCCAGGCCGGTCAAAATATTATTGGGTTTTTGTATTAGGAATTTTGATTTATGCCCGGTTGATGGCAATAATCTCGCCCTCTGTTACGTGGGTCTTAAACAGAACTGGTGGAATGTGGATGGAATGGATGGTGGGTGGTTATCCCAATCAACTTTGAACCTTACACTTTAGCGATAAAGTCGAAAATCTATTAAAGAAATTTGACAGATTGTAGTAGCTTGACGTGCTGGCGTCTGTACTATAATAGGTACACTTGTGCACCTGTACATCTTTCGAGGATACAAGCATGATGTTATGCTTTGTTTACGTATGTAGAAACGTCTGTAAGATGGATCATCATCATCATAGTCTGTGCTAAATAAATGTATTTTCTTTCTTTCTTTCTTTCTATTTCAGCCGAAAGACGTCCACTGCTGGATATAGGCCTCCCCCAAGCACCTCCACTTCGACCGGTTCTGTGCTTCTCGCATCCAACGGGTTCCTGCGGCCTTCACAAGGTCGTCGGACCACCTTAAGATGTGATGTGACCTTACCGTAAGTTGGATATTTGCGTTTAATTTTAGGATTATAAACTTGATAAAAGTTCTATGCGATCGTTTTTAACTTTGTGATGCTTAGGTACAACAATAATGTCTTTCCTGAAGACAACACAAAGACATAACATACAGAGGGGTCCTGATTATGAGCCTCATGAAATGCTCATTCATCCACAGACCAACCGCGACAATAACAGCTTAACCTTGCTGGTCGAGCAATCCACGTGGCTGGTATTAAGCAACAAGGAAATCTGTCGGTAAATTTAAATTCACTTTCATAAATCAAATTCCCGTCCAGTATTTATCGGCGTTCCGCAAGTAATTGCAGAGAAACTATAAGTTTTCCTCACAGCTCTGTTTATTTTAAACTTGGCGAATTCTCTGAGAATTCCTGCACCTGTGACATTAACTTTATTAATTTAGTATGTACAGTCACGAGCATAAGTATGTATACACTTGGCTTCATTCAAAGGCAATTTGCTCCTTTATTTGAAAATTTATGTTATTACGAAAATAGTATTTTCCAACCCATAGGTTTATGTAAAGTGTCGTATTTCAACGTTGCATTCGTCATTACACGAAAGTTGCCAAGTGTTGACATATTAATGCTCGTGACTGTACAATCGCGTACAGTTGAACTGTAGAACTAATAACTTTTAAGTACACCTTGGATAAACGCCGATACGTATAACTACTCGCTTTGCTACAGATTACGTGTAATGTTTTTGGCTAAAAGTACGTCCACTGTCATGTCGTGAATATTTATTGACAAGCGCCCTAATTGTGTAGCACAAATTATCATAATCAGCCTAACGTTCCGTCTGTTCGGACACAAGCGTCCTCTCTTTGAGACGGAGTGGGCCATAATACGCCACGCGGACCCAGTGCAAGTTATTTGGTGGATGTACCTATATGTCTTCAAAATTTTGGTTCTAAGACATGCCGGTTTCCTCACAATGTTTCCCTTCACCGTTTTGCACATATAACCTATTGACATTCGGGAAATTCATTACCGTACCTAATAATAACTGCCTTGATCTTCCCTCATTAAAATATGATGATTTTCTAACAAACTTTTCAATGGGTTTTGTTGAATTGTCACATTGAAAAAATTGCAGAAATTAGGGTTCCACTTCCTAAGCTTTAAAGTGATATTTGCAATATTATAGTTAAGTTAATTTGGGCATTATTCTTATGCTTACAAATTTATTCATGTTGAAACCTATAATATTTTAACGGATCAATTTTTTTTTCAACATTTTTGTATTTATATAATATCTCAACTTAAAATTTTCGCTACCTAATAAAATACGTTAGTATTATTAAAACATACATGGCTCAGATTAAAGGCACAATGGTTAAATATCAAGTTATCTGGCTATTGTTCAACACAAGAGAGGATCGCTTTTGAACGTATCGCACTCATTACAAATTATAATAAATTCGCCTCTTTGTTGAATCCTACCTTAATATGCAATCAGCCTATTATGCTAGGGTAACTCTGTTTCACATAATAATGTGATAATTTGTGACGCAAGCTATCTGAAAAAGCAAGGAATAGGAAAATCCAGCGGTATTTTCGAAAAAGACTATCTTAAGATTATAAGAAAAAAAAAATCGGAAAACCGAAAATCGAATCGAAATTTTTTCCGTAGTTTTGAGTTTATTAATGGATAGGTATTTGTTTTCTCGCACAATTTAACCACTATTCCACACACTTGCTCATAAACATATACAACTGGTGAAATTTGGGTATGCTATACATACTACGGCGACATTAATTTAACACACGTATACTGTTTTGTGTTTTCGTTTTAGGAACATTTGAATTTCATTAATTCATTTATTTATTTACAATTTTCTAAAAATAGCATCTTGGAGCAATCTGTACTTAAACAACTGTAACGCAGGGATCATTTGCCGGGGTCACGAATCATAACATCGCAACAATGGAATTTTAAACGAATAACGTGCAAAGAGAAGACAAATTGAAGGAAAGAGAGAGAGCCGTATATCGGTGAGCAGCGCAGGTGGTAGTTTTCAAATTACGAATACTTTTATGTTGTTATAATTTTAATGATTACTGGCCACTAGCCCTACCCGTGTGTTAAATTAACGTCGCCATTGTAGAGGCACGTTGTATATTATGTAAGGTCATGCTATGCTCAATAACTGAAATTAAAAAAACTGAAGTGTTAATCGACTTTTGTTGCTGACTGTACATCCCTGCGTAACCCTTCGGAGAAACCAGGCATGATGTTTTCATTCGCGACGATACGTCACCAATCCACCCACCGTTCTCTATTTATTTGATAAACATGTAAACAAATACGAGTATTTGGAAAAATACCTTATGTCCTATAATCCCCATAAGAAATGAGCTTTGGCATTTCAATAGGATTAAATAAGAGAAAAGAGATTTTGATCTCAAAAACATAACTTACAACAATGTTCTGGAGCTTTCTTTTCACACCCACTATGATTTTTCCTTCATTTCAAAAACAATATAAAACATTCACACATCACCTAAACCCTACTCTAGATTCCTGCAAAACAAAAGACGAACCTACAATGCCTCAATTTGGTTCAACCATTGTCGAACGCATCCGAATTTCGGAACACACTTTCTATCACTATCCGAAGGATTTTGAAGGAAATTGATAATTCATTATTGTATTTGTTTGAAAACTTGGTCTACTCAGCAACATAATTGACGCAATAAATGTGAGCTTTCATAATTTCTAACGTGCCGGTATTATCGTAGACGACCTCTTCCACGTCTATAAAATGTATGGAAATTCGTGCAATTTACAATATTATCGTGAATGAAAATTTAAAAGCGTCTTCATATACAGGTTGTGGCGTAAGTAGTGGTCCACCGTTAAGGATTTGATATACCAGACAATTTACTATAACATATTACAATTTTAACCATTTTTACCCAAGGGTTCCGAAAACATAATTGTTTGTTTTTTATTTATGAAACATTCTACCTTTTGTTACAAATTTGATTGTAGTTTCAACAAAAACCATTATATTTTCATTTTGATTTCTGTTATTTACTGCTGAAATACTAGAGCTATCGTGTAAAATTATGGTTTTTATGTAAATTTAGAGCTTTTGAAGAAAAAGTTAGTTCTTCTCTATTTTAACCATAATTTTTCACATAATCATGCAAATTCATAGCGATTTTTGTAAAAAAAAAATTACTACTAAAATGGTTAAAATTGTAATATATTATAGTAAATTATCTGGTATATCGAATTCCTAACGGTGGACCACTATTTACGCCACACCCTGTATACTTGGAAATTCGTGCACGATACAATATTATCGTGGATGAAAATTTAAAAGCGTCGTCATATATTGGAAATTCGTGCACCATACAACATTATCGAGGATGAAAATTTAAAAGAGTCTTCATATATTTCCATACATTTTACTTCCTTGTGTTATCATGATGCCGTGGGCATCCAAGATAATAATTATCATCACGTTAGAAATTATAAAAGCCCACATTGTTGTTGAATGGTCAAACGAAAGGCAATGTCACTGGAAGCCCACCTTCGCACGGACGCAAAAATATCGCGGTAGGATTTTATTGCACACTGAATTTTCATCTCTCGGTGTACAGCCGGGCATTGAGAATTCAACAGAGCGCATCCCAAGCGCGGTAAAAAATACAATATTGGATTTTGAACTCTCGGCGCTTAGCACTGCGTTGTAAATCTATTGCGCGAAAAAAAATCGCCGAGAGAAAAACGCGCTGTTGGAACCTGAGCTAAGTGTGTTACGCAATTATTCCGCAGGAATGTCCCACGCAAACGGAATACATGCTCACAGTACTTGAACGACTCACAGAAAACCATTGTTACAGAGAAAGGCTAAAGTTCAAAAGGATACCATGTACCCACAATTCTATATGAACGAATAATGTAGCGTACATCACGGTTCTAAATCATTTACAAAAGACCAAGGTTACTTATCTGATAGAGATGTTTCTAGAAAGATATGTGACCCAACTATGACGGTCTAATGTTGAATCTTTTGTGAAAACTTTGGAATTTTGAATTCAGATTTTGTTCTTTGGTGGTTTGGGTGGTTTGCTTTGTTATGTGAAAATATTTTTTTATTTTATTTTACTCCTTTGGTGGTTAAGCTGATAATATTCAGAAAAAAGGTTTTATTATAACTACTAGCTGACCCGCCAGACGTTGTCCTGTTTTTGATTCGAAAGACACGTGGCGCCATCTTTTATCATAATAACATTTTTGTTGTTTTCCTCGGGAACAGCACTTTTTTACGGGTTGAAAGGTATCCTATGTCTGTGTCTGTACACCTGATAACGTTTATTATATCTGCATTATTAAGGCTCCTTTAAACAGGCGCGCCACGCGATAAAATCGCGCGCGACACAAAGGCACCGCAAGTCGCGCAACGAACGGTGCCTTTGTGTCGCGCGCGATTATAACGCGTGTCGCGACTGTTTGTAGGAACCTTTAATCGTGTAACTAGTTAAATAATCCAAAAAACTAAAAAGAAACCAACCGTTCATTCTTCGAGAAACTTATTGTAGGAAATAAAACGAATCTGTAATTATACAGTACTTTCGGAGCAGGCGGAGAAAACTACCTGTAATGATTAAAATACTCGTACTAGTTGCTTTGCAATTTTCATTAAAAAAATAAACCCTACAGTCTGAGAGTTGCTCCTGATTTACTGCAGTACAAGAATCTAAGCCACCCTCATTTAATTTTAATCGAAAATGTTGTCCGGAGAAGGCAACACACAGGAAAGAATGGAAAGCTGTGGGGAAGACCTTTGCCCAGCTGTGGGACATCACAGGTTATCACAGGTGTGGGACATCACAGGTCATCACAGGTGTGGGACATCACAGGTCATCACAGGTGTGGGACATGACAAAACATCAACTAATATTTTGACGCACAAAAATCTAACAGAAATATCAAGTTCATAGATTTACACTTTAAAGATACACCCTCAGATATTACTGCGGGCTAAGGGCGTAAATCATCGCCAATCTTTTGTTTATGACCGAGATAACCACGCCGCCGTGCAACGCTCGCGACGCCGGCGTATTTTAGTTTTATCAAGCGAATTGGTTTATGTTCTCATGTTGTACCTATGTGGTTATACTATGATTAAATTATTTTAAGCTTCTATACGCTTGGGAGGAAAATTTAAGCTGAAATTTCTGTTTATTTTCGTGACTGGGATTAAAAGGGTCGTATAGTGCCTTGAGAGTTTTTTTTTGTTTGTGACATTTGTAAACAGGCTGATATAGTATTATATGATTTTTGATGTATTTTTAAGTGTAGCATCTTTTGAAATGACACTTTTTAGTCGGGGATTCGATAATTGAACGAGAATTGACGTTAGGTACATTTCTCTGTCTCTCACACTAAATCTCTATTATTCCTTATTTTTTAAGAAATTTCAGTCATATCACGTGGACGTTGCTGCAAGCCCAATTATTTTTGTACTCTGTTGAATTGTATGTTCCAACTGCTGGGACACAGGCCTCCTCTGGGTGAGTGGGAGTGGACCGTATTCCACCAAGCGGCCCAGTGTGGGTTGGTAGAAGTCACATGTCTTCGAATTTTTGGTTCTAGGACATACCGGTTTCCTCACGCTGTTTTCCTTCACCGTTTTGAGAGCAGTGGTGATGAAATAATTTACACACAGTAAAGCGTCTATTTGGGTTCAAAATTATGACTCGTAAGTCGCGGCCTGTTACAACTGGGCTGCCAAAGCTTCACAAACTTCAAGAGCGTCGCACTGAAAAATAACACACAAAATCTTCTTTATTTTTTGCTAAAATGTATTTGCTCCTTATTTTATTAACTCGATGTGCTCCAGCTTAAACTTATTTATAGCGGATTTGATTTAACGACCCAAATGCCGCGTGTTTCCGCCATCTTGGCTCAAGGTCGCCGGTCGATTTTGTGCCAAGAGTTATGTGTGTTTGGCCTAGAAGATAGACGGCTTGTGACGATTTCTTTATACGTAGGGCTGATAGTTTTAATTAAGAATTGTGTTCCTTGTGACTTTTTTTTTAATTTTTATTAATTTATAGTGGCATTGTTTTAGAATGAATGCATCCTTATCGGTGTACTGCAGTATCATTCTGTAAACATCTCACCGTAAAATCTTAAGTGAAGTGAGCTTGAAGTGAGCTGTCAATAGTGGTAATCCCCAGCTTATGGTGGAACAAAACTCACACAAGTTCACTTCACCTGTTTTCACGCTGATATTTTTACAGAATAGGCCGGCTAATGTCGTCGTCACGGTCAAGTGACAGTTTACACTTCGATATGGAATGCACAAAACCGTAGAAACTCACAGAAAATAAAGGATGACTATACGGATACACAGCAGTGGGTGATTCCGGGCTAAGTATGAAATATCGACATTTGTGGAAAAGAGATGCGATAATGATGTGATGTGGTGATGATGGTGTGACAAGAGATGTTTTTTGTTGAACTGGGCCTTTTTGGTGCAACCATGAGGCGCACTTTCCTGCCAATTTCATACATCAGACTTTACACTTTCTATTTGATTTTTATTTGTTGCTATCTGATATAGGTATCTGGGGGCCTAAAAAGGCCACTTTGGCAGTATCATAAAAGGATAACATTATGAATCATAATGGACAGTTCACTGTTAAGTTAATCGTATCAAATCCCATTGGTGAAGGATTTTTCAGTTATTTTTTTTTTGTCTGTGCTAAAATACCAATCAATCCAATCCCAATCTCTTTGATTATACCTACGTAGTGCAGCGAAAATAAGAAAAACACGGGCTGTCTTCGCCATAATTATTATGATTCAAAATTTTTTCTTTTTATATTTCTGTCAAAGTGGCTTTTTTAGGCCCCCTGGTGTATTGTGTGTCTTTAAGGCTATTCTAAATAATTGTATTTCCTATCTTATCTTTAGCATACGAAGATTAGTCCAACTTTAACACGTCTTGGGTATCTTAGGTGAAGATTCATGTTTATCCACTTGATTAGTATAGGTGAAAATGTATATTCATATAGGTACTGTATTAGTAAAGAACACATCGGAAATAATGTTCCAACACTATCATCGCGTCGACTATCTTTGCTGTCCATGCTTGTGATGGGAATTGTATTTAGATTCATGTGAATAGTACAACGTGTAAGGTTGGAACACACACCTTTTTAATCGGTTGCTCAACAATTTATCCGTTGGGTTATAGAGACTTAACTTTTAAACACAAACTGAACATACACATTTTGCCAAAGAATCCAAAACTGTTTTAATTTATTCCAGAACGTTGGTAATTTACCGCTGATCCGAGGAAATAAAGCGAATGAAATCTAAAACCTAATTTCGTTAATTGGCTCTCGGATTCCGTCGCTAATCTATGAACACTTAGAGACTCATTTACGAATTAATTACGTACACTGTTATTTTAAACTGTGTCACAAATTAGCCCTGCTTTGTCTATGGGGACTCATATTTGTTTCTTCCTAACGCATTGTAATAAATGTAATGTAGCGTAGGTACCCCGATAAACCATTTTTATGTGGACAAAAAAGGATAATTTATTAATTTTTGGGGTTCTGTACTTATAGGATCACTTCGTTGTCTGTCAGTCTGTCTATCTGTCTGTCTGTCTGTCAAAACCCATAAAAATATTATTAATTTCAATTATATCAAATTGAAATTAATGTCAAAAACGTAGGCCTGCGTAGGGCAGCTCTATAAAAATCAAGCTTCTAAGCCAAAACAATAAGCGGAATATTCTACCTATAAGATACTTCCCGTTAACCCAGAATCATGAAATTTGAGAAGAAGCAAGGTCTCACAGCGCAAGTAAAGGAAAATGTCCGATAAACTACTTTCGAAGACAATAAAGAGGTGTTTTTGAAGATTTTTTGATGCATTAATGTATGCTTAATTATAATTTGAGTTCCATCACTGTAATAGAATAAGACTTAAAAATGTCTTCTTTTTTTTGGTCGAAATTATTCACGGTATAAGAGATACACTGCTTTAAAAAACCAACGTGTTGACCGTTTTCAAGAAACCTTACCGCCTTTAGGTGTAAAACCTTAAGGCGGAGATTTCTCGTCGTCTTCTGTTTTAATCTCTGTTTTATCCACATTATCTAGGTTTACTCTTTTTGACAGGTAAGTACAGTCAAGACAAAATAAAAGATTAATGATTTACAAAATTATAATATTATTATATTCTAGTAAAATAATTTATTTTCCCTTATTTTTGTTGCTGACGATCCTTCAGGAAAAAAAACAAAAGAAAAAGTGGATCAAACCGGAATGAGAAAGTTTATAGTGGATAAGACAGAGATTAAAACATAAGACGAACAACCATGGGATCGAGGAGGGGGGTGGAGGGGATGTTCAGGGGATCAGACTGGAATAACTCCATAAAACACTGACGAACCGTGCCTACACACGGCGTATAAACCGCGCCGTAGAAAAAACTTATCTACCAACAAGCTTGCATAGTGATCTATACAACACTGACGACAATACCTCCACACGGCGAGTAAATCGTAGTTTTTCACGGCAAGACAAACGTGTGTACAAAGAGCCTTACTTCTTCAATCTTTTAAACCCGAGTCTATGTGAACTACACCTGAGTACTGTCAACTCATTTCCTTTGTTAAACTCCAACAAAGTAGATAAACTTGTTTGTAAATACACAAACAATGAAATTGGATTGCGTTTGTGCTAAGTTTTCTTTTCCAATTGTTTTATTTTGTGCTTTGTCTATTACTCCGATGGTATAATACTTTCCTGAGATTTTCAGTAACTCGAAATAATGCTTTTCGACCAGTGCGGGTCTTATTATTTAACCTGCACTAGTCTCTCAAAACATAAATATTATTACTGTATTAAAGAACATTCTAAGTATTTTACATGCGTAATCTGCAGTGAAATTTTTAAAATGAAAAAGACAACTAATATAAGAATTATACATTAAGAATTTTCAAGTTATGGAACAACAAACTGAACATACGTAACAAAGTTAAAATTCCATTGGGAACAAAATTAGGATCTTTGTTACAAATTATCACTCAAAAATCAACTTAGAATACATTTCACCAAAGTAGATAACTAATTAAATAGCGATGGAATGTAAATTATCTGAGATTATGAACACTGCTAATATAGTATACATACATTATGATTTCATGCATTGATAGATATGAAGATTTTATGAATAAAAGAATCACCAACTCCTGATCACCACTTAAAAACTCTACTTAATTTTAATAGAACCATTCCGAACACAGTTTTCCACACAAAAAAGAATACTTTACCTATACAAAGCGAGCGGGAACGCGTCCAATAAACATCATTGTCACATTCAATACCAGTGCACAAACAGACACACACACACACAGACAGAAACCTTTACATCTAACAAACGAAAGTCGCCTTTGTGCATCGTCCACAATTCCCTGTGGTTAAGTGCAAAATATTTGTTCTGGAACCGAAGAACGGAGATTCAATGTGGTAAAATAAATTGTAGACCTTTTGTGTGTGGCCTATATTGGCCTGGTGTGTACACGTTTTCTACACCTACAACTTATTCGCACGGGCCAATCGACGAGGTTAAGCTACACTTGCCGCGGTCGATCCACCGATGGATTGGTGGGAGTGTTTATGTGTGTGAGGGTGGGGGTTCTTCACGAACAAACGGCTGGACCAATTTTGATAAAATTTGGTATGGAGGTAGCTGACACCCTGGATTACCACATAGGATACTTTTTATCCCGATATTACGACGAAATCGAAACTTACGCGAATGAAACCACGGGGCGCTGCTAGTAAATAATAATAGTTATTGTGTTTTTCCATCAGGAATTTCTCAGTAGCACCCTGGAGTTTGGATTTATGCCCATTTGATGGCAATAGGCACCCCCCCCCTTACATTGACCTTAAAAATAACTGGTTAAGGCGAAAGCGCCAGGGTAGCCCGGGAAATTCAATTTTTTTTTAGGTTTTATAGAATTTGCTGGTCAGTATTAAGTTGTACGTTGATTAATATATGAATCGCGGCCGTAAGAAATATGTGCTTACATAATTATAATCATTAAAGTCATCTACACAACTCTCTAAGACCACGTAAGTCAAAAGTCCAAAAATGTCGGGATGGCGCCATTTTTTTACCCATCCTTCACCAACAACTCGCACTGGGCGAACCTCTGTGCAGTTTGTGATTTGACATCAATGAGGCTGTGAAAGGGAGACGGAAAATTAAAAGTGGGTAGTTTTCATATCTCACATTATGCCAGATTCATTATTTGCTAATTAAGTACATCAAATATTTCTATTATCGACTAGCGCTTACCTTTCATCCTTTTATGTTTCGTTTGTTTGTGCATATTTATTTATTTTTTTTTAATTTCTTTTCCACTATCGTAAATAGTGTTTTAACTGACTTATTTAAAGACGTTATATCCTTCGTATTTGGTTAATCCAAATGCAAACAACAGCTAAGACAAGTTTCATAGCACACACAAAATGCAAACTGTCCGAAAATAGTCCGCCGCGCTCGGCTGCTTGCAGCGTATTGTGCGATGACATTACAGTGCACGGATTAATATACGTAAATTATTATGACAATGTGTTGGAGCACGGAAGTGAGGCATCGTTTTAAATTAAAACAGGTTTCTGTTCTGACTCGTTTCGGAGAATTTCTTTATTTGCATAAGAAGGTCTATCATGCGGTCATGTCACTAATCTATTTATCAGTATTTATTTTATTTTATTGTTTAGTTTTGCAATGTTACTCAATATCACGCTTTTTATACATAGGTACCTATTCGTTACTGTTTTTATGTGACACTAATTTATTTTTATTTATTTACTAAATTATGCATACACATTACACACATCACGATACAGTATAAAACTGATTTACATCCGTCACCTCACACATCAGGTCCAGTTGAAAACCAGCGTCAGGCACCAGTTGTCTGGCATTTTTGCTGAACTGGGCCTTTTTGGCGCAGCCGTGAGGCACACTTTCCTGCTAATTTCTTACATCGGACTTTGCACTTTTTAATTTTATCTTATTTTTTTATCTGATGTACAACTAATACCTAAGTTCCTGGTGTATTGTGTGTCTCTTAGTCTGTGCTAAATAAATGTATTTTCTTTCTTTCTTTCTTTCAAAGAATAACTGTTTCATGAAATCATCATTCTTGGAAAATATTGGCCAGCACCGGTGCTATTCTGTAAAAATATCACCGTGATAACTTTGGTGAAGTGAACTCAAAGTGAGCTGTCATTTCACCTGATACTAGGGATTGACACTATTGACACTCACTTTAATGTCACTTCACCTAACTTTTCACGGTGGCATTTTTACAGAATAGCATTACTGGATTTTTTACCACGGTGCGCCGGGCGTTTTATTATGATCTGGACGCAACTCGGGGAGGCTCTTCTCATGCACCCCTTTTTTTAATCCCTAAAAACTAAAAAAATAATCCTTCTACATTTGAATTCCAAAAAAAATTCAAACGCCCACATTTCGTAGTAATCTTCATAAAATTGTTATAAAAAAACTAGAAGATCTCGTATGTAGGTAGAGAGTTAATTCAACGAATTTCTTAACACGTTACAAACTAAACTGGACAGCCAGCTCCCATTGTGTTTTAGTCCGAGAAACGCAAGTATTGTGTTAAGTTAAGAAAGGCCTTGATCTCTTTTAATATCGCGTGTAGAAGATTTGATGGGATTTAATTAAGTCGACCTAGACTTGTTCTAGTTAATGTCATCTAGATGCAAGCGTGTAATGGAGAAAGATAATTTCGTTACAATGAGGAAGCACAAAAATTAAATCCAAAGTACTTATTGTTTCCACCATGTCGATTGAATGTCGGACAAAGAGGAAGAATGATTTTGTTGGCACTAAATATTGCTTGATTGTCGCATAACTGCTAATCCAGAGATGAGAGAATTTGCCATTTCTCACCTTAAAAATGTCACTCAATAGCATCTACTATCCGTGTGTCTCTAACGGGATGCAGCAGAATACCAGCGTCAGGTATTGTACCTGGCATATACTGAGCTGGACTCCTATTTGGTGCAACCATGAGACACACACCGCCCAGTAGTGATTGAGTGAGTTTTTTTTTTTTACATTTTTTGATGTTTTTTACGCAAAATACGTGCATTGACGTGGAGTTGCGGACACCAGCCCGTATTACCTATTACCTGTATTGTGTCTTTTGTTGGACTGAATAAACGTTTTATCTATCTATTTACTAGTGTCTAGTCTCTAAATCTAGTAGTCTAGTTTAAAAAATATCATAATATCTGAATCCCATAAAACTTATACTTATGTCTAAAACAAAAAAAAAAACTTAACTAAACTTTGATATGATGTGATGACACTACAATTAAAATAAACAAAACTTCCCCTCGATTGATACGTACAGAAAAACGAAACTAATAACTTTAATTTCGGAAGTTGGTGTCAAAAAACGAAAATGCGGAACCAACGACGCTGACTTCCGAAATTAAAGTTATTTTTCACTTTGTAGGATTTGTTTTTGGAAGTCGGATGTTTTTTTTTTTTGTACAAATGTTTTTCAATTTATGTAGTCGCCCAGAAAAATAAGCCTAAGATACAAAATGTTCCTCACAAAATGATTAATAGATGAGAGTGCTCAATCGCTCTCACACTCTTCTGCAATGCATAGTAAAACTTTGATATGATCTCATCCAATAGACAATGAACAAAAGACACGACAACACTCCACATAATTTTCTCCTCCACTACTTCCCAAACAAAAAATATCGTTATTTTATTTCTTTACAATTAACTAAGACCGCGCAGACTTTTACTTCTATTTTGCTATTTCTTTTTACCTTGCAACTCTTATTTTTCAATTTACGTAGTCGCCCGTCCCAGTAAAACAAACCTGCAGATACTAAACTTTTCCCACAAACTGATAAAGGATCTAATTTATACCTTTGCTGGGAAAATTTCTAAGAGAACTTTAGGAGAAAAGATCGCACTCACTGTTGATTTTGCGAATGAATTATACTGATTACGTTGCAATATATAAAGTTGTTATCTTCATTATTAATGTTGGCCAAATATTTTGGGCACCAGGTGTATTTATTTTATTGTTTTAATGTAAGAAAATAAATAATTTTCTAAACCAGTGAGAAATTACCGATGTTCTAACTAAAGCTTCGCTTATACTTTGCATCTCTAAAGTCCAGCCGTCGAGAAGATGCTTTCTTGATACCGTGTTAGTGAGTGTCACGTGTAGCGGTATCTACAACGCGACATGCGAGCAACGCTTTATACTGGCGTCACACAAAATCCTGCATCGCGCAAGCAGAGTTTACCGCGCAACTAGCATTACACAACGGCCCGACATGAATCATCGGTCAGTTGCCCGCCAGACACAACACCCATCTGGTCAGAGGATCCTCCCTTTTCTATAGAGTATGAGTGAACTTTACACCCTGTTCCTCATACCTCTATACACTTATTCATTTGTATGAAACTGACAGGTGTCAAGAACGCAATCTCTCGTCGACCACACTATAGTTAACAAATCAAAAGAATCTAGAAGATTCGAAGAAACAAAAGAAATCTCAATAACAAACCTACCTCAGTCCAGCCATAACTCCTAATTAGTAAGAACGTCAGGTAATTTAGCGTGGGCAATTAAAAGCGAAAAAAGTGGTTCGCAAATTATTCGCTATCCCACAATGCATTAAGGAAAAGAGGGATGAATAATTTTCGGGACAATTATAAATCTGCTCAGTCGCGCAAAACTAATTTATATTGTCAAGAAAGAAAATGTATGGACATTTTAAGAAAGTAGGGAATCATTGTTTTAGACGAAGATCTGGGACAGAATAAAAAACCTCACAATTGGAGTCAATTAACAGTGGAATAAATGAACTGAGCACCTACCACAAAATTAATGGAATTATATTGTGCTGTCAGTAGTTGAATAATATGTAACTTTTGAACACAAAACTTTTCTGAGAGATAAGAGTACAAGACCCGATGGTCTTGTCATGTTCTTATGTGAACAAGAAGTGTTGATTTTGTTCAGCAAACAATAAAACTGTCACTAAAATTAATCATAAAGGTCATAGAACACGGAACCCGGAAAGGGATCGGTACCGTATCAACTAGAGCCATTCGGTATTATTTCTATGAAACTCCCTACTGCAATGCACACTAATCGGAATCGTAACGTAATCGCCTCGCCTCGAGATAAGCTCACGAACCGCGGTGCGGTGCGTTACGGTTCGTCGTCCCCACACTTACTGCTCGTCATCGTCGCGCTCACGTCTCTTCGTACCCGAGCTTACATCTCTTCATCAACACTTGCCCTTCACACCCCTCCGGCCTGCCTGCTGCACCATCAACCTACGTTCGGCGGGCCGTAAGCGCAGCGTCGCCTAACCGTAGCAGAGTCGAAGTATCGGAGCTTCTGATCCGCTTTGGTTACGTGCTTACGTTAGGTTGACGCCTGTTTGACAGCGAGACGAAAGGCGATACGGTGCCGATCTCTTTCCGATTTGTTCCATGCTCCCTTTAGCCTTGATAGCTAGCAAGCAAGCTAGCAAGGCGAAATCCTCTTACGTTTTTTTAATTTTGTTTCGTTTTTTTTCTTAATACCACCAGTTGAAATAAGTCCCGGATGCAGAAGTAGTAAGGTAAATTTACCAACCCTTGTTCCGGCTAATACTCGTATTATCTAAACATGTGTGCACAGACGCCAACACATCAAGCTACCCGAAACTGTAAAATTTTCCCAATCAACCTTGAACCTAATGCTTTAGTGATAAAGTTGAAAATCTATTAAAGTTTGACAGATTGTAGTAGCTTGATGTACTGGCGTCTGTACATAAAGTCTATTCAAATTGATGTTATTTCAAGTTACACAAATATCAACTTTATTTTAGTCAAACTCAACCTCAAACTCTTATGTTTGAAGTTGTAGCGTAAACTGCACTTTATTGTGTAGGGATTAAAGTTAATTTTTCATAAACTCATATTTGTTTACATTTTTGGCAAATAAGTCGCGAATGCTGATTATGTACATAAACCATTCCCGTGACGAGTACTTCTTGATGATGCCCTTCAGAAAGGTCAGGTGAGTATTGAATGATCAGATCTATGAACGTAAATGAAGCAAAATGAGTATTTAAGGATTGTAGCGGGGGGGGGCAACTTCTCACGGGGGTATGCAAAAACTACAGATTGCCCCAGGGCAATCTGTAGTTTTTGCGTACCCCCGTGAGAAGAAGGCGTGAGTTTATGTATGTATGTAACAAGGTCACTATATATCCTTCTAGGCCGCCCCTTCCGGCGTGTCCACTTATATATTACTAGCAGCGCCCCGCGGTTTCACCCGCATAAGGCGTGCGGCGTAAGGTGAAGGTGCGGCGCAGGCATGATGCCGCTACGAAACGTTTTGTCGAAAATGTACGAAGGCGCCGTCTGTCGCCACGCCGTTTTAAGGCTCCTTCAAACAGGCGTGACACGCGATAAAATCGCGCCTGACACAAAGGCACCGCAAGTCGCGCATCAAGCGGTGCCTTTGTGTCGCGCGCGATTATATCGCATGTCGCGCCTGTTTGTAGGAGCCTTTAGTGTAATTCATTTTATGAAGCGGCATCATGCCTGCGTCGCGCCTTCACCTTATGCCGTCTCTGTATAATTCACGCCTAAGTGTCGATCCCGTTTGAATATCGGGATAAAAATAATCCCATGTCCTTGCCCGGGACTCAAACTATCTCTATACCAATTTTCATCTAAATTGGTTCAGCGGTTTAAGCGTGAAGAGGTAACAGACAGACAGACACACTATCGCATTTAATATTAGTATGGATTTTACCACTAAGCTTAGAAACTCAATATTACATACTTATCCACAACATTATTACATAAACTATTTGAAGTACTACCCTTTATCCCAAAATATTTCATATTCTCCAAAATATGACACGTTCTCCAAGGATATTCAGTATTCGCTCATAGCAGGTATTATGACGAATCTATACAGTGTCTCCACACAGGAGTAAGCCTGGATATTAAATTCTACGCCAAGTTACGATACAGATCCAGATTTATTCGTGTGCGGAATCGGTATCCGTCGTTTGGGTTTCAATATCTATTACAGTTTAAACTAGTAACTTTCATAGAAAATTCGGAGTATGAAGTGACATAATATGTGTTTGATAGTTCTAAAGTAATTTTTTGAACCAGAACGTAGGTTGGTGTCAGTTTGTATGTTGATTTTTGATACGCGACCCTATATCGCTATACAGAATTCAAATCATTAGAATCAGCAAAACAACACCTTGGGTCAGAATTGGCCTTAAATGTCACGATTTCATGAAATAGTTATTCAATAGGGTAGTATGAACAAAGAGAGATGTATTGTCAGTGCCGTCTTTACCCGAGGGTGCAAGGGGTGCGTGACACCCGGGCGCAGGGCCTTAGGAGGCGCCAGGGTAGCCCCTGAAATTCAAAATTATTCATGAAATATCAATCAATAGGTTATAATATGAACTTAGAGGGTTATATATCAATACAACCCTCTAAGTCAATTGCAAGACAAAATATACAACCTGACTTTGGTGCTTCTCCCTAAAAATTGGACTACAATTTTTTTTTTTATTGCAAACAATGAACAGCCTACGCCGCCCAGACTGTTTTTCGCACCCCGGCGCCCAATATGTTTAAGACGGCCCTGTGTATTGTTGATTTTTAATAAATATTTGTTGCGGCCGCGATTCCTATTTAGATCAGCATACTCGTACAAACTGATACTGACCTGCAAATTGGAAAAAAGTAAGAATTTCGCGGGCTACCCTTTCGCTTTGACGCTTTCGCCATAATACAAAACTTAAGAAATTATCGTGTTTATAAATTTAATATTTCTTTGGTTTACCGAATAAATATGACAACACTAGTTTCTGCCCGCGACTTCGTCCGCGTGAAATTTCACCCTCTTAGGGGTGGAATTTCGAAAAAACCTTTCTTAGTGGATACTACATACTCTTCTTTCTTCTTCTTCTCTTCTTCTTCTCTTCTTTTCTTCTTCTTCTTCTTCTTTACTCTCCTAGTTTCATGTCTCTAGGCCAAGCGGTTTAGGCTGTGTTGATATATTAGTCAGTCAGGACTTTGAATTTTATATAATTACGAGCTTTATACAGGTTGAAAATGAAAACATGCGACAAACCGAAATAGTAGATTATACTCATCATTATGAACAACTTTTACTAAGGAACCAAAGCTGCTATCGCGTAAAAAAAAAAAATCAGCTGTTCCCTACATTTTGACGAGTCATGCGAACATAAATGTAGGGAACAGCTGATTTTGTTTTCGTAATTTCAGGTTTGGTCCCATAGTAAAAGTTGTTCATAATGATGAGTACAATCTCCCATTTCGATTTGTCGCATGTTTTCAATCTCACCCTGTATAGATAGAAATATTTAATATTATTCTGTCGACAAACAAACCACCTGAAATGCTCCTTTCATTGCTTTTTGTTTGTTTTACAGACATAGGACTTTCCACTTTATGTCATCACATCATAGGTATTTAGTAATACCCTATATCACTGTTCCAAGTTTCCATTGGTGAGCCATCGCGTTCACCTGTTTACTGAAAACCGTTGGTTGTTATAACAAAACATTTCTTTCGCCGTTCCATTCGGTATTTGAATTCAAAAAGTCGAAAGCCAATGGCTCGAAAGACAAAAAAGGCCGCCTCTCACGACACAAGGACTGCAAGTGACACTACATATTGCAAGAGTAACAGACTGCAAGCTTCCGAAGTAACTTATTTTCCGGTTTTAACTTGTGGGGAAACCTTTTAAACTTTCTTAACTTCTACACAGATCAAGGAGTAGAAGAAAAACATGGATATTACACAATAGATACGTTTTCTCGTTAAATTTTTTAATTTACTATAATTAAAAAGAAAACACCAACTAAATTGGTTATTACCAAACCAATAATTATTATGGAATTTACCAACTAAATCACAGTAAAGGTGGGGTGAGTGGCATTGAGCACTGGCCTAGTGATAACAATCGCGACATACCACTTGTAGGTCATAGGTTCGAACCCTGACAGGCTCTTCGCTTTGTGCAAATTATTTACATCACCGCTTCTCCTAAAACGGTGAAGAAAAATATCGTGAAGAAACTGGCATGTCCTAGAACCAAAAATTCGAAGACATGTGCCATCTACCACCAACTTGCACTGGGCCTGCGTGGAGGATTACGGGCCGCTCCCTCTCACAAAGAGAGGAGGCCCGTGTCCCAGCAGTGGGAAAATTAAAGGGTGATTATGAAAAGGTGAGGAAAATCATATAGCTTATTGGATTTTTGGTATTATAATACCAAAAATAGCGTATATATTTTATTTATTTAGCTTTATTTTATCCCTTACATTTAGTTTTATATTTTATAATGTTGTGCACTTATTTATTTATTTGTTAGTTATGTTAGTGTTTGTACTTAAAATAAGATTAGTATTGTTAGGTGTAAGGGCCGCCTTTTGCGGTGAAAGCCTCCTCCAAACTGTTCCAACTGACTCTGTCTTTCGCCAGTCTCGGCCATAAGTTTCCGGCTGTTTCCTTTAAATCGTCACTCCATCTTTTAAGTGGTCTACCCTTCCTTCTCTTCTTATTAATTGGATACCAATTTGTAACGACTTGTGACCATCTTTCCTCGGTAGTTCTTTGAATATGGCCTGACCATTTCCATTTCAGTGTCAGGACCTGTTTGACCACATCTCTTGCCTTGGTTATTTTCCTTATCAGTGAACTTTTGACTCTGTCCTTCAATCTGATACTTAAGTAACTCCGTTCAATTCCTCGTTGACAACTTCTTATTTTACTTAGGAAGGATTTTTTGAGAGGCCAGGTTTGACATGCGTATGTGAGAACCGGTGTTAGGCAGATATTCATTGCTTTTGTTTTCAACTTTATGGGTATGGGACCCTTGAAAATTTCCTTCATACTCCAGTACCTATTCCAAGTATTTTTCACTCTGCGATCGATTTCTTTTTCTGTGCAAGATTTTGTTGAAATTAGGTGGCCAAGGTAAATATAGTCCACGACATATTCTATAGGTGCTGTCTGTATAGATATAGGTATTTGTTCACGGTTTGTCATGATTTTGGTTTTGTCCCAATTGATCTGTAGCCCAACGGTCTCACTGTGATGACTAAGGGAATTTAACATATGGTTCAGATCGTATGGGTTTTCCGACATTAGTACTATGTCATCCGCAAACCTGAGGTGTGAGAGGTACTTGCCATTGATATTTATTCCCATATCGCTCCAATCGAGATTTTGGAAGATGGATTCCAGGACTGCGATGAAAAGTTTTGGGGAAAGTGGGTCTCCTTGCTTTACCCCCCTCTCGACTTGAAATGTTGGGCCTCTAGTGTCTAGTCGTACTCTTGTAGAGCTTCTTAAGTAAATTGCTTTTATGATTTCTATGTAGTCCTGGTCTAATCCTTGCTGGTCTAAAGCCTGCCATATAGAGTCGTGTGAAATTGAATCGAAAGCTTTAGAGTAATCTATAAAAGCAATATATATGGGAAGGTCATATTCCGTAAACCGTTCAATAATTACTTTGAGTGTGTGAATGTGATCAATGGTAGCGAAACCTTTCATAAATCCTGCCTGTTCTATTGGCTGGTTCTCGTCAATCTTCGGTGTTATACGTCTCAGTAGGGTTGATGCAAATACTTTATACAGGCAAGATATGAGACTGATCGGCCTGTAGTTAGAAATCAGTTTAGGGTCGCCCTTTTTATATAATAGGGCTATTTCCGAGCATGTCCATGTTTCTGGTAATTCCTTTGATGTAAGGATGGTGTTAAAGAGCTGAGTGATTGGTTTTATTAATGTTTCTTTTGCGGCTTTTATCATCTCGTTTGTCACTCCGTCAGGTCCTGGGCTCTTTCCAGCTTTTAGCTTATTTATCGATAGCTCTATCTCGTTTTCTAAAAAGGGTGGGACTGGTTCTAGGTTTGGTTTGGAATTTATAATATTTTTTCTCTCGCTGTTTTTGTTGGTGCATGCGTATAGGTTCTTGTAAAATTGTGTAGCTATTGTCATTAGGTCTTTTCTGTGCGTGACGATGGTTCCTGAAGTATTCTGAAGTTGTGTCATTACATGTTTGGTTGTTTCTAGTTTTTTATAAGCCTTTTTTGTTCCACCTGTCTCTTCTATGAATTTGCTAATTGTGTCTAGTCTTCTCTTTTTAATATTCTGTTTTATTTTTTTGTGTATTATCCTGTATAATTTACTCAGAGTTTTCTTTTCTTCCCTAGTTTTGTGTTTCTTGTTTTTTAATATGTGTTTTTTGTATTTCAAAATAGCGTATATAGCGTCCATTTAACTTAGGACTTCCTAAGGGTGCATTTCCACTGAAGAGGAGCTGGGCGGAGCG